>CM060981.1:126927651-129427651 GCA_030765065.1 Deroplatys truncata | reverse complement strand
TAGCGAGGTAAACCCAGATAAAACCCTAGGAAGGGTGTTCCCGGCGGATTTGAACCGTTTATGAGTCCGTGCGTTAAAGGCTTCGGCCACCTGTTTCTAGGGGGAGAGGTTATACTCTCTGAAAAATATGTTACAGCCTCGCCAGTTTAGAGTAGAAAACACACCGAAAAGCTAGAATGGATTGCAGTTGATTCCGAAAAAGAATATCTGTTGAGTTTACCAATAGTAATTAATTGTTTGATTCAAAATCATTATTTCAGTTGGTAACCCAACGAACTCTCTACGATGAAAACATTCTGCTAGAATGATAGCGTTAATGTAAAGTTGGAGGAATATTATTTTGGAATTGTATAAACGGGCCTATGGCTATTAGTTTCCTACTTATAGTTGTATTGTTCTTCTTTGACCACATAACGTATTTCACTATTAAAACACGTACCACTCGCTTCTGCTAAAGGAAATATTAATGCAGCAAACACGTAAGTGCGTTAATCTTTCCTCTGGATCCACTTTCCATGCGATCCTGCACTCATTTTGAAGCTTGGAATGGAGAGACACTTTGCCATATGTCTATCCCGAGAGCAATCCTCGATATTAATTGTTCATCCCGCCCTTTTACCGCTTTTCTCATCCCCAGTACTCATCTTCGTATGCCTAAGGTAGACATGTCTGTGGAGAACGAATTACGTGCAACGCAGTAATTGGCAGTGTGAGCTTTTTTAGTGCATGAATGGTGCTGTTTTTGTAACTTTATAAGTGCATCTGTGACTTAAACTAGTGCATTGATACTATTACATATGTCATATTTAGGAGATTGTCATATTAACAGGATTTCGAATACGTTCTGCAAATAACTGGATAAATGGGTGTGTTGATATTAATAATTTAATGGCTAGCATTTGTTTATGTGTTTATAGTAGTGGTAATAGTGATAGTAGTAGTAGTGGTAGTGTTAAAAGAAGTGATAGTAATAGTTAATATGGGACAGAATGTCTAACCAATTTTTCCCTACGCTACACTAGTTTAAGAAAGGAGGTGGAGGCACAATTTGGCAGCTGAGCGAATCCGTAGCAGAAGGGCTTGAAAACGACTGTTGTAAAGCGTATCAGATAATTTTACTCGTATTTAGTTGCTGGAACGATCCCAACAATTAAATAGTATATTGCGATACAAGAGTGGTAAGAACATCATTGGAAGAACGTTTGTCTCGTATATTCTTGTTTCTCCAGTGTTCTTGAGATTGTCCAGTGCACTTAACGCATGTGTATAGCATACTCGTATATTCTTGTTTCTCCAGTGTTCTTGAGATTGTCCAGTGCACTTAACGCATGTGAGTAGTTGTATATTGTTCCTTTAAGCACAAAACCGACACAAGTAACAGGTCTTTAATTGGGTTTAATTGATTTTAATTGGGTTTAATTGGTCTTTCGTGCAAAGCCGACCTAAATAACATGTGCTTTCTGGCACAGGTCACGTGATCTTTGGTATTGGAAGGGTCTTTAATTGGGTTTAATTGGTATTTCAAGCAAAGCCGACCCAAGTAGCATGTTCCTTCTAGCACAGGTCACGTGATCTTTGGTATTGGAAGGGTCTTTAATTGGTTCAATTGGTTCAATTGGTCTTTCGTGCAAGACCCGACCTAAATCCCTCCTCAAGGAAAGTACAGGCTGGGGGTGGGGGAGGTAATCAAAATAATGTATGCATTTCCGGTCAGCTATGAGACATGATTCACCCACTATAAAGTACACAGCATTAATTCTAATCATATGCATTACATAAAAATACCAGCTTCAATTTTTGTGGCGAACGCTCCTAACAACTGTAAATGTTTAAAAAATCGAGAGGTTTAATTTCCACCATCCTACCGCGAGTTGTTGCTTTCTACGATATGAATAACATGCTACTTAAAACCGTGTATGTATACAGTGAGGTCTCCCTCCACGTCAGTTTAAAAGACGATCGCCCGACTCTTCTGTCGCGTCCCCTCTGTCTGGAATGCCGGTGATTAAGGCTATTGACTCACCCTTCGTATAAGGGTGGGATCTATTCACGCTATTGATTTTTTCAGCTGGCTTCCCTCTCATATAACGATGTTAGCCATTGTCAAACTCGCACCCTTGTAAAAGTTCGCTTTATCTACACCAGATGTCAGAAGGCTACAGAACTACAGATACCACCAGTATCCGATGCGCTATTGATATTTTCATTAAAACTGCATGAGAGTCAAACACACATTAAATTATAATGAAAAAAAAAGTTTCTTTATAGAGATAGCTAATTACAGTGTTACAAGCTGTATGTACAGTGAAATAAAAACGAATCGCATTTAAAAAATTCTCATATGTTACACTCACATGATTTTCTCTACTATTGTACAAACTTTTTCTTACAAATGCTTATTCTGCTTGATTCTACTAGCTGCAAGAGGAATACGGTAGGCTTTAAGCATTAGTCAAATTGTTTAAGAGCGGGTTGCCATGTGATGCATTCCATTCTCTTTACATGCCTAGGACATAAAAAATGAATAACGAATTCGAGAAAAAATATAATTATTGGGGAATTTAGGGGAATAACAAGCAATATCTCGAAAATATTTCTCAATAAAACTGGGGGCCTCAAAACATAAATATCCGGTCAAATCTCGTTATCGAATTTTTGGGTGGAATACAATACTTCCCTTACTTACTCTACATAGTAGAGAAATTTAAAATACTTAGTTATAACAACGGGAAAGATGTATTGTATCTTTTTTCCCACGAGGTGTATGATTCATACAATAAACAGTAATTGAACAATGTCTTTATTATTTAATTAACAGTACACCCAAAGGCAGCTGCAACCATCAATAAGTTCCCTCCTTTAAGTTACTTAAGTTCATGAAGATTAACAATTTCCTGTCTAAGGGCAATTTATCTTAACAGTTCTCACGAAAAATAGAAGTCCCACCCGTATACACGCTTACACCGTAAAATAATACATGTTAACTTTTGACATTTATCATTCATTTAAAGCCTCCCTCTCAGATGCACGTGGGATATGGATCTCATCCCTATGCTGGCGGCATTCAATAAGGTTATGGTTCTGCACAGCAAGCCAATGAATTCGCCATTAAAGCCCTTTTTTCTCTCTCGCAGAGACCCCAGAGATAAGTTAAGAGACATTTACGGACACGCCACTATTCTTATAGCAAGAAACATTTAAATGACACCCTCATGTTTCTATTAGAGTTTCATACTCATTTAGACGGTCTAGGTAATAATAATAATAATAATAATAATAATAAAAATAATTGCATACATTCCCAGATTGTCAAGGGGCATGTGACATTCATCCCTCCCTGTTTCTCACCAATGAACTGCCAGAAGCTACTAAAAATGATTTTTCTTTCCTTAGCCAATGCGGAGGGGGCGTAATATTAAAAGACGCACTATATAAACCCTCTACATTGCACCGCATTTCACAGTTTTCATAAAGGGACTCCTTACTTGCGCCAGTTTCTGCACAGAAACCACAAAGAGTTTAAAATCCTTTTGAAGTGCTTCAATACTATTTTTGGAAAAGAGTTCTTCATTTTTATCATCAATTGGATATACACTTTGCAAGGTAAGAAATTGCTTATGTTGCCTTATCATTTAGCCATTCAATTGTAATCATTCATCATTGCAGGACATTAAATATTTCTCTTTAAGCAACAAATTTACAACTACTTAACTACACCAAGTGATACGTTTCATATATATATATATATATATATATATATAGGTAGGCTAAATGCATACACTGAGGGAGCTATATATTAATCATAAATCATCACATCGATTTCAGCAATCAATAATATCACGATAGAGATAATCGAGACTGTAATACTCATGATGCTTCTAGAATTGATTTTTTACTTCCTCTATTTTTAATTAGCATCTGTAACGAAATTAAAATCAATTTTTAGATTGTTACACATCTTCTGACTTTAATTTTTAAGCAATTACATGCATTATTACATGAATAAGCTATCAAATCTGAAAGATTCCCTAATTCGAATGTTTCTTTTACGCATACTCTAGAAATGGAGAATACAGTGACAGGTAAACCCTACAGTGCAGCAGTCGCTTGCGACATCTCCATCATGGAGAAATTCCTCAAGGATGTAGTCCAGTTAGATCAACACTCATCACAGTATCATAATCATCAGGAATTTAACCAATACACAGAAACTGAACCAAATCTTTTCACCCGAAGACATTGCCCACCCTCTGAACCAAATCTTTTCACCCGAAGACATTGCCCACCCTCTGAACCAAATCTTTTCACCCTAAGACATTGCCCACCCTCTGAACCAAATCTTTTCACACGAAGACATTCCCCACCCTCTGAACCAAATCTTTTCACCCGAAGACATTGCCCCCCTCTGAACCACATCTTTTCACCCGAAGACATTGCCCACCCTCTGAACCAAATCTTTTCACACGAGACATCAGCATTTCACAAACATCCGACACCAAAACATAAATCCATACCATTTGAATTCACAAACCACCACCAACACCACCACCACCGCCACCACCACCACTACCACCACCACCGCCGCCACCACCACTGCCGCCACCACCACCACCCCCACTACCATCACCACTACTACACGACCTAGATCAATATCATCCCAAACCACAATTCATATCATTGAGATTTCACCACCCCCCATTAATCACAATAACATAGAGATCATTGATCTCACTCATCCGACTCCGAAAAAAACAAAACACAGCCACGCATTATCACCACAGTCACAGCATATTTCACCGCTATCAGGCATTATACCATTACCATCATCACCACCCCATTTCAGAAATGTACACGCGATTCGAAGGCGTGTCACACGGAGAAGGCTAAATTTTGATCATATGCAACCTCTCCTACCTCCATTATCCCCATTAGTCCGCATCCCCTCCTACGGTAGAAGAAAACACATCAACAATCCACAATAAAAACAAACAAACAAACAAAAAAACACAATCACTCTAAATACAGCATACATACATACATAAATACATACATACATACATGACAATACACAGCCAGCAATGTTCACACTCACATTCATGCATTCACAGTTTCATTAATATCTAACCTGGACTGGACCAAACTAAGGAAAGAAACAAGGTAACATTCATCACGGCTATTATTTTATTAAATATTAGAATCATAGAACAATATAATAACATTACTGATAATTGCCAATATGAGGTCCCTCACATCTAGTTCTCTACAGGAGAACACTTATTACAACGATAAATGCAATTCTTTCAACACAATGTGTAATGTTTCAGGACTGCCAGCAACGATTCATCTTTACCATAGCAAGCAAAGCCCACTTGCTGCCCTTAAACTGTGACTCCACCGCATCGCTCAATGCCTGCAATGAATAATATATCAATCAGCAATTGTCTCAATCGATTTAAAATACAAAAGGTGAGAATTACTCTTACATTATTTGAACATTGCTCTAGTTACTGTTTCTCTTAATAGCGACATTCCCATTAAAGATCATTCACGCCTAAAAGACATCACGTTATTATGTTTAATCCTATAACGATGTATTTCTTTCAGGACACATGGCATTTATCTTTCAAATCATGACAACTAATGGTTCGATTGTTATGTTTCAGACTCCTAGGAAAAGCAACAAATCAGAAGAACGCCAAGAATACCATAATGATGTCCACTGAGTTCGCTTCTGAAAGAGCGAAATATCCACGTCTTCACACGACGTCAGATGAAAACGCCACCAATGCTCCAAGATCAGCGAATCACAATGCAGCAGTGACAAATTGGATTATTCAGTGAATACTACGTTGTGACTGATAAAAAATGTAATAATGAAATCATATACGCATCATTATTTGTGTGGGGGAAAGACTCATACTATTCGAAGAATATCTGATTATGAAACAGCAGGGGGACAGTTAATTCACTTAACTTATTGTATTATCATATAATTTCATTGATTCTGGAAATGAAACAAATAGACTTTTATCATATTGAACAAATGAATACAGTAAATTAAAAACTTTATTTAATAAAAATAACAGTGACATTTATTGACGACATTGTATTTATTCACTCATATTGTATAAAGGCATGCTAATAGTTATTTTGCTGTAATGATTGCCATGTATCAATGTAAAATTAATAAAGTGAAAAATAATATATTTCACATCATTTCCAGGCATTATCATCCGCTTCAACACTTAGAATACATTGGGAAATTTTATAAAGGTGATGGATCCCAAACACAGCCTACAAATATAATCGGGTTACCTATACAAGACCCGAAATACCCACATAGATATAAATTTCACCAATAAAATACAACTGTACTTATGCCCTGAAATTGCATGCTGCAATTTTCCAAAAAATCCTCTGAAACACCTGAAACTTTCATTCAAGTGTAACAGAATATCCTAAAACCTGTACTCATAGCTCATTCCATAAGCTGAAATACCTTTAAAGAGTCACAAACACTCCTAGCACGAGCTTTGAAAACGTCTTGAAAATTGTCAAAATACCTTAAAAGCATCATAAAACACCTCGAAATATTCACGTCTTGAAAATTGTCAAAACACCTCGAAATATTCTTGAAGCCTATATGAATACCCTGAATCTACCTACTCCAGTTCCCAAAATGCTGCTGAAACATCTAAAATTTCCCTGCCTCATACCAGAATGTCCTAAAAGCCTGTACTCATATCTGATACCACAAGCAGAAATACCTTTAAATAGTCACAAATATGCACATGAAAACTTCGGAAAGGGATACCCTCGGAAGTGTTGCATTACTTCAAAAATGGAAGCTTACCCATGTGCTGTGTATACACCTAGCAGATACCTAAAGAATAAATAAAAATAAGAATGTTGAAGGGAGGCGCTAACCCTGCTATTAGGTGTAAATCATAGTGCTAGGCTCAAGCCTAGATAAAAGGGGGCAGACACCTACCCTTACAACCCTTATCTAATAAAGCACCAATTAACTGGTAAAGACGATACACAGATCATAAGACCTGTGTTATACAAGAGAAAAACTCTATAAACAAGAGAGAATGTCTGAAAACCATGTGCCAATAGCATAAAAACAGCCATTACACTTTCCAAAACCCCTAAGCAAGCATTCAGCATACAACCATATTCAACGCTCATAGAATCTCTTTTTTTAAAAATAAATAAATAAATAAATAAAACGTTTTATCAATATACTTAAATGACTTCTCATATTTCCAGAAACACATGAAATTCTCATAACACTTTCGGACTACCCGAAATACCTATACCAAGAACCAGGGCTTCTATTACTACTTTACCCTCATCTGTTCACTATAAAAAGGCGATTCCATCTCTTCTTCTGTCACGGGAACAAACCGCAAAGGATAATGATCGCCCCCCTGTGCTTGAGGGTTTCAATGTTAGCAACGGTGTATAATGTATTCCGAAAGAATACTCCCTCTTATAACACTTTAAGCAATGCGATGAGAATGTTATTTTCTTTACTTGTTATAAGTAGACAGGTAAGGGATCGATTTTAAATGCAAGCGATCAAGGAAGTACCGTACATTTATTGTCAAAATACAATGAAAATGATTTCTCCTATTTCCAGCAGGATCAGAAATTCTCATTCCACTATACCAGTATGTTCTAAAAGACTATAGCCATTCCATAGTCTAAAAATTCCTTAAAGAGACTCAAATACTTGGCAAAAGCACATTAAATACAATACTTTAATTTGCTAAAACAAGTCTTTCCGTTACCATGTAATATCTAATACAGTTTTTAACACACTCAGATACATAAATAGCTCATTGGCAATGATTCATTATCGCATATTTGGTAACGTTCTTTACGGCTTAAATAAAGATGACATCTTAAAACCCGAGCCATATACATTACTATACAAGAGATTCTTCTAACGGTAAATAGGTGATAATTTAAGCAACTCATTGCATGACACTTCAATTCACAAATTTCATTTCCATAGAGATGCGCAGAAGTCTCTAACATTTCCACACGTAATCACTCAATAGAAGCCCCTGAAGATACAAGGCATTCACGCATTATAGTACTTGACCTCGAAACGGTACCAACTCCAATCACATGTTAGCAAAACATTAACTTTATATACTAATCCATACTTAGCACCATTCCTCTCCCCTGAAAACCGATTCCTCATTCATTATCCGTTCTCAATTCATTGATTTGTACACAAAGTTATCAAAATAGCAATTATGTACTCCTAACAAATACAATTTTCATCCTATGCATCCGCGCGTAGCTAAGTCTATGTTTGCCAGCACTGGAGCAAGGCTAATGCTCCCCTAAGCAAGCATTCAGCATACAACCAATCAAAAACATATTAGCGAATCTGCAATATAAATATACTATCGTCAAATATAAACAAATGCATCTAAAACGAGACGAGATGGCCTAGCGCTATCGTTTGCGACTCGTATTCGAAAGGTCCAGGGTTCAATTCCGACAGCTTTGTATAGCACTGAATATATATATATATGAATCACATCACATTACTTCAAGATGTTTATACATGCTTTCTTGCTTCAACAGATGGTGCTAGGGGCATGTAACTACTTCCCCGTAACGGATTGTACTTGTTAATACGGAGTCGAACTCCTTCCACAGCAAGCAAAGCCCACATACATTATACACCGTTGCTAACATTGAAACCCTCAAGCACAGGGGGGCGATCATTATCCTTTGCGGTTTGTTCCCGTGACAGAAGAAGAGATGGAATCGCCTTTTTATAGTGAACAGATGAGGGTACAGTAGTAATAGAAGCCCTGGTTCTTGGTATAGGTATTTCGGGTAGTCCGAAAGTGGTATGAGAATTTCATGTGTTTCTGGAAATATGAGAAGTCATTTAAGTATATTGATAAAACGTTTTATTTATTTATTTTTAAAAAAAGAGATTCTATGAGCGTTGAATATGGTTGTATGCTGAATGCTTGCTTAAGGGTTTAGGAAAGTGTAATGGCTGTTTTTATGCTATTGGCACATGGTTTTCAGACATTCTCTCTTGTTTATAGAGTTTTTCTCTTGTATTACACAGGTCTTATGATCTGTGTATCGTCTTTACCAGTTAATTGATGCTTTATTAGATAAGGGTTGTAAGGGTAGGTGTCTGCCCCCCTTTTATCTAGGCTCGAGCCTAGCACTATGATTTACACCTAATAGCAGGGTTAGCGCCTCCCTTCAACATTCTTATTTTTATTTATTCTTTAGGTATCTGCTAGGTGTATACACAGCACATGGGTAAGCTTCCATTTTTGAAGTAATGCAACACTTCCGAGGGTATCCCTTTCCGAAGTTTTCATGTGCTTATTTGTGACTATTTAAAGGTATTTCAGCTTGTGGTATCAGATATGAGTACAGGCTTTCAGGACATTCTGGTATGAGGCAGGGAAATTTTAGACGTTTCAGCAGCATTTTGGGAACTGGAGTAGGTAGATTCAGGGTATTCATATAGGCTTCAGAATATTTCGAGGTGTTTTATGATGCTTTTAAGGTATTTTGACAATTTTCAAGACGTGAATATTTCGAGGTGTTTTATGATGCTTTTAAGGTATTTTGACAATTTTCAAGACGTTTTCAAAGCTCGTGCTAGGAGTGTTTGTGACTCTTTAAAGGTATTTCAGCTTATGGAATGAGCTATGAGTACAGGTTTTAGGATATTCTGTTACACTTGAATGAAAGTTTCAGGTGTTTCAGAGGATTTTTTAGAAAATTGCAGCATGCAATTTCAGGGCATAAGTACAGTTGTATTTTATTGGTGAAATTTACATCTATGTGGGTATTTCGGGTCTTGTATAGGTAACCCGATTATATTTGTAGGCTGTGTTTGGGATCCATCACCTTTATAAAATTTTCCAATGTATTCTAAGTATTGAAGCGGATGATAATGCCTGGAAATGATGTGAAATATATTATTTTTCACTTTATTGATTTTACATTGATACATGGCAATCATTACAGCAAAATAACTATTAGCATGCCTTTATACAATATGAGTGAATAAATACAATGTCGTCAATAAATGTCACTGTTATTTTTATTAAATAAAGTTTTTATTTTTTACTGTATTCATTTGTTCAATATGATAAAAGTCTATTTGTTTCATTTCCAGAATCAATGAAATTATATGATAATACAATAAGTTAAGTGAATTAACTGTCCCCCTGCTGTTTCATAATCAGATATTCTTCGAATAGTATGAGTCTTTCCCCCACACAAATAATGATGCGTATATGATTTCATTATTACATTTTTTATCAGTCACAACGTCGTATTCACTGAATAATCCAATTTGTCACTGCTGCATTGTGATTCGCTGATTTTGGAACATTGGTGGCGTTTTCATCTGACGACGTGTGAAGACGTGGATATTTCGCTCTTTCAGAAGCGAACTCAGTGGACATCATTATGGTATTCTTGGCGTTCTTCTTATTTGTTGCTTTTCCTAGGAGTCTGAAACATAACAAATGAACCATTAGTTGTCATGATTTGAAAGATAAATGCCATGTGTCCTGAAAGAAATACATCGTTATAGGATTAAAGATAATAAGGTGATGTCTTTTAGGCGTGAATGATCTTTAATGGGAATGTCGCTATTAAGAGAAACAGTAACTAGAGCAATGTTCAAATAATGTAAGAGTAATTCTCACCTTTTATATTTTAAATCGATTGAGACAATTGCTGATTGATATATTATTCATTGCAGGCATTGAGCGATGCGGTGGAGTCACAGCTTAAGGGCAGCAAGTGGGCTTTGCTTGCTATGGTAAAGATGAATCGTTGCTGGCAGTCCTGAAACATTACACATTGTGTTGAAAGAATTGCATTTATCGTTGTAATAAGTGTTCTCCTGTAGAGAACTAGATGTGAGGGACCTCATATTGGCAATTATCAGTAATGTTTTTATATTGTTCTATGATTCTAATATTTAATAAAATAATAGCCGTGATTAATGTTACCTTGTTTCTTTCCTTAGTTTGGTCCAGTCCAGGTTAGATATTAATGAAACTGTGAATGCATGAATGTGAGTGTGAACATTGCTGGCTGTGTATTGTCGTGTATGTATGTATGTATGTATGTATGTATGTATGTATGTATTAATGTATGTATGTATGCTGTATTTAGAGTGATTGTGTTTTTTTTGTTTGTTTGTTTGTTTTTATTGTGGATTGTTGAGGTGTTTTCTTCTACCGTAGGAGGGGATGCGGACTAATGGGGATAATGGAGGTAGGAGAGGTTGCATATGATCAAAATTTAGCCTTCTCCGTGTGACACGCCTTCGAATCGCGTGTAAATTTCTGAAATGGGGTGGTGATGATGGTAATGGTATAATGCCTGATAGCGGTGAAATATGCTGTGACTGTGGTGATAATGCGTGGCTGTGTTTTGTTTTTTTCGGAGTCGGATGAGTGAGATCAATGATCTCTATGTTATTGTGATTAATGGGGGGTGGTGAAATCTCAATGATATGAATTGTGGTTTGGGATGATATTGATCTAGGACGTGTAGTAGTGGTGATGGTAGTGGGGGTGGTGGTGGTGGTGGCGGCGGTGGTGGTGGTGGTGGTGGCGGTGGTGGTGGTGTTGGTCGTGGTTTGTGAATTCAAATCTTATGGATTTATGTTTTGGTGTCGGATGTTTGTGAAATGCTGATGTCTTCGTGTGAAAAGATTTGGTTCAGAGGGTGGGCAATGTCTTCGGGTGAAAAGATGTGGTTCAGAGGGGGGGCAATGTCTTCGGGTGAAAAGATTTGGTTCAGAGGGTGGGGAATGTCTTCGTGTGAAAAGATTTGGTTCAGAGGGTGGGCAATGTCTTAGGGTGAAAAGATTTGGTTCAGAGGGTGGGCAATGTCTTCGGGTGAAAAGATTTGGTTCAGAGGGTGGGCAATGTCTTCGGGTGAAAAGATTTGGTTCAGAGGGTGGGCAATGTCTTCGGGTGAAAAGATTTGGTTCAGTGTCTGTGTATTGGTTAAATTCCTGATGATTATGATACTGTGATGAGTGTTGATCTAACTGGACTACATCCTTGAGGAATTTCTCCATGATGGAGATGTCGCAAGCGACTGCTGTACTGTAGGTTTTACTTGTCACTGTATTCTCCATTTCTAGAGTATGCGTAAAAGAAACATTCAAATTAGCGAATCTTTCAGATTTGATAGCTTATTCATGTAATAATGCATGTAATTGCTTAAAAATTAAAGTCAGAAGATGTATAAGAATCTAAAAATTGAATTTAATTTCGTTACAGATGCTAATTAAAAATAGAGGAAGTAAAAAATCAATTCTAGAAGCATCATGAGTATTACAGTCTCGATTATCTCTATCGTGATATTATTGATTGCTGAAATCGATGTGATGATTTATGATTAATATATAGCTCCCTCAGCGTATGCATTTAGCCTACCTATATATATGAAACGTATCACTTGGTGTAGTTAAGTAGTTGTAAATTTGTTGCTTAAAGAGAAATATTTAATGTCCTGCAATGATGGATGATTACAATTGAATGGCTAAATGATAAGGCAACATAAGCAATTTCTTACCTTGCAAAGTGTATATCCAGTTGATGATAAAAATGAAGAACTCTTTTCCAAAAATAATATTGAAGCACTTCAAAAGGTTTTTAAACTCTTTGTGGTTTCTGTCCAGAAACTGGCGCAACTAAAGAGTCCCTTTATGAAAACTGTGAAATGCGGGGCAATGTAGGGGGTTTATATAGTGCGTCTTTCAATATTACGCCCCCTCCGCATTGGCTAAGGAAAGAAAAATCATTTTTAGTAGCTTCTGGCAGTTCATTGGTGAGAAACAGGGAGGGATGAATGTCACATGCCCCTTGACAATCTGGGAATGTGTGTAATTATTTTTATTATTATTATTATTATTATTATTATTATTACCTAGACCGTCTAAATGAGTATGAAACTCTAATAGAAACATGAGGGTGTCATTTAAATGTTTCTTGCTATAAGAATAGTGGCGTGTCCGTAAATGTCTCTTAACTTGTCTCTGGGGTCTCTGCGAGAGAGAATAAAGAGCTTTAATGGTGAATTCATTGGCTTGCTGTGCAGAACCCTAACCTTATTGAATGCCGCCAGCATAGGGATGAGATCCATATCCCACGTGCATCTGAGAGGGAGGCTTTAAATGAATGATAAATGTCAAAAGTTAACATGTATTATTTTACGGTGTGAGCATGTATACGGGTGGGACTTCTATTTTTCGTGAGAACTGTTAAGATAAATTGCCCTTAGACAGGAAATTGTAAATCTTCATGAACTTAAGTAACTTAAGGGAGGGAACTTATTGATGGTTGCAGCTGCCTTTGGGTGTACTGTTAATTAAATAATAAAGACATTGTTCAATTACTGTTTATTGTATGAATCATACTCCTCGTGGGAAAAAAGATACAATACATCTTTCCCGTTGTTATAACTAAGTATTTTAAATTTCTCTACTATGTAGAGTAAGTAAGGGAAGTATTGTATTCCACCCAAAAATTCGATAACGAGATTTGACCGGATATTTATGTTTTGAGGCCCCCTGTTTTATTGAGAAATATTTTCGAGATATTGCTTGTTATTCCCTTAAATTCCCCAATAATTATATTTTTTCTCGAATTCGTTATTCATTTTTTTATGTCCTAGGCATGTAAAGAGAATGGAATGCATCACATGGCAACCCGCTCTTAAACAATTTGACTAATGCTTAAAGCCTACCGTATTCCTCTTGCAGCTTGTAGAATCAAGCAGAATAAGCATTTGTAAGAAAAAGTTTGTACAATAGTAGAGAAAATCATGTGAGTGTAACATATGAGAATTTTTTAAATGCGATTCGTTTTTATTTCACTGTACATACAGCTTGTAACACTGTAATTAGCTATCTATATAAAGAAACTTTTTTTTCATTATAATTTAATGTGTGTTTGACTCTCATGCAGTTTTAATGAAAAAATCAATAGCGCATCGGATACTGGTGGTATCTGTAGTTCTGTAGCCTTCTGACATCTGGTGTAGATAAAGCGAACTTTTACAAGGGTGCGAGTTTGACAATGGCTAACATCGTTATATGAGAGGGAAGCCAGCTGAAAAAATCAATAGCGTGAATAGATCCCACCCTTATACGAAGGGTGAGCCAATAGCCTTAATCACCGGCATTCCAGACAGAGGGGACGCGACAGAAGAGTCGGGCGATCGTCTTTTAAACTGACGTGGAGGGAGACCTCACTGTATACATACACGGTTTTAAGTAGCATGTTATTCATATCGTAGAAAGCAACAACTCGCGGTAGGATGGTGGAAATTAAACCCTCGATTTTTTAAACATTTACAGTTGTTAGGAGCGTTCGCCACAAAAATTGAAGCTGGTATTTTTATGTAATGCATATGATTAGAATTAATGCTGTGTACTTTATAGTGGGTGAATCATGTCTCATAGCTGACTGGAAATGCATACATTATTTTGATTACCTCCCCCACCCCCAGCCTGTACTTTCCTTGAGGAGGGATTTAGGTCGGGTCTTGCACGAAAGACCAATTGAGCCAATTGAACCAATTAAAGACCCTTCCAATACCAAAGATCACGTGACCTGTGCTAGAAGGAACATGCTACTTGGGTCGGCTTTGCTTGAAATACCAATTAAACCCAATTAAAGACCCTTCCAATACCAAAGATCACGTGACCTGTGCCAGAAAGCACATGTTATTTAGGTCGGCTTTGCACGAAAGACCAATTAAACCCAATTAAAATCAATTAAACCCAATTAAAGACCTGTTACTTGTGTCGATTTTGTGCTTAAAGGAACAATATACAACTACTCATGTGTTTAGCATACTCGTATATTCTTGTTTCTCCAGTGTTCTTGAGATTGTCCAGTGCACTTAACGCATGTGTATAGCATACTCGTATATTCTTGTTTCTTCATTGTTCTTGAGATTGTCCAGTGCACTTAACGCATGTGTATAGCATACTCGTATATTCTTGTTTCTCCAGTGTTCTTGAGATTCTCCATTGCACTTAACGAATGTGTATAGCATACTCGTATATTCTTGTTTCTCCAGTGTTCTTGAGATTGTCCAGTGCACTTAACGCATGTGTATAGCATACTCGTATATTCTTGTTTCTCCATTGTTCTTGAGATTGTCCAGTGCATTTAACGCATGTGTATAGCATACTCGTATATTCTTGTTTCTCCAGTGTTCTTGAGATACTCCAGTGCACTTAACGCCTGTGTATAGCATACTCGTATATTCTTGTTTCTCCAGTGTTCTTGAGATTCTCCAGTGCACTTTTTTTTCAATATACCATCTTGCTTCGTCGCGTGTCCACAAGTGTCCTGTGCTAGGCAACTGTGTCTCCGCTTCTACATACATACGTGCCCGGCAAATGGAATTAGGGTGCCGTCCAGTCTACCCTATTTCATTATTTATTATCTAGTGGTGCACAACAACAGGCTACGGAGAGCAGTGCCAGTGCACTGAGCCCAGAAGTCTCCCCACCATCGCCCATCACTTTCCACTAAACACACGTTACCTCACTTGGCTAGCGTCCACCAAGACTACTGTGCGTAGACTGCCACTTAACGCATGTGAATAGCATACTATTTCTTCGATGATAGTGAATAGAAATAGTACGCGAAGATAAAGTTAATTACTGAACACCTGTTAAACATGGTGGTTCCAGTATCAAGGTCACCAACGTTAACGTGCTGGCAAACTGGCCATCGATTATCCATGCCTGCTGTTGACCTTAAAAAAATCAATAACTTGCAGCTGCTGCATGAATTGAATTGTAAGCAATATTAAGAAATAAAAACGAAGTAACCCAGTTAAGGCTTAAATGGTAAAATTCAACTATAAAATATGATTATGTTCCATGTTTTCAATAATAAATATATCTAAAGTTGGAGTATTTTAGTAGTTCAGGACATAATTATGTATGCACGTGCAGTAAAATAGGTAAAACACGAGGTAGGTTACCAACAATGAATGCAGGAAATGGAACATTTCACGATGACAGTATGAATGGGAAGTGGATCAAAAAAAAACTATCGTCGGAAAACTGATATTGTGTGGGGAATTGCATGGATAGTTCTTTAAGAAGACGTGGGGAAACCCAAATTAATATCTAATTACAGATGTTTTGTATTTGTTGCTGACCCAGGGGAAAACACCGGGCGCTGAAGGACGTCGGATTTTGCTGCATCACGCATTCTGATATTACCGTTTCTCAACTGTCGTACTTCAGTGTTTTCAACGTCGCCTCAAACGGTGCAGAGGAAATGGGTGATTTAATGTTGTCATGATGAATGACATATTCGCTAATTTACGGTAATTTCCGATTATTTGGGATGGGCAGAAACAAAATGAAGAAGAGAAAATAATGATAAGAGAAAGAGAGAGAAACGGAACAAGCTGATATTCAGAATGGGAACTCACGGAGATGGTTTAAGAGATTAAATAAATTGTTTCTAAAAGCATAATCCCTTATCACGATGATCGCAATGCGCTTGTTGAAAGTATCTTTAGCGAGAATTTAAGAGCCAACTGGCAGCCTTGAACATTTAGAAGTAATATTGCACTTTACTAGATTTTTGTTGCTCTCTTATGGAATGCTTTGCTGTTTATAAGAAATAGTCTGTACGGAAAACTATAGATGGACATTTTATTTACTGCACTTCATAATGCGAATAAATTATATCGCTATTAACAGACATTACAATAGACAACAAAACCACATTTAATTATGCATTAAATGGCTTTAGCATTTCAATGATATAAAAAATACGTAGGCCCCCTTATAAGTATAAAAGCAGGGCCCTTTTGGCAACCTATACTCCCTAATTTTCTTACTACTTATTCATGGAATATTATATGCAGGCATGAAAAAATGTATTAGAAAATACTACAGATGTCATTATAAAGCAGCTAATCTCTCACTATAAACTACATTGGTTTACTAAACGTAGAAAGTTGAAACAACAACACAGTAACTTTTTACAGTACTCAGATTACGACGAAGAGGTTTCATTATGGGCAATGAACATCATCACTTATACAACCCCCTAAAAGAACCAGTTTTTAAGAATTACATACGAAATCATTCCTTATTATTGCACTACTGTAACCAGATGCATGGTGAAATAAATTTATTTTCACTAATTTATTTGTAGCATTTTTCAGTTCCATCTTCCTTTTACGCATTTAAGTTCAACTAAGATGTTGACACATTATTCAAACAGGCCTCATTCCACCGATTCAGTTGAATGCTAAACCACTACTGAAACATTGTTGCACAACTCTTAGAAAACCACACAAGACTGAAAGGAAAGCACTTGAAAGATTGCAGAACTGCAAAATAATGCGGCTTCTGAAAGTGGTGCAACAATGCTTTCAGTAGTAATTTAGTGCTTAACTGAGTCATAGATACAGAATGAGCCAAAAGACTCCGAACCGCCTGCGCGGTGTTTTTCCTGTCCGCGATCTCGGCGCTCGTTGCCGTCTGCTGTTATCATAGAAAGGCGCGGATGAAACCATACATTTTTAAAACTACTTTTAAAGGCTTTACTTACCACTTTATGAAAGGAAATGCTGAAACTGGCCACCGTCGCTGTTCGTACATTTTTGGCACCTCTTTAAGAAACTATCCATCATGGAATTTTTGGGGGGAATTTTCCAAACGATGACCGATGTCGTCTAATGTTTCTTCGGTAGGAACCGAACGCCGTCTTTTAGATTTCTTAGCCTGAACACTTCCTGTTGGCCTGAAATCTACTGTAAAGTTCATGGATTGTTGTACGGCCTGGAACCTTTACACCTGAAAAATGGCCCCAATAACGTTTGATTAAAATACCACATATTAAAGATATTTACGTGACAAATAAAATGTATATATTGAATCTTCTGAAAATAGCCTGTGGAGTCACTTTGCGAGCTGACCGAGTTAAAACTTACGAATCATAAATAAATACACGCTGTGTGTATAATATAAACTTTGTTTATAGCAGCAGTGCGTTATTATGTTTTTATCATATTTCCACACGCCCAGTGGAAAAATACTGCGCAGCCGGTAATATTGTTCATAAAATACCCCTTCGGGGTAACTTAAAACATAAAGTGTACAAGACAAACCCACACACTCTGGAAGAATTAAAACAAAACATCCGCCAGGAAATTTCTCAACGTGAACTACGGCGAGTGATGGATAGTTTCCTAAAGAGGTGTCAAAAATGTATGGACAACGGCGGTGGCCAGTTTCAGCATCTCCTTTCGTAAAGTTGGTAAGTAAAGCCTTTAAAAACAGTTTTAAAAATGTTGTATGGTTTCATCTGCGCGTTTCTATGATAGCGACAGACGGCAACGACCGCCGAGGACGCGAACAGGAAAAACACCGCGCAGGCGGCTCGGAGTCTTTTGGCTCACTCTGTATATACTATTAAACAGTGGGTATGCTGTTTTTATAACAGCATACCCACACGCGTGACACTTCTGCGATTAAAATGGATAGGATACAGAGCGGCTATCACGACAGTTTGTTAGTCTGAAGCTTGATGACCTCATGTCATTCCGTTAATGTTTCTAAGGAACGAGACATAAAGTTACATCCAGACCTCGGAACTTCATACAATTGCATGCTTTTATTCATTTGGCATATTGAAAAAAATAAAAGTACACCGTTGCCGATCATCCTTTGTAAGTTTAAATGAAGCCAATTTTATTTTGCATATTCTAATGCGTAGTATATTTGCGTTTTACCTATTTCTCCCGATTTATTATCTAATTTGAACATTTCTCTGATAAAATAATAATACTTTCCAAGAAATATAAAAATTCCATAAGAAATATAACAATTATTGTTGAGAACATTAAATTGTTGCGACGATGGCTACTTCTCGCTATTACGTTCTGATTAAGTAGAACCAAGCTTATCCGCCGACATGCGAAAAGAAAACAGTAGCAAACAAGATTTATTGAAGAAATGGGTCTCTGAAGACAAATGTTTCTCTACTAATGGGAAAATTGTCTTGCAATATGTGAAAAACAGGTACGTTTTGGCTATCTAATAACTTGACAATCATTTTTATTATCTTTATTCTATTCTTGGTAACTTTTCAGAAATTAGGCTTATTAATGGGAATATTAGCAAATTATAATTTATCCGTTTTATTTGCTACGGTGTAGAATTAGTGAATTTCATGTTGCAGGTGTCGTGTGAAAAGAAATTTCAAGTCCCGACAACGTAAAGGGGCAGCTCAACATTGCAACCGAACAGTTGAAGAGAAGATTCAGGGTCTAATCCCATATATGTTCCGCTCTAGGTCAAAAGAGTGAATTTCATAAAGACTTAAGCGAAGCTATGGTTGCTGCCAACTTGCCTTGGCGGTCTTTGAATAACAGGTTTTAGACAATTTCTAGAAAAGTACACCAACAGAAATACCCCTGACGAATCAACCCTCATAAAGGGTTACGGGTTACCTTCAAGGTTTACACGACTCAGTGAGTTTTACTTTTTACTATTTTATTCTACGTTATAAAGAATGTATGATGCAATAACATGCTTTAAAATGAATCTCAAATAATTAGGTATTTTAAAATTGTTTCAGGCACATCAGGGAAGACATAGGCATAATTTTGCATGGATTGGAATTAATGAGACGACCCATGCAGAGGGACGCTATGTAGTTAATATATTAACTGGCAAACTTTGTCCAGATGGTCTACACATTTGCTTGCCATCAAAGAGAGGAAAAAAATCAATTTTCAAACTTTAGCAAGGTTTGCAAATGATTTAATTAGTAAGTATAATACAATTATTTTTTACAGGGGTGGATCTAGTTAGTGAAACCCCTGAACTAAACAAAGATGTGCACAGACATTTTACTCGAAGTCAAAATGACTTTTTTTATGAATTCATACAGGGGTACGTTTGAAATAAAAATATCATCCATGCAGGTTATAAATCCTTTAACTCACTGCCAATGGATTTAAAGAGAATATATTATATAAATCATTTTAAAAAGGCACTCAGAGGCATTTATTACGCACTGCTTTTATAACTCGCAAGAGTTTTTAAATTACAGCACAAATTTTCTTTAATACGTATGCTAACTTGGTTGCATCTATATGCTATAGCGCTTGTTATTATTGTGTTAATAATTATAATTTGTATAAGTAATAAGTATTCTGTATATATAATTTATTTTTACCATTTACATTGTACTTAGTTATGATAGCTACTACTAGCTTGTATATATTATTATTATTATTAATACTATTATTATTACTGTATTATTGTAATTAACACTTTGACGTGATCTACAATAACACTGTTTTACTCTGTATATTGTATGATTGAAAATGAATTAATTAATAAATATCTCCTTTGCTCAGGACAAGAATATAGTTTTAAACCCCCTTATGCCGCCTTTCTCATCCATACTACAAACAGTATGCTTAATTTTCTATTTCACGTTAACGATAATTACACAATATCATTTTTCCAATAACTTATTTTACAATTACTACTAATTTCAGTGTTTTAATTGTTTTATTTAATGCACTTAATTATAGAGCTGCAGATCTAAACTGAAGTTCGAGGTTTAATAATAAAAAAAAATACCAAAATAGTCTAATTATAACGGTTGCTAAATTAGAACACTTCAAATTATCTAGGTATTTGAAAAAATACAGAATATGAAATTAATTCCATGCACGTGTCCATATCAGAACAGCAACGAAAAAGTGATAATGTGTATGTACTCCCTCCAAGGTCGTGGTGTGTCAATATTGACAACACGGTGTATTACCCTCCACACAAAATCATCCATAAAACCAATTACATATTTCTCATTGTGGAAATTAACTTTACTTCTTGATGCAGTAATTTGTATCACAAATTACTTAAATGTAAATAATGATTGTAATATGAATATGCATTTTTATGTGACATTGATTTCAGATGTTTATTAATTGTAATTATTGTTGGGAAGTAAGTTTATAGGGCCTTACTGAAACTGTCAATAATAGCGCAATAATGCAGCGAGGGATTGAGCTGTTTATCATTATTGGAAACGAGGAGTTACGTAATGTTGGCGCGTTTTTCGCTAGAAACTTCTGAAATATTTTCTCCCTAAAGCATATGTATTCATAATTTTCATTGGATATTAAAATAGACGCTAATGTTGGCGCGTTTTATTAGCCAATTGCAGCTCAGTTATAATCTTTAGGCGTATCTGGATGAAGGAGTATAAATAGGGTAGGTTAGAGGTAGCGTGTGCTCAGTTCATCAAAATTCTTTGTACATTACACGTCGTCTTCAGTCCGTCAGTTCGTGGAAAATATTTGTATGAGACACGTCGGCTATAGATTCACAAGTTACGAAAAATCTAAAGTGTGGTAAAGTTAATTATACACAAATTTGAAGTACGCGAATTAAAAGTGATAAGTAAGAAGTTATTAAAACAGTTTCAGTTTGGCGAGTGTTCAGATCAATGTATAAATGTGATAGTTAACGTGTTCGACAATAAATGTGTAAAACAAACTTCTTCATCAGTGTTATATTTGGATAAAAGATTCCTTTCCGCTTACACACTCTGATCAAGAGACATGTTCGACTGAGAAATAATAGCTAGCCGGAGGACAGTAAACAAAACTTAAAATTCTTTCAAACACTAATACTACCACAAATTGCTAACACTAGATGGAGCTACAAACCGAACAAATGAATGACGTCACAAAATGGCTTTAACACGTGATGTAAACAAACATTATAAGTAATACATTTGCAAATTGGCACCCAGAACGTGGGGCAGAGTGACCAGGAAGGGGCAGAGTGACCAGGAAAAGGGCAGAGTGACCAGGAAGTAGCAGAGTGACCAGGAAAGGAACCAGGACGTGGAACGAATGCAGCAGTGAAGTGATCTACAAGACGCAGATTACAAAAACAACAGGGACGACAGACTACGCGGATGATTGGACATCGTAATTCCGAGATTACAAGGCAACAGGGAAATTCAAACTACAGGATAACAAAACGACGTAGATTCATCATAACACAACGCAGAAGCGACATACAAATCAGGAGAGAGGGGCAGAAAGCTGGACATCAAAGCAACATCAGCAGATACCATCAGAAAGGTTAGAAACGTGTGATTTTTATTCTAAAAAAAAGGGGGTAAAAAATTTAAATGTACCTCAGGAGCGGTAGGATAAAGAAAATAATGTCCACTAATAATACAGAAGAAATAATTATGGAGGGAGATAATGTAACAGTTAGCTGTAATTCAATACAGGTTACAGAAAATAGCTCAAACTATGTAGAATTTGAGGGAGGAAATGTTAGTGAAGAAAGTCAGAATAAAATTGCAGGAAATGTTCATTTTGATGCTAGAATGATGATGGAAATGATAAGAAATTTTAGCGAAACAGTAAATAAGAACATTGAGAAATTGAGAGAAGATATGAAAAAGACTAATGAAGATATGCAAAAGAATATTGGGACATTAAGGGAAGATATGCAAAAGAATAAGAAAGAATTGAGGGAAGATATTAGTAAGAGTATTACAGATCAATTAAGGGAAGATATGCAAAAGAATAATAGGGAATTGAGGGAAGATATTGGTAAGAGCTTAGAACAAAACAGGGAAGAGATTGAAAAGAAATTCATGGAGCTAGATAGTAGTATGATTAGAATGAAAAATGAAAATCAAGAAATGATAGCAAATGAAATAGGTGAAGTTTCAAAGAAAATGTTGGACATGAGCAGGGAAATATCTGACCAAAAAAATGAGGTTAATAATAAAATAGAGCATGTTGATGTAAAATGTACAGAGCTAGGTAGCCGAATGAGTAGCATTTCAAGTGAGTTAAAAGAGATGATGGAGGCTACAAATGCAGATTTAATACAGGTGCAAGTTAATTTCAGAGGGGAAATATCTGAAATTCAGAAGGAGTCAGAAACACAGAGAAATAAATTGTCTGAAGAAGTTAAAGATTTGTCTAAAGATTTGAATCAAAAGCTAACTTCTGAAATTAACAAACACCATGCTGTTCAAAATGAGAATAATAAAAAATTGGAACAGACAATAGAAAATCTGCAAGGTACTGTAAATAGGTTAGAATTGAATTCAAGGGCAAATATATGTGATGTGAATGTATCAGATGTACAAAATAATGATAGAGGTAGTTCCTCAGGTATGACAAATAATGTGAGTGATGCGGCAGCTTCATCTATAGCTAATGCTGAAACTCAGAGTGCAAAAGTAACACTAGAGAATTTAAATATGGGAGTAGGGAATTTGCAAAATTACAATCATATCTTAAGTGATTTTCCAATTCCAAAATTTAATGAAAACTCCAGTCCAGTACAGTTTATTGCAGACTTATTAGAGTATTTTCAAATTAAAAAGATACCTGAGGCATTAAAAATGATAGTTGTCAAAAGATGTTTGGACCAGAAAACTTTAGATTGGTTACAAATGGTATCCGGGGGTGAACTTTCATATGAATCCTTTAAGAGGTTATTCATGAACAGATTTTGGAATGTTACGGTACAGCACAGAATTCGAACAATGCTTAGTCATGGTCAATTTAATCCACGAGAGGGAATATCAATGACTGATTACTTACTGAAACATGCAAGTCAGGTTAGGAACTTGTCACCTCCAATCAATGAGGAAGATTTTGTGAGTTTGCTCACAAGACATTATCCTTTAAGGATACAAAATTACTTATTAATTGCAAAACCACGTAGCATCTATGAGATGGCAGAATTAATGACAGCTTTGGAACAACAGAAAGAAGATATATCTCGGGAGTGGGAGCATAGAGTTTTAGATGTGCGAGATAGAAGAAATTACCAAGGTAGTTATCAGCAAAGTAGAGGACAAGACAGGCGTCATGAAAATAATACCAGACAACGGTATCAATCATACGTTCCACAGTTTGAAAGATCGAGGATAGATGGGAGTCCAGGTCGACAGGAACAAATAAATTATGTCAGGACAGAAAGATTGCCTGAAAGAGGGCAAAATTATGGAAAGCGGTACATTAGACAAAGGGTAAATTTCACTCACTGGAGGGAAAACAATAACCGGGAAAGATCTGAGGAACGGCAAGAAAATTATGTGCCAAGGGGACATAATTTAAGACATCGAGGATTTCGAACTCGAGGAAGGGGAACTCAAAACAATGGTAGCGACAATGAGATAGATTTAGCTCCTGTTAGGAATGGCAGTCCCGTACGTGAACATGGAAATAACCAGGAAAACTGTTAATAGACTCCTGTGTAGTAGGTTCTCAGGACGTCTTTAATAATTCAGTATCCATTACCAATACAACGAATATGCCTACACACACACCCTGTAATAAGATTACAGCAACAAAAGATAAGGGAGAAAATTTTGAGTCACCTCATGTTAGGATGGAAATTGCGAAGAAAGAGATCATTGCAACTATAGATTCTGGTTCGTCAGCTTCAATTTGCTCACAGAAATTTTACATAAATTTGATTAATGAAGGTAACAAAATTATGGCTCTTCCCACTAGTAATTTAATTTGTCGTGTTGCAATCGGAAGAACTACACAGGTCATAAAAACACAAGCTCTACTTAACATACTTATCGGCGGAGAGAATTTTGAGGTTATGTTTCTAATTGTAAACCATCTGATTTGTGACATAATTATAGGATGTGACTTCCTACATGAATACGAAGCATGTGTAGATTTTAAACATGAAGAGTTAAGAATGACAAAAGACGATAGAGAAATAAAGGTACCATTTATAAAAGAGAAAGTTTCTGTAATCGAGATGACAAAGGATGAGAAAAATCTTTGTGACCAAGAGTTTTTTGTGCAAATAACAGAAACTGATAGAAATAGTCAGATAAAGCAGGTAGTCACAGAATATGAAGGGAATACCACGCCATATTTTCAACAGCTAATAGAAATGCCAGAGAAAGTCGAGAAATTTAAAATCCAAACAAAAGACGACCATGTGAGCGAGACAGACAACAGCTGGGAAGAGAAGAGAAATGAGGAGATAATACACAAGTGTGAAGAAGCTTATAATATTACGATAATGCAAAAACAAATCCTTCATGATGTTTTAATGAACAATAGTTCAGTATTTAGTAATATCCCAGGCAGATGTAATGTATATCAGCATACATTTCAAGTAGAAGACGTACCACCATATAGGCACAAGTATGACAATTTACCTATAAGTCTTCGGGAGAAAGCTAGACAACTAATAAATAGCATGTTAGAAAATGGGATTATTGAGCAAAGTAATTCTCAGTATATAAATTCAATCTGCTGGAGTATTAAACGAGATGGTAGTTTGAGATTAACATTAGACGGTAGATATGTCAACAAGTATATGAAGCCAGATCATTTTCAAAGTGAAGGAATTGAACAATTAATTACGAAACTTTCAAGAGGGAGATTTTTGACATCCATTGACCTCACTGCATCATATTGGCAAGTGGATTTAGATCCACAAGTGCGTGATTACACTTCATTTCAGTACTCGGGGATCCAGTATCGTTTTTGTGTAAATCCTGTTGGTTTAAAAAACTCAGGAAGTGGATGTTTGAGAGCCATTCACACTATCTTTGGAAATTCTTCAGATGACTTTTTAATAAAGTATATTGACGACTCCCTAATCATTAGTCAAACATTTGAAGAACACATGAATAATGTCCATTATGTGTTAAATAAACTGCAACAACATGGTATGACTGTGAACATACTAAAATCAAAATTTTGTGTCAAGGAAATAAATTTTCTGGGTTATGTAGTGGATGAGCGAGGTATAAGACCTGATCAGAAAAGAATAGAAGCAATAATGAAAATTCCACCACCAAGGAACGTAAAACAAATTAGACGTCTCTTAGGGATATTGAACTTTCAGAGTAAGTTCGTACCAAGATATTCGGCTGAAATAGAACCACTGCGGCAGCTACTCCGAAAGAACAATAAGTGGAGATGGACAGAGGAGCATCAAAAATGTTTTGAAAGAGTAAAAGAACTTTTTGCTAAGTCCATATTGCTCGAGAGGCCTAGAGAAGATTTGGAATATGAGATTTATGTCGACGCATCAATGCAAGGATACGCCGGAATTTTAGGACAGCGAGACATCAACAATGACTTTCACGTCATTAGTACAGCTTCTAGAGGACTTACAAATATTGAGCAGAATTCTTCAGTGACTCAGTTAGAAATTGGAGCACTATATTTCTCATTAATTCGTTTTAAATCCTATATTTATCAGCAAAAGGTGAAAGTATATTCAGACCACATCAGCCTAACTTTCATACAACGGTGTAGATTATGTAGTGGAAAACTTGCTAAATACATTCATGCAATATCTGCATTCGATATTGAGATTATACACATTCCTGGCAAAAATAATACCTTCAGTGATTTGCTATCAAGATTGAACTACAACCCACAAATTCCCGAAAATATTGAAAGGCCTCGAAAGGAAGTCAAAATATTGACAATTGAAATCCCTTTAAGCAAAGAAATGATTAGAAAATTGAAAAATATAGGGGAAATTCAAAATGAGGACGCAAAATTATTAGAACTTAAAGAAAAGGCACCATTAATTGAAGATGCAAAGAAAGAAATTGTAGCAATTCGGGATGGGACATTATATAAGAAGCATGGAAAAGAAATGCCTAGTTGGAAGTTAATGGTTCCGAAAAGCATGGAAAAGGAACTAATTAAGAATTTTCACGAAGGGTTAGCACACTCAGGGACGGACCGGACAACTTCTATGATTTTAGAAAATCTATATATATCCAAATTGGGTCAGAAAGTGCGGAAATTTATATCGTGCTGCAACCTGTGTCAGAAGGCAAAGCAAATAAATGCAGCATATGCATTTGAGACTAATTCGGTTATAAGGGATAAGCCAAGATGCGTAATTAGTATTGATATTCATGGTCCGATGCCTCCAAGTGAATTTGGAAATAAATATATATTTGTCTGTTATGATATATTCAGCAAATATGTAAGAATTTACCCTTTGAGAAAACCTACAGGTTTAGCATGTTTGAACAGACTACTTAAGTCATATGTGATAGAAGAAGGACCTATCCAATCTGTATTGAGCGATAATGCTTCGTACTTCACAGGAAAAAAATTTATGGATGGACTGAAAGAAAATGGCATTAGACAATATTTTTCGTCAAGATACAGACCGAACTCCAACCCAGTGGAGAGGGAAATTAAGGAAATTTCAAATTATTTAAGGGTGCTGTGTCATCGAAAACAAACCAAATGGTATGGATACGTGAATTTCGTTCAGAATCTACTAAATGAAACCGTAAACAAAGTGACAGGATACAAACCATGTGAACTTAAGTTAGGAAAGAAGATCAATACAATGTGTAAAAAAATTCCAGAAGCCATTCCAGATGCGCATTCGATACCACAAACAGAAGAAGAGATGTTCCGAAAAGCATTCGAGAGAATGAAGAAAAAGGCCATAAAAAGAAAAATTAAACATGAAGAAAAGAAGAGAAAGGAATGGAGGATCAAAATAGGAGATTTAGTTTTGGTTAAAACCAAGAAATTGTCGGATAAAGCAAATAAACTTTATTGGCGAATGTTTCTCAAATACCATGGACCATATGAAGTTGTTGAAGTATATGGAGCTAATACATATGAGTTATGTAATCCCACAACTCGAAAAAGTATAGGAAAGTTCCATATTGAGATGCTGAAACCATACAACAATGAAGATCAAGGTGAAACAGAAGACAAAGATGATAAATAGTAAATGCTGGATAGTTAAAGACGAAATGCAGAGCAATGTACTGGAACGTAAGAGGGTTAAATAAATATGTACGTCATGTGAAAGGAGAAATAAAATTTTGGACATGACTAAATGTTTAAGAGGAAAATAACATTTTATTAGTAACTGAACATGTGAAATAAAGCATGATGTTATATTAAAGTAAAGTACATAAATACTATTCCAAGAGTATTGTTAAGATAAAGTACAAAATAACAAAAATTGGTTAATATAATTAAAAACAAATATTTATGTAGCAAATAGAACATGTGAAACAGTGCCTAGATTTAAGAGATGTAAATATATATGTGTAGAGGGTGAATATTTTAGTAAATATGTATAGTAATTACAAAAATTCTTAAATGTATAAATTTTTGTCAACAACTTAAAGAAAGTAAACAATTTTGTAACAGTAATTAAATACTTCAGGGTACAGTATTTGCTATAAAAAAATTTTTGTTTGTTTGTAATGTCAGATTAAGGTCAAAACACATTAAACCCGAGCCAGTAAGTAGTGGCGAGATAAAAAAAAAAGAAAAAAAAAACATATGTCGTGTGTTAAATGCGTGTGAAGTGTCAAGTGAAAGTGATAGCGTGTGTTCCAAGATTTAGGAGACTAAAAACCCAATTATAAAATTTCCAAACAAGTTGTAAATATCTATAATTATGTTTCTAGTGGGGCATATGATGCAGTAATTTGTATCACAAATTACTTAAATGTAAATAATGATTGTAATATGAATATGCATTTTTATGTGACATTGATTTCAGATGTTTATTAATTGTAATTATTGTTGGGAAGTAAGTTTATAGGGCCTTACTGAAACTGTCAATAATAGCGCAATAATGCAGCGAGGGGTTGAGCTGATTATCATTATTGGAAACGAGGAAGTTACGTAATGTTGGCGCGTTTTTCGGTAGAAACTTCTGAAATATTTTCTCCCTAAAGCATATGTATTCATAATTTTCATTGGATATTAAAATAGACGCTAATGTTGGCGCGTTTTATTAGCCAATTGCAGCTCAGTTATAATCTTTAGGCGTATCTGGATGAAGGAGTATAAATAAGGTAGGTTAGAGGTAGCGTGTGCTCAGTTCATCAAAATTCTTTGTACATTACACGTCGTCTTCAGTCCGTCAGTTCGTCGAAAATATTTGTATGAGACACGTCGGCTATAGATTCACAAGTTACGAAAAATCTAAAGTGTGGTAAAGTTAATTATACACAAATTTGAAGTACGCGAATTAAAAGTGATAAGTAAGAAGTTATTAAAACAGTTTCAGTTTGGCGAGTGTTCAGATCAATGTATAAATGTGATAGTTAACGTGTTCGACAATAAATGTGTAAAACAAACTTCTTCATCAGTGTTATATTTGGATAAAAGATTCCTTTCCGTTTACACACTCTGATCAAGAGACATGTTCGACTGAGAAATAATAGCTAGCCGGAGGACAGTAAACAAAACTTAAAATTCTTTCAAACACTAATACTACCACAAATTGCTAACACTAGATGGAGCTACAAACCGAACAAATGAATGACGTCACAAGATGGCTTTAACACGTGATGTAAACAAACATTATAAGTAATACATTTGCATTCTTAACATGAGAGTGATTACTTTCGATAAGCTGTCGTTCATTACGTAGGTGCATAATTGAAACTAGGTAAAAAAATGTTTTCGGCTATTTGGTGCCCCTCTAACCCGGCGCCCAGGGCAGATTGCCTTTCCAGATCCGCCCCTGTATTTTTATCTATCTTTAAATTTTAATTTTGTTTGAGCAGGCATTTGATTGGTGAACTGTTACAGTAATATTGTTGTCAGGCGAGGTTCCCGCAGACAGGATGAATTTGGTGGTGTCAGATGCACCTTACATGTAAAAGCGGGGAAAGTACTAAAAGCTCTTTCCCCCGATATGCTGCATCTAACGTGCTGGGCACATGGACTACACAGAACCGCTGAAGAGATCCGCACATTGCTTTCATTAATAAATGAGCTGATTTCACAAACAAAAATGGTGTTCGTTAAGGCACCATTGCGAGTCCAGAAATATAAGGAACAACTGCGTGATTTACCCCTAATCACAAGGTGGGGCACTTGGTTGATTTTTTTATAAGTACTTCACGCAACTGAAAGAGGTAACTATATATAATTTTGTATTTTATATTTATTATAGGTTATCTCTACGCTGTTTTGTCACATTTAACCTACTTCACTGCTGTGCGGTCCAAATCTCTTGACGTTTCGTGACAACCAATACGGAGTGACCGCGGTTGCCAAATTTCACTTCGCTTCGCTTTGTCTGAACGTTATGCGTTTGTTATAAATGTCATCGCAATGTTCACTTAAAAACTACAAGAACAGACACAATAATGTAAATGCAATATACACAAATATAGAAATAAAAATATACCTTTCTATGCGTCCTTTGTATTCTTTCTTTGACAATGTTTTAACAATGTTTTAACCTTGAGCTATCGCGTCAATGGTGCAATGAATTCCGTTGTTGATGCTTCCTCGAGAACGTAATGACAACTGCTGATTCTTTGCTTAAAGTTCTCAGTTGGCTTATTATTATTATTATTATTATTATTATTATTATTATTATTAGTGCATTTCAAGTAATAAGGCATTGAACGTTGTAAAACGCACAACACGCTCTTCTCACGTAACAGATACCTGCTTGGTTCCGGGACTCGGCATTGAACAGAAGCATAATAACCATTAAAATGCACTTAAGGATTGGTTTTTGCAATGATATTATTCTGTGAAACAAAACCATATATGACGTTGTTTATTAAAAACATCATATATGGTTTTGTAAAGCTGCGTCCCAGGGCTTTGGAAGGACTTTCATGACGAGTTTGTAGCTGTGTTAGTAAACGTCGTTGGATAACTGTTTCTAAATTTATTTAGAACATGAGACATTGCACATTATTAAGTGATAATTATGTCTATGACAGCAATAACTACGGCAGCAATGGATTTATTACTATTACAAGCATAACTATAACTAAAAGTCTCAGTTTAAACATCCTGAAAGATAATTACAAACTAATGGCGAAGCATTGGGTATAGAAATGTGATTCTTTTTTATACTTGTTCAGCAAAACTTCGCCTTTTATGCTAGCTACTTGTTGCTTTTCTGAAATATGAAATTCGCATGCGCGAATGATATTGCAATTAGTGTTACCAGCAGCGAGGTGCACTGTCCGTATGAGGCAACGCCGCACTGCTGCTATACGTTATACCTTTTTCACCATAAGCTTAAAGGAGAAGTAAACAAAACTTAAATGTATCACTCCGCCGAACTCATGGCAACACCACGTGGAGGATGACGTACCCGTGAGAGGAAATTGCTTCACACAGAATGCGAATACAGTACATTGCGTAGCTTTTAACCATTGTATGTCTTATTCCTATATTTTGCCTTACATCCTAAACGTCTAACACATAATACTAAGAGTAGACAAATAAACGTTGTACCTGAACAGTTCGGCATCTGTGATTGGAGGTGCTGGTTTAAACTGTTCTTAACTTCAGGCTTTAGAAATAATTCATTTAATGACTAATATCAATATACTACTTTTGCTTTAACCTTTTATGAGTCAACAATTTAAAAAACCGATTAGCACTATAGGTTAAAACCCAACCGAAAACAATCGCGACCCAAGCTATCCGAGCACCTGCATCACTAACAAAGAAGTTCAATTATTGCTAAACAATGGCCAACCATATTCATTGTCGATTAAAGGTGGATACTTTTCACAGTATTTGTTAAAAACGTTAACACAATTGCCTTCTTTCCATTTCCCGCGTTTATGTTTTCCACAGTAGAGAGGAATTGCAGCCATGGCACTCAGTAATATTTTCTCAACACGTTGCAAAATACACTGGCGGCTCATCCCGAAACCGGAAACGAACTGCAACGCCTGCGCATAGCCTCTTAAACCCTCTGCTATAACGGTTCATTTAGTTATACGTGAATATAGCTTCATAAACTGAACTGTTACAATAATGGATTTTTTAAATTTCTCTGCACGAGAATAACCACAAAATGTTACGACCTGAACCGAACTGTTTTTGTAGCGGAAGAGACGACATGCTAAGCGAGAAAGATTGTAGTTTGTCCATCAGCCAATGAGGTGCTCTCTTGTCACGTGATTTTGTTTACTTCTCCTTTCAGCTTATAGTGAAAAAGGTATAGTGTCGTATTAGTGAGTACGCCTCAAATGTCAAGATATTTCCATCTTATATTTTTAACGTCAAGTTTAAGTGGGCAATTCATAAACCTCCGTTACCATTATTTCTGTAATTTACTCTACGCGTAACTTGCACCTTAACGGGAGTGCACCGATGCAACCCGCAACATATCTATACTGGAAAAATTAAATAAATTAAATTAACGTTCAGTGCAATCTTAGAGACTCTAGGAATCCTTTGCTACTTTTTAAAATCTCCGACAACACATATAAAATGTAGAATATATTTTTACTTGTTTCAGGTTTTGGCAGGGTTTGATACAAACGAGCGTTTCCATTCAAAGAACGCAAGAGGTCATGAATCAAAGTAACCTCCGAAATGAGCTGTCTTGTGTGACTGCTAACTTCTCCATAGCAGAGAGCAGTATAACCATGTTGGAAAATGTGGGTACTCCTCTAACAGAATCCCTTACAGTTGTGCAAAAGGTGAAAGACGCATTAAAAGCAGTTCCTGGATCACAAGGTAAAGCAGTGGCTCCAAAGTTTAAGTTTGTGTTAGAGAAAAATCCCGGCTATAACGAAATGCGCCAAATTGCTGACATTCTCAGCGGAAAAATCTGAAACAATCGCTGAAATTCTGAATATTTCTGCATACAAATATGTACCAGTCACATCATGAGCTGTCGAGATATCGTTCTCGGCATTTAAACTAATTCTGACAGATAAGAGGAGAAGTTTAACAGTAGAGAACCTAAAAAAATTGTCGGTTGTTTGCTGTCACAAGAATTACATGAATAGCGAAGAAAGTTAAAAAAGAAGGTTAAAAATATATCAATTCCAATGTGTAATAAAATTAGCAGTCGATACATAAAAGTAATAAAAATGTTGATGACCTGAAGACAATTATTAATTTAATATTTTAAATTATTATACCAAATAAACGTGAAGTGTATTTTTCACTGCATATACTTAAGTTTAAGTGCATATTTCAACGGCTTTTACTGCATAGTTGCATGCATATTTTCAGGTTTTTAGTGCATAAAGTTCCGGGGTCTAGTTATATCGTAAATATACGAGGGGCACTATTTATATTTTGAGCCTTGGCAACCCTGAATGTTGTAAGTGCATCTGACGTTTCCAATGGAAAGTTTGACATTTTTTTACCATAATCTATTTCAAACATTTTGTCAATAGAGCGCCATTTGTTTTGTTTACACTAACTTGAACATTGTGTGTCAACAAAAACATGGAATTAACTCGTGAAAATATATGTGCAAGATTTTTTATGACTTTCGACGTGATTATCAAGACAAGAGTGCATCGATCAACTAACTTCCACATTTGGCGACGAAGCTCCATCCTTTGCCACTGTGAAACGCTGGTATAACGAATTTAATTGTGGCCGTCGTTCGCTCAATGATGAAGTTCGTGAAGGTCGTCCAAAATCAGTTGTTGTGCCAGAAAACATTGATGCTGTGCAAAAAATAATTATGAAAGATCGTCATGCGGCAAATTGCGAGATTGAGGCAACCCTAGGCATTAGTTCCACCAGCATATATAAAATATTGCATGATTATTTAGCCGTGGAAAAGGTTTGCTCTCGTTGGATCCCACATAATTTGACGCAATCTCAAAAAGATGCTCGTGTCGATTGGTGTACAAAAATGCTCAAGAAATACAATGGCGGTGCCTCAGAAGACGTATATAATATTGTAACAGGTGACGAATCATGGATCTATGCGTATGAGCCGGAACGTAAACAGCAGTTGACTGGGTGTTTCAAGATGAAGCAAATCCAACAAAAGTTGTTCGCACTCGAAGCACTTCGAACCAAATGGTCGCCTGCTTTTTCAGCAAAACTGGCCATGTGGTAACAGTGCCTTTAGAGGAAGGTAAAACGGTCAATGCCGAATGGTACACAACCATTTGTTTGCCGGAAGTCTTCGGTGAAGTAAGGAAAACCAACAAGAACCGTAGGATCGTTCTTCATCAAAACAATGCGAGCACACACACACCTCGTCTAACAACACAGTATTTGAAGGTTCAAAAAATAGAATTGATGGGTCATCCGCCATACAGTCCTGATTTGGCACCCAATGACTTCTTTTTGTTCCCGAACAGAAAGAATAAATTGAGTGGACAACGATTTTCGTTGGCAGAAAAAGCCGTTGATGCCTTCAAAAGCTATGTTTTGGGGTGTCTCTAGAAGACTGGAATAAATGCTTTGACAAATGGTTCAAACGGATGCAAAAGTGTATTCATCATAAAGGAGAATATTTTGAAAAACAATAAAGCAGTTTTCAATCAGAAAGTACTTTGTTTTAATTATTAGGCTCAAAATATAAATAGTGCCCCTCGTATAGTATAATTTCTGTTACTTTCTCTATCCAATACATAGTAGGTAGAGAAGGTATTGTATTCTACCCAAAAATTTGATATCGAGATGTCCCTGCAAATACATGTTTTGAAGTCCCTTGAATAAAACAAAAGGATTGTTAGAGGAAGGTTCGTGTATGTGTGTGTTTGTGAACACTATAACTCAAAAACGAAAAGTCGGACACTTACCAAACTTGGTATTTGAGTTCAGTGGCATCTTTATGCGACACGAAGATTTTCAAGAAACTCCCCCACCACAAACTATGAAACATGATACATTTTTCAAATTTTTTATTTCCTAAAAATGGCTCTAATAGTTTTGTTAAAATATAATATATTAAAGATATTTACATCACAAACAAAATGTTTATCTTGAATTTTCTGGAAATAGCCTTTAAAATCCTCTTCATTAGGAAGGAATTTTGTAAAATCTGGTATAACTGGTAAACCCTAAGCGATAGACGAAAACGTACTACAAATCTAGATCTCTTTAAAACACAATTTACTTTCAATAACTTTTTTTTAAGGTATCAGCTGTTTTCAAGATATCCGTTAATAATGGTTCGAATCAATATTTTTGTCATTCTTTTTAAGCCCTATTGACATTCAATTGTTTGTCGCGGCTGCATAGAAAGAGTATAAAATTTTAAGGCCAGCATTTACCGTCCAGTTCTTAAACATCTGACTATCGCTGTTCCCTTTGTATCTGTAAAGAAATGCTTAATGTAGCTGTTCTGCAAAGGTTTGTCTCGAATAAAATGAAGTAGAAAAATAAGCTTTCGTAAGAATAATTTGTATAGCCACTAATGTGAATGTTATGTGTTACATTCACTAGTTATGTGAATGTAACACATCAGATTTTGTTGTTCATGTGGCCCAGATTTTAGTTTTCATAACTAATTTTGTTTTAGTTTATTATTATTATTATTATATTATTATTATTATTATTATTATTATTATTATCTCCAAGTTTTCATATTTATGTCTACATCAAACATAAGCAACTAGCCAATCAGAGAGCGATTCTCCATACATCTCATGTGCTCATTCTGCCATTTTCCTTCGCCATTTGCCGACTCACTAAACTGCCTTTCCGTGTAAGATCATGGGCAAGGGATTACCGAGATTGCATAAAAACTGCAGCACAACAAACTGTGATGGCAAGTGGTGCTTTTTTTGTAAATTTAATGTCCTTTAACCGGGGCTAGCTCTTGTTCATTTTTACTTTCTCTACCACGTACTAGTAGATAGAGAAGGTATTGCATTCCACTCAAAAATTCGATACCGAGATTTCATGGGAAATATATGTTTTGAGGCCCTGAATATAAAAAAGTATTTTTTAGACAAATTCCGCGCGCGCGCTCGTGTTGTCTATCTTTGAACAGCATAGCAGTTTACATTGGAACATTTTTCGAGAGCTTTCATTTTCTAAAAAATGGCTCAACGATTTTTATTAAAATAGCAGATATTAAAGACATGACAAATAAAATGTTTATTTTGAATTTTCTGGGAATAGCCTTTTAAGTCCTCTTCATTCTGAAGCAATTTGGTATTATCTTGTATAACTGGTGAACATTAAACCACACAGAAAATGCAAATCTCTTTAAAACACACAATTTACTTCAAATAACGTTTTTAGTGGCATCAGCCGTCTCTGAGATATCCGTTATTAATGTTGGAATTGTGCAATACTTTGCCATTCTTTCAAAATCCTGTCGATTTTCAATTATTTATCGCGTTGTCATGCAAAGAGTATGGAATTTTAAGGCCAGCATATACCTTCCAGTTCTTAAATATTTTACTATCGCTATTCTCTTTGTATTTATAACGAAATGTGTAATGCAGCTATCTCCGGAAAGGTTTATCTGGATTAAAATGAGGTAGATAGCAAAATAAATTTTCATGAGAATAATTTGTATACCCACTAATAAGCGATAGAGGGTAGAAAAATCATGTGAATACAATACATTGAATTTTTATACATGTACAGACCTCTTTTGTCGTGTGTACTGTCGGTGGTCGCTTCGCAGGCCGTCATTTAGCTCAGCTGTTTCAAGCTCTCTTGTTGGCTACTGTTTATGCTTCCGTTTGTGCCTTGTGATTGTGAATTAATGCTTAATGCTTAATGCTTAATTTTCATTGTGAACGGCCGCTTAGTTGGATTAAGAGGGCATTTCCTTTCTGAAAAGCGTTTTTCGAAAATTGGATAATCTAAAACGTCCTAAATGTGTGCTTTTAGCTGATATTTCGCGGGTTCCCAATGACGCGGACCTGGGGCCAGTGTGGTACGTCCCTCTACCATTTGCAGAAATACGAGGACTTTTAAAAGTAATTACCGATATTTTTTTTTTAAAAAATAACAAAACATTATTACTCACCGCCGTTATTTAGGTACTTATCGTCAAAGAATGATGCCGCCTGTGATGAAAGACAAGTTTGTTTTTCTTGTTTCACATCATCGTCGTTGAAATGTTATCCATAAAGGAATTTCTTCAGATAAAGGAACAGATGAAAATCGCTTGGTGCCAAATCCAGACTGTTGTGAAGCAAGAAGTGCAAGAAGTTGCCTTCTTTGACGAAGGCATACAAAACTGATTTCCCGTTACAAGTGCCTGAATAAGTGACTATTTGAGAAGTAGTGTAAGGTAATGAGTGATAATTAAGTATTTGGAAAATAAAGTTCTGCTATTTTTTTTAAAAATTATTGGTACTTTAAAACACGCTTCGTATGACAGAATCTGTATTAGGTTCGTATATCTTACTTACAAGGAGTTGTACGCAGTATATTATTATTATTTTGCTTGTATAGTCCAAAGTAAACTAGGTATGTAGTTATCTTTCATGCAAGTGTTATCTACATATATTTACAGATATCAAGGCTATTCATATTTATCTCTTGTGTTATGACTAGATATCACAGTTGCTTTTCACTCGAACTTGCACTTTCTTGGTTCTTTAAACATGTGAACTTACAATTTATATCTGGATACATTTCATTACAGTACATATTTTTGTTTGTGGTATTTGAAGTTACGGTCCCTTATTTTCAGGTTGTGTGGATAATTTATGGCTGCGTTATCTTCTCGGCATTTCGATTAAAGCGAAGGCGACTTTGGTTCGAAAACCTCTAAAAAAAAACATGAGAGAAAGCCTTAAAAGCATGTTGAATAATCGTTCCAGTTTTCAAAATACCTTTGCAATAATTGGAATTCTCCTGTCTATCTACAAAAAATGTTCTGAAAAGCCTGTGTCCACACCTAATTCCATAATCTAAAGTACCTTTAAAGAGCCCCAAACACCCTTACCAGAGCCCACGAAAATGTCTGATGAAGTGACGAAATACTTTAAACAGCAACATAAAACATCACAAAATGTTCTAAAAACCTTTGACAATAGCATGAAAATACCTGCAGCAGTTTCTAAAAACAGTTCAGAATATCTAAATACAGTGCTCGTGCCATTGAAATAGCGTGCTTCTAAAACCATTCAGGATTCCTCAAAAACCAGTGGCAATACCATGAAAACACCTGCATTGTTAGCTAAAATATCTTTGAAACATTTGAAATTCTCATGTCCGTGTTCCAAAAAGTCCTAAAACCGTAGGAGGATGCTAAACGCCTCGAAATACCATCAGAATACCTGCAGAGTAAGCTAAAAGTGTTCCCAAAATGGCCTATAAGCACCTTCCGAAATAGCTATAGCTACATCAGTGATCTAAATTCCTTCTAAAGTTCTAAACCATTCCACCCCTCCTGGAAAACACCCCTAAATACTTTAATCCCTGTCTTCCCTAGCATCTCTCCTCGCTTTCCCTATATCTATCCCATATAAACGCATTTTCCATTCCTCTACCCCTGCCTAACCTAGCATATTATCTCCTCGTATTCTCTATCGCTCCCATATAAAACGCACATTGTGCCCCTCAACCCCTGGTTAGCCTAACATCTTTCCTCGTATTCCCAATTTCTTCCACATAAAACGCATATTCTACCCTTCAACCCGTCTAGCCTAGCTTATCTCCTCATATTCCTTATCTCTACCATATAAACCTATATTCTACCCTTCAAACCCTGTTCATCTTAACATCTCTCCTAGTTCTCCCTATCTCTTCCCATATAAACGCATTTTATAGTCATCTACCCCTGCCTAGCCTAACATCTCTCCTCGTATCCCCTGTCTCTCTCATATAAAACATATGTTTCAGCCTCAACCGCTATCTAGCCTAGCATATCTCCTCATTTTCCCTATCTCGCCCCACATTACAGCATTTTCTAGTCCTCTGCCTCCACCTAGCTCAGCATCGCTTATCGTACTCCCTATCTCTTTCCTATAAAACACATATTCCACCCTTCAACCCCTGTTAGCCTAGCATCTCCCCTCGTATTCACTATCTCTCCCATATAAAACGAATATTCTACCCTTCAACCCTATCTAGCCTAGTATCTCTCCTGGTATTCCCATCTCTCTTATATAAAACGCATATTCTAGCCTTAACCCCTTCTAGACTAACATATCTCCTGGTATTTCCTATCTCTTGCATAAAAACGCATATTCTGCCCTTCAACCTCTGTCTAGCCTAACATCTCTCTTCGTTTTCTCTCTCTTTTCCCATGTAAATGCAAAAAAGTGTGCTCGCTCAGTAGAATATATAGAAGAGAGCTGGAGCACTTTTTTTAGGCATGCATGGGAAAAGATAAGGAAAACAACGGGAGATGCTAGGGTAGGGGGCCTTCATGGAGGAAAATGAGTTTATATGGGGAAGGTAGGAGATATGAGGAGGGATGCCAGGCTAGACAGGGATTGAAGAGTAGAACATACGTTATACAGGAAAGATAGGGAATACGAGAAGTGCTAAGCTAGACAGATGCTGAAGGAGGGAAATATGGACTTATATTGATAGATAGGAAATACGAGGATAGATGCTAGGTTAGGTAGTGGCAGAAGGAGAAGGAATGCGCTTTATATGAGCGAGGTAGGGCATACAAGAAGAAATGCTAGGCTAGACAGATGCCTAAGGAGAGGAATATAGGCTTATACGGGAGGGATAGGGAATACCAGGGAGGTGGTAACATAGAGAGAGCTTGAAGAGTAGAATATGGCTTTTATATGGGAGAGATAGCAAACCGAGGAGAGGTATTAGACTAGGAGGGCTTGAATGGTAGAGTATGCGTTTATATGGAGAGACGAGGAAACGATGGGAGTAGCTAGGTTGGAGGAGCATTCAAGGAGGAAAATGCGTGTATATGGGTGAGATAGGGAAAATGAGGAGAGATCCGAGGTAGAGCAGGAGCTGAAGGAAAAGGAATACCCTTTATATGATAGAGGTTGGGAATTCGAGGAGAGGTAGTAGGCTAGACAGAGGTTGAGGAGTAGGGTATGATTTCACAGGTAATTCAGAGAGTATCGTAGGTATTTAGGATAATTCAAGTATCATAGGTGTTTAGGTTAATTCAGGTAGTATCACAGGAAGAAAGATTCCATGGTTTAGCTGTGTATAGCGCCATATGATTTCACAGGAAATTCAAGTAGTATCGCAGGATGGGGCAGATTCCGGGAAACGGGTATACCATAGTTCCGTATGATTTCACAGGTAATTCAGAGAGTATCATAGCTGTTTAGGATAATTCAGGTAGTATCACAGGATGGGACAGATTCCGGAAGCGGGATATAGCATAGTTCAGTATGATTTCACAGGTAATTCAGAGAGTATCGCATTATTTGGAATAACTCAAGTATCATAGGTGTTTAGAGTAGTTCAGCTAGTATCACAGAAGGCTAGATTCCAGGGGCTGGGCGTATCATAGCTGTGTATGATTTCACAGGTAATTCAACTAGTATCGTTGGTATTTAGGATAATTCAGCTAGTATCACAGGAGGATAGATTGCAGGGGTTGGATATAGCAAAGTTTCGTATTTCACAGATAGATCACGTAATATCGTAAGTGTTTAGGGTAATCAGCATATTTTCACAGATACTCGTGATAATTTCGATCAGCGATTTGTATCACAGCTATTTAAGGTAATTGCAGGTGATTCAGATTGTATCAAATGTATTTGAGTCATTTTAACAGATAATTTAGCTAGTATCATTGATATTTAGGGTAAACCGGCTAATATCACAGGTGTTCGTGCTAATTTTGAGCAGCAATTCGTACCAGAGCTATTTAAGACAATTTCGCATTATAATGATAGTACGAAAGGTATTTAAGGCATTTTAACAGGTAATTCAGATAGTGCCACAGGTATTCATGTTAATATAGAGCGTAATTCAATTCTTTATAATAATTTCTTATCCAATGTTCCCACACATTTTATATACATTAAACAGCGTCTAAGACGGAGAGGGCTAAACAGTGTATAGGGTTACATTGATCGTATATAGAAGTAGTATAAACTAGCACATCCTCATGGTGGAGGAGATATTATAAGTTTTAGTCAGCTTTATTGTTTTATATGTTTACAGTTTTATCTAAGTGTAGCAGCTTTATCAATTAATCATTGCTTCATAAATAAGGGTTTTAAGGGTAGGCGTCTCTCCCCTTTATCTAGGCTTGAGACTAGCACTAGGATTGCTCCTTATGGCAGGGTTAACGCCTCTTCTTCCATCTTCTTATTCTTATCTCATCAGGTGTATGCTGGATGTATACACAGCACATGAGTAAACTTCATTTTTTTAAGATTGTGGACTCACGGAGAAAATCCTCATCTTCGACTTACATTCTTTTAGCATTGTTTGTAATACGATAATGTCCATGCGCATATGTAGTTATTCCAGCCGCTGCAATAACTCTTTTATCATCAAAAGGAGCCAATGTGATTTTATTCACTTGCACGGTGGTAACAGTGTGCTTCCGTGATAGGATCAGATTCATGCGCGTTCTTATGATTTCTCTGGCTTTAAGACAGTCTGTATAGCTGTCATATGTGATGTACTGCGTAATAGCACTACGTTTTATACCTTTAATTTTTTATCATTGAGCCTTGAATATCTAATGCATCATCTTAGGTTCGTAGTCCAACAAAGCGTAGGATAAGTTTGTATTGGCCTCATCTTTAAATTTTCCCAGCACCTTATTGTTCTGACTAGAGTAGCATATATGGTTGACAGGGTAATCAGGTGTATCCAGATGCTCAAGAAAACATAGCTTGTCCTGGTACACATCTTCAGTTGTTACACAATGAATGAATGAATCAGTGTCCATATGCATAAGCTTCAAGTTTTCAATCTCATAATATGGCAACAACACATCATAGTTATAGTGGTACATTAATGTCTTGGAGATGTCCAACACACTCAAACCGATGTATATAGGCTTGCTAAATACAATCTGTCGTGAGGCCATATGCACAGCAGCTAGATTAATAGCATATATCGTCCTATCGATAAACGCAGGCTTGGCTATAAACTTTTCCAGCGTCTTCTCATTTGTCACAGTCGTATATCCACACGATTACGCAGGTCCTCCATACCTCCGAACGTGGTGGTGTTAAAGATCTTGTAGAGGTCCTTCTCGAAATCATTTGCAGCTTGTTGTCGTAGACTGTTGTTAAATTCCACATAAGGCTTTAACCATTGTGATTGCCGGAATTGTAGCACACGATGGATTTTACTCAAACGTAACCCATGACTAAGAGCTTGCTTCAAAGCCATGTAATGTACTACATACTTCTTTCGAGGGTCCAAGTTGGGGTATCAGTTTCTTTGTAGAGATTCCTTGGACTTCATACACTCAGGCAGAAAAGGTAGATCGTGAAGTTCTGCAGGATACGCGATGTCGACTTCTAATATGTATCCATGAGGATCATCGTCTTGTAGCCTTTCTAAGTTGATTTATTCAGGTGAAACCCACTGAAATCCGCCATAAGGGAGGGCGTGACACATTGCCCAACCATATTGGTTATTAGCATCCTCGTATGTAATAAATTGAGTTAGTCTCGATGGATCATACTTATTCGTGTAATCGTTCTTTGCTTCGGCATACCGGTGGGAAACTTGGCATAAGCCTTCTGTTATACCAGATTCTATCATGAGTAGTTGATCATATTCCTGTAGCAATTCCAGCTGACTTCCAGTGTGCAGTAACACGGCATTCTATGTAAGTCCTGGAGAGGTGAAATAATGAGCGGGGTCGACTTTGTGTGATTTGAGGTTTTGATCTCTAAATGTCTCAAATACATCAGCTAGAAGATGTACATTTGAGGTTAAGTACAGGTCGCTGTACTCGCCCAGGTTTCTCACATTAAACAGCTCCCATATATTTATAGCATGACTGTAGTCGGCATCATTAATTTCTTCTTCATTTAATCTATCGTAGGAGTCCTTAGGCGGCAGGCAGGTCCCATTCAAGACAGCCCATGACGTGACGCAATCATAGGGAAATACTCCTTTACGAGTCAACTTCAACTTGCCTTCTCCGAAGTGCTTCAATGTTTCAGGATACGATGTTAGATTTTGCACCAGCTTATCCAATCTAGTACTCAGGAACCGAAAGCTATCCACAAACCGAAGCCTTATATCTCCTACATACTTGGAGAATGATATGTAGCTTTGTTCAGAGCTAGGAATTACTTTCACTCGCCTACTTGTACATCCCAACTCCTTAACAATGAAATGCGAGTCATATCCACTGAGGTTGTGCATGAAAATTGGAATGTATTTAGGTGTTTTGCAGGTTAAATTGCATTCATTATGAAGACTTCCACGGTATTCACCGCTGACGTGATCATGGTCGCGTACTTTATAGTTCTCTTCAGTAAAGGGTTTTTCACACAAGTAGCATACTGTAGAAGGGTTGAAATACTTTTGCTGTTGATTTGTAAGTTTCAGAGGCATGCCATATTTGTATATATTATCAATTTTCTTTGCAGGGGATGACAGGTATTCCATAAACTTCTGAGCAGCATCAACACCACGATATACATAGAGATGTTTAGGAAGACCAGATGTTAAACAGATTGAGCAGGTTTCACATAAACACAGCAACTCATAGGTACATGCGGTTGATAAGGAGTTGTATATGAAGTTTCAGGATTGGGGATACATGTATGACATGGAGCGAGGATGTTTTCAAAGTCTCCATAGATGACAAGGTAATTTCAACTTCCTCTCAAAATTTTTAAATTGCAAAATTGCTTTCTCGTTTATAGGCATAACTATTCTTGCAACACCATGTTTATTACAGATTGATGCGTGTTCTTGTAGTTTTTCCAACCCACTTCGTCCATATCGTTCATAAAAATGTGTAAAACAACACTTGCAGGTATAAACACATCCCTTACATTTAGTTTTCTGGCATCGCACGAGCTTCTCAAAATTCTTGATATATACATAGTGATGCTTTCCACTAATGTCACTCAATAGTAACAGGTCACGGTGCTCAGATAGTTCGATCTCAACAACCTTTATTGGATACACTTCAATGCTTCTCATTCAGCCCGAAAACGTTGATAGACATACTGTTAAGCTTCTCAAATTTAGATATTAGAGAAAGTGGAGTAGGATAGGAAACACAGCTGAAGTCGTACTTATCTTGAAGCTGTTTGTATTTTCTGACGCGTTGAGGCTTGGTGCTGACGAATTTGCCTAGTACAGAATACATGAAGCATTTCTCGTTTTGATAGTTTGCATGCAGGTTTTTCTTGCTTCAACATCCTCTCAAAATGGTAGGTAGTGGTATGTAGCTTCTTCCTCGTAACGGGTTGTACTTGTTGATAGGAAGCCGAACCCCTTCCATAGCAAGCACAGTCCAGTTGCTGCCCTTAAGCTGTGATTCCTCCATTTCAGTAACCAATTTTTTGAATTTCGCTTCCAACGTGGAGTCCAGATCCGTTTCCAGAAACACAGGCTGATTCTGCGTTTTAAATGTTTTGTCGCAGGTTTCTCCGATACTGTTTACAAATCAGCACTCAACCTACAGATTAAATTTCACACTCTTATGAATACCAAGCTCTTTATGCACTGCCTGAATTATTCGTTGTTTTGCCTCATACAGGTACATATTCAGGTCTTTCGTTGAATTGCATCGTATGAAATAGGATTTCAATCGTCCTTCGAATGAGTTTCATATTCTTTCATATCACAGACCTCCATTGTTGATAGTAACTGATGTTTAGTAGGCTCCAATCTGCTTTTCTTCTGAGGACTGCTTATTTCACATACATCTTCGTGTCGCTGGCCCTTATAGCCATCATTATAGATCCAGCTACAATGTTTACATTTGAAGAGCTTCTTACAGCCCTTTTCATGTTTTCTCTTATTATAGCCGCGCAGGAACTTCTTTCCGCATTTTCCGCAATCGTATTCCAGTAGCGCTTGAAATAATATCCTTATACGCAGAGTTATTCGTCTCTATTCCTGATGTAATAACGTATTAATCCTTAAAGGAAAATGTAGACCTCTTCACCTTCATAACACTTTAGAAAGCTGATTATTCTTGGAGAAAGCACGATGTTAACACCTCAAGACTATTTAGCACAATGAAGTCCAGTGCTCGAGGTCACCCTATTTATAGAGGGAGCACGGACCTTTAGAACATACTGTCCGAATCATTTGTAATTACCTTAAATAGCTCTGGTACGAATCGCTGCTCAAAATTAGCACGAACACCTGTGATACTAGCCGGTTTACCCTAAATGCCAATCATACTAGCTCAATTACTTGCTAAAATGACTCAAATACATTTGATACAATCTGAATCACCTGCAATTACCTTAAATACATGTGATACAAATCGCTGATCGAAATTATCACGAGTATCCGTGAAAATATGCTGATTACCCTAACACCTACTATATTACCTGAACTATCTGTGAAATACGAAACTATGCTATATCCAACCCCTAGATAGATATCCTCCAGTGATAATAGCCGAATTATCCTAAATACCTACGATATTAGCTGAATTACCTGTGAAATCATACACAGCTATGATACGCCCCGCTCCTGGAATCTAGCCTCCTGTGATACCAGCTGAACTACTCTAAACGCCTATGATACTTGAATTATTCTAAATACCTACGATACTCTCTGAATTACCTGTGAAACCATACGGAACTATGCTATACCCGCTTCCCGGAATCTGTCCCATCCTGTGATACCACCTGAATTATCCTAAACAGCTATGATACTGCCTGAATTTCCTGTGAAATCATATGGATCTATACACACCTAAACCCCTGCAATCTTTCTTCCTGCGACACTACCTGAATTAAGCTAAACACCTATGATACCGGATTATCCTAAATAAATTATCCTAAACACCTACGATACTCTCTGAATTACCTGTGAAGTCATACGGAACTATGCTCTATCCCGCTTCCCGGAATCTGTGCCATCCTGTGATACTACCTGAGTTATCCTAAACAGCTATGATACTATCTGAATTTACTGTGAAGTCATATGGAGCCATACACAGCTAAACCATGGAATCTTTCCTCCTGTTATACTACCTGAGTTAACCTAAACACCTATGATACTTGAATTATCCTAAATTCCTACGATACTCTCTGAATTACCTGTGAAATCATACGGAACTATGCTATACCCGCTTCCCGGAATCTGTCCTATCCTGTGATACCACCTGAATTTCCTGTGAAATCATATGGAGCCATACACAGCTAAACCATGAAATCTTTCCTCCTGTTATACTACCTGAATTAACCTAAACACCTATGATATTTGAATTATCCTAAATTCCTACGATACTCTCTGAATTACCTGTGAAATCATACGGAACTATGCTATACCCGCTTCCTGGAATCTGCCCCATCCTGTGATACTACCTGAATTTCCTGTGAAATCATATGGAGCCATACACAGCTAAACCATGAAATCTTTCCTTCTGTGATACTACCTGAATTAACCTAAACACCTATGATACTTGAATTATCCTAAATACTTACGATACTCTCTGAATTACCTGTGAAATCATACGGAACCATGTTACATCCAACCCCTGGAATCTGTCCCCCTGTTATACTGCCTGGATTAACCTAAATATCTCCGGTACTGTCTGAATTACCTATGAAATCATACACAACTATGCTGTACTCACCTCCATAGAATCTGTTTGTCTGCTGAATGTCTGATAGTCTCCCGGAGAAGACTGGACATTACACATGCATGAATACTAACCTCCCTAACACCTATCATCGTATTCCCTATCTCTCTCATATAAACGCATACTCTACTCCTCAACCTCTGTCTAGTCTAGCACCTCTCCTCGTATTCGCTACCTCTCACATATAAACGCATTCTACCTTTAACATCTGTCTAGCTTAGCACCTCCCCTCGCATTCCTTACCTCCCACATGTAAAGCGTATCCCCTCCTTCAGCATCTGTCTAGCCTAGCACCTCTCCTTGGTTTCCTATCTCGCCGGTATAAACCTACATTCCCCCTCCTTCAGCCTCTGTCTAGCCTGGCATCTTTCTCCCCGTTTCCCCTATATTTTCCATATAAACGTATACTCTACTCCTCAACCTCTGTCTAAACTAGCACCTCTGCTCGTATCCCCTACCTCTCTCATATAAAACGCATTACCCCATGCTTCAAATCTCTCCTAGCATAGGATCTCTCTCCGTTTTCCATATCTTCCCCACATAAACGTATACCCTACTCCTCAACCTCTGTCTAGCCTACTACCTCTCCTTGAATTCCCAACCTCTATCATATAAAGGATATTTCCTTTCCTTCAGCCCCTGTTCTACCTCGGATCTCTCCTCGTTTACCCTAACTCACTCATATACACGCATTTTCCTCCTTGAATGCTCCTCCAAGCTAGCTACTCCCATCGTTTCCTCGTCTCTCCATATAAACGCATACCCTACCATTCAAGCCTTCCTAGCCTAATACCTCTTTTCGGTTTGCTATCTCTCCCATATAAACGCCATATTCTACTATTCAAGCCTTGTCTATCTTACCACCTCCCTCGTGTTCCCTATCTCTCCCGTATAAGCCTATGTTCCTCTCCTTCAGCATCTGTGTAACCTAGCATTTCTCCTCGTATTCCCTACCTCACTCATATAAGCGCATTCCTTCTGCTTCTGCCACTATCTAGTCTAGCATCTATCCTCGTATTTCCTATTTCTCCCGTATAAGCCCATATTCCCCTCCTTCAGCATCTGTCTACCTTAGCACTTCTCGTATTCCCTATCTTTCCTATATAACCGCATGTTCTACCCTTCAGGTCCTGTCTAGCCTAGCATCCCTCCTCATATCTCCTATCTTCCCCATATAAACTCATTTTCTTCCATGAACGCCTCCCACCAGCCTAGCATCTCCCCTTGTTTTCCCTATCTTTTCCAATGATGCTCAAACAAGTGCCCTAGCTCTCTTCTATTTATTCTACCTCGCTCCGCTCTATATATACTACTAATCTAGCTCCATTCCAGGACACAACGTAGCACACGTAGCACACTAAAACCATCACAAAAAGACCCGGAGAAGCCAAAGCAGAAGATGAACAAATAAGAAGACACATTGAGAACCTGCTACAACTGTAAACACAACAACATACATAAAAAAACCACACAAATTTTACTCATAGTAGCCCAAACTGCAGTACTATAGCAAAACTCAACACAGCAACTCTGTATTGTAAACATATTGTATTGTATACCGAACAAACTTATATCTAGGAAATATATTGTAAACATGATGTATGTCAATTAATTAAATTAAAAAAAAATAGGATCCTGCAGCTTTCTCTCCCAAAACTTAACCTATCCATAATCCTTAATTTGGCTGAAGAGGGAATTATCCCTGAAACATCCAAGGGTGGGATTAGTTCTAAAACTCCTTAGTTCTGCAGTATGATTGGGCGTTCTAAAGCTTCTCAACCTCAGCAACAAAACACATTTAAGAGAAATGTTTTTTAAATTCGTTTTTATTTTTATTTTCAACATATTCATCTTTTAAATCCGTACATATTGCACTCCAATGGTTTTACATCTTTTAATACCCTCAGTAAAATAAGATTTGATCAACTGTGCAAAATAAGCGTCTGTCTCAGCTTCAGCCTCATTATTTGATGCGAAGCTTTATCCACCCTCGCATTTCTTCAGGCTTGGGAACAAAAAGTAATCGATGTGAGCCAAATCTGTCGAATATGGCGTATGTGGAAGTACTTGGAAACAGTGATGCAATTTTGCAGCAAGAATCCCTAACGTGCGAAGGCGCATCATCGGGATGAAACAGAACTTCTTTTTTCGCAACGTGTGGACGTTTAGCCTGACTAACACCCCTCAATTGCTCCAGTATTGAAGGATAATACTTCCTGGTGATGATTCTGCCCTTCTGGAGGTAATGTATGGAAACCGTAGTCATGACTTTTCTTGCAGATGGAACAACTTTTGCTTTCTTTCATGCCACCCGCAGTTGGGCTGCACCTTTGTCTCTGGTGAGTAGAGATGAATTCATGTTTCATCTACTTTTCATGGACGCTCTTTAACTGTTATGTTTCTTAGTGTTCCATTCTACAGGGTGGACCATTTAAGTTGGGACTGTACAAGATCTCCAAAACTAAGCATTAGAAAGAAATGTCTTGAATAAAGGTTGCTTGATATTATGGGGGAAAGTAAATGTCATTAGTCTTGTTTTATTTGGAGGACTTTGATGGTCATTTTATGGCCAGTTTAAATTTTTTTTTAAATGGGAATCTACCTTTTTTATGTTGTTTTCCCATTCATAAAAAACTAAGCATTTGTAAAAAACACTTTGAAATTGTCCTTACACCAACGTAAATAACAACGAAAATTCTGAAGGGCTGTGTACAAGACCGCATTGAATGGTTGGATGGTCCATGGATGGTCATTTGAGGGTCAAGTTACGTTTCGTAATTGGGAACCAACATTTTTTATTTTGTTTCCTTATTCCTCATCACAAAATAAACAGCTTTTTATAAACCATTTTCTAATTTGAAAACATACAACATGTAGTTCCCATTTAAAAAATTAAATTGACCCCAAAATAACCATCATAACGTCCTCCAAACAAAATACAACTAATGACATTTACTTTCCCGAAAATCAAGCAACTTTTATTAAAGGCGTTTCTTTCTACAACGCTTAGTTTTGGAGATATTATACAATCTCAACTTAAATGGTCCGTCCTGTATATATGACGTGAAAGGCCGAAAATTTTGCTCAAGGGCCTCTTTAGACAGCTCACTCTGGGGTTCACAGGGAGAAATCTTTTCAAAAGTGCATGCATCCACGCCATCTGCCTGACACCGCCAGCACTGCAGGACCTGAAATCACACCTGTAACGTCAAATGGAGAGGAAATTGGGGAAAGGAGAGATCGTGGTAGAACACACCACCCCGGCATTTTCCTCGGCGACCAGGGGAAAACCAGAAACAACACCATGATCAGAGTGGGCGGTCATCGATAATCGAACCTAGGACTTTCAGAATGCGGGCCACAGACGTTGCGCTTGAGTCATCCCGCTATTTCAGTTTTATCTATTTGGTAGAAAATGTTAACACTAGTTTGTTTACACGATACACTTACGCGTCTGAAACTTTACTGCGCGGTAGCTAAAGGATATTACCTATCAGCAGGAATATCACAAGTGCTGACAGCTACCAATAATTAAAATGAGCGCAAATAAAAATCATTTCATGACAGGAAACACGAGTTTGAAAGCGAAATTAAGTTATCAAAGAAAACTATCTAGCGCTTGAAATTCCACTACATAATTTCACAACAATCTGGCATTTTTGACACCAGATTAGAATATTTTCTTATAAAATCAGAGATTTTAGATGCATAATCATCACCTATGATTGGTTAATGGAGACGAGCTTTATAAACTTGACTTTGGCCTCTTTAGAACGTCAATAAAACTCAGCAGCTTAACACGATTAACCTCCAGTAGTCCAAATGTAGACCTTTAAACTGACACAAAATGCAAATTATGTGGGTGTTCTAATTTTTAAGGTTGACTAGTAAAAGCTACCTCTCCTATGACTTACAGCTACTGCTTACCGCAGCGAATGAGACTGTCACACTCTATAAGGCATTTTAAACTAAAAACTTTATGCACATCACTTCAAAAATCAAAGCATGCAGCAGCTTTTCGATAAAACATTCCCGAAATTGTCTTACAGTAATTTTATTCCCTTGATCTGCCTTCCAAAGACTGGATTCTTCCGTTTCCCTCTGTCCCCTCTCTCTTTCATGTGGCCCTTCCGGGATTCAGCAGCTTCCCGTCAAAGATGTTCCTTCCGGTAAACAGAGAATGTTCTTCACTTACATACACATTTTGAAATAGTTGTTTCAATACATTCTATGTGGTAGTAGAGAAGAGTAAATATTGCAGAAGACCAAGTGAATTTAGTATGAGTTATGCATATAAAACCGAGCAGGATGGCGGTAACGTCTGTAGCCCGCATTCGGGAGGTCGTGGGTTCGATTTCTGTGGCCGACATCCCTGATCCATGTTTTTTTGGGGGGTTTCCCTGGGCCACTAGGCGAATGCTGGGAAGGAACATTAGAGCCCCCGAATTTCCAGAGGGAAATTTCATCTCCATTCTCATATTTTCGCTTCACATTTCATCTGATTGGTTTTTTCAGGGTTGCAAATGTTGTTGGGAGGTCTCGGCGTTACATGGCTGGAGAAACGGATGCACTGACTAAATCTGCGAGCGGTCTCCGGATCCCGGGCCCCTCAGGGGATGTGTAACCCAAAGGGAGGAGAGAAGACAGCTGCACCAGCCACCGATCGGGGAGTTTCAATCTGTAAACGGAGGGACCCTGCCCTCTGCCTGGCGTACCTCCTGGTCCGGCCGCCCGCCGTCTCCTCTCACCTCATCCCTTCCTCCCGGGTGCGCCCCGTCAGGGGCCTAGGAAGATCTGCGTAAATGAGGAGCTAAGTCCCTCTACGCTCCTAGTCAAAATTAAATAAAATTGAGTTTTATTTATGGACGCTCTTTAACTGCTATGGTTCTTAGCATCCCATTCTATATTGGGCGTGAAAGACCGGTCATGTTGCTCAGAGCCCTCTTTATCAGACTTGAAGCTCCTTTACGTGCCGTAAATCTACGACACGGGACCACCAGCTTTGCTTCCCTTCCAAAGGAAGCCATGCTAAGGATTTTTAAACCCGAAAAATCCATCGCCCTCCACCGGGTTTGAATCTGCAATCTAGGAACTAGAGGTCATGGTACCACTAGACCACGGAAGACGACCCGCTCCTAGTCCTATCCTATCCTGTGCATATAAATCCAGATTTCTTTTCTCTTGCATTTTGTCTTTTCAAGGTTTTCTTTCTATAAAAAGCTCCTTGCATAAGAGTTCTAACCAGTGTAGAGAGATTTGGTACACAAATATGCCGTAAATAAAAATGGTACAAAATTTTATTGTATGCAGCATATGAGTACACTTTTTAAATTGTTTGTGTAATTTTTGTATGAAAAACAGGTACCTACAAATTTAAAGTTCATGCAAATTCTGAAGCCTTAGCTGTCAGATTAAATTTTGGGCAAATAAAAAAGGCCTATGCATGGAGGAGCTGTTGGCAAAACATTAAATAAAACATCAATTTTGTTTTGCAAAGACTTCTTAGAAACATGACTAAAAATCATCTAAATTGTTATAACCTTTAAATGATTAGGCTTATGATTGTTAGTGTGTTTGAAAAACTGTCTAATGATGTCACTGCAAATCTTCCCTACATATTTCAGGAAGTTACCACTTTTAAACCAGAATTTAAAATTTTATTCATAGGTATCCGGTATAAAAGCAGAATTCATACTTGTCTTTATTTTGACTTCATACCAGCATTTCTGTTGACATGCCTGATGTGAACAGAAAGATAATATTTGATGCAAATTATGTACACAGCTTATACAGTCTAAACAACCTTGGATGCTGAGCAAATACATGAAGTTCAGTACAACAGTGATTCAGGATAGAAGGACTTGCGCAAGAGAAATAAACACAAATGTCCTGAAAGTCTTTTGTTCATAGAAGTTCCATTAAGTAGAGCTAGAAAATGTTTAGTCATGAAGTCTTGGTACCTACTGGTTTTAAGGCATTAGGAAATTTATTTAGAACCACAATAATGCAATTTTCTGGATTTCTTGAGATTTTGGTGCAGTGAGAATTTCATAATTGTCCTTTTCATTTTTTTGTTTAATAAATCCCATTCTTTCAAACACTGTGCTTTAGAACTCAATTTCAAGTCTTGTTCTGAAATGTGGCTTACAACATTTAAAAGATAAACCATTCTTTTCATGCAATGCTGCACCAATTTGAATTCTGCAGTTTCATTGAGGTTATTTATTAACAGTAAAAGTTATTCAATCAGTTGTGTCCTGAAGCAAAGGAAAAAAGTATGCATTGCTTGATCACTTTCCACCTCTAGCAATATTATGGTTTTCTTTTCAAATTTGCATTTTCTTTTTTATGCAGATTCGGTAAAGTGTCAAAATTGTTTATATTGTATACATATTTGATTCAGGAATTGTTTCCTGTTACACTCGGTATAATAAATGATCATTCTTGTACATGTTCTTTTCAATGCAGACATCAATATATGCAACTGTACTTATGCATGCACACATTGCAGCACCTGTATAAATTTGAACATAAGTCTGTGTAAATATCAGCTTATTTTATAGAAACTATTATCGACAAAAAGGTTTAGAAGAATTTATCAAATTGGCATTTGTTAATAAAAATGCTTTATTAAGCAGATTACTAAATTCTGTGGTGAGCCTGTCCTTTAGCCTTTTTTAATACACAAGTTGAACAAACAATTTGTTCCTAATAAATTCCATAATGGCATGAATTGATTCGTCCGAACTATGATGCTATATTCTTTAAAGAATAAATTCTTTTTGTCCAGACATTTGTTCTAGGTGCATATTGTGTTTAGGCCTCCATCTTTTCTGGCCCATGATTTACAACTTCACAAGAAGTAATTTTGAAAGTGAACTCCAAATTCTTTCATCACATCATCATCTTAATGCTGCTAGATGAAATCTTCCATCATATGTATGAAAATATATTTATCTGCTACCTGGAAAAGAACCTTAGTAGCTTCACATCCCTTTGTTTCTCTGAGTCTTTTATCTTCGATTCACCATGTTGTATATGCAAGCCAAGTGCAAAATAAGAGCATCTCAAAAGCCCCCTTTATTTTTAGCCATGCAGTGTAAAAGAACTCAGAATTCTGTGCCACTGAATATGAAGAAAGTTCAGGAAAAACTTTACTTCACATCATGAGCAAAGTGATTACTCAAAATTGTATTCATATCACAAGATGCATTTGGTTCTGCATGTGCATATGTGATCATTCTAGGGCAAAATCATGATTTCTAAATTTTAGGAATTCTGTCAGACCTTGGTGTTTATACACTAAAACACAATTACTATCACTAAGTTCTTCTCTTTCCACCCAAGTCATATGCTTGGTGATAAAGTTCTTTTTCTTTCTTTTCTTCCTTTTTGTTCCCTATTGCATCCAGATTTACATGTACCATTTCATTTTTGTGCCCTATATGGGTGCTACAGAGCTACACATTAACAAGACCTTTAACAGATACAGCTTTAATTTTAGAATGGCAGTCAGCAATTAAGTTTTGAAGAATCTTTGATTTTAATTTATCTTTTTCTTTTCCTTGAAAGAACTTTGGAACTGAAATAACCTGATTGACACTGACAAACATTGAAGAGTTACTCAAATAAATTTGCCTGCCAAAGTGTTACCTGATCCAATTTTAACAAAACGGTAATTCATGCTTCGGAATCACAACCTCCAAAAAGCCCACACTGTAAGTTCAATGTTTTAGCTAGGAGAAATAATATTATACCTTGAGTAAAATTAGAAATATATCCATTTAAATAAAAAACGTCTGTCATAGGTGAAAATTTAATTGAACAGATACCTATCAAACTGTGATTATTTAGACTGCCAATTATCACTTTATAAAGAAGATATAGACAACAAACCAAACATGATTTGGAAAAAGAAACTTGTTTAAGATAACATTTTTACAATTCAACATGTATTTTAAAACACAAAGAGTTTAACAAATGAGCATAAATGTAGGTATTCTATTTATGAACTGTGTAAAGACATTTTATAAGGTTAAATAGCGAAAAACTATGGAATATTTTATATAACAGAGGGAGATTTTCATTTTAGTGAAGTTTAAAAATTGTATATAGGATATAATTTTAAAATAAAAATAAGGGATAAATAGTAGCAATGCTTTATTAACTTTATAAGGGGTTAGAAATTGCTGCAGATTGTCAGAGATTATTTTTATAGACATATATTTGAATGATGCAATTAGAACTTTGAAAAGCACTGTTAACTGCAAATCCAATCTTATTTCACTAAAGCTTCGCACTCTTTTATTTACAGGTGACAAGATTTTCATTTCAATTTCTTAATTAGAAGTATAGCTAGCATCCAATATCCTAATGAAGTAGTTATTATTTAACACTGCACAAAGCAAATATAAAAAAGGCAATAGACTTTATGGTTACAATCAAATTAAGATACTGTGTGGCTCAAAAGTCACTTGGTATATGGCAGTATAATGGAGTTTTATTGGGTGTCTTTTAGAATCTAATTAACTGCAGTTGGCTGCATCATTTGGCAACATGATAGCAATGCAGACAATGGCTAGTTTGTCAACAATGCCATGAAACAAATGAAAATTGTAAAACAAATGCAGAAGACAAATTGTATTGTACTGTATTGCACAAGGAATCTAATTCACTTAACTGTTTCGTATTAATCATGCTCACCCCTGAAGAACGAGTTGAACTTATATTGCTTTGTGATGACAACTTCTTTAGTTCTTTACTATGAGACAGGCTGCAGGGGAGTCTTATAGGAGACATCCTGAAATTAGAAAATCATCATTTCAAGCATTAAGTAACATTTTAAATAAATTTAAAAGGACCTTTTCTGTGCTGAATGCACAATGTTTTGGTAGGCTAAGGTCAGCAACTAATGAAGAAAATACCACTAATGTGATTGCAAAGATCACAGTGAGCCCTAAGAGATCAATTCACTATGTGGCAAGGCAGAGTGGAGTGAGCAATGAATCTGTTTCGCGAATTTTAAAAGCTGCACATTTTTGTCTGTACAAATTGCATGTGCAAAAAATTCAAAGAATGATCCTCTACACAGGCAACAATTTTGCAATTGGATCACCAACCGTATGCATAATCAACATGATTTTCTAAGTGATGAGTGCTTATTCTACCTGGACAGTTATGCCCATACTCAAAATACACGATACTGGTCTGTGCAAAATCCAGCTTGGATGCCCCGACTAATAATCCAGGTCTACTAGAGTTATGGTGAGGTGTGGTTTTTTAGGTGATGTAATGGTGGGCCTACATTTCTTCGAAGGTAACATGAAGAAGTATTTATACAGTGAATTACTAGATTCTATCGTATTGGACTTCCTAGATGACATGTCACTGGACAAGCAGCAGAGATTGTGGTTTCAGCAAGATGAACTTCTGCTCACTATGTCATAATGGTTTGACGAAGACTGGATGGCTTATTTCATTGTCAATGGATTGGACGGGGTGCTCCATGGCCATGGCCTGCCCACTCACCTGATTTGACACCCCTAGATTTATTTTTCTGGGGGTATGTGAAACAACGTTTTTGAGACTTAAGCAGCATCTCTGGAAGATCTGCAAGAACGGATCAATGATGCCATTCATCATATTTCACCAGCTTAACTTTCAAATCTGACTGATGAACTGCAGGATCGGGTGAGGAGTTGTCTTCAGGTTAATGGACAGCACTTTAAAAATCTCCATTAGTTAATTGTTATCAAATTCCAGTAACTTTGAACATCTGCACTAGTGAGTTATTATTGTTTGTTAGCACATTGAATTTCAGTTACTGTAGTTAATTAGATTCTAAAAGGCCTTGTTGTGAAGTTTACAGGAGACTTTTAATCTGTTCTATGAAGCAAAACAGGGCAATTAAATGTAACTCTACGTAAAGATATTAAAGTCCAAATAAAAATGGGGTAAAATGTGTTTATTTATGGTAAAGTGTTGTGATTTGACGCAATGTGGAGTAATTTAGGCATTTGGTAGCATTCTGTAGTGTTGCCATTTACCAAGTGACTTTTGGGTCACACAGCAGAACTTGATAACAACCACAGAAAATACAAATATTTTAAATTGTTTTTTAAGCCATACAGATGTTAATTGCATTGTAGAACTGGGAAACCAAAATAATAAATTAGGTTCCATCACATGTGTAGCAATATTAGGTGAACTTGAACATGATGGAAAATAGCAAACTTAGATAAAGGTAGTGACAATGCCCACTGTGATGTATTGCAGCAATGTTAGGATTCTAATGAAAAAGAATAGGCTCACAATTCAGTAAAACGAAATGAAATTGCTAAGAGCAGGAGCAGGATACAGTCTATCAGACAGAAAAAGATATTAATCAGGCATAAAGTAAGAATGTTTTTATATAAATGAAAAAAAACAACGGAAATAGGGATAATTTGATAAGACATGTATGACATCAGTTCAAATAATAATACAGCAAAACAGCCACCCAACTATAAATGTTAAGGATCAAAATTAGATGGATAAGTAAGTATAAGCTGGAAAACAAGGAATGCAAGGACTCAAAACTTTGAATTCAAACCGTGGAGAAGATGAGAAAAAACCTAAGAATGGAAAGAGAGAAAGAAGGTATGAATAACACTGAGGATAGTGAATGGGAAACTGGAAAAGGGAGAAACTTGATATTCATATACAATAGAGTATTCATTCAATGCTTAAGTTTTACAGTGTTGGGTTTTAATTTTAAACAATGAAAGTTGATTATATAATAATTTGCTTGTAGCCTTCATATGAAGAGACAGGGTAGGGGAAAATGGGTGAGAAGGAGAGAAGAATCTCCACATTTAGCGCAAACGGAGCTGTGGGTTCTGCTAGTTATAGTAAGTACCATTTATCAAAATGTAAACTGAAAGGTGAAAATGGCCTTGCTATGGGGAAGCAGAAGGCTAGATCTTTCAAAATGCATTTTATTATATTTTTTGTGATGAAGGTCTGGTCTGGTCAAGTAAGAGAAAATTAATTCCATGTATTGATGGAATTAATTGTTCTTTCACACAAGCCATGTGTTGATACCTTCCATGTAGTTGATACTGTGGCTACAGCTTACTTATAAATTTACAGCCTAATCCAATTCATGAAAATCCAACTCTGAAGAGCACTACCGTTTCTATTCCTTGTGGACTGTAATTGAAAAATTAACATACTGCCATTCTTTTCTATACTGCACTCAAACTCTCTTGTCTATTTAAAGTTTATGTTTTATTTAAAATTTAATTCTGAAATGTCCACACACTATACACCTAACAACAAAAGTTGCCCTAAGGGTACACTGTACGGTGGTTGGTGACAGAAAATAAAAAAAAGTATGCTTTTGTGGTAATTGCTATATTAATTGACAAGGAATTGGGACAAGGGTCTACTCACCTACTCTTTTTAATTTATATATAAATGTCTCATTCAGAAACGGTGAATTTCTTTATCTACAGGAATAAAATTAAAGAATCTTAGCTTAGATAATTTCATATATGCTGACAATATTGCTTTAATTCAAGAAAATGTGCATACTTTATAGAAAGCCTTATCACATATAAAAAAAGAAATGTGAAGAATATGATATTAAAATATCTAAAGAAAAAATTAAAATGACAGAATTTTGGAGAACTGAACATGTAAGATAAAAAATTGTAATTGATAACAAAATTTTACAGCAAGTATCATGCATTAGTTATTTAGAATGCAATTTTAGTACAAATAGAAAAGCAGAAAGAGAAATAAATATGAAAGTACCTGAATTCCAAATGATGTGTGGAATGATTAATGAAATTTTGAAAAATAAAACTAGAAAAGACAAGATTAACATTTTATAAAATTATAGCCGTTCCTATGTTGCTTTATGGTGCAAAACCTAGGTACTGACAAAGAAGTTGTAAAGTAGAATACAGGCTGCAGAGATGAGCTTTCTCAGAACAACCAAAGGCTGTACTAAATTAGATAATGTATATAATGAAGATATAAGAACAGAATTAAATATATATTCAGTAATGATAAAATAAAAGAATATCAAGAAAAATGGAAGCAACATCTGGAAAGAATCGACCAATTAGACAGCCTAAACCAGCATAGTATTGTAAGCCAAAAGGTAAAAAAATTTAGGAAGATCTATGAGAAGATGGAACAACTGTGAGGGTAGAACAGGCAATTTGCCTAGCCAATGAAGTGAAGGTGGAAGAGGAAGAGGAGGAGGAGCAGGAGCAGGAGCAGCAGCAGAAGAAGAAGAAGCTATTTTATAAATATGATCTTATGATGAAATTGTTAAAAATATATTGCATAAAAAATGTGTGAAAGTTTATAAAAAAAAAGAGAACGAATTGAATAAATTAAATAAAAAGCTAGTATAGCATCTGCAGTCACCATTTAAAACGTTTAAGTCTCTGAGACACCCATAATCTTGCATATCATTTCATATTTTAATAATGAATTGAATCACTGTGCTATTCCATTCTCTCATACACCTCTAGCAGCCTCTAGTTACATATTTTCTTATATAAGCTTGTAACCAGGAAGCCATTTATTTTGTATAAGATAGCCATATTTTTACAAACTTATTCATTGAATCATAGCCCTTTGTTTTCTTCCTTCCTTTTTAAGAAAGTTATTCAATGAATCATTAATAAAACTAAGATTGAGAAGTGAAAATGTAATATTGAACATGTTTTGGAGAATGCTTGGTATGCATCTTAAAATATACCTATGTAAGTACTTTAAAGTGGAATTCCTCCATGTATATAGTCCTTGGTTCAATTTTGTCTTAAACTAAACAATTACACATTAATGAATTTATTTATAATCTGTATTAACGGTTTCAGCGGCAAAAAGATCAAATTTAGACCCAGCAACATTTTCAACATCGAGTATAATAGTTTTAAAGCTGATTTATGCTAAATTAACGTTCATTCAGCTAAAGGCTGACAGAAAGTTGCAAGCTATTACTACAATCTCTTTCTTCTAAAAGGAAAATGAGTTATCGACACGGATTCGTGAAGGGAGGCCTGACTGAGATTGTGTCCAGTTTTCCTTACGAATAACTAGGAAAAATGTCAGAGAGGTACCCTAAACTTAGGCCTGGACAGTTCTTTCCCATCTTTCCTATCCCAATTATCATTTCATTTCATGTATAATCACTCATCAGTGTCCATCGCCACTGGTACCGTGTGCAGTAAAACCGGGCGTTAAATAAAATACTAGGCAGTGTGTGCAGTTTATTCTTAAAACTGAAAACCTGACTTTTCAAGGTATGACAGTTTTGTTAGAACTTAAGCGTTAATGAACGTTCCGTGATCATCCATTCTTGGAAAGACGACTGCCTTGACCGCTACACTGTTCCCTTGCATGCCACCTGGTTACAGTGACAGCTGACAGGCAATTTGTTCCTAGAAGGGCTCAAACAACGAAAGCAATTGAACGTCTAAATAGTGGCGTGGCATGGAAAGAAATTTGGAGAGTGCTTACGGGTTTTAATTATTACTGGAAGACTGAATCAATTTGAAAAATTGAATGCCACAGCCAGGACTCGCAGTAATTTCGATCACCTTGTTTCACCGAGGTGTATTAATCAGATTGAGGGAGATAAATGTGCTCTTAGATATTCATTGCAGAAGATCTACATGGAAAGCCGAAGATCTGTGGTTCCGGTTAACGTCATTGAATGGAATTTTTCAAATTTGATTAATTTTTCCAGTTAGCCTACGCGTGATCAATGTGAAAGAACAATTAATATATCTATTTCTGGTACTTTTAAAAACATGGTGTACTTACAGTAATCCAGTGCCAATCTATTTGTACAGCAAGTTGATCTGCGGATTCTTTTTGGCAAATATGTCGGTAACGGAGTCAAAGAATGTTGGCCTTTTTTTCAAACTCTTCAACAACCCTTTTTCTATTGCCAATAAAGGAAGTCCAGAATGTCTACACTGTCCTTGAATATTCCTTTGATATGTGTCTATTCGTCCCAGAGTCGAAAACGATGGCTCTGCTGATGGACTTATTGCGGGAATTGTCAAGATCAAATCACACAGTTTTGCCACCTCTGGTAATGCTCTTGTAAGTCCCAACGCACGTATTTTGACACTGAATTGATACATGGATAAGCCGGCGAATTCTGCAGAGCTATACACGTAACAAAGTTCATTCCTCAATCTCATCAGGTTAAAGTGTCTACCATAGCTATCTGCCAGAACCTTAAGTGCGTTTTCTGGAAATGTTTTACAATAAGTCTCGAAGTGGTCAGCGCACAATAACGAAATGAATTCCATTTTGTCAATGTTCGAAAATTTTATTGTCATTTGGCTTATCAAAACATCTATAACCTCAAAAAATAATAGCCTGTACTGATCCTTTATTTTAATATCTCCTTCAGTTTCCCTGATTTGCTTAGAACGCGGCGCAATTACTATCTCATTAGAAGTTTCAATGTTTAACCACAGCTCTTCGAAATTTTCCCGTAATGTTTGTAATTCCCCTAAGAATTGATCAATCTTCTCTATGCAGTAGCCCACATCACTAATTTTTTCCTGTATGATACTAAATAAAACATCAGCTTTCGGAAATATCTTGAAGAATATCTGAAGCAAAAATATGAATTCAAAACCCTGAAGGGTGTGGAAAAATCCAGTTGCACAAGCTCGTGTTTCAGCATCCCACTCCTTACAGTCTTGCATCATGGATTTGAAAAGATCTGAAAGTTCAGGCTTGAAACTGAATACCACTTCCATTATTCTGCTGCAATAATTCCATTGCGTATTTGAAGCGGTTCGTAGTCCCCGATTAATTTGTTCATCTAGAGCTTTAGCTCTCTTTGGAGACCTATTGAAAAATGCCGAAAATCCTGAAATCGTTTCGAAAAATAGCTTGCACTCCATTACACTACTCACAGATTTCTGCAAACTCAAGCTTAACGTGTGCGTGAAACAGTGAACAAATGTGGCTTGTGTACATCTTCTTTTTACTAGAGTTTGCAAGTCGCCTTCTTCTGACATTACTGGTGCACCTTCGTAAGTTAGTGCGACAAGTTTTTCACCACACTTATACTCCTTCACATATTTAAACAAGACATCTATAACCTGACAGCACGTTCGTTCATTACTGTTATTATTAAAGCTTAGAAATCTCTCTTGTACAGTACCATCTTTTGTAACATATCTTATAATTGTTGCAAGCTGGAATGTACTGGAAATATTAGAAGTCTCATTCATAATGATAGCAACAAAACTGGAGTCTTCTACCTGTCTTTTAATTTCATCAATCATGAGGTTAGAAACAGATTCTGCTATATCACTCTGCGTGTTATTAGAAGCTCTTGAAAAAACTACAGAAGTTTTTAGATTATGATGTAGTTTGTCGTCTGTTTCTTCAAGCAAAGATAATAATTCTATGTAATTTCCTTTATATGAAGAATCAGTCGTTTCATCGTTCTCTTGGAATGACAGTTCTTGCTGACACAAAAAGCAAACGGCACTAATTAGACGTCCCAGAATGTACCTGTTTGTCTTCACCTCTTCATTGTGTTTCTCAACATCGCTTGATGAAAAGTCAATTCTTGTCTTACCAAACGTGGCTAGTGAGCACATGGAAGCAATGTGTTGCTTCGAATTCACATGACGACTGCGAAGGGTTCTGAAATGGTCCATATTTTCAACACCATTTGTATTCCATACACTTTTTTCACTCGAAAACAACAAACAGGGCCAACAGAACAGTTTTTTAAAGTTTGCACACCCGCAGAGCCACGGATTATCTGTATACCACGAAGCATTGAAACGTCTCTTGTAACCACCAGATGCGTTCGTTGTGAGACACGATAAAATTGGAAGAGGTCTATCATTCGTTACAATGTCTATCTTTTGGGCATATGATCGTGAACTGAAAGATCGTTTCAAAATACTTTCAACAATGCAATTACATTCATTCACATGAATCGAAACTGTATCCATCGAAGCGGATGCCATTGTTGACGCACGAAACTATGCGCATTTCATACACGCAGAACGAAACGAGGTTATAATACTGCACAAGCAAGTAAATCACTCTGTTCCGGTAGACGCGAGCGGCAACACTGCCTTAACTGTAATCTGTTGCTGCCTGGCTGGTTGGCTGGCTAGCCTAGCGTCAGTGTGCAGCAGGCGAATGACACGTGACCTCTCACAGCTTTGTGTGCCCCGCACAGGTGGACGGTAACACTGCGCGTTTGTCAGTGACGGCTCGAGACCCAGAACTCTAGTAATGCACAAAAGTAGGAGATCTAAGAATAATATAGCCAGGAAAAATGCAACAAAGCATTACACGTTTTTGTACTTGAAACTTTGTTTACAATTTCGAGGTTTTGTTGTTAATACTTTCTCATTCCGGCAACTTCGATGAATATGTGATCGATTGTTCTCTCTATAAGGTGTCGTTTAATTATGTTTTTAATAACCAATTAGTTCTTTGTAGTGAAAATACACTGTTTGTTTTTCATACCAGCAAATCTCAATTCCATTTAATTTATGCTGTTATATTTATAACCTGGGTCGTGTCCATGGTTCAGTCATTAATTTTTCTCGATCACTTCGCATTAAAAACGACTTGTTACTCAAAATATTTACATTCGCTATTTGTATTGAAAGTATTATATTTGATGCAAAATAATACACTTAATATGCAGATACTTCGAAATAGCATCAAAGTATGAATACAAAAAGGTGAATGTAGGCGGCACGCGATCAGAGGGTAAAGTTTGAAGAAAGAAAAAAAAGCAGTGGTTGTAGTAAGAAAACTGCATCGGTCTCAATGGCACCGTGAATATGAGATAGAAATATCTTTACGTTATTAGCACCACGTTTAAGTGCCAATTTGAAGGGTGTATTGTAGTTCCACTGTTGGGGAGCCAAACTTGTCCCACGTATGGTACAAAGTTTCCGGTGGCCTTCGCCCCAACGTTTAGGGATCAACTTTGCACTTTTATGTTTCTTTAAATATCATATATATTTAGGTTTGCCTCGGCTGCGTCAGTATTAATTTGTAGAAACATGTATCTCTTAACAGGGGGTGATGCGGCTAAAGAATGTAGGCTTACACAAATTATAATTTTTGCTTCATTCCTTTTATTAATCCTTCATACGATTAAATAGCACTTCACTTATATAGAGAGCTGTGAGATTATTTATTAATTACTTGCACTTTTTAACACATAAACTTTATATTCTCGCCGTAAATTTTCGTCTCACACTGAATACGTATTGAACTGCTCAGTAAGTTGCCGTCTAGCATCTGGTTGGGAACGCTGTCTACTAGCGACTGGCGTTTACCGCTTGAACTTGCAAATTTCTCTATTTCAAGTCTCTGATTGGCTAATCCTACTCCAATAGAATACTTTTGTTTAACTTAAGCTTTTTCTAGTTGTTGATTGGCTATTTATAAACTGTTTTCAATATTACTTTATTGTTCCAAGAATTACTAGTAGCATTATTAAACTTTCCAATTCATTATTGCCTCAAGGTTACCTCATTGTTACCTCATTGTTAGCAACTTTCAGCTTCTATTCTCACAGCTCCTACATTATTAAATTACCTAATACATTCACATAAAATTATTATTCATGTACACAATAATATAAACATAATACAATGACTGTTATATACCCTTTTTATACTGTAGTATGCACATATTGCTTTAAGGCGGGCTGTTATTATATTTTATATTATATAACTAGACTGAAATCATTTAAGTGTTAAAAATACTGCCTCAAATACAATGAATTCCCACATTTACGCATAGACTGATTGTCATAAAAACAAACAGAAAACACCATGTCAACTTCCCCTACTCAGCTTCCCTGTACCTCCTTCTTTATCATAATCTGCCTCTCACACTAAAACAAAATAGTAATTATTTTTCCTCAATAGTTGATCACGTGATTTTCGTATAACACAACGTTACCGAGTTAAGTAGCGGAGGAGAAGCTACATACGTCCCCTTCAAGTACATGAGAAAACGTGTTTTTTTTTTAATTGGCATCAGTGTGGCGCCAGAACTTCCAATTTATGGGAGTGGGGGCTCTGGGTAGGGTAGAGGGAAAATAAGGGGACTGCTAGTCATATTATACTGCACAATCAAGACAGCATGTCATATTACTGGTATATTGCCTCCTGTGTTTGTAGCGCTGGGATTTGGGATCAAATTAATGTCCGGTGGTTAATTTATGTGCTCCCCATTGTCATTGTATTTGCAGATTTTATGAATGCTATATCATCAAGAAAATTAAAGCCGTTACCTCAGTGACTTTTAATCCACCGTCAATAGTGGGAGGGGTCGAAATACTCAGTATATGTAGGCATCATCAACATCTATAGTTCTACTACAGCACAGAGTACATCAGCAGCGCACACATTGCTGCAACAAGGGGCTTTCTGCACACCCATGACACCGGACTTCAAGGCCGCCGTTGGGAGCATCCAACACCCCTTGCGGGACCTCGGCCTTCGCCTCGAAGCGTTGCATCGGACTTCCAGTGCAGCCTAGCGGCAATGGAGGCCAAGCATCGCACCACAATTCGACAGCTCTCAACGGTCGCCTCCCAGTTCCTGCGACTTCGCCAGACCGTCCAGGATAACAACCACTCGGAGGTGCTTGTGTCGTGCCAGCGCAAGCTGATGCGCATCGAGCACCACCTCATGGAACTGGACGACGCCACTGACACCGACTGCGACGACCGACCCACGCGGCTGAGTGCCCTTGAGGCCTCAATTGTTGGGCTTCGAGAGCAGCACTTGGAATCAAAAACCACCATTCTCCAGAAACTACAGCAACTGCAGAAAGACCATCAGTAACTGCATGAAGGCTACGTTCTATGTCGAGCATTTATGGAAACCCACACGCTACCACTTGTACAACCATCCCAAAACTACTGGCGCAACAACCGCTGATACAACCCCTACATGATTAAACTTATGAAAATAAAACACAATTAAAGACCTATCCATCCTTCACCTTCAATTCCCCGGTGGCAGCCAGGGACTTGTGCCATGGCTGTACTCCAGGTCCTATAAATCGCTCCCGGCACCAACCGGCAGCATGTACCAACTATTACTAATGGAGGTGCTAACGCGGTAATCCCCCTACCTTTGCCCTTACTTCCTGTCGATTCCTATTCAACACTTCATGAAATTCCTCACCTATAACCCCCCCCCAAAAGAAAATTCTAGCTGCTAACGTCTCCACTGCAACAACTGTAAAATCACTGAGACAAACATCACGCATCTTATTCAATGGGAACGTTACTTATGCAGAAATGGTTACAGTTTTAACTGACACTGAGTAATTTTTCAAATGCCAAGAGAAAAATTACCTAAAGCACAATGTATTATTTCGTAGTACTTTTGCTCTTCTTCATATCTTTTCATAGTTTTCCAACAAGGCGAACTCATCACTGGTTATAACGTTCTTTTTCTAGAATTGAACACTGGATGGAGATCTTCTCTTGGAAAATAAGTTACAATTTCACGTCATTACTTTGCATTGTTTTATACGGTTACTTTGCCCTAATTTTAAATACGAGTAATACATAATTATCCACTTGACATGACGGTGCCCCTGGCTACCATGTATTAAAATATAAGTATGAGACAGTAACTATGGTTATATATGCCATATATATAATAATGTGAATTATAATGTGAAACGGTATTAATAAGAAAAATACTTGTTGTATAAATAGAAGTTAAGGCATAAGTTTTATGTATGTGGAAGTGTAGCTGGAGCTGTGGAATTCTTGTTAAAAGCCGACAAACATATCTTTGTGTTAGAATTAGGGCCCAGGCAAAAAGGACTTGTACGGGAAAGTCATAAAAGCCAGACCTTGAGTCTTTGTGAAATAGGAAAGGCGACAAGCGAAAACAACATATGCTGTAGAGAGGCCACATGTTTGCAAACGTAGAACAATAGCCGGGTAAGTCTTCTGGAAGGTTCCAAGCTGAACGAAGGCAGACAATGAAATTTTAAGGAAGAATATGTTTAAAATAAGAATATGTTTAAAATCTTCAATGGGAGAAATGTTAGTTCTAGCGTCTCCATCAGCCAGGGCGGTTGAGTATAAAGTGCTGCGATGTGAATAAGATACATGTAAGCTCTCAGAAGCAGGCGATATTATTTACTTCTTATAATGTAGTAGGAACGTGGGGCTAAAGTAGCAAGTTTGGCGCCGGAACGTGGGGCTAAAGTAGCAAGTTTGACGCCGGAACGTGGAGCCCGATGTAGCAAGTTTGGAGCCCGAATGTTGGGGCTAATGTAGCAAGTTTGGAGGCCAACATTGTATGACTTGTAAAAATATAAAAGCTACGCGAACGCAGGGAGGGAACAACGACGATCCATCTAAGAACCCAGCAGAGAAACACATCGAAGAGCCCAGCAGAGAAATCCAGCGAAGAGCCCAGCAGAGAAACACATCGCAGAGCCCAGCAGAGAAACCCAGCGAAGAGCCCAGCAAAGAAACCATCAAGGTGCAAAGAAAAAAAAAATACGGGTACAAGAAAATCTTCAGACTGCCAACAGGACATCAAACAACGCAGAACGTCAAGATACAACCAACACATCCACAGCATCTAAGGTCTATAAGAACTTTATTCATGAGAGAGGGGCACGAACTGCGGACAGCAAGACTACACCTCAGCTTTACGTTTGGTCACCGTAAGATCACAGCAAAAAGGTCAGGCAAAACTTTATACAGTAATAGTGATAAAATTTCTTTGTAAATGTGTATTGTGCATGTTATAATTTAATGCGAGTGTAAATGATACTTAGAAGTGGTAAGATTAGTAGGAGAAACTCAAGTAGTAATATCCAATTTAATAGACACTCTACAGAAATGGAAGGGGAAAATTCAAATGAAAGCATTTTAATTTCGTTGGTTAGAGATATATCCGATGTAACTAATTTTAATGATAACAGTCAAAATAGAGTAGCAGAAACAGATAATATGCAAGTTCAACAGTGTGTAAGGGCAGAAATAGCGTTATGTACAGAACAGGGTCACGCAACAGAAACGAGAATGAACAACAAACATACAGAGTTGCATGATAATGCAGTCCCTCAGAAAGACAACACAACTCAAAGGGAAATATCCGAGTTAGGTAGTAACGATCAGCTTAATCTGATGACAATTCTTAGGGCTATATCAGACCTTAAAACTGATATGAACAATAAATTAGATCAAAATAACAAGGAAATTGAGAGAAAATTTGAGATACTGGGGCAAAGTAACATAGCACTAGATAAAAAGCTAGATCAGCAAAGCCAAGAAATAGGTAGACAGATTGCAAATAACTTAAAGGAAAACAGGTCTGAAATTAAGAGAATAGAAAGGAAACTAAACGATACTAGTAGAGCAATGCATGCTGAAATGGAAGAACAGATTAATAACCAGTGTAAAAGGCTTGAAGGTAAAATTGCTAGTCAGATTAGCATAAATAGTCAAAAAATGAGTACTAAGTTGGATAGTCAGACAACTGAACTAAGGGAAATTATAGACCATACAAATGCAGACTTAGTGCAAATTCAAATAGACATAAGGGGGGAAATTACACAAATTCAAAACAAAGGTAAAATAATGCAGGAAAAGTTTGAATCTGTAATGCAGGATAGCAATAAGAAATTTGAGAAACTAGAATATAGTTTGAATTCAATCATGAATAATAGAACTAGGGTAGACAATAGTACAATTACTGATGCTATGAACCATGTAAATATGCATGAAAATAATGTAACTGAAAGGGGTACAATATCCTCTGGTTTCAGTAGTTCACGAGGTGCTTCAGCTTCTCCTACAGCAGCTGCACTATCTCGTAGCCAACATGCAAGTTCAGAATCCAATACTAATGTATTTAATAACTTAGCAGGATATCACATGGTACTTAACGAATTACCTTTACCTAAATTCAGTGCTACCACCAGTCCGGTCCAATTCATTAATGAAATAACTGAATACTTTCAATTGAAAAGCGTTCCGGAATCACTTAAGATGATCGTGGTCAGAAAATGCCTTGACAACAAAACTTTGCAATGGCTAAATATGATGGCCGACGGTGAGTTAAATTTCGAAGCTTTCAGAGTACTACGCGAGAAAACTAGAAAAAGAAAAAGAAAACATGATAATAAGAAAAGAAGGCTTATAATAAGAATATTGGGAAATAAAGTTAAAAAAAAAGTACGGATCATAAGAGTGGATAGCCTTGTAAATAATTGTAAATGTAAGGAGTAAGAGTATGAAATAAGTATGTTTGAGACCTGTAAAAATAGGTAAACTATATATGTGTATGTGTATAAAATCATGTAGTTGATTACCTGAATGTACTTGATATATATATATATATATATATATATATATATGTGTGTGTGTGTGTGTGTAATAATCAACAGAAAACTCAAATAATAAGATCTCATAAAGCTTTAGTTACTGTAACCTGTGTGTAAATATGCTAATGTAAATAGATAGAAGTAAGAATTAACTCATAAAAAATTATTCCATAGTTCAAACTCTAGAGCAACCTAAATACATAGCAAGCAAATGTAAATTGTTTTTCATTTCTATGTATGTATAACCATATTCTATGTGTTTCTTTTTTATATATATCTGATTACAACCTCATATATACATAAATAAATGTGTCTGGATTATATATTATTCAACATGTTTTATTCAATTAAGTTAATACCAGTCAATGTCCATTGTAATTGTTTATACTAAAAGGATAGTGAAAAACGTGTTTTACACACAATAGTGCAAAAACTGACAGCTGTGTTTGTAAACATAACCCTAGCAAAGCAACTGCAATGACTTAGCCGAAAACACAATACAAAGTGTAGTGAAGTGTGTGTTGTTATTGTATAGTATGGTCAGGTAGGCGACCCATACTAAATGTCTGTAACAGAGTGAGCAAATTCTCACAGAGGTATATGGGATGTGCCAAGAACACTAGACACCTATGGCATGACCAATATATTCATGAGACATTAAACAATATTAAAAATTTATACGTACACATAAATTTTAAATATGTTTAAAGGGGGCATATTTGAGACAGTAACTATGGTTATATATGCCATATATATAATAATGTGAATTATAATGTGAAGCGGTATTAATAGGAAAAATACTTGTTGTTTAAATAGAAGTTAAGGCATAAGTTTTATGTATGTGCAAGTGTAGCTGGAGCTGTGGAATTCTTGTTAAAAGCCGACAAACATATCTTTGTGTTAGAATTAGGGCCCAGGCAAAAAGGACTTGTACGGGAAAGTCATAAAAGTCAGACCTTGAGTCTTTGTGAAATAGGAAAGGCGACAAGCGAAAACAACATATGTTTGTAGAGAGGCCACATGTTTGCAAACGCAGAACAATAGCCGGGTAAGTCTTCTGGAAGGTTCCAAGCTGAACGAAGACAGACAATGAAATTTTAAGGAAGAATATGTTTAAAATCTTCAAGGGAAGAAATGTTAGTTCTAGCGTCTCCATCAGTCAGGGCGGTTGAGTATAAAGTGCTGCGATGTGAATAAGATACATGTAAGCTCTCAGAAGCAGGCGATATTATTTACTGCTTATAATGTAGTAGGAACGGTGAAAGGTTATCGATTTAAAGGTCTATAGGAACGTGTGATAAATATTACAATTATTTCTAGAGCACGTATGAAATACTTGATTGCTCAGCGACCGCAAGTTTGGCTTACGAACGTGGTAGGGCTCGACCGTTCTACAGCTCCAACTAACTTACGCAACTGGGTAGCTTATTACTAAGACTGTAAATGCGTGTGTCATTAAATCATAGTGTTCTTCATGACTTAATCTATTGTTAGAGTTGTTACTTTTTACCTTCCTTCCTGTATTACACCATGCAAAGTTATACAAGCTCTACCAAAACCTAAATAACAGCAGCCGTGGCAAGAAATAAAATAAACAATAAGAGTAACAACTAAAACATCAGATATTTAACAACATTACCATAGTTCATATATTAATTCATATATTAATATATCGGACATACTGCGAGTTATGCTCCCCCTCCACGAGTATACCGCAAGTACTGTACTATGTAATCATAATGTGTATTTATTGTCAGTGAAAGCTTAAGGGGGTAATGCTAACTAACTAGCTAGTCTTATAGAAACCGCACTTGCGATTTGTTTACTGAAGGAATGTTACAACAAAATCAAACTTATAGGAAAGCTTATATAAGTTCCTTATTTAATAATACACACTATTTATCACCTCTGGATCACTAAAATAAACTGCCTCATAATCACTTTGTTAATGGAATACCCTTTTGGCATTTCTGTATTTTTCTATCAGGATTTAGATGTTACAAATGTTTAATATTTATAGTAGGTACATGTGTAATTAATCCTCAGTTCCTTCCCATTTTCTCATTTTTTGGTTGGTTTACATGAAATGTTAATACTTAGAACTTACCTTGTTTTGTGTATGATTAGATGTATGCACTTAGTTATGCTTTCGCTTATCACTTGTAAGATGCTCCATTTAAAACCTTTACTTGTTCTCTCGTCATTTAAATAATACCAACATAACAGATACGTCATCTAATTGCATATGTGGTGAGCAGTTTCCATTTGCAAGCCTATCTACATGAGTGCTGTTTTACGTTACGCTGTGTGAAAGAATGTTTTTAAATCTATGCAATTCCGCAAGGTTTTATTTAATGGTAATGATAGATTTTGCATTGCTTTAATTTGAGAAGATATCTTAAGGGGTGACCAGACAAACGCCTCATTTTCGGCCGCATGCCGAAATGAGATGTTTTAAAAAGCCTCAATTTATGGCAATAAATGAAATATAAAAAGCGAAGTTATTTCTTTCAGTAGAGTTGTAATTAAAAATGTGTTTAACCCATTTAAGTTTTAGTCAGGTATATTCAGACTTTTCTATCAGGAATGGAATTGAACCCCAATCTCCGGAGTGACAAGCGAGAGCACAAAGCCTTACACCACAAACCCTTTGGAAAGAGAGACTACAAACACGTTAACAGCGTTTGGGCCACTGTCCTGGATTCCATTAGGGTTGTATTCTGCTTCTAATGGCAATACAAATTGAGCATCCCCCAAATGAAAACTACATTTATTCCTGTTGCCAGTCTGCCAATTACATATCTACATTTCTTGGCAGTATTTCTTTTAGCTCACAAAGTTCAAAGTCTTTAGCCTTGGTTCGGAAATATTGAACTACTAATTCGATTTGAAGATTCTTTCTCTTAACTACCCTTAATTTTGTGCCGATCTCAAATAAATTTCTAATATTAGACAAATTTTGTTCAAACACTTGTGTGTAAAATTTCAAATTCTTACTAGCCTAAAGGTTTAAAATGTATGGGTTGTACCGGTTGCAAATTGTTTCATGTGAAGGACGAGTGGATGGACAGACAGACGACCAAAGCAACACAATAGCGTACGCACCTTTAATTCGATAAAACAGATACCGTATTTTAATTATTAATAAAAGAAAAACTTAGAAATAAAATAAAGCGCGCTGTCTGCATACAAATGTTCTGAGATATTTGTTAGGAGATATTTGCCTTATAATACAGAGAGAGCCAAAAGACTCCGAATCGCCTGCAGGTGTTTTTCCTGTTCGCGTCCTCGGCACTCGCTGCCGTCTGCCGCTATCATAGAAAGGCGTGGATGAACCCATACAACATTTTTAAAACTGTTTTTAAAGGGTTTACTTACCAATTTTATGAAAGGAAATGCTGAAACTGGCCACCGTCGTTGTCCATACATTTTGGCACCTCTTTAGGAAACTATCCAGCATAGAATTTTTGGGAGAAATTTTCCAAACGATGACCGATGTCGTCTAATGTTTCTTCGGTAAGAACCGAATGCTGTCTTTTAGATTTCTTAGCCTGAATACTTCCCGTGGCCTGAAATTTACTGTAAAGTTCATGGATTGTTGTACGGCCTGGAATTTTTACACCTGGAAATCTTTCTGCAAATCGTACTTTCACTTGGCGAGCTAACCGTGTTAACGCATACGAATCATAAATAAATACACGCTGTGCAGTAGAAAACATATACTGAGCCATAATATACTTTGTGACTAAGTGCAGGACAAAATAATAAATAACTCGTAATAACTGAACTACATCACATCACCGTCAACTCAAAACTGCACTTCACACTGCACATCAAAACCACAACAGCGTGACTTTGTTTATAGCAGCAGTGCGTTATCATATTTTTATCATATTTCCGCACGCCCAGTGGGAAAACACCGCGCAGCTGGTAATATTGTTCATATCCGCCACGAAATTTCTCAACGTGAACTATGGCGAGTGATTGATAGTTTCCTAAAGAGGTGCCAAAAATGTATGGACAAAGACGGTGACCAATTTCAGCATCTCCTTTCGTAAAATTGGTAAGTAAAGCCTTTAAAAGTAGTTTTAAAAATTTTCTATGGTCTCATCCGCGCCTTTTCTATGATAGCGGCAGACGGCAACGAGCGCCGAGAACGCGGACAGGAAAAACACCGCTCTGGCGGTTCGGAGTCTTTTTGGCGCACTCTGTATTTGGTATTGTGTACACGCATTGCCCGTCTTTTTCATGTGTTTGCGATAACGCGACCTATACTGCTTTCTCCTGCACTAGACATATTAGTTAAGTAATTACACTAGTCGCAGCTTATCTGTGGTTTTATATACTTCATAACATACTAGGTCCTGAAATAAATAGCCCATTTATGACCTAGTCGATCATCAGGCGAGATGGCTCCTTGGTAGGATAGGATAGGATAGGTCTAGTTAACGGAGCAGACACCTAGCACCTCAACCCCAATGGATCTTTTGTGGGTACACCTCCGGAAGGAGGTGGTGGAGCCGCAGGGGACGCATGGGTTGCAGAGTGAGGCCGGCGCAAGTCGACGAAGATGTGCAGAGATCCCTAACAGTTCCAGTCTTGACACCCGGCCACGAGAGGTTCGCTACGATACATCCCTCTAGTGAGACCGAGGAAACACGACCCAGCAGTGAAGGCTCGATAGGCTTCCCTCTAGTGGTGCCGAGAAGAAGTTCCAAATTTAAAGTTTCTGCGTCATCTGCTAAACACCGATTGAACCACAGCCCCGAAGTCAACCTGAAACATGAAAGGGAAATGGAATGAGAGGAAATTCGTGGTAAAATACACCACTCCGGCATTTGCCTGTGTCAATCAGGGAAAACCATGAAAAACCCTTGCTCAGGGTGGGCGGCCACCGGGAATCGAACCCGGGACCTCCCAAATGCGAGCCTCACACGTTACCTTGGAGGCATCTCGCTCGGTGGCTCCGCGGTAACGTGTGAGGTTCGTACTCGGGAGGTCCCGGGTTCGATTCTCATCGACTTCTCATTCTGACCTGAGTTTTCCGTCGATAGGCGAATGCTGGGGTGGTTTTACCTAACACGATTTGCTTTCCATCATTTCCTTTTCATTCTCCTTCCTTCTCATTTTTCAGGATTTGTTTCAGCTAAACAAGACACAAACCAAACATTACTTAAAGGTAAACATAAAAATCAAAATCAAATTCCTATTTGATAATAAAAAGTCTAACAATGCACAACTTCTAATTAAAAGAATAAGAGATAATAAAATGAATGTCAATCTAACCTAATAAGAAATGGTTTGTGCGACTACACGTAAACCTCCTGTGCTTTTAGGTTTCATGGCATATGGTGGTGCTGGGCAAATGGCGCGGATGCTTGCTCAAAGTAAAGAATACTCTTCGTGGACACTAGAGGGCTGCTTGGCCGATGGGTCGTTCATCGCCCTCTCTAGGCAGCTCCAGCAGTGAGACGGGTCTTCGAGTCTGGAATTGTTTGTCTCCTAAGCGTCTTTGTGGCCTGTCTGCCTGCGACCTGTATCCTCCTGTGGTTCCTTCACTACGTGAGGTGTCCCCCTCCGTTGTGTAACCTAACATAACTTAACCCATTACCTAGCCGATAGAAAGAAACGAAGACATATATAGTGCGTACCTTTTATTTTTCGTTGGCGAATGTCAGTATTCGCCTTTTTGCCCCTTTTACCTTGTATAACTGAAGTTCTTTTACACATTATATTTTGTGTCATAACTAATACAATATCTGTGTGGAGGAGGGAGTAACATAAAAAGTCACTCAATATATTTTGATAATTCTTTCAGCACTGAAGCCCTGTTCTTCCGATAGACACAGACTCAAAGACAGCTTCTTAGTAAGATGCTTTTGATCGCCAATAACCGTCTTCTGGACTAGGGTGCCGTACTCGAAGATTAAAAGCCTCTGAAGCTGACGTTTCGCCTGCGAATGTGAAGTTCAAGATTTTTAAAAAGCCTCCTTGAAGCGACGGGTAACGTAGCTATGTTATAAGTAATAACTACATAGCTTTTCCGAAACTAAATCAAGGAATTTATCGGAATACTGATGCAGAGTAGGATGATATAAACAGAGGAAGGATGTATATGCGGTTTCAATGTGACGTGAAGTGTACAGGATGACACAAAACGTATTATGTATATACCTACGTATTTTCATTTCATTGCTCTGTAGTCATCAGTGATAGTAAGGAAATAATTTTTAACATTATAAAGTGGTGGGCCATGGGAACCAGACGATTTTAACATACAACATTAAGAATACAGGATACACATTAAAATGTTAATATTGTTATATTACAGTAGGCTGTTGAATGTCATTGCTCAAAGCTCAAAGCTTAAACAGCACACCTCTTAAATGGCTCCAATTATTAAGATAAGTTAAATTACTGCAATCCGTCACGCAGATTCTGTATGGCTGATTGTACCAAATTGCTTGGTATGGCTGTGATTTCCTCCTATATAGCCTCCTTGAGTCCATTAATGTCCCTTGGTTTTCTAATGTACACTTTAGACTTGAGGAACCTGACCCCAAAGGAAGCAGATACCTACTGATAGATTGGAAGAACGCGCGGATATCATATGCATGGTTGGAAATATTTCTTTAATCGCTGTAATGCACACGTTAGCATTGTGTGCTGTAGTACCATTTGTTGAAACCAGATGCCATTAAGATCGATTCCGCGATAATGTAGTCTGGAGTTTAGGAAGACCATACGTTCAGAAGTCACTGACAAGTTTATATTTCTTATTAAAAAAAAACTTGTGTTGCATTCGCGTGATTTTCCTTACTCACTCTTCTACACAATATTCTTACAAAACGTTATTCTTATATCAACTTGTTGTTAATGGAGATATCATTACAGATTTACACATTTGGTTTTAGGTATAAGAAGGATAAGTAGACTAATGCGATAGTCAGATTTTTAACAAGCGAATCGTTATAGGGTGGCTTTGAAATTCCATGCTCTTTGGATGATTACAAGGAAAGAAGAAGAAGAAAAAAAGACAATAGCGATTCACCACTTGGAAAAAGTATAAGTATTTGAAAACTCAAAACCGCTAACAAAGAATATCTCGAAAATGCTTAACGCCACAACAATTTTTATTTCACATTGATTATATCTTTTAAAGAGATCCACATTTTTTGTATAGTAAGATTCTATCTCTTACGGTTTACCAGTTATACAAAAGTCATTCAGAATGAAAAGGACTTCACAGGTTATTCGCAAAATATTAAGTCACACGTTTTACAAATATCTTAAACATATAGTATTTTAATCAAAACCGTTAGAGCCATTTTTCAGAAAATAAAAATAACTAAAATTTGTACTGTGCAAATATGCACCTAATTATTTTGTTCCTCAAACAAAGGCTCGGGAAATTTTATGTATTGTCTTGTATACAGAAACCAAAATGCATCAATCCATAGCTAAGATGAATAGAATATAACTCAGCTTTGGTATACTGAAATTAATTATTAATTTTTTATTACTCGAAATTGAAAATTTAATTAAGTATCACAGCTGACGTGTTTCTTTAAGACATTTAAATATGTTTAGATATTTTTAATACTTTCTCTACCAGTTACTTAGTCAGTAGAGGAAGTATTGCAAACCATCCAAAAAGTCGATACCGAGATTACACCGGAAGTATTGAGCCCCTGAATTAAAAAAAAAAGTTGTTAGAAAAACGTCCGCGCGCGAGTGTGTCTGTGAGCAGCAGTACTCAAAATGAAATGTTGGAACTTGGTATTTAAAGTCAGCATCTTCTAAGGTGCGACACAGGATTTTCAAAAAGGATTCTCCCACCATCCCAAACTACCCTTTACGTTGAAGGGTTATTTCCTCAAGAATTACGCAAACGATTTTGATTGAAATACCGTGTATTTAAGATAACTGCATCTTAAATAACATATTTAGTTTCCTTTGACTAACCTGTGAGGCCGCTTTATACGAAATGATTTTTTTATAAGTTTGTATAAGTCGTAAACCGTAAGAGATACCGTTTACGACACAAAAAATGATGATTTCATTAAAACAGTAATTCATAAATACATTGTTAGTGGCATTTACGATTTCCGAGATGGTTTGAATTTTCAAATACTTCTATTTTTTCAAGTGCTAAGTCACTATTTGTTTATTTCTTGCGATGGAATTTCAAAGCTGTCACATTGTGATCCGCTTTTTAAAGATTTGACTATCACTTTACCCTCCTGTATCCCCTCCCTTGTACACACAACGAAATGTATAAATAAATCATTTCTGCAAACGTTTCTCTTGATTAACAAGATGTAGACAGAATAATGAACTTTTATAAGAATAGTTTGTAGAAGAGCGGGTAGAGAAAACGATATGAATGTAACGCATCAATATGCTTTTCTGTTTTAACAGTATGTTATTATTTTCGTTCATTTTAGCATGTGCGAGACTACCAAAACGCGGCCATAAGGCGCTCGTTGGTTATTTCCACATAGCCTGCCTTGCTCCTAGTGTACAACGGTCATTGTGCTACTAAAATCAATAACACTAGTGATCGCCGACAGCATGATATGTCACGTGGAGATTCAGCCCGAGATCCCTTGGTAAATTAAGCGGAACATGTTACATGGCGGCTCCAAACCGCAGGACATAACACTGCTGCCTATAGAGAACTACACAACTTGATTCAATCTTAAACGTACACATTGAATTTTCGACATTTCGAAAAAGTTCTGAGGTGTTACGTGACTTTCTCTACTCACTATCGTTTATTTTTATATAGCCTCTGCAAACTATTCTTGAAAAAGCTTATGCTTCTATCTAATTCAGAACGTTTGTATGCATTTTTTCATTACACGCTTCGTTATACGAGAGGCGTTCAAGAAGTAATACAACACATTATTTTCCTCGGTCAACTGTGGTTCAAAAATATTTATATTTGATGTGGGATATCCTTCAATACTCTAACTCCATCTCATCTGTTTTCATTAATTTCGGATAGACGGCAGTGCTGTAACTGATGCACTATCTGAACAAAGAACAGTGATTAAATTCCTTTTAGCGGAAAACGAGACCATCACAACTATATGGAGACGCCTACAGAATATCTCCTAAGACCTGGCAGTGATAAAAGCATGCTGAGATGTTGGGCTAAGCGTCTGTCATCACCAAACCAAGGAGAAGGAAATCTGTCCGATTTCTCGCACATGTCAGCCGCACGCAGCTATGACGCCTACAGGTTTGCAACGAACAGAGACTGTTATTCGAGGCAATCCACAAATCACAAACAGCTCGCTGCTGAACTGATATCTCTGTTGGTACACCAACACAATTGACATCAACTAGGGTATTCAAAGGTTATGCTCACTGGGTTCCTCGAATCTTAGCGGGAGACCATAAAGAGCAAAGAAGGGTCATCTGTGCCGAATTGCTTGCTCGTTATGAGGCTAATGGTGGCGATTTGTTATCAAACATTGTCACAGACAATGAAACATGGATGCATCACTTCGAGGCGGAAATAAACCGCCAATCCATGGAGTGGTACCACACGTCTTCTCGAAAGAAGTTCAAAACCGCACTCTCAGCTAGTAAAGTAGTGGCTACAGTCTTCAAGGACTCTGAAAGGGTTATTCCGATAGATCTACTCCCTCGTGGTCAAACGAGAAGCCTATTGTGTGATTCTTAGCAAGTTGAGGAAACGATTCCTGTGTGTTGTAGTCACACAACTGTGAACGAATTTCTCCGCCACACACAACTGAGAGGAGATTACAAAATTTCAGTGAAGTGTTCTTCCTCGTCCACTTTACAACCCGGATCTCACACCTTCTGACTTTCACCTCGGCTCCTGAAGGATGGTCTGCATGGGAAGCACTACTGCAATGATGAAGCTTTTGAAGTTGGCTGAGACACAGGCCAATGCAGTGGTACCATGGGGGCATACAGGCTCTCCCATTAAGGGGTGATAAAACCATAGGCTTGCAAGGAGATTATGTTGAAAAATACAGAGCCAAAGTATTGGGGAACAATATGCTGTATGTAAACTCGGAATAAAACCAACCTGCTTTGTGAAAAAAAGAATATGTTACATTACTTATTGAACGCCCCTCGTAGGTACAAAGGGAACAACAATAATCACGTGTTTAAAAATTGATTGCTAAATGCTCCTTGAAATTCCATACTCTTTCATGACATCCAGAGAAACAACAGAATAGCGACAGTACTTTAAAAATGACAAAGTATGGAAAAGCTGCAACTAATAAACGGATATCCCGGAAATGGCTGATGCCACGAAGAAAGTTATTTAAAATAAATTGTGTTATAAAGAGATACACATTTTTGTGCACTAACTCTTTGTCTATCTCTTATACAAAATTATACAAATTCTTTCCGAATGAAGACGACTTCGCAAGCTATTTCCAGAAAATTCAAAGTATGTATTTTGGCATGTAAATATCCTAGATATATGGTATTTGAATAAAAATTGTTAGAGCCATTTTTGTGTAAATAAAAACTATCGAAATGTTCCTTGTAAATTGCAGTTTCGGGTGGAGGGATTTTCTTGAAAATCTTTGTGTCGCATCCTTAGAAGATACTGAACTTAAATACCAAGTTTGGATTTATTCGAGATTTCGTTTTTGAGTTATGCTGTCCACACATACACACACACACACACACACACACACACATCCCTTACGGACCATTTTAAATTTTTTTTACTGGATTCAGGGGACCTCAAAACATTTATTTCCAGTAAAATCTTGATATTGCATTTTTGGGCGGAATACAATACTTCCTCCGATACTGTGTAGCTAAATGGTAGAGAAAGTATTTTAATTCAGTGGACCTCAAACCGTGTATTTCCGGTGAAATATCGATATTGCGTTTTTGGGTGGAATCCAATACTATAAGTAGATGCTAGAGAAAGTAGAAATATGTTCCTTGCACCACAAGCTTCATTACATCTGTTCTAGTTTTATTTTGAACTTAATAGAATACAATAAGATTGTTGTGCAAGCATTCATTAACTTTCATTAGTGTACTAGTACAATATGCGTTTGTATATTTTATGTTATTGAAGATTTCAATGTTATGAATATTAAAACTATTTAATAGCAAATGGACTGCTTAATATTTTTAAAATAACTGCAATGAATTTTAGCTCTGAAAATTTCAAGCATGTAAATTAAAAACTGTCGCACGCAGGGCATTATGAATAATGATAAATTCTGAAAGAAACAAGGAAAAAATAGAGTTGCAAAAATTAATTTAAAGTTTAACGAACATTGCACCTTTCCTAAATGAGAAGGGTTATTTAAATTGCGTTTTGGAGCTTAAAACATTGTCGATATTAAGATAATACCTCCTAGTGCAGCGTTAAAGCGCAAATTATATACCTAAGCATGAGAAAAAACGAAAATTAAAAAAATGTAAAATTTGGGTATTTACGCCAAATTTTGCTGAAAGGGAAATGTTATTGCTAATTCAAAAAAAGACGACATATACCGAAATTTCCGAAAATCCGCCCCGACGTTTTCTCTGTTCTGAAAAATGGAACATATGGTCACCCTACTTTCCACCAGACCTACACGACTACAAGTAGGGAAACAGAAACGCGATGTTATCGACCATGGATAGTCTAATGTTGGCAAGCCTGAGAAGGAACGGCAACTTGGAGCTTGCCTTAGATGGTAGAAAAACCGTGTCCTAGAGAGACATCCACTGCTTGATCTTGACATACTGCCACATTACCTTCAGGCTGCCCCTTTCCCCTTCATTAATTCTTCCAGTTAAGGAGACTGTCGAAGAATAAAATGTGCAAGGATACTACTAAAATTAAAGACCATATAATGCCAAAAGGAAGCTTTCACAGCATCAAGTACATGCAACGTCCTAGTTATGAGGCAGCTGTAATATCCTGGAGAACTCGCGCTGTTCCTCTGGGTTAAACAACAGAGGCAAAAGCAATCTTCTAGATCTATCTCGATAAGGACGGGGCTAAACAAAATAGACAGCGGACAAACGAAGTATCAGTCTTCTTCCTCCTTTATCTTCTTGTTATACATTGAAAGAAAATAACACAAATGACTCAACATAATCCTGTACTTTATTTACTGAGAATATAAGTACACACAGGAAATAAAGCAAAATGTTCTTACATGAAGGTATGAAGCTATTGCATTGGTATGCATGCGTATCGTAGTGTCATAAGTAGGTTCGGTTCTCTTGTTTTGCTCCCTGTTCTTAGTTACTACATCGTGGCCAACTATATAATAACACATTGTTTGGAATAAAACATCGACGGCATTTGTCTTATTTTACGTGCATTTTCTGCGGAGTAACATGTTCTACTCCATGGCAATTGAGGCAGTATTTTTAACACTTAAATGATTTCAGTCAAATTATATAATATGTAAATCAATAACAGCCCGCCTTGAAGCAATATGTGTATGTAATAATTTGTAAAATGTATGTAACAGTCATTGCATATGCTTATGTTAGAGTATCCATGTGTAATAATGTTATGTGAATATATTACGTAATTTAATAATGTAGGAGCTGTGAGAATGATAAGTTAAAAGTTGCTAACAATGAGGTAACCTTGAGTCAATAATGAGTAAGAAATTTTAACAGTACTACTTGTGATTCTTGGAGTAACAATAATGTAATTTTAGTGACAGTTTATAAAATAGCCAATCAACAACCAGAAAAAGCTTTAGTTAAATGAAGGTATTCTATTGGAGTAGGATTAGCCAATCAGAGACTTGAAAAACAGAAATTTACAAGTTTAGGCGTTTAAAAATTCAGAAGTCAGTTGCCTGCAAACAGTGTTCCTAACCGGACGCGAGACACATCCTTGAGAGACTTAAATATGTATTCGTGTGAGATGAAAAATAAGTTTACGTGTTAAAAAGTGTAATTAATTAATAAAAAAGAATCTCGCGGCTCTCTATATCAGTGAAGTGCTATTTAAATCGTATCAAGTATTAATAAAAGGAGTGAAGTAAAATTATAATCTTTGTAAGCCTACATTCTTGTCACATCACTACCCTGCTAAGAGAAACGGTCTCTAAAATAAATACTGACGCAGCCGAGGGAAACGTAAATATATAATATTTAAAGAAACAGTCAAATTACAAAGTTAATATTTTTTTAAACTTGGGACAAAGGTCACCTGAAAGTACATTTGGGGCGAAGGCTACCGGAAACCGGGTACCATACGTGCGGTTGCAAACAAACTTCAAGTTCGGCTCCCCAACAGTTGAAATATAATACAACTACTACAATACAACACCTACTTCAAACTGACGCCCAAAGCGTGTTGCAAACAAGTTACAACAAAATACCTACTTTACAATCTCAACGTAAATTCAAACCCTTCTTCGCAAGTATGTTCTTTTATAATCCCAATGTATTCGTCTTCTAGTACATAGACTTTGTAAATCCTTTTTCAGTTGACTCTATATTAAAAACTTGCCTAAGACCAGGCTAAGGTCTATTAAAAGTATAATTAATTTATATAATAACAACAACAAAATAATTAAAACCCTTTGTAATTCCTTTTTACTCTTTAGTAATTTATGAATTGAAATTAGGTGTTTTATAGCCGTTGTCTGTCAGAATGAAAAGGGGTTTTCAACGTTGAAAGGATTATCAAAATCGGTTGAGTGGTTTTTGAGATTACCCTACATGCATACATACATACATACATACATATACATACATGTATGCATATATACCTACAAATTTTCTCTCATTATAACATCAGTATAGATAAGTAGTAGTAAGTCTCCACAGAGCTTAAGCATTTCCAATGTAAGAATAATAAATAAGTCGAAATTAATATTGATAAATTCGGCGATCACCCTCCGATGTCGGAGTTCCTCCTTAACATATAAGATTATTTTGAATCATTTGAGTTATTTTATTTCACTATACAACGTTTTTACTTCTTGTTTTACTTCTCCTTAAACATATACAAATGAGCGAAATAAAGACTTGTGTATTTATCCACTAATATCTGTAGACGTGGAAATATCCTTCTCAGCATACAAACGTTTGTTTTTGGTTCACATTTATAGCCCCCTTTAACTGCTATGGTTATATAGGGGGCGTTTGACTGAAATATGGATACAAAGTTGTGTTAACCGATAAATGTCATAAATTTACACCAGTATCATTTGCATAAAACGATCATTGTATGCTGCAAATGAAATTACAATGATAGAATGATGTCTAAGGAAGAATATACATTGGAAGTACCAAAAAGTACAAGCCTAAAGTTAACAATTTTGGTGCCTTATAAATACATATTTTCGAAACTATAGAGCATATTTTAAACATTTTACAGCATAAATGGATGCACATGTTATATATATATATATATATATAGTGCATACAAATCCAATGAGATTAATAAATATGGCTGTATCTCTATCTGGAAGGAATGAGATCACTTCCTCTTAACTCGAATCAACCAAGAAATTGGAAGACATGTTAGCCAGAGCAGATGGCTTGAGGAGTTTCGTCAATATTTACATACTCGCAATCTTAACTCTGTTTCTTATTACCTTGCGGCGCAGACATGTATTCTTCCTCGCTGGTTTTCCTTCTTTTTATCCTGGTTGGCTGATGTACACCTTCGAATGGCGACAAACAAGCCCTGTGCGGTACAAGGATAAGCGATAAGGGCGATATAAACACATTGTCGTGATAGACATAGGGGTGAAGGTTGTATTGGAGAAGTGGAAACACAGGGCACTAACTCCCCACATGAACACGGTGTGTCACTAGTTGTACTTTTGCGGGAAAGGCGAATTTTCTGATTGGCTGTTTCAAGTTTCGAAGTTCGTAACGAACTAAATGGCAGGCACGAAGAAAGGGACCATCTTGGATTTTTATAGCTGGAAGTTTTCGTCCTAAGTTTTTTCACCAGGAACAAAGCCGAGACGGTAATCATACATTTACGCTATTTCTGATTGAATGTATATTTGTTGTAATATTGGTATTTTCTATTAACTTCAGTGATATTCGTAGAATGAGGTAGAAAACTTTGATAAGTTATTGTGTGTTGGAACATTTTTATATAACGAATTAATTTTCAGATACATTGAGCCGTCCAGACAGAGGGGATACGCCTACGATTTACATTCCTTCCAGTGTTGTGGTTCGAGTTCCGAATGGTGACATAGAATATGAAGGTATGCTATTAAGTTTCCAGCATGAGAGTGCTGGATGAAAGGTTAAGTTTTTAAGAGCTTCTTCGTGTTGCTGAATTTTATATTGTCCTGATTTACTTTTCAGATATTGTGAGTCATCAGGACAGTGGAATATACGATTAATTTTCGTGTTTGCACTTCATAATTGATGGGTGGAGATCACAGCCAAAAGTAGGTAAGGTAAAATCAACCTTTAATGCAAATTAATTAGCTGTTACTGTGCTAATATTCAAACACATAGATGCAGATCATGTGAGTGATACTCGTGTATAATTAAAAAATGTAGGATTATTGGTGGACTGACACACTAACTGTCAAGGATAGCATGCCAATGATACTATAATTCTTTTAAAACAGTGCCCAAATGAAATTTTCTAATACAGAAGGAAGAAAGATATTTGATATCATTCACATATATTTCAGTAATTCACCCTCTTTTGGGCATTTTTATCTAACTGCCACTATGTCCTTTTTTGAACTGGGCATGGTGTATGAAAATAGAAATTCTGGTAGCTATTTTGACAATTAATGTCCTTGTAATCTGTTATTACAGATGCTCAAAAGCATTTGTTTCCAAGAATAACTGAAGTGTTTGTTTTGAGTGAAATTAGCAGCTTCAGTATGTGTTCTGAGGTTTTGAAATTCCAAAGTGGTTTCAATCTTTCGTGTCTGTTTTCTACCATTTAAACTTTGTAGCAATTTTGATGATACAAAATCCTTCCCTTAAAGATACATTGTGCAGTAGTAATTAAGTTGCAGGATATTATAAGAAATGTATAGGCATTTAAATGATTGTGTTGTTTTTGTGCAAAAATCAAAGGTTTTGAAGTAATGGGCATTTAATATTTTTAAAATGCATTGAAGCCTTTTAAGTTAACACATATGATAAACATGAAGTTGATCATGATATATGATGAATCATTGGTAGAATACTTATGAAAATAGCTTACTGTGAGTAGAGAAAGTCTTAGATGGCAGAGCAGTGGTATGGCAAGTTAAAGATTGCTGGTTTGAATCCCAGGCATGGCATTGAATTTTTTGTCTGATTGTATATACTCATCCACTATTGTGTATATACAAACAACCCATGGCTCTTTTCAGTGAAGGTTCCATGAATCTTTACAATGAATTGGATCTTCTGAATGATCCTTTGATCTGTTATTTATAGTGAATATTTTAACACACTGAGTATTTTAAACGCTTTTCATATACAACACATTGCATCCAAGGTACTATGGGAGGTTAGGTTTGTTTTTATATAAGCTTAGGTTTCTGAATTTATGGAAGGTTAGCATTAGGTTAGTTTATTTATATATAAGCTTAGTTTTCTGAATTCACAGAAGGTTAGTAGTTTTTTTTAATGAAAAGTGTTTAAAATTTCACTATAAATAACATTTCGAAGGATCCTTCAAAAGATCTGATTCATTGAACCTTCAATTAAAAGATCCATGGATCCTTTGCATATACTGAATTTTATTTTGTTCAAGTAACACAAAGTGGTGGTGGTTTTACAATAAAAAGTGTTATTTCCTTCTCATTTAGCACTTTATCAACCAAACTTTTTTGCCACTTTTTATCGGTTTCCCAGTTTTGTGTTAAAACAGCTTATTCACACTACGCACTTCTTCCTTTGTCATGGCAACTCAAACACTAACTGATAAAATCGAAGATTTGACCTGAGCTGAGCATATGAGTACTAGCGTATTATGAATGACTGTTTGCTTATCATATTTCCTGTGTTATGCAAAGAGTTTATTTGGTACTCAGATAGCACCACTGCGAATTCATTGCTGCATTTCTCATATAGGCAAGAGAATAGCAGTCATCCATACAGTAGGTAATTAACAAAAATATACTCCTTGATTGTTACTGCAATAGCAGGTAGAATTAAGAAAATCATATTTTGTCATCTCTTAACAGTTATTATATATCCATTACCTTTAACAATGAGTTGTTACGATAACCGCAATAAAATGTGTAGTTCTATACCTTTCCTACTCCAATATTTCATGATACAATACGTTTAAGGAACTATTTACATTGGCGTAAGTGTAGTGCTTAGTTTCATGACAAGAGAAAGCATATGCTTTGTTTACATCAGAGAGAACTCTGGTTTACAGTGGATAGTGTGTAATATAATCACAAGGTGTTTGTAACCACAAATTTTTTCTTAATGTAAGCAATTTCTCTTTTCAGAAACCTACTTTTAAGGGTAGTTTAAACATGTGTGTTCTATTTAATTCTAGGATATACACAATGGAAAGTTGGAGTTAAGTTGTGGCTATTTGTGTCCAGTGATGGTGCTTCAAGAGCACAGAGAGTGACAATGACATTAATAGTGTTAAATGGTGTGGAGAAACTTGCTAATGACATTTATTGCACTGCTAATAGCGATTTAGTGAATGACAAACAATAGCTACACTATTACATATAATGTGTGCAGAAGTTTCTTTGTAGGAAATGGAATTAAGTTATTCATGTCAAATTGTATTGCGCTATCTAAAGTATAATAAAATAACAAGTGTCAAACATGTGTTATTCTTCCAATTTTCCTGTCAAATTCCACATCCTACTGTTGGTTGGAAGTTCAAGCAAACCATGGAGGCAGTTTAAGTGCAAAAGATTTTACTATGAAGCATGCAGAAGAAATTATTGCAAGGTGCTTGATCTCATTCACTCTCAAAAATTTAAATGTGACCATTATGTATTATGACATACAAACATTCAGCAACCACTATTAACCCCAATAATATTATATAAAAAGCAATGTATATGCCGACTATTGGATAATTTAAATAAGTTACACAGGAATAAACAGTTGTGTTTTTCATACTAGCCTAGCTGTGAGGTGTTCAACTGATCATAATTGTGTTCTAATATTGTATTGCTACAGATGACAGTGACAAGTTATTTTATGTGAGCTTTAATCGACTCCTTTAAAAAGAAATATGAATAACTCAAAGTGCAATCACGATTATTGAAGCTCACGTAATTAACTTTGTAGGTCGTCAGTAGCGGTACAGTATTGGAACATATGATCAGCTGAGCAGACAGCTAGGCAGGTATGAAAAATACAGCTGTAGTAGCTACGAGTGACGTCATCATCCAAGAGCACGATTTTTCATAGTTTAGTTTCATCCCAGATCACTACTCACGCTGCGATCGCCCTCGTGTTTCCAACTTTGGTGTTCTGTGGTGATAGATGCAAGTGCTTTCGTCCTTCTGAGGAGGCAGGTTTAATCCGCAGGATCCCAACTATTTGTTGATAAGAATTTACAGACATTCCAGATGCATTATTTCTGTTAGGTAACGTATTTAATTCATAGGTTATGAAAATGTAAATCTGACAATTATCGTCGAATATATTGAGCTAAATGATCATCTTAAACAAGGAACTATTTTTTATCCCTTAACAACCTATTCCACGACGGCAGCCAGTGAGGGGTGACTAGTGCATATGACCATTAAGATATACGGGGCAAAGTTATATGGAGCATACCACTGATCCTCTTTATTCGGGATCTTTGTTTGCATTTAATAAATCTAAACTAAGCTTTGTCAAAATAAAATTTCGGGGAATAATGCTCAAAACCCCATATCTTATGTCTAAAACACAAAAACCTGTCCGTCGTATTCAAATGGGAATTCCGAAAGCTTATACAGAGTGGACCATTTAAGTTCAGACTATACAATATCTCCAGAACTAAGCGTTTCAGAAATTCAGGAATTTCGTTGTTTACGTTGGTGTAAGAACAATTGCAAAGTGCTTTATACAAATGTTGTTTAGTTTTTTTTTTATGAGGAGTGAGAAAGAAACATAAGAAAGGTAGGCTCCCATTTAAAAAATGGGTAAGTTGACCCTAAAATGCCAATCACACGTCCTCCATATAAAACACGACTAATGGCATTTACTTTCCCCCCATAATATCAAGCAACTTTTATTCAAGACATTTCTTTCTACAACGCTTAGTTTTATAGACATTGCACAGGCTCAACTTAAATGGTCCACCCTGTATAGCTACGGTGTTATATTTAAACAAATGAGAAAATATTAAAGATATTTCGAAGGTGATTGTGTTCTAAATAGTCCAAAATACTAAATATAGGTATAAATTACTCATATGTAATATAATTATTTGTAATTAATAAATAGTTTGTGATGAACAAGGCCTGCTAGATAAAATGCCTACGTACTTTTCCTAAACAATTAATATTATTATACCTCCTTTCATATGAATCCAAAAGCAGTAGTGTCAATGAATCTATATGCCACATGCTGTTTTTGCTAACGATCTGCTCCAGCGTTTGTGTCAACGAGCAAATGTGTATTTTGCGCTGCTGTTAAAAGAGTTTTGGACTCTGAACATGTAAATTTAGCATTTAATATTCCTATATTTTAATTACTAAGCTAGCATCCTATTAATTTATATTGTAAGTAGATTGAATACGTATTGCAAAACATTTTCCTTTGTGGCCACAAGGTGCGACAGAGACCCCAGTGAGATTGATTTCATATCACTTCCGGTTTGGTCGGATTAAAGACTGAAAAAGCATAGTCACAGATGTCGCGACTGAGGATGGTCAGACAGTAGCCATATTTACGTGAGAACACCTTTCTGCTAATCAGCATGCTCTTTGTTACACTATTGATCAATGACAATCGAAGTACACTATTTCACTCATATGACCACGCATGATGTGGACAAACGGTGTTTTAGGAGTGCCTTGGATGTCAATCGTGGCGTAGTTACAAGCTCATGCGCGTCCACACACACACACACACACACTCACACACACACACACACACAAAACTGTTGGCAGGCTGTGGTTCAGTCCGGGTGATTTTGCTGCGCGCCCACCCTCATCAGGATTTTACCGCAGGATATAGATAGGATAGAGGCATTGCAGGATGACGGCTTTGATTTGGGTGGATGTGATGAAAGGAAGTAGCATGTTGCTCCTCGACGGCTGTCTGTTACGGTCAAGCGGACCTTTTGCACCTATGGTGAATATAGGTTTCAAATTTAATTTTAATGGGATTAATTTTCATGCCGAACAAATTTTTGTTGGATTATATGGCGCTCAGCTTTCTGATGATGGAAGTGCCTAGTGTTACTTGGTGTGCTTTCAAACTTTGCGGTGCTGTCTGAAGCAGTGCGTTCGGTGGTCATAATCCCCAAGAGACCTAATCAGGGCACTCCGGTCTTAAGGCAAGCTGCTGCAGAATTTTGCAGCTTGGCGCCCAATTTCAATTTGCACGTATGAGAGATTAGGCTTCATGAAGAAGTCTCACGTGAAATGGGCGGCTAATAGAGTAGATCGGCCGAAGTCCTCTATTTTGCGCCCGGTGTAGACATAGCAGCCAGCTGTCTGCTGCCATGTCCCAGAACCCGCAGGTGTAAAGCATGAGGGGGATGAATAGGACTCGAAAAAGGGATAGCTTCAAGTAAAGGGTATCTCGAACTTTAGAGTGTGGTGCAAAGACCCTACGGTCCTCAAAGCGCTCGTGTGGACAGGTCTTGGATGTGTTCTCGAAAAGTTAGACCTTTATCCAGGTGTCGTTGCAAAGAGTTATAGGCTCTGAGAATGTTTTTGTTGATGCAAAATCGCAGCACGTCGGCAACATAATGGGCTTTATTTATGTGGGACTGAATTGGAAAGCCTGCCATGTAATTAGACGATGAAGAGCTTGGGAGATAGCACAAATCCTTCGGGGACTCCGGCTCTTGCTTGCATAACTGTCGCTGTTTGACCCGCGAATATTACCTTAAAAGTGTGGTGTCTGAAATAGATGTGTAAAATGTTCATAAGCTATGTTGGTAGCCATAAATGAATAAGTTTATGAAGGATACTCGCACGCAGTTCTAGAGAAGGCTTTCTGCACGCCCAGAGGAACCTTCCTGGAAATCCAGGGCGGCCACCACCCGCAGCTACTGGGAGTTGAGTGCTAGGACGAAACTCAAATTGGTGGTCGAGTTGGCTTGAACGTCTCCCATTAGTGGGGACATGTGGGTTAGAACAAGGTTCTGAAGACTTTCGAGAGGCATAAGAGGAGGTTAATGAATCCGTATTTGGAGGATGTACCGGGTCTTCTTCGGGTTTCAAAATAAAAATAATCCGCGCCTCTCTCCCCTCTCGTGGGAAACGGCCCAGGGTGAGATACACATTGAAGATTCTTTGAAGAAATAGCACGGCATTGAAGGTTTTAGCCCGTCAGGATCCGCAGCCTTTTTGGGGTTGAGGCGTCGGAGTGCGCCTGTAGCTCACCTGGGCGGATGACAGAAAGCCGTTTCGCTTCTCCCTGGGGACACCGAATGTATCGGTGTACCTCCCGACGAACGCATTCGGAAACGGTGTCTCCTGAGGGGTCTTTTTTGCCTTATAGTACGCTCAAAATATTCAGCAAACACATTTACCTTGGCTTGAGTTCAAAGGCCAGACTTTGGGTGCCCTGGAGCGGTGGAACCTGCTGACAGGCATTTAGCAATCCTCCACATGTCGCCACTTCGACGCTCAGTCTGGTCATTGTTTCCTTATACGCCTGATGCTCCCGTAGGCGGAGACGGACATGTCGTAGACGCCAGAGGAGCAAGCGATTGTGTGGCCTCTACGCTGGCAGAGTTGCTGTGTAGCCCAGGACTACTACTCGGCGAATAAGGACTATTACTTTCACGGGTATGACGTCTGAGAGCAGGGCAGCTGGTGCTTGGACTGTCAGGTTATGGACAGTTCATGTCGCTATAGAGAAGGATGAGACCGCAGCCTCAGGGAGAGGATGCCTATGATTCTAGGGCATGATAGTATGGAAGTACTGAGGCAATTCCTTAAGCCTTCCCAGTCGACTTTGAAGATGTATTGTAGTTCCACCATTGGAGAGCCAAAACTTGAAGTAGTTCCAACCACCTACGATACAAAGTTTCCGGTGGCCTTCGCCCCACTTTTTTTTAAATCGCCTTTGTATTTTAATGTTTCTTTAAATATTAATATGTATATTTGCCTCGGCTTAGTCAGTAGTAATTTGTAGAAACATGTATCTTTTAGCAGGGCTTGGTGCGGCTAAAGAATGAAGTCTTACACAAAGTATAATTTTTACTTCTTTTTATTAATCTTTCACACGATTAAATAACACTTCACTGTAGAGCTGTGAGATTATTGTTACTTGTACTATTTAATTTGTAAACTTTATATTATTCACGCCGTAATGTTGTTTTTATGTCTCACAATGAATACGTAGCGAACGTGCTGATCTGGAACGCTGCCTAGTAGGTCTGCCGCCTGAATCTGTTAAAATTGTACGTTTTACTATATTTAAAGTCTCTGATTGGCCAATTCTACTCCAATAGAATACTTTTATTTAAATTAAAGCTTTTCTAGTTTTTGATAGGCTATTTTAAACTGTTTTAAATATTACATTATTGTTCCAAGAATTATTAGTATCATTATTAAACTTTCTAATTTATTGTTGCCTCAAGGTTACTTCATTATTACCTCTGTGTTAGCAACTTCGGCTTCTATTCTCACAGCTCCTACATTGTTAAATTACTTAATAAATTCACATAACATTATTATATATGTACATAATAATATAAACATAATACGATGACTGTTACATACACTTTATATATTATTTATACACATATTGCTTTATGGCGGGGTGTTATTATATTTTATATTATATAATTAGACTGATATCATTTAAGTGATAAAAATACTGCCTCAACGTCTCGAGTTTGAAGCGAAGGATCGTGCCTGACAACCGCAGTGTTAATTTCTGTCAACACGGGATTATAATCGGAATGTAGTTCGTTGATTGAAATGAGGGTGAGCTAATATGGAAAATGCTTGGCGGTTGCGAAATCCATGACTAATGATAGTCCTCCCTCACGGATGGTGTGTGAACTGCCAGGAACCCTATATGTTCAATAGATCTATTTATTTGGGATGAAAATAGTATTAATCGATTTAAACTAATTCTTTCTCATAAAATAAATAAGAAAAATTACTTTAGTAGAACCAATGCTTTGGGAAAAGCTTTAATTCGAATTGGGCTGATTCTTTTTAATCATCCTTATCATTTAGTTACATATAGTCCTTGACCAAAAATTAAAAATAAAGTTGGAAATAAACTACCTTCAAAAACATGAAATTAAATTCATTCTACGATTATTCCATAATTCCCAAAAGCTTCTTTTTTTCATTTCCTGACGATGATAAAATTTTGAGTCATAAATTGAATAGTAATTCATTTTGGAAAAAAATCATAAAAAAGGGTGTTGCTTTTTTTACTTTATTAGAACGGAAAATGTTAGGTTATATTCACATTCGTAGCTGAGGATCCGCATTAATCAGGCGACAAATTTCGTGGCCTCTGGCGTCTTCCTGGCGGCCGCAATGACAATGTGGATGATTGGCATTGAAGTCTGTTGATTAACGTATCCATAATTATGACCCCTCCATGCTGAAACAGCTTTTTATTTGTAAGCTTAAGGTAAAGCTGTAGGAATTGTCAAAAAACTGATGTTATTCTAACACTTTTACTTTCGCTACCACGTACATAGAGAAGGCATTACATTCCACCCAAAAATTCGATACCGAGATTTCACCGAAAATACATGTTTTGAGGCCCGCTGAATACAAAAAAATTAAGAAATAGGTGCTTGTATGTACCTACGTGTGTCTGTGAATAGCATAACTCAAAAACGAAAAGTCGAATAAACACGCACTTGGTATTTAGGTTTAGTACCAAAGATGCGACACGAAGATTTTCAAGAAAGTCCCCCACCCTAAACTACCGTTTACATGGAACATTTTTCGAAGTTTTCGATTTTCTAAAAAATGGCTCTAACAATTTTGATTAAAATACCATATACTACTGATATTTACAATGAAAATTAAATGTGTAGCTTGAATTTTCTGAGAATAGCCACTGAAGTACTTTTCATTCCGAAGGAATTTTTGTATAATCTTGTTTAACTTGTAAACGTTAAGCGATGGAAGAAAACTACTGCACAAGACATGTAGATCTCTTTAAAACACACAATTTATTTTCAATAAAATTTTTGTGGCATCAGCAATTTCAGAAATATCTGTTATTAACTTCGAATTATTCATTGCTTGGTCACTCTTTAAAGTCCTTTCAACATTCAGTTGTTTCTCGCGATTGCATGGAATAAGTATGGAATTTTAAGGCAGGGTATAGCGTCGGTTCTAAAACATTTGACTATCGCTGTTCCCTTTGTGTCTATAAAGACATGTATGTGTAATGCAGCTATTTCTGCAACGTTTCTTTGGATTAAACTGAGGTAGAAAGAAAAATAAGCTTTAGTAAAAATAGCTTGTATATCCACCAATAAGCAATTGATGCTAGAGAAAGTCATGTGAATGTAAAACATCAGATTTCCATTTGATAGATTAACATATGAACAATCTTGCAAGAATATTTTGTTTGTTTTTCCACCTCTAGACGCATTTAAAATTCTAAATACCTTAAGAGTGCAACTGTGCCACACCCCTTTTTCAAACAGGCACCAGCTCTGTTTGAATTATACTGTTATTTACTCCAGAAAAATTAAAAGTTTTGATGTGAGAAAACTAGGCGTTAAAATTACAGAAAAAAAGAATACAACGAAAGGCATAACTCTCATTCAGGTGTTAAAATTTCATAACAAAAATATAACGAAAATCATAATCCTGCCACTTCTTTCATGGTATAAATTCGTTGTCAAAAAGACTGATGTTTTAAATGCTGAAATGCAGTTCAACAAGCAAGAAAATAATCCAGAAAAGTAAAGAGGGAGCAAGAAAAGAAAGAGAACCAAGGGATAAAATAGTTGACCCAGCATACAGTTCTGGATGTTAATTGCAAAAAGCATAAAACAAAAAATATCTTGAGTGTTTTTAAACTTTAACTCACTTTTTCTCAAAACTATATTATTCTGCATTTAGGTAAATTCATGTATTCATATTCAGTAATATTTTTATATCAAAACATAATCACTGTACAAACCTGATCTGCTATCAGTTTTTAGATAGATAAGTTAGCTAAATTGCGTAAAATTTTCAAATCTCTGGGTGTTGTACTTTTCTGAATGTGTACCTAAAGTTTGCTAAATTTAACATGTAACCTTATGGGGGTAACCTTGCCTATTGATTTCCCTTAAGAAACGAAGGAACCTTCTTGAACAGCACAGAAAGTCGAGCTACGTTATGATATTTGTGTGCAATAAATTTCTCATTTAAATAATATTCAAATGCCTATATTATTTTAATTTTATTAATATTGTCTTATTAAACGTTTCGTTCAGAAACAGCCAAAAATAATGCCATGAAGGAGTTCGATATTGTCCATTGTTGCCCGAAATCAGCTGATTAATATCGAATACAAATGGTATTTGCTGAAGTAGCAAAACTGTCTCTAGCTCTTGGTGTTGGATGGCATATATAATAGAAAATATATAATACTTACGGGAGACTTTCCAATAATAATTTTATAAGCTACTTTATAGCTGAGTTGCTATAAGAAATTTAATTTTAAAAGCCTAGAACGCCAAACAGAGCGTTGAATTTTCGCTGGAACTGGTGGGCATTTTTTACATCCTGTGGCTGTGGGTGGTGTACTTTATTGACATTTTCGAAGACTACAAACTCAACGGAGTCCAATTAAAGTACTTAAAATTTCTAATTACAGTGAGTCTAGCACAAAACAGGTGGTTTCCGCCAGCTGTATCGCGGACCAGCTTGCGCACACAATGGCACTCCTTTCCTGCCTGCATCGCTGAGATTAATTTACATCAGCCATTGTTTTTCCGAGTTGCTTTCAGTGGATGTTAAGTGGTGTGGCGGTGTGCTGTTGGCAGACATTTCCATGCATTGAAGGGTGAAGATGAATTAATGTAATTAATAGATATTCTAGTTGCATAATTGCTAACATTACAGGGGGTTATGAAAACAACTCCTACTGCAGCATTGAAGAAACTCTTGTACCTGACTCCATTGCATTTAGTTGTAATGAAGGAGACAAGAATGGCACTCTGTAGACTGCCACACGTTAAACAACTGAGAATTCCTGAAATAGACTGAGGTTTGCAAGACCAAAGTGTACATTTTTTCCCTTGGATAAATATGCTACCGTTTTTAATACGAAATGTATGCTATTATTCAATGCATACATGAAAACATAAGAAGAGCTTACCCTGGTAAACAGATCCTTATTTTCCCAGATAGCCAGGCTGCACTTAAGGTTTTAAGTAATCATAAGATAACGTCAGGACTGATTTTAAACTGCCTAAACATACTCTTGATTTTCTCGGGCTTCTAGCCAGGTGTAGAGTTGGTTAGAAACCAACGTTTCGGGAACGTGTATCGTTCCCATCTTCATGCTAGCTGAATGATGCAAAATTAGGAGTCCTCCATATTTATATTAATGACTAATTCATTTTCTATAACGTACTTGTCTTTTACTCCCTCGGTGTACCTGGCCTGTTTTCTAAGAGGTCCGGACTTAGTACCCCAGATATTAATATAAATATTCAGAGCAACTGAAAGCATCACCTACGGTTTTAACATAAACAAATCAACACGTGCACTCTTGCTCGACGATGAACGAGCATTCGACAGGATATGGCAAGCTGGCCTACTGAAGAAACTCAAAGCAATAAACATACACGACTCCTTAATCAAACGTATAGCAAACTGCTTAAACAACAGAAAATTCCAATCCAGGGGAACAATCACCGCTCAACTGATCGCCCAATCAAAGCAGGAGTGCCACAAGGCAGTTTTATTGGGCCGAATCTATTTAACATACACATAAACGACACCCCAAAAACCATGAACACAAACTTACACATATAAGCTGACTATACAGCAATAATGACACAATCAGGAAAAAACCGAATTCATACTGAAACGGCAACTCTAGGCCGGGCCCGAGAACAGTAATTCTAGATAATTTATTAATTAACTTTTATTGATGTTAAATCGTACTATGTAAATATCTTTTTCTCAATACTGCTTGTATATTTTAAGAAGGGTGATTTAACATTATGTATCTATCTAGGTTACTAATATTAGTAGAGTTATAAATGGTTTAATGTAAATAATTTAAGCGCTATGTTAAAATACTGTCCACGAGGGAATGTTTTAGCTACAGGAATAGTGCTTTCGAAGGCAGAAAACCTAGTTTTATTACCTCTCTTCGGTCGCAGTGCTATTATTCCTACAGCGAGGGTGTAGAGCCTTTGTCCCATTATTTGGTAATTCGCCGTGACCAAGTGAGTGAGAAGGACAATCTAACGGTACATGTAGGAAAAGCCGCGATTTATATTAAAATTGGACCAATGAGATCCCTGAAAGTTTATTCGAAATAGTTAGACGCGTCGAGTCGCGCTAAAAATGGATCAATAGGAAAGGAAGCAGCCTCAGAAGCCTGAGACTATAAATGGATCTGTTTGGGGAAAATTCGAGACAGTTTATGTCATGTGTGGTCAGGGAGAGATGCTGCAGGATGCGTGAGATATCGCGCCAAGAAGGGAATCAAGTCAGCTTTGTAATGTCAGCTTAGTATTGCATTTTATTCGACAGTTTATGTCATGTGTGGTCAGGGAGAGATGCTGCAGGATGCGTGAGATATCGCGCCAAGAAGGGAATCAAGTCAGCTTTGTAATGTCAGCTTAGTATTGCATTTTATTCGGCAGTTCATGTCATGTGTGGTCAGGGAGAGATGCTGCAGGATGCGTGAGATATCGCGCCAAGAAGGGAATCAAGTCAAATTTGTCATGTCAGCTTAGTATTGCAATTTATTCGAGAGTTTTCGTAATGTGTGGTCAGGGAGAGATGCTGCAGAATGTGTGAGATATCGCGCCAAAACAGGGAATCAAAATAGTTTTAGCAACACACCTAAGATCCGCTACTCTGAAAGCGACAATAAGAATAGCTATATTTCGTGCCATATCCACGCCATAGTTTAACAGCAGTGGACAGTATTTTACAGCGGCAATACCAGTTTTGTATACTACGAGTGTTAATTAAATAAAAAGAAACGGCAGTGTCATCTTTTCATAAACAAAGCAAGTCTATGTCTTCCTATATCACCACCCGAGATCTACGTTTTCCTTTACCGAGGATAAGTCCATGCTCCCATATAATTTAAGGAAAATTACTGCAGCTAGCCGAGGATAAATTGAAGAACCAACACGCTGAGAACTTCTGGAAGCCACGGGAGAAGCATCAAGGTAAGCTACAGCAACGGATGAGGAGGTGATCGCCGCAAACTGGCGCCCAACGTGGGGCTCGAAGGGAAGAACGACACGAACGGAGGACTAGGAAACAACGAACAGACAAGAATCTTCAGAGGAAAGGGGCACAGCAGAACAAAAATTACAACGCGAACTTCTAGTCTACCTACGTGGGACAACAAAACAGCTGAGAACATCGCTTCTAGAACTTCACCAGGAGTCGAACCCGGAACGCATCAGTTAACATTAAAAAAAATACAGGTTAGAACATTTATTCAAAAACAAACAAAAAGGCATGCAGAGTAGTGATTCAGTTTTGTGAACACATGTTATTGAGAGGGGGTAAAGTCATTACTAGGGAGGTAGAACTTACTAACGGAACCATGAGTAGGTCAAGGGAAGATTTGAAAGAACTGAATGGGGAGGCTATTGTAAGTATAACAACAGATGGAGAAAATATGGGTGCAGCAGAAGTTAGGCTAGAAAGGCAATCACCGATTGAGCAGGTCATTGACGCAGGTCAAAACCAGCTGCTAATATTGCTTCAACATTTGAGCACAAAGATAGACGAGATGGGTAAGGACTTAAATGAACTGAGTAAGGAGTCAAAAAATTCGAGTGAACAAAGTAAAAATTTAGAGGGGAAATTAGATGAGCAGAGTAAAAACTTAAAAAATTTAAGTGAACAAAATAAAAACTTAGAAAGAATCTTAGATGAGCGGGGTAAGATCTTAAATGAACATAGTAAGAACTTAGAAAGCATATTCAATGAACATAGTAAAAAGTCAGAAAGCATAGTAGATGAGCGGGGTAAGATCTTAAGTGAATATAGTAAGAACTTAGAAAGAATCGTAAGTGAACATGGTAAGAATTTAGAAAGAGTCGTAAGGGAACAAGATAAGAATCTAGAAGGGAAATCAAATGAGCATAATATGGACTCAGAAAGAATCGTAAGTAAGCAAAGTAAGGACTTAGAAAGACTCGTAAATAAGCAGAGTAAGGGCTTAGAAAGAATCGTAAGGGAACAAGATAAGAATGTAGAAGGGAAATCAAATGAGCAGAGTAGGAACTTAGAAAGAATCGTAAATGAGCAGAGTAAGGACTTAGAAAGAAAACTGAGCGAACAAAAGGATTTCGAAGGGAAATTAAGTAAGCAGGGTCAGGACTTAGAAAGAAACTTAAGTGAACAAGATAAGAATGTAGAGGGGAAATTAGTTGAGCTGATGAAGGGGAAGTTAATAGAAACACTTGAAGGGAAATTACTACAGATACTAGAAACTAAAGATCCGAAAACACTAACGGGAGAAGAGACGTTAGAGAAAGCTTTTGAAAGAATGTTAAAAAGGGCGCAGAAAAGAAAGCAGGAATTTAAAACAAGGAAGCGAAAGAAAGGGTTGATCGAACTTGGAGAATTAGTATGGGTATAAAAAAAAAAAAAATCCAGCATTCAAATTAAAAAAAAAAAAAAAGAAAAGAAAGAGAGAATATCATTGATCCTGATTCTACAGTGCCTGGAAAGGAGAGCTTTCACATGTGAATTAATGAATTATCTTAAGCAGTTGTGGAGAATATTTTTTTTGCATTACTAAAGAGACTTGAGTATTAAATGCTCATTAGTGATAGTGAAGAAGAACAAGAAACACCTTTGCCATTAATATGTTTCAGTTTCTGTCTGTTTGAATAAGTTTGTCTTAAGGTTGAAACAGCTTTCTATTGTCAGAATATTTATTATTTTTTTTGATATTTAGCAATATTTGTAAATTATTAATTGGTTGGTATGCTAGCAATAGGCTGACAGTTTTCTTTAAACATATAAATTAGTTTTATTAATTATAAAAAAAAAGAGGTATCATAGAATGGAAAATTTATTTAAAGGTCCATACAGGGTGATTAACATTTTTGGCTCGGATACATATGAGTTACAAGAAATAAAGAATTCCAAGATCCTAGGGAGATATCATAAACAGTTGCTCAAACCATACAAATGTTTAGAGAATGAGAAGGGTGAAGAATGTAATGAAAACAATCAGGTTAGTTTTACTCAGAATTAGGTAGCAACCCTACAAATAGTAAAGGTAATACACCCGATAAATAAGGACATAAGGAAATAAATAAATGCATAATAATTATTATGTACCAACATGTATGTAAATAGATTTAATTTTAGAACTTAATTTAGGTATTAGCGTATTTCTCTCCACCACAAGTTATTCGTGTGCGGGAAATGTATTGTGTAAGAATGTCTCTCGGAAACCTGTTTTTAAATGGTGAGAGGGGATCAACCATAACAAATGTAGAGTGAATGACCCAAATATAAACACCACTGGTTTGGCAGAACCCTTGTGAAGGAACAGATATAGCGAAGGGTCTCTGTCAACAAAACAAACGAACAAAGGCCATAATCAGAGGAATTATTCTGGAAAAGAAAATTGTTTCAAGTGCTAAAAAAATTTATTCTTTTCCAGAACAGGGCAATTTGAAACGGCAACTCTAGGCCGGGCCCGAGAACAGTAATTCTAGATAATTTATTAATTAACTTTTATTGATGTTAAATCGTACTATGTAAATATCTTTTTCTCAATACTGCTTGTATATTTTAAGAAGGGTGATTTAACATTATGTATCTATCTAGGTTACTAATATTAGTAGAGTTATAAATGGTTTAATGTAAATAATTTAAGCGCTATGTTAAAATACTGTCCACGAGGGAATGTTTTAGCTACAGGAATAGTGCTTTCGAAGGCAGAAAACCTAGTTTTATTACCTCTCTTCGGTCGCAGTGCTATTATTCCTACAGCGAGGGTGTAGAGCCTTTGTCCCATTATTTGGTAATTCGCCGTGACCAAGTGAGTGAGAAGGACAATCTAACGGTACATGTAGGAAAAGCCGCGATTTATATTAAAATTGGACCAATGAGATCCCTGAAAGTTTATTCGAAATAGTTAGACGCGTCGAGTCGCGCTAAAAATGGATCAATAGGAAAGGAAGCAGCCTCAGAAGCCTGAGACTATAAATGGATCTGTTTGGGGAAAATTCGAGACAGTTTATGTCATGTGTGGTCAGGGAGAGATGCTGCAGGATGCGTGAGATATCGCGCCAAGAAGGGAATCAAGTCAGCTTTGTAATGTCAGCTTAGTATTGCATTTTATTCGACAGTTTATGTCATGTGTGGTCAGGGAGAGATGCTGCAGGATGCGTGAGATATCGCGCCAAGAAGGGAATCAAGTCAGCTTTGTAATGTCAGCTTAGTATTGCATTTTATTCGGCAGTTCATGTCATGTGTGGTCAGGGAGAGATGCTGCAGGATGCGTGAGATATCGCGCCAAGAAGGGAATCAAGTCAAATTTGTCATGTCAGCTTAGTATTGCAATTTATTCGAGAGTTTTCGTAATGTGTGGTCAGGGAGAGATGCTGCAGAATGTGTGAGATATCCGCCAAAACAGGGAATCAAAATAGTTTTAGCAACACACCTAAGATCCGCTACTCTGAAAGCGACAATAAGAATAGTTATATTTCGTGCCATATCCACGCCATAGTTTAACAGCAGTGGACAGTATTTTACAGCGGCAATACCAGTTTTGTATACTACGAGTGTTAATTAAATAAAAAGAAACGGCAGTGTCATCTTTTCATAAACAAAGCAAGTCTATGTCTTCCTATATCACCACCCGAGATCTACGTTTTCCTTTACCGAGGATAAGTCCATGCTCCCATATAATTTAAGGAAAATTACTGCAGCTAGCCGAGGATAAATTGAAGAACCAACACGCTGAGAACTTCTGGAAGCCACGGGAGAAGCATCAAGGTAAGCTACAGCAACGGATGAGGAGGTGATCGCCGCAATACACCGAAGATTACAAAGCGCCCTTAATAATCTGAGGACTGGCTGAGGGAGGACAGAGGATTGGCTTAAAAATGACACATTAAAGTTAATGCACCAAAACCACAAGCCATAATATTAAAAAAAAACGCAACAATCACAGATTTCCCCAACAGCAGTTACCACACTTACCATATTTGGTGAAAACAAAGGGTGGAAAGACACGGTAACCTGGCCAGGACTCAAAATGGACCAAGGACTCATATGGAAAAAGCACATACTACAAATACGTAGTAAAGCCAACGCCCAATTAGGTAGGCTCTACCCAATCATCAACATGGACTCCCAGTTAAACCTCAAAATAGGACTCACGCTATACAAAATACTGATACGCCCAATCGTCACCTATACTGCACCAGTATAGAGATATGCCGCCAAAACACACATCAGAAGATTACAATCTTTCCAAAATAAACTACGAATGATAGCACAGTACCTTACGTAGCTCCATTTGATACATTACATGAAGAGCTTAAAAATTACACAGTAGAGGAATTTATTAAGAAACTAACACACATGCATACAAAAAACTGCACTCTCATCACAACCCTCTAATAAAAGCATTAGGGTATTGCGACGCAGAGAATAACAAGCACAACAGACCCCTGTCACTATTCCATCGAACTTTATCACCAGATCACTCAGAAGAAATACAGCACTTCCTCGACAATCTTCTATAATTATGACAAAGACACTGACACAAGACTACTACTCACTATATCCCATCATTAATCTTTTCGCTTCTTCTTACTTCTGTTTCAGGCCTAGCTCGTTGCAGAGCCCTCAAGCCCTCAGCTACTACTGAGGCGGCCCGGAAGAAAGGGTCTCCCACCGTGATTGACATGGGCAGCGAACAACGGGCCGCTGCAATATGGAGTCGGTCACGCACGACATTGCCATCTTCACGGACATCGAGGCTGACGAAGGAAAGGGAGCCGGATCTATGCAAAACGGCAAACGCTTGTGCACCACAGATACAGAGTTCACCTGCGAAAATCGGCACAGGAAGTAACAACATATGCTAATGCATCAATATTTTACATTACCATTAAATAATAGACTTAAGCGTCTAATTTACTAGAGTAATAGTTCGCTAACCCTTTAGCTTGAGCTAAAATGTTATGACTAGCAGACAATCCCTGCGCATACTTACAGTTAGAAAGTAAGCTATTAAATACAACGTTAATGCATGTACTCGCACTGGTATTGTTCAAGTTTCATTGACAATTAATCAACATGCCAGCAAATTAGTTAGACACATACTAACCGGAGTGCTATGCGGGACCCGGCAAAGACATGAATTCACGCACTTACACACTAATACACAACTAACACGTGGAGGGGTTTTTAGTGGGTATTATGCATTTAAGCGGCAAGCCCCACATATCCCCCAGTCATTGCACACCGGCTGGGGTCGAATGCAGTAATGCGTTTTCCCCCACGGGGGGGAAAGGATGACTATGAGGGACCCAGGAAGATGACGAAAAAAGGAAGAGGAATCGCCGCATCCAAATACCTTCACCGAGTTTTGCGGCCGAAACAGCCGATGTTCAAATCAAGAGTGCCGGTGCAAACGAAATTTCGTCCGATTATGAGTTGCCTAGTCGGAAAGAAGATCACAGCACAACTACAGCGAGAGCCAGCACACCACCACCTACAGCCGTCTCATCTAGAGCTAGGTCAACCGCTTTGTTGCCTGAACAATCACGATCACCTTTCTATAAAGCCTTAACAATCAACATACGAGACCTGTTCCGAGCAATCAGCCTAAGTACAGATTACGAAAATTTGATGAAGAACAGCACAACCGCCTCACCACTCGACCCAACTACTTTAGAAGGGTTAAATGCTGAAATTCTTGAACTACACATCGCTCATGATAAGAATGAGACACCGCAACAACAGCGAAAACCAACACACCACCGCCACTTCCAGAGATAGCACAACTGCTTCGCCATCACCTTCAACCATAAACACAATGGGAAACAAAGCGCTAACCGAACATCAAGCTCAACAGCAAACCACCTTAAACAGCAGACCACCATCTACACACCTCCAAGTTACGCCAGCTTATAAAGAAGAACCAACCTACACAACAATCTCAACCTAGAACTGCACAGCATCCCCAAAGAAAATCACCACACCGACACCAAACTTGGGTGAAGCTAACCGCTACGACCATTTTAGTGCCGTCGTAGTTGGTGTTCACCCGCAGCTACCTCCTCACTTCTTCCTGGAAGAAGATCAAGTAAGTTGACCTACCCTGATTAAAACCACCAGAATTTACAGCCACAACGGACCATCACCACTAATCAGGCTTGTGTTTAAGGATAGAACACAATACATCGCCGCATTGACGCCAGAAATGAACTTCCGGGGTCGAAGAATGCAAATAGAAGAAAGACGCACATCCTGGATACCGCCGTGCGGACGCTATTGCCGGTACGGCCACGCAGCCGAAGATTGTACTTCAGAACCCTGCTGTCACTACTGTGGCGCACCGCAACTAATCTCCAACTATACATGCCACCAAATCAAAAGACGCCGCCGTTTCTGCGCTATATGCAGAACTACAGACCACTACACCGGGCAGGTGTGCTGACCGCAATACCCACGACAAACATCACTTGGAGACTGCATCACTTCAACCGCTACCGTAGCGCCATGACCAACAGACAGCCGCATAACAATCACAATCAGTGAGAAGACAACAAATTTCACAAGCTGGCGATGCACAAACAAGTATCACAATAACCGCAGAATAACTCAACCACCAACGAGCTACAACGTAGCATCACTGAACTTAAACAAACTGTGGAGTTGCTAAACAAATCCATGATCGCCCTACTGCATGGGAAGACCAGTGCTAGGACCATGAAGACCCAGAACAAAGAAACCATCAAGAAACAAAACAATTTACCACTGTACAACAAAACTACTTAGCACTATCAGCGCCACCAAGACTAGAAGACAGCAAGTATGAAACTACACAGTCCAACAAGATAAAACTACACACGCAGGTATACCGAACAAGAGCACTTCGACCATTTTGACAATTATATGACAACACCAAAAACCACACTGAAATTGTAAACAAACACACACAATCACATCAACAAACACCCTATAATTGTATATATATATATTGATTGAATAAATACATTTAAAGAAGAGGAGGAACTGCCGCTTTCTCTCAAAATACTTATCCAAACTCCTTATGAATGGCTTAAGAGGGGCTTATCCCTAAAACAGCCAAGGGTGAAATAAACCCTGAAAACCCAGTAGTAGTAGTAGTAGTAGTAGTAGTAGTAGTAGTAGTAGTAGTAATAGTAGTAGTAGTAGTAGTAGTAGTAGCGGAGCCCGACTACACTGCATGGATACAAATATACTAAAGCGTATTAACATGTGTAGGGGTGTTTAGTGGGCATTCCGCGATTGAGCCGCGAGCCCCACATATCCTCCCAGCCATGGCACAACAGCTGGGATTAGAATGCAGTAATGCATTCTTTCCCTCCAGAGACAAAAAAGAGGACTCCTAATTTGCATAATTCAGATACCCTGAAGATGGGAACGATGTAACTTTCCGAAACGTCGGTTTCTAACAACTCTACACCTGGCTGGAAGCCCGAGAAAATCTAGAGTACACACAACGCCAGGAAAGCTTCAGCTCATATTTCAGTTTCCTTTAGGGGAAAGAGCATATCAGACTATTGGAAAATTCCAAGAAATACGGGAGAAGAAAGGGAAGCTACTCAGGTCCCTAGCCATACTTTCGAGATGCAGGGACAGAGAAACTCTTCCAAATTTTGCCAGGCATAGGTACCCTATCAAGACTAGGTCTACCGCAAGATTCTGAGACGCGCCAGCACAGCACTGGTAAGAGAACGCATCCACCACACGATACAGCTTTGATTCAATTGACCGCCAGCTAACACAGATCCTTTGGAAACTTTCATCTAAGCTGTCGCCTGGGGACTGGGACAGAGTTGAAACTTCTACCTTTGAACGGGGCCACGCAGGGTTACTTCGTAGCATGAACTGGCAGACCAAAACATTTCCATTACCTCAGCAAGAAGCAACAGGACACAATTACGTCTCTCCCCACCAACAGCATAGTCATCAATCTCGCAACCAACCACTGGATGAAGCCACTGCCTCTGTTCTCTCCAAGGGTCTTAACTTTGCATTAACCCCAAGGCACATCCCTGTAGCAGACATCATCAGCGGTGTCGAATCTGCCATACTAGAGCTTACGGTAGACAGCGGGAAAGAAATATGTACGACAGTGGCGGCTGCGCTCACGAGGACTCGCTCCCGAGGCCCAACATTAGTTGGGCGGAGGGTTTGGCGTTGAAGCGCTTCCTCCAGGATGTCATCATTATAATACTACCAGTAGACAAGGGCAATGCCACTGTCATTCTTACCACGGATCTGTACATCCACAAGATTCAGATTCTTCTTGAACATCCGGCCTGCAATAAACTGTAGGACTCCACCAGTACAATAGAAAGACGGACAGCACAACTCATCAAGTAATCCAGTTTTCCCAAAGATGCTCAAAGCTCGGTGGACCCTACCCTTTCCGGCAGAACGCTATGAACTAGACGACATCAAAGCCTCCATTAAAAGAGCCTAATTCAAACAGCCCACCAGCACACGACTGAATACAGAAAAACCAACGGCTTCCGCTTGTATTCCTTTTACTGACAATTTATCAAGTAAAATTAGCAGATTGTTAGCTAAACACAACAACAAGATGATCCACTTACCTCCGCCCAAAATCATAAACCTTATCAGACCCGTCAAAGACAACCTTGAATTGAGAGTCCCAGGGGCCTACCACATCCCTTGTGAATGCGCCACCGCCTACATTGGCTAAACCGGAAAAACAATATCCACCAGGATTGCTGAGCACAACAGCAGTATAGTCTGATGGAGCCGTAAAGAATCAGTCTAGCGGAACACTGTTTCGAACAAGACCACAGGACCAACTTTGGCGGAACAACTGTATTAGCCAAGTGTGCGGGTTACTGGCAATGAAGGGTGAAGGAAGCTTTAACTATCTCGTCTGAGAAAGGTAACCTCAACCGAGATTCCAGACTACAGCTCAGAACGTCCTGGAAACCGGCCTTAAAATGTATCAAAATCAGCACAGAAACACAAAATCATCACATCTGATAGCTACTATAATAAACGATTTTCTATAACGGCCGTACCTTTTACCAATTACTCATCATCCGATTTACCCGGTTTTAATGTAGTTTTTCAACTACCAGTTAAAAATCCAGAAAATGGGATAAATACCGGTTTCCATGCTTAACGCGTGATCTGTTTGGTAAAGAGACGGATATATGGCGCGGGTGGAACAAATGGCGCATCACATGACTCACCTGGAAAGAAGAAGCGGAAGACGGCTGTCCTTCTTTGTATTTTGGCTGGCTCAGGAGAAGGTCTTGTCCTTGAACTGCAAGCGTGCAGTGGACTAGGGAGCTCCTTGACTACGGTGCAAATAATGTAACACGTATTGTTTTACATGTATGCAGGTTTTACAGGCTTACTTATTGAAAGTATGATCATAATTGTTTTGTTTGATGCGGTAATGTAATGTATTACTGATGCTACTTCGCGTAATATTTATTGTTCCCGGAAAGAAAGGATAAGTACCTTGGAACAGATTGTAAAACAATAGAGCGAGAGGGCAGAACAATATAACGCTGGTTCAAGTTTGCTTACGTCAACCACAAGGTCATAGCTAAACTCCTGAGTCAAACACATCAGAAGTGACAACGCCTTAACAATAAAGAGTGTGTAGTTTGCTTGCGATTTCAACTGTTCAATGAAGCCCAAGAACAAAGGATATACTATCAAACGATATCCGGTAAGTAGAAAAATTTATTACTGTTATATATTGTTTATTATAGTGTTAATACAAGTAATTATTGTGTCGTTTTGAAAGTCGGTGCGGAAAGCCTGATGCCTATAATTCATTTTAGCATATGGAGCATTTAGTTCAACACTGTCATCTTGTGTCCAACCAGGCAAATAGCTACCTATACAGAATGGGGTGAGGTGATGCACTGGAGATAAGAAGTGATGGCGCAGGACCTTATGGCGCGTTTTTTTTAAATGTTAGGCTGCTACATGAATGTATGTTATGTGCAAACTGTGAATACATTTGTGCTATAGAGTTAATATGATTATTTATAGGATACAATGCCCAGAAAGCACAAATGAATAACGAACGAGCTGCATGCACTCAAGAGGACTTACAAAATGTATCACATTGTTATGAATGACAATAAGTCCGTGAGGGAAGCAGCCAGAAAGCGCACTATACCTGAATCAACTCTACGCAGACGTCTGCTTTCAAATAAAATGGAGAAGACTGGATTAGGACCGTTATCATGTTTGGGTAATGAATTGGAAATTGGTGCAGCATATCCAGAAACTGCAAGCAGCAGGCTTTGCCCCTACTACAGGCACTGCAGCCTTTTGCATTTTAATTAGCTAAGGCAATGGAATTAATACATAATTTGATGAAGAAAAGCAAATTGTTGGGCGTGATTTTGTAAGATCATTTATGGATCGCAATCCCGATTTGTCATTCACAAAAGCCTAGTGAATGTTCTTATCAAGGGATCAAGGAATGGACGTAGAAGAATTATCCAAGTACTTCGAGTTAGTTGAACATACTCTCAAAGAGAACAATTTTTTCGATAAACCAGGCAGTGTATTCAGTGTTGACGAATCCGGTTTTCAACTCAATAATAAAATCGGTAAGATTATTGCCAAAACAAGGTGGCAAAAATGTTCATCTAGTTACATCTGGAGAAAAAGGTGAAACGGTAACTGTAGTAGCATGCTGCAGTGCAGACGGTTAGTTTATTCCTCCTTACTGTATCTTCAAGGGAGTCGATATGAAACCAGAATATGCCGACGGCTTGTCCCCTGGTTCAAAGGTTGTTATAAACAAAAAATCAGTTTATATTAATGGATAAATATTTTTGGATTGTTTAAAAAATCATTTTACTCCAAGGAAAATACCTGGAAAAGTTTTGTTTATTTTAAATGGATATGGTAGCCACATGATTTCTGGCCACAAATGCTGGATTTCGTCGTGGAAAGCACATTATCCTACTTTGCATTCCAAATCATACAGCTCATTCTCTTCAAGCCATTGAAAACCTACTTTTACCAGGCCTGCCAGTCTTGGATGCTAAAAATTACAATAGAAACATCACACGCTTTAAATTTGGTAGCTTCTTATGCCGGGGATGGCAACTTGCAGCAACCACTGAATGGATTATCTGCACTTAAGGCTCCAGGTATATTTCCTCTAGATAGACTTGTAATACCTGAACAAGCATATGTAATGACATCCTTCAGCCGATGTTTTTCCAGAGAAGCCAATAAGGAGACCTGAAACTCCTGAACCAAATACTTCTACTGCTACTACTCCTACAAATCAACCAATTACGCAAAACAAAGCTTTAGGAGTACTTTCTCCAGTTCCTGACATATCAAAATCAAAAGCTTCTAAAAGAAAGCAATCAGGAGAAGTCATCACAGAAGCAACATTTATTGAAACCAAGCGAATGAAATCCAATACACAACAGAAAAAAACACATAAACACATTAAAAGTATTAATAAAAGTGAAGTTAAAATATATTCATATTTCTTGAGTCGACTGTTAGCACAACTTCACTCGCGTCAAGTTCTTAAAATTCAAAATGCACAATTGTTTCAGGTAGCACCCTACCTATCTTCAGCATTTGAGACGACTAAGCTGTTCTTCTACTTTTTTTTTCATCTCTTGCCATAGACTCCTTGCGAACCTCATCTGGTGGCTGTAAAAGCAACTTCATGACGTCATCTATGGGAGTGATCTCGAAGTTCAAACATTTTGTTTATTCATTATGATGTGAATTTTTTTTCCCCAAGCATCCAAATCTGTGTGTTTATTAACACTTTTTAGAAGTTTTATTTCTTAACCGATGTCATGATGGTCTTCCCAAAAATGATGCGCTACAGCTGAATGGGTACATCGTTTTGGTTTGATATTTCTCTGATGTTCTTTCAGTCTAAACATAAGTTTTCGTTTGTCCGATATATTTCTTGTCACAACGTGTGCAGTCAATACTATGAATACCTGATTTATTTATGGGATTAATCTTCTTTTTAAGCGATTATTCAGTAATTTATTTAATCTGTACTGGTTTTGTGGAGCTAGATGTATCCCAAAGCCTTTAAAAATAAACTGAAATTTACTAAAACTTTCAGGATGGTACGTGGAGGTTTTCAACTTTGGACTTTTAGAGTAGTTTCATCTTGAACTAGTTTTTTTTAAGTTTGTATCGTTTTAACACGTAAATGCACTTTGAGTTGAAACCATTAATCTCTTCAACTGCCTGGATATACTCAAATTCTTTCTTAAATTCTTCTTTTGACATCGGAACATTAATTAGTCTATGTGTCAGGTGATTGATCCATCTTGACGCGAGTGAAATTGTGTTAACACGTCCACTCAAGAAATGTGAATAGAAAAATAGAAGTTCAAAGCAAACGTACTCCCTCCACACTGCCATCTTCTTCTTCTTCTTCATCTTCTTCTTCTTCTTCTTCTTCTTCAGCGGAATCTTTAATTTCATTACATGACAGCACTGACTCCTTGGCGGAGGATGAAAATGAAAACGAATGCTTTGAATGCCTAGAAACACAACATCCAGATCACATTGGATAAAAGGTGCAAAATGTGTGAGATGGTTTCATGAAATATGTTCAGTGCATTCCGACAAGTGTTCTGTTTGTGGAAGAATAGAAAATAAGAAATTAAAATGTCATATATGAACCTGTAAACCAGTTATGTACCATTAAGCATGACAAAACATCCTTCGCTATCTACTCCACTGGAGTGGGAGAGATCGTTAAAATTTACTTTTATTTTAAATTGGAATTTTGGTTAATCAGTGATGAAGAATGCTACTTTAAATGTCACAAAATTTTTATTCAGTGTTGAAACTTTGTTTTGAACAATAAAAAATATAAACATGAACAGTAAAGTATTTTAAAACTATTTGTAAAAGCCGTCCTTTACCATGCAGTGATTACATCAGCAAATGAACGAGGTCATGTAATGAAATAGTTGATTCAGTTAGTTAACTCTTTACAGAGAGCCCGAATGAGAAAATGTTGAAAATTGTATGTTATACTTGAGAGAGAGAGAGAGAGAGAGAGAGAGAGAGAGTGAGAGTGAGAAAGGAGGTGGAAGGGAAGTATTGTAGATGACGGTGCACTCTTTAATGAAATTACCTGTCTAAAAAGGTTTGTTTGTGAATAGCTATGATGAGAAAACAGAGCAACGTTTTTAGGAAAGACTGTTTCAAATAAGTGAAGTAATTTTTTTGAGTAGTCATTCAGACGAAAGATATCCACCGAAGTGTTGAAAGTTGTTCAGGTTTTACTTTCTTTACCACATACACAGTAGGTTGAGAAGCTATTGCATTCCACCCAAAAATGCGATACCGAGATTTCACCGGAAATACATATTTTGACGTCCCCCTAAATACAACATCTTATATGTTACACTCACATGACTTTCTCTACTCTTGTACAAACTATTTTTACAAACGCTTATTCTCCATATGCTTCATGTTAATCGAGATATCTAGATGTTAATCTTATTGCTAATTTTCTTGTAGATGCAAGGGGAATATGGTAGGCTTTAAGCGCTAGTCAAATGTTTTAAGAACTGGTTGCTACGCGGAGCATTCCATTCTCTTTGTATGTACAGGACATAAAAAAATGAATAACGAATTCCCATTTGAGAAACAGTATAAGTATTGGAACATTTAAGGGAATAACAAGCAATATCTCGAAAATGGTTCAGTCAACAAAAACATGTATAGAACATAAATTGTGTATTTTAACGCGATCTACATTTTTTGTGTAGTACAATTTTGTCTATCTCTTATGGTTTACCAGTTATGAAAATGTCGTTCACAATGAAGAATACTTTTGGGGACATTCCCAGAAAATTCGAGATATACATTTAATTTGTCATGAAAATATCTTAAACATATGATATTTTAATCAAAATCGTTAGAGCCGTTTTTGAGAAAATTAAAATTTTCGAAAAATGTTCCATGTAAAGGATAATCTGGGGGGGGGATTTTCTTGAAAACCTCCGTGTCGCATCTATTAAAGATACTGAACCTAAATACCAAGTTTGGTGTTTATCCGACAGTTCGTTTCTGAGTTATGCTGTTCACAGACAGACAGACACAGACACACACACACACACACACACACACACACACACACACACAAACAAACAGACACACACACGGACATGTTTCAAAAATGCTTTATATGCATTCAGTGCACATCAAAATATGTATTTGCTGTTAAATCTCGGTATTGAATTTTTGGGTAGAATGCAATACTTCCCCTAATTACTATACGTAGTAGAGAAAGTAAAAAAGAGCAATTTAAAAACAAATCTGATGTGATATATTCATATGACTTTCTCTATCCGCTATAGGTATTTATTAATGGGTATACAAACTATTATTACTAAAGCTTATTTCTCTATCTACTACACTATAATCCAAATAAACCTTTGCAAAAATAGCTACCTCATACATCTCGTTATAGATACAAAGAGAACAGCGATACTCAAATGTTTAAGAACTGGACGCTAGATGCTGCCTTAAAATTCCATACTGTTTCCATGCAATCGCGAAAAACAACTAAAAATCGAAGGGACTTAAAAAGAATGACAAGTATTGAACAATTCCAACATTTAATAACCGATATCTCAGAAACGGCTTATGTCACAAAAAACTTATTTGAAATAAATTGTGTGTTTTAAAGAGATCTACATTTTTTTTGAAGTACGTTTTCGCCGATCACTTAATGTTTACCAGTTATACAAGATTATACAAAATATCTTCCGAATGAAGAGAACTTCCTAGGCTATTCCCAAAAAATTCAATACATATTTTATTTGTCATGTTAATGTATTTCATATGTGGTATCATCTTAATCAAAATCGTTAGAGCCACATTTTAGGAAATCAAAATTTTCCAAAAAAGGGTAGCTGGGCGTGGGGGAAAATCTTCGTGTTGCATCCTTGGAAGATATTGAACACAAATACCAAGTTTAATTATTTATTTGGCTTTTCGATTTTGAGTTATGCTGTTCACACACACATACACACAGACATATTTTCAAAAATACTTTATTTGGATTCAGGGGCCTCAAAACATTACAGGTGAAATCTTGGTATTGAATTTTTGGGTGGAATACAATAATCTTCCCTACCTACTAGATAGGTGATAGAGAAAGTGAAAAGGTCCCTGTGTGTGTGTGTGTGTGTGTGTGTGTTTGTGTGTGTGTGTGTGTGTGTTTGTGTTGTGTGTGTGCGTGTGTGTGTGTGTGTGTGTGTGAAAGCGTAACTCCAAAACGAAAAGCCGGATAAACATCAAACTTTATATATAATTTCAGTATCTTCAATAGATGCGACATAAAGATATTTCAAGAAAATCCCTCATCCCAACTACCCTTTACACGGAACATTTTTCGAAATTCATGATTTTCTCAAAAATGGCTCTAACAATTTTGATTAAAATACCATATATTAAAGATGTTTATATAGCAAAAAATTGTATATCTGAATTTTTTTGAATACCGTGTGAATTTCTCTTCATTCGGAAGGTATTTTGTTAATCTTGTGTAACTAGTAAACGCTAAGCGATAGACGAAAACGTACTACACAAAAAAAGTAATTCTCTTTAAAACAAACAACTTGTTTGAAATAACTTTTTGTGGCATAAGCCATTTCCGAGATATCCGTTGTTAATGGTTCGAATTGCTCAAAGTTTGTCAAACTTTTAAATTTTGTCGATTGTCAGTTTTTTCTCGTGAGTGCATAGAAAGAATATGGAGTTATAGTGTACTGTTCTTAAATTTGACTAACCTGTTCTGGTTGTACGAAATATGTAATGTAGCTATTTGCAAAAATTGATCTCGAATGAAATGAAGTAGATAGAGAAATACGCTTTCGTAAGACTAGTTTGTATACCCACTAATAAACGATAGAGGCTAGAGAAAGTCATGTGAATGTAACACAACTGATTTTTGTTCAATTCCGGCCGATAACTCAGACGTATAAATGATGCTTTTCCTTATTAAATGGTCACTGATCAGATGAGAGAAATTGATTCTCAACAAAATGTTTGCTGACTAATATATTTATAAAAATGTCAGTTGTTTTCAGTTCTATGACAGCATGTAGGAATGAGATTCTCAGAAAGATTTGAGGGTGGGAAATATTTTTCCTCAGAGAGTAAATATGAAGAATAATGCTTATAAGGAGTTATCATTGGAATAAAGGATGCGTGGAAAGCCTCCCTCCCATTTAGAATTTGGTAAACCTAAGTTCAGGGATCTCAAAACATCTATTTCCGGTGAAACCTCGATATCTGAAAAAAAAAACCTATATGATTTTCGTTTTACCATTCATTGAAAGTACTCAAGAATTATATTTTATGAAATTTGTCTCAATACTTGAAAATGACACACATTAAGTGATTCTAAATAAAAATTGCAGTGATAAAGAGCAGCATGCTATATCGCCGAACCGTATGCAAGAAACGTGATATCACTTATCATGTGTTACTAATAGTATCTCCTCAAGCACCCACAATCATCATAAGAGACTGTTTTGTGCGCGTTATTTCTGCTCTCTGTTATCACGTGGCATATGCGTGTCTGACATTGACCTAGTATCACTGCTAGACTCCCACGTGGCTGCGTAGTTGCTCTTAAAATCTCCAGGAATCTACGAATTGTGACAACAATCGAAACTTAATTGCATCACACTTGAATACCAGGATGTAAACCTACGTGCTGCGTGATTCTCTTGTTTAATTATTATTTCCATTGTTTCATTGTACATATTGCGGATGAGGTTGAAACCCCATCGCTCCTGCTATAGAGGTCACAGTTGAATTCAAGGCGATGTCTGTATTGACCATGAATTATGCTGATGTGTAAATCGTGAAGCAGTGCTGCAGGAAGTGAGTACAGGAAAAAAAATTGCTTTAGCCTACCTAGGAATATGCAACTTTTGTTACAGTCTGTAACAAGCAGATCTGCTTTACAACACGCAGGTTTTGCAGAGTAGCCGTACTCTTTTTGAAACTATACGGTAAAGCAATACTCATGTCTGATTTTGAAACTTATACTAGTATTTTTTCTTTCTCTACCACGTACCTAATAGGTAGAGAAGGTATTGCACTCCACCCACAATTCGATACGAAGATTTCACCGGAAATGTATACCAAACTTGTTAAGCTCATCATCTTCCAAAGGTGCCACATCAAGATTTTCGAGAAAATTCGCTTCAAACCACCCTTACCATGGAAGATTTAAAAAAAATCAATTTTAATTAAAATACCATATTATGTTTAAGATACTTACATTATAAATAAGGGGTATATCCTGAATTTTCTGGCAATAACCTGTAAAGAAATCTTTATTTCGAAGGAATTTTGTATAATGTTGTATAACCGGTAAAGGTACTTAAGACATCAAACTGTATAACAAGATTTAAATATAACACATCGAATAAAAATGTATAGTAGATAATAGGTTATACTGTTCCAGCTGTGTTCATGACTTAATAATGTAAAATATGTTTATAACAGTATATACAGTTATTGTATTATTTAATCAATGTAAATTATACATGTATTATTATTATTATTATTATTGTATTCGTATGTATGGATATAAGTCGCGATATGACCTAGTAGTCAAAGCGACTATAAATAAAGAAAAATAACAACTACTACACAAAAAATGCAGAGCTCTTTAAAACACACAATTTATTTCAAATAATGTTTTGTGGCACGAGCCATTTTCATGTTGTTTGAAGTTTTCGGTACGTTTACCATTTAGAAGTGCTATCGTTATTCAATTGTTTCTGGCGATGTAATGCAAAGAGTAGGGAATTTCTAAGCTAGCATATAACGCCACGATTCTTTAAACATGAGTATCGATTCTGTTTCATCTATCTCTCTTGTACCTTCAACGAAATGTGTAATGAAACTATTCTGCAAATATTTATCTCCATTAGCATGAAGTAGATAGAAAAATAAGTTTTCGTAAGAATAGTATCTAGAAGTTAGATAAAAATAAACGATAGAAGGTACAGAAACTCATGTGAATATAACAGATATTCTTTTATTTCCTTTCTTTCCTAATGTAGGCACATTAAAGTTAATCATATCACCGAGAGCTGCATATTGGCAATTTTCACATTCTCTACCACTTAACTATAGGAAGTAGGGGAAATATTGTACTCCATCCGAAAATTCGAAATCGAAATTTCACCGGAAATATCAGTTTTGAGAACCCCTGAACCCAGAGAAAGCGGGTTTTAGACAAGTGTCAATGCATTTGTGTATACAGCATAACCCCAAAACCAATTTTCCACAGAAATACATGTTTTGGGATCCCCTAAACCCAGAAAAAGCGTTTTAGAAAAATGCCAGCGTGTGTACGTATATCTACAGCATAACTCAAATACGAAATGTTGGATAGATAGTCGGTGTTGCAGTTCGGCATCTTCCAACTATGCGACATGAAGATTTTCAAGAAAATTCCACCACCCAAACTACAGGTATGGAAACCTTCCTTATTTTTCATTGACTAACGACTTTGGTTAAAATAACATAATATTTAAAATATCTGAATGACTAATTAAATGTATATCCTGAATTATCTACGAATAGTTTCAGAAGTCCTCTTCACTCGGCACGAATGTAGTACAACTATGCATAACTAGTAAACCATAAGAGGTAGTCAAAAACTTAAAATAAAATGCAGATCTTGTTAAAATACACTTTGTGTCAAATGCGTTTTTTGTGGCAATAACCATTTTAGAGATATTCATTTCTGTTAGTTTAAATTTTTCAATAGCTAATATTTCTTTAAGTGCTTGTTCACATTCTCTGTTTCGCGTGGTTGTGCAAACATCGAAATATTGGGTGGGGGGGGGGGAGCCATCACATAGTAATCCGTTGTTTAAAAGTTGGCTATCGTTTCAGCTTCCTGTGTTCCCTCTGTACATACAACGAAATGTGCAATTTTATATGTTTTTTTATACTTTATTTGCTTCTTTAAAATATTATTGGGAGATTATATATCTTTAGTTTTGTTTAATTTTATTTTTGGTCGTTTTAAACCTTTTCTGCAAATGTTTATATATCATCAAGCAGATAGAAGTGTAAGTTTTTCAAAGCATAGATTATAGAAGAACTATAAAAATAAGCGATAATTGCTATAGAAAATAATGTGAATATGTTTAGGCTGGCTACCCCGATCTAAACACAGAAAGCAAACAAGGTTGATATTTAAAATAAACATCTCTCTCTCTCTCTCTTTCTCTCTTTCTGCCCCAAACAGCTCCTTTTACATACAAAGCAGATGCAGATATGCATTACCTTTGCAAAGGGTATTAATATTTATTTATGCAACTAATGGGATGCGATTGTCATTACCGCTCGAATGTGCTTTTCAAGAACGAACCGTAAGCCGGGTCCTGTAATTACATGAGAGCGTATTTATACTCAGCTCACTAGTTGCAAAGAGTATTTTATCCTCGAACATTTAATAATAGCTGCTTACATTATCTCCGTTCATGATACGATCGCGGATTTATAAATTACAGCATTATAATTCAGTAAACATTGTAATACTCGGTGATTCAATGTATACCATAGCCTAGTTAGTACTATTGCGTTAATCATAGTAAAGTTGGACTAGAAACAAAACCATTAATGTAACACGTAACCTTTGCTCTATGCCACTAATACCCAAAGGCTGTTATTCTACCACTGTGAAATAAGCGTGTTGATATATTGTAGTGATGCAATAACCATGCTTACGAATGTAAGCTAAGTGATATCTGTAATTAATTAGTCAATTGGTTTATAATAACAATAGAATGCTACAGGATTATCTGGAATAAAACAAAAACATCGGCAATTCGTTCTGAATAATGAGTGATTCTGAAGGTGTCCCTTCAGATATTGAAGTAACAACTTTGAAACAACTGTTACAAATCGAGGGTAAAGTATGTAGTGGCATATGAGCGCTAAACAAAAGTTAAGAGAATACACAAGAAATCTTGCTTCATGTTTTGAGCTTTTACCATAATTTTACAATCCTTCATCCCTGTGGGTGTACTATTCTACACTGCGAAGTATTATCTCCGTGAAAAATAACTTCAGTGTTAGCTTATACACAAATTCATTACGCAATGGATATGATAATTAATTACACTCAGTGCGATAAAGAATGCCATTACCATGGTGATATGACGATGGATAAGTAGCCATTATTAAATGGTCGCGGTGAATTATTTTACGAACAGTCGCTATCAACTCCTATAAAATATAATCATTTTGAAGTCATATTTCAACATGGCGTCCTAAACAGTTGTAGGTATATCATTGTAGGAGAGGAACAACATCTACGCGGGGCTTTAGATTAAGTATATTGAATTTTTGGTGATTTAATAGAAGCATCAGTGAGCCAGACAGGTAGCAAATTAAATATCTTTACAGTGGAGTATGTGTAATACGCTGACGTCATATACAAAATACTAAATTGCGCCATAGATGGGAGAACTATAGTGCAAACAAAGTGAACAAATATAGTGTATCACAGATTCTGTACTTAGTAAATTAATAGCGAGCGGGATGGTTCAGGGGTAATGTCTGTGGCCCGCATTCGGGAGGCCGTGGGTTAGATTTCCGTGGCCGATATTCCTTATCCATGGGTTCTTTTCGGAGGTTTCCCCGGGTCGCCAGGCGAATCCTGGAAAGGATTATTACATCCCCCAAATTTCCTGTCCCTCCATTTCATCCCCATTCTCATTTAACTTCACCTTTCATCTGCTTGGTTTCTTTCAGGGTTACAAGTGTCGGCGGGAGTCTCGGCATGTGCATGGCAGGGGAAAAGGATGCTCCGTGGAAACCTTCGTCTCCCAGACTGCGAGCGGTCTCCGGATCCCGGGCCCCCTCAGGGGATGCGTAATCTCACAGGGGGGAGGGGCCGGCTGCACCAGCCAGCACCCGGGTAGCTCAAATATGTAAATGGTAGGGACCCTGTCCTCTGCATGTCCTGCCTCCTGGTCCGGCCACCGTCTGTCTCCTCTCAGCTCATCTCCTCCTCGGGGGTGCCCCGTCAGGGGCCTAGGCACAAAAGAACTGCGTATGTGGAGGTGCTAAGTCCCTCTCCGTACCTAGTCCTATCCTAGTAAATTAATTAAGAAGTTATATGCATGCAGGCGAGTGAATTGCAAAAGGGTATAGCAAAATTATATTATCATTTAGACGTTTGGTTCAAACTCCTTGTAATTACTAATTTTATTTCAGTAAACCATGCGTGGTATTCGCAAACTATGATAGAAGTTAGATTTCATAACCTGGCCAGTCACTTTACTTCTACTTACTGTTTCGACCTTTATGATTTTACACGATATTTGTGAATATTGGTTTTATCACATGCATGTCTATGTTTCCTTTAAAAAGTACTAAGAACAACAGAATAACTTATTTAAAACGAAAAAAAAAGAATAGCGAAATATAAGCGTTGGTCTTGCTAAGTAATTTAATGAATTAAGTGAATAACCGAAATATAACGGAATGGACTTAATATTAAAACGAGGTTCCGTTCACTTGACTTTCGATGAATATAATATCACAACTTAATGGAAGCTAAAATAATCCGGTAACATGTTTACCATAACAGAACGCGTTTTCTACGCATTACGTCATCTGCAGAAGTCGGTTTTACGACCAACGCAAATGACCCTGCTTACGATTATGGTGTTGCAGACTGTGGCCATTTATTATCTGGAGCTGTATGTTCCTAAAAGGGAAACAAATTTCGACTTCAGTGGAAGCACTTCAGCAGTTGGATAATTAAATTACTCGAAATATTTCCGATTCTGTGTTTGGTTTAGGAAATAGTAACATGTAACACTGACACACCGAAAATAAATTCTACGCTAGAGAAGCGTGCGTAAAGGTTAGTGATGAATAAGATCCTTTTGTTAAAATACTCCTATCAAGTATTACCTATCCATCTCTATCAGTAAAATCCTTAGCATGGCTTCCTTCAGAAGGGAAGTAAAGGCGGTGGTCCCGTGGCGTAGATTTACAGCACGAAAAAGAACCTCAAGCCTGATAAAGAGGCCTTCGAGCAAACTTTTCGGTCTTTCACTAGATTAGAATTTAGGATGCTAAGAGCCACAGTGGTTAAAGAGCGTCCATAAATACAACTCAATTTAATTTTAATCTCCACCAGTGAATACATATAGTGCGAAATAATATATTCCATGACGCTGGTGAGATATGAATTTCCTCCCATATTCCTTGTTTGATTGCGTCCAAGTCGCGCAATCCGAGCGCGGTGAGGTATGAATTTGCTCCCATATACTTTGTTTAATTCCGTCCAAGTCACACGATCCATGGCACAGGTGAGGTATGAATTTCCTCCCACGTTTTTGTTTGATTGCGTCCAAGTCGCGCAATCCGAGCGCGGTGAGGTATGAATTTGCTCCCATATACTTTGTTTAATTCCGTCCAAGTCACACGATCCATGGCACAGGTGAGGTATGAATATCCTCCCATATTCTGTTTGAGTATGTCCAATTCGCGTGATTCATGACGCTGGTGAGGTATGAAATTTCTCCCATATTCTTTAATTGATTGTGTCCAAGTCGCGTGATTCATGGCGCTGGTGAGGTATGAATTTTCTCCCATATTCTTTGTTTGATTATGTCCAATTCGCATGATTCATGGAGCTGGTGAGGTATGAATTTCCTCCCATATGCTTTGTTTAATTGTGTTCAAGTCGCGCGATCCATGGCGTTGGTGAGATATGAATTTTCTCCCATATGCTTTGTTTAATTGTGTTCAAGTCGCGCGATCCATGATACTGGTGAGGTATGAATTTCCTTACATATTCTTTAATTGATTGTGTTCGAGTCGCGCGATCCATGATGCTGGTGAGGTATGAATTTCCTCCCATATTCTTTAATTGATTGTGTTCAAGTCGCGCGATCCATGACGCTGGTGAGGTATGCATTTTCTCCCATATGCTTTATTTGATTGTGTACAAGTTGCGCGATCCATGACCATGGTGAGGTATGCATTTTCTCCCATATGCTTTGTTTGATTGTGTTCAAGTTGCGCGATCCATGACGCTGGTGAGGCATGAATTTCCTCCCATATACTTTGTTTAATTGTGTTCAAGTCGCGCGATCCATGACGCTGGTGAGGTATGAATTTCCTCCCATGTTCTTTGTTTGATTATGTCCAAGTCGCGCGAATCCATGGCGCTAGTGAGATATGAATTTCCTCCCATATTCTTTGTTTGATTATGTCCAATTCGCATGATTCATGACGTTGGTGAGATATGAATTTTCTCCCATATGCTTTGTTTAATTGTGTCCAAGTCGCGCGATCCATGATACTGGTGAGATATGAATTTCCTTCCATATTCTTTAATTGATTGTGTTCAAGTCGCGCGATCCATGATGATGGTGAGGTATGAATTTCCTCCCATATTCTTTGTTTGATTATGTCCAATTCGCGTGATTCATGACGCTGGTGAGGTATGAAATTTCTCCCATATGCTTTGTTTAATTGTGTTCAAGTCGCGCGATCCATGATACTGGTGAGATATGAATTTCCTTCCATATTCTTTAATTGATTGTGTTCAAGTCCCGTGATCCATGATACTGGTGAGGTATGATTTTCCTCCCATATGCTTTGTTTAATTGTGTTCAAGTCGCGCGATCCATGACGCTGGTGAGGTATGAATTTCCTCCCATATGCTTTAATTGATTGTGTTCAAGTCGCGCGATCCATGATACTGGTGAGATATGAATTTCCTTCCATATTCTTTAATTGATTGTGTTCAAGTCCCGCGATCCATGATACTAGTGAGATATGAATTTCCTCCCATATGCTTTAATTGATTGTGTTCAAGTCCCGCGATCCATGATACTGGTGAGATATGATTTTCCTCCCATATGCTTTGTTTAATTGTGTTCAAGTCGCGCGATCCATGACGCTGGTGAGGTATGAGTTTCCTCCCATATGCTTTAATTGATTGTGTTCAAGTCGCGCGATCCATGATACTGGTGAGATATGAATTTCCTTCCATATTCTTTAATTGATTGTGTTCAAGTCCCGCGATCCATGACGTTGGTGAGATATGAATTTCCTCCCATATGCTTTAATGGATTGTGTTCAAGTCGCGCGATCCATGATGCTGGTGAGATATGAATTTCCTCCCATATTCTTTAATTGATTGCGTTCAAGTCGCGCGATCCATGACGCTGGTGAGGCATGCATTTTCTCCCATATGCTTTGTTTAATTGTGTTCACGTCGCGCGATCCATGACGTTGGTGAGGTGTGCATTTTCTCCCATATGCTTTGTTTAATTGTGTTCACGTCGCGCGATCCATGACGTTGGTGAGGTGTGCATTTTCTCCCATATGCTTTGTTTGATTGTGTTCAAGTTGCGCGATCCATGACGCTGGTGAGGCATGAATTTCCTCCCATATACTTTGTTTAATTGTGTTCAAGTCGCGCGATCCATGACGCTGGTGAGGTATGATTTTCCTCCCATATGCTTTGTTTAATTGTGTTCAAGTCGCGCGATCCATGACGCTGGTGAGGCATGATTTTCCTCCCATATGCTTTAATTGATTGTGTTCAAGTCCCGCGATCCATGACGTTGGTGAGGTATGAATTTCCTCCCATATGCTTGAATTGATTGTGTTCAAGTCGCGCGATCCATGATACAAGTGAGATATGAATTTCCTCCCATATGCTTTGTTTAATTGTGTCCAAGCCGCGCGATCCATGATACTGGTGAGGTATGAATTTTCTCCCATATGCTTTGTTTAATTGTGTTCAAGTCGCGCGATCCATGACGCTGGTGAGGTATGCATTTTCTCCCATATTCTTTAATTGATTGTGTTCAAGTCGCGCGATCCATGATACTGGTGAGATATGAATTTCCTCCCATATGCTTTGTTTAATTGTGTTCAAGTTGCGCGATCCATGATGCTAGTGGGGTATGAATTTCCTCCCATATGCTTTAATGGATTGTGTTCAAGTCGCGCGATCCATGACGCTGGTGAGATATGAATTTCCTCCCATATGCTTTAATTGATTGTGTTCAAGTCGCGCGATCCATGACGCTGGTGAGGTATGAATTTCCTCTCATATGCTTTGATTAATTGTGTTCAAGTCGCGCGATCCATGACGCTGGTGAGGTATGCATTTTCTCCCATATGCTTTGTTTGATTGTGTCCAAATCGCGCGATCCCATGGCAAAAACTGTGAGTATAAGGTATCTTCATAAGAAAAGCAATATGAACCGATAGAGTTGTACAGGATGTTTATAATGTTTCAGTACATTTCTGGGAAATAGTTAATTCATCGGATTTCTTTTTCAGGTAGGAAGATGTTAACAGTAGAAGAGAGAACTGCACTTGTTGCAAGACGTTTAAGAAGACAAACATACAGTGAATTTAGGGAGACCTTCCAAATAAATTTCAGGAAACCAGCCCCAACACGAGAAAATGTCCAAATCCTTATCAGCAAATTCATGCGCATAGATGAAAAGCGGACAGGTCGGCCAACTGAATCCGAGGAGAAAGCGGAAAGTATCCGTCAAGCCACAGAGTGTAGTCCACGTGCATCCACCCGCCGTCTAAGCAATGAACTTGGGATACCCCGGGCGACAGTGTGGAAGGTCTTGCACTTCTCAACGAAAAATGCATTTTACCACATCCAGGTTCCACAGACTTGAAGTGGAGGATTATGCTTCAAGAAAGACTATGTGTTATGACCTCTGCGAGGTTACAGAACGGGAACAATTAACGGACAACGTTCTGTTCAGCGACGAAGCTACTCTCCACGTCTGTGAATAGTCACAGTTGTCTTATAGGGTGTAACGAGACGCGCAATGATTTTTTGCATGACAAAGGGACACACAAAATGTGAATGTGTGACTCGGTGTCACCAAACAAAAACTTTATGGACTATTCATATTTGCTGAAAAGACTATAACGGGACACAACTAACTCGATATGTTGGAACATTTCCTACAAACTCAGGTTGGTATTCTTGATACAGCGCTGTTCCAACAAGAAGGAGGACCACCCCACTTGGCGCTAACAGTTCGAGGGACTTTAACACACAAAAAATTGGAAAAATAGGATTATGTCGCATGTGGGCATCTCATTCGCCTAATCTTACACTACCAGACTTTTGTTTCTGGGGTTGCATTAAAGGCAAAGTCATCAGAAGTAAGCTTGCCAGCTTGCAAGAGTTACAACAATGATACACGATGCATGTGGAATGATCACTCTGGCTATGTTATAGAAGGTATTCCGGGGACAGCGAGCCTTTGGCAAACCTGCTTTAACATTGATGAGGGCCATGTGGAAAAACATTAATACATATCCCTTCAGTGCTGTAGTACCAATGTTTTTATTTCAACTCACTATTTCCAGAAATGTACTGAAACTTGATAGACATCCTGTATAATTAGAATCTAAGAAACGCTCAATCGCGCAAAATTGTTTCACTCCAAAGATCACAATCCTCAAGGTGTCTAAAACGTGTGATGTGCGCCTTCGCTCCATCTTGTTTGAAACTGGAGTGAAGATTAATGAATGACTATAGATATTTTGTAGTTGTTAAAATACTAAATCATTCAACGCGGTCACATAACGGTACTACATTAAATCACTAGAAAGATGATATTGTTACAAAAAGTATTGACAACGAAAACACGATGTGCGGCTGACCACGCATGCATCCGTATAGATTATTAAATGACAGGTTGATGATTCAATTCACTTTTCGTTGCCAATAAACTTCTCGCATGTCAAAAAGATAGACTCACATAGCCCCCACCTGTACTTTTTACTCCTCTATGATTCCGTGTCGCACTGAATGTACTTCTTTGGGTGTATCCGTGTCAAGTAAAGGTATTGACATGGGTCTGTAAAACAGCTTCAAAGCACTATCGAATTGTTAGGCCAACTGACAAGCAAACATTCTGGACGGGCAGATAAAAATGTCACATATCTGTTACGAAATAGGTTTACAACGCCAAAAGAAACATTTACAATCCTTGCTTTTCACCTACCTACCTACCCAACCACCCACCTCTTCTCTTTAAATGATTATCCTCCTCTCTGTAGGACTTACACCCCCAAGGACTTAAGCCAATGCCTTGCGTCATTAGCCTGTCGAGGAGCAAGCAAGCAAGAGTCTAGATCATAGCATATCCAGGAAGGATGATCATAGCAATGCCTGGTATGGTGGCAAAGAAGAAGGAAATGAAATGTAATGGTGAAAAGGCTGATAGGAAAATTCACGGATCAAATTATTCAACCCAGCATTCACCTGGCGACCAAGCAAAGCTTTCGGTCAGATTGGTCGGCCCGGGATTGGAACCATGGACCTCTCGAATGCGAGTCGCTCAAGTTACCACGGCGTCATCACAATCATATTCATAACACCTAAAACACGCACGTTGACTATGACAGACTGGATAGCCCGTCAGCGGCTCGCCTACCATTAGTCCATGGCGTAATGGACGGCGAGTTATGATATTCCAGAACAAGGTTTTGTAAATGACCGTGACGCGTACTGTAATTCTAGATGAGTTGTACAGTTCTGCATAATTATATATTTATCACTGCTGCATCCAACAGTACCAGAAAATCCAGCATTTTTATCGTCCCTCCAGATTGCTTGCTTGTGAGCCAATTCTCAAAGAAGCCAACTTGTGTCGGAACGCAGGAGAAATAAGATGTATACATGAAATACGTCACAATTCTATGTTCACGAATTAAGTAATATTTAGAAACATCCGTTGTAATCGATAATATCGTGGATTTTTCATTACAAAATAGTGTTCGAGAATATATAAGAAAATAATCGCTATGGTAAGAAATTTGAAATGTATTATTTACATTTGGGACCTAGAAATTCTCCTGTCCCAGTAACTCTACCTATACGCGTACATAAATTGAAGAAAACACTTTAAATAATAAAATGTTAAAGTTAATAAGCTGCTTTAATCGCTGCATACGTTACCTTCGAGTAGCTTCTCCTGAGATGATAATTTAGATAAATAGCCGGAGCAACATTAAAATAATTTCGTAGCGTAACATTTCATGCGTATTTATACCCAAACCAACATACATGTTCACTTACGTTTTCTTATAGAATTGGCAGTTTGCAAACATTAGTTTACATTTATATTTTTCCAAATTAAAATCCATTTTAGTACGCTATATATAGAGTGGACCATTTAAGTTGAGACTGTACAATATCTCCAAAACTAAGCGTTGTAGAAAGCAATGTATTTAATAAAAGTTGCTTGATATTATGGGGGAAAGTAAATGCCATTAATTGTGGTTTGTTTCGTGGACGTTATGATGGTCATTTCGGGGTCAATTTAATATTTCTAAATGGGAACCCACAATTAGGGTCAATTTAAATTGACCCTAAAATGACCATCACAACGTCCTTCAAATAAAACACGACTATTGACATTTACTTTCCCCCATAATGTAAAGAAACTTTTATCCAAGAGATTTTCTATAACGCTTAGTTTTGGAGATATTGTACAGTCCCAGCTTAAATGGTCCACCCTGTATTTACCTCGAAAATGTTCAATTCTTCTTTCTTTCTTTTCCATACGAGTCATTATCCACAAAAATATACTTATTATGGAAATAACTGAATGTTTTTCTTCGCTTTCTGTTTAAAATCCCTGTTAATATAAATCATTTTAGAGACGTTTGCACGTGAAAGTGAATGCAGATATTTGGTTTTTATATAAACAACTAGTAATGGAATAGAGAAAAGTCATGTGAATGTTACACATAAGACATGTATCAGAGAAAGACGACATCTAGTAATGACAATAGGTATATACTGGGTAATCAAGGTTCCATACATGTTAGGAATTTCATCTGATAATTTTCATATTTCCTAAGGAATATGCTTTTAAAAGTTGTTGTAATGTTTATATTGCTCTCTATGCCAGCCAAAATTAGGTTTGGAGCGAAAAGCGTGGATCGTTTTCGGCTAAACTTGGATTACCAGTATTGGTTGCTTGTGGCGCTGGTGGGTAGCGCAATTAATTGTTTTGGCTCACTCGAGAGGCCAAAGAAAGTGGCCAAAAAAGGTGGCGTTGGAACCACTGCTTGCATAGTTCCCAACGCAAGCAGTTTTGAACTGGGAACTGCCGGAAGTTCTAGTGCGCGACCTGAGATGAGCAGACGCTTTGGTAAATTTTCATGTGACGTAAATCCGCCGCCGTTCTTTTGTTGGCCCGGCTTCCTGACTTTTTTACGTAAGCTTTCTGACGTAAGTAATTCCTTTAGGGGTTTTTATGAGCGGAGCCAAAGAGAAGGTTGTTTATTAATTATACCTAGATAAAGTTTTAATTTATTTTACTGGGACGGTTTGTTTAATTTTCTTGATAACCGTTCGGGGTTAATTTGGCCATTTTCTATTTTATCTTGGTTGTTCTTTCAGACTTTATATTTGTTAACCATATAACAATATGTTAAACTTTTATATATACCACACACATACACACATATGTTGTTACACTTCTAAATTGTGACGGATCAGCTTTATGTTCAATTTGGAATGTATGGTCGGATTTACTTTCTTGGCCGATGTAAGCGGGATTGAGTGGGTCGTTCTCCGTGGTGTAGTGGTTACCATGATAGTTACCATGCTAGTGGTTACCTCCAGTTCCCGAGGTCGCGGGTTCAAACCCGGTGCAGGAAGATGGACCTTTTCGGGCGTAAAAATCCTTAGCATGGCTTCCTTCGGAAGGGAAGTAAAGCCGGTGGTCCCGTGTTGTAGAGTTACGGCACGTATAGGAACCTCAAGCCTGATAAAGAGGCCTCTGAGCAATATTTCCGCCCAGTATAGAATGGGACGCTAAGGACCACAGCAGTTAAAGCGCGTCCATAAATTTAATTTTGGGATTGGGTGGTGTCGTGAAGAACATGGCGATTAATGGTTTTGATGTGTATGGTTAAGCTCGTCCAATTTTCCTGATTTTGAATGTGTACTCTAAAAGTCTAAATAATGTACAAATGTATGCTGGTAATGCAAATTCATTTAGTGACTCAAGCTGTAGCTTAGATTAGCGGGTGTACACTTACACTATTTATTAATTGTATGTAATTATTGTGTAAAAAAACCCAGGGGAGCATCCCATGACCTTGTGTTAGGTTTGTCGGTTACCCCACCTTATCCGTGCTTCCATGAGAATAACAGCAATTCCATCTTAGGATGTGAGCATATAGTACGATGCAAACGAATAGCGCCAGCGGCACAGTTTTAGTCACTTTATGAATAACTAAACTGCGTTTATGAAGTCGGAGCATGGTTATTTCCCATATTAGTTATTGTAAATCAAATAATTTTGTAGTTTATGTCAGATTATAATTATTAGGCTAAGGATCAGGGGCAACTTGAGAATAAAGAGAAGTTTATTGCGCATCGAGTAGGGTGGAGTGAGGTGGCGCATTTATGTTGTTTATCTGTGAGGCCGTGTACAATCGCTTCGTGCCTAGAGGTACAATACACTTGTGTGTCTCATGCCGATGTACAGACGGCTCCAAATGTTTTCTGTTCCACCTGTAGGGGTAAGCGGGGTGTCTTATCGAGAGGTTATGCCAGGTGCCTTGGCTCATACCTGCTCTACAAGGTTAGGGAATGTAATAGTGCTAAATAAAATAGCATTCCAGCACATTTCCCTTAGACTTGGCTATAAGAAAGTAATAACTGTGAAAAGAAAGCAGCAATAACATTGTAGCACAGCCACATAAACAGTATACAAACTAATTAGAGGCATCATATCATTGTATAATAAGCAAGTGTTAAAACAAAATGGTTTGGTTTTCAATATTCACTGCTTTCTCTACCCATTATCAACTAACATATGTTCTTCATTTATCATAATGTCCTTATGAAGTATGGTTTTTCCGTCCATCGTGACAACAATTTAGGCCAGAAATTATTTAAACGTACAGTCTAAGTTACACTTTTCCTATTTGGTTGCATATAAGATGCCGTAACGACAAATAACCGCTTATCTATTCCGCAACTCATCTTTTTACTGTCTCTACTATTTACCTATAATAAGTAGGGAAAGTGTTGTATTCTACCTAAAAATTAAAAAACGAGATTCACCGTAAATACACTTTTTGAGACCCATTGAATCCAAAGAAAGCATTTTTACTTTCCCAACTACGCACTTACAGTAAGTAAAGGAATTATTGTATTCCACCCAAAAATTGAATAACGAGATTTACCGAAAATGCACATTTTGAGAATCCCTGAATCCAAAGAAAACAATTTTCACTTTCTCTACTACGTAGTTACAGCAAGTAGAGCAAGTATTGTATATCATCCAAAAATTCGATAAAGAGACTCACCGGAAATACACGCTTTGAGACCCCCTGAATCCAAAGAAAACATTATTACCTTCTCTACTACATAGCTACAGGAGGTAGAGAAAGTATTGTATTCCACCCAAAAATTGAATAAAGAGATTCACCGGAAATACACGCTTTGAGACCCCTCTGAATCCAAAGAAAACATTTTTACTATCTCTACTACGTAGTTACACGAGGTAGAGAAGGTACTGCATTCCACCCAAAAATTCAATGATATTCACCGGAAATACTCGTTTTGAGACTCCCTGAATCCAAAGAAAGCATTTTAACTTTCTCTACTACGTAGTTACAGTAAGTAGAGCAAGTATTGTGTTCCACCCAAAAATTGAATGACCAGATTCACCGGATATATGTACACGTTTTGAGATCCCTGAATCCAAACAAAGCATTTTTGCTTTCTCTGCTACTTAGCTACAGTAAATAGAGAAAGTATTGTGTTCCACCTAAAAATTCAATGTCGAAATTTTACCAGAAATCACGTTTATGACCCCCTGAATCCAATGAATTTATTTTTAGAAAATGGTCCAAGTTTGTGTGTATGTGTATCCACGAACATCATAACTCAAAAGCGAAAGGTTGGCTAAAAACTAAACTTAGTATTTAAGTTCAACTTCTTCCAAGAATGCGACACTGAGATTTTAAAGAAAATCCCCAACTCCAAACTACCCTTTACATTGGACATTTTTCGAAATTTTTTATTCTTTCAAAAATCGCTCTAAGGATTTTGATTAAAATACATATGTTTAAGCTATTCTCATTATAAATAGAACGTATATTTTTTATTTTCTAGGAATAGTCTGTAAATTAGTGTTTAGTGTCAAGGACTTCTGATAATCAGTAAATCGTAAGAGAGAGACAAAATCTGACTGCACAACAACTGTTGATCTTGTTAAAGCACAAAATTTGTATCAAATAACATTTTTATTTTATGTCAAATAACTATATTTTACCTATTCTGAAATTTTCTTTGTTTTAGTTTGAATTTTCAAATACTTTATACCTCTCTTAACTACAAATAGTTACTGTTTTTCTTTCTTTCTTCTTTCTTTCCTTCTTTCTTTCTCGTGTTCATACAAAGAGAACAGAATTTCAACGCTATCACGCCTGGGCTCGCATTCTGGAGGTCGTGGGTTATATTCTTCTGGCCGAACTTCCTGACCCATGGGTTTTTCGGGGGTTTACCGGGTCGTCAGGCGAATGCTGGGAAGCATTCTCATATCCCGAATTTCCTGAACCTCTATTTCATCTCCGTTCTCATTTCCCTGCATCTTTCATCCGTTGGTCTCTTTCAGGGTTAGAAGTGTCGGCGATGGTGTTCGGTGCAGTGTGGCAGGGAAAAGGATGCTTTTTGTGACTTTCTCCGTCCCTCGGCTTTCGGCTGGCTGTCGGGAGTATCCTTAAGGGGCGTTCGACCCCTCTGTTCTAGGTGGGGTCCCCGGTCTGCCTGTCCGTCTGACGGGGAATCTCTATCTGAAAACGTAGGGATCCTGCCATTCCTGTGTGGTTATTCCTGGTTCCAGATGCCCGGCGTCTTGTCTCGCCTCATCCTTCCTTCCAGAGACGCCCCCTTGTGGGGCATAGGCACAATAACCACTGTGTGGATCAGTGCCGAGTCCTCTCCGTAGCCAACCAATCCAAAGCTATCACATAGCGATCAGCTTTGAGGGATTTGGCTATCGCTTTAGCTTAATATGTTCTGGTTATACCTACAACGAATTGTGAAAATAAGTGATGAAGGTTTATTGGTATTAACATGACATAGATGGAAAATAAGCTTTGTAAGAATAGTTTGTAGAAGAGTGAGTAGAGAAAATCATGTGAATGCAACACATATTTTATAGCAAAAGCTCCATATGCCTGCGTGTCTGTGAACAAATAAATCCAAAGCGAAAAGCCGGTTAAATACCAAACTTGATATTTAAGTTCTGCATCTTTCAAAGATGTGACAAGGATTTTCAAGAAAATCTCCCCCATCCTGAACAAACCTTTACATGGAAAAATTTTCGAAATTTATTTTCTTAAAAATGGCTTTAATGATTTTAATTAAAATACTCTCTGTTTAAAATATTTTCATGACAAACGAAATATATATTTTGAACTTACTGAGAAGAGCCTCTCAAGTCTTCTTCATTCTGAATGAGTTTTGTACAATTGGTAAACTTTAAAAGATTGGACAAAGTATTGCTACACAAGAAATGCAGACCTTGTTAAAGCACGCAGTTTTTTATACACATATTTTATGAGATTAACTATTTCCCAGATATTTTTTGTTATTGGTTTGAATACTTTTTGTAACTGAGAAGTCGCTATTAGTTTTGTTTTTGTCGCGGTCATACAAACAGCATGGAATTTCAAAGCATCATGTAGTGACATGCTTTTTGACAATGTGACTATCGCTTTATCTACGTATACTACAACGAAATGTGTAAATGTGAACTTTTTCTTTTGGTAATTAATTAAAGTTCTTTAACCGGATAGGCCATTACGGACGGTGAACGAACGAAATGGTTAAAATGATGCTCAAATGGACCCGAGGTCCCTAGAAATTAGAATCTAACATTCATCTTCTCATGATAAGAGGAAACCCTGGAAAAATCTTTACCTAGGTATTTCACTTTAACCGAAATTCGAACTCCGGACTTCTTGAATGTGAGGCAGACCCCCAAATCACAGAGATGGGCTAAATGTGATTTACAAGTTTATCTGGATTATGCGAAGTAGGCAGAAAAATGAGATTTAGAACATAGGATTTGTAGAATGATGAGAAGAGAAAGTTATGTGAATGCAAAACGTTAATTTGTTCTCTGGTAATGTGCAAAGAGCGTGGAGTTTCAAAGACACCACATAAAAGTCTGACTATCGTTTGAGCTACTGCATTCTTCTTATACTTACAACGAAGTTTGTAATGGCAGTTCATCTCAATTAAGAAGACTCTTTCATTCAAGCCGTGTGTAGGACAAGGTTGGAAAGATAGAATCAGATTGAAAAATTCAATGCCATAGCCGAGATTCGAACTAAGGATCTTCCAGTTTACGTCCAGGTGGCGCCGCGGTAACGCGTGCGACTCCCATTCGGGAGATCCGTAGTTCGCTTCCCAGAGACCGCCCAATCTGGCCCATGGTTTTTTTTCGAGTTTTCCCGGGTCGTCAGGTGAATGCTGATATGATTTCTCTCAGCCCCCAAATATCGTTCCATTCCTAATTTCATTCATCCTTAGCTCCATTACATCTGTTTCAGGGTTGGAATTATCGGCGATGGTATTCCTGTGCGGCGTGGCAGAGAATAAAGGATGCTCTCTGTGGAAGCTTATCGTCTCTCGGTCTTCTGCTGGTTGCCAGGTATACGAACCGCTTCTTGGGGGGCGTTAGACCCTCTGTGTGGGGTGGGGTACCCGGTTTGGCTGCCCGACTGTCAGGGCGTCTCAATCTGCAAACTTCAGGAACTTTGTCATTGCTCTGCTGTCACTCCTGATTCCGGCCGCCCGGTGTCTCTCACCTCGTCCCTCCCTCCCGGGAGCAGCCCCCTTGAATGGCACAAGCACAATATCCTCATTTACTGCATCGGGGTCGAGTCCCCTCCGTTACACATCACATTCCATTCCAGACCAGGGAAGAGAAGCATTTTAAGAATTCAGAACGTGAATCGTAATACTTTTTTTTTTGGTGGGGGTGGGTGGGGCCATCTTCAGAATTGTAACTTGAAAGCAATTTAATTTTCAGAATAGAGTGCTTTCAAATGAACCAATTGTAACAAAAGCACATGAACCTGTCTGCATTAACAGTTTCGGGTCACTATTTTGAAAATTTAGCTTACATGTTATCCTAACCGAATAAAACAGCTATATAGAAACTCCTTATTTTGCGCTAAACGTTGTTTCCTCGTATCTATTAACATTTTCTCTTTTTGGATACAATACCTACATATGTGTTTTTTCTCTACGTCCACTATACGACTGGCACGGTTTTTCTTCCTTTATCTTGTGAGAGAGAGAGTGTGTGTGTGTGTGTGTGTGTGTGCGTGTGTGTGCGTGTGTGTGCGTGTGTGTGTGTGTGTGTGTGTGTAAGGGGCATTATGTTTCAAATAAAACAATCTTTATTCGTTTTTCAGTAATAAACGAAAATATATTTTGAAGAAAATTTAATGTTGCACTTAATTGTACCCAAACTATTTCAATAGTTTGACATTAATATTACTTTTGCTTCCATATTTTTTAAAACATTACTTGAATATTATCAGAACTGAATGTGCCAACTATATGGAACTACACACTTAGCGCTAAACGTTGTGATCAATATCTATGACAATTAAAAAGCAAGAAGTACTTATATTCAAGGTAATAAATACCCTTGCTTCGGAGTACGTGTAGAACGTTCTATTGGTGATAGAACTATTATTATTATTATTATTATTATTATTATTTATTACTAGCAACAAACGTTAAAAACAAGATATACATTATGCGAACCTTGTTTCTCAAGAAAATTACCGAATCTTATACTTGCGTAGCACTCGCATAAAGAGTGCAATATTTGATTTTTAAACAACATATTATGGAAAGAAAATGTTAATTTATTTTGCTTGAATATATCTAGATCTAGTAAAGAGAAAAATATTTAATTTCGTCTTCTTTCCTCTTAAGAGTCAGGTCGCTGAAATATACGAGCATGCACAGAAGTAAATGTGACCTTTGAGATGATATCGGCACTTACTGTACTTTTGGCAGCCAGGCATGACTAGTCGAGAAGACATTTCTTCCCCCTCTTCCTCTACATCGCTTGGTCCATCGGAAAACATTTGAAACCCACTGTACAATATACTTGTGTCTTTCATTCGATGTGTGTCCTATTTCAGTTACCACCATCACCAGACTGTACTGTTTACAGTAGCAAATAAGGCAGCGCATTGGCGTCTTAGTTTACGCCAACAATATTGTATTTACGGAGCTCTATAGTAGGGTTGCACACACATTGGTTGCTAACTTGTCCCAGATCCATGTAAAAATTTGGAATAAAATCTTTACATTTGAATTGAATTTCCATTCTAAAGCGAGGCAGTGGTAAATATTTATTGATCAGAAACATAAGAAAATTTCTCTCTTAACTATCGCAAGTAACGCCTACAATGCGATCCCAGTCACAGTTTTCTGCCCAAGGACAGGTGTTGTGTGTAAATCCGACCTCAATTCTTCCCTCTTTTCCGGTTTTCTCTTTCTCACCGTACTTGTCCCATTTATCTTAACAGTTTTCGATAAATAGTATATGGTAATGTTGACGCTAAAATTAGAGAGTTGAATCAAACTTCAACATTCCTTGCCATGATCGGGACTCGAATCAGGCCATGGTAGCCCAGCAGTAGACATCGTATGGAAAAGCTCAAAATCCGTGGTTCCAGTCCTGCTCATGGCATTGAATTCAACTCTCCGGTTTTAGTATACACCTCACTAGTAGTAGTAAAAAAAATTAAGGCCAAAAGAGGTTAACTGCGAATCTCGGAAAATAAAAGTAATTGTATCACTGTAAGTTGCTCGGAGTATCTGAGATAGTCTCGAAGGTTTATCGGGATACGTGAATCCAATTAGCAGGGGCGTACGCAGGGGGGGGGGCTCAGGCAGCTCAAGACTCCCCAGATTTCCAAAATCGTAATATCGAAGCACTCCAGTCCCATTTAGTTTTTTATAACTCTTGTATACTTACAGGTTTAATATACGACATTGCATCTGTTAATAAAGAGGTAAATGAGCACACTATATACATTAAAAGTGTGGTAAATACAGGGAGATGAAAGAACGCGGAGTGCGGCGCATCGTTCATTCCTTGTTTGAAAATCCACGTTGAACGTAATTTTGTCAAGAGTAAACAGTGTTGATACCCTACCAAATTTTAGCTGTTATCTCTTTATGTCTCCATATGGGACATTCGATGTAAAACCGAACGGCAAAAAAACTAGCATTTTTTGTTTACGTTGTAATTTTTCCTATTAATAAGGGATCCTAAGGAAAACATATTTATCATATATTAGCATCTAAAACCTAGCGGTTGTCACGTTATTGAACGATAAATGTAACGTATTAATTCATTTTGTCGCATTTTAACTGCGAACCCTTTATTTCAGAATATTGTAGCAAATCTCATTTTGTAGACAAAAGTCCGCATTTCATTACAGCATATACTAATTATTTTTATAATGTTCACAAAAATTCATATACAGTTTTTACTTATTTTAACCGTCTCCGTATTTTTATAAGATTAAAATATTAATTTAAGAATAATCCATAGTGTCATTAAGAGAAGCCAACAATGTTGGTAAAGTAGTTATATTAGGGCATTGGTAGTTATAACACAAAAAGTGAATAAATGCAGCGATTTACGTGGTTGTTGCGCGATGATAACCAAGCACTCTGCAGCAGGACAACACATTTTATGCAAGAAAGGCACGTGATTCAGCAATCTGGCACAATACAAATTAGCACTTCGTCTTTATTTCCCATTGCTTCTTTCCGTGCGCTAGTGTTGTGAGTTAAGTGCTTCCTTGAGCTTCAGTTCAAAACCAAAAATGCGAGAGGGCCATGAGCATGTAAAGTAGTTTACTTCTTTAATTATTTTAGACAAAACTTATCAGTAGCTATTACAGTAAAATATATATTTGATTCTGTTTAAATTACGGAATCTTACCATATATAATAAAATTAGTTTTCTTAATCCAAAAACACCTACACTTGAAAAAGTCTAAATTTCTTCACTTAAATAAAAATAAGTACATGTTTACTTCAGTATGAAATTAAAGTTTAGAAAATCAAAATAAAGCTCGATTTAAATAATTAGATTTAAAGGTTTCAGAGTTATAACAGCTTGAAGTTGGGAATGTTAGGAAGATACGATAAATTTGAACAATTTTAATTGGAAAACTATGATGTTCAGAATTTTAAGAGTTTGCATAAAGCTCTGTATCCAAATGTCTCCAAATACAAAAGTTTCGTTTCATTTATAAACTGCAAGGTCGATTTTCCATCTATTTCGGACGATTAGAAATGGAATGTCCCAAATGTCTTTGATAATATGTACTTTATGCCTGTAGAGTTCGTATTTCTAAAAGCTAAAAATGCAAAGAGATGAAGTGCAGGTGCAAATTAATTGCGTTACAATAGCCTTAAATAGCAGTGCAGATATTCCACTAATTGCTGATGTATAATTCACAGATGGCATGAAATTGGTAGACCGATTGTAGCACGGGCTTCCTTCGGAAGAGAAGTAAAGCAGTGGTCCCGTGTCGTAGATTTACGGCACGTAAAGGGACCTCAAGCCTGATAAAGAGGCCTCTGAGCAAAGTTTCCGGTCTTTCACGTCCAATATAGAATGGGATGCTAAGAACCACAGTAGTTAAATTAAAACTCAATTGAAGCAGCTGGGTGCCAAAGTTGCGAGCGTACATATACAGTAGACCCTCGCTAATTCGAAATCGGATAAACCGAAAACTCGGCTAATCCGTAGTAGCTGCTCGGTCCCTGCCGAATTAAATGGAATAATCTACCGCTTAAACCGAATTTCGGATAATTCGTACTACGAAATAAAATTTGGTTCCCTCATTACACATTCCATATGTTATTCTTCATTTAAACCGAATATGTATGTTGTGCGTGCACTACGATATTTTCCGTTACGCGTTTCACATAATTTTTCTCAATTTTCTTTTTCACTGTCCGGCCCCATGCTTCAAAAGAAGGTTCGGGAAATCCCCAAGAAAGAAGGGATTTCTGGATTTGTGTCTTCTGAGGGATGGCTATGGCGTTTTCAGAAGAGACATCAAATCAGTGTTCTGTGGGGAGACACACAGAGTAAACGAGGAAGATGCCAATGTGTGGGCGCGGGAGCATCAATCTAAGCTCTCTCATCATCACCCAAGAAATGTGTTTAATATGGGTGAAGCAAGCATAATATTACGACCACGGTTCACCAATCAACAATTAATGACTTTTTCAAATTATAGAACTAAAATGTGTAATGGATAAGAGTTGTGTAATTAAAACATGCGTTCCGACGGTATATTTAATGTGTTTCTTAAGGTTATTGTTTGTGGTATTATACCTACAAGTTACTAATTCAATGAATACAGTATTGTTCCAAATAGTATTGTTTTAAAAAAAATTACAAGCATTTGACAGTATACTTTGTCAATTAAACAAATGCCACATATAATGTTTACAGCAGTTATTTTTACTTTTCTTAGAAGTGGAACATCCTCATTCGTTGGTACGCATAACAGGAGAGAAAGTGAACTCAACAGTCGTATTTTACCATTTCAGATAACACGGGACTATTTGACAAAATCTCGTTAATTGAAACTTCGTTAAACCGAATTGGCTATTTTTCTGTTCCTTGGAGTTCGGTTAATCGAGGGTCTCCTGTAGTAGGTACAGTCGAGTGCAAAAAAGTGCAGATGGTTTTGGTTACTTTTAATGTTTTCCATTGTTGAACTTGGCAGAATCTCCGCATCATTTGTGCTCCGCGCCACCTTAGGTGCTCCTCTAATTGGTTTTAGCTGAAGTCCGATACGCTAAATTACCCTATGAAGTAAGGTCAGGCCTAGCTGGGTGATGAAAGGGTTGAGAATCGATATATGCCACCTGAATGGTTGAAACAGTATGCTTCCCAAAGACTGGCCTTACTAGCCTCTAAATGAGTCTGGTTCTCATTGGTTCGAACCACTGTAATCGAATGAGGGATGGAAATAGGGCGCGGCAGAGGTGTTTATTGATTGCCAACTTAAACAGTGGTTTCTCATATCGGCTCGTGTTTTGCACCCGACTGTACATGTGGCAATAATGCGCTCCATTTAGCCTGTACTGTCTTCTAAGCGTGAGACACGCTATAGCTGTGAAGTAAGTGGATCTTCCGCAGTCTAGCGGTTAACACATCTGGCTGGGGAGTCTGGTCTGTGTATCCTTTTTGGCTCTATGAATATCTCCTTAAATAGTTGGTTGTTGGTCATGCTGACCTATATCTTTTATTTGGTCAGTATACTCTGTTCAGAGATCCCCTATCATAAGAATAAACCTCTAAAAGTGACCACGGATAAAGGTATGTCTGACTTCGTGCGTTTCAGCTATTCCCGTTTCAATCCCTTCTCTGTGTACGCCTCTGCCAATTAGAAAGTTCAATGCGTGTTCGGGCATCTCGCCACGGTAGCTCAGCGGCTGAGCATCGGCATAGAAACCCGAAGTTCTGTGGTCCGAGTTCCAACCGCGGCATTCATTGTATTTTTCAAGCCTGTTTCAGCTCTCTATCTTACTGTCTGTCATCTGATATTCACTCTTCAGTCACAAATACTTCCAGAATGTCCTTTGGCAAGCAGTTTTCTCTCTTCTCTCATCCAATTTTCCAGCAAATTTCTTTACCTCTTCCTGGTCAGTTTCACTTTCGGTATTATTCTTGCTTCGTCCAGCTTTTCTAAAACAGCGTTATTATTATTTTTCTTATCCATTTCACGGGCTCCATTCTTCTCCATTTTCAAATTTTAAATGCTTCTAGTCGCTTTCTCACTTCGGGTCTCAACATCCAAGTTTATACAATGCAACAATCCAAAGCACTTCAATAATCTCTTCCTTAGTTCTTTCTCCAAGAATCCACAGAAGGCGCTTCTTTTTCCATTAGAGACCTTCTGTCGTTACTATCATCTGACTTTTTGACAAAAGCTAATGTAACTTACTTATGGTACATTCCAAGTGTCTGAAGCTATCCACTTGAACCATTACTTCGTCTCGAATTCGCAATTTTCTTCCAGCAACCATTGTCTTTGTCTTTTTTGTGTTTATCTTCATTCCGTACTCCTCGGCACTTTTTTCGCTATTAGCGATTCTTTTAGAGTAGGTTCCTCCTCTGCTAGCAGTGTTATTATCAGCAAAACTTTATCCCTGCAATGTTTAAGAGAGAGAGAGAGAGAGAGAGAGAGAGAGAGGGAGAGAGAGAGAGTAAACGGCATGCAGAAAACAATGGGAAACTGCCACTTTGATTTTTTCCCCTGTTATACACTGCTAAATCTTGCATGATGATTCTTAACATGACAAAATATTCAAAATGCTAACTGCAACACGTAATGTATGAGGGATAGTCAAAACGAAAGCGAATCAACACGCAAAGGGCTCAAGACACGCTGTTCTTTCGTGCTGATACTACTATCTTTAAGAAACAAGGACACCATGTTCCTTAATTATTACCTACTACCTAGTTATTCATTTGCTTTGCCGAAAGCGGCATTAGTATTCGTATAGCTCGAGAAGGGGAAGGAATAAAGAATAGGGGAAAGGTATGAATTACTTGCTGAGAATGTTTTGGGAGGATAAGCTCATTGGAAAATTCCAGAATTGTACAAACAAGTTCCGAGAAATTCCTATGGCGCTCTTCTTGGACTGCAAGGACCCGCAGTCAATAACTGCTGGGCGAAGCCCTATGAACACAGCTTAGGGAAGCTGAGGAGTCACGTCAAAAAATCGATACGCCCTAGAATGTCAACATGCTTCGCCACAATAATACTCGCACCCAACTAACATTTAGTGTCCCTCCTTGCGATTTACGTACTTTTGAGAAAGAAAAAAAAATCGCGGATATCGGTTTGAAACGGAGATCCTTACCACCTTTTGAAATCGAAATGTCTGAACACCTAGGTATTTTGAAATGTCGTCTATCTTTGAGAAAGGAGAAAGAGATTTAAGGATACCTTTACATTTCTTATGTACATACATTTACTTTAATTTTTCTTTATTCTACCGCTTACATATGCTAGGTACAGTAAATTTTGAATGTCGTCAAAAAATATAATATGTAGTTCAGCTGAAATACACGCTTTGACTTTTGAGGTCAACTGAAACTGAGAAACCGAAAAAAAGAAAAAGAAACGCATATTCATAAAAAAGGTAAGTGCGCGCAGTGTGTGTGTGTGTGTGTGTGTGTGTGTGTGTGTGTGTGTGTGTGTGTGTGTGTGTGTGAACAGCAAAAACCAAAATTCGATTACGTACTACTCAGGACTCAGCAACTATCCTTATTGCACAGGTTACTCGGGACATTTTAACAATAGTGCTAGTCTGGAGTGCAGGAAGGATTTTGGGGGCTGGAACCTCCTCCCGGCCTTGATAAAATGTAAAAGTAGCACAAATAACTTGTTAAAATAGCATCTTTCTAGGTGGGCGTGAACCAGATACTTCCTAATCGTATCACATGTAGCGCTATATTTACACCGACTATATCGCCAAAGATGACTGCAAGAGATACTGTACATTAGATGGCGTGGATACAACATGTTAAGATATCGGGGGCATGTTTTCATTCCGGTGCTAAATTTGAGTGCAATATTTCCCAGTTTAGAACATAACATGAAACCGCAAAATATCCAATCCTAATTTGAATTCCAATTGCTTCACCTTAATCTGTGATATAAAATCGATTTATTTGAATACTTCAACTCAGGATTAATTCATATTTATAATTTGAATTGATACAAACTGTTAAAAAATTAATACACCCCCCTTAATGTTTTTCTGGCTATGCCATTGGTTTGAAAGTACTATTATCATGTGTTCATTCAAGTAATCTGTACTCGCTATACACATCTGTGGTCCCGAGTAATACCAAATTTCACTCTTTATTCAGATATCTATGAGGCATGTTAAGCGTACCAGGTGAAGATTTTGCAAAAGAAATCTCCTACTCTAAACAACTCTTTACATAGATAAATTTTTGGCATTTTTTTGTTTTCTCAAAATGACTAATGATTTTAATTAAAATATAAATGATATACAATCATGACGAATAAAATGTGGATATTGAATACCCATGTTGTAAATGACCTGTCAAGCTCTCTTCATTCTTATTGCATTGTTTATATCTGGGAAGCCATAAGTGCTAAAAATAAATTTACTGCTTCTGCAGTAAGTATATTAAATACGTTTGTTGCAGTCGAATTAAAAATCGTAAATACTGTTGCTGTTGACAGTCTGTGGTCCACACATCTGCAACAACCCTCGTTTTTATGAATTATCTACTGTAGTAAATAATTTCGTATAGTTTTATAGAGGTCGATGGGAAACTTCAGTCAACTAAAACGATTTCTTTAATGTTTCAAAGTAGATATATAGGTACAATTATCATTGCTTTCACTGTTGTACTCTGGGAATACACTGGGGTTTACACAGGCAACCCTACCTAGCTGCAAGGTGGTTATTACTTCGCTGTGTTGGATTCGGACCATTAAGGAAAATACACGAAAGAAACATCACAACATAGTAGTTTTTGTTACTCGGGATCTAACACAGATCTTTGCACCCATAAAGCTCAATTCCTTAGTGAGTATATCTTTATTTTCTGTTTTCGTCCTTGACGTTTGCTTTCACGAGAGATCCGTGTCAAGTAGAGAGGGGGAAATGAATGTAATATACAGTTGAATAGAGTGTTTGATTTTTCTCCCAGAATGTATCATTTGCCAGTTACTCAGTTTTGGATTTTGTAGTTGATTTTATACGTTGTTCCTTTTGGATAGTCAATAGGTTTACCATGATTTTGCATTGTCCGAGGATTCGGTTGAGAACTGAGCTACTCCATTTATAGCAGTGGCTTCTAGAAATCTATTTTTTAAATCCTATTCATTACAACTTTCTCTCTAGACCTGAAATAGCACGACACGAAATAAATACTGAACTGCGCAGCCGCAATAAACTATGGAAGTTAAGTATGATGTTGCTTAGGTGTTCTGATTCATACTATTCCTACCCGGTTTTCCTTGCAGATTCCAAACAGACTTCATGTTGCAAGATTTTTTTTTTTTTTTTTGGAATACCTTTGTGTAACGTGTTTGCTCATTCAGCAAAGGTGATTAGCCTTTAAGGGTCTATGAAGGAGTTCGTAGTTGCCATCTAGGTGTTAACTTTGGAGACTGCTTTCGGTGTGAAAACAGCGACTGTCGCGCTACCTCTTGCCAGACTATCAGAGTGTGATGTCGCTGGCTCAGTGCTGAACCTTAACTGCCGAACCAAAAACTAGCGAAATCAGTCGCTGAGTTTTATGCAGCTATCACAAAGATGAAAGAAGTAATCCTTGCTTGTGATGTGAGGTAATGATTACAAGCGTTTTCTTATTCAACCATTGTTATGTTATTATTTATTTGTCAAGCAAACGTTCTCAGCACGTTTAATTTGTTCTTCTGCTCCTACTCCTTCCTGCTCTGGACCTCATTCTGTTTCGGCTCCGAATTCTCCAGCTTCCCTTCGGTTCTACATGGTTTCCTTTTCCTCTTCAGTGCTGCTTTAAATATCTTACTATTCGGCATCCTGTTCGATTGCATTTTCCAACTTTCTTTGCAAGTTTGTACTGCACTATTCAGTTCTACCTTTATATCCTCGCGAATACTTAATATTCGTCGTTCTTTCCTGTTTTATATTATATTCTGCTACAGAGCTCAAAATCTCAACTCTGCTGTTGTACTATGCAGATAGGTATGTCAGTCTGTATTTGGCCATGCCTCCGATCCATAGATAATAGTGGATTTTTCCTTAGTATACTTTTATTAATGAGTCTGGAATTGCCTTATTTTTTAAAGTTCGTCTTAATGTTTCAGGAATATAATATGTGTTTATCCTTTAACTATCTCTTTAATATATATATATATATATATATATATATATATATATTACGAATATGTTTTCTTAAAAATTAAATATTGGATACTTGTTCCAGACAATTCTTGAACGAACTGTCTATGGGTTTTGAAAATTACATTTTCTATTGCTATTTTCATGTTAATTTCTTTTAATATGCCCAAGGAACTGTAGTTGTAGTTTAGTCTTTGACAGCAGGTCTAGTCAAGTGGAAACATTTTTTAAAACGTTATTCCTCACTCTGATTCCATCTGTACTCTGATTATCTATTCCATAATCTTTTTATATATATATATATATATATATATATATATATATATATATATATATATTAAAGTTAGGAGTAGTCATACGGAGGGGCCTCCAGTAACTGGGGCATAGCACAGTGGGCCCTTTGTGCTTCCAACGTGGTCTCTGGGAGGAAGAGATAGATGGGAGACCCGAAGGGTGACCAGATCCGGACGACAATGTGTGCTAGCAATTACGGGATCCCTAACAATTCCATCGTGGCACGTTGGCTAGCTGTGCCTAAGCCACCCGCAACCTGAGGTTCCTGGGAACAAGCGAGACAACTCCAGGAAGTCTCGCCAAGCGCCAGAGAGAAATCTCCCAAAGCGCAAATTCCACCGCCCTGCCGCAATATACCAACCGTCGTCATCTACTCCTACAACCCTGAAACAGATTAGATGAAATAGATGAAAGGAAATGATGGGGACAGGAAATTCTTGGTAGGAGGGGAACCATTCCAATATTCGCCTACCCACCCGGAGAAACCACGAAAAACCCGGAGAATTGAACCCGGCCTGACGTTAATTGAACGCGAGACCTCCCGTATGCGAACTTCACAAGTAGTGGCGAAGCCATCTCGCTCACTCAACATTGTCTTACCCCACCTGGTATTGACTCTCAGTCGTTTGTTTTTATCAGCGTACTTTATACACGATTTTATTAATTATATTAAATATAATTATAGTTCTTTCTTTTTTAGTATGTTCAAAATTTAATTCTCGATGCTTATTAAATTCTTTAATACAATCGACATGCAATAAATGTGTTTAAAAGTTCTATTCTCTATATTTTCTTCCTAATTGTTTAAGAGTGAATACATTATATATGCAACACCTTTTGTAAACTTTGCTTTCATCAGGGATGTAGCATGTGTTTATCGGAGGGGGTCACCTCGCCACTTTGATCTATTGTGGCTACACCCCCCGGGAGGCAGGGATGGGTGAAGGAGCCGTAGGTGGTCTCAGATCAGCAGGCAGACAGGCTCACAGAGACACGCAGAAGTCCCTAATATTTCCAGTTTGAACACCCACGCACCAGTAATGGCGAAGAATTCCGAGAGGGGCGACGAAGCGACCATAAAGGACGGGACAGCGCACCCTGGCGTTCACGGTGAGAAATCCTTCCAATGCGTAAGCATCTGTCCGATACCGACAGCACCATAGGACCTGAAAAAACACCTGAAACGTGAAAGGGGGACATGAAATGAGAGAAATGGGAAAAAGGAGAAATCGTAGTAAATACACTATCCCGGCATTCGTCTAGGCGACCAGGGGAAAACCAAAACTAACCTCATGGTCAGTGTGTGGTCACCGGGAATCGAACCCGGGAATTCCCGAATGCGGGCCACAGACGTTGCCGCCTGTGCCATCCCGCTCATGCTTTCGTCAGGGATTACTACACTAATTATTTTATTTAATGTAGTATTTAAAATCTTTGATTATATCTTGTTTGATGCGCATACCTATTAAACAATATATATGTCCGTCCAGGCCGAGGGACTGCGAGGTGCGTGTCCGCACCCAATTGAAAAAGAAACAATTTCCAGTTTTCCATTTATTTCGATTCCTTTTGACATAGGATTTCTTTGCGAAAAAAAGGAAACGTAGGGATACGTAGAATTTAACTTTTCTAATATTGATTGTATAAAAAACGCCGGAAAAACTAAAGTCAAGAATTCGGTTTTAAAATGCAGTTTAAACCGTGCTAGGAATTTAGTCTTTGTTGTAGTTTAATAATAACCAGAAAAGACGAAGAAATCAACCCAAAATAATTGATTTTGTTTACTAGGTTTATTCTTGTAACATAGTTTATAAAGCTGAAAATTTAATTAATTTTGGAAAGCTACGTATTCCTAAGAAATAAGTTTAAGTTCCCTTTGAACATTTAATTGAAAATTCCAATACCAATATTAGTATGACTCCTTTCGCGGTTATGATGATCGAGTACCACGTCATCATGTGCAGCTTCTATTTGACATAGGATGATAGGAGGCAATTTGCTCATTTATAACGACACTTAGTTGTAACTGACGTGGTGGTAGGGATGGTATCTGCTCGCATTAAGTACGTGTAGAGATGACACAAGGAGATAATGCACTAAATGAAGCCTTGAAGGCTATGCACAGAGTAGACACAACCCCTGTCATAATTTCTAGAGATTACTGATGGAACTGCACTGTAGTATTGCAGCCTGAAAGCGGTGTGACTGATCATTTTTATGAAGATAAACATTTTAAAATAAAGTAGACCTAAATCGGAAGTCCTAGCTTGAGATATTTATTTCGGTTTAAGGACATTACTTCTTGTGCAACGGCTCTGCTAATTTAAAGAAGTATCGGTGTAGAGGAACGTGGTCTGCGGTTTTAGTGACATACGAAAACATTTTAGCTGTAAAAAATCTGATGTGTTGCATTCATGTGACTTTCTTTATTCACTCTTCTACAAAATATTCTTACAAAAACTTCTTCTTGTTAATAGAGATAAACTTTCATTACACACTCACACATTTCGTTCCTATTAAAGAAGGATACAATAGGCTAAAGCTATAGTCGGATTTTTAAAAAGCGTGTCGCTGTGTGATGGGATTTAAAATTCCATGCTCTGCGCATGATCACGAGCGGAAGGAATAGCGACTTGCCACTTGGAAAAAAAGTAAAAGCAAAAAAAGTATTTTAAAAATCAAAACCAATAACAAAGTACATACATTTCTTTAATGGTTAACGCCCTAACAACTTTTATTTGACATAAATTGTGGTTTTAACGAAATCTGCATTTTTTGTGTAGTAACATTGTCTGTCTCTTACGGCTTATCAATTATACAAAATTCATTCAGAATGAATTGGATTTCACAGGCTGTTCGCAGAAAGTTCAAGATATATGTTTAATTTGTCATATCTCAAGCATGCGGTAGTATAGTAAAAATCATTAGTCATTTTTGAGAAAATAATACATAAGGAAAAATTATTCCATAAAAAGGGTAGTTTAATGGGTGATTTTCTTGAAAATCTTTGTATCGCATCTTGAATGTTCATTCATTCATTATCTGTTTACCCTCCTCTTATGTAGGACTTACACCCCCCGGACTTACAGGCGGATGCCTGGGGTCAAAGGCCCGTCGAGGAGCAGACACTCATGGATCAGACAGAACATCCAGGATGGGTGATCAGCCCGATGCCTGGTATGGGATGAAGGAAGTAGATGAAGCGAAATGTGGGTGAAATGGATGAAAGGAAAGGTGATGATGGAGCAGTTGGTGGAATGAATGGCGGGGGAAACCGGAGAACCCGGAGAAAACCCGCCCAGACGCCGCTTCGTCCACCACAAATCCCACATGCAGGTCCCTGGGATTGAACCCGGGCCGCCTCGGTGGGAGGCAAGCGGTCTAACCACTCGGCCACGGCGCCGCCATCTTGGATGTTGCTGAACTTAAATACAAAGTTTGTTCTTTAACCGACTTTTCATTTTTTAGTTATGCTGCTCCCCCGCCCCCTCTGTCTCTCTCACACACACGCCAGCGCGGAACTTTTTCTGTATATATGTACTTATATTCAGGGAGTGTCAAAACGTATTTCCAATGAAATCTCTGCATCAAATTTTTGGTTAGAATGCAACACTTGCTCTAACCGAGCGAGGTGGCGTCGGGTAACGTGTGCGACTCGCATCCGGGAGGTCCCGGATTTGCTCCCCGGAGACCGCCCACTCTGACACATGGGTTTTTCGTGGTTTACTCATGTCGGCAGGAGAATGCAGGGATGATTCCCACGATTTTCCTGCCCCTCATTTCCTGTATCCTTCATCTGTTTCAGGGTTGTAGGACCAGGCGACGATGTTCGGCGGGTTGCGGCTGGGCGGTGGATGTGCGTTCTTTTCTTCCCTGACGTCGTTGCGGGACTGCTCAGTTAGGACTCCGAATGGGACGGGTTAGGAGTTTGTGGGTGAGCCCGGGAGCCGTTGGATGCGTTCGATCTGAAAACGTTAGGGATCCCCTTCATGCTTGTGCCCGTCCCTTCGGGTCCCTCCTTTCATCTCTCCCTTCCAGGGTCACGATAAACGCAAAAAGAGCCTTTGCGGCCTACTTGCGGTGCTCTGCTCCTGTTGCGGACCCCTCCGTTCGTGCGTAGCTTTTACCTTTAGTACTTCCTCTAGTATAGGTAAATAGTAGAGAAATTAAAAAAGAATGGAGTGCGATATATTCCCTGGAATGAGGACTATGAGACATCATTCAAACAAGGTTCTGGAATATGCAAGTCTTTGTTTGAAATAAGCAAGATATTACCATCATTAAGGTCCCTTGTTCCAAAAATGAAATAGTCATCTTCTACAGTAATCTCTTAACTGTTTCCAAAATCATAGAGGTATAGAAAAGTAAATAATATCGTCTACTGAGAAGATAACTTGGATTTTGTGAAACATATTCCAAGAATTATGTTATCTAGATTGTTCACCAGTGTACTATAGTTTGGTTTTATGTAATTCACGATTTTTTTAACATGCAAACATGGGTTTTACAGATTGGATTGTGAAGTGGAGGGGATTAGGTGCCGATTCAGGAATGAGGACATTATAACGACGCCCCATGAGCGCCCCGGGAGAGAGGGACGAGATGAAGGGAGACACCGGGCGTTGGAACCAGGAGTGACGGCACAGCAATGGCAGGGTCCCCACAGTTTTCAGATTGAGATGCCGCGGCAGTAGACAGACAGATCGAGGACCCCTCACCACACAGTGTCCGACGCCCCCGCTCTCCCCCGAAAAGCGGTCCTTATACTCCGGCAACCAGCCGAAGGCCGAGGGATGGAGAAAGTTCACAGAGAGCAATCTTTTCCCAGCAACACTGCACCGAAATACCATCGCCGACATTTGAATCCTGAAGCAGACCAAACGGGGTGAAGGATGAATGAAATGATGGAACGAAATGGAGGAGCAGGAAACTCAGGGATGAAACAAACCACTCCAACATTCGCCTGACATCCCGGGAAAACCCCCGAATAATCCCATGGGTCAGAGCCGGGAATCGAGCCCGGGACCTCTCTAATGCGGTACACAGACGTTACCGTCTGAGACATCCAGCTCAGTAGTTTAACAGAACGATATACTCACCGTTAATGTCATACTTATATTGAGCTTTAGAAGGAGAGAAGTAAGTATTCGTTAGGATACATTTAAATTAATGTTAGGAACTAATGAACTCTAAAGACGACTACAAGCGCGAATGGGAATTCTTTTAATGTGTAGGCCATGAAGAGTTGTATTAGATTAAATTTCTTAAACTTTCAATCTACGCAGCAACTTAATTGGTTAGTGTGGATTCTAATCCTAATATGGATACGTTTGTTGTTTGCTTCTTATTTTCTTTCTAAACAAAATAAATTATCCTCAGGAATTAGGGTGTTAAAACCATTTGCGAAATCTGAGCATTTGTAGATTAATTTAATTCGCTTGACTTTGTTTTTCCTTCTTTTATTTACTTTCTCGCATGTCTTATGCACCTCTTTCTAAACTGACAGCATACTGAATATCTTTTATCACAGCAAAAATAATCTGATTCACGGTATGTTGCATTGGTTTGGACGCGACCAAACGTATAGGTATAAAGCTTTCTGCTGCGACGTTGTTCATAAAAGAAATATAACCTGTTCTAAATGGGCATGCTGTTATGACGAATCAAACAATTATAGCTTGATCTTAGTGCTTGAACCACTCATACTAATATGTAGCACTGTGGATGTTTGTACCTACACAGCCAGAGGGACCATGTTTGGTTCGTCCTCAGAAAACGTCGGGAGTGTGTCTCTAACTTCTGCACTCTTAATAATCCCTTTTCATGGTTTGAAACGCCCATTTAACATTCTATCATTGTAGAACCCATGGAATCTTCATCATACAAAGTGCACTGCAACATCTCGCTATTTTTGAATGAAATTAGCTACTGTAGCGAAGGTATGTTTTAGTTTAAGCAGGTCTGATTTACTTGACTATCATATAGAGGGCAAGCAGCGTCATATCGACCTAATCGATTCAGTGTTGTAGTACTGCATATCCCGAGAATTATAATACTATGATGTCATAAAATGAGTTTCAATACTTATGGATGTGGCACTCTGACTCCCAAAGTGTAAATACGTATCTCAGGAGTGAAACAACTGCGCTGAGCAACTTTTGTGGTAGCGGGGTGATATACGCTGTATTCTTGCAGCAGTTTTATATTTTCAATTTGCCACTTACTCTTTGTCTTTAGGTGAAGGAGATGAAGGCATAAAATGGATACATCTCTGATTCTTCATTAAAATAATGAACTAAATGTGCAGAAAGACCTTCTTTCTTGGGCGCTGAATAACAAACTGTTTCTTCAAGAAAGGTTTTTTAAATGAATGGTGAAACCCCCTTTTTGGTTTCAAACTATGTAGACATTATAACTAATTTAGTAGGACAGAAAGCTTCCAGTGCCTTTATCTGACATTAGTTTTATCCCTTGTTATTTAATGAGAGTTTTCAAAGGTAGAATTACATTGAAATATACAAATAATGTTTCTTTTGTTACTATGTAAAACATACAGAGGCAGCTATTAATTATTCAGATTGGCATTATGGAGCCAGGTATCGAAATTTGGACTCGATCGCCGAATTCTTCTGATACAGATGTTGCCTTTAGGCACCGAACGGTCCTTCACGTATCCTGCAAGACAGAGACACAGATTGGGTCCGGAACAAACGGCGTTGACACAAGCAGGGTCACAGATAGGCACACATCGAGCCCCTGTCAGATCTGTTACATCCCTCTTGTAGCCCTGCCTACAAGTGCACGTGCTGGGTGCCGTACAGTCTCCATTCAAGCAACCATGTGGACAAACAGGCATGCATCTGTAACACAAATCAATTGGGAAGCTGTAATTTTATGGAATGCTTTTGCATTTCACGAACAGATTATCAGAATATACTAGCGGAAAAAATTGTTTTGCATTTTAAGAGAGCTGGTGGTATCTTAGTTTCTATGTTAAACCTTTAAAGTTAACACATAAATTATTATTAAAGAATGTTTGGAGTACATTTTAATGGATAAAGCAAGATTTCAGAAGTAGTCCGACAAACGCTTTTATGATTAACTTTTTAAAGCCTGATTTACTTGCAAAGACTTAGTTTAATATGTTCCTTCCAACGGAGAATGGTTTACTTTTGAAAATTTCGTCCTTGGTTTCCCCATTCCTGATGGGAAATTTCTTTTGAATTACATCTTTACTTTTTCTTTGTTCATAATGCAATACGAACAGTATCTCTGAGAACATAGAGGAGCAAATATATCGAAATAGGATCATATAAGGGAACGTTTTCATCGCCTCCCCTTCACTTTCTGATAATCTTAGACTGATTGTAAGGATTCTCGTTATTAAGAGTTTACTTTTAATTGGTATGTTATTTCTAAAATGCATGAAATACGATTGATAATTCATCATATACATAACATACGCACAAGTGTAGATAATATTACTTTGAGCGTACGGCTTTTTCACTCTCCCAGAATCCAAACGTAGACAGTAGCACGTGTAGATCAGTTTTCACAAATACAAATACAGAGCATAGATAAACTTGTGGTAAACCCTTATTTCAGTTTCCTTTAATCCTATGAGTGTGTTGGAACGCGGATGGTTATGTACTGTGGATATATTTTATTTCTGCTCAACTTTCATTTAAGATAAATGCAGGATGTAACAAAAACGTGTGCGGCAGAAATTGCAGGACACATTCCTCACACGTAGACGAAGAAATTTTTATATGAACAGGGTCTGGAAATGCTTTGTTTCCATGTTACAACTAATTTTCTCCAACTCATTAATCATAGGAAACACACACGAACAGAACGTTAGAATCACGGGGAACATGCACTCTTGGTTACGTCTGGTTACGTTATTATCGTAAATGCACCGCCAGAGTTTTGTCCATGGACTTTCGTCATTGCTTGTTTACAGGTAACATCAACTGTTCCAGTGAGCAGTACGACCTTGGCAAGCACACAGGTTACTACGTACTAGTATGTAGAGTTGATCACAGACTTGACTCGTGCAATGACAGTGTACACAAATGCAGAGATGGCAGATGTCCATTTGATGTATGGATTAACAGATGACAATGGCGCTTGCGCTCATTATTTGTACCGGGAGAGATTTCCAGGACAAAATGCCCAACAGGAAAACGTTTGAAACCATTGATCGTCGTCTTAGGGAACATGGGGCATTTCAGCCTGATACCACCACCGGTGGAGGCCTAGCAGGACGAGGGCACCGCAACGGTAGGCGACGGCCTACTGTCAGTACAAGACAAGCAGCTGCAACAATGTATGTTGACCACATGACTGTCTGGTGAGTGTTACACGAGGTCCGGCTGTATCCATACCATTTACAGCGTGTGCAGGCATTATCAGCAACTGATTTTCCTACACGGGCACGCTTCTGCGAATGGTTTATATAACAAAGTGTCAACCCTAATTTTAGTACAACGGTGCTGTTCGCAGATGAGGTGTCGTTCAACGAGATCAAATTGTAAATTATCACAATCGGCATGTATGGGCTGACGTCAATTCTCACGCAACTGTTGAAGCAAGTCATCAACAAAGATTTTCTGTCAATGTTTGTGGTGACTGTTTGGTAGGGCCTCACGTTCTTCCACCCAGGCTCAACGGACAAAGTTACCATAATTTTGTAGAGAATGTTCTACCTGATCTTAGCAGATGTGCCTTTAGCTGTGCGACAAAACATGTACTTCATGCACGATGGAGCACCTCCTGATTTTAGTGTTAATGTCCGTCGGCTTCTATATAACAGATTCGGTGACAGATGGATAGGTAGAGGTGGGCCAATTGCCTGGCCTCCACGCTCCCTGGACCTAAATCCACTGAACATTGATTTGTGGGGGCATTTGAAGCTCTTGTGTATCGAACCCCAGTAGCATATGTTCAGAGTCTCCGTATTATGGAAGACTGCGAAACCATACGCAATACATCAGCGCATCCGGGATTCACTACGACAGCGGGTTGATGCATGTATGAATGCTCACGGAGGGCATATTGAACATCTTCTGTGAGAAAGAGTTGCATGTGGTATGCTGGTACGTTCTATTCTTGTGTGTTTCCCATGATTAATGAGTTAGAGAAAATGAGTTGTAACATGGTAACAAAGCGTTTCCAGACCCATGTTCATATAACATAATTTCTTCGTCTACGTGTGTGCTGCAATTTGTGCCGTACATTTTTGTTACATTCTATATATTGTAAAAGTGTAACTGTGTTAAAGCACTTAAAATAAGTTACCTTTAAGGAGAACCAGCCTTGGGTCTCTAACCCGAGAGTTTATTGCTTAGACCACAGTATTAAATTTTTCTTGTTACCATGTTCCAGTTGATAACAGATTACTAAGTGCGTTACATAGTGATTGTTTAGTGTTATGCTAATTAGTGTTTTACTCATTTAAATACAAATTAGATATGGAATTTGATTAAGTTTTCATAGAGCTTTAAAAAGAGTCATAGCATACGAAACAAGTCGAGTGCGATGAAAATATTCCCTGTTAGATCCCAAAAGAAGACTATGCAATCGTTCGTAACCGTTTTCAGAGAAACATCCCAATCACCTTCACTCTTTGCAGATAGTTGCGCACGTTTTGGGGTATAAATTCATTCACAGTTGAAGTCGGAGACTAATAGAGAATGTAGCACTGTCAAATAGAGTAGTAGTATTGGTTATAATCAGGTATAGAACTTTCTAAGCATTAAACCTAGGATGGAAGGAAATAAGGTTAAACTGTCACTGGATTATAGGCAGGGACGTCGCAGATAACAAATCATCCCCAAATCCTCGTAGAGTCTTTTGGCGTTTGCAGACAGCACTCGGCCCGATTTCTGCCTACATGTCAGTGACCCCTAGCCTCTGTTATTTTGAATTCTTTGTATTGATAATGGTTTATGTGCAGATAACTTAAAGCTAACTGCTTCCAATGTTTGGTTATATGAAAACGTCTACAATAGTGTGGTGTTAGATAATAATAAAATATATTGTTTTATTATTATCTAATAATATTTATTATTATCTTAAATAAATGGTTTCCTTTTTTATCGAAGTGTTATTATGAGCGGAATTTATGTGTCTTGTATTTTTTATATCTATACCCAGTTTCCTCTTTACTCCATACATGAACAACAGAACATGCTTCTAGTCTTCTGTTTTTGCTTGCTGACATGTTTCCACTTATTACGTATAAATAGGTTCTCTATTTAACACAATAATTTGTTCCCGTACATTCAGAAGTCCTAATAAAATATGTTTTATCGCAAGCATAAGCGTGAAATAAACACATTAATTCATTGAATCATCTGTGTATCAATGCAAGCACAATTCTCAACTCCGAACATCTCTGAGAAATGTAGGTACCTACATTTTAGAGAGGAACATGATGTGAAAGTACAAAGAAAAATGAGATTGAATCTGATATTTTTAAATAACTATGAAAATAACGATAAGGGTAGAGGTCGTGTAATTGTTACACGACAGGTACGAGGGCAATTCGGAAAGTACTTCCGGTTTCGTCATTCACATGCAGGAGAGGCGGTGGCAGCGCTACTCTTGATTGCATCTTGGTTCAGTTGATACCGTAATTATTGACGGGAATATATAAATAATTAAATGGATGATAGTAAAATAGAGAAATAATTGCAGTAAATAATTTCCGTATATTAAATCAACGTATTATGTAACAAGTTTGAGCTGAAATGTTTGTCCGGAAAGATGAAGGTAATTAGGAAGTCAGGTTAGCGAAAGTCATTAGTACCAGCTGAAGTAGCGAACACATTAGATTAAAGTTTCTGGAAATTTAGTTAGGTTATAAGCTCAGTATGTTTGCAGGGTCACGTAGGCCGAATTCAGGGGAAAAAAGGCACTTAGATTCCGAGATTTTGGCCAAGCCCCGTGGTAACAAAGCTAAGAGGCACATTTAGAATTTGCGTGTGAAAAATGACGTTGGTGGCGAATAATTAAGTAGGTGGAGCTAACAGTAATAAAGGCGTGCGATTTTAGATCAGAGAGTTGCTATGACTCTGGTACCGGCACTGGTACTTACATTCATTCGTGCACACAGTTGTGTATGCATTAGTGACTCTGGTACCGTCACCGTGTGATATTTTAAGCGGTTGGTGACGCGCTTGTGTGAATAAGATTTCGCGGCTATTGCAAGAGGTCTCACCGATAAGCATTTTAACGACTCATGGCAGGTTACTCTACTGGTTTCTTTTATTGCGGAAACAGTTATTTCAATCGTAACTTTGCTACTGCAGAAGTTAGCAGGTATAATAATTCAGTTGTTACAATTTCGAGTGCTACGATTCAATCAGTTTCATTGTTTATATTCAAACGATCGGCAACTCGCTTCAAAAGCTCAAGCATTAGATCACATTAAATTTCTCATTCAGTTTAAACTGCTGTTGTCCTTTCACAATACATCCACACATACCCTGAGAAATATCTCATATCCATAACACTTGAGCAGCTGGCGCACAGATATCAAAACGAGCTACGAGATCACGGCAGTTGAATCAACGATGAAGCAGGTAAAGTAAACGGTTTCAAAAGTGCTGAGCATCGTTCCTGTATCAAATTGGCAACCATCTCAGAGCTATCAATCGTATTACAGTACGCTCCTGCCAATGTGAGATTGCATTCAACTATTTCTTTCACCAAGACAGGCTAGTGAAATGTGTGCAGCAATAGAAGATACCGCAAAGTGTGAGGTACGTTCAGTGATACCTTTCTATAGAGAAGCGGGTGGGGGGGGGGATCGGCAACATCATGAGATTACCGGAACATTGTGGGTGAGAATTTGTTCGACGTTGGTGTCATCAATTCCAAGTTGGACGCACTAATATTCTTGATGAAGAACGAAGAGGGACTGTCGAACTTGGTGCAGATGTGGATGATGCGGTCAGACAAAATCCTCCTTTCACAATTTCAGAACTCCATGAGCATTTTCCGCAAATCAGCAGGCCTGTTCTGTATGAATTACGATACAAAGTTTAGGCTGTCGCAGCTTTTGTGCTTGATGGCTTCCAAAAATTCTATATGAAGCAAAAAAAAAAAAAAAAAAAAAAAAAGAATGGGAACAGCACTGAATTCTTTCAACGCTACGAACGTAAAAATGAAAGCTTTCTCGACCAGATTGTCACGGGAGATGAAACGTGAGTTCGATACGTGAAGGGCGAAACAAAATGGCAGTTGATGGTATGGGGTCACACCAGCTCCCTACAAAATCACAAAAATGCCTCTTAAACATTTTCGACAAAGAAGCTCATGACAACTGTTTTTGGGACAGACAAAAGTTCCATGAACTCCATCAAAAACTGTAGTTCATGAAATATCTGATGTCTTCTGTCAGACTCTAGCCAAATTTAGGAGAGCTATTCAGAGCAAACGACATTGAGTTCTGGGGTTACTCACCTTTGATTTGCACTAGATTTTGCATAACCGTCCAGGCACGTGCATTCGTTGGGACCAGTGCACGTTCCGTTGGCACATCCTCCTGGGCAGTGTGGCTTGCACCTTCAAAACAAAACATATTATATTGAATCGACATATATCCAGCACGAGTTTAATTACCGGTCAAGATGGATGAGCATAGAATAGAATTGAAAATTACAAAATGGTCCTTTTCAATAAAAGGCAAACTTTGTATCTCCTCACACAGTTCTTGATTTTAACTGAGTTGACAATAATTTCTGCAGGTGTTTTCATTTTTTAAGCGTTATCACATAGAAACTTTAGTTCTCGCTTGGCCGCTAATGGTGTATAGAACGCTTAAGTTTGCCATATCCATCGCACCAATATGAGTTAAACTCGCTTGCAGACGTTTTACTGTGTGTCTAAATATTTCTTCTTTAACGGATTACTCTCCTCTTTGTAGGACTTACACCCCAAGCACTTACTGGCCAATGCCTTGGATCAGTAGCCTGTCGAGGAACAAGCAAACTCTGGATCATCGCATATCCAGGGTGTCCGTGTAGGGATGTAAGGGATGGTAGGAAAACTCACGGATCAAATTATCCAACCCAGCATTCACCTAGCGACCGAGAAAAACCTTTAGTGAGATTGGTCGGCCCCGGGGGTTTGAACCCGGAACCTCACGTATGCGAATCGCACCGCGGCTTGCATTTAGTTTGGTTCTAAATGTTTATGCTCTTGTAAATTAGACCTTTTAGTTGAACCTTCCGAGAAGATTATAAAATTATGTGCACAACTATAATTTACAATAGAGAATTAATTATCGGTCGACTAATTGCTGAACCATGGGCGTAACTTGGAATCCAAATTTGGGGGGTGAAAATAAGTGAAAGCCACATAATGACACACAGTATAAATGCGTTTAAAAGTAGTTTTAGTAACATTAGCTGTTAAAAATAAATAATAATAACAATAATAACACTTCTCAAGCACGTTAAATATGTTTAGTTCGATTATCAAACTGATTTATTCCCTCGTTTCTACCATTAAGCTACCTCATTAAAAACTTCGGTGTTTAGCAAAGGGCACGGCTTTCTTTAGATTTATTTTCATTGCTGTTCTACAAATTATTCTAAGAAACTATTTTTCTTTCTACTTCCTGTTATTCATTTTAAATATTAGCTCTGTTACCACAATTTATCCGCTAAGGCTGCTAAAAAGCTCCCCCTACAAAACAAGAAAGAAAAGAAAAACAGCGATGATCTTTACATCACTCCCAACATCACTCCCAACTTACTACTATTAGGGGAATATATTCAAGCCCTAAGGTTGGCACTTTTGATAGAACTGAACGAGATGGCTCCGCGGTAACGTGTGAGGTTCGCAATCGGAAGCTCTTGGGTTCGATTTCCGTCTGTCCGACCACTCTGACCATGAGTTTTTTCGTGGTTTCCCCGGATCGGTATGCAAATGCCTATCACGAATTTTCTGTCCATCATTTTCTTTCATCTGTTGAAAGACAAAGCGATGGCGTTCTGTGTTGCGCTAGGACAGTGGAAAGGTTTCTCCTGGCGTTTGGTTCGTCTGCTAAGGGGCCCTTTTTTGAGGGTTGACTCTTGTCCCTAGGATCCTCCGGGCGGAACGGCCTAGCCGGCGCTAGGATGTGCTTCATCTGTAATCTTAAGGAACCTCGTCCTTGCTAGCGCACGTCGTCGTCTGATCAGGTCACCCATTGTAATAAAAAGTTTTTAATGCGTAGCTATTTAGCTGAAAAATATTCTGTCAATTCAAATATAAAATACAATTTTATGCTATTACTTATAACTAATATTTTGAGGGGGCAAGTTACAACTAAGTGCTGAACTGAGGAAAAGAAGCTTACCTGTTTGTGGCGTTGGGAAACTTGACGTAGCCAGAGTGACACGTGCAGACGTTAGGCCCCGTACAATCCCCGTTCAGACAACCGCCTTCACACGTGGGCACACAGGTGTTGCCCGTGCGGTTGTTGGGATCCTTGGTGTATCCTGGATCGCACGTGCAGATGTTGGGTGCGGTGCAGCGACCATTGAGACAGCCTCCACGACACATTGGGACACATGTGCTGTTCTCTCTGCCTCGGGTGTATCCCGCTAGACATGTGCAGGTGTTGGGGGAAGTACACTGAGCATTCACACACTGTGTCTTGCATATTGGCTTGCACTTCTTGTCCGCACCCTTCTCATAGCCTGTGGATGGCATATAGACAGCTGTTATTTCAGTTCTCTATTTCTATAACCTCTTATGTCCACCTAAATAGGACTCTTTTTTCGAAAAATGGAGAAGAAGAAGAAGTATAAGTATTTGTAGGAAACAGAAACAGGGTTGCAAATGTTACATAAGGATTGCATGAGCAGTTACCTAGGGTGTATGCAAATCACAAAACTGTAGGATTTGTATACATTATAACAATTTCTGGGAATTGACGAATTTTTACCTTCTCCAGCACCTACTTTTAGTAGGTAGAGAAAGTATTGTATTCCATCTAAAAATTCAATATCAGGATTTCAAGGGAAATCACGTTTGTGCTCCCCTGAATAGCAAATGGTTCATGCGTGTGTGTGTGTGTGTGTGTGTGCGTGGGTGTGTGTGTCTGTGTGTGTGTGGGTGTGTGTGTGTGTGTCTGTGTCTGACTGTGAAGAGCATAATTTTAAAACGAAAAGTCGGTTAAACATTAAACCTTGTATTTAAGTTCAGCATCTTCTAAGGAAGTGTCACAAAGATTAAAAAAGCATCCCCCTACCCCCGCAACTATTCTTTACATAGCGCTTTAACGATACTTTTAGAATGCCACATGCTTAATATATTTATATGGCCAATAAAATGTATACAGGGTGGATCATTTAAGTTGAGACTGTAGAATATCTACAAAACAAAGCGTTGTAGAAAGAAATGTCTTTGATAAAAGTTGCTTGATATTATGGGGGAAAGTAAATGCTATTAGTCATGTTTTGTTTGGAGGACGTTGTGATGGTCATTTTGGGTGAATTTAAATTGACCCTAATTGTAGGTTCCCATTAAAGAAAAGTAAATTGACCCTAAAATGACCATCATAAAGTCCTCCAAACAAAACAAGACTAATGACATTTACTTTCCCCCATAATATCAAACAACTTTTATTAAAGACATTTCTTTCTACAGCGCTTAGTTTTGTAGATATTGTGCAGTCTCAACTTAAATGGTCCACCCTGTATATTAATTTCCTACGAATAGCCTTTGAAGTCCTTTCATTCGTAATGAATTTTGTATAACTTTGTATTACTGAAAAGGCATAAGAAGATAGAAAATCTTGTTTCACAAAAACTGTAAATCTCTTTAAAATACACAATTTATTTTATAGCTCTTTTTATGACCTCAGCCATTTCCGAGATAATCATTGATATTGGTTTAAATTTTTCAACACTGTCAGCTTTTGAAGTGCTGTCGCCACTCAGCTGTTTCTTAAGATGACAGGGAAAGGGTATGGAATTCAAAGTCATCACATAGCTACTCGCTTTTTATAGATTTGACTGTCTCCTTTGCACTTACAATGGAATTTGTAATGAAACAATTTGCGCAAACGTGTTTCTCGATTAGCACGAAGTAGATGAAAGCATAACTTTGCAAGAATGGTCTGTAAAAGCTGCACAAAAATTAATCTGTTTTAGAGGAAGTATTGCATTTGACCCAAACATTAGGTATCGAGATTTCACTGAAAATACACTGTGGTTAATTAAAAAAAAATTACGTGCACGCGTATGTGTTTGTCAGTCTATTTGCGAGCCACGTATTTCAAAGATCTGATATGATACATTCACATAACTTTCTCTACCCTCTATTGTTTATTAGTGGGTATACAAACTAATTTTACTAAAGCTTATTTTGTTATCTACTACATTTAAATCCTAATAAACCTTTACAGAAAAATCTGTAGTATTACATATTTCATTATAGATACAAAGGGAACAGCGATGGTTCAAATGTTTTAGAACTGGACGTTATACGCTTAAAATTCCATACTGTTTCAATGGAAGAAACAACTAAATGTTGACAGGACTTTAAAAGAATGACCAAGAAATTGACAATTCGAACCTTTAATAATGGAGATCTCAGAAATGGCTAATGCCATAAAATAGCTTATTTGAAATAAATTGTGTGTTTTAAAGATTTCTTCATTTTTTATGTAGTGCATTTTCGTCTATCGCTTCAGATTTACCAGTTATATAAGGTTATATAAAATTCCTTCCGAATGAAGAGGACTTCAAAGGCTATTCCCAGAAAATTCAAGATATACATTTGTCATATAAATATCTTTAACATATGGTATTTTAATCAAAATCGTTAGAGCCATTTATTTCAGAAAATCAAAAATTAAAAAAAGAAATCTTCCATGTAAAGGGTAGTTTGGCGTAAGGGAATTTTCTTGAAAATCTTCGTGTCGCATCTTTGGAAGGTGCTGAACCTAAATACCAAGTTTGATATTTATCCGACTTTTCGTTTTTGAGTTGTGCTGTTCATAGGCACATGGACATTTTTTAAAAAATCTTCTCTACCTACTATGTACGTGGTAGAGAAACTAAACATGAAAATCTGGGGAAATACCAAGCCTCATGCCTGAGTCAGGCATCTTTTGAGATTAAATTACCAAGTTTTATGTGGAGTTCTTTCAATCCAAAATATCCCTTTATGTAGAGTAATGTTATTGATATTTTATTTTCTCAAAAATGACTAACAATCTTTATTAACTACTGTGAAACCATAAGGAAGAGACAAAAACTTATATAGAAAAAATTTAGAGGTGGTTAAAATAGAAAACATTAGCCGTTTCCAAAACATTTTCTGGTGTTTTCTCAAGTAGAATGAAGCTACTTTGGTTCCGATATAACCCGTGTGGCATGCTTTTAAGCCAATGTAAAACAAAAGCTGATTTATAATAGAAAATGGTGAATGTTATTGCATGTAATTAAGTCGGCATTGCCTTATGTGACGCATTTCTATGCAAAACATTTTATGGTGTTTAGTATTAAGCGGATAGAAGAAATACTTTTACACGAGTAATATGTGAAATGATAATGGCTAGAGAAAGTTGTGTGAATGTTACATATCAGTAAAAGTAGGACAAATATGCATTGAGCGAGGAATCACGTAACTACTACCCTATGATGTCGTACTGAACACACGCACCCAGGGCTGCGCAGCTGACAGTCAGTAGTTCGCTTGCGTTACTGGTATGGTAGAGTTGCTCTCTGTGAGCTCTGTGTTTATGCTCTGTTCTACCCCTGATCAGTTCCAGATACCTGTGGCACCCTCTTCCCCTCGCCGCACTGTCGAATCAAACTCAGAGCGTGTACACACTGTAAGCCAAAGGATATTTGGCCTAGATCTGCATATTAGTTCCATCCATCCATCCGTCCGTCCATCCATCCATCTCTCTGTCTGTCTGTCTGTCTATCTATCTATCTTTTTTCTTTCTTTCTTCCTTTCTTCCTTCCTTCCTTCCTTTCTTTCTTTTTACAGAACGTAATAAGCTTTGAAAATGTTGAAACAATGGAAAGAGTGGTTCGATATCTTCTCCAAAATATAAAATATAATTGTATTTTGGGTTTGTGTTTTGGAAATGGACGCCCTTTATGGGGCAGTAGTGTTATTCCCGTAGTAGGATTTTAAACCATGTTGTGAGCTTGTTTAAACTTTAAGCTGTTAACTAGAAAACTGAGATGTAAAGAAGTGTCTAAATTTTATATCCGTAAAATGTCTTCTTATTCTGTCGTAGCACTTAGGTAGCATTTCTATCTGTCCTGTGGTGATTCCTGATTAGATTTCCTATTGGGGAAAACTAATAGATGAAGTGTGTTAAATTTCCTTTCCTCTGCCCATAGAAGTACTTTCCATCTGCTGCCGTGTTATAGGCGCTACAAAATCCTACACCACAATTGGTCTTATGATGTGATAAGAAGTACATCGAGCTGGACATCCGAATTCTTCCTTTGGGGAACTGCTCATATTGGGGTGAACTTAGTAGGGAAGTACTGAGCGGGATGGTTCATATTTAATTTAAAACAACTTTGCTTTACGAATTTTTTTGTTTTCGTTTTCTTTTGTGCTGATCTGAGAAATCATATACCCCTTCGGGAATAAAACTAATGAATGCTCGACTTGTTAGTTATGTACCCCATTCATGCTGCCCCTTGGGTGGCACCTCCTTATAGAGGATGCCAACTAGGATCTAATAGATAAATGATGGCTTTGATTAGAATAGAGCAGGGACCATCAACTTATTGCTGCGTGACCCAGAGCCAAAGTGCTCGCTAGCTCAGACCTGCCCATAAAACAGTGTACGAGTAAGTGGGAAGGACGGAAGAGTGACGCGCGCTACGCCTCCAAATAAATCGGTGTCGTAATCCCAACATGATCGTTTCTACTTCAACGGAAAACACAATAAATTATTTTTGAGTTTGACAATGGAATCATATTGTCATAACATTATGCTTACATGCTTATTAGATAGATTCGAAAGGATCCAAGCATGGCTACTTAGGCCATGTTTAAGTAGTTGTAAACATAACAATATTTCCTGTGATGTCATTAGACAAAGATAAGAAAAAGCTATTTGGGTCACATTCTTAAGTTTGGTATTTCTAACAAAAAGCAAAAATATTAATGGTAAATATTAAAACAAATACTAAACCAAATAGAAATTATGTGTCCTTTTTTCCCTGTACAGAATTTGTGTACTGTAGATACTTCCGTATAGAATGAGCAATTTCCTAATTTCAACAGCAATTAAAATGTTTTATTAAAATAAATAAAATACATTACTAAACTATGACAGCAACAAACTGCAATTATTAATTCTTTTTATTTATTAATTTATTATAACAAACTCTTTCCCCATACGAAGTCATGAAAACGCGAATTTGTTTTTAAAGTTTTACTGATGCAAATACTCACATTCTTGTGAGTAGTGATGTACTGCAGATAGAGGTGGCAGTGGTGATGGTGTATAAAGCAATAATACGTATTTTCCTTTCGATATCTGAGGCACATCATTTTGAAATAACGATGTTTTTCACAACTATCATGAATATTACTCTGTTTCGCTGCACAGCAGTGACCAAAACTGAACTGAACAATTGCCGACGCATTGGATAAAGCTCTCAGCCATAACGTACATATGTATATGTATGCGTCGAAATATGTACTTACGCGATCGCTAGAGATAATAAAGGATTTCCTTAAGAATTTCGATACGAGTAAGGCAATGTCATTTTCTTAGTAGTTGCGTAAACATTTTGTTCCACACGGTGTTGACAAAAGATAATTTTGTTAAATATTGAATCTATATGCATAGCTTTGGTGAACAAACTGTTCGAAGGTGTTAATTGTGATTTGTTAGGCAACATGCTTCATTGGAGATTGGTTAGGTACTGGTTTTGATGTTCTACAAGTTGTCCAAAGCCTGAATAATTCTAAATGCAAGGATGCTTATGATATAAGTGCTGACTTGGTAAAAGGTGTGATAAACATTGTAACACCCCTGACATTTTGCATAATTGTTTGATAAATGGTCAATTTCCGGAAACTCTTAAATTTTCTAAAGTTGTCCCTATTTTAAAAAGAGTGATACATCACTGCCTGTTAACTATATGTATAACTATTTCTATGGTGAATATTTTTTAAAAATGTTTAGAATGCATCATACACAAAGAGCTAATCGATTAATATAATAATATAATAAGTTATTTCTAAATAATCAGTATGGATTCAGAAGAGACCCATCTATTGTGGATTGTCTTGAGAATGTTAGATGTTCCATAATATCTAGGCAGTGCTTTGTGATTCAACCATAGCCTTTGACTGTGTGTCTCACAAAATTCTAATTAAGAAGCTCAGATATTATGGAATTAAAGAAGTTGAATTAGAGCTTTTTAGAACTTATTTATATGGCCGATCCCAAGCTCTCTATTTTAACAATGGTTACTTGGACTCTATTAATTCTAATTGTGGAGTCCCCCAAGGATCTGTTTTAGGGCCATTATTATTTTAATAATGATTAATGAGCTACCATTAAATGTTGGTAATCAATTTGTTTTGTTTGCTGATGATTCAAAATTATTTTACGCATGATAATTTACATCAATTAATGATAACATGAATGCAACTTTTAAAAGGCCTGTTCTTGGTTAGAGGCCAATGATTTTTGCCTAAATTCCAACGAAACTCAACAAATATTTTATTTAAGAACCGAAGTCATTCATAACGTCGTTTCATCTGTTAAACTTTTAGGAGTTGTTACTGACTATAACATAACATGGAATGCTCATATAAATGAAGTTTGCTTAAGACTCTCAAGAGTAGTCAACCTATTTAGACGATTAAAATACTCGATATAGAAATAAGTTCTCAAAAACTGTTACCAAGCATTTTTAATAGTATACTTAGCTATGGTATTCACCTTTGGGGTAATTGCGCAAACATACAAAGTTCTTATTTTACAAAAAAGGCAATATGTATTTTAACCGGAGCTGATCATTATGCCCACTACCGGTCTTTACTTACCATTTGAAAATTTTAAAACTATTGTTAACCTGTATATATGAGTATTTCAGTGACTAGTGAAAGTGAAATATAATTATAATAGTTTTATCCAGAACAGTGATATCCATCATTACTCTACAAGGCACAGTTATTTCCTTGCTGCTCGTAGGATTATGTTAAAATCTCAGCAATGGTGTAATGTTAAACTATTTCTTTGTTTAATAAATTACTTCCTGAAGCTCATGTTTTACTTATAAATGTCTTTAAAGCTAGGGTTAAGGATTACTTAATCCATAACCCTTTTTATGACATTGGAGAGTAATTTGCATGCTCTGTAAATGTATTTTAATTTTTTTTCTTTGTTACAATGTCTAAGTGCCGTATTGGTCGTCATGACTGTACTAATTCAATAAATCAATATGCAATGAATATTTCTTCGTAACGATTGTATTATGTTACGGTAACGTGTTATTCTGTAGCAATCTTGGACAGTCCTATACAGTTCGATTCCCGGCGACCATCCACTCTGACCATATGTTTTTCATGGTTTTCTCGGATCGGTAAATGAATACTGAGGTGGTTCCTCTTCTACCACGACTTTCCCCGCACATTTCCTTCATCCTCATCTGTTTCAGAGCAGAAGGACCAGGCGACGGTGTTCAGTGTGTTGCGACTAGGCGGTGGAGGTGCGCTTAGTGAAGGTTCCTCCCTGGCGTCGGTGGACTGCGCACGGATCCCTCACCGAGCAGATTCCTCTTGAGGGTATCCCCGGGGGTTCGGGGCTTGAATGGCGTCGGATGCATTCAGTTTGGAAACGTCAGGGATCCGGTCCATACTTGCGCACGTCGTCTCCCGGATCTGGTCGCCCTTCGGGTCTCTCCCTCATCCCTCCCTCCCAGAGGTCGTGTTCAAAGCATAAAGGGCCACATTGAGCTACGTGTGGTGCTTTGCCCCGGTTTCGATGACCCCTTCGTGTACCTACACTTTTACTCAGTATCTTTTAATATTCTACAATTATTTTTATAGAACTTTATTTTTCTGCTTTCTTCATGTTAATTGAGATAAACGTTTGCAGAAATAAGTTTCATTATACATTTAGTTGTAGGTACAAGGTGATACAGAAGCTGAAGCGATAGTCAAATGTTTAAAAAGGAGGTAGTATACTGGCTTGCTTTGAAATTCAAAACTATTTGCATGACATCAAGAGAAACAAAGGAATGGTGACTTATCACTTAAAAATGTAAAGTATTGGAAAATTGAGACCAATAGCCAATAACAAATAATAATCAATATCTCGGAAATGGTTAGGTAACGCGACAAAAATTGTATTTAGTGGAAATTGTGAGACCTAGTTATCTATTTCTTATGATTTACCGGTTATACATAATTATGCAAAATTTATTCAACATAAAAAGGATTTTACAAGCCATTCGCAGAACATTAAAGATATACATATACTTTACTAGTAATGCAAATATCTTGCATATTTGGAACTTGAATCAAAATCCTTAGAGCCATGTTTGGGGAAAAAGAGAGAGAAAAAGGGAGGAAACATTTCCATTGAAAGAGGTAGTTTGGAAAGGGGGAAGTTTGTTGAAAATCTTAGCGTCGCATCCTTGGATGATGCTGAATTAAACATCAGGTTTGGTATTTAATGCGACATTTTGTTTTTGCACCATGTAAGTAATTTGTGGTACTTATCAATATTGTTGCTATGGATCGGAAGTTGATATTCCCACATGCATATGGTTTCTATGAAACCTCAATGCTGAAAGAAATGTCCTAAAGCACTAGTATGGGAAGTAAAACCATCACAATACAAACACTAACTTATTGAAAATTCCAATATCAATTCCATCATTTAGCTTCATCATAGTTTTCAACATCGAAAATTTCGACCACAACCCTCCTGGACTCATTAATTTACTACTTCTTAGAATGAAATACCCAATACATTCTTCTCATTAATATCTACACCTTTTTCTTTGAACCATTTGTAGAGTGAAGTAAATGCCAACGCATACCTCTGTGTTGATTTCTCTGGTATTAATTCGTCACATCCACTTTTCCAAGCCTCCTCGATTTCCACGTTTGACGTCGTCTATTACTTTTCCCATAATGAAATAAAAATAAATCACATTTCTATAATAACTATAAAACTACAACATAATATGGCGACACGGACAACACTTGTACAAGCATTCTGTCCCCATTGCAATACATGTAGGCGAATCACCTTCTAAAATGTAACCATTTTAAATATTTTATTCATCGTGCAAACATTGTATGCAATACACTTTGGTAAACGCATAACGGAATTTCGGAACTCTTTCCTCGATCCGTATCAAGCGCTTAGTATCACAGTATACTATTTTGAGTTATGCTGTACGCGCAAACGCATACACACCTTTTTCTATTATTTGGGGGGGGGAGTTCCTTAGGACCTCAAACATGTATCTGCAGTGAAATCTCCATAATGAATTTTGGATGCAATATGATACTTCCTCTACCTAACGTACGTAAATGTTAGAGAAAGTAAAAACTGACTTCTCTCATCTTTAAAGCATTTGATTAATTCTATCAAATTCCCTTGCCGAATTAATACGTAATATGCTATTTCCTGATGATGTTGATAAAATGTGCTGTTCAAACAACTACTGGCAAATGGACATAACGTGGATTAATATAGATTTACAAGGCTAATACAGGTTATATATTGTGTAATGGACTGTTTTAGTATAGATTTTATTTAATTGCAATCATTTTTAAAACCTGTCTGTTAATTTTTACCTTATTTAATATATGATGCATCTTTCTCTGCTCAAGGAAAAACAACAAAAAATTAATATTTGTATCAAATAAATCTTGTTATCCTTGCCAAACACACAAAAGCCATCAGAATAGTTCAGTATTATCTTAAAAGCAAACTTTAAGCATTGCATTGGACGTCTAACACGGGTGAATTCTGCAAAACCAAATGAGTTTTTGTTAGCTGACGTGGTATTGACAGAACTTCGTCCGTTTTCGTAACCTGTTCTACTCTCATTTGTGCCGATATTTTTTTAAACCAGCGCAAATAATCATTTCAAGTACTTCTAATTACTTCCGTGTACCTCTTCCTGGCACCGAAGAACCGGCGCCGTGGTAACGTGGGCGGCTCAGATTCGGGAGGTTCAGGGGTTCATCCCTTGCGACTGTCTACTCGGACCCATGGTCAGAGGGTCAGCAGGCGAATGTTGGGGTGGTTTCTCATCCATCGCGACTTTCTTTCCATCATTTACCTTTCATTCCGTTTTCTTCTCATCTTTCAGGTATGCTCCTAAGTTTCGTGGTGTATGACGGTGCCGTACAGATGGCGCGGATGCATGCTCAAAGAAAAGAGTACTCTCCGTGGACACTACACGGCTGTTTGGTTGGTGGGTCGTTCATTGCCCTCTCTCGGCAGCTTCAGCAGTGGGACGGATCTTCGGGCTTGGAAATGTTAAGGACTTCTGCGCGTCTCTGTGGCCTGTATTCTCCTGTGTTTCCCTCACTTCATCTCTTCCTCTGTGGGGTTGTAGCCGGAATAAATCTATGCAGGTCTCAGTGCGCGAGGTGTTTGCCTCCGATGATTCAACACCTATATATATATATATATATATATATAGAGATATATATATATATATAGAGATATAAGTATAGATGATTCAACCATAGATATAGATGATTCTATACTTATATCTCTCGCTGGTGCTTCCTTTGCGGTGTGGTATGTAATTATTTGCGATTATAGCACTCAGCTTGTGGCGTTTACTGCTCTCCTCTGGGAGAGGGAGCCTGGTTTTGTCGGCAACATGATATGTTGGCAGGCTGAGGGCAGCCCGAAGGTGTGTTAGACGTGTACCCGTCCTTGATATGGCTGAACCACGTTATAAACAGCAGCATGTTGTAGCATGGCGGGTGTAATTGAGATAGACGGGGTAAAAGGAGGTAGCAAATTTGCTCCTCGGCGGCTGCTGGTCAGGCTGCAAAGGCTCTTGTGCACCGCTGGTGTTATGGAGTACCAAAAAGTTTATCATTTATTGGCGTTACTATTTTAATTTTGAAATTCAAGCACCTCTTGGGTGAATTTGTAAAGGAGCTCAGCCTTTGCTGCTGGTAGAATTGCTTCTGTGTTACCGCATATGCCTACCTGCCACGCGGGGTAGTATACATATCTGCATGCACATCGTTTTTAACTTCAGAGTGTACTGCATGTAGAGTTGCATTATCATTAGCTCTGTAATTCAGAATTATACTTGAATGTAGTTTGATTGTCTTTTGGTTCGCTTTCCGCTCTATTAACATTTATTATAGGTAGTTTATGCACAAGTCGGATTGAAAATCTTATGGTTTGTTTTTATAAATATTATTCTAGTTTTATATGTACTTTTAATGACGCTTTCAAAGCCGGAAGTTAAATGGAGTTATTGAATTTCGAGAGGAATATTGTTGCACTTACAAAATTTATTGCTTAGATATTACTTTTATGATCTAGGGTGTTTTTTTATTTATAAAATTTTGCGTGTATTTCTTCAAATCGCGTTTAGGGTTACCATTTTGTCCCATTATTTCCTGCCTGCCTCTCCCTGCATTTCTGTTGTTTACAACAAAGTTGCTTGAATAAAAAGAAAGGACTATAAATTTTGCACTGAAATTTTTAAGCAAGAGGAGACATATTATTTTTGTAAATTCTAAGATTCATTGCTATTGTAATTTTGTGAATTTAAATAAACCCCACGGGGCAACCTGTTATCTCTGTTACCATTTGAACCCGTGGCCTCTGATCTGCTTCAAGTAATACAATTTTATGGGTGGTACAGAATGAGAAAGGAGTGAAAGGTTATGCGGAATGGTGCACAGTGCCTTCTGTAGTACTTATCACATACTCAGTTTGTTACATAAGAAACAGAAAACTCGAATAGTGCGATTCTATTTTGGACCTCGAGCATAACTTCCAACCAGTCACAGGAATTCTTAAGTGGCTTCAAGTTATCTACACTCAAACTATTATCACTAGAGAGAATGCAAAACAACAGTGGCCAAGGGTCAGTGATAGGTAGGTAAAAGCCGGTTTGAGTGTGTTTGCAAACGCCAAAGGACTGTGCGAGGGATGGGGATAGTTTGGTGCATGTGATGTCTCCAACTATAGTCTAGTAACAGTTTAACTTTATTTCCTGTCGTCCTGGATTTAATGCTTAGAAATACCTATGCCTGCTTATAACATTCCTTCAGTTTGTTAAGAAGTGCAAGTTTATACCAAGAGCTCTTTACCCTTCTGAATGACGTCACAATGACTGTTACTCTTATTGTATCGTTACCTTCATGGCAGGTACAGACTCCTGGAGCGGTGCAGTCCCCATGCTGGCATCCTTGAGCGCAACGGGGCACGCAGACATTACCGCGTGGCGCATTGGGCTTCTTGCGGTAACCCTTGTGACATGTGCATTGGTTCGGTGCCGTGCAGTCTGCATGCAGGCAGCCTCCAGAGCAAGATGGTATACATTGTCCACGCATGTCCTGTACGTAGCCCACGTTGCAAGTGCACGTATTTGGGGCTGTGCAATTGGCATTGATACATTCGTTCTGACAAACAGGAACGCAGATCTTTCCTTCCAGAGCATAACCAGGGTTACACCTGCATGTATCCATGCCTGAAGAACAGAGAGAATAACATTATTAAAATTGTTGAAAGTACCTTTGGTATTTTCCCTCTATATTTCTCACGAGAATGCATAGGAGAATACACATTTTAATAGTGGTTCTCTGTACACAATATTTTAAATGCCATTTGAATTTTGGTATCTATATACAGTGTTATGTTGTCACCAAAGATGTCTAGTGGAGTATTAGTAACCACATGGCCAAGATGAGAGTCAATAAATGGCAGAACAATCACTGTTGTTCCGCAAAAGCTTGCCAAAACCAAAAGGCCCTGCATGCTAACAGTGAACATTTTCAGCATACTTGACTTCAGCTTGATTGCAGCAATCAAGCTGACTTAAAGTTCCCCTTGATGTTTTCATGTATTATATAATGCGTTTTAAAACAGATATGTATCATATATGATCACAGGCTTTCACGGCCGGGGTTTTAGTAAAATGTAACACGTTTTAAGGGCTTGTAGGTTTTGGTCAAACAATAAAATTGATAAACCTTATTTTGTCCTCAATTGTGGAGGATTAAGATATGTATTATTGAAATGTGTGTACTCACCCTCTTTAAATAATACATAAATTTGTGTTACCCCTCAGAGGGTGTATATAATGGAGTTTCGTACATAGGTACTTATTACATAATTATGATACATATATTTTTCTGTTTCAGCATTGCAGTACGTAAAAATGACTTCTTACCTGCATGAACTCTTTCTCGAGTTGCTCGTTTCCTATATATTAACTCATACAAAGTATAACATTATAAACCAGTATTTTATACTATTCATTACCTGTGCAAGTAATAATAAGCATTAAGGCTTCAGTTCAGGCTATGTGCCATAAATTTTGTGTACATAGATGAGAGTAACACGCAAAAAATACCTGCATACAACATGACAGAAAGTTAATCCGGTTTGCTAATGGATTCTTTAGCAATTTCCCTGCATATCACTGCAGCATTTCCTGAAGTGCGTAGTGGATCCTCCTATTTCCCTTAGGAAATAAATGGAAAAACACACGATAACAGTAAAGGCGACTGACTTGTCGATAAATTCTATGGAGCTTAAGCAAAAACTGAGTGAGCCCAGTAACCTAGAGGATTTCTGTGTGCACTTGAGAAGAGGATAAGTGGAAAATGCGTTTTTACACCCACGGATTCCTTCACATTCCTGAGAAGGGGAAAAAAACACACGGAAATATGTATGCATACAAATAAGTGCTAGCAGAATCTTTTACATTTACAAAAAGTTATATCAGCCAAGGTGGTTCAAACACGCGCTACATCATCAGTAGTATCTGCAAGAGGAATCCAACCTTACCATTTAGTACGCTGCACATGAGCAGGAGGCGCTGCTTTCTAGCAAGTAGTTCCTCTATTGGTCAAAGAAACTCACGAGACTGAGTGAACCCTCTTACAGACCTCTTACATGGAAAACATTCCAGACTGGTATCGGGTATCTAAATTGGTTCTCCTACTTAACGGGCAGCGACATGGCATCATTCCTATGAAAAGCACAGTTGAGTATAATTCAATTAAAATGAATAATAAATGGATTCCTCAAGATAAGTTTGAAATCTATTCATCGCAGCAGTTTATGCCTAGGTAAGATATCTTGAACTGTACGGCCCAGTTAATACATAAAGTTGTCGAAGGTTGAGTAACTAATGGCGATTAAAATACGCATGTACTTTAATGAATACGGTAAATAAATTAACCGTAATCTTAAAATAATATTTTTGCTCTTTATACTTGCAAAAGAAAAGACAACTTATTCAAACTTACCAGTGCAGACTCCGTTGAGACATCCACATGGGCAGTGCACTACACAGTTTCCACTTCGGTCCAGCGTGTAACCTGGATGACAAGTACAATTGCCGGGGCTCGAACATATTCCGTTAGCGCATCCTTCACACTTGGGAACACATCGCTCGAGGGCATCTTTGATGTAACCTTGGCAGCAGAATGTTGCTGGTCTGAATGCTCCCGTCTGCAAATTTACATACATAAATATAAAGTATGTTATAGAATTCAACCAATAAACTTCAGGGGTTACAGAGGAGTGTCAGGCGAGCACATTGATATAGAACATTTGTAGTGTTTGAGTTAATGGTTGTTTGCAATAGATCAAAATCAATAACGAGTCAGTACGTCAGTGACAAAACTTCCTTGAGCTACTGCTGCTTGGAGGTAACTGTAGCCATGCTAAGTTCAAACATTACAGTGAATACTTCCGTAATATGTACTTAAATTTTGAAAGAAACGCGAGAAATTAAAATTGAGTTCATTCCAAAACGTACGCCAATTATCTGCTTGGTTCGAAGGAAGGAAAGAAAGAAAAAGAAAGAAGAAAAACGCATTTAACCGCCTGCACGGAGGTTATACTTAGCATCACCAGATTGACAACCAAGCACGTTGGTGACTGCGCTATTACTACAGCTGTTATTTGTCTCTCTGAAACGCATGATTCCCCATGTGAAAGTGGAGATATCAGTGATGCACTGGCCCTTTTTTGGCGGCACATTTTTCCAGAAAAACCAAAGCTCATAACTTTGAAAATACTGCAATGGTAGCTATTTTCGGCTTGTGGAATAAATTAACTATTTTAGAGTGGGAATAGCACGGCATTAGTATTAAGTCTATTTATTTGCTTTTATCAGTACGAATATTCAAATGAAAAATCATTACATAACCTCAAAGTTATGTATCTTATGTCAAAACACTGCTATACCATCCTTTTATAACCTCTGAAAGTTTTCGGTTGAATTCTGTAACATCATGTACATTACATGTGCACTACTAGGTTGCTCGGATAGATACTGAGCAGTAGGTTGGTAGCCTACTCCCCGGTCACTGCAGGGGCTTCTATTGTGAAGTACTGGAAACACAAAGATGTTCAAAATAAGGTCGTCCTGCTCATGCGCAACAGCTCTGCAATGGGTATGAGGATTTACGGTAACAGCTTCTCTTATGTCATTCGCAACCATAGGCTCTTTCTGCGGCTCTCGTTGTGGCCGATTTGACGCATGCACCATGATTCCGTTGTCGCTGCTCCAATTGAAAAAAAAAAACAACAACAAAACAAAACTAGTCCAGTCTCTAACTGGAAACCTTTGCTATAAAGTGCTCGTGATTGTCTGCAATTACGTTTACAGTCTCCAAACACTAACAACATATAATTAATTCGTTGTTTTCGCATGACCGCTATTGGAAACACGAGTGAAGAACTATATCACAATAATCACAATAATAGAGTGCCAGTCATACAATTTCCAAGCTTCAGGATGTGAGTGTTGCACCTACGCAGTAATACACACTCCCGAGGTCATAAAGCCCCTGCGCAAGTAGACCACCCAAATTACTGCTCAATATCTATCCGAGTCACAGTACGTATCTTTGTTGTAGGAAGTTGTGACAGCTGGAGGTATCCAGTCTTTTCTGGATGTGTACTATCTTAGTTTATTTTTAAAGTTATCACTTTTCCATTTGAAATGCTAGTAAATTCTTTGCTTTATCTTTTTTTGGAAAAGAGCCTCTAACAAAGCAAATACGTTTACACTATATCCACATTGAACACTAGTGCGCACTTTGGACTTTTGCTTAAGCTAATGTAAATGTAAATCACAAGAATAATTTTTCAAAGATAAAAGCAGTGGTTACCGTATTTGCTGCTGTGCTTGAAGAATTAACAGGCCTGGCCTGTGAAGTGTTCGCTGACATCACTTGAGCTGTAGGACTGCTGACCCTAGAAGTGAAGAAGCACCGCTAGTTTACAAATGAATTGCAAGTAGTAGTTGTTTGTATTCATTTTGCTTATGTGCGAAGATCGTTTCATAAGCCATGGAAACTCTATTGTCTTACGATAACCTCGCAGCAATCGAAATCTGTTACATACGTTTGAATGCCAGTAAAATGTGTCCGACTGAAGGTGTTAATGCCAGAGGAAGTTCTAAAGAGACGCAAATTGAAATTGTTGTTTTGTCATGCACAAAATGAACAGGTAAATATACCACAAGCCTTCAAATTAGGACCTCAGGTCGGCCGATGAGACAGGGTGTTCTAAAATCTTTTTGTGGTAAAATCTCCATTATAGGATATTGTGACGCAGTGGCTATGGCCGATGGCGGGAGGTCGGTGCCGAGCAGTCTGAGTAAACAACGATAACTACCGCTCGCCAACGTAAGACAGGGTGCGTTATCGGCAGATATTTAACTAGAAGCTTCTGGAAGCTTCTTCTCCTCCAGAAAGTGTGTCGAAATACTTCTAGAACGTTCGAGTATCTTGTGGAAAGATTCCATTGACTATATAAGTCAGTCTTCTCGCGAGAGCAGTCAGAGTTGTTGAGTCGAGTCAGAGAGAGCGTGCGAGTTGGCGGGTAAATTTCCTAGGCGACGTCAAGAGTGATTCTCCGAGCGAGTTGGTGACGGCTGTCGGGTCGTGCAGCGAGTGCAACTGCGGAGCGACGGGTTGTGGAGGTCTTATATTCGACCCCCGAGTGAAGTGAATCGTCCGATGCGAAAGGGCTACGTCACGAAGGAAGTGAAGTGACGGAAAATTTAACTAGTTCACCTTAGTGAAGTGAACTCCCAATGAAGTTGAATTAAATAAGAAATCAGAACAGCGACAGTGAGAACTGAGAGACGCGACAGTTGAAAAAAAAAACTTGACAAAGTCACAGTATGCAGTATTAGCTGCAGCATTAACTTAGCGGATGGCACGTCTACGTATGAAGAATTCAATCCGCGTGCAACACTGCACTCTACAGTTCTTCTGCTTTAGTTCTACTATGTTTACGTCATCTTGAAGCACGGTCTGTAGCGCAGTTGACATTTCGTGCGCTGCTGGCCAACTACCAATGCATCCCATCGGTAGCCTATGGCACAAGCTTTCAATGCATCTATTAGAGCTACCATCCTGCTACTGTTCGAGATATATAAATCGGTTTCCATGAATTATGAAACGACTCCTTAATGATGCCTGCCCTGTTGCATCATAATCATATACATCACCATTCTCATTTTTAAAGTAGCTGCACTTTAAACGCGATCCAGCTTGAGAAGCCGGCGCAATTTCTGCCATGTCAGGTGAGAACTCCTGATGGTCGTCAAGACGGATGGCAGTGGTTAGGGATACTGCTATTAATAATATTATTTTGAAACCGAGCCATGTATTGGAAGAAAAGTCTCAAATATTGAGAAGAATATGTCCCCAACCTACGTCATTAGTGGTAAGTAAATACTAAAATGAAATTGTTCTGGGTTTAACTTTAGAGACATATATGTTTATATACAATCAGGACAATATAATGAATAACCAATAGCTTAGGTGCAGATACCTTCAGTATTATTTGAGAACAGAATGAGCCATTTTCGTTCCTTTTTTCAATTTTAGAAATTTATCATTGTATGCATAAAATACTCTATATTTATAGAATCATTTTAAACACCAAACTGCATTTCTGATTGTTTTTCCTCTGTATCTTATCCCAATAGATGTTGAGCTGGGCTGAAAAGAGCAACATTTCTTCGACTTTTCTAAGCTAGTCAATGAATCCTTCAAAATTAAACACTACGCTCCTAAGAACTCTGAACTACTATCCACTTCTAATGAAATGACAGTTCAGTGTGTCTGTGAACAGCATAACTCAGAAACGAACAGTCGGATAAACACCAAACTTATTATTTAGGTTCAATATCTTCCAAGGATGCGACACGAAGGTTTTCAAGAAAATCCCCCACCCCAGACTACCCTTTACATGGAACATTTTTCGAAAATTTTAATTTTTTCAAAAATGGCTCTAACGATTTTGGTTAAAATATCATATGTTTAAGATATTGTCACGCAAAGTGAAATGTATATCTCGAATTTTCTGGGAATGTCTCCAAAAGTGTTCTTTATTGTGAACGACTTTTGCATAACTGGTAAACCATAAGAGATAGACAAAATTTTACTACACAAAGAAATGTAGATCGCGTTAAAATACACAATTTATGTCATATACATTTTTGTTGTTGAGTGAACCATTTTCGAGATATTGCTTGTTATTGCCTTAAATTTTCCAATACTTATACTTTTTCTCAAATTCGTTATTCATTCTTTTTTGACCTGGTAATACAAAGAGAATGGAATACTCCACATAGCATTCAGCTCTTAAACGCTTAAAGCCTAGCAATTCCCCTTGCATGTACAAGAAAATTAGCAATAAGATTAATAACTCGATATCTCGATTAATATGAAGTATATGGAGAATAAGCGTTTGTATAAATAGGTTGTACAAGAGTAGAGAAAGTCATGTGAGTGTAACACATCAGATTTTTACTTTCTCTACTACGTATAGTAAGTAGGGGAAGTATTGTATTCCACCCAAAAATTCGATACCGAGATTTCGCCGGAAATACATGTTTTGAGACACCCTGAATCCAAAAAAAGCATTTTTGGAAACATGTCCGTGTGTGTGTCTGTGTGTGTGTGTGTGTGTGTGTGTGTGTGTGTGTGTGTGTGTGTGTGTGTGTCTGTGAACAGCATAACTCAGAAACGAACAGTCGGATAAACACCAAACTTGGTATTTAGCTTCAGTATCTTCCAGAGATGCGACACGAAGGTTTTCAAGAAAATCCCCCACCCCAGATTACCCTTTACATGGAAGATTTTTCGAAAATTTTAATTTTCTCAAAAATGGCTCTAACGATTTTGTATAAAATATCATATGTTTAAGATATTTTTATGACAAATAAAATGTATATCTTGAATTTTCTGGGAATGTCTCCAAAAGTATTCTTCATTGTGAACGACTTTTGCATAACTGGTAAACCATAAGCGATAGACGAAATTTTACTACACAAAAAATTTAGATCGCGTTAAAATACACAATTTATGTCATATACATTTTTTTTGAGTGAACCATTTTCAAGATAATGCTTTGTATTCCCTTAAATTTTTCAATACCCATTTTCTCAAATGGGAATTCGTTATTCATTTTTTTTTGTCTTGGATATGCAAAGAGTATTAATCTGTAGCAAAGAGAATGTTGCTGCACATAGCAACCAGCTATTAAGAGATATGTCTATGCTTAAAGGCTACTGTATTTCTATATTGCCCTTGCAAATACAAAATAAGGGGAACATAGTACGCCTTATGCGATAGTCAAATGTTTTTAGAACTGGTCGCTATGTGTAAAATGTAATTCTCTTTGCATGTCAAAAGATCGTTTCTGCAAATGTTTATCTCGATTAATATGAAATAGATGGAGAATAAGAGTTTGTAAAACTAGTTTGTACAAGAGTAGAGAAAGTCATGTGAGTGTAACACATCAGATTTTTTCAGCAAGCATCGGAATATTTCTATCTCTGCTCCTCGTTGTTTATATTTGAATGGCATTTAAACCACAAGACCTTTGTACGAAAGAAACTCACGGGACCATCTCTGCTCCACAAACGCCAGTTTGGTTCTCGGGAGATCTTGAAGAGTTGATCAGCGAAATTACGCTGGATAACACAGAGGCCAGATTCCTTCTTGGAGGTCTGCTTTCAGTGGTCGTCTGCAAACAGATATAAAGAGACATTAGTAAACTGCCTAAAAAGATATCTAATGTATAAAATTGGCAAGACTGTGGACCTCGGTAGATGCGATGGTTTGGATTGCAGATTGGAATTCGCGTAGAATTACTGCTTTATAAAGTTTGCGAATCTGATTAAAAAAAAGGAATATAATCACCCACCAGCTTTCCGTTCTGTACACCGTACCATAGACGATATTTTAAACTTAAATGCCATCAACGCTGCCAATAAGCCATGGAGTAAATTACCATTGAAAGAACTGCTTATTCCAGATTTTCCTAAAAGCTCAGCGCTTGCAAACTTCAGGATGTTGATTGGGAATGACTGCCTTGGCGCACACTTGTACAAATTAAAGCTGACAAAAGTGCATTACATACCATGCAACGATGCTGACAATAATGATTGCTGAATATCTACAAGGATGTGAAAATTTCAAGGATTTACGTGGATGCTGCTGCACAACTGTATTGGGAGAACCGAAAGCGAATAGAGATAATCCAAGGGCCATTACCATTAAAGTACTGCTACTATTACATTGGCAAGCCTTTCTGGCACATTGCCGGTTCCGAATTTTGGATGTAATAGGACAATAATGTTGTACTAATCGAAAATTTTCCTGGCATCATTTTCATCACTTCATTTCATTTCCTTCTTCGTCACCGGCATTTCAGACAATTGGGCTGATCACCCATCCTTGATATGCTATGGTCTTGAGTTTGCTTGCTCCTCGACAACTATTGAACAAGCCATTGGCTTGTAAGTCCCGGGAATGCAAGTCGTACAAATAGGAGGATAATCAGTTAAAGAAGAAGAATAAGTGTGTGTTTAAATGCCCATTACGTTTTTCTTGCAACAAGTCTTTTTTCTTATGTGGCACGTTTTTTCAGTTATATAAAATTCACTGCGAACAATTACGACTTCATAAATAACTCAATATATCAGACATATTGCAATTTAACACATTTCAGTACATTTTTTAGCAAATAATAATCCACGAACATTCTTCGTTGTAGTGATATAGGAGAATTCCATGAAAATCTTCGCCTTGCATTATGAACCTTTTCGCTGCCAGATACTTCGGGCCGTGTGGTGTTGACTTCGACGAGTCGATCTCTGAAAGTTTCCCATGGATTTGAAACCATACATTTTCAACTTGTCTCATTTACACATGCTAGCTCTGCTGAATTTTAACATTGGCTTGCTGTGAATGTAGGGTGGAAGAAACTGATCGTGCAGCGCGCTATGCATTTCCGTCCTGTACATCCCGTTGGTCCCGTTCTGCGTTCACAGAGAGACAACAGCTGCCTTGTCAAAATTCATCAGAGCTAGCACACTTATCGGAAAATACAAACGAGACAAGTTATCTCTGCATAAAATCCATGTGAACCCCGGCACTTTATTCTGTAAATAGTGAAATCTAAAATCATATTCGCATCCAAAAGCCAAAATTAGTGGCCTAAGTCAGACACAGAGATTATTTAGAGGACAGAGAGCACATGCCAGAGCACACAGATGTAAAGGTAAGAACCGCAGAAGACAATAACAAAAAACAGTGCTTCGATGGTTACCACCGCCGTTAGCAATCAAAGAGTTAAAACATGCCGGGCTAAAAGTGTAAGGACTTGTTTATCCCACTTTTCCTGAATCAGCTGTTAACAGGCAGATAAATGCACAGACATGTCGTAGTATAGTGTTATAATATAAACTTCGGTGAAAATGAAGAGTACTTCGGCGGCCATTTGAAGAAAATTCCATATATAGATGCTTTTTATTTGTCATGCCAATATTTGTCAAAATCACTTTCGAGAACTTAAAAACGAATTTTCTTCTATATCTATAAAGGAATGATTATTTACTGTGAGGCAAGTGTGTAAAATTCTCGCCTTATATCCTTAAAACACGAAATGTTTTATTTGTTGAATTTTTCGATTTAAGAGTTGTGTCCACAGACAGATAAAATGCGCTTTTTATTCATGGAGTCTCAAAATGCGCATTTGCGGTGAAATGACAATACTTTGTGTTTGAATTCAATACTGCCTCTACCCTATTATAGATAAGGTTTAGAGAAACTAGGAGAGAGTAAAATAACTGCTACAGGGTATAAAAAAAAGAGAGTTAGGCTCCATGCAACAATTAGAAGTTCAATATTTTCATTTTAAAGGTCTCTCTAATTCAGCCAACCCGCTCTTCGAACTGTTATTTCAACAAAGGACCTGTTACAGATGTGATGTTATTATGCAGATTATGCCATTGTCGTCCAATAAGCACCTGGCGCCGAAAGCACAGCACATGCAAATAACTGTCTGTGAAGAATGGGACGAACTATATGTAAATGTCGCATAAATATTCATAGTCATTTATCTAATTTCAGATTATGCTGTCTTGCAGTATTCCACCTGCTTAAATCTGGTGTGTTTCAACAGCCGTCTACAACATTTCACACACGCTGGTACTGTTGTACTAGATTAGTCATGCAGAAAAACAGCCCAGGACCGTTTTTGTAAAATTAATGAACGCCGATCTCAAAATATATTATGAGTCTATGACATGCACAAAGGTCAGTATTGCCCACTACAGCTACAGTGTGCTTTACTTCTCGTTTGTTTTTGTGAATACAGTTTTCTTTGTAAACAGTATCGTTCACTTTGGCGGATGAACCTAGTAGGTAGAGAGGTATTGCATTCCACCCAAAAATTCTGTATCGAGATTTCCCGTAAAGTATATATTTTGAGGCCGCCTGAATAAAAACAAAAAGCATTTTTAGAAAAAGGTCCGTGTGTGTGTGTGAACATTATAATTCAAAAACGAAAAGTCGGATCAACACCAAATTTGGTATTAAGGTTCAGTACCTTCCAAAGAGGCGACACAAGATTTTCAAGAAAATCCTACCCGAAACTACCGTTTGCATCACACAGTTTTCGAAACTATTATTTTCTAAAAATAGCTCTAAAGATTTTGATTAAAATATCACACATTAAAGAAAATTAAATTGAGTTTTATTTATGGACGCTCTTTAACTGCTGTGGTCCTTAGCGTTCCATTCTATATTGGACGTGAAAGATCGGTAATTTTGCTCAGAGGCCTCTTTATCCTGCTTGAGGTTCTTTTACGTACCGTAAATCTACGACACGGGACCACCGGCTGTACTTCCCTTCCGAAGGAAGCCATGCTAAGGATTTTTACGCCCGAAAAAAATCCATCGCCCTCCGCTGGGTTTGAACCAGCGACCTTGGGAACTAAAGGCTAGCATGGTAACCACTACACCACGGAGGCCGACACACATTAAAGGTATTTACATGACAAATAAACTGTGTATCTTGCATTTTCTTGGAATATCCTTTGAAGTCTTCTTCATTCGGAAGGAAATTTGTATAATCTTGTATAAACTGGTAAACGTTAAGCGATAGACGGAAACGAACTACACAATGAGGCAGTATTTTTAACACTTAAATGATTTCAGTCAAATTATATAATATGTAAATTCAATAAAAGCCCGCCTTGAAGCAATATATGTATGCAATAATTTGTAAAATGTATGTAACAGTCATTGCATATGCTTATATTATTATAAACATGTTCAATAATGTTATGTGAATGCATTACGTAATTTAATAATGTAGGAGCTGTGAGAAATAGATCAAAAGTTGCTAACAATGAGGTAACCTTGAGGCAATAATGAGTTTGAGAGTTTAAATGTTATTTGTGATTCTTGGAAGCATTAATGTAATTTAGTGACGGTTTATAAAAAATAGCCAATCAACAACCAGAAAAAGCTTTAGTTAAATGCAGGTATTCTATTGGAGTAAACGTAGCCAATCAGAGACTTGAAATACAGAAATTTACAAGTTTAGACGGTTGAAATCTAGTCAGTTGCCTGCGGACAGTGTTTGAAACTGGATGCGAGACGTGTCCTCGAGAAATTAATTACAGATACGTGTGAGACGAAAAATAGTATACTTGTTATAAAGTGCAAGTATTAAATAAAAGAATCTCACAGTTCTCTATATCAGTGAAGTGCTATTTAGTTTGTGTCAAGGATTAATAAAAAGGAGTGAATTAAAACTTAAAATCTGTGTAAGCCTACATTCTTGTCGCATCACGCCCTGCCAAAATATTCATGTCTCTAAAATAATACTGATGCAGCCGAGGCAAACATAAATATTAAATATTTAAAGAAACAGTTTAATTACAAAGTTAATACTTTTTTAAACTTGGGGCAAAGGCCACCTGTAAATACATTTGGGGCGAAGGCTACCGGAAACTGTTTACTATACGTGCGGTTGCAACGAATTTTAAATTCGACTCCACAACAGTTGAACTATAATACAACTACTATAACAAACTACTTCTTCAAATTGACGTCCAAAGCGTGGTGCAAACAACGTAACAAACCAACTACTTCAAATTGGCTACCATACGTGGAGCTAAATAAATAAACAACTCCAACGTAAAGACAATACTTCTTCAACAAACAATGTATGTCTCTTTGGAACACACAATTTATACCTATTTCAAATAGGTAACTTTTTTGTGGCATCAGCCATTCCGAGATATCCGTTATTAATGATTCGAATTGTTCAATACTTAGGCATTCTTTTAAAGTCATGTCAACATTCAGTTGTTTCTCGCGATTCCATTCAATCATTTTAAGGCCAGCGTATAGCGTCCAGTTCTTAAACATTTGACTATCGCTGTTCCCTTTGTACCTACAACAAAATGTGTAATGTAGCTATTTATGCAAAAGTTCATTCGGGTTAAAATGAACTAGATACAAAAAATGGCTTTAATAAGACTAGTTTGTATATCCACTAATAAACGATAAAATTGAAATTGAGTTTTATATATGGACGCTCTTTAACTGCTGTGGTCCTCAGCGTCCCATTTATATTCTGCGTGAAAGATCGGTAATTTTGCTGAGAGACCTCTTTATCAGGCTTAAGGTTCTTTTACGTGCCGTAAATCTACGACACGGAACCTTAGCATGGCTTCGAAGCCATGCTAAGGATTTTTACGCCCGAAAATATCCATCCCCTCCGTTGGGTTTGAACCCGCGACCTCTTGAACTAGAGGCTAGCATGGTAACCACTACACCACGGAGGACGACAATAAACAATAGAGGGTAGAAAAAGTCATGTGAATGTATCACATCAGAATTTTTTAAACAATCTTTTAGTTCGCGTTCGTTTGCAGGAAAGAAAGATATTGTATTGCATATCAGGCACCTCTGCAGTTTAACAAGTCTCTTTTCCTTGCATGGCCACGAGAAAAATCTTATGGGTTGCATTCACATGGCTTTCCCTAATCACTCTTCTACAAACTACTCTTACTAAAGTTTATTCTGCTATCCACTTTGAGGCAGTATTTTAATACCTGAATAATTTCAATTGTAATTTAAAATAGGTAAATTCAATAACAGCCCGCCTTGAAACAATATGTAATTATTTAAATTGTATATAGCAGTCATTTCAATAGCTTATTTTTACTGTAAACATATTTTATTAATGTTATGTGAATACTTTATATATTCTAACAATGCAAGAACTGTGAGAATAGTAAATTTTAGATTGCTACCAATGAATAATAATAGACAATTGTGGCAATAATGTGTTTGGAATTCAAAAATGTACTGGTCATGATTAGAACGACGATGATGTAGTTTCAGTGACAGTTTTAAAACTAGCCAATCAACAGCAAAGAAAAGTTTTAAGTTGAATGCAGAAATTCTGTTGGACTAGATTTGGCCAATCAGAGACTCCAATTACCGAAGTTTAAGGTTTTAACCGTTGAGGTTAGTCAGTTCCTGGCAAGACGTGATAGTGTGTAGATGAAAAAAATTGTTCTCTACGGGCGTTTAGTAAAAACTGATATACTCGTTAAGTGAGTGTATAAAAGTTTCTCACAGTTCTTTTTAAAAGTGTATGGTTTATAAATATATGCAAGAAGTTAAAATATAAGTGAAAATCTAAAAGTTTAATTCTGTTACGTCTACAATAACTGTCATTACCACACCTTGTATAAGAATCCTGACTCCAAATTAAGACTGACGCAGCCGAGGCAAATTCAAACAGTAATATTACGTAAGCATTAAATTCAATCCGACGCTCAAAGCAACTATTAAACATAACCTTCATTAAGTTTACGTAACATATATTACGTAACAGCAGCAAATCTTCTTCAAATTAGTGCACATACATGGGGCTAACTCAAAGCAGCATCCACTCAAAAACAGCTAAAGATAATACGTGAACCAACCCACATATTTCAAAGTTGAAGAACATTTACATCTTCAACTTCTGAAAGGGTAGTTTGGGGCTGGGGAATTTTCTCGAAAATCTTCTGCCGCATCCTTGGAAGAAGCCGATCTTAAATTTAACCAAATTTTTGTTTTTGAATTATGGTGTTCACATGCACGCGCGTGGGTGGACCATTTTCTAAAATGTTTTATTTATTTATTCATTCAGGGGACCTCAAGACGTGTATTTCCAGTAGAATGCAATACTTCCTCTACTTACTAAAGGCGAGACCGGCGAGGTGCTCCGCGATAACATGTGAGACTCGCATTCGAGAGGTCCCGGATTCATTTACTGTCGACAGCCCACTCTAACCTTGGGTTTTTCGTGGTGTTTAGGCGATAGCTGGTGTGGTTTCTCATCTACCAAGATGATGTTTCCCTTATTACTCTTCATTCCGTTTCCTTCTCACGTTTCAAGTGTGCCTTTAGGTTTGATGGCGTGACAGGTGGTGCGGATGCTTCCACCAAGGAAGCAGTATTCCCCGTGGACACCAGAGGGTTGCCTGGATCACGGGTCGTATACTGCCCTCTCTGAGCAGCTCTCGTATTGGGACGGGTCTTCGAGGCCTTTCGCGACTATCTGTAACCTCCTGTGGTTCCTTCACTTCATCCCTTCTTCCATAAAATTAAAAATCAAAGCATGCAAATTGTAGTATCATTTGTTTTGTCTGCATGTTAAAATGAGGAGGTCCCGAGTTCGATTACTGGCTGGGGCGGGGATGTTTTCTTTAACCATAATCTTTTTCTATCCTCCGCAAAGTTTGGGAGTATGAATGTGAGAGTGAATACGAGTGTATTTAATAGCGAAATGTATTAAAATACATCGTTGAGATAACCTACAGTTCAATGAGCAATAACACCATAATTGTTTATAAAGTCAAAAGCCACCGATATGGCTATAGATGTTAAAGGGGGTTAACAAAACATTTCTCTGCGTTTTGGTTGATTGAATTTTTTAAAATGAAGAGTTTTGGAATCACTGTAAGTGTTTTAGGTATTCTGTAATTTTATGCTTAACCTATGTGTTCTTTGCAATGTTCTGTAGTCTCATTAGGACTGCATATATACTGGATAGGTATATAATTCATCTAGGGATCCCAAAAGATCCGTTTTCCTCAGGGCAGTGTCGTTTTCAAAAGATTTGTTCGAACGACAAAGTCCAACTGGAGTAATTCGCAATTTTTCATGGCCGTTAAACGTCTTTTTCATGGAAGCAAAAACAAAAAAAGCCTATTACAACGAAAACTTAAAATTAACCCTCTCTCTCTTCATGCTATACTTGACATTTTTATACTCGTAGCAGTATCTCTTGATGTATATTTGATGGATTTACTACATTGCACCCGCACACTTTGGCTCTTTCTGCATTATAACATTTTAAGTTAACACTGCATTTCTTTTGTATTAATATGCACCAACAAAATGCAAAACAGCTGCAGTCATTGTTTCAACCCCGCACGTTGAGAAGAAAATTATGAGGACCTAGACGTGTTCATTTCTGTATACTGTCTATAGATACCAGCAATAATATTGGTCTCAATAAATGTAAGGCTGTGTACATTGCCTGATTTAGTCAGTAAATATGAGTGAGTATAAAATGCTTTGATCCCAAAAGCCCTCCGAAAACGTTTATGAAGAGGTACATAGGATGTAGGATGTGTTTATAGGAAGGGGACAACTCGCACCTGCGACCAGCTTGATCTATTGTGGCTACACCCCGGGATACAGGGAAGAGGTGAAGCAGCCGTAGGAGGTCTCAGGCCCGCAGGCAGGAGGTCTGCAGAGACGTGCGGAAGTCCCTAATATTTCCAGTTTGAACACCTGCGCACCAGTAGGGATGAAGAATCGCGAGAGAGGGCGACGAAGCGACCCTAACAGGCGGAACAACGCATCCTCGCGTTCACGGGGAGAAATGCGCAGGCATTCACGCCATCTGCCGACACCGCCAGCATCGCAAGATCCGACAACACACGAAACGTGAAAGGGAGAGATGAAATTAGAGGAAATGGGTAAAGGAGAAAGGGGAAAAGGGTGGTAGAATATACCCCCGGCATTCGCCTAGGCGACCAGGTGAAAACCACGGAAAACCCCATAGTCACAGTGGGTTGTTACCGGGAATCGAACACGGGACCTCCCGAATGAGGGCCACAGACGTTGGCAGCTGAGCCATCCCGCTCGGTATGAAGAGATACATTCTCGTACATAGACTTTCAACTGGCAGTAGTATGTATCAGACGGAGTGATGTAATTAAATTATTGATAGTATCGTTCGATTTGAGAACCCATTTAAACAAGCGAAAGTTAAAAACCAAGCTATTTATTAGCCATCGATCAAAATATCGCCCATATCGGCGTAAAGCTTCTCTAACAGATTCCGAATTATTCAGATCATTTATTTTACTATACCTTCTTGATTAAGCCTCCATTTTTTTCCATTAAAATACGGAACGCCTGAAAAGGCTGTGATCACCTGATCAATAATTTTTTAAATATGGTGTTAAGAGAACATTAAGATGAAGAAACATATTATTGAATAAATGCACTTTGCATCAGAACAATGTTTATTAATATCCTAAGTGAAGTGCACTTACAACTCCTTTATATTACTAGAATTTTGTTTGTATTTTTCATCTGAGTGAGTTTGCTCACATAACTGCTTATTGCGTACATGTCTGCACATGAAGTGTTTAGATTACACTTGAATCATCGCATTGGCAATTGTGCTATCTAAAACATTTGTTTTATCACATCACCAATAATGATTCATTTTTGAAAACAAACGCTCAATTCCTACATTCGACCCCAGAATACACAGAGCAGGTTCTAAAATTTTAGGCAGGACTTTTATTTTTATGCATTTTTCTTTTACCACTCTGAGTATTCCAACCCACCTAACGGGGAAGCCAAGAAACTACGAACCGACTGCGCGGTGTTTTCCCACTGGGAGTGTGGAAACATGATAACGCACTGCTGCTATAAGCAAAGTCACGCTTTTGACGTGGTTTTGCTCTACAGCGGAAGTGCAGTATTGAGTTTACGGTGATGTGATGTAGTTCAGTTATTACGAGTTATTTATTATTTTGTCCTGTACTTAGTCACAAAGTATATTATGGCTCAGTATATGTTTTCTACTGCACAGCGTGTGTTTATTTATGATTCGTATGTGTTAACTCAGTCAGCTCGCCAAGTGAAAGTACGATTTGCAGAAAGATTTCCAATGTAATAGTTCCAGCCGTACAACAATCCATGAACTTTACAATAAATTTTAGACTACAGGAAGTGTTCAGGCTAAAAATCTAAGACGGCGTACGGTTCTTACCGAAGAAACATTAAAAGACATCGGTCATCGTTGGGGAATTCCCCCAAAAAATCACTTAGGCGTCTTTCACAGCAGGCAGGCATTTCTTATGGCTCTGCGCGAAGAGCTACCAAATTGCTGAAGTTAAAACCATGTAAAATAACTATGGCACATGCTCTTCAACCAGGTGATCCTGTAATTAGGCGCACATTTTGTGACTGGAATCTCAATAGTGTACACAATGGCGAAATAAACCCATGTTTAATATTTTTCAGGGACGAGACTTGGTTCCACCTTCATGGATATGTGTGTACACAAAATAATCGTTATTGGAGTTCTGACAAACCTAATATTGTTCGTGAAGTGTCCCTTCATGACGAAAATATTGGTGTATGGTGCGCCATGAACGGAGAAAGAGTTGGAGGGCCAATGTTTTTCGAGCCAGCCGTACATACGTGAATGCAATTTGCCCCCCCCCCTTTTTTTGAGAATTAACAGGGAGCGTGATTTTGTCTTTTTTTCAATAAGACTCTGCAACAGCTCATACGACCAATATTTCGATGAGAACAATTGAAAGTGTGTTTGAGGACAGAATTATTAGTATAGATTTGTGGTCCCCTCTGTCCCCTGACCTAGCCCCCTGCGATTTCTATCTCTGGGGTAACTTAAAACAAAGTGTACAAGACAAACCCACACACCCTGGAAGAATTAAAACAAAATATCCACCAGGAAATTGCCAGCATTTCTCAACGTGAACTACTGCAAGTGACGGATAGTTTCCTAAAGAGGTGCCAAAAATTATGGACAACGACGGTGGCCAGTTTCAGCATCTCCTTTCATAGAGTTGGTAAGTAAAGCCTTTAAAAGTAGTTTTAAAAAATGTTGTATGGTTTCATTCGCGCCTTTCTGTGGTAGCGGCAGACGGCAACGAGCGCCGAGGACGCGGATAGGAAATACACCGCGCAGACGGTTCGTAGTTTTGTTACTCTCTCTGTATTATGCACTTCTTCCTTGGAATCGTTTCAGTAATTTAATTTTTCAGCTACAATTGTTTTGACAATATAATATTCATCAAAAAGGTTTGCACTATCAATTTCTACACTGTTACTTTCTGAATCAATGGTATACATGATTCTATTTCACTCCATTATAACCTCTTCTAATATTCAAGTCCTGCATTATAAAATGAATGAACATAGGAATAAAACCTACTGCGAGCAGCGTGATCACCGTTATACAATTCCTTCAACATAGATTTAGCCTTCAAACTCACAAAATCAGTTTCTTTCCTGTTTTTATCTTCGTTATGAGTAATTCACAACAAGACATTTATCTCTGCAAGGCAGGCATTCCTTTTAGATTTCTCGAATGCTTGTTTCAAAAAGAGTGATGAGCAAACCATAACCACCATTCAGATTGCTCACTTTTGAAAACTGGTTGCAAAGATAAAGGACAATCTGATTGGGAGAGAAAAAATTACTTTAGAGCAGGATATAAATTAGAATTCTTTCAAGAGCATAAAGCAATGGCAACCATCTTGTACTGCTGTAACCTAGCACTTGACGGTAACTGACATTTACAAAATACAGAACTCTTTTGAGTCTTTCCATCCTTAGAGTATAAATATGAAAATATTTGTAAATTTTACAAATGAAATTCTCTATATCGATTGGCAGCGTCCCAACGGCTGTTTCCTTACTGTTGTGGATGATAATGCCATGCGACCCACACCTATAAGATAATTTCTACAAGGCTTCTTGTAGTTTAGCAAAAAGATTTTCTCTGATACTTCTGTTTACTCCACCAAACATACTGATCGTATTGTTGTAAATAAACATACAAACTTTGATTCTGGGCAGTGATCATGGAAGACCGACATAACCTTTTTAGATATTAGATTAAATGTTTTCTTTTCAATAGGAATGAATTCCAATATGTTTTGATGCACCCCGCTTTCTGAAATAAATATGTAACTAATATTGGAAGAAATTTTCTTAATTTGTGATTATTGGTATGAATGGTTAAACTTACAAAGTTGGCATGGTCAAGATCTTCTTTAAGAAGCTGTTTGCACCAAGGAATTAATACATTATTAACGATGGCTTCAGCTTTGGTTCGTTTACAACTTAGCTTGATATCATCGAATTTTTTAATGACGTTTTGTTGTGCAATCCATGGAACTGTAGCTATGATTGACACTCGGTATAGTATACAAAAGTTCCCTCAGCTGCAGCCAATCTAGCCTCCTCATTTCCTGGATTTTTTCCAAACTGAGTTACAATTCAATTACGCTTTTACTATTTACCTATTTTATCTTGATGGAAATTAAAGCTCGTAACTGTAACATGCGTGATTATTGCTATATAAGAGTCGTCCTCAGTGGTCTAGGGGTACCTCTAGTTCCCGAGGTTGCGGGTTCAAACCCGGCGGAGGGCGATGGATTTTTTTCGGGCGTAAAAATCCTTAGCATGTCTTCTTTCGGAAGGGATGTAAAGTCAGTGGTCCCGTGTCGTACATTTATGACACGTAAAAGAATCTCAAGCCTAATTAAGAGGCCTCTAAGCAAAATTTCCGTCTTTCACGCCCGATATAGAATGGGACGCTAAGAAGCATAGGAGCTAAAGTACGTCCTTAAATAAAATTCAATTTAATTTCGCTATATAGAGCAACTTTAATGAAATGTCTTATTATGGTGAATTATCAGGTCGACCCTCAACGACAATATTATATCTTACGTTATTATAATTAGTGTAAAATCATTCTGTGATCCTAAATATCAAGAGTTTGATTTCATGATAGCTCTTTAATAAAGTGTGTTTATGCTAGCAATGTTTTACAGTTTTAAATTCATATTTAATAGAAACAACGTAAGTATAATTTCAGGATTTGTGAAATAAACTTACCCATTTTTTTTTTTTTTTGTGAAATAGTAATTGATTTTAGAAGTTGTTGCAACAGAAACTGCAGAAACGAATTTATGTTTGCTTGAGTTCTCGTACTGAACAAAATCCGAGTTTACACCATGTGCAATCGAAAATGTGGAATTATAAATGTTATAGTGAACTTCATAACTAAGCTTTGTCTCTTCGAGGAAAGGACATTTTCCCTAGAGAAGGCGCGTTTGCGTTTCGGCATAATACATAGTTCATGGAAATATTTATTCAGAAAGAAAACTTTCAGCTTTCCCAAAAGTAGGGTTTGCCAAACAGACAAAGCTTAATACTTTTACAAATCATTATACAAAAACAAGAATAACACAAGAAGACAAAACACGATTATCATTGGAATAAATTCCAATTATGAGTAAAAGAAAACAGCGGAAAATTCCATTTTAGAGGGGAAATTACTAAAAGTGTGGCTCTTCTGCTGTTAGTCATACGCTACAGAATGAAATTAATTTGAATATAGATGGTTTTGGAGAATTTTTATTGAACCTGAGCAAAAACTGCAATGCTGTACATGAAATTGGCCTTGAGACTGAACTTTTTGCAAAACTCAGCAAAGTGCCTAGGTTCCTCTTGCCCCAACCATCAGTCTAATTATAAATTGTACTTCTCGAGGCAGTAGGTGATGGTAGGCTCGTAGATTCGACATTTTCCAGTGTGTGCTTCAGCTGGTTGTTGTTCATTCTGCTCCATTCTCATTGTTGGATCGATGATACGTCCGGATGATGAGTCTGTTGGAATGGCTAGTATGTCAATCCGACGAGAGGAGCCGTCTTGAGAGAGTCCATGCACTTTAGTTTTAAGGCTTCAGCAATAGTGGATGTTATTTTATGATGCCGACAATTCCGCAATGTCTTTCCGAAAGGACAAGACAATACAGAACATCAATTGCCAACACTAGACCAGGCAAACTTCGTCTGTCCTCACTGTCCACAGAAGAACGCGCTAAACAATGACGACAATAAGTGAGATAAGTACCGATTCAGCATTTCTCGCAACAAGAAATCGCAAAAATAATTTTTACTTTAGGAGACGGTGTCAAGTTAATACAGGATCTATTCGCGTCCCAACAAAAATTCTGGGGACGCGAGACACACAAGTAATAAAACGGGACGAACGGCAGGTTTATTTTTGACATTTTCATTTCACTAGCACAACAGCACTTACTATATTCTTAGACCACTGGCAATCAACTAGACAAAGTCAGGCTCACAAGAATGAGCAAAATAAAGCAATAACAAAATCTACAACAATAGACATTCGGACTCAAAAATAGATAGAACCAAAGAATGGACAAAATAAAGCGACAACAAAAACGGAAATAATCGTTCAGACTCTCAAATTGTGAAAAATCAATTTAGTAGGTATGCGCAAAGCTAACTACCAAAAGAGGTCAACAGAGAGATAGTTTCATGTTATTTTTGCAACCAACGCAACAGATATGAGGTATATATAACAAGTGTCAGTAAGATCAACAGTCATTTTCACGTCAAAATAAGATATATAGCATTCGGGTATCGACTGAATCCGCATGTTAGTATAAAGGCAAGTTTTAGTTTACATCCTTTCCTTCTGTCCTGACCTGACCAAGCAAGGCACCACAGAACAGCAACAAGGCACCTCCCGGAAGCTCATGATAGCTACAATCAGTTTTTGGCTATGGCGAGAGATGGCGCAGAGAGCGACTATTAGTGGCGGTCTCTGAAGTAGTTTGTCTCGGTTACTTCAAATACCTTGACACCTGTTGCTGCTTGCTTGTAATATGCAAGGCATCTAACCCCGTGGAGGAGCAGTCATTTTAAATATTAATGATCTGCTGAAAAAAGCTTTATAAAATATAAAAACGACTACTATATTAGTAAAATATCCATACTATTCATATGAAAGGGTTTAAAAAGGGGAAAGACATGAATTCCATTTCAATTCTTATAACGTACATTGAAGAGACAAATTGAAACCTGACTCTCTCGGCTGGGAGTCGTGGCGTGCTCCTGTAATCCAGCAACTGGAAGCCAGGTGTTGAGGATGGTTTGAGGACAAGAGTCCTGGTGCTCAGTAACTTCACGTTGACTGGGCGTCCGCACTAAGCTCGGCATCAATATGGGCGCCCCTGGGGAGCTGGGGGTGGCCAGGTTGGCTAATGAGGGGCGAATCGGGCCAGGGGGGAAACCCAGCAGCCAGAAGTCCCCGTGTCGAGCAGTAGTGGGATAGCGCCTGGGAGTGGGGACTGGGTAACAGCTTGACCAATACAACTAGACCAACATCTATTTTTTTTCCGGTTTTTAAAATTATTTTTTTTACCTTGTCCATAGAAAATACTGCTCGTAAGAATAAAAATATGTAGAAATAAAACGAAAGTAAATGGGACTGGTGGTTCGTAAAATTTCTTCAGCCAGGATTACTCTCCATTCTCTGTTAGTCTGAAATTATGAGTGAGAGTGTGAATAACCCAAAGTAAACGGACCCTTAATAAACGAGTGAACATCATTGCCGATGAAGAATTGTTCCAAAGGTAAAGCCAGCGATGATCTTAGATGTTCAAGGCGGCATATTAAATGGAGGGGGGAAGTAGGGACATTTGGGTGTCCCGTTATATTCTTATCGGGACTCGGTACAGCTGTAATAATCTTTACAAAATCGGGAAGGGTGGCAGACCTATAGTGTTCTGTCTGTCCCGCAAACTAGTATTCAATTGTTGTAATACAGTTTAAGTCCGCTCTTACTATGAAATAGTAACATATAAAAATAGTATATTATATACTACGTCACTGGCACGTGTTAATACATATGTTGTAGTTTTGTGAACCCTGGAAGGAATATATATATACTAATATAAAAAAAATGGTCAAGGCCTTAACGTAATATATAACCAACAGTAGTGATGTTAATAGAAATAACAATAACGTGAAATACGCACAAGTGTGCAAGCATGAAACAAAGCTGTCACTGATTTTGAGCACTTTGTGAATATGTCGCACTTTATTTCACAGAGTTTACAAATACATTTATCCACGTAGTAACGTGGAAATTAAAATTATTATGGAGCGCATTTTATATACGACTCATTACGACGTTTCCTATGTACTGATTTGATTCTGATATCATATGTTCTCACACATAACATGTAGTCTTCCCTCGCCTGGTAAAGCAGTATGCAAGAATAAAAGTTTTCGTTACCTCGCGGTAATAGTTTTGTTGTATGTATTGTTGCAAATGTTTAACAGTTTGAGTGCAATATAAACATCAACTCAGATAAGGTGACCATATTTCTGAAACAAGAAAATGGGACAATGGACAAAAGAGAATGCGTAAAATTGTTTCGTCATAAATACGAAGGTTTCGAAACTAATAATAAATAAATGTGTAACTTACATATATAGTAGCTCTGAATTCACTCCAGCCTGTAGAATTAATAGTGCAGGAATCATTCCTCATTGATATTTTACTGATGAATGGATAATGAAAGATCGGTTGTGGTGGACAGTAGGATAAGCGAACGCTCCTTTTACAACTGCTAATTTCATATCTTTAATACCAAAACTTTCATTTTTTAAAAATTATCAAAACGGCGCTAGAAGAAGCACTTGCAGGCACCATTCGATTATGTTTTTCACTGTTTACATGTTGTGATATATCCAATCCCCCCCCCATGGCTTAAGTAGATGCACACTTATTGCATCGAACATCTGAGAAAGAAATTGTTTTTTTAATGTATGATATTCCTTTTGTAGGTCACTATTAAAAACACTTCCTTTTTGGCGGTGACATATTATTAATTTCAAGTGTTTTAGCGCTCGCAGTTTACAAAAGTTAACTGCATTTTATTATTTCACAAATGCAGAAAACAGTACTGTCTTCTACCAAAGTCACAACTGTAATGAATTTCTTTTGACTCAAGCATATGCGTTTACATTTTTCGTTATTGTTGGCGGCATTCACATGAAACACAGGTGATTACGATTAATTCTTGATAGCGCACACCGGCACATTTCAATTGTCGTCAGCAACTGTATTTTTTCAACCGAAGTCTCCACACGGTTTCAGGTATATACGTATTGTAGACCCATAATATAAACAGCGCTTTGCTTTGTCAGTATTTAACTTTTTTATCAAATGATGCTAAACAGACATTTTTAATTTTTGAGAATAATAGCTAACGGCGTTTTATGCCGATAACTCATTGCCACAAACAGCGTCCATAAATAAAACTCAATTTCAATTTTTTTATCAATTGCCACAAAAAGGGACATTTTGACGTAGCGTTTCTGCCTTAAAAAATCTGATGTGTTACACGCACATGACTTTCTCTACTCTTGTACCAACTATTTATACAAACGCTTATTCTCCATCTACTTCATGTTAATCAGAAAAACATTTGCAGAGTCTATCTTATTGCTAATTTTCTTGTAGATGTAAGGGGAATATATATTTACAAGGTCAATATAGAAATACAGTAGCCTTTAAGCACATACATATCTCTTAATAGCTGGTTGCTAGGTGCTGCACCATTCCCTTTGCCACAGATTAATACTCTTTGCATATCCAAGACAAAAAAATGAATAACGAATTCCCATTTGAGAAAATAAGTATTGAAAACTTTAAGGGAATAACAAGTAATATCTCGAAAATGGTTCACTCAACAAAAAAAAAATTTATATGACATAAATTGTGTATTTTAACGCGATCTACATTTTCGTGTAGTAAAATTTTGTCTATCTCTTATGGTTTACCAATTATGCAAAAGTCGTTCACAATGAAGAATACTTTTGGAGACATTCCCAGAAAATTCAAGATATACATTTTATTTGTCATAAAAATATCTTAAACATATGATATTTTAATCAAAATCGTTAGAGCCATTTTTGAGAAAATTAAAATTTTCGAAAAATATTCCATGTAAAGGGTACTCTGGGGTGGGGGGATTTTCTTGAAAACCGTCGTGTCGCATCCTTGGAAGATACTGAATCTAAATACCAAGTTTGGTGTTTATCCGACTGTTCGTTTCTGAGTTATGCTGTTCACAGACAGACAGACACAGACACAGACACACACACACATACACACACACACACAAACACACACAGACACACACACGGACATGTTTCCAAAAATGATTTTTTTAGATTCAGGGGGTCTCAAAACATGTATTTCCGGTGAAATCTCGGTATCGAATTTTTGGGTGGAATCACGTGGAATACAACACTTCCCCTACTTACTATACGTAGTAGAGAAAGTAAAAAAGACGGGACAGAGACTCACAAAAAGGGACTGTTCCGGGTCACCTTACACTCAGAGTGTCTTCACGTAAATAACTGCGCTGTTATTTCTTCTTGTGTTTTATAGTGCCTCCTTTGTAGCGTTATTTCTTTCGTTATAATAACGATAATTAATATGACTTTTGATAATAGCATTAGTAGTCTCGCAATAACTATAAACATAACTTATAATTTCTTCTTTGGTCAACAGCGTGAGCAAGACGATTTATTTAGTTTTGTATCCACAATAATGAATATAATAATCAGAGACGGAAGCTTAGGCATTATAAATCATTAAAATAGGCAGGCAAAAAGGCATTATAAATGGCTAAAATAGGCAGGGAAAAAGGCATTATGAATACTAAAACAGGCAATAAAAGTCAATTAGAAAAACCCATTTATTTAATAGATTACACTATTCAATAACTCGATCGTCATATTTTAAAGAACTTTAAAGTTTTAAACAAAATGCTAGTGTTGTAATTGACACAAAAATGAAACATTTTTTTTAAAAAGGCCTGTGTATTGCAATTGCCTTATTCGTTGCACATGACAACCAAATGCTTTTTTAAGTTCTGGGGTCATGTTGAGTCTCCTGTCACATCTATCATATGAGAAAATGACCTCTCAACATCGATAGAGGTTATTGGAGCAAATCTAAAACATAGCAACATTGTAGGATAATATACTTCTCCAAAAAAATGTGATAATGTAGGTTCTGTAATTTTCACAAAGGTATTCCTGAGGAAAGCTTTACATAAGTGGAATGCAAAGTGGGATTTTAGACTCTATGTTGCAATTACTGTTGGAAGCGAAGAAATCTTCTTCCCAGTAGCCTTGGAAAGTACATTTTTGTGTTTGATTGTGCCGATATGATATATTGTGATATAAAATACTTCTTTTCGTATTTCACTGACTGCTCCCATATTTTGCATGCGAGTACTTTACCGACGGTACAAAATAATACGTCGGATCCAAAAGTATTAACGTAACTTTGTAATTTACTGCGTAAAGAAACACTGAATTTCGGCATCTTTCTGTTAGCTACAACAACGTCGCAACGAAAACTGAAAGAAAAACAAAGTTAGACCCGCAGTCATTATTGCCTTTTAAAATAAACACTCAAACGCTTCTGTTATCTATACATTTATTTGCGCGGCAGCACTCATTGTTGCAAAGCAAATAATGAACTGAATGAAGGACGCCTATGTTGTCTGCAACTTAAAGACAAAATATATTTCGGCGAACTAACTTTCATTGTCACGGACTAACGGTTATTGAAATAAAATGTACCTGAAGGAAATGTTTAATAATTAATAAATAATAGACATATGGGGTAACGGCAACAAAAAACATTTATTTCGTAAAATACGCCTTTATATTTAAAAAGGCAGAAAAAGGCAACATAAAACTGTGGAATTTCAATCACAAAGGTATAATTCGTACGATTCACTTTCAAATTGAAAATAGATTTGACACATTTAAAAAGGCATTCTACCTAAGTTCCGGTCTCTAATAATAATGAATCAACAGCGTTGTCAACTGAGCTTGCCAGGTAGCATTGGCCCTCCCGTCCCCCCCCCCCAACATACTAAAGGTTACAAGCAACTGCCCAAGGCTTCTTTAACTCCGCGTGGTAGCGGAACTGTCTCTCAATGGGCAAGTTATAATATGGCGATTATAGTCCTAAACAAGTTAGAAATGGAAAATATCTGTAACAATGGAAATCTGAAGTACAACATGGGAAACATTTTCATGCGTTTATCGAATTAATCAGTAGACTTCACACAATGTTTGTGTCGTACTTTTTGTGTGAGTGGCAGCGAGGGTCTCCAAATATTAGGTAGTCTTAAATACTACAAACTACTGGTAAATTTTATTTCTAAGCTTCTTAAGTAACTATTTTGCAGTAACTATATTTACCATCACCATCTATTGGAATTATATTTATGTAGTGAAACGCTTTGTTCAAATGACTTTATGGCTGCTTTTCATGGAATTGAAGTTTTAATTGTGAAAAATTCTTGGGACGTCTGTATCATAAAAGAAAGAAAAAAAATCTGTAATGAATAAGTACATATAATGCTAATATTTTTTGAAAAATAAATAATTAATTTGTACTGAATAATCCCAAATTAAGTCAAATAGATAATCCCCAATTTACGCTAACGTTAAAGTTATTGTAGTCTTACAATGCACATAAAACAGGCACAGCCGAACTACTACGCTGTGAAACACATCAGGAAGAAAATTCAACATGCAAATTGGACTACCCATATAGCTGACTCAGATCAGGTTTTGCCTTTCTTGGATGGGAGTGAGGCAGGCAGTCTGCCTACTGAGCATGCGAGTGGCTTGCTTGCCAGCCTCCATATAAGTCGAATAGTTAAAAGCGGTTTTAATACACCTGTCGTAGGCAATCGATCCCTCGATTATTTTTCTAACATCCTCTCCAACACAATATTTATATACTCACCCAATGCATAGTTCAAGAAGTACATCCAGCTTATACCACTGTGGGCAGAGGAAACGAATCACCACAACATGGACATAGGTATTATGAAAAAGCGACTCCACAGTTCCGAAACCTCCAGTCAACCACAAAACGACTGTGCTGTATCCATCACCCATCAAGATACCCCTACTGAATGTTCTAATTCATAATACCACATAAATTGCTGCTTACAAATAGGTGAATGAGAAATTTAAAATAAATGGAATAATTAGCTTTCTCTGGGCGTTGTTAATTTAAATCTTCACACATGATATTCATAACTCAACAGTAACTCAACTAAATTAGCAATACAACGCTGTGAAGAAATCGGCCTCGCCATCAATACATCAAAATCTGTTTGTTTATCCATTAGAAATGGAAAATATTCTCCTAATAATATGATGATTTCTGAAGATAATGACATTCACTGTCAACACCCTGATGAGAAAATACGTTACCTAGGCATCAACTTAAAATATGAAATAGTTTTGACAGTAACTTTAGAAAAGATCACCCCTGTTACAAGCAGACCAGAAATTTATTATTCTAAACTCATACATCTCAACGACATTAATTCATCCGTTTCAAGTTATTCCAATGGATAAAATTCCACAACAATTTTTAATTGATGCTGACAAAATCTTAAAATGTACTTCAAAAAACATTCTACAGTTACCAACGGACGTTCCAGACCATATGGTATACTCTGAAAAAAAGTATAAAGGCCTTGGTCTTTTCTGTTCCTCATGGGGAGTTCGACTCCAACATATAAACATCCGCAAAGTTCTAAAATACTTTAACGACCGAATTGTTAACATTGTAAGAGATTTTGATTAAGAAACTCAAAACTGTTTACGACTCCTCAACATTACTCAAAACAACATCAGAGATCCTGTAAGTCTTCTCCCAGATGCAAGGAAAGTAAGACGACATTTGAGAGAAAAAGAATTCCAACTTTGAAGCGAATTACCGCACAAAGGAAGAGGAGTTAAAATGTTCAGTGATTATACACCTGCTAATAAATGGATCCGAGATCATCGCGGACTTTCTGGCTCTGAATTGAGAGATGCCATCAAAATGACTGCTGGAGTTATTGCTGTACGCTCCTTAGCAGGGGGGTCCCGGAACAATACCCTCTGTCGCCGTTGTGGCAGAGAGCACGAAACCTTTGCACACGTTCTGGGTGCTTGCCCATATGGAGAAGTGCTGCGAAACAGCAGACATCACAAAATAAGAAGTGTGATTGCAGCAGGTATGAAGGGAAAAGGTTTTCAGGTCCACGAGCAGGTATATGGATTATCCAACAGTGGTAGCAGCAGGCGCATCGACATCATCGCCTACAAGACAGAAGCGAGTTAATCATTGATCCTACTGTGCGCTTTGAATCCCACTGTCAACAGCCCGAAGAAGTAGACGTAGAAAAAATCCACTCTCTCCTATTACAAGGATAAATACAATTTAAATAAAATCTCAGTCACAGGATTGATGAAAGGAGCTAGAGGGACAACACCCAAAAATCTACACAAGTTTTGGGTAGATTATGACCTAGATAAACGCCTACTTTATCAAATAGCAATCATGGCTATTAGACGATCAATTCTCATCCTCAGAAATCATTTGTATTCAATATAATATTGATACACCACTTTACAAATCATTGCAATTATTAAATTATTATATATTTATTTATTTTAGCTGCATAATAGGATTGGTTTATACCACTTCTCTGTTCCGATTTAAATTCATTTATATTTCTATTTTAAGTTGATTTTCATTATTTAGATATGTTAACTATAAATTGTCATTATTGTTGTCAATTTAAATGTGTTAATTGTATAGGTATACTTTGTCTATATGGCAGCCCTTAATTGAGGGAAGTGTTAATAAAACGGTACTTTGTGGGTGTCACTTTTCCAACATCATTCTGTGCAATTCACATTATGCACAGTTTCTCATAAAATGTGAATTATCATGAAATAAATAATAACTTACCATTTCATGAAACATTTGCCTCGATAATAACTTATTTTATGCAGGTTAGTGTATAAAACATAAGTTTTTTTAAATGTTCAGTAAAATTTGACTAGAAATAAAGTGCAGGAGTTTTTAAAGATGAGAGGAAACCGGAGCTCCACTAGGTATGACCTTTTATAACGCAGTTTTCTTTTTTACGGCTGTACAGGCATTTGTTAGTTATACGAATTCGCTGGTCTCTTGCTTCTTTACTTGAGAAGCGCTAATATTTTATTTAATAGTATATCTAAATATATATAGGTTAAATAATTTTCAAAATTAGGTCTGTAATCATAAATCATTAAATTTAAACTGTGTTCGTTTTGTGCTTCGAAGGTTATGACATTTTTGGAAATAAATTTACAAAAATTTAAGATGCTTCTTGTTTCAACCACTTTTTATTTGCCCAGATTTTAACCAGATGTGAAATATGGACATCCTTCCCCAAAAGGACTACCATACCTCATCACTAGACATTGAGTCTTTAGATTTTTACTTTCTCTACTACGTGCACACAGAAAGTAGAGGAAGTATTGTATTTCACCCAAAAATTCGATTCGCTGAAATACATGTTTTCAGGCCCCCCTGAACACAAAAATAATTAGAAAGAGGACGGTATGCATGTTTGCGTGTGTGTGTGTGTGTGTGTGTGTGTGTGTGTGTGTGTGTGTGTGTGTGAATTTAATGTTTATAAAGAAAACCCAACCTAAGCAAACCCAAAGATTAACAGAATAGTTAAATGAGTGAACTATTATTCCAAAAGGTAAATCCGTTGATATCACTTTAGATGTTAAAGGCGGCATATAAATGGAAAAAAGTCTAAATGAGCAAGGAAGGTTTATCTGTAGTAACAACAAATAGATAGAAGAATAAACTTTTGTAAGTATAGGTAGTTTTTAAAAGAGTAGAGTAGAGAAGGTCATGTGAATGCAACATATCAGATTTCTACCTATTGTTTTCCACAAGACCCTATCAAGCCTATCTGTGTCAGTTATATGCATTATGTACATACTGACGGTATTTAATTAGATTTTATAGTGCCTATACGCATCCATTTCAATGTTACGACCTATTGTAGTTTTTCGAGCCTATAAAAACCTTTATTCGCCTTATATCTCATAGAGTAAGCTGTAACATTTTTAATTTATTATATTCTCAAGTTTTCACAATATGCACTTAAGATAAAGATGCAAACAAAGCATGTTATTATTAAAATTATTATTATTATTATTATTATTATTATTATTATTATTATTATTATTATTATTATTATTATTATTATTAACCTTTCACAGCACCCATCTAACAGCAAGCCTACGTTGTTGATTCTGCTGTAGAATATTATTTCAAACTCAAACCTTCCTTGTCTCTATATAGCCTACACATAGATAAAAACACAAGGAACATAAAGGGATTAAAATATGATCTAAATATAAACATAATCTAAAATCAAAAGACAAAGTATTTTTTTAGTCCCTAGTGCTACTTGCCTATAAGAAGCAGAGGAAGTATTATACTCCACGCAAAAATGCGATGTCGAATTTTCACCGGAAATGCATGTTTTAAGATCTGAATAAAAACAAAAGCATTCTTAGAAAAAGGTCCACGCACGCTCGCGTGTTTGTGTCTGTAAACAGCATAACTCAAAAACGAAATGTGGCATAAATACCAACTTGGTATTTAAGTTAAGTATCTTCCAAAGACGCGACACAAAGATATTCAAGAAAATTTCCCCACCCCAAACGACCCTTTACGTAAAATATTTCGAGGTTTTCTCAAAAATGGCTCTAACGATTTTAATCAAAATACCATATATTTAAAATATTTACGTGATAAATAAAAAGTATGCATTGAATTTTCTGGGAATAGCTTGTGGAGTCCTCTTCATTCGGAAGGAATTTTGTATAATCTTTGTAACTGGTAAACATTAAGAGAAAAACAAAAATGTACAAAAATGTAGTCCGCTATAAAATACACAATTTATTTTATATTAACCTTTTTGTAGCATTAGCCATTTCCGAGATATTCGTTATTGTTGGTTTAAATTGTTCAATACTTTTTATCATTTTTAAAATTGATGTTCTATTCAGTTGTTTCTCGTGATGCTATGGAAAGAGTATCGATTTTCAAGGCCAGCATATGGCTTCTTTATTTTAAACATCTGGCTATCGATTCGGTTTCCCCATGGGGCTTGTACCTACAACAAAATGTGTAATGGAACTATTTTTGCAAAGGTTTTTCTCGATTAATATGAAGTAGATAAATAAAAATAAGCTTTCTTAAAAATAGTTCGTGGAAAGCAAATAAAATAAAATATAGTGGGTAGGGAAACTCACGTGAATGTAACAAGATTTTAGTAGCATTATTCTATATCCTAATGCATAGATATACTAATTAAACAAATAATGAGTTATTCGGAGTTCAGTATACATTTATCTATTACCCTGTTTGACAACTGCAAATATTTTGGTTTAATTAACAACGGAGAAAAATCGATTTAAAAAGTTCTCAAACTTCCGCCAATCTTTGATATTACCGAGCAAAGCTCGAGCGTTCAGATACTAGTGATTAAATTGAGCGGACAGCCTTGTGTTTCGAAGTTTCCTATGAGGCCTAGATCTTTAAAAAGACAATAATTTTCCCAGTCTTTCAGTTTCATTTTCTTGAATCAAATACGCCTGTTCTATTGAACAAATGAAATGTTTTTCTAAAAACGCACGTATGATAACGTTGGAACCTTTTATCGGCCACACATTTTCTCAGTACTATCTGACCGTATCGTTTCAGAAATATTAGTGGTAGTTTTAAGTGATATATACCTCCGAAACTTCTCCCTTGGTTCTTCCCACTATATTTATACCGTCTGCATATACTAGAGTTTGTACTGATTTGTAATATGTTGTAGATTCTACATCTATTGGTAGTTTCCTAATTATGTATTCTAATCTAAGTTAAACAAGGTGGGTGCCAGCCCATCTCATTGTTTAAGTCCATTTCCAATACTGAATCTGTCTGTTATGTGATTACCAATTTTAATTTGAGCTGTGTTGTTGTCCATTATGACCTTTATTAATATTATTTGTGGCAGTAATTTGTATCACAATAATGTAAATGCCAGAGTGATTGTAGTGTAAATAAGCATTATTGTATGACGTTGATTTGAGATGTTTGTTAATTAAAAAGCATTGTTAGGAAATAAGTTTACACGGCCTCACTGAAACTGACAATAGGGGCGGATAACAATGTGCGAGGGGGTGAGTTGCATATTAATTAGAAGAGACAAACAAATGACGTCAGATTGGCGCGCTTTTCTTAGAAATAGCGGGAATATTTTCCCTAGAGCATATGTTTTCGTAATTTTTGATTGGATATAAAAATAGACGCTAATGTTGGCGCATTTTATTAACCAATAGCAGCTCGGGCTGCTTATAATCTTTAGGCATATCGGGGTGTGGGAAAAGAAACCATGGCGGATAATCAAATCCTTGAGGAAGGATAAGACGCAGTACCAGCATCCCCTGCATGGCACTCGCGGGAGACTCGCTTTCGAGCCCCGCGAGAAAGCCACAGTGTTTGCAGACCATTTAGAACTCCAATTCGAACCGCGGGAGGACCCCCAGGACGAAGACTTTACTGAGCTCGTGGAAGCGACTGTGGACTACCTCTATGAGGAACCACAACCGCGCCACGAGGAGGTCCATCTTCCCATAGTCACCCCTAAACAGGTGGCTTCCGAAATCCGAAAACTCAATCCGAATAAATCCCCTGGACATGACGGCGTCACGGCGCCCATGCTCCAGCACCTACCCAAGAAGGCCGTCATCCATTTGACACGGATTTTCAATGCATGCCTTCACCTCCGTCACTTTCCGACTAGTTGGAAAGAGGCGCGGGTGGTATGCATTTTAAAGCCCGGCAAGGATCCGGTCTTTCCATGCAGTTACCGCTCCATCAGCTTGCTCCCAACCGTCTCAAAAGTCTTTGAGCGGTTGCTCCTAGCCCGCCTCACACCTCTATTTGAGGAAAGGCAACTCCTACCGGACCATCAGTTTGGTTTTCGCCATGGGCACTCCACCACCCTGCAGCTGCTGCGACTGGCCGAGAAGGCCTCCCTGGGCTTCCAGGAGAACTTCAAGACCATAGCAGTGCTGCTGGACGTAGAGAAGGCCTTTGCCACGACGTGGCACCAAGGCCTTTTATACAAACTCAAGGAGTTAGACGTCCCTCCCGCCTATCTTGCCCTGATAAGCAGTTTCCTTCGGGATCGCACATTCAGGGTGAGAGTGGAGGGGAAGGTTTCCTCAGTCCGACCCATAGCCGCTGGAGTCCCGGAAGGCAGTGTACTGTCCCCGCTTCTCTTCGCGGCCTACATGTCGGACTTCCCCACGGAACCCAGGACTGTTACGTGCCAATATGCCGACGATGTCCTCATAATGGCACAGAACAAGAATGCCCGATTCTGTTTCCCTCCACTACAGCGACAGCTCCGAGCCATTGGCAGGTGGAGCGAAAAGTGGAGGATGGCCATTAGCCCGGGGAAGAGCTCTGCGCTTCTCCTGGCGAAGGTCCGTCGGTGGCGGCCCGAGCGGCCTCTGAGGTTGCGGCGGAGGAGAATCCCCTGGGTTACCTCAGCCAAATACCTCGGAGTCACGCTCGACCGCGGCCTCACTTTCGCGCCACATGTCAGGGCAAAGGTCGGCCTCGGCCACTCCGCGCTGAGGCAGCTGTACCCTGTATTCCGCTCCACAATGCCCATACGCCTCAAACTACGCCTATATCAGGCGATTATCCCGCCCCTGATTCTTTACGGCTGCGAGGTCTGGGGATCGGCGGCAGCGACCACCATCCGCAGACTGCAAACCGTCCAGAACAGGGCGCTTCGGATGATCTATGATACTGGGCGTAGATTCCCATCACATATCCTACATACCCAATCCGGTCTCCCATACATCGTGGACGTGGTGCGGGAGAGAACCCGCACCATGTACACGAAACTCGCCTACCATACCAACCAGCTGGTTAACTCTTTGGGCCGCTATGACCATAAGGCGCCGCGGCGGAGGAAGAGCTACCGGTTGCCGAAAGACGGCTTGGGCCCCCGAGGCTGAGGCCTGCCAATCCCTCACTTCACAAACTTCCCCAAGTTAAGCAGCATTGGGCCCGGTCGCTAGCTGGATGAGTGACCATTTAGCAACGACCCGCCCTGCCGCCAACTTGAGTACCCCCATCCCATTACCTACATTCCCATCATGCTTTGCTGCCATGCCGGCCTGCTTAACTTGACGACCACACAAGCGGTCGCCCAAGTTAAGCAGCATTGGGCTTGGTCACCACGTGGTCGCTAGTCCGCCCATGAGGGGACACCGAGACCCAGCCAAAGGTAGCGCAGCAAGCTAAACTCCGCCCAAGACACATAAATCAAAAGCTTGTGTACATTCTTTTATCCTTCTATATCGCACAGGTAAAGCCGCATACGCGGCTAGGTACTGTGGCGATTACATTCCGCCCAGGTGAACCTGGGCGACCTGTTCTCGATTGCTGGATTGCTGGAGTGTAAAAAGCTAAAGTCAGAGGCAGATTTCGTCAGTCCAACAGAAACATTTGTGCATTACACGTCGCACAGTCCAACAGAAGCATTCACGCGTTATACGTCGCACAGTTAGTTCATCAGAATCGTTCGCGGGTTACACGTCGCGTAGTTTAACGGAAGCATACATAAAGTACACGTCGCAATTCTACAGAATCTCTCGCGTCTTAAAGTTTGTTATAAATGTGAAACGCGAATTAATAATGTGCAGTAAATAAGTGATTATAGTGATATTAGAAAATATAACAGTTTCAGTTTGGCGTGTATCACGAATGAATATGTGAACTTAATTGTGACGGTAATAAAAGTGTAAAAACAAATTCTTTTAGCAGTGTTATCTTTGAGTAACAAAATCCTTTCCGCTTACACACCCTGTTTAAGAGATTTGCTCGATTGAATAATAATAATAATAGCTAGCCGGAGCACAATAAACCCAAAATGCAAAATAATAAAACAATAACAGGCGCCCAGAAATAGGATAACACGAAGTGACTGCGACAAATTGGCTTCCATACATGGGGCATATAAACATGAAGCATCTTCCAACTACCAACAACCAACTACATATACTACGGGGCGAATTAACCAGGAAGGGGCGAATTAACCAGGAAGGAGCGAAAATAACCAGGAAGGGGCGAAGGAACCAGGACGTGGAGCGAATGGAGCAGTGAAATGAACTACAAGACGCAGATTCTAGAAACAACTACAAGAACGACCTACGACGCGGATGAGTGGACATCGTAATTATGAGAATAGAAGGCAACAGGGGAATTCAACCACAACACCAAAACAGCTAGACGACGCAGATTCATCGTAGTACGACGCAGAGGCGACATATACATCTAGGAGAGAGGGGCAGGAAGCGGGACATCAAAGCAACATCAACAGACAGCATCACAAAGGTTAGAATATTGTAATTTTTTTATCCTAAAAAACAAAATTGTGAGAAATTAAATGTTGCTGAGAAGTGGTAGGATTAAGAAAACAATGTCCACTAATAATACTGAAGAAACAATTATGGAGGGAGATAATGTAACAGTTAGCTGTAATTCAATACAGGTTACAGAAAATAGCTCAAACAATGTAGAATTTGAGGGAGGAAATAGTGAAGAAAGTCAGAATAGAATAGCAGGAAATGTTAATTTTGATGCTGGTATGATGATGGAAATGATGAGAAATGTTGGTGAAATATTAAATAAGGGTTTAGAACAAAACAGGGAAGATATTAGTGGGAATAATGAGAAATTAGAAAAACTAACTCAGAAGATTGATAAATTAGAGCAAAAATCAGATCAATTAAAGGAAGATATTGATAGGAGTTTAGAACAAAAACTAACTCAAAATATGGAAAAGAATAATAGGGAGTTAAGCGAAGATATTGGTAAGAGTTTTGAACAAAACAGGGAAGAAATTGAAAAATTTATGGAGCTAGATAGCAATATGATAAGAATGAGAAATGAAAATCAGGAAATGATAGCAAATGAGATAGGGAAATTTTCAAAGAAAATGTCAGACATGAGCAGGGAAATATCTAACCAAAAAAGTGAGGTTAATAATAAAATTGAACATGTTGACGTCAAATGTACAGAGTTAGGTAGCCGAATGAACAGCATTTCAAGTGACCTTAGAGAGATGATGGAGGCTACAAATGCAGATTTAATTCAGGTGCAAGTTAATTTCAGAGGGGAGATATCTGAAATACAGAAGGAGTCAGAAACACAAAGAAATAAATTGTCTGAAGAAGTTAAAGTTTTGTCTATAGATTTGAATCAAAAACTAATTTCTGAAATTAACAAACACCAAGCTGTTCAAAACGAGAACAATAAAAAAATGGAACAGACAATAGAAAATCTGCAAGGTACTGTAAATAGGTTAGAATTGAATTCAAGGGTAAATATATGTGATGTTAATGTATCTGATGTACAGAATAATGATAGAGGTAGTTCCTCATGTATGACTAATAATGTGAGTGATGCGGCGGCTTCATCTATAGCTCATGCTGAAACTCAGAGTGCACAAGTAACACTAGAGAATTTAAATATGGGAGTAGGGGATTTGCAAAACTATAATCATATCTTAAGTGATTTTCCACTTACAAAATTTAATGAAAACTCCAGTCCAGTACAGTTTATTGCAGACTTGTCAGAGTACTCTCAAATTAAAAAGATACCGGAAGAATTGAAAATGATAGTTGTTAAAAGATGTGTGGTTCAGAAAACTTTAGATTGGTTACAAATGGTATCAGGGGGTGAAATTTCATATGAATCCTTTAAGAGGCTATTCATGAATAGATTTTGGAAGGTTACGATGCAGCTACGAGTAATGCTTAGCCATAGACAATTTGATCCAGGAAAGGGAATAGCAATGACCGCTAAAAAAAAAAAAGAAAAGAGAGAGAGAGAGATGAAAAGCAAATTCAGGATAAGTAAAGCTGAAATGCAGAACAAAGTATTGGAATGTAAGAGGGTTATTTATGTATATATGTCATGAGAAAAGAGAAATAAATTATGGGCAAAAATAAATCTTTAAAGAAAAAAAAAACATTTTCTTAATAAACTGTAACAGCATTTGAAATGAAGCATGTAGTAATGACAACTTAATGTTATATTAAAGTAAAAATACGTAAATATAATTCAAATAGTATTTTGAATATAAAGTACAAAACAACAAAAAGGGGTAAAGATAATTAAAACAAATACTTATGTAGCACACAGATAATGTAAAATTGTGCCTAGAATTAAGTGATGTAAATATATTTGTGTAGAGGATGAATATTTTGGTAAATATGTTTAATAATTACAAAATGAACCAGGTTAAAAATATTGAATGTATAAATTTTTATGTCAACAACCTAAGAAAGTAAACCATTTTGTAACAGTAACTAAATAATTCAGGGTACAGTATTTGCTATAAAAATTGTAATGTCAGATGTATATAAACACATTAGACCAGAGCCAGTAAATAGTGGCGAGATAAAGGCAAAATATATGTCGTGTGTTAAATGCGTGTGCAGTGTTAAGTGCAAGTGATAAATACCGTGTGTTACAAGATTCAGGAGACTAAAAACCCAATTATACAATTTCCAAACAAGTTGTAAATATTTATAATTATGTTTCTAGTGGGGCATATGTGGCAGTAATTTGTATCACAATAATGTAAATGCCAGAGTGATTGTAGTGTAAATAAGCATTATTGTATGACATTGATTTGAGATGTTTGGTAATTATAAGCATTGTTAGGAAATAAGTTTACACGGCCTCACTGAAACTGACAATAGGAGCGGATAACAATGTGCGAGGGGGTGAGTTGAATATTAATTAGAAGAGACAAACAAATGACGTCAGATTGGCGCGCTTTTCTTAGAAATAGCGGGAATATTTTCCCTAGAGCATATGTTTTCGTAATTTTTGATTGGATATAAAAATAGACGCTAATGTTGGCGCGTTTTATTAACCAATAGCAGCTCGGGCTGCTTATAATCTTTAGGCATATCGGGGTGTGGGAGTATAAAAAGCTAAAGTCAGAGGCAGATTTCGTCAGTCCAACAGAAACATTTGTGCATTACACGTCGCACAGTCCAACAGAAGCATTCACGCGTTATACGTCGTACAGTTAGTTCATCAGAATCGTTCGCGGGTTACACGTCGCGTAGTTTAACGGAAGCATACATAAAGTACACGTCGCAATTCCACAGAATCTCTCGCGTCTTAAAGTTTGTTATAAATGTGAAACGCGAATTAATAATGTGTAGTAAATAAGTGATTATAGTGATATTAGAAAATATAACAGTTTCAGTTTGGCGTGTATAATGAATCAATATGTGAACTTAATTGTGACGGTAATAAAAGTGTAAAAACAAATTCTTTTATCAGTGTTATCTTTGAGTAACAAAATCCTTCCGCTTACACACCCTGTTTAAGAGATTTGCTCGACTGAATAATAATAATAGCTAGCCGGAGCACAATGAACCCAAAAGCAAAATAATAAAACAATAACAGGCGCCCAGAAATAGGATAACACGAAGTGACTGCGACAAATTGGCTTCCATACATGGGGCATATAAACATGAAGTATTCTCCAACTACTAACTACATAACAAATATTCTACTTCAAATTATCTTCTCTGGGATTTGAAACTCTTTCATTCTCGTATATGTGTGTGTTTGTGTGTGTGTGTGTGTAATTATATACATATTATATACATGCAAAAGAAATAGGACTTATAATAAACAAAGAGAAAACAAAGGTTATGATACAAAAGAGAATTAGTAAGAACAGCAGGGTAAACATTAGGAGGTATTAACGGACACCACCAGGAAATAGTTAATAGCTTTAAATGTTTAGGAACAGTTGTCAACAATAAGGGAGAGGAAAGTGAAGAAATAAAAACAAGAATAGCAGCAGCAGTATTTATCTCTACAAAAAATATTCACGAACAAAATAATATTTTATAAAACGAAAATAAGATTATACAAAACACTTATCAAACCAACACTAATATATGGCAGTAGGCCGGGAAATGACCCAAGCTACGGAGGAAAAACTGTTAATATTTGAAAGAAAAATTCTAGAAGAATATATGGACCGATTAAGGAGAACGAAATGTGGCGAAATACAGATATAACAAATATTTATATGACATATACAAAGATATCAACATTGTACAAGAAATTAATATTAGGCGATTAAGATGGGCAGGACATGTTCAAAGAACGGAAAATAAACGGTTCCCATAGAATCAAAGAATGGAAAATAAACGGTTCATAAAATTTTTAAAATTAAACAATTTTTAAAATTAAAAATTTTATAAAACAAGACCTAAAGGCAGACCAAAAAATGGATGGGAAAATGCAAAAAGAAGGGACGCCTTACAGATACTGGGAGTCCAAATGTGGAGGCGTAGGGCAGAAGTTAGAGAAGAATGGAGGCAGAAACTGAGGGAAGCCAAGCCTCAAATGGGGCTGTTAATGTCATGTAGTAATAGTTTTAAGTGAATCACCCATGAATATCAACGTTTCCTGTTGGATACAACATTTCTTTACAAATGACGAGTGTAAAAAATCATATTTAAATAAATAAATATATAGCTTGTGCTATATACACATGACTTTCTCTACCCACTATCGTTTATTTTTATATAGCTACAACTAACTATTTCTACGAAAGCTTATTTTTCGGCCTACTTCATTTTAATCGAAAACAAAAATAATTATAGAAATAGTTTCATTACACATTTCGTTACAGGTACAAGGGGATACAGAGAGCAGAATCGATAGTCATATATCCATATATACTGGCTTTAAAAGGCCATGCTCTTTTCATGGCTTCGCGAGAAACAACTGAATAACGCGCTTTAAAAGAAATGGACAAAGTGCTGAGAATTTCAAGCCAATAATAAGGAGATTTCGAATATAGCTGATGACACAGAACAAGTGATTTGAAGTAAATTGTGTGTTTTATATATTTTTTGTACGCTAAGTTTTTGTCTGTAACTTATGGTTGAACCGTTATCGAAATTATGTAAAATTCCTCCCTAATGAAGAGGATTTCACAGAGCTATTCGCAGAAAATTCAAGGTATACATTTTACTTGTCATGTAAATATCTTAAATATATGCCATGTTAATATAATCGTTAGGTTAATTTTTGAGGAAATAAAAAATTTCGAAAAAGAATTCGATGTAAAGGATGTTTGGTGTTTTTTTTAAATCTTCAGTCGCATCTTTGAAATATACTAAACTTATCTAGTTCGTATTTGCCGGCCTTTTGTTTTTAAAACATGTTGTCCACGGCACATACAGAACTTTTTCTAAAAATGACTTTTTTGGGTTTATGGCCCTCAAAACATATACTTCCGGTGAAATTTCGATATAGAATTTTTTAGCGGAATGCAGTACTTCCACTACTTACCGTAAGTGGAGAAAGTAAAAAGAGAAGACAATTGAATTTGTTTCCATTTCAGTGAGTGTTGATTAATGTTTTAAGTCTGAAGCCTACCTCTCAGTTTAGAGGAAGCGAATATTTAATTTCAAAGAGGTAGCAGTTTTTCAGATAACGCTACTCACCTGGTTGATAGGAGGAGGACAGACAATGCCCCGAGGAATGCTCCAGGGTGTATTGGGAACTGCAGTGGCATTGGGAGCCGTAAGGGAGGCGTTGGTAGAGTTGGTGGCTGTGGTGTTGGTAGAGTTTTGTCTATTGGTGAGGCGATCAACGATGCTGTTAATGCCTTGCACGATGTCGCGACCAAAACCCGCCTGCGCAACGGTGATGTTTTCCTCTGCTGCTACCAGGGAGAGGAGCACTGTCAGAAACGCAACACTTAGAGGTGCCATGGCTGTACTGAATCCCAACTAACTTCGTCCGGCAACACAAGCAGGATGCAGTCCTATCGACAAGCAAACATCCTCTCAATATACTTTCACTTGTTTCTTTGTCCCTGTGACGTTTCATTTGTGTTCTACGGGTGTGTGTAATATACGCTGTAACAAATTAAAAAATAAATAATCGGATGTGTTACATTCACACGCCTTTCCTACTCATTCTTCTACAAACTATTCTTACAAAATGTTATTATTCTAGCAATCTACTTCGAAATAAACCTTCAATTCAAATTTACACATTTAATACATGATACAGTAGTAAAAGTGATAATCAGATTTTTGAAGAATGAGTCGCTATGTAATGGCTTTAATATGCCATGATCTTTGTATGACCACAGGAAAAAAATGAATGACTTCCCATTTGAGAAAAATAATGAAGAGGACTTCAGACACTATTCGCAGAAAATTCAAAATGTATATTTATTTGTCATTAAAATATCTTAAAGGCGGCCGAGTGGTTAGACCGCTCGCCTCCCACCGAGGCGGCCCGGGTTCAATCCCAGGGACCTGCATGTGGGATTTGTGGTGGACGAAGCGGCATCTGGGCGGGTTTTCTCCGGGTTCTCCGGTTTCCCCCGCCATTCATTCCACCAACTGCTCCATCATCACCTTTCCTTTCATCCATTTCATCTACATCCTTCATCCCATACCAGGCATCGGGCTGATCACCCATCCTGGATACTCTATCTGATCCATGAGTGTCTGCTCCTCGACGGGCCTCTGACCCCAGGCACCCGCTTGTAAGTCCTGGGGGGTGTAGGTCCTACATAAGAGGAGGGTAAACAGATAATGAATGAATGAATGAAAATATCTTAAACATATGGTATTTTAATAAAATCGTTAGTGGCATTTTTGAGAAAACCAAAATGTTCCATGTAAAGGATAGTTTGGGGTTAGGGAAATTTTCTTGAAAAACTTCCTGTCGCATCCAGATGCTATACCAAGTTTGATATTTCGCTTTTGAGCAATGCTGTTCAAAGAAATCGGATCTCTCGCAACACGTGAAAGCACAGTCACACTGAAAAATAAAATCTACAGCTATGAATTTCCCAAAGAGGCCACTGACTGTCTCATTCACGATCCCGCAATGCAACGTGCATAAACAGGCCCATACACCCATGTTTAATGAGGTCTTGTTTTTGAGTTCCCGCGACACAATCTTGCGCGACCGTCACGTGTTATGGGTAAATGCTTCCATTAAACTCAATGTAATTTCAGATCGTGTCACTCTTGTCACACGACACGAAATTGCACATAAATAGGGTCTAAAGTTGGTCGATATAGTGTCGTCAAGTTTTAATTGACATTTCATTATGACTAAACAGGAGCATACGGAGGCTAGGAGGACAGCCATATTCGTACGTATTTAAAAGAAGAGCCACATATCCCGGCCTTGATATTGCATCTCTTTGGGCTAATGAGGATAAAAAAGAGGATATAACATTTCAAAAGTGTATTGCTCCAAATATTGGAAAATTCAAACATGAAATAGCTTATAAACGGCTAAAGCTACAGAAAATGTTGTTTAATCAGTGCTACATTTTACCTTTTATATGTACACAAGGTAACAGCTGAACAAAACCGACATGACACACGAAATAGGTATAATACTTTGTGTGTTTGTATTGATTTTATGTATTATACTTATGTAGGGTCCAATATTTCAATACACATTCCTGGTGTATTTTAAGGAGATATAATGTTAAAAATCGCTACTAAAGGTGCATTTTCCGTGGTGTTCTCAATTTGAAAACAAGTTAAAAGCTACATACGACATGACGCGGAACAAAATAATTGATGTTACAATTATAACACTGAATATGTAGAATTTCTAGTACCCACATAAAAGAAAAAGATGGGAAATTCTTCCAAAATAACATTTTACTGCAATGCTGGTGTGTTGTAAATCGATTTAGGACACTAAATTAGTTTACGTGGGACCGGTACTATGCATCTGTGCGTTTTATCACCTCCTCCGAGGCAAACCAGACTTTTTATGCTCTACGTTCAGTTTAGTTTGTGTTATAATGTTGACGCTTCTGCTAAAATTAAATGCACCGCTATTAAACGAATTCACGCTTGAGAGTATTCGATCGTTCTGGAAATATATGCATAAGCCAAAGTGAGTAAGAAATTGAGTACCACTCACACCAGAAATTAGACCTTTTTGGCAAAAATCGAGCGGGATGCCCCAGGCGGTAAGGTCTGTGGCCCGTATTCGGGAGGTCATGGGTTCGATTCCCGCGGTCGACCTTCCTGACATATGGGTTTTTTCGGGGTTTCCCGGGTCACTAGGCGAATGCTGGTAAGGATCGTTACCTCCCCTGAATTTCCTATCCTTTCATTTCACCTCCATTCTCATTTCATTTCAGTTTTTATTGCTTGGTTTCTTTCAGGGTTGCAAGTGTCGGCGGGAGGTCTCGGCGTGCATGACAAGAGATAAAGATGTTCTGTGGAAACCGTATGGGAGCGGTCTCCAGGTCCCGGGCCCCCCAGGGGATGTGTAAGCCCACAGGGGAGAGGGAAGCCGGATGCCATCCGGGAGTTTAAATCTGTAAACGGTAGGGACCTCGCCCTCTGCCTGTCGTGCCTCCTGGTCCGGCCGCCTTCTGTCTCCTCTCACCTCATTCCTCCCTCTCGGGGGCGCCCCGTCAGGGCCTAGGTACAAAAGATCTGAGTAGGTCGAGGTGCTAGGTCCTCCTGCGCTCCTAGTCCTATCCTATCCTGTCCTATTGGCAAAAAGCCTTGATGGCATGTGGCATTTCTGTTTGCATTTGATATAAAATGTACCATTCATATTGTTAATTTTCTTTTCATATTTTATTCTTCATTCTTTTTGGGGCAAGTTTAGGTTTCTTCTGATTATTTTTAGTGCATTGAAATTATTTTCAGTATATAAGATAAGATGTTTGTTTCTTCCCTTTACGTCTAAAATTCTGCGACTGTCTTGCTCAAGTCCAATGAGTAACTCTTATCTGAGGGTAACTAGTACTGCCACGTTAAAATGAAGGCTACGATTTACCTTGCTTCAAAGTTTAATTATTACTCATTTGTGATATTAAACTTTATTGCCAAGACTGTGTGCTCGGAGCGGAAAATAACTGAGAGCTTTGAGGGAGCTCGTAGCACAAGATTATTTTCCCCACTAAGCACAGTAAAACCCGTTTCTCGCTAGTTTATACAGATTTTGACCCACGCGCTACGGCCCCGGGATTTATATATAGCCTCGAACTCAGCATTATGACGCTAGAACGTGGCTTCCCAGTATATAGCGGTTGGTGACCACGCCTCAAGTGTGTCCAAAATCTAGAATTACTCCCAAGTTCACGGAAACGCCTCACTCAGAATATAAATTGTTTCTAAGATATGAAATACTGCTTCAATTCCTAACATTGTTTAGTTTTCTTCTATTTTCAGTTGTACTGGTTTCACATCCTTTGTTGTATATGTGACTTCACTGAACGTGGTTCAAACTCGCTCATGAATAGAACCGGTTCTGACTCTTGATTCTGCAATAGATCCGTCAACTATATTTCCACTCGACTAATAAAAATATTTTACTCATCCTTCTTGTTCTTCGCTTTGCTTGTTTCCAAGTATTTGCTATGCTATTAGCATATCGTCACCAAACTCACGGCTGACACTAATTTGGAGAGAGAAAATAGGGGAAAACAGGAACACTAAATAGTAAGCTTGGTCTTACTCTTATTTCTTCATTTAGGATACAGATGGCCAGAATGTCTCCAACATCAACAGTGTAGTATGTGTAGCAACACTTAGAACACAAGTGGAGACTCAGTCAGAGAGGGAGAGACATTGGAAGTCCAAATGACTCGCGAGTCCCGTTTTGACCGCCCTTGATCTAACCTATCACACACTGCAATAAAGATGTTCGTTATTAATCACACTTTATCTTCACCTACGCGTTCTACATAACTTATTACAGGCAGGAAAGGCAAATTTTGCACACCATTTCCAAATTCTCATTTTTAATGAGTAGAAAGAACAAAGCTAATGCAGTTTATTTGTTCTTTCAGTATTTTGTATTTTACGAGTTTTATAAATATTCAGTCTGTCCTCCAATGCTTTTTAATATTTACGCCGAAATTATGATATAACAATGAAATGAAGATATAGATAAACTGTTCGTTTGAGACGAAAGTTCTGCCTATATTCAATTTTATAGGCTGATGAAGTGGTCTTATATTTGAGAACGAAAAAGCTTACAACGTGCGTTGTACCACCTACAGAACACTTGTGAAAGTATAATCTTAGAATATTCAGCACAAAACATAAAATAATGGCATTTAAAGCCAAATGCTCTGTCAGAAGTAAAACTGTAATCGCCCATCAGAGTTTAGAATAATTCTCAACCTTCATCCTCCACAGAGAGAAATTTACAATTAAAATTAGACAACTAGTAAAACATATCTGGAACTATAAGAAGAATTCTAATATGTGTAACAAGGAAAGAGACATAACTTACATTTAATAGGATAATGGCCCTACCAACTTTACTTTATACAAGTGAAACATGGGCAGTGAGCAAGAGATTGCAAAGGACTGGAAGCAGTTGAGATAATGCTTCTAAGAAGCTGCGAAAGGCTGGCTGTAAGCGTATTGATAGAATCCCAAACACCAACATAATATAAGAACTTCAAATACACGGTACCATTAATACATTGACAAAATACACAGCCAATTCGTAAGATCACGTCGATGAAAGGTACCCTAAAATAATGCTACAATATGAAACATTAGGACGCCGCAACATCAGAAGACCAAGAAGAATATGGAGTGAAGGTATACACTGGAACAGACCAAACCTAAACTCTGAGAGAGCGACGATGATGTAAAACTGTACTTTTCATGTGCGGTATTGTCAAAATTAGCTTACATGCGTTTGGTCGAGCGGATCTTTCGCGCAATGTCTGAAAATGTTATCGAAACATCATTTAAATCGAAGGATAAATACATTTGTGAAAATTAAACTGAGTTTTTATTTATGGACGCTCTTTAACTGCTGTGGTCCTCAGCGTCTCATTCTATATTGGTAATTTTGCTCAGAGGCCTCTTTATCAGATTTGAGGTTCTTTTACGTGCCGTAAATCTACGACTCGAGACCACCGGCTTTACTTGCCTTCCCTTCCGAAGGAAGCCATGCTAAGGAGTTTTACGGCCGAAAATATCCATCGCCCTCCGCCGGGTTTGAACCCGCGACCTTGGGAATTGGAGGCTAGCATGGTAATCACTACACCACGGAGGGCAGCAAAATAAATACATTTGTGAAGATATCAACAAATTCATGAAATAGTCGATTAAGCAGGACTTCACAAATCAATTTCTCGTCAATGGAAACGATAATTCCGTAACTTTACCAGCTATTACACGCACACATCACACAATTTGTGCAATTTTCCAAAAATTATAAAAGTCGTAAAATACAAAATATTAAAATACGCCAGAAAAAGTAAACGTTGTTTATTCCTTCTACGCATTACGAATGAGAATTTATCTACATTAAATTGGCGACTAGACTTTTTACTTTCTCTACCACGTACCTAGAAGGCAGAGAAGATATTTTATTCCACCCCAAAAATTACAGACCAAGATTTTACTGAAACACATGTTTTAAGGCCCTCTGAATGAAAAAAAGCATTTTAGAAAAATGCCGTGCATGTGCCTCTGAACAGGAAAATTGAAAAAAAAAGTTCGATAAACCAAAACTTGGTACATATTTAAGTTCAGTATCTTCCAAAGTTGCAACAGGAATATTTTCACAAAATACTCACCCAGCTACCGTTTACATGGACAATGTTTGGAAGTTTTTGTTTTTTGTAAAAAATGGTATAATGCTTTTGATTAAAATATCATATATTAAAGATATTTATATAACCAATAAAATGTGTATCTTGAATTTTCTGGGAATAGCCTGTGAAGTCCACTTTATTCGGAAGGAATTTTGTGTAATCTTATATAACTGGTAAATGTTACGCCATAGGCGAAAAAGTACTACACAGAAATGTAGATCTCTTAAACACACAATTCATCTCAAATAACTTTTTTGTCAGCATAAGCCATTTCCGAGATGCGATATTAATGGTTTGAATTGTTCCATACCTTATCATTCTTTTAAACTTCTTTCGATATTCGACTGTTTCTCGCGATGTCATGAAAACCGTATGGAATTTTAAGGCCAGGATATAGCGCCAAGTTCTTAAACATTTGACTATCACTATTCCTTTTGTATTTATAACGAAATGTGTAATGTAACTTTTCTGGGGGCGAGGCCTTTGGTAGTCAAGGACCATTTAGCCACTAGCATGCCACATTTCTTGCTTGCTTTGATTGTTAACCAACTTCGTTTAACCGAGTAGATCATTTCGGACGGTGAATTAACGATAAATGGTTGAAATGGTGCTCAAATGGGCCTGGAAGTCTAGAGCTTATAGTTGCCCGACATACGTCTTCTCAACTCCGCAAAACTTTATCTTCGTAACTCATCGTAACCGAGATTCGAACTCGGGACCTCTTGAATGTGAAGCAGGCACGCTTCCCCCACACCACAGAGCTGAGAAATGTAGCTATTTCCGTAAAGGTTTATCTCGTTTAAAATGAACTAGATAGAAACAAAATCGGATGTGTTACATTCACATGATTTTCTCTATTCTGTATCTTTTATTAATGGTTATACAAACTATTCTTAGGAAAGCTTATTTTTCTACTTCATTTTAGCCGAGATAAACATTTGAAGACACATTTCACATTTCGTTATAGATACAACAGCAACAGCGATCGTCAAATATTTAAGAACTGGAGGCTATACGCTGTCCTTAAAACCCATACTCTTTTCACGACATCGCGAGAAACATCTGAAGGTTAACAGAATGTAAAAGAAAAACGAAGTATTGAGCACTTAGAACCATTAATAACGGATATCTCAAAATGACGTATGCTACAAAAAGTTATTTTAAATAAAGTGTGTTTTAAAGAGATCTACATTTTTGTGTATTACGTTTTCGTCTATCGTTTAACGTATAGTTATACAGGATTACATAAAACTCCTTCAGAATGAAGAGGGCTTCACAGGCTATTCCCCGAAAGTTTGTTGGTTTTATAAATATCTTTAATACATCATAAATTAACCAAAATGTTAGAGCCATTTTTGAGAAAATAAAAATATATACAAAAAATACAAGATTACACAAAATTCCTTCAGAATAAGGAGGGCTTCACAGCCTATTCCCAGAAAATTCAAGATACACATTTTATTGGTCTTGTAAATATCTTCAGTATATTATATTTGAATCAAAATTGTTAGCCATTTTTTGAGAAAATAAAAAACTTTGAAAAATGTTCCATGCGAAGGGTAGTTGGGGAGTTCTTGTGGTATCTTTGGAAGTTAATGAACTTGTATACCAAGCCTGGTATTTATCGGACTATTCGCTTTTGAGTTATACTGTTCACAGATAAGCGCGCGCGCACACACAGACACAAGGAAGTTTTTGTTTTTAAAAAATTTTATTCAGTGGTCTCAAAACATATAGGTATTTCCGGTGAAATCAAGGTATCGAATTTTTGGGTGGAACGCAATACCTTCTCTACCTACTACGTACCTGGTAAGAAAGTAATAAGCCTTCATAAGTAATATAAGTTTGTATACCTACCAATAAACGAAAGAGTGTAGAGAAAGTAATGTGAATGTTACACATCATATTTTTCCTTTCTTTCTCAAACGTGGGTATACTATATAATATAAATTTAAAGAGCATTCCTATAGCATTGAATACGCCCTTCTTTCACAACAGTAGGAAGGACCTAGTGCTTAATGAACTTTAGATATCCCTAGATAACATTACTTTTTACTATGCGGCTGGTTATTATTTTGGTTCGTCTTCTGGATTTTTTGGATAATGAAACTATGAAAATTTTGCACAATGTGAGAGCTTTGAGGAAGTGTGAGATCAGAGTTTATCACAGTTGCGGAAGCAAACAGTGTCACCCACGCCACAGATACGCCTATCTACTGACATTGAGATATAGGCGTCCTCGCACTAATGGGATTTTACCAGTGGCACATATCTTACGTTCTTATTTTGAGTAATCATATGTTAAGCAATCCCACTGCAGTGTTATTACAAAATTAGATACTATGCCTACCATACACAAGAACTTGCTTCTTTTATGTGTTCTTGGACTTTTTACCTTCAACATCTTACACACACATACGCGCAAACATGCACCACACACTTTTTTTCTAAAAGTAGTTTTTTTGGATTGAGGGAGTCACAAATCGCGCATTTCCGATGAAATTTTGATAATGAAGTTTTGGTTGGACTGCAATACCTCTTCTACTTACTATAGTAGGTAGTGCAGAAAGTAGTAATGGCGTATTAGGATTAATTTTCCTTCTACACATATAATTTATAACCTTTATATTATTGTATTCCTAAAGATGATACATTGCCTTATGAGTCATCCTTGCACTACACATAATGCATATTTGATTACTGATTGTCCTTACTTCTATTGTAGTTGATATCAACCTAATTATACAATATAAAAATAATAGCCCTCCTATAAGCAATCAGTGTATATTACAGTATATAAAGTATATATTACAGCCATTGTATTATGGTTATTTATTGTATATATGTGTAAAATATTATGTGAATATATTTCTTAGGTTACAAACGTAGGAGCTGTGAGGGTAGAAGCAAGCTGGTTTTTGTAGTAAACAGTGTCATAAAATGGAAGCAGAGGGTGACTAAATTGTAACCTTGGCAGAACAATAATTTAGAAAGCTAAGAAGGCTACCAGCAGTTAGTGGAAAAATACTGGTGTAACTTCCAAAAAGTTTGTAAATAATCACGTGGGCGCAAAAAGCCAATGAAAGTCAAACTAAAATGTTCTGCTAAAGAAGCCTTAGCCAGTCACTAAATAGAGAGATTAAATTTAAAATGTTAAGCTGCGGACGCTAAGAGGTAGCGTAGCCAAGCCAACTCAGTTCAGTAGATGAAGCTCAGAGTGTGTGGATGTGAAATTTTAGTGCAGTGCGCAGAAGATAAATTTCGACCGTTAAAAATGTAGTTAGAAACAGAAATTATTACAACCATTAAATACAGTTCATTATATATTCGCAGAGATATATATTTGTGTGCTTCATAATTTTTTTTAACGCGAATAAAGAACTTGAAATTCTCTAAACTGCAGTTCGTTAGCACACATGTAGAACGTAATATCTTACAGCTCCATACGTAAATACTTCAGTAAATTGTTATTTGATATATATTATTCAACTGCCTTGAAGTAATAAAGAAGTAAGAATTTAAAACTATAATTTGTGTAAAGTGTGTGAACCTATTCTGCAGCCGTACCACCCTTGCTAACAGATACTTGCTCTACCAGATATGACTGACGCAGCCGAGGCATAAATTAAATAAAATCCTAATTAATTCAAAATTCATTACATTAAACTATTATTACAAACACACACACACACACACACACACACACACGAACTCTACCGCATAGTTTGTCTTGCAATTAATTCATATTCAGTTATCTCTTAATATGTTTTATATCTAAAAGTAATTTACTCGACACCAAGAATCCTATAGGTACGTCATAATCCAACTCCACAGCAATTATTTCATATATATACCTATTAGCAGTACCCGCTGCCCCGCTCGCTCCTTTTAGTTCCAGCGGAGATTGTTCTTCTCTACCTCCTTTTCCTCTCCCATTCATTACTCTCTCTCCATCTCTTTGTGAGCAAAACATTTCCTGGGATGTTAATAATGAAAAGGCAAGTAAAAGATCACACCTGCGTCTGATCGTATGCTTGTTATGTGGTTGGAGCTATGCTGTTTTCCCTGATAATTAATTTACTTAAACGAGTTACAGTAATTTCTTAAACAGTTATAACACCTAAATTTTGTAAATAACATAAGCTTTTGGAAAATTTTTGGCTATTACCTTCTGTTATGTAAATGTCTCAAGAAACTGAATAATAAGCGAGATAGTGCGTTTTTATATTTTGTGTTACATTAGAACTATGCATCAGATGTTACATAGTTTGTTCTATAAAGGGGAACTAAGTTATATCAAATACTAAGTTTAATAAAAATCTTATGTGTTATATCCACATGACTTTCTTTAACTAGTTTTACATAGTTTCCACAAACAATTCTTACGAAAGCTTATTTTTCTATCTGCTAAACCTTTGCAAAACGTTTCATTAAGCATTTCACTGAAGGTACAGGGCTGATAAAGGAAATCCAATCGATATTCAAATGTTTTAAAGTTAGTCATATGCCGCCCTAGAAATTTCCTACTCTTCCTATGACATCCAAGAAACAAATGAATAGCGACAAAACTTTAAAAATGACAAATTATTGAAAGTTTTAAACCAATAACATATATCTCAAAGATTGCCAATGCCACAAAAAGTTACTTGAAATAATCTGTGCTTTAAAGAGATCTACATTGTTTTGTGTATGTAAATTGGGGTGGGAACATTTCCTTGATAATCGCACTCAATATGTTCCTTCGGAAGGGAAGTTAAGCCTGTGGTCCCATGTCGTAGATTTACGGCACGTTAAAGAACTTCAAGCTTGAGAGGTCTCTGAGCAAAATTACCTGTCTTTCACGCCCAGTATAGAATGGCATGCTAAGTACCACAGCAGTTAAAGAGCGTCCATAAATAAAACTAATTTTTTTCACTCAGTATGGCATTAGCTAACCACAGGTAGAGTATGCTAGTCAGTTGGCTGTACTACACTGATAGTAACTCACTTTCGAGTACTACACTAGCCGAATAGCACTGTTGCTACTAGTTTTACATGACAATTTAATTTCGTTTCAAACCCATGCATCCTTTCATAAGATAATTATTTCTTGAACTTCGGTCTCGAAACAATTATCATGCAAAGAAGCATTCGTTAACCTCAATTAAATTATGTAAAACTATCAGCACTAGTGTTACTACTGTTGAAAATTTTCGTGTTGCATCTTTGGAAGATGCTGAATATACTAAACACGAAGTTTGGCATTTATCGGATATTTTGTTTTTGGGTTACGCTATTCTCTCTCTCTCTCTCTCTCTCTCTCTCTCTCTCTCTCACTTACGTGCACACACACATATGGATGTTTTCCTAGAAATGCTTTTTTGGCTTCAAAACTTGTATTTCCGGTTATGTCTCGATATCAATTTTTGTGTGGCATGAAGTGGATTGAGTTTTATTTATGGATGCACTTTAATTGCTGTGGTCCTTACCGTCCCATTCTATATTGGGCGTGAAAGACCGGTAATTTTGCTTACAGGCCTCTTTATCAGGCTTGAGTTCTTTTACGTGCCCTAAATCCACGACACGGGACCACCGGCCTTACTTCTCTTCCGAAGGAAGCCATGCTAAAAATTGTTACGCCCGAAAAAATCCATCGCCCTCCGCGGGTTTGAATCCGCGACCTCGGGAACTACTACACCACGGAGGCATGCAATACCTTCACTACTACTAGGTAAGTGGTTGAGAAAGTAAAGCCGGTTGGGCTATTCTTGAATAAAATGGTAACAAACGTAGATATACACATCCAAAAAGATGTTTAAAATTGGATTCTTGGCTTCAGGGTAGGCCATTACATACGTTAGCATAAGCTATTAATCCAAAATTGTAAATTACAGAAAATATTTCGGTTACCGCTTCATTTTGTATGTATAGATTGTGCATAAGATCTGTTGCAAATATGTCCTCCTATAATGTTTATGAAACAAGTTATGGAACGTTAGATGAAAAGGGATAAGTAGCAGCAGATGGATAATAAGAATAATATTTGTATTATTAAGAATGTTATTTTAATTTCATTATTTTGGACAAACGACGTATCAAAATAAAATGCCGCATACACCTGCATATATTAAGTAAAGTCCGAGCTATAAATCACTTTTTCTTATTCACATAATATTTTTTATTTATGAATTCCATCATAAAGCTCTCTTTTATTCATGTAAGTTTTTTTCTTCTTAACTTTTCCCTTATTTTGGTCATAGTCATAATTAATATTGATACTGAACTGTTGAAGAATAGTTCAAATTCAATCCACACACAGCAGATATGTTGTACTAAGCAGACACATTGGGAATGTAACAAAATTAGTAAAATAGATACTATTTATTGTTTTATTTAGTCTTTTTTACAAATCATCTTCATTTTGGGGATGAGCAGGAAAATCAGCATTCACCAGCATTTCTCCAAGCAGGGATTTCATCATAAACATGTTCTGGCTCTTCTCCAGGCAGAATAGAATTGTTCTTGCTGGCAATTGCTGATGGAGGAATGTCGTATTGCAATTCAAGAAAGGCTGTAACAGACACACACATATTTTACAATTCAGTTTATAAAATCTTTCCCAAAGTAAGGGATATATTGGTTGATTGTACGTGCAACACCCACCTAACCATTGGGAAGTCGCGTATATTCTGTATTAATTCATATACGTTCATTTTATCCATGTTACATTGTTCTAAATATTGAAATACTAGAATATTATTTCTAATTGGGTAATACGGACTTTGTTACATACAACATTAAGAGAAAAATCAGGGGCTTGTTTCACAAAGATTTTGTAACTAGTAGTTTACCATAGTAAATCAATATATTTACCGTATTCACTTTTGTATCTGATATGTTTTATTGCCTTAGTAACATTTTTATTTTTTCTACTACGTACAGTAAGTAGGGGAAGTATTGTATTCCACCCAAAATTTGATACCGAGATTTCACCGGAAATACATGTTTTGAGACCACCTGAATCCAAAAAAATCTGATGTGTTACACTCACATGACTTTATCTACTCTTGTACATACTATTTATACAAACGCTTATTCTCCATCTACTTCATGTAAATCGAGATAAACATTTGCAGTCTCTCTTATTGCTAATTTTCTTGTAGATGTAAGGGGAATATATATTTACAAGGGCAATTTGGAAATACAGTAGGCTTTAAGCACATACATATCTCATAATAGCTGGTTGCTAGGGGCAGCACCATTCCCTTTGCCACAGATTAATACTATTTGCATATCCAAGACAAAAAATGAATAACCAATTCCCATTTGAGAAAATAAGTATTGAAAAATTTAAGGGAATAACAAGCAATATCTCGAAAATGGTTCACTCAACAAAAAACATGTATATGACATAAATTGTGTATTTTAACGCGATCTACATTTTTTGTATAGTAACATTTTGTCTATCTCTTATGGTTTACCAGTTATGCAAAAGTCGTTCACAATGAAGAATACTTTTGGAGACATTCCCAGAAAATTCAAGATATACATTTTATTTGTCATAAAAGTATCTTAAATAGGTGATATTTCAATCAAAGTCGTTAGAGCCATTTTTGAGAAAATTAAAATTTTCGAAAAATCTTCCATGTAAAGGGTAGTCTGGGGTGGGGGAATTTTCTTGAAAACCTTCGTGTCGCATCTCTGGAAGATACCGAACCTAAATACCAAGTTTGGTGTTTATCCGACTGTTCGTTTCTGAGTTATGCTGTTCTATTTTTCTCCAAGGATTATTTTTTCTCCCTTTTTACATGGACCGCTTCGCTTACACTCCGTGCCCTGAAAGACCACGGGAGCGCACAATCGTGCAGGAAAGGTATGTTAGTTCTGAAGAACTCCTCAACAGAGCTAGTAACCAGAAAACCGAGCTTGTGTGCATTGAGAGACTATTTCATAAGTTCAGGTTCTTTCTGGATAGATCTAGTATTCCCTTAAAATGTGATAGCAACAAAACATTAGCTTCTTTTACCTCTGGTCGTTCTATTTTCTTCCTGAGACAGTTGATTCGGACGTCCAAATGTGGTGAGGGTGGCCTCACCATATCTTGGCGGGAGATGAGGCTCGCTGTCTCGCAGTGTATGAAGCGGCATCTCATTTATTACGCTGTTCTGGTATTCTGAGCTGAGGAACAGCTGTGGTACTGAAACAGTTGCCAGAAAATTTCTGTTATAACGAGGGATTTCATAATGTTTAGAAAGTAGCGCTGTTTATCAAGCAGAGAAGAGCTTTTTATAACCCTCGCATTAGGAAAGGGCGCACCAGAATATAACATATAAATAAAAGGAGGATAGAGTGAGACGGAGGGAAAGAAGGAGAGGGGAAGGATGGAACATTAATTATAATCACCGTATTCTTTATTTGTAATTAAAACTGCTGCTTTAGTGCAGTTCATTGCTATTCTGCAACTTTATCTAATACTAAGAAATACTCTTTTAATAATAATAATAATAATAATAATAATAATAATAATAATAATAATAATAATAATAATAATAATAATAATGGGCTGCCCCTGTGAGCGAGTGCTCAACATTATGGTTTCTCAAACCAGAGGTTCCGTGTTCGATTGCCGGCTAGGTCGGAGAAGTTTTATTTATCAAGAGTAGGTCCTGTTCTCCATAGAGTCTGTTAGTATGAACGAGGAGTGAATATGAGTGGAAGAAAACCCACAGTTCAGGGAGTAAAAATAGCATCAGCAAGTTGTTTCTCAAGTGAAACACTCCTATTTGACCATAGAAGTTAAAAGGGGGATTTTACAAATTAAACAGTTAATAATGATAATAATTATAATAATAATAATAATAATAAATGTTGAATTTATTTAGAGATACTGGCAGCAAGATTCACATCAGCATCGCCGATATGAAGATATTTCATCTCTCAAGAGTTCTTTCATACTAGTAAATCTAGTTACACGAGTGTCGAATTTCAGACTTTACCCTGAGCTGGGATCGAACCTGCAAACTTTGGAATAGAAAGCCAGTGCTCAAGAAACTGTACCACCCAGGCCGACCATTTTTTTAGCGCGTGGAATATTTACTTGATCTTTGCATGTGGCCGTTTGTGGCAATAAAATGCAGCTCATATCGTGCGACTTCAGTACATGAAGGCACAAACTGAAAGCTGTGCTGTTTCTTTTCTACTTGACTCACTCACAAGATCTTATGAGATTGATCTTCGAGATCGCACAGAAATTTCCTGAATGTAAGTAAAATATGATTAGATACGTGTTTTCCACAGGTCCTATTTTAGAAAATAAAAAGTGCTGCATTCACATGGCTTTCTCTGCGCACTCTTCTACAAACTATTCTTACAAAAACTTATTCTTCTCCCTAATTCTTGTTAATCCAGATAAAATTTCATTTCATGTGTATCCGTTGTAGGTATAAAAAGAGCAGAGTAGGCTAAAGTGATAGTCACATTTTTAAGAAGGGGATCACTGTGTGATGTGAAATTCCATGGTCTTTGCATGGTCACGGTAAAAAAACGAATAGCGACTTACCATTTAAAAATAATATAAGTATTTGAAAATTCAAACCAATAACAAAAAATATCTCAGAAAAAAATTTCATTTGCCATAAATTGTATGCGTTAATGAAATGTACATTTTTTACATAGTATGGTTTTATCTATTTCTTACGGTTTATCAATTAAACAGAAATCATTCAGAATGAAGAGAACTTCGCAGCCTGTTCTCAGAAAATTCATCATATACATTGTATTTGTCATGCAAATAACTTAAATATATATGGTACTTTAGTTAAGTTGAAACTGTTTTTGAGAAAGACAAAAATAACGCTTGGGTGGGGGATTTTCTTGAAAGTCTTCGTATCACATTCTTGGAAGACGCCGAACTTAAATACCAAGTTTAGCCTTTATCCGACTTTTTGTTTTTGAGTTATGCTGTTTACTCATACAGACAGACCTTTTTCTAAAAATGCTGTTTTTTTATTCAGGAAGTCTAAAAACGTATATGTCCAGCAATCTCGGTATCGAATTTTTGGCTGGAATGCAATACTTCCTCTACTTACTATATTGTGGCGTATTAAAATTTGGGGGGTTACATTATTGTTCTACACTGTCATTACCAGATACATTGTTGTTTATGTCACTCTTGGCTGGTAGCTGTGCTAGCCACGAGTAGTGGGAATAGCGTCTGTCTCAGTTTGGATTACGTGAGGAACGGACCGCGTGTGTAAGCCGCGCTTTGGATTTTTTTTTTTTTTTTTAAGTTCCCTTGTCGTTCCCAGATTATACTACTGTGTTTTTCTGTTTTATAACGCTTATTTCCGCAACACACACACACACACACACACACACACAAACACCCATGCCCGAGGCGGGACTCGAACCCGCGACCCTCAGCTTGGCGAAGCGCCGGAGCGACCACTCCAGCGACCACGGCTACGAGGGCCGGCTCGGATCGGTGGACATCTCCTCCCACCTTCCATTTTTAATAATGTAGGAACCCCAAACGGTTGGAAAATAAATCTAGAAATGTGCGAGTAAATTTTTGTTGTGGATTTTGAGCCTTCCTCTTAAGCTCCACACCACGTTTCGGTCCTCCGCAGCCAAGTAGGTATACGCCCCCTCAATGTGCGTGCTGGGTATTAGAAATTAATTGAATTTTCATGTAACTTTTAGGCCATCTACCCAGCATGTAACAAAATGTAAGTAACGTTTTAAGCGATCAGAAGCAACAAATATCCATTCTATTTTATGAATATGAAGTAATTAAAAGTACATTGAGAATGAGACGGTATCTGTCATCTCGATTTCTTTTGGAGACCTCTCTGAATAGAAATATAGTTTTAATTATTTTTTGTTGTTATTATATAAATTAATTTTACTTTTAATAGACCTTAGCCCGGTCTTAGGCAAGTTTTTTTAATATAGAGTCAACTGAAAAATTCAACGCCACAGCCAGGATTTGAACCCGGTTCTCCCGCTCTCGCTCTAACCATTGAGCTACTGTGACAATATGCCGGTGGGGCATTGAATTCCCCAAATGACTCATGAGAATTGCCTAAGACCGGGCTAAGGTCTATTAAAAGTATAATTAATTTATATAATAACAACAAAAATAATTAAAACCCTTAATAATAATATATAAGCACCCAGCACTGAAGTACTTGCAATAAGCAGGTCGCCGCTAAGTTTGTCATCTCGAGGGAGATGCCTTGGTAGGTATGTCCCCGTGTTCAAATCCCGGCTGTGGCGTTGAATTTTTCAGTTGACTCTATATTAAACAAAATAGAAATATAGTACCTATATGTTATACAACGGAGTGGGACATCTCGTGCACTGCTACCCACATAGATCTATTGTGACTACCACCCCCAGGAGAAAGGGATGAAGTGAAGGAACCACAGGAGGCTATGGGCCGAAGGCAGCCAGGCCACAGAGACGCGCAGAAGTCCCTAACAGTTCAGTCTCGAAGAGGCTGAGGCTGTTTAGAGAGGACGATGAACGACTCGTCGACCAAACAGACCTCCAATTGAATTGAATAAAATAAGTAATGACGTTAATAGTATGGGAGAAAACACAGAAAACATGTAAGTATTAAATCTTTACAAACTATTTTACGCTGCTTGAGGAGGTTGATGAGTATACGAATGTGATGAATAACGCTGTGAAGTGCAGAGAAACGGAAGGGGACAGGAAAAAAAATGCAATTTTTGCTACAAAAACAAATATATTAAAACATTATCCCTGATTTTCACATTCCTGAAGTTTTAGTGCCCTGTGAAGCCTGCAAGTTTGATAAATGACGGAACTTTTAATGATGTTCCGAGAGAGGTGTCTCGCATGAGAATATCTGCTCTAACTACTGTTCAAAATATAGTATTGTAGCGGGGTAGGTGTATTTATTTCGTAATGATCTCTGCAACATGGTTATTCGACGTGTCGCTGTAGGTTTTAGCACGTGTCAGCAGATGGCAGCAGAAAGCAACTCACGGTTTTCTGTGTGTTACGCTTGTTAACTCTGCTGGCCGGAACCTTGTATTTAGAAAGTAAACACAACACCGTATCTTTGTTATGCATATAAGTCCTTATTTACAATATAGAAAGTATTATTATGTATTTTAGAAATGGTAAGATATAATAAGCAACGCAGGAACAGTAGGAATCCATACTAATATTACGAAGAGGCAAAATATAATCTCAAAAACCATTCAATCGATTTTGATAATTCCTTCGCCATTGAAAAGTCCTATTCTTCCATATGGTCTCAGGCTGTATAAAGTTTCCAATTTTTTTTTTTGAAAAATGAGGGTTAAGGGTTTTATTTTTACTTTCTCTACTACGTATAGTAAGTAGGGGTAGTATTGCATTCCACCCGAAAATTCGATACCAGGATTTCATCGGAAATACATGTTTTGAGGCGCCCTGAATCAAAATAAATTGTTTTGGAAACATGTCCGTGCATGTGTGTGTGTGTGTGTGTGTGTGTGTGTGTCTGTGAAGCATAACTCAAAAATGATAAGTCGGATAAATATCAAACTTAGTATTTGAGTTTAGTATCTTTCAAGAATGCGACACGAAGATTTACAAGAAAATCCCCCCAAACCAGGCTACCCTGCCATTTTTTCGGAATACTAGATATTTTTTGAAAATTTTGATTTTCTCAAAAATGGCTCTAACTTTTTTTATTAAACTATCATATGTTTAAGATATTTTATGGCAAATGAAATGTATATCTTGAATTTTCTGGGAATGTCCCCAGAAGTCCTCTTCGTTATGAATGACTTTCGCATAACTGGTAAGCCGTACTTACGATACATAAAATTTTACCACACAAAAAATGTAGATCTCATTAAAACACAAAACTTATGTCTTATACATTTTTTTGTGGAGTGAACCATTTCCGAGATATTCCTTGTTACTTGTTTAAACTTTCCAATATTTATACTTTTTCTCAAATGGGAATTCGTTATTAATTTTTTTATGTCCTGGACATACAAAGAGAATGGAATGCTCCACATAGCAACCAGCTCTTAAAAGATTTGACTATCGCTTAAAGCCTACCATATTCCCCTTGCACCTACCAGAAAATTAGCAATAACATAGCATCTTCTGCAAATGTGTATCTCGATTAATATGAAGTAGATAGAGAGTAAGCGCCTGTAAAAATAGTTTGTACAAGAGTAGAATAAGTCATGTGAGTGCAACATCAGATTTTTCATATGCATGTCACCAACTTTTAATTGTTTCGTTGAATATGAATATCAAAGTCTACTTTAGGCACTTTATTACAAATATGGCAGATTTTTAATGACTTCAAGCCCAAAGGGGTAAATGGGAAGGCCTAAAATGCTTTTAAATTGAGTTATTTTAGGCGGGTTGTATATCGTTGCTACCACATTTCTTTTATATTTAAATGAAGGTTTATCAAGTAATGCTTTTGATATAATTTTGATGAATTCGGATTTATTTGGATTATAGAAACTGACAAAAATCATAAGCTACCCTTACATTCAATTCCTATTTTCAGCCCCTAACATACAAATCAACATTCTTTGATCTATCTACATGAAACTTTGTACACTTATGCTATAGGACCCAACGAAAATTATAAGCTACCTTATAACTCTAGAAATCTACCCTCGCCATATTTTCAACCCGTTATGTAGAAATCATCACTGTTTAAACCATATGGTCAAAAATATTGCAAAATTGTACAATAGGTGTTTGCGGAAATCATAGGTTATGTTACAACTTACAAAAATCATCTAATTCTTATTTTGAATTATACAGTACTCGAAAATCTCTTAAAGATATCCTTACGTTATTTAAAAAAATCACCTCTATCCTTGTAGAATATAGCAATATAATGCCATGTAAGACAGCTAGTAACAAATGCATAGGGGGATCTATAGTTTAGGTAGGGATATTGCAACAACGAATTTAATGTTCCTGGTAGTATTCAATTATTTTAAAATAAAACATACAGATTCATTGCTTTTTGCAAATCACAGCGTTTGTAATGAGGTCTATGTCTAAATACCGAGGGGAATGGCTCGGCGGTAATGTGTGAGGTTCGCATTCGAGAGGTCTCGGGTTGGATTCACCTTGGGTCGGCAGAGGAGGGCCGAAGAAATGTGGAATGAAGAAAAGTTGAAGAATAATGAATAAAAAATGCGCTCCATATATGTCTTCATCTTCAATGAATTACCCTCCTCTTTATAGGACTTATACCTCCAAGGATTTACAAGCCAATGCCTTGGGTCAGTAGCTTGTCGAGGATCAAGCAAACCTTTGGATCATAGCATATCCAGGAGGGTAATCAGCCCAATGCCTGGTATTGCAGGAAATGAAATTTAATGGTGAAGGAGATGTTAGGGAAATTCGCGGATCAAATTATCCAATCCAACATTGCTAGAGACCGAGGAAAACTGCGAAAAAAACTTAAGTCAGGTTGGTCGGCCCTGGATGGGTTGAACCCGGGACGTCCCGAATACACATGTTACCGCGGCGCTACCTCGCTCGGCCCATATATGTGTTCAACGGAAAAAATTAATGAACCTCTGAAGAAACTACAAGTAAGGAAATCCTGGAAGAGGGTTAAAAGGAAAAAGAAATAAAAGAAAAAAAACATAGAAAGAGCAAAATGTAAAGGATACGGAAAAGTAAACTTACATGGTAATGTGGAAACATCACTGGTGTAGTGAATTGCTGCCGGAACTGCGGCGGGTGCTACGTCTGTTGCTCCCTGAAGGTTTTGTTTCCCGGATCTTCGACGTCTCACCACAGTAAATATGACGGCAGCAGCCATAATGATGAGTGCTAGTGCCATACCACCTCCAATGCTTACACTGAATACCAAGCCAAGAGTTCCAGCCTCTCCACCGTCTCCCTGAAGACCATCTGACACATAAATAATCTCTGGAGGTGATGATTCTTGAATTTCCTGGCCAGTTTCTTGCTTATTGTCGGTGTTAACAATTCCGTTGAACATTTCGTGACCTTCCTCCTCCTTCTCCTCCCCCTCCCCCTCTTCCTCGTTGTTGTTAATTTCAGAATTTCCAGTTTCGGCACTATTGTTATCCGTAAGTGGATTTGCAGTGTCTTTGTCTTCAATTGCCCATTCTTGTTCCAAATTCCCTGTTTCATTATCCTCAGTGTTCACACTACCTTCTTTCTCTTCTTCTACTTTTTCTTGTATTGGTGTTTCCTCGTTAGTATCTTCGGCTCTATCCATAATTATATCCTCGTTTACAGCTTCTGTTGATTCATTTTCAACGTCGGTGGTATCACCATTCTCTTCTGGTCGAACTATGTGCTCCTCAGACTCATCGATAACTACTTTATCTTCAGATGAAACTTTAATAGTATCTGTGTCGTGATCCTCTATTTCTTCCTTAGATGTCTGAGTAACGCTTCCCTTAGGCTCATTTGTATCCTGCCTTACTTCCAGATTTGCTGGAACCGTGGTCTTGTCACTTTGTTCTTGAGTTGGTGAAGGTCTTAAATTCTCCCTTGCAACAGTATCATTTTGTAACACCCCAACTTCACCACTAGTCACAGGTACACTGGTAGTTGTCTGCTTAAGGGTAGTACTAGTTCTTCCCTCTTTGTAAAGGGGTGTTTTATGGTAACATTCTCCCGTGATGTGATCGCAGTTACCGCTGAGACACTGACATTCCTCCATACAGGCATCTCCATACGTACCGCGAGGACAGGGTGTCTCGCATCTGCAACAAGGAAGCAAATGATAGGATTTTCAAAACTACTTAAGCACATACAGAATGGGGATCTTTTTGATCAGTTGCATCATCAGCAGGAATCGCAAAGTTCTCCCTTGCGGAATTCGTCAGCCTTTGACGATGCTTTGTGAATCCGTTGCGAGTAAGTGGAGAGAGTGGCATATGCAAGGAATATAATTTTACAATGAGTCTTAAGCATCTGATGAAACGAACCTTATCTTAAAAATACCCCATTACTTTAAAAATGCGCAGATATGATACCAGCCAATGGTTTCCTGGAAAGGTTTAGCTGGCCTATTGCAATTTTGGCCCGGTGACAATTGTTTGAGGAATAATAAGTTTGAAACTAATGGTTAACGTGGCCGAGCGAAATGGCTCCGCGGTAACGTGCGAGGCTCGCATTCGGGAGGTCCTGAGTTTGATTCCCGTCGGGTCGGGCACTCTCACCATGAGTTTTTTCATGGCTTCCCCGGGTCGATAGGCGAATGCTGAGGTGTTTTCCGTCTACCAAAAATTTCCTGTCAATCATTTCCTGTCTCTAACTTTTCCTTTTATGAGTTTCACCTCATTTTTTTTTCAGGGCTACAGGACCAGGCGACGACGGTGAGGACGGTGGAATTTTGCCATGGAATGGTCTCTCCCTTGCGTTTGACGAGACTACTGGGGCCCCCTTTCTCCCTGGGAGCTGTCTCGTTTACACCGAAATCCCCAGGTTGCGAGTGGCTCAAGCAAGGGTAGCCGGCCTCAGGATTGATGACATGTTGGAATTGTTAGTAGTCCCGTCCTCGCTAATGCATATCGTCGTCCGGATCTGGTCGCCTTCGGGTGTCCTCTTCACCCCTTCCTCCCAGGAGTCACGTTGGAAACACAAAGGGCCCACCCGCACACGTGCAATGTTGCGCTCCAATTACTGGAGGCCTCTCCGTCTGACTACTGTTATTTCGTAATGGGTAATGTTATTAAAAATATCTGACATTTCAGCTGCAGCTTCAAATAATTCAATTTAAGATTTTTTTTATGCAACGTCAGAGGGTTAAGCCAGTTTATTTCACTTTAATACCAGATTATATGTACTAGTTCAGTGTTGTTTGCTCTTTCTTGAACATTTATGATTTTGAATTGTAACAATTTAATAGTGAGAAATCGATTTATGTATAATGACAATGCCAAAGAAACCTTATTTGTAGCACTTGAAAAACAATCTGAAATAAATACATTTTATTGTAATAATAGAGTTAAGGCAATCCATAATTCTGCTAATAAAAACGTTATATGTTACATTCACATTGCTTTGTCTACCCACGATTCTACAAACCATTCTTATAAAAGCTTATTATTCTTTATACTTTATGTTAAAGGTTTACAAAAATGCTTTTGATTCATATGTCGTAGGTACAAGAAGGATACAGAAGGCCTAAACGATAGCCAAGTATTTTAAAAGCGGGTCGCTATGTGATAGCTTTGAAATTCTACATTTCTTGCATGACCACGAGAAAAAATGAATAGCGACTTACTAATTGAAAAATAAAGTATTTGAAAGTTCAAACCAATAACGAAAGTATCTTGGAAATAGTTAATGTTAGAAAATAAATTTATATGCCATACTATATTTTGTGTTTAACGACAACTGGACTTTTTGTGTAGTAGGTAAAATTTTGTGCATCTCTTAAGGTATACCGTAGCTATTTGCTACTGACCAAGCCAATTCACAGCCCGTGTTAGTTTGAACCAATCACGGTACACTGCAACTGAAATGTTGTCGAAATGAGATTGTCGAATCGGATTTGCAATTGTTTGGAATTTTTTAAAAACTTGGCGTCCTTTAACCTGGTAAGTCATATCGGATAATGAATGCATGAAATGATGCTCAAATGATCCCGGAGCCCATAGAGCTTAAAGCTACCTGTCGTCCTCTTCTCAAAATAAGGAAAAACCCTCGAAAATTCCTTATCCGGGTAACACCCTAACCGAGATTTGAACTCGGGACCTTTTGAATGTGAGGCGGACACACTACCCCCACACCACAAAGGTGGGCTGTTTGAAAATTGTCGCAGCTGATTCGTAATTGTTTCTGATTTGTAAGCTAAAGCAACGAAGGAAAACGTTGCTAAAGAACGCAGAAAAATATGCTACCTTATGATAATATTAGGGTGTAATAAACTCTATTAAATGTTATTATATAAAAAATATCTTCGTTATTCTGAATGTATTGATATTATTTATTAAACTTTTAATTCAATAAATAGTCTAGGCAAATATCACTCGTGACTTCCAGATTAGTCAAATAATTGCCCGGGCGCTCGCTTGTCATGCAAATATCTCAAGCATATTTTAACGAAGTCGTTAGAGCCATTTTTGAGAAAAGAAAAAAGGAAAGTTAAGGTTAATTTTGGAGTGCGGGAATTTTCTTGAAAATCTTCGTGTCGTATCCCTGGAAGATGCGAAACTTAAATAGGAGGTTTGGTATTTAACCAACTACCTTTTTGTTTTTACTTATGCTCTTCACAGACAGACACACAAGCACACACGCGCGAGCACTCGTGCACTTTTCTAAAAATACCCTTTTCTGATTCAGGAGATCTGAAAATGTGCATTTCAAGTGAAATATCAATATTGAATTTTTGAGTGGAATGAAATACTTCCTCTACTTACTACTGGTAAGTAGAGGGGAAGTAAAACTTATTCTGAGTGTTAAAGCAAGCTTTATATCTTGTATTAAAGAAAAGAAAGGATTTAATTTAGGCTATTAGAAGCTAACAAAACCTTTATCTCTTTAATATATTTGGTAAATACATCTTTAAGAGCCTGTACAGAAAAATCTGGAACTAAATTTCAGGTGTTTTGAAGCGGGACTTACTCGTATGTACCTTTGTTTCTTATTTTGAAGTGAATGAGGAATATTTCTGCTTTTATGAACACTTCTGATCTAACAGCAGCTTACATTATATAACGGCTCTGTCTTTGTCCGTGGTTCAGATTTATTTTCTATAACAAAATACTTAGAACATGTTTGTGCTACTTAATAGCAGAAACTTGTATGGAAATGGCATTTTTGCTCTTGTTGTCAGCGTTCATAGAAATTAAGCCATCGATTCTATTACCAACTAAAATTGTTCCATTACTCGATATTCTCGTACAACTGATAAAACGAACCAAACTATTTTACTTTTGTTTTCATTCATGTAAACCTACTTTTCGTGTTAACTCAATTTTGGCTGTATTAAATTTTCCTGTTCAGTAAATAGATATTTAAAATTAATTTGGAAAAAATTTATCCTGAAAAATGGTGTATAACACTCACACAATTTTCTCTAACCATTCCCATTTTACAGCTATCCTTTATGTATTATACCATTCATATAAAACGCTGCTCTTCTATCAACTTTGCATTAATCACGAAAAATGTTTGTCTAGAAATTATTTCGAAATATGCAACATGGACTTGATTAAATGCGGAAACATCATTCTTCTAATTACATAACAAGTAAGTTTCTGTTTGTCAGGAGCTCATGCGTGAAAAAGGAGGTTCGCGCGTATGTTTATTCGATATCGAACACAGTGGCATATTTCGGCAACGGCTAATGGTACGTCGTAAACTTTACACTCTAACAAGCTTTACAGTTTTCCTATTAGTAGGTAAGTTTTAGTTCATCTCTAATAGTCAACCTGTTAGATAAGATTCAATATGTATGAAGAGCACTTCACAGGGTATCGACAACAAATTCTAGACATACGTTTATTTCCCATGTCATTATCTCACGTATATGTAACTTAATAAAATCAATGAAGTATTTTTTTAGAAAATAAGGTATGACATTTTTCTATTTAAAGGGTTGTTTGTACTGGTAAATCGCCTAGTGTGTTTACGTTTCACTTAGATTGAAGAAGGGCTTTATATCTCGATATATAGTTTCGTTGTATTTTCCCGAACGCCGTCCTCTTTGTCCGAATAGGCAACCCATATGACAATATGAGGAAAGGTAAAAGACCTCTACTGTAGTATCATTACACTAAGTAGGACTACTTGCTTCCGTTTGTTTTTTTATGTACAAGCTTTCCCGTATTGCTAACACTGTCACCACGTAAGAGGCAAGTGTTTTTGGTGCACTAACATTTAGCTTAGATGGTTACTTCGATTAACCGAATAGTATTTATTATTAATTGTTTTAGTAATAAGGTATAGTGTTTATAATCCTGAAAATAGTAGTTTAATATTACATATTACCTTCAGTACTACAACAATAACAATAATAGTAATAATATGTATCGTCAATTAAGAATTAGAAATCTGAATATTATCTGTTAGGTAGCTCCTTTAACCTACATATCCGCAGCTGTGCTTTGTGTACGAGTGATTAGAGCGGCGAGTTTCTAACGAAGAGGTTTCGAGCTCGAATCCCGCTCCCGTCTACAGGTTTTTACGTCTGTAATACACACTACTATACTAATTATGTTCCTATTTCTAGGCATTTAGAGAAACATTGTCTTACTGGTCTAGACGAATACGTTTTCAAAAAATTGCTTTCAGGAATAAAAACTGGTTCTCTCGTACCAATTCCTAATGACCTTGTAGCTGAGCGCCCTTAAATATAAATATAACCCGCGTACCAGGGCGTCATTCAACATTAAGATAACGAAGATGTGCAGTAACGACGAAGACGTAGCGATACAAATAGTTGGCGAGCCTGTTCTGCTGCGTGAAGACGTCGTTTGCCTTTGCGTCATGTCCTCCGGCGCACCATAGTGAGACTGAAGATGCACGGAGATCTATGACCAGTCCGTGCACCAAGGGTCAGGCAGGTTGTAGATAGGCGTCAGGAAGAAACCTAGCTCTATTTTCCGAACACGCGCACATGAGCATCAGACAAAGCGCAGTCGAGTTAGGACTCGGCAACAGTTCCATTCATCGAATATTTCGAGGACAGAAATGGCAACTATAAAAACTTCAGTGGTGCAAGAGTTAACAGAAAATTATTTTCAAACCAGAACTACCTTTTGCTATTCAATGATACGCTGTCTCCAACAACATCCACACTTCGTCATCAAAGTTCTTTGCCCAGACGAATGTACCTTCAATTCTGGCAGTGTAAACCAGCAGATCATGGTGTACTGGGCAGATCCCAATCCTCGATAGTTCCTTGGGGGATCATACCCAGAATCAGTGGAAGCTGAATGTATGGTTGTGTTTTAAACCAGTTGATATTATTGAACCAGTTTTCCAGGACGGTGATCTCAGAAGGAGAACGTTTCTTGAACCTCCTGCAGACTCAACTAATGGAGGTGAGCTTTTAGATGATGTCCCGCTGACACTGGCAACACATCACTGGCTACAGGTGAATGGCACAGGCTCAATATGACTTAATGGTGCAGGCTTTTCTCCATCTTGCCTATCTACAGAAGTGAATTGGCCGCGGCAGGCCTATATCATGGCCCTCTCGTTCACGGGACCTAACACTCTTAGATTTCTTTTTATGGGGACATCTAAAAACACAGGTCTATCACACAGGCCAAGAAACATTGAGGTTCTCCGCAGACGCTTTCCGTACTGTGTCGCAGTAATGTCGTGTTATCTTTTTTTACTTGGCGCCTGTTATTGTTTTACTATTTTGAATTTTGGGTTCTTTGTCTTCCGGCTAGCTATTATTACTCAGTCGAGCAAATATCTCTGAACAGGGTGTGTAAACGGAAAAGAGTTGTTACTAAAAGATAACACTGATAAAATAATTTGTTTTTACACTTTTATTGCCGTCACACTTAATTAATAGTTCACATCTGTAATCTTTATACACGCCTGACAAACTGTTATATTTCCGAATAAAATTACTGTCGTACGCTTACTTCACATTTTGTAACTAACTTTACGACGCGAGAGATTCTGTAGAATTGCATAATGTGTACCTCATGAATGCTTCCTTAGAACTGCCTGACGTGTAACTCGCGAGAGAGATTTCTTAGAACTGCGCGATACTTGCTTTTGGCTCAAGAATTTATACTCCCTCACCCCGATATGCCTAAACATTATAATAGAGCTGCTATTGGTTAATAAATCGCGCCAACATTAGCGTCGATTTTGTCCGCCAATCATAATTACAAACACATATGCTCTAAGGAAGATATTCCCTCCATTTATAAAGAAAGGCACGCTACCCTGACGTCATTTGTTTGTCTCTTCTAAGTGATAAACAACTCACCCTTTCGCTTCATTGTTACTCACTCCTATTGTCAGTTTCAGTGAGGCCGTGTAAACTTATTTCCTAACAATGCTTATAGCTAACAAACATACAAAATCATTGTCATACAATAATGTTAATTTACACTACAATCACTCTAGCATTCACAGGTTGTGATATAAAATACTGCCTCAACTGTGAACCAGAGATGCTTCGGCGGATACACCAGGACACAGAGCGGCGTCTTCACCACTGCATGTGGATGGAGGGAATGTCAACGTAATCGAAGGATAAAGAACGACAGTATCAAGGCCTATGTTACACAAGTGGTACTCTGTAGTTTTATAACTTGAATTTCAAATGCAAGCAGAGTGGGAGATTTAGATTTAGAGTGGACTCAACAATTTTTGGAAATTACAGGTCATTTTAAAATATCTTGTTTAGATGAATTATTTTACTTTCACCTATTTGAATGATTGAATATTGTAAAATGTGTACACTTGAACATACAACTTAATGATTATATTTGTAATTATATTGTTTGTAACAATGGATCTCTTTTACTGTATCCTCATTCTATTACATAGGCAAAACATGATTATTATCCTTCGATTATATTGTGTAAAAACGTCTCCTAGATTCTTTCACAAACTAGAGAGGAAAAGGCGTTAAAGTATTTTTTTCTTTCTGTATACCTAAGTTCAATATCGAAATTTCACCTGGAATACATGTTTTGAGGTCCATTTAACAAAATGCTTTTTAGATAAAGGTACATGTGTTTGTGTGCTGCGTGTGCGTGCGCGCCCGCGCATTCAAAAGCAAAACGTCGGATTGATACCACATTTCATATTTGTATCAAGCATATTTAAATATGCGAGGCAAAGAGTATCAAGAAAATTGCGCGACCCCAAACTACCTTTTACATAAAACAACCTTGGTTATTTTTTAATTTCTCAAAATGTGATTTTAATTGAGATATTAATATGGCAAATTAAATGCACATTTTGACCTTTACTTTTTCTATTACTTGCCTAAGTAGAAAAAGTATTGCATTCCACTCCCCAAAAACTCAATTTAGAGGTTTCATCGGAAATACATGTTTTGAGGCTGCCTGAATAAAAAAAAGAATTTTTAGAAAAAAGGCCAATGTGTGAACAGCCTTACTAAAAAACGAAAAGTCGGTTGACTACCAAACTTGGCATTTAAGTTCGTCTTCCAAGGATGCGATACGAAAAGTCCTCCGAACTGCCCTTTACATTGTCGTTAATTTCGATTTTCTCAAAAATGGCCCTAACGATTTTGATTAAAATATCACATGTTTAAGATATTTGCATGCAAAATAAAATATATATCTTGAATTTTCTGCGAATAGTCTGTGAAGTACTTTTCATTATCAATAAATTTTGTATAATCGGTAAATCTAAGATATAGACAAAATCCTACTACCCAAAAAATATAGATTTCGTTAAAGCACACAACTATTTATTTCAAATCAATTTTTTTGTGGCGTCAGCCATTTCCTAAATATGTTTTGTAATTGGTTTGAATTTTGAAATGATTATGCTTTTTACATGTGGTTAGTCGCTATTTATACACTATTAAATAGTAGGTAGAGAAGGTACTGCATTTTCCCCAAAAATTCTTCCCGAGATCGATTCCGGAAATACATTTTTTGTGGTCCCCGAATAAAAAAAATAATTTTTAGGAAAAGATTGTGTTTGTGTTTGTGTGTGTGTGTGTGTGTGTGTGTGTGTGTGTGTGTGCGCGCGTGCGTGTGTGTCTGTCTGTGAACAGCATAACTCAAAAACGTCGGATAAATGTCAAACTTAGTATTTAAGTTCAGTATCTTTTAAGATCGGCATGAAGGTTTTCAAGAAAATTCCTCCACCACAAACTATCTTTTACAAGGAAGATTTTTCGAAATTTTCTATTTTCTAAAAAATGCCTCTAACGATTTTGATAAAAAAACACCATATATTAAAGATATTTACATGACAAGTAAAATGTATTCTTGAATTTTCTGGGAATAGCCTGTGAAGTCTCAGAATTTTGCATAATCTTGTATAACTGCAAACGTTAAGCGATAGACGAAAACGCACTTCACAAGAAATGTAGATCTCTTTAAGACACACTATTTATTTCAAATAAGCTTTTTTGTGGTATAAGGCATTTGGCATTTCCGAGATATCCGTTTTTGATGGTTCGAATTGTCCATTACTTGGTCGTTCTCTCAAAGTCCTAACTTTTAATTGTTTCTCGCGATTTCATCGAAAAGGTTGAAATTTAGAGGACAGGATATAGCGTCCAGTTCTTAAACATTTGACTATCGCCGTTCTCTTTGAATCTATAACTGCAAAGATTTATTTGGATTAAAATATAGTAGATAGAAAAAACCTGATGTGTTACACTCACATGACTTTCTCTACTCTTGTACAAACTATTTTTACAAACGCTTATTCTCCATATGCTTCATGTTAATCGAGATGTTAATCTTATTGCTAATTTTCTTGTAGGTGCAAGGGGAATATGGAGTATTTAAGCAATAGTAAAATCTTTTAAGAGCTGGTTGCTATGTGGCGCATTCCATTGTCTTTGCAAGTCCAGCACATAAAAAAAATGAATAACGAATTCCCATTTGAGAAAAAGTATTGGAAAATTTAAGGGAATAACAAGCAATATTTCGAAAATAATTCACTCAAAAAAAAATGTATGACATAAATTGTGTATTTTAACGCGATCTACATTTTTGTGTAGTAAACTTTTATCTATCTCTTATGGTTTACCAGTTATGCAAAAGTCGTTCACAATGAAGAATACTTTTGGAGACATTCCCAGAAAATTCGAGATATACATTTCATTTGTCATGAAAATATCTTAAAAATATGATATTTTAATCAAAATAATTAGAGCCATTTTTGAGAAAATTAAAATTTTCAAAAAATGTTCCATGTAAAGGGTAATCTGGGGTGGGGGATTTTCTTAAAAACCTTCGTGTCGCATCTCTAGAAGACACTGAACCTAAATACCAAGTTTGGTGGTTATCCGACTGTTCGCTTCTGAGTTATGCTGTCCACAGACACACACGGTCATGTTTCCAAAAATGCTTTTTTGGATTCAGGGGATCTCAAAACATATATTTCCGGTGAAATCTCGGTATCGAATTTTTGGGTGAAATACAATACTTCCCCTACTTACTATACGTAGTAGAGAAAGTAATAAAATTTAATAAGGATAGTTTGTATACCCACTAATAAAAATAGCGAGTAAAGAAATTCATATTTTTTCCTCGTGGTCATGCAAAGAGCATGAAATTTGAAAGCGACACGCGTGTTAAAAATCTGACTAACGCTTTAGCTACTGTACCATTCGTGTATCCAAACGAAATATGTAAATGTGCAATGGCATTTTTATTTATCTCGATCAACAAGAAGTATATAAAAGAATAAGCTTTCTTATGAATAGTTTGTATAAGAATGAGTAGAGAACGTCATGTGAATGGACACATTAAGATTTGTTTGTTAATCTCTTTCGAAATATCCCATGTTGTATGATTAGAATTTCCCAGGCACGTCGTTTGAGGGATACTGTTGAAAGTTTGTGGTTCTATTCTTTTTTCCTTCCATCCGTTAGAGCTTATCATCGTTATACATTTGCATGCATTTTGTAAGCAAGCACTTATTGCTTAATCTCAAGTTATTGTAGATAAAAACTTTGCCGTGAATAGCATTGCCGATAGAAGAATTCTTTTACATGAATACTAGAATACATAATGGATATGAATGAAATTGTCTTGGGTAGAGAAAGACGTGTGAATGCTCACAGCAAATTTTTAATCCGAGATCGTGTATAAGATTCACATATTTATCAGCGCTACAAGGGACGAAATGAAGAAAATATGAAAATGCTATAAAAATCTCGGCTTTTTTTTCGATTTGAAGATCTTATGACTTAAGTAATATCGAATATGGAATTTCAAATGAACTCACGTTGTTCCTCTCCAACCCGGCTCACACTTGCAGTCACCAGTCACGTGGTTACAATGGGCACCGTTCTTGCATAGACATGGTTGGGTGCAGTCCATGCCCCAATGACTGTTCTCGCACTCTGTAACATAAACTAATGATAGTTTTTGTTTCCCAAATTATAAATCACTCTCTAGTTAAATATAAAGAAGGGGAAAACCAGAAATCGAAGCAAGATCAGAGGCTCTGCAACTGAGTGGATAGGACCAGAAATAATAATTACAGCGATGACAGTCACACCATACAGGGGTGACCACAAAGCAGTTTTCTCTTTCCAAAGCATAGTAGAAAACAAGGTTTGTGTTCCCAATGTAGGAATAACTAACACTTTGTGGTAAGTATTGGAGTAAACAGAGCATTTTATCTCTTGCAACTACCTTAGAAGTATGATTGTAAGGTTCCAGAAAAAGAAACCTTTAAGAGACCTTACATTGTAGACATGGAAATGGTGAACTTTCAAATATGTTTTGAATAACATTATACACAGTTTAATTGTACAGGACGTTTGTCCAATCATAATATATAACATTTTAATACATACTTAACTACTTAAATGTACACTATTTAATATTGTTATAAGTTCACTAAGCATAATTGAGAGTAAATATAACGTGATAAGCTGTACCAAAACAAAAAAATGCAATTATGAATGGCTTAAATTTATAGATTTTCTAACATTATAGCACACATATATATTCGTCAGACTGTTTAAGAAAATCGTATAGGGCATCAGAATGGAAAAAGGAGAACTAAAATTATGTTAAAATGTTCCATGTTCAGCCGTTAATTTAATAATGTATGCACACAACTGTGGGGTATTGATAATGTACTCTACGATGTATGAATAGTAAAATAATAAACTGTAGGGTTGATGAGAGTTTTTTTTCTATTGTAGTTGAATGAATTATACGAGCTAAATTCATTTTGTTATTTCTTTCTTTAGAACCCCAGCCATTAAAATAAGGGACAACGGATTTCCCAATAATATGTTCGGATACCGCGGGGCATCTCTTTGAAAATGGGGACAATCTGCTACATAGGATACATCTAATAATCTACCTCCGAACAGGACAGAAAAAAACTACTGTTCATTTGCAGGATATTGCTTTCATCGAGAGGTTGCTTATGCACATAATTAGGCTTTGCGGAAGATCAGTTGTGTCATGTTAACAGGTTTGAGCTTTCTGACAGAACCCTAAAATGGCCACAAGGCTCAGTATGACCGAAACCTCGATCCTGTTAACCTGACACGCCTGATCTCCCGTGAAACCATGATCCAAAGGTTTCACGGCAGTCAATGAAAACTTCAGATCTTATATGCTTCCTCACATATTGCTATGGAAGTGAAACTGATGCATGATCCACTAGACTGGCTCTTTATTTTCTATAATTAGGGATAACGGCAGGTTATTTACTAATAACTTCGCTGTTTAATGCTCTGTACTCCTATGCAATATCTCCCTGTCTGTCCAAGTATGTTGTGTTACCCAAAACAGACTGCACCCTATGAAGTTCTTTCCTCTTCAGTTTTATTTACTATATGAACGTTTAGTTCTACTCCACAGTTTCATATTATTTGCAGGCTCCAGGGATGCTTTCATAGAAACAAAAGAACGCCGATTGCAAAACTATTCCCAATGAAGATATGGTGACTTAACTCACTCGCATTATAAAAAATCTGATGTGTTACAGTCACATGACTTTCTCTACTCTTGTACAAACTATTTTTACAAACGCTTATTCTCCATATAATTCATGTTAATCGAGATGCTAATCTTATTGCTAATTTTCTTGTAGATGCAAGGGGAATTGGTAGACTTTAAGCGATAGTCAAATCCTTTAAGAGCTGGTTGCTATGTGGCGCATTCCATTCTCTTTGCATGTCCAGGACATAAAAAAAATGAATGACGAATTCCCATTTGAGAAAGAGTATAAGTATTGGAAAATTTAAGGGAATAACAAGCAATATATCGAAAATGGTTCACTTAACAAAAAAAATGTAGATAACATAAATTGAGTATTTTAACGCGATCTACATTTTTTGTGTAGTAAACTTTTGTCTATCTCTTATGGTTTACCAGTTATGAAAAAGTCGTTCACAATGAAGAATACTTTTGGAGACATTCCCAGAAAATTCGAGATATACATTTCATTTTAATCAAAATCGTTAGAGCCATTTTTGAGAAAATTAAAATTTTCGAAAAATGTTCCATGTAAACGGTAATCTGGGGTGGTGGGATTTTCTTGAAAACCTTTGTGTCGCATCTCTGGAAGATACTGAACAGATACTGAAGCTAAATACTAAGTTTGGTGTTTATCCGACTGTTCGTTTCTGAGTTATGCTGTTCACAGACACACACACGGACACGTTTCCAAAAATGCTTTTTTTGGATTCAGGAGTCTCAAAACATATTTCCGGTGAAATATCGGTATCGAATTTTTGAGTGGAATACAATACTTCCCCTACTTACTATACGTAGTAGAGAAAGTAAAATGGTAAGAGCGGTGTTAACATTCAAAATTGTAATCCTTCAGAGGGCAATACCTTCATGCCAGCGATGTTCACAAATAAAGAGTTTATCATCAACTTTGTTCATCGTTGTTGAGTATATATGGTAAGCGATGGTGACAGAGTGTTTATTAGTAGTACGCCAGAACTTTCTGTGAAAAATGGATAAGAAGGCACTACTTTCGGGGCGTGAGTTTTAAAATGAACACGATAAAAGCTAGAGTAATATTTTGTGATGAAGAGAGAAAACTTTGATCAGTTACGTACCTCTGTCACAATGAATACCCGTGTATCCCGCTGCACATCTGCATTTGTCTGGGGAAACACAAAGTCCGTGAAGACATCCGCCTTCTTTGCATACAGGGATGCAGTGCGTCTCGTTCCGGTCTGGAGCATAACCACGACAACAGACCATCACTACCCGCTCACGTACTGCTGTCTGCAAAATCATTACAAAAGAATAAATTGTAGTAACACAATTTCTTCTTCAAGCTAACTATAGAGCACTGCAGAGTAACAAATAGAATTTATTTTCTCAGCAGACATCAGTAGAGAGTACACAAAATATAAACTACTTTCATTAGCGGACTCTGAGGTAGCTAGTTATAATATGTATAAACTGTATAATCTTATAATCTGACACAGAAATTACGTTATTCGTGGTATATTTGGTGCTGAATGGGGCCATGCACATGCATGTATTGTATGCATAAGTACGCAAAATATTTGTGATTTATATATGGTTTCCTCGTCCATTCGACACAAAGATTACTTAAAGAGACAACATCAAACGGATGGACCCTTAGTCTTTGTTAGTATCGTTTTGGTGAGTTTTTATATTGAAATATTAAACGATTAGTAAAAGTAACCTCCAAGCCGTCGCACTTTCTGCATGCAACATGTTGTTAAAATGATTACAAACAACCTTCAATGCCAGTATTGTGGAAAATTATTTAAATGCGTAGTTATTCACATTAGTAAAGCGCATCCAGATATTCATCGGAAAATTGTTTCTAAATATGACGTGAATAGAAATTATAGCCAATAAAGTGCAAATGAAACCAATTTAAATATTGTAGAGGTACATAATGGTGGCGGTACAGAGATTAATCGTGCATATTTAAATGGTTATAGTTGATTTTGAAAATAAATTCACAGATATTATTACTAACAATGATGATGAGAAACTTGACCACACTATTCAGGATTTCACTAACTATTTGGCCAATGCTATAAATACTTGCCAGGTCCTAAACATCCTGCGTTACGCTATTTTGTCGTCCTCCGTGGTCTAGGGGTACCATGCTAGCCTTTAGTTCCCGAGGTCGCGGGTTGAAACCCGGCGGAGAGCGATGGATTTTTTCGGGCGTAAAAATCCTTAACATGGCTTCCTTCGGAAGGGAAGTAAAGCCGATGGTCCCGTGTCATAGATTTACGGCACGTAAAAGAACTTCAGCATAATAATTTCCGGTCTTTTATGCCCAATATAGAAAGGGACGCTAAGAACCGTAGCAGTTAAAGAGCATCCATAAATAAAACTCAATGTTAGTACGCTATTTTAATAAGCGTAAAACCCAAAAATAAAATTGTTTTATCTCTCACACAATACAAAAATCGCGGTAGATTAGCCAAAAGGAAACGTAAAAAAATTGAGAACGATACCAATATAAAATTGCTCAGTACCAATGCTACAATCAGCGACGCAAGGTAGTATGCACCATAATGAATAGCCAGAACAACGAAACACGCAGGATTGCTATAAATTTAATTTTTGAGCATTTCAAATATGTTTAGTACTCCAAATGATTTAACACCGTTAGAGCACGTTAACGCCATAATCACGGAAGGGGATATTCAAATTCAAATAGAATAAATACATTTTCCAATTTTTACCATAAAAGCGGGCCCGGCTTCAGGCCCTGATCGTATAATTTTAAGTAATTAAGGATTTGAATACCTTTAAAGCACTCTATTTATTAGCTAATGCAATGTGAAATGTAAAAGGTGTCCAAAAGTTTCAAAAATTTTCGTACGGTTTTGCTGTTCAAAGGTGGGGAAGTAAGGGATTTAGCAAATTGGAGACCAATTACTATATTTTCAGTAATCAGAAGAACTATAGAAAAGATTTTAGACAAACATCTCCGACATTTAGCAAAGTTATCTACTCAACATAAAGGTTTCATATTTCTCCCTGGCTGCCATATCAATTCTTCGATTATTAATGGATGTCTACGGAGTGCTAAATTAGAAAAAAGAGACTGTGCTATAGCATTCATTGATAAGAAGACATACAATAATATTGGTCACGAACATGTGATATATTCTTTGTATCACATAAATATGCCAAACAATCTTCGAGATTTAATTGTCAATTTAATGCAGGACAACACTATCAAAATCGAAGCCGGTCGGAATAAAAGTATTGATATATATCTGCGTAAAGGAATTGCACAGATTTCACCCTTATCGCCAATATTATTTAATTTGGCTATTGATAGCATAATTAAGAAAATAGGAACCTGAAATAACTCAGGAATATGGGATCAACTATTTCACTCTATCATTAATGTGTCAGATCTTGCTTTTGCTGATTATTTGGCTCTCATCGGAAAGGATCTTGAGTCGGCGAGGTCCTTAATTAATATGGCAGTACAACATTTATTAAAAATTGAACCTAGATAGTAACCCTAAAAAACTCTAAGTTCATAAACGTAAAGAAAGGAATTCTAAATCAAGAGTCTACCATAATAATATAGGAATACAATAAATGTCATTGAAGATGGAGAAACTGTAAAATCCCTAGGAGTAACTTTCTCTGATGAAATCGTGCTTGACCAACACACCATCCAATCTTTTTCTGAAGATATTCAAAATTTGGTCACCAGTAATTTGCTTAATTTGGTCCAAAAGGTTAATACTTGTAATAAATATATTTGGGCTAGGATTATTTATTCCCTTTAAAGTACAAATTCCAAAGAAGTTCTTACATTATACTGATAAAATCATTCGTACAAGTTGAAGGAAATTACAGGGTACACATAACTATCCGAACGACATGCTCTATGCTCCTAAGACTCGTAGTCTAGGAATAGTAAATACCGAATGGGAAGCATATTCGCAACATTAAAACATTGCAAACTGTTTACTGAAAATAAATGACGAACACCTGCATTGTTGTAGAAATCTTGAAAATGGAAAACAAGAGGCGCTTCGTAATTTAAATATCCCATGTGGTAGTGAAGAAACACTTTTCCTAACAGGGAGACGTTTAAGAACTAGATCCTTCGAACAATGGTGTCATCTTACACAGAAAGGAAACGTATGTAGTTATAATGCGCAGCGAAGATCCAAGAAGTGTAATTCCTGGATTAATAACAGGAAAGGAGTAGACAATTGCCATTAAAATGTCTGTCAATATTTCAGCAGTACGATCTGCTCCTGGGCGTTCTTTGTCAAACCAGCAGTGCGCCAACCTGGTTGCAATGAAGTGGAAACCCTTGGGAATGTCTTAGGATACTTATCTAAAGGAGAACTGTTAAGAAATACACGTCATCATAAAGTAAGAAGCTTCATTGAGACAGGACTTCGGAGGCTGCAGTAGGAGGTATAGGAAGAGGTTCATTGTTTGGCACAAGATGGGTCAACAAGAAGAGCGGATATCATAGCCATCGACAGAAAAAGCAGGCGAAGTCTCATCCTGTATCCTAATGTCAATTTTGAAAAGGACAGAGAACATGCAGTCCAAGAAATTACGAAAAGATCCCAATTTACAGCTCATGCATTCCTCACTTGAGTGAGAGATACAATATTGAAAATTATGCATGTGGAAGTAAACGGTCTTTTTTCGGGGCAAGGGAAACTATTTTCAAATTTACACAATCCGTTCTACTGGAATTAACATTTAAAAGTGACGATATTAACAAAACATGCTTAATGATTTTGAGTGACTCTTTATGTATTATTCATAACCATTTATGTAACATGACATAGTTTCTATAACCTGCATTAAGTTTTGCACCGTTTTACTTTGTTTTATTTATTTTGGTTTTCGCATTGTTTCTTTGTTTTAGTACAATTGCAATTTTTAGTTTCATTTATATTCTGATACTTATATGTTTTGCTTTTGCATATTATTTTTTGTTATAATTGTATTCTGAATCTACGTCGTCAGCCGTAGTTGTCGGCCAGATTTTCCATATTTTTTGGAAATAAAAAAAAATTTACAAGCACTTTGAAGCTTGCAGGTATTTTTCATTTCACATTTTTTTGTTTCATTTTTTAAAAAACAAAATTAAATACAAGGCATGTAGGTTTACGTTTTCTGCTTAGTCATTTTAATAAAATTTCATACGAAAATGTGCCGCTTGCGAAGACATTAATTTGATGGAGCAAGCTTCGTCCAGGAAACTTGACGCAGAGACAATCCTTTCACACTCTTGAAGCTAAAACCTTAAATCAGAGCCAATTATTTAAGACTCTTGAAGCTAAGAGAGGTGCGGAAGCAACTCTTTGACATCGACCCCTCGTCATTGATATGCAGCAATCCGATTGCTTGACACTTGGCCTACTGGAATACCCTACATCAGGAGTACAACAACATGTCTGGGAAAAATTAGCTCAAGGGGGAGAAGGGAGATCTTCAATTGCTTAATGACACTGTCGTCGGTGCGTTACGCTTTCATTGAACCACTGCATTATCTTCTCGTTGATATCCGTTAGCCACAGTGGTTTACTTCAGTGCGGACACAGCATCTTGGAAGCTCCCTGGTGGATCCTAAACATGCTCTTTTTTAAAATTTCGTTTCTTATTTCTTCAGCACAATGAACAGAACACTGTAAAAGCGAACGAAGCTTGGGGCGTATAACGGAGATTGCGTTCAAGTACATACTACGTTGTTCTAGACATATATTACATGCACTTAAGTTTCTAAGGCAAACCGAGGCATAAAGATAGCTTCACACCGGATTTTATATAACAGAATTTTCGAGAACATTCGTTAGGTTTTTATTATAAGGATGCTTAAAATATGTTACCAGAAAGAGTATACCTTCTGACCATGCCCGTATCCAGAAAAAAAAATCGGGGAGGGTTTTCCACAAGTAGATCTAAACTTAACAGTACCCCACACAATTACCATGCACCAACTCCGTAGTATATAGACGTTAAACGAATAAGAAAATTACTTGGAGACATTATATACACAAGAAAAACGGACCAGAATGAGGATATTCCACCTTACAGCATAAAACATGGAGACTGCTTCAAAAACCGGGATGTATGGTCACCTTACCTATGTAAGGCGACAATATTAAGTTTCCCTTTTTCTTGTAAATGTGCTACTAGCAATAGACTTACTGTATCTAACGACATTTTCCCATATTGGTTTGCTATGAATTTAAATAAATAAAACTGTCAGGGATTTCGGGGGGGGGGGTTGAACCCTAAAAACCCCCTCTCTAAATATGGCCCTGCTTCTGACATACAATAGATTAACTATAGTGCAAGACCGTACATATTTTGTAGAGTGATACAGTTGACTCCGAGCCAGTAATCGCTGTTGTATGAAACTTTAGCACGGGTTTGTTTGTTGGGAACAATTCACTCGTTCGGAATTGGGATTTCGTTTGGGTTGCCAGGTTAACTGGCTGAGGTAATGTATTTCATAGACATTGAAAGTGATATTTAGGACCGTTTTCGAGCGTTAAAGTTTGAATCGTTGGTGTTATACTTGGCGCGTAGAAATAGCTTAAGAACAAAAGCAGCCAGCGACAGCGGAAAGACCGCAAGGCTAGCGTTGATGAGTGACTCAACGCATTGAGCACAATACCGATATCGAATAGTATCATACAGTTTATTTCTAATCACCATTCTGGATTTGAAGGAGCCGTTCAAAACTTTACATACACATCCCATTGGATTTTTCTGGAAGAAGGGGATGATCCGGATTATTCCTCCGTGGTTGCTTTTTGAGTGTTATAAAACCGGAAGCCAATTTTATTTAATGTTAGAACTTCCTCTTTCCTACTGAAATTTTCGATATGCTGATTTACTTTCCGAACTACTCTTCTGCAACAGCCGATTTATGCATTTGTTCTAGCTTACATCTCTGCTTCCCATCCACAAGATCGCGATCACGATCTGCACACCGGCCTTCTTGTAGTCAGCTATACCTCTAAGGATAGTAGCCACTCGAGTTGGTGAAACGTCAACGTAAGCTTATATCCCTAAAATATTACCATGACATACCTCTTCAAATACATAATTTAAGACTTTTAAGAAACAAATCAAGTTATAAAGCTACATATGCGAACTACAAACTCATTATTACTTTTGTATAGCATTCAATGAACATCTGTCATATGAACACACTTTATACAACATAATAAATGCAGGTTAAGATTGTTTAACGTCGCTAGCAAATGCACAAAATATCAGCGTCGCCAGCGTGTCAGGACGCTGACATAAGGCTACTGTACTTAAGTACACTTAATATGCCACTTTCCTGGGCTTGTTTCGATCTTGGAACCTTCGGTACACAAAGCCAGCACTCAACTAACTGCGTCTCCCAGGCCGACAAACTAAATCAAAGAAAAATGCTACGACAGTTATCGGTCATATATTTGTTGATTAAAATAGTATTGATTTAATTTGTATATTCATCTAGAATTTGGGCACTGCTCACCTAAGCATAAGATGTGCCGTTGACTCTCAATAGGTATGCCAGGCAGAAGCGAAGTTTTGATTTCAAAGTGGTTGCAAGTGATCATCGTCGTCTATCTTAACAAACATTAGTTCAAGATTCAGAGGGGGCTGGCCCCGTAGCTCAGTCGGTAGAGCACCTGCCTGCTGTGCGAGAGGTTCCGGGTAGGTGGGAATTATTCTCTAGCCAAGATTATTCCTTATCCGTGTGAATGTGTGTGTGTGTGTGTGTGTGTGTGTGTGTGTGTGATCTAATGATTAAAATCCCAAAAGTGCAAGAAACCCAACGACAAGAGAATATGAGTTAACACCATTGCCAATAGGCAATGAATTCCAAAGGAATCAGAGAACGTATTTTAAAACGTACTATGTGAATACATTTCTAACAAACACAATCTGTAGACGGGAAATGACGAAGAACAAGATAATTCAACGAACAAATGAAATAAGAATCTTACAGGAAATTCTTAGATAACGAAGAAGAAATTCTTATGCTTTGATAGTAGATAATAGGAATCCCAGACCTGCTGCTTTAACCGGGACAGTCCCGTTTATACATATACGCTAAATGTACCATTTTTGTCGAAAAAAGAAGAAAACAAACATGATTAGATATGAAATTAAAATCCTTATGGTTAGGCATTTGCAGCCGCGGCGAAAATGCAACAGTAACTGAAATTAGTAACACGCAGAGCACTGGGCTGCAAAAGAGAGCAACCCACGGTTACAAAAGGAGGCATCAGCAAGTAAAAATGTAATTGCAAATCAATTGCCACCTCTGAACTAGTTGTTGCTCATTTCTGTGTTCTGTCTATACATGTCAGCAACTAAATTTGTCTCAACATTGTATCAGATTACTAATAATTTCAAGGTAATGATTGTGTTTTAAAGAAGTACTTTGTCTTTTTTGGTCTCGTGGTAGCCAATTATACTTGTTAACATCAGGCATTCATCTAAAATAAAAAAATTCAGTTAAACCTTTTCAAATAGACCCGTAAATACAAAGATATGACCCGACGAAAGGCCTGTATTTACCTGAATCTTAAGTTTATCTCTCATTTCGGTGCGATACTTAGTGCAACGAGGCGGAACCCCCAAGCACCAGGTGTAAGTCTTCACCTGCACCGGCTCTTTCACCCACACAGGCAGAGTCACTGTGTACCTGTAACACACAACCAAATATTCAGCCAATTATTCAAACGATTCTGGCGGATCTTTGCCTATGAAACAGAAATCACACTTTTTTTAGTAACGGAGAGCTTTCGTACATAACACTTCTTATTGAATAAGTATTAATTTATTTATATAAATGATCAAACTATCATATATTTACAAATAAGGTATTGGGCTCTTTGTTTACTGAAAGGTCTCACAATAACAACCTATGGTACGGACTTTAATCCATGTAGTCCAATAAGAAAAAGATCAAGTTTATTTAATAATAATTCAAGGCTATCTACTAATCTGCCGGTCCTCGTGGCTTTGGTGCTCCGTAGCTGGAGGACCGCGGGTTCGAGTCCCGCTCGGGCATGGGTGTTTATGTCCCTATAAATATGTGTGACAGAGGGTAAAAGTAAAACAAAATCATCAGAATCACAGGAGGAAAAACCGGAAAAAATCTGTATCTAACTTTAAATTTTATTGTATCAAATAAATGTCATAGAAGTTCTAATACTCATTTGCAAAGTCTTTTGGTATTTTCCCCCTTGGTTCTTAGTTTGAGAGAATAACTTTTAAAACACTTAACACGCACTATGCCAAAGGTAAAGCAAATAAGCTAAATTGTTAACTTGTATTTTAGCAATTTTATCTCAAAAATGGTAGAGGTAGTCATTTTCTGAGTTGTATATATTGGAATGTATTGGTCGCTGTCATCATACGACACAGGATCGACCAGATCAAATAGTTAGGAGAATGGTGGGCTCTGGCCACTCCCCGGAGAGTTTTAAGCTAGGGTTTTCTTATTAGACTGACATCGCACCTAAGGTGATCACAGCAGTAAAGCGAAAACACTGCTACTACGTGATTTATTCCACGTGGGGAAGATATTCTGATGGCTTTGATTGGCTAAAGTTAGATATAAATGGATTCCTACTGGATGGAGTCGGGGTAGCAGCCAACTCTGCCCTAGCCAATGAAGGATGTCACATTGACTGGAGCAGAGTTCGTTGCTACTCCGACTCCATCCAGTAGGAATCCATTCATATCTATCCATTCATATCTAGCTTTACTCAATCAAAGCCATTAGAATATCTTCCTCACGTATAGTAAATCAGTGGTAGCCGTTGGTTCGCTTTATTGATATGAAAATCTTAGGTGCGATGCGAGTATAATTAGAAAATAGACTTTACTTCATTTACATCTCTGAGTCAGACAGAATACTATAACTCAGGTGACTCTCCAGATATAGTAGTTCTGATTAGGCAAATCCTGAGGTTAGCTTACATTTCTTTAGTTTGTATGACCAAATGCTCACAGAGACGCTCTACCAGCCTTTAATAATATTTGAAAATAAAGAGCACAAAATGACCAATAAGTTTTATGATGCGCTATGGTAGTAGTTTTAAAATGAGATGATGCATGCATTTTGAGCATACACTCGTTCCCTAAAAGCTCATTGGAAAGGAAATACTTCTATTTCCTTTGTATAGTCACTTTGATATGTACTTCTTCCTACAAAATCTCATCATCTACGAGTTGTTGAACTGATGTTTAATAGTTTTGAAGATTAAAGTGATATTACAATTCTCTGAATTATACAAGGTATTCGTAAAAGACGAAGGTCAATAAAAATTCATATTAGCAATGAATTGAGAAACGGCGAGGAAGATAATTAATTCTCTAAGCATCTGCATGCATATTCTTCTGATCTAGTAAGAAGGAGCTAAATGTACTACAAGTATAAATTTAGGATATACAACGGAGGGTACACCTCGCATGCGACTTAAACGGATCTATTGTGGCTGTCACCCCCAGGAGGAAAGGATGAAGCAAAGGAACCACATGAGGCTACAGGCAGACTTGACACAGAGAAGCGCAGAGGTCCTAACAATTCCAGTTCGAAGACCTGACCCACTGCCGGAGCTGCCCAGGGTGAAAGATGAGCGACCCATATAGCCAGATAGCCTTCTGGTGTCCACGAACAATGCCATTTCCTTGGAGCAAGCAACTGCGCTATCTGTCCGGCACTGTCTCACACTGCGAAACTGAAAACACTCCTAGTATAGCAAACGAATGAAAAGGAAATGAGAAAAAGGAGACCATGATAGAAGAGAAATCACTCCAACATGTACCTATCGTTCAGGGAAAACAACGAAAAAACCAAAATCAGAATGGGCGGTCAATGAAGCCGAAACTTCTGAATGCGAGATTTACTACTCTGAAGCCAACTCGCTCGGTCAGTATAGTAATTAATATGTGATTTCTTTCTAACCAGTATATTTGAAAGAGATCGCCCAAACATGTTTGCAGTTCACTAATACCAATACAGTAATTCCAGTAAATTAGCGGCACGAACTCGAATATGATTTAGTCATGTTTAAACTCACGTTTCCCGTCGCGAACACACGTTGTCACCCTCAAGATCAGACAGAACCGTCCGGATCATGACAGCCAGCAGCGATAAACTCCGTAGCAGCATCGTCCCCTCCACTCTTATCAGGCGCCACCTGTAAACAATATCATAATAGCTTCAATACAGGAAGAAAAATACTCATTTAAAAAGACAATAAAAAAACAACATGTATGATTTCATTTAAATTTTTGTTTAAAACTCTGCTCATAGGCAAATATTAACGACTTTTAAGGGGATAAATAATTAGAATATACCATCAAGCTTGGGAAACCAGTCTTGGTCGAAAATAGAAAACATTTGCTTTTTGGCAGTGTTACGTGTCCCTTCAACACAAGCTCACCAGTCATTGTTTATTTTATCGGGGCCAGCGCTGATAAAGGACAGAATGGGCCCAAGCAAAATAAAGGGTACTTGCTGGCGCAACTGAGGTAGCACTGAAATGAAACACCTATTTTGCATTGAAACTTTATGATGTCCTTACTACTTACCTAAAATAAATAGAGGAAGTATTGTATTATACCCAAACATTTGATATTCACATTTGACTGGAAATACTCGTATACGTTTCGAGGCCTCCTGAACCCAAGACTTTTAGGAGCACTCACGCATGTTGTGTCTGTCAACAGGATAACTCAAAAACGAAAATTAGAATAAATGCCAAACTTGGTATTCAATTTCAGCATCTTCCATAGTTTCAAGATGAAGATTTTGAAGAAATGTGCCCTTATTTTTTATTTTCTCAATTTAGATTTGAATAACATATGTTTAGGATATTTAATTGGATAACAAAATTTATTGCACCGATTTTCCACAAATAGTTTGTGAAGTCCACTTCATTCGGAATTAATTTTGTACAATTCTGTGAAACCGATAAGAGACAAAAAACTTACTACCAAGAATATACTTATTTAGAGCACACACTTTATTTTAAATAAGCCTTATTGTGGCATTAGCCATTTCCGAAATATTCGTTGTTTCAATGTTCAACACTTTTGTAATTTTTTGAAAGATTGTCACCATTCAGCTGTTTCTCGCGATGTTGGAATTTCAAAGGCAGCATATAGCGACCCGCTTTTTAAAAATTTGACTTACACTTTAGCCTCCTGTGTCAGCTTTATTTTGACAAAGAAATCTGTATTAAAATCATTTCTGAAAACGTTCATCTCGATTAATATGAAGTAGGCAGAATACCAAGCTTTTGTACGAATAGTTTGTAGAAGATATATGAATTGGAGAAAGTCGTATGAGTGTAAAACATCCGATTTTTTTGTTTGGTTGAAGCCAATGGTAAGTAGAATCGCTGCCGAAATAGGTTGCAGTAAAAACGAATTTGCTTAAAGTTAAACATTCTTTTTAACAGTTTGGATTTATTATAGGAATGCTTTTTCTTATAAAACGGAGTAAATCAAAATCATTACTTACTTTTAACTTTTGTTTTGACATCACCACGGTCTCAGATATTATAATTATTGCCGGATGCAAACTTACTATTCTTAGATCTACATACGTAGCTTTAGCCAGTTTGACTTGTCACTGGCGAATTACAGCAAAATGTATATGGTGGGTTCCAATTATGCTGGTGTTGTTTAAGGGGCATTTACAACTCTGCTTTATAACTTTCCATATGATTGCAGCTACGAGGGCTGTCCCAGAAGTACCCGACCTAACAAAGAAAACACAAAAATTTTGGGAAAAAGCATCTTTGTTTCTCTACATAGTCTCCTTTCAGCTCGATACACTTTTCCCAGCGATGTTCAATAGCTTCGATACCCTGTTTATAGTGAGGACCGTCGAGTGCTGCAAAATAGCCATCAACTGCAAACTCCACCTCTTCATTGTTGGCAAATCTTTAACCACCAAGCCATTTCTTCAACTTTGGAAACAGAAAATAACCAGAGGGGGTGAAGTTTGGCGAATAGGGTGCATGAGGAAGCAATTCCAACTTTAACTCGTTCATTTTGGCCATGGCGATAATGGATGTGTGAACTGATGCATTGTTTTGATGAAACAGAACTTTCTTTTTCGCTAAATGCGGCCGTTTTTGCTTGCTTTAAACATTCAAACGCTGTAATAAGTTTACATAATACTGGCAATTGATTGCTTTTCCTTTTTGAAGATAATCAATGAAAATTATCCCACGCGCATTCCAAAATACTGACGCCATGACCTTGCTTCAGATAGAACCTTCTTCGCCTTCTTTGGAGCCGATTTTCCCACTGTTTTACTGTTCCTTCGTCTCAGGTGTGAAGTGATGGACCCATGTTTCATCCATGGTATGAATCGACGCAAAAACTCGGCTTTATTGCAGCAAAACATCGCCAAATACTCGATTGAAACATCCTCACGTCGCTGCTTTTGTTCCATTGTGAGTAAACGCGACACCCATCTTGCGCACAGCTTTCTCATGTCTAACTTTTCAGGTAGCGTGCGATGTACAGTACTTTTTGAAATGCCTACGATGCCTGCTAGCTCGCACTTTCAGTCGACGTTCATCCAATACCATTTTGTGGATTTTCTTCATAATTTCTGGCGTGGTCACCTCATTTGGTCGATCACTGCGATGTTCGTCTTGGCAACTCGTACGACCTCGCTTAAACTCTGCCACCTAATATTTTACTGTTGTAAACGAAGGAGCATATCCCCCCACCCCCAGAGTAAAATCTAGCTCAGCTTTAATATTAGTTGGACTAAGACCTTTCAAATGAAATTATTGCATCACATAACGATGGCCAGTTTTATCCATTTTTACAAATTAGTTGAGAGAGTTCACTATTAATGGCTGCCAAACAATTACTAAACAACGTAGCATCGTCAAACTTCAAGCTTAAGCTTTATAAGGGCGGTACTTTCTACCATAGTAATTTGTTTGAAACAACGTCAGGTCGGGTACTTCTGGGACTGCCCTCGTATGATTTCTCAACATTTTTCTACAGCATTGTCTTTATGCAATTTTCATTTATCACCGGAAACTTATTTCTGAAATATAAAATGATTTCTAACTCACAATTAAACTTACGTCTTAGGTATATCTTATTTTTCACTTCTAAGTTTTTGTGTGGATTATTTTCCTCTCAAGTAATGTCTTACCTCAAAAGTTAGTACTAATTATCATTTCTTATTTAATATGAAGATATGCACCGTATGAGAATATGGTACTCTCAACTCATAAGGAAGAAGAGTACCGGATAAAAGTTCTAGCTCAAAAAGTGCAGTAATATCGGACTGAAGACTACTAAAAATGAACGTGTATTTCATAATTTAAGCAGCTTCTCAAATGATCAAAGATTTATTTTTAATTTATTAGATTATGTTAAAATTATCCAAAGGGTTTTCTATCCAAACAAAAAATCAGATTTCAAAATCTCATTCATCTATGTAATAGCAATAAACAACAAGCTTTGGGCATTTAGGTAAATATACAGATGCAGAAAGGTAGTAGAAATAGCAGACAGCATGAGAGACATCTTTTCCTTTGAGAAATGTATTTACAAGAACTGGAAGGTAAGGTAATAAGAAAACATTAAAAACATTGACATGGATATATTTAGTTTGATAACGCTATAACATTCAGAATTGCTCTGGATGCTTGACTCGCGCATAATGTTCGTGTTCGCATATTTTTCTTCATATATTTGAAAGCCAATGTGTAATTCAAATAAATGATAATGATCAAAACATTGCCGTTCCACTTGGGATGATTTTACAGGAAATGAATTCATAACAGGCATTTCTAAGGCATGGAGCTGTTTTCGATAACGGCCGATTATTTCGAGTAGCCATGCTTTCAGTGTTGTAATGTGATGCAAGCGTGCCGCTGCTAATGAGGGGTTTTCAAGTATTACGTAACGATTTAAGAGAGAACGATTCCAGCTTTATTTGCTGACAAAAGAACAGGAACGGACTAAGATCCATATATGTATGCGATAGACTGTGTGGAATGGAGAAGGTTGTATCTAAAGCCACTCCGTTTTGGATGTTGTCACTAAGTCATCGAGATGCAGATTTGTATATTTTCAAGGGAAGTGTCAAACTCACGTGAAACACACCTTGGAATGAGACAAGCTGAATGAAATAACAGAGTGTTATACAATAGCTACTTTAGCTTCAGCTAAAGTATAGAAATCGAAGTTAGAACGACAGTGGTGCTAACGGATATCCCTGCTTGAATGCGGTGGAGGTATACTGCCTCTTTAACTCCCAACGTGATCTTAATAGGAGTAATTCAATTGACATTATTGGCTTTTGTTTTATATTTTTATTTTCTGAATATCACATTCTAAACATTCAAGTACTTGGTTTCTTCGTTTATTTTTACTTTCTCTACTGTTTACCTATAGTAAAGGTATTGTATTCCACCCAAAACTTCGATATCGAGATTTCACTGGAATTATACATTTTGAGACTCCCTGAATAAAAAAAGACATTGTTAGAAAAATGTGTGTGTGCGTGTCTGTCCGTGCATGTGTCTGCTGTATATGAACAGAATAACTAAAAACGAAGACGGTTAAATTTCAAACTTGGATTTAATTTCTTCCAAAGATACGACACGAATATTTTCAAGAAAATCCGACAACCTGAACTATCCTATACACCAGAGGTGGCGAAAACGGGACTCGCGAGTCACTTTGACTCGCAGGCACCGTTCCCTCTCTGCCACATTCCATTTGCTTTTCACGTGCTGCTGAGTGATGCAGCGTGTGTTGCATATTTGGTGACTCACGAAGGAAGGCGTTTTCGCCACCCTTGCTATACATGATCAAATTTTTGATATTTTTAATTTTTTAAAAAATGACTAACCATATGCTTAAGATATACGCATTAGAAATGAAATGTATAATCTTTAATTTTCTCAGAATAGCCTACGAAGTTTCCTTTATTTGATTGACCTTTTTAATTACTTTCTCTACTAGTATGTAAATAGGGGAAATATTGCATTCCACCCAAAAATTCGATACTGAGATTTCACCGGAAATACATGTTCTGAGGCCCCCTGAATCCAAATAAAGCATTTTTGGAAACATGTTCGTGTGTCTGCTTGTGAACAGCATAACTCAAAAACGAAGAGTTGGGTAAATACCAAACTTGATATTTAGGTTTAATATCTTCCGAAAATGCAACACGAAGGCTTTCAACAGAATCTCCCTAGCCCAAGCTGCACTTTACATGGAACATTTTTCGAAAATTTTGATTTTCTAAAACAATGGCTAACGATTTTTATTAAAATACCATATATTAAAGATATTTACATGAAAAATAAAATGCATATATAGAGTTTTTGGGGAATAGCCTATGGAGTCCTCTTCATACGGGAGGAATTTTATATAACTGGTAGACGAAAACGTACCAAACAAAACATGTAGATATCTTTAAAACACACAATTTATTTAAAACGAGTTATTTTTGTGGCATAAGCCGTTTCTGAGATATCCGTTAGTAATGATCCGAATTTATCGATACTTTTGTCATTATTTTTAACCCCTATCGACATTAATTGTTTCTCGCGTAGATATTGCATAGAAAGAGTATGACATTTTAAGGCCAGCCTTTAGCGTCCAGTTCTTAAACATTTGACTATCGCTGTTCTGTTTGTATCTATAACAAAATGTGTAATGCAGCTATTTTTACAGAGGTTTATTTGAATAAAAACGTAGTGGATTGGCGAATAAACCTTAGTAAGTATAGTTTGTATATCCACTAATAAAGATAGAGGGTAGAGAAAGTCATGTGAATGTATCACATCAGATTTTTATACATCTTTATACTTTTGAAGAACTGAATTAACTTGAGGCAGATAGAAGAGGAGTTAAGCGCTGATTGAAGTTCACTGGGATGTACAGGAAACCTTAAGAGATAGAAAAAGACCTAGTAAAGGAAAATTGTAGAGATAATTAAAAAAACAAGTTTTCATATAAACGTTTCCATAGTGTTAGCCGTTTTCGAAGTATTCCTTGTGGAAATGCTTGAAAATTTGGGATTCTTGCTCCTCCCTTTCTTTTCTTCCCATCTACTATTTATCTATAGTAAGTAGAGGAAGAATTGTATTCCACCCAAAAATTCGATATCGAGATTTCACCGAATATACGCGCCATTTTTGAAACATTCCGCGTTACACTATTACACCTTTCCTAGGCGCCACATAAAGAACATGCTTGAAGTTTGCAATTCTTGCTTTTTTCCTCCATTTCTTTTCCTTTTCATCGTAAGGGCAAACATTTGAATGTTGTTTTCGCATGTTGAAACCTTCTGTCTTAATCTGAGACAATTCCTAGGTGAAATTATATCCTGAGTAACGTAGGGAGGATAGAACAATAATGTTTTGTATGACTGTGTAATGTATAATGAATACATGTAAACTTTTCATAACAGAGAAAGTCGTATGAATGCATCACATTAGATTTTTGTATTTTAAAGCAGTACGATAATTCCACCCATTTTTATTTTTTAAAATATATGACGCAGCTTTTTTCTTAGGTTGTTTATGTGTAATTGCAATATCTACTAAATTATATTTCATAGAAAAATCTTGTTATTTATACTCATATTCACATTTATTGACATAGTAACAATTTGTTTCAAACTATTTGTAAACTTATTTAACAATACCAGTAGAAGATACCAAGTGTAGTTATTGTTTTAAAATGTCTGTGTTTTTAAATTGTAATTTTATTACTATTTGGTTAACTTCTTTATTTTTCATCAATTACATGAAAAAGTCGAATTTAGAATCAATCGTATGGGCGTGTGTGTGTTCGACAATTTTGGAAAACAAATCGTCTTCCATGGGTTTTAAAAATAACCTCAATTCAAATTAAATACCTGCATAGTGTGATGATATATATGCTTCTTTGGGGTTTAACTTACCAAATAAAAGAAGAAATAATAACTTTCATAAACTTCATTCCGACTTGACTTTTAAAAACACACTTACTCTAAGAATACAAAGTGTACATACTAAAATTCATGAATTATATTAAGTGGTCTCTAATATAGTATGTTATAAAGCTTCTAAATGTAACATTTGAGGGATAAGGTATTTTGGTTACCCTTAAAACAGGGACGTCCAGTTCAATCAGTGAATACGAATACTGCTTCCTTGGAGTCTGAATAAGTGATCTGGCACTCCATTCTGGAACTTTACAGTTAATTTAGTAAATTCGTTGTAGTGATCTTTTTAAGCAAATACTTTTGTAACCGAAATTTCGGGGTAGTTTTGACGTTAAAGTTATGACACTTCTCTTTTTATGAGTATGAAAACATGTTGACATGCATCCAAAGGTTAATCACATCTGAGAATTCACAACGTTACAGCGAAGGGGAACATGAATTCGATTATCGAAGTTTTAAACCAATTAAAGTGGATTCTAGCTACTGAGCGCTCAGCACATCGGCTTATAAGGGTTCTTTGCAATAGTGTACTTTCGGATATGGTATAATCTTTCGTTACATTACCCATTGCCGTGGTGAATACAATAATGCTTTTACAGCAATGGCTTTTGCCTCCGACAGTACCTCCAAAATAATCGATAAAATGCAGAGCTTGGCTCAATCACCGTATTCGAAAGCATTGAAAACGATTTGTTAAAGGATACGATTATCCATCACGGTAATAGAAGAAGAGTAATTCAGAATTCAGGCTTGGAGAATTTTAGAATGTATTTAAGCAGTTTAAGGAACGAGGGCTGACGATCGTGTTTCAGTTGGTACTCTTGAGGTTTTGGTCGCACTAACTATGACTTATGTTGTTTTAATATCCATGAATTTCATTCCTCAAGTTTATATTATCGTAAGGCTTTGAGGCATTAACCTCTCGGAGTAGAAATAGATCACCGTTTATGCTGAAGCGAAATCTTTCTGGATTCTCTTGCGCCAGTGCCACATTAGATTCTTTTGCAGTTTTGAGTCTTGGCTTTATGTGCGATAACGGTCCTGAGATCTTCTGTGTGAAGACATGGTAACCCAGGGCACCTGCCATAGAGAGTTGCTGCCTCAAAGGAAGCAATTGCTCCTTGTCGTGTATGGTAGGCATTATATATTTTAGTTAATACTCTGCTGCAATATATGCTACTAAGGAGAGAACTTTGTAACGACTAGTGGACCTCTTTCTTATCTGTTGGAAGTGAGCTGCAAATAAAAAGACTCAAATTCGTTTACTTCTTATGCAGGTGCTTTTAATTCTTTAAGTTCAGCAATTACAGCTTTAACTTGCAATCGTTCTGAAGATGGAAAAGAAAAGGACAACGAAGAAAATGTCTCTACTTGTGTTATCAGCTGAGCCGAGTGCGACAGAACGTATGGCAGAATGATTCTCAGGGATAAGTGCGCTGAGGCGAGTCTACCACATGTTAGCATGCCATACAAACACTGTTTTTACAGCGCTGGTTACAGCCGTTTGTTTTGCATTACATCACCGCCTCCAACTTCTGATTTCTAAATAGCTATGCTTTGCGACCAGAGTTTACTCAAATGGCAAATGCACTTTGGCGATTGCCAGAAAACAGGGAGCGAATGTTCGAGAGTGCTTGCTTCCAAATATAGATGATGTCTCATAAGTATTGTCGGTTTTTAACCAAACATTTATTTCAAATGTATTGTTACAGTAAATTATTCTAATCTTCAAAGTAAAGACCATTAGATTCTATAGTTCTGAGCCAACTTTCAGCGAGCCAACTATCGTGCAACTGTTCCGGTTTCTGGTTTTCGATGCGAAGAATTCGTTGATACCTATTTCAACTGCTTCATAGTTTTCAAAATTTCTTCCACTTAGGAAATGAGCCATGGATCTAAACAGATGTTAATCTGATGGCACAAGATCAAAGCTATATGCTGGATATAGTAGCAGTTCGATTCCTTCCAATTCATGAATTGTGTCCATTGTTCTTTGAGCTGCATAGGTCTCGCATTGTCCTACTGCAAGAGAACCCAGTTTCTATTAACTAATGACGGGTACCTCTGCCTCAGAACTTGATGAACTCCTTCAATGTTTGAGAATAAAGATCCACATCGACTACACGTCCATTTGGAACAAATTCCTAGTGAATCACATTCAAAATTACACACACACACACACACACACACACACACACACACACACACAAACGCACCATTATTTTGGAACCGAAACTATTTTAACGACAATTTTTCAGGCTACGGTTATCGAGCCACTGTTTCGAGGTATCAGGGTTGCGGTAATACTCGTATACCCACTTTTCATCAGTGTGACAATTCTCCTGATAAATCTATCATCCCAGGGATTAGTGATAAGCTATCGACAAATATCCACTCTACGCTGAGCTTGATCAGGTGTAGTTCCTATGGTACAAATTTACAGCTTCTGAACGATTTCTAAGTGTCTTAATATAACGATGTATAGTATCTTTTAAAGCTCCAAGTTCTTCTGACAACTTTGGAGTGCTTGATTGTCTGTGGATTTTCTTCCAAAACTCTGCTTGTATTCTCAATATTCCATAACTTGGATCTTTCAGAACGTTATAAATCTTTAATGTTTTCGTCTCCATTATTGAAACCTGGAACCATGTTGTGCTACTCGCTCACTAATGACGCCTTCGTCTTCGACTTCACATATTCTTCAAACCGCGGCATCAGCAGCTTTATAATCTTGTTTCCAGTAATGCTCCAGAAGGACTCTAACCTCAAACTTTATTACCTCCATTTTAAAATCTTGTATTACCAACTGCTGGCTGCCAAAGTGTTAACAATACGGAACAATAACCATAGCACCCTATAAAAGTATTGATAAAAATAAAAGCACATATGCATACGATGTAAAGTCCAATTAAAAAACCGACATTACTTATGAGACAGACTAACAATTAATTGGTTACTAAGATGTCTGTAACTTAGTTTTTAAAATTTCATTTGCAAGGCAGTTTTGAGAGTGAATTTGCTTCTGATTTAGGAAGCAGGGGACAAGAATGCTCTTATGACTGTACCTGGAATACTACCACACAGTTTCGGAGTTATGTCTCATAAGTCATAATGTGTGTTTACCTTCCCAAGGCATCTGCTAGGTGTCAAAGTATCATCCTCCCATCTCATTGTTGGTGAAATTCTTGGTAAGCACTCGGACTCTCGCGGACTACGCATGTTGACTTGCTTCGGCCTCATATATCTAGCAGTCTTCCAAAGTCTCTTTTTCCTGAGGGAGCAAATATTACGGTCATTTTTAGATTTCTAGATTATGACCAAATAATTATTCTAGACGAGTCTATACTGAGGCAAAGCATGTGGTCGGAATGGTGTCTCCCGATTACATTTGTACTGCCTTCACTGTGTTCCCTCTGATCGGCAGACCGCCTGAATGCCATTTGTACGTTGCTAAATGGTGGTGAGCACATTGCTTATTCCTGATTTTCGAGGAAGGAAGGTATTGGATTTGAAGCTTTAGGATTTATGACAATATTTTTCAGGACTTTAAAAAGGTGTTGGATTTACTTTCTACAGAAGTGATGCCATATGGAAAATTGATGGAGATTTCTTTACGCACCCCTTCACCTGTAACTCCTTGCGCAAGAAAAGCTGTAGTTTAGTCCAATAAATAACTACACAGCCTTAGGTTATTAGAACAAGGAAAGCTGTTTAATTAACAATTAATCATCATTGTCATTATCAACAAAACTATAAACACCAGCTTCACGGGTGACTCCACATCTCGAAATATTCAAACATTCCTCGCTCATTTCATCTTTCTATGGAACTTTAAGGTTGATAAGTCAACTTTACATGTTTTCTTGCTTGCGTGGAAGGTCAGACATTACACTATTATATATTTGGTCGGATATTCCAAATGCCTAGGTTTCCCTCTTGCGCTTATGTTCCTTGTGAAATTTATTCTCTTTACTACGACTCTCAGAAATTTCATTTTGGGTGCTTGTTCTTGTTTTTCCTATAGTTTAATCAGAATCCAACATTCGCAACTACCATTGTTTAATTGTTTTAACTGTCGGCTTATCCATACGAAGTCCTAACTGTACCAAGATTCGTTGGAACTTGTGCATCTTTTGCTGTACATTCATAGCATTATTATAAGCCTGCTTTATGACTCAGATATTTTAAATTGATAACTTGTTCTGAATACTTGAGTTTTAGGATGTTCCTGGCTCTTTTACAGTGTTTGTTTTCAATGAACTTATTTTCATTTGCTGCTGCTCCACAACATTTAATGTTTATTAATGCCATAAACGAGTGCATTAATAACTCATTTATATGATTCTGAAATCCAAATTTGTTGCTTATAAAGACTAGTTTGGTAGAATGTTCTTGAAAATCTTCCCCTGACATGCTTAAACGGGTCTAAATTAAGTATAAAATATTGACATTTATCCTATTTTCGTTTTGAGTTGTGATGTCCATAGACAGACATAGACACACGGGCGCACACAAACTCGCAAGCAAACAAACACACACACAAAAGAGAGAGACACTTTTGTAAAAAAATTTTTTTGGGGGGGGGGAAATTCAATGAACCTCGTAGTGTCTAGTTTTAGTGAAAGCACGATATGGTTTTTTTTTTTTTTGGACGGAATACAAGATAGTAGGAAAAGTAAAACTGTTCTGTCGGTGTTATTTAAGATGCACTAATGGATTTTTTTCAAAGAATTTTTGAATCATAAGAAGCCTTTTATGACTCCTATGTGGAACTATTGGAGTAAAGCTGCAAAAGTTATATTTTGATTATTATAATACCTCCAGGTCAGAAACGTGTTGTAATAGAAACACTGGCACAAACGGAAATTAACCATTAGCATTAGGATTGAAGGCTTGTCATATGCAATCAGTAAACCTTTGATCTGCTAGACTCTGAAACTTTGACTTCTGCTCGACACAAGTGTGTATGATTCAGCGGATCTAATTAGAGCACGAAGGTGCTGCTTCTGCAAGCTCAGCTGCTGCTTTTAAAGGGCATTGCATACCGATTATTATTTTCCAAACGGATGTGACAAACTAGATGACTTTCAAATAATTGCAAAATGCATACGTCTGTAAATGAAAGCTCTGTTGGCAGCATTTTCGTTCCTTGGAGTCCACAGATGTCAATCGGACAAGTCATTTGGGACTTGGCCTCAGCATTTGACAGTAGTTTTTCTCCTAAAGAATAGCGATGGAACCCTCCGTTGACTTTCAACTCTAAAATTAAATTTTGCAATGTGTTGGTTAGTTAACAGATTTAGTTGTGAATATACTGGACTGTTTGTTTTTTATTTTGCAAATAAGTCCATGTCTCTCACGCACCAAGTGTCGAGCTCATCCTCTAGCTGGCCGAACAATTGTGGAGATAAATCACTTGCAAACCAGACGTGATATTTATACAACAGAACATATTTTTAGCAACGGCATATAAACATTTTTCTGTAATTTGAAGCTTTTCGAAATTATGAAAAAAGCATTAAACTGCCAATATATACATATACTGGGCCATTATACACAATTCAGTAACTGTTGCGTTTACAAAAACAACTACAAGATCATGCGCGACTTTCTAAGATGCAGTCTGGCTGGGGTTGTCGTGATACAGGGTTACAGAAGTAGAATTTTCTTGCAATCTCGTGTCTGTCGTAATTTTTCTTGAAATGTGCAGTGATCCGAGTTCAGAATTCCGTCTTCGGCTTGTCCAAGTTTCATTATGAATTTATTTTTCAACATGAACATGAACGTCAAGAAAACGTTGAACAGCAACTACAACAAAAAAACGAAGGCTGTGGTTTGGTGAAATTCTTTCGTAATGTGCAGTAATAGCGAACTCTGCAGATAATAAACTTTCACAAAGGAATTTGCTAAATTTCTGAGTCTTTTCAAGCAAATTCGACATTTGAAAGTAGTCAGAATTCATCACTGACACTGTAGTTTTATTTATTACCAAACATTCTTAAATACCAATTTCTTATGGTTACATTTATAGCACTGCCAAACATAAAAGTGAACAGAGCTTAGAGTTGGCTTGTTATTAAAGTGTCAAAAACCTCGCCCACTTTAAGTATAACTCCGGCTTGGTGTATGTCATACCATCTCTACAAGAAGTGGAAGAAAAAACTAAAGGGAGATGTGACGTCAGAGAAAGGAAGAGGCAGCTGTTACTTTGCGACAATTCTGTGAGGCAGGTCAACACATACATCAAATCGAGTTAGTGTTGAAGAAAATCACGCAAGTTGTTAGACTTGCGCAATTATAAATGCCTGATTTCCAAGCTAACTGTTATGTTTCATTTTCTGCTGAATCCCTCAGTTAACGCGTTTTAAACAAGAAAAGAAAGAAAGAAAGAAAACAAAAAAAAAGTAAAAGCTAACCAAAAATCTATTGATAAAGTAAAGCGATTGGGCCTCCTAAGCGTCTGATCCCAGCTTCCGATAGATCCGGGCATGCGGCAGTCTGCAACAAGAAAGTACTCGTATTTGGTTGAGCCATAATAAAACATAACCGAAAATTTTCTGGTGGTTTACAATTTAGAACGAGTACCTACTTGATGCTGACGTGTATGATGGGCGATACATTATTAGTAGCGCAGCGCAGTTTTAATTTTGTGTGTGTGTGTGTGTGTGTGTGTGTGTGTGTGTGTGTGTGTGTGTGTGTTTTTTTTTCATGCAAGAATGGCCGAACCGATTATCATGAAACTTGGTGTACATATCCTAAGTTCCAGTTACAAAATAGGCTATATGGCAACTTACTTGCCCAAAGTGAGGTTTCTGATGGAGCGCAAAATACTAAAAGACTTGCAAAATCTCGCTTATTGTCAGTTTATTGAAGCGTGTTACGTAAATAAGTTTGTAACCATCATGTTTCTGATAAGTTTTGTCACGTACAACATTTCGTTATGATAAGTATTCAAGAAGCTATAAAAACGTATATTTGCTATTATTCCTGTACGTAAAGCGCCCACGAAAAACTACACTCACTTTGCAAGCACGAGGAAGAGGCACAATTTTATACTGTTAAACGTTTTATATTGCAGTAGGTTGTTACTGAGTATTCGTTGCTTAGATGAGATATATGTTACGGAATTGTTAATATCCTCCCGTGCCGCGCGGACATAAACGCTAACTCAACAAAAACAAACTAGATTTAATATATTCAGTTTATGAAATTTTGCAAAAACATAATCATACAAAAAGTAAAACATTGAATTATAGTCTTGTATAAACATCTTCATTAAACTCCTGAAACATAATTAACTATTATTAAGTATAGTAGAGATAGTAATTCCTGCGAACATTTTGGAAATACCATTTTATTATAGACTTCGGGTTTGCAAACTCATCGTCCTGGCGGCATAATTATTTTAATACTGTTGATATACAGATAACTGCTACTTACGTTTTAAATTTTATTAATACCCTAGAAAAAGGTTTTATTGCCGGTTTTGAAAACATCACAAGACATGTACACTGCACAAAGTAGACAAATGAAGAGAAAGCAATAAAGGAGGAGAGTGACAGAACGAAAGATAGAATGGAAAGGAAGAGAGGGGGAAAGCGGGCTTGAGTGAAGAGAGAGGAAGGAGAGAATGACATGAAGAGAGAGAGAGATGAAGAAGGGGTGAGAGAAAGTGAGAAAGAGGGAAAAAGAGAGCGAATAAAATCTACGGAGTTCAAGCAAAAACGTAGCAGAACTGCGGGTTCTAATACTAGGAGAAAAAAACTCATTATTCTATCTCATTTCAGTTTAGATTTACTGTTAACACAACGTCGGTGAGGAGCAACACAGTCACATTTAGTTACAGATAAAAAGGATAAGGAATCCGTGAACTGCCATAACAAGCAAGGTCAGGGGAAGTGGTTTATTGCATCATCAGCTAACATAAACTGTGATGATAATTCACGTTCAGTATTGTGTTCAGCTTAAGGATCATTAGCTAATGCTGTCCGTGTCTTATCTTAAATGCTAATGTCGAAGAGAAAACAAGGCGTAATCCTCCTCTTTCAGGGTCCAAGATGGACACGGTTTTCTGTCCTGTGTTATCTAGTTTAGTCTAGCCCACATTACCGTTTTATGTGCGTTCGTAACTGCGATGCGAAACACCTATTAGTGTCGCTTTGTAAAGACATGGTCAAATTGGTGGCTCGACGTAAACCAAACAAGAGAGTTTTAATTAGAAGGATAAATATGTAGTTGATGCGTCTTAAATTGAAGTTTGAAGCGCAGTTATGTACACGTAATTTAGAATTGTAGGTTTTGAAAATAACTTTATGCTTTAAAAGACACGATACATACAATTCGTTTAACATAATACAAAATAGATTACAAATCCACGTCCTTCAATAGCTGTGTAGTATATGCTGGCTCTTACAATATGTAGCTATGTTGTAAACAGCATATCCCATAATCTCAGCCTTTCAAACGAATATACACTAATTACCTACACATAACACTGTAATAAAATGCATACTTTTGGGTCGACCTTTGACAAACCTTCAAAGTTTGAAAATACCTGATGTAGTTACAATAAATATTCATTTGAATCTCACCCAAGACATACCAAAACTTACTTGTTACATATTTTCAAATAGTGCAAAATTACTTTTAAATGTTGATATTGGTGAGTATGACAATTTTAAATTATATATCTAATAAAATAAGAAGCAGTGTTATTTAAACAGCAGTAAAGGAAACTAAAACAATAACTGTTGTTGATAAAATATAATTGTATAGCATTACTTTCCGGAAAAATATTTCACCTCTTCATGGTAGTTAAATGCCATCAACAAATTTCGAATATAACTTAGTAAATCAATTAAGAGTTACGTGTAGTCAGAAGCAGAGGCCTCGAGTAACTTAGCGCAGCACCACATGTAGGCCTAGGGTTTGTGCTTCCAATATGACCCCTGCTAAGGAAGGGGTACACAAAGGCGACCAGATCCGGACGACGATGTGCGCTAGCAAGGATGGGACCGGTCACGATTCCAACATGGCACAAATCCTGATGCCGGCTAGTTCTGTCTAAGGAAGCTGAATGTTCCGAGAATAAGCGAGACAGCTCCCAGCAAGAAAGGGGCCTCAGTAGTCCCATAAGCGCCAGGGAGAAATCTTTCCATAGTGCAAATTATACTGTCCTGTCGCACACACGAACCGCCGTCTCCTGGTCCTACAATGCTGAGTCAGATGAGGTGAAACAGATGAAAGGAATTTATTGGGACATAAAATTGTGGACAGGAAACTCGTGGTAGAAGGAGAACCATCCAACATTCGCCTATCGCCCCGGAGAAACCACGAAGAAGCACATGGTCAGAGTGACCTGCCGAATGCGAGCCTCACACATTACCGCGGAGCCATCTCGCTCGGCCATACATGATTAAACTATATTTAATCGCGAAACCAGTTCAACCAAATTCGAAATGTATTAACAAAATTTTCTTATTCTAGTACAAGAAATTTCAATTTTTTATGCCCAGTGATTCACTTAATAATAATAATTGTACATTGAAAACGTTTGGAGCATTCTCCATTTAAACTAACCATTCTATTACGTATTTCAATCAAATTTGAAATGTGCTATCAAGTTTCCTTTAAACTCCAATGTATTTGCAGCCGTTGGTGAGTTGTTTAATGCGTATCAGCATGCAGATATCGTCAGCTATGGTGGCTTGATGTAAACAAACGTAACGTCGCTGACCTGCTGTGGCAGTATATTCGCTCTTCGCTCAGTGGTGGACAAGTTGGATTCATTTCCTAGATGCCTGCACGGAGTTGAAATTTTATACATGTTTTGACTTTATAATTTTTAATTGTATACAGTGTTTTTTAAAAACATTCAATGATTGATTTGGTAATTGTTGTAATGAACAATTATTTCTGAAAATAATTTCATCCACCGAACAGATCGTGAGACAAGTAAGTTCTTTAAGCTAAATGCAGTTAAAATTTTGTGAACTGGTAATATAGTGTTTTAAATTAAGCTACTCGTTAAAATGATTGTTGGAATTTCGATATTGTATATGAGACTGGAAGTGCAGGTGTTATACATATAAACAATAAAGTATGTAATGAAACACATTGTTGGTATTCTTTAGATGAGACAAGAAAATAAAGATACTAATTAAACAATGTTAACAAAATACGCTAAATCACCTCCATTACTTACCACAATCCCTTCAGTAGTGAGTTCATGCATTTAAGCCTGACGAAAAGAGCAGCCTTCGTGTTCAAATATACAAGTTCGTAGCTATTAGGAATGTGAGAGGAAACAATAGTGAGTGACCAGTCCTGCGTTTAAAATGGGTTAGTTATAAATAAACGTAACATATAACAAAATAAATACTTAGAGAGGACTAGATTCAGCTTCGCACCTAAAAAGACGCTATGCCTCTTCTGATATCTAAATACATCGCATGTACAACCAAGATTATAGGAGTAGATCACAAACATGTAACAAAATGTAGGGATACTAGCGATTCCTGTAATTTTTTAACGTTGGAACCACAGAATATGCTATAACAGTTAAACGCATATCTTCAATTCTTTGTAAAATGCAATGATTAATAAAGAAGTAATAGTATAAATTTTATATATAGTCAATTACTCACTTGGTCAAACTCTTGATGGTTTTACTTGTAATGAAGTTCTATTCTACTTTCATTTTTTTTTTTGGAGCAAAGCTGTAGGTTAGTAACGGCATCATTAAATTTGAGTTGCTTTTTTAAAGTTCACTAAAGAATGATTTTTCAATTGAAACTGAGGTTAATCTGCTAAAGCAATCACGACCCTAAAGTAATTCTTTATATTTTTAAACGCTGAAAAATTCCTTTCAGCAAGGCACTTGAAGCTGGAATGGTTGTCAATCGAACTCTTTGGTTAATGTTTCACTGTCATTATTTCCTATGTATATATGCTATAGATTCTAATGTGAAAGGTGCCATTTGTGAAATTGCAACACCAAGAAAGAATTTCCCGACTAACTCCAAACTTGGTGGAAGTGTAGAAGAGTGTGCAAACAATAAGTGATTAGGTTTGCAGAGAGATGGGGTACACGTAGGCCGAGCAGAGCCCTCTCTTGTCGGTCCGACAGGGTCAGTGTTGCGCAGTGTAGTCAGTGCAGAGCTGTCAAACAAGGTGGAAACAATAAAGTGAGTGCCAGTATGCGTCGTCGACGTCAAACGGAGCCATATCGGCATGTGAGCGAGTTCGAACGGGCAGAATGATCGGTCTCCGGGAAGCGGGTTTGTCATACCGTGACATTTCTGCTCGTACATGGCATGCTGCTACGACAGTGATGCGTGTGTGGAAGCAGTGAATAGATGAAGGTAGTAGGCAGCGAAGAACGGTACTGGACCACGGAACATGACCACAGCACGGGATGACTACCATCTTGACCGCATGGCCATAACGGATTGTACAGCTTCATCCACAGTGTTAGCTCGATGCTGGAGCACTGCAACAGATGTGAACTTGTCTGCATCAACGATTCGTCGCCGTCTGCTGCAGGTTGGGCTGGTTGCATGCATGCCATTACGTCGGCTTCCATTGTCCAGAAATCACAAGCTCCTCCGACTGCAATGGGCACGTGAACACCGTCACTGGGGCGCTGAGTGGCAAAATGTAGTCTTTTCGGACGAGTCCCGCTTCAACGTGTCCTACAGTGATGGCCACATACGTGTCCGGCGGTACCGTGGTGAGCGTAACCTGAAGGGCTGTATTGTTGAGCGGCATAGCGGACAAACACCAGGTGTGATGGTTTGGGGTGCCATTGGTTACAACAACTGATCTCGCCTCCTACGAATTGAGGGAACTTTGAACAGCAACCGGTACCTAATGGCGGTTGTAGAGCCTGAGGTACTTCCCCTGCTTCAGGCATCTCCACAGACCACATTTCAACAGGACAATGCCCGGCCACATATTGCGAGGAATGTACAAGCCTTCTTCGAAGAGCGACGGGTACCATTGCTTCCCTGGCCTGCACGTTCGCCTGACATGTCGCCCATTAAACATGTCTGTGATATGGTTGGTCGGCACCTGGTACGTCACGGTCCTCCAGTAACCAGTGTCACGGATTTGTGGGCTCGAATAGAAACTGCGTAGAGGGAAATCCCTCAGGAGGTTATTCAGAACTTTTTTGATTCAATGCCACGGCGTATAGCAGCTCTAAATGTAGCGCATGGAGGCCACAGCAAATACTGAATATTAGGACTCAAAGGTCATGTATAGGTTTGAAAAGTTTATCATTTGTTACTTGTCATGTACCTAACCTGTGGTATTAAATTCATTGAATTCATGCGTTTCCTTCTTGGTGTTGCAATTTTCACAAACGGCAGTGTATAAGAGAGTTCGAAGAAGTGACTCTTTCGATCAAAGTATTGACCATAAGGAGTTCGCTTAGGTTTTGGATAAGAGAATGAGGACAATTACTGGAGTAATCTTAAAATTCTTCAAAATAGAGAAGACAAAAAATTTGCATATCGTGAAAATAAAAATATCGTTCCCGGAAATGAAATAAGATGTTGTTAGTTACTTCAAAGTTCAGTCTACAGTATTCGAACTTAGTCTTACTACCATCGTCTGTCTGCCGTCTATTGCTACTGTACAATCAGAAATAGACATGCCTCCAATAAACTGATTCAAAATCATTACACAAATTATATAAGAATGCTCTGAAGTCTTTCAGTTTATTTTGAAAGTAGATATTCAAACCTTTTTTTCTACAGGAATTTAAACAGAATATTTTTGGAGCAACACTGTATGGAATTTCTCTTTCATAAATTAAACATTAAGTCAGTAAAATCGTTTTTGAAACCTGCAACACAAACCTTGTCTCAGAATCGGGTGTAGTGATATTTTCAAGGATTTAATAAAATAGTTAAACTAAACTCTCTTTGTAATTATGGACCATTTCAACAAATTAACTTCTGTAAAGACTCCTATAGACGAGAAACTCCTGTTAATAATTTCATCCACAACTTAAGAACTTTTAGAAGATACAGACAAAATTAGGATTTGTATCCAGATACCGCCGAGAAAAATATGTTTCAGGATTTTATACCTGCACTGACTGTTGTAGTACAAGACTTACGATTTAATTATCAGCTTAGAAACGGTTAACATTGCTTGAGATCACTTAGATTTAGCTCGGACCTTTAAGCTCTTCTATTGATCTTTATTCATGGCTGCTCCGTCATATGCTTGCCCTTTTAATTGACAACTGCAAATGGATTTCTCCAAAAGATCGAAAACGATGTTGGTTACTCTATCTGCTGTCACTAACGTTGACAAGTTTTATGGACCTTTCCTGAACTTCGGCTCTTGGAACTTTATCTAAGTAGAATGCTAAACTGGGACATCATACACACATCTGTGGTTTCATCAACAATGCTCACTACAAACGTGTAAATCTTCTGTTTGGTTTCATTTATTAGAGGACTCGCGCAAGCTTCAATAATATAATTTTGAATTATAGAACCTTGATCAGAAAAAACCGAACTGGCATTAAACTGTTTGTTCAAAGCAGAGTCCCTCTCTTGACATTAATAGTGCTAATTACTTAACATTTCCTTTATTGGAAGAATTTCCTGAATCGTCGTGGTCTCGAAGGGGCAGTTCTTGAAATGCTAGGTAGCGTACTAATCATGCTAAGGCATATCTTTTACTTGTTGAAAATGTCTTCCATCCTGCATAAGGCACAACTCAACACGTCGTTCCATGTTACTGGCCACTCGTTGGAGGACTCTGTTGTCAATAGCTTGAATCTCCGGTATAATGTTGTGCTTCAGATCGTCCAATGTCTGGCGACGTGTGGCATAAACCCTGTCTTTTAAGTAACCCCATAGAAAGAAGTCCGGCGATGCCAAATCCGGAGATCTCGGCGGCCACAGGTTCTTGGAAATTATCCGGCCGTCAAAGAAACTTGCAATTAGTACCATGGATTCATTTGATGTATGGCATGTAGCGCCGTCCTGCTGAAAATATCCTTGACTCAGCTCTACTTCGTCTAGTTGCTCAGCAAACTCATGAAAATCCGTCGGTACTCTGCAGTGTTCAGATTGTTTTTAAAAGAAAACTGGTCCCATTATTCTCTGCGCGGATATTGCGCACAAAACTCCGATTTTAACCGGGTGCATAGGTGCTTCATGAGTAACATGTGGATTTTCGCTGGCCCAATAGCGTGAGTATTTGAATTCACATAGCCGGATAAATGGAACCATGCTTCATCTGTGAACCATGTGATGGACAATATGGCAGGATTTTGCACAATGAACGCCTGAAACCAACGACAATAATTCAGTCGTCTATCCTTATCTGGTTCCTGTAACTGATGGACAACCATAATCCCATATGGCTTTAGGCCTGCACTGTTCACAGCTCTCTGACACATTTGAGTACGTCAACAACCATTTACATCCACAACAATCGTGGGAAGCCTAGATGAACGAGTTTTGCCTTTTTCACTCACCAGAGATCTAATTGTTTCCAATTAGTTTACCAGTCCTAGTAATGTGTTTCTTTGGAGAGGATTCCGAACACCAAATTCTCGCTGATATGTCCTTTGAGTAGCTGTAATTGAATTCGTATTCCAGTATTGCTTTACAAGGAAGAGTAGTTCATTTATTGTGTACTCCATTTTCACGTTGACTAGAGCAAAATCTCAAAAACAGTTGCCGACAACAAAACTAACAATTACGAATAAAACATCTGTGCATCTAGTGACAGGCAATCGAAACTCCAGACCATTACTCTTTATTTGGTGCTAAAATTGGGGCATTGAGTGAATTTCGAACAGAATAATTAAACAAATAAATGTGTCAGTTCTTCATATATCACCCTGTATAATAATAATAATAATAATAATAATAATAATAATAATAATAATATGGAATGCATATAAATCCTTATCAACAAATAGATGAGAGATCCTTCGGTATAAACCTGCCTCTCAGGATGATGAAATCACATGCACTTATCATGATAGTGTTTATGTCGCATTTATCGCCTATCCTTGGACTGCACACAGCTTCTTTATCATCATTCGAAGATGTACATTAGCCAATCAGGGGAAAGGGATAGGTAACGCAGTGCGGAAGAGTACATGTCACAGGGCAAGATTGTAAGAAACAGGGTTTAGCTCACCGGCTAGTGTAAAGTAATATCGATCTCTTCCTCAGCTGCATCCTTTGGCGTGCGCAAGGTCATCACGGTCATGCATCTCACACAGAACACGGACGAGAGATGAGGTAGCTAAAATATGACAACTTCTCGAACGTGTTATTGAAAAGAACTGCCGCAATTAACGTTCCTTACTCCCTGCCTGAAGAATACTAATGCTGTCACAGAGGTATGGAAGAAGAGCGTAAATCATATTATTGAATATCGGCTCTACCGATAGAACTACATATGATTGAGTTCAGTCTAAAACACCAAGTAGGAGATTTTCAGCTTCTGATTATCAAATACCGCTAAAACTATAGGAATTCAAACTTCCACACTTCACTAGAATGTTGTAAAGGAGAAACCAAAGAAAGGAACTGTATTGGGGGTATTAATTCCTTCGTAAATACACGGGACTAAAGACAATGCGGGTGGAAGTAAATTCATTTTTTCAACATGTGAAATATATTAGAAGCAGGATGTATTGTTTGAACACGCTCTGGAGCGGAATGAGCACACCGACTTGAGACGGCCTCTGCGGTCTCATGGAAAATCCAGAGGTCCGAGTTTCATCTCCCAGGCTAGAGAGGAAAGTTTTTATTCTATCCTCCCTGAAAATATGAATGGCAATGTGAATACCTACGTGCATGTGTGATTAATTTTTAAAACCAAAATCAATAGCTGATAAGCGATTGTTTCTAAAGTCAGAGCCCCGATATAGCCATAGATGTTAAAGGTGGTTTAGAAGTATGTGTATGACAGAGAGAGAGAGAGAGAGAGAGAGAGAGAGAAAGAAAGAGAATTAAACAGTGAGAGTGACAGAATATGTTAAGCATGGTTTTACTACAAGAAAATCAATTATAAAGTATGCAGGCAACTCTCCCCAAACGACACGTTTACTTGTAAACAGAGCGCCAAAGAAAATCTTCGGAGGATTTTGTATCGTTTTCTGGGGTCCTTTGAGGCGTGTCCTTCATCTTACCTATCGCAGAGCGTAGTGGCTTGATAACACAGCAATAAGGGGGGAAAGGGGAGGTTTATGCCTTAGATTTTTCTGGTTTTATTGAAACCAAAATATGTTTATTGTCTCAGAACCAGTCATGCCGTATACTAGCGAAATTACTCGTGGACGTATCGTGGGTATGTGGGAGGCTGGTCGCACTGTTACAGCAATTGCAACGGCAGTGCACAAGTGTTTTTATAGTAAATTAGTGGATAAAATATTCCAGGAAAGTGGGGAAGACGGTCTACATTCTCGTCAGAAAGTGAGCACTCCCCGTAAAACATTCGCAGGTGAGATATTTCTTTACTAAATGCAAATTACTCTTTTGTTATAATTGGCTGATCATGCTTAGAAACTAGAGATAAATATGTATATGGTTTACCGAATATGACATACATATTTTGGCAATCAAATCGGGTTATATTTATTTGTATAATCGTCTTGTATTCCTATGATCAGCAATTTGTTAGTAAAGGTATATTAACCAATTATAGTTTGAATTAGAGGGAAAACATACTGCTTTATTTATTTATTTATTATTTAGTTATGTTTGCTTCTATGCAGCAACAAGCATTGATACCACTGTGAAAATACAGTTTTTATTTTTTGATATAATGTGCTGCCTTGCTATGTATTTAATGAATACCATTCAAGCTTTAATTTGCACCCCCTGAAAATCTTCTCACACTACACATTCTAGATTTCGCTAACCTGGGCGCTCCTCAAGTTTTCCCCTTAGCTTTTAATCCTTTCAAAAGCGTGTCCTGCACTAGCCGATAAGGTATGGGCTAGCAATTTACGATAAGAGGTCTGTATGACAAACTGAATGCACTCACTCTACCTTTTTCTCTTTTAGCCAATACGATCGAGAGCGAAAACATATATTTCGTTTCTACGCCATTTTGTAACCTCTGTTATGGTTATTGGTGTAACTATTTAGCAGAAGGACTGGCGCATCCTTGCACCGTGGCCTAAAGTAACCATGACTTCGCAAGGCCACGTACAACGATAAATAATGTGACATAGACGCGAGGTGCAGTGATATTTTCTTTGGCGCTCTTTGTACAACCTTTGATATTCTAGGTAGAGCGTAGCGCGTTTTAGGCGGTCAGGTAACTCAACCTCCCGCTCCTACAACTACAAGGGTATTTCTCTGGGCCTTGAACTTATCGAGCCCAAATTCTCCTTGTTTATAACCTTTAAGGCAAATTTGCTGGCTCCTTATTTTCTTTATATTTGTTTATATAACAAAATTTACATGTTGTCAGATAGATAAGAGTAAATAAACATTAGCATAGACTCCGATCCTAAATTAGTTAAGCTATTAACAAACTTAATGTGAAGGAAAAACCAATGTTGCGATCCTGTGTATCAACAAAAGTTCTTGCATATATCTATACAAATTTCCGTTTCAGTAATGTGTTTCAGCTGCAGTGTAAATATTTAAAAAAACACTATAATCTGTGAAATCCTTGAAAGTGTGTCTGGATTCTTCAATGCTTTTCCAGTGCGTTCAAAAAATTTTACTTTCTCCAGAAATATAAATTCTAAGTAATCAATATTTAGGTTGTTAATTCCTCATGAAAAATTATGCAATTTCTGAATAAAGATGAAAATTATGTCAGTAGTTTGATTAAATAATACACCAAAGGTTATAAAAAGGTATATTGTTTGGAAAGTTAAGTCACGCTTGAAAAATGCAATGTCAGTGCCGAAACTCGAACCACGAATCTTCGGCTCTTCGTGCCGATGCTCTTACCACTGAGCTACACTGGCGAGATGCACGGACGTGCATTAAACCCTCTCATCTGATTCACGTATCTCGGTAAACCTTCAAGGTGATCTCAGATCCGAAGATATACCTCAAAGACGACCCGACCCATTATTGCAATTGCTTTTACTCTCCGGGCTTTATAATTTACTTTCATAAGGCTAATTTATGGTTCGTGTTCCCATCGTACACTGAATTTTTAAATTCTTTTTTGTTTTCAATTTTCCAACTTTGTGCTATACACGGCTAATGTGAAAAAACAATTATCAAACATAATTTGTGCTGAAAAAAATCACATTTTGCCTTTCGTTTGCTAATAATTAATTTAGCGTTTTTATAACAGTGCACTTGAAAAATGAATCTGTAATTTTAAGCTGTTAATATTAATTTATTTCATAGGAAAGATTATACTGTAAATAGCTCCACATGAAATAAATTTAATTTAAAATTGCCAATCCATCAAAGCCGAAATTAACTCATTTTCAGCAACGAATGTTACTGTACTAAATTGCTTGTAGTTTTTAAATACAAGAATTGCTTTGGATTTTCCTATCACATTGAAAATTTAATTTACAGTATGAGCATAGCGTATAGACGCTATGGTATGGGTATTACAGAACATCTGTATAGCATATGTCATCATGTAAGTGCACTTTTGGAATAAGATTCTTAAGTAACGTAGAAGTACTGTGCCATTTTCTTGTTAACTTCTAATATACATACTTTTTTGAAAGAATAAACACGTTGAAAAGTATTAAACATGTATTTTTAAATTAGTGAAATTCTCAATGTGTTTTTCACTATGTCCATGATTATCATACTTCAGTAACAGAATTCAACAAACTTTTGATTCTGTTTTGCCTAAAATCTGGTTACATTATTCAGAGGAAATTCGGTATCCCATGGATAGCTCTAAACCCACATCGGTTTTGCAATGACTTCCCTTCCAGTTTTAGTCCTATGCTTTGACTTCTTTTTCCCCCCTCTGTACGATGGCAACGTTCATGGGCTTAAATGTTTTGTTCTCAGGTATGAATGCTTTCATTTGTTTCTACTCCTTTTTCTGTTTCATTTTTCTTTCCATTATTTTCTTCTATTTTGTAATTGTAAAGCTACTATAGTAATCTAGCTATTTTTGAGAAGTTTGATTGCCTCATTGTCTATTTCTAAAGGTTTTAGTCAGCAACAGCACTAAACTAACTCATGACCATTTATTCACCAAACAGTAACCTCCATTTTGTGATCATTGTAACAAAAGAATGTCAGTCAGACATTTTATAACAATTTATCTGTTGTGCCCATCGGACATAGCCATACAAGAACTAACCAACCAACATATTAAATAAAAAGCAGCAAAATGGGGCTAAATATGCGTAATAAAAGAAGTAAAACTTAAAAAGGATGTTTCTGAAAAAGCTTAAGAGATGTCTTGTTACACGCTATTTACTTTTAACGAAATACCGATGTAGAACTTTATGTATTATATTTTTCTAAAATTGGCTCTGTCTTAAAACAGTATTTTGAGCCTAGTTTGATCAAGTCCCTGCAGATTTTCAGAATTTATTAGACACCAGAAAAGAGTTGTCTTGATTATCTGCAATATTAAAAACAGAAAAGTGATCATTTTATTGTAAAAATATTGCATTAGATCGATTATACATTGCGAGAATGTTTACATCATGGTATGTTATAACTTATAAATGTTTCTATGTAACACATACTGGGACCCGAATAGCCTTACTATTTACCTATGACTACTAGTGTTGTATTTGTGTTTATTTTGTTGACCATTTACTGTTAGGCGAGATTAAACTTATCTTTAAGAATTTATAATTTTTTTTTCTTTCAAATCATAGACTTTCCAATCAGTTCTCCAGTTGCTTCCAGGTAAACAAATCATTTTAGAAAGAAAAATTGGTATGTATACATTTCACATAGCAAAAAGCAAATTTTGAAAGAAGAAACCCTCTAGGCTGTCTGTGTATTTAGTGATCAGCGTGCTGACTTCTAAATCCAAAGATCCAGGGTTCGATTCCTGGCAGGAACTAAGGTTTTTCTTTTGTTAGAATTATTCCCTGTGTTCCAGAAAGTCTGGGCAGTATGAATATGAAGGCGAATTTGGTGTGCTTCAAAGTTAAAAGGTAATGAATTTAAAATCCGAGGTAGGCAAACAAACACATTAATTAGTTGTTTCAAAAAGTCGTATCTGCCGATGCAACCCGAGTTGAAGACAAATACAAGAAAAAGTAGACAATAATAATAATAATAATAATAATAATAATAATAATAATAATGAAGCTTTTACAGTTTATTGGGGAGGATAAAAGAGCCCCCCCCAAAAAAAAACAGAGCCATTAAGGGAAAGACTTCACAAACTTAAGCAATAATAGAGTATCCTTCTATAAAAATAGTAATAATGATAATAAAATAATAGTTTTATTACTTTATTCCTTTCTATTACAAACATAAGGTTATACCAAACCGTCTTCAGCGTTTGATATTGCTATATTACTTAAGTTATGTTTAAAAATCAATAAGTTATCAAACTAAATTTTGGTAATGATATACTTATGCATTTCACTTACTTAATCTGACAATATTAGCATCTTGCAACACACAGGAGGATGCCACAACGGATATAACATAAGATTTGCCCTGTATATAATCGAAATGTAGCAATTATAGACACAAATATCTATAACAAAAGCAAAATTAATCTTACAAGAAGATAAAAATGCCATAACCGATTATTGGGTAATCCCTCAATGCTATAGTTGTACCGCGTATCTGTATTATGTCTTCACTTGCAAGACAAGCACTTTTTTCAAAATTTCGCAAAAGTGTTAGGATACAAGCTTCACGCACTAAATCAGTACATGCCTTCTAAGTGGTAACTAAGTTTGTTATATGGGAGTGTTATTTATATGGTTTCTTCTTCGAAATGCTTTATAATGTTTATCAATATACTGAATATTCAGCGAATTCACGTTCGTATCCACTTTATTTCGCATTTGTTTTGAGCGGCGGATAAAAAAACTTAGTTCACAGAGGGATATAACATCATGGCCCCCTAGATGAGTTATTTTAAAATATTCTGCGCTAAGGAGCACTGTCTTTGAGAATGAAAGGCTTTTTTATCATAACGTGTCCACAACAGCCTTATATGTGATTTTCTACGGTTATCAAAAACATATTGATGATTTGTAAATAAAATGTTATACAATGTATTTTAAACTTTTACACATTTTTACAAAACCAATGAATGTTTAATGCTCTAACATGCATTTTATGAAAGTTGATAAAGTGAAATATTGACTGAATTTGCTGCAGTTACCAAACTGAAAAATAGTTCCATTAGAAAATCAGTGGAGATTTTTAGGTACATCCGGATTCAATCCGTGTTTCTATAAAGTTAATCAGTAAATAGTTAAAAAATTATCTTTCTATTAAGGAATACATTTTGGTTTCGAATTTGCAAAAATGTTCGCAACTTGTTTTATTATATTTAAATGCATTCAGGCGAATGAGTTAATTTAGAATTGTGGCTTAAACCTAAGCATCCTGTACTATTGGCTCTAGCATGTTGAAATTTATTGACGCTGATAATGAATAAAAGAAGAATGGGAACGTTGCTTACGGAAACCCTTTCAGAGAAAAGGATGTGCAAGGACATTTCTAGCAAAATTTGGCTTCATGTTTCAGTCCCTCTCCCAAAAATACTGCGACGCCCCCACTTACCTCCATGCATAACTCCACTCCGGGTTCGATCCAGGATCTTCGGAAGTCCTTGCCCACGCATCTGTCGCACTGTCACCAGCGTCTCATACTGTGCCTTGCCGTTGGCTGTATGTCATCTTGTGTTTGCTAACTCCATCATTCCATTCCCCGGCCCCCCTCTTCTGTCCCCTTGTGTGCTCTGCTTCATGAAGGATGCATTTCCGGCTAGTCAACTGAACCAAAGGTTGCTGAGCGGAGCCTCTTCATTGTTACAAAAGCTTCTGATAGACCACCAGTTCCCAACCTGCTGTGTCTGTAAACAAGGGTTCAGCCTTTCTCATTTATACCTCATTGTTACACGTCTTCTTGTCTTTAACAATTATTGTCACCAGGAAGGCAATTTTAAAGTTAAGGAGTTATAGTTGGGTTTAAAATACACACATTCATGGGTGTCACGTGTCATGTTTAGCCACACGTCATTATGAGTGTCACTGAGATTTTTATGTTTAAGTTGCTTGTATTTTGTTTGGTATGATGTCAAATTTTAAGAGAATGCGGAAAATGGAACTTAACACTACTTTTCTTGTATCAGTAACATTTCTAATGTTTGCAAGCAAGTACTTAGATACTTAGTAGGTGGATGCACCGCGTCGTGTCGACAATCTGTATTATTACCTAATTGTGTTGAGGGTTCTCATAGTGATCTGGGCGCTGATAGGGCAAGTTCGCAAGTTTCAACACATTCAAATCCAAGATATGGGCTAATATATTTGTTTGGTTGTTACGCGTTGTTCATTGTTTACAAAGAATAACATTCTTCATATTCCTTTTTCTATCTACTTTCTGATTCTTTTCCCACTTGTTTCTTCAAGTTTTCTAAAATAGTGTATTGAACATCTGCATCTCAACCACCTTCTATGATTACATAGCGACTAACTGTTGAATGTATCGATTCTCTCATGAACGCTGTTTCTGCTTGCGGGCAGGAATAAGCATAATGTATTCATGTTAATACCTAATGAATAAAGCTAAGGGAAATGGTATGGAGTATAAATATATCATATCCCTTACGTCTCCATTATGTTCGTTATTCTTAATGGTAAATTGTATGCATAGTAAGTCGTCTTAAACACCTAATACGATGTATAAGGTGCAATACAAGTAGGGAGGTGTGAAAATACTTTTTATAGCGGTGTGCAGGGACAAAAACAAAACTGAAGGCGATGCAAACCTATCGGTGATGACCGCTGCTCGAAGAGAAAGCATGGTTAAGGACATTGTTTCTGTGTTTACTCATACAGACCATAGTCTATGAAATTCATTATCAAATTCGTAGAAACAGCGATGATAGAGTTATGTTTAAGGGGTGATGCAATAAGGAGCAATAACAAATGATAAAGTTGTAGGAAAATATATTTGAACTTCTTAAACTCGAGTAATGAGAAATCTGTTGATCAAAATGTTCTAGAAGCTATGAAAATTCATAATTTCATGATAGATATGCTGAAGGGAAACGGCCATTTTTATGTGGTTACTTAATCTCTACCCCAAGTTATTCATAGCTGGCACGGGTGCACTTTTAAATATAAATATAACATGGGGTAAGTAGTGCGAGCTGACGTTTGGACAAATCAATACTCCCATTATCAATTAAAGGCAATGAAATTTAGTCGTCTTTAATCTTGAATTTCCCCCGGTTTTATGGGAAAGCAATCCCTCATTGTGAACACGCATGTATTGAAGAAAATGCAGTGTTTTAAGCAGTATATAATAAAAGGATAGAGTCTGGAAATTTAGAGTTCAGCACTAGCTTTTATTCCCCAATTGCGTCTATCTTCCTCTTCATCTGACTCTTCTTTCATTCCAGTAATCTTGCTTCCATTGAGATTGGACCCTGCGGGCACCCTTGTGTGCTACGAAAACAAAGGCATCAATTTTATGTCGCCATTGTAGTAGTATTTAGAGAAGGGGAAGCAATGTGATGTAAAGAATGCACAGGTTTAGTGCAAATCATTGAAATTAATGTAATTCACATTTAATCAAATCCAGAGACGCGAAATTGCTATGAGTGTTCTGAAATACTCAGTAAGCTTCAACACTGTGCATCACAGATTTTAAACGACATAACTAACTTAGAATCAAGTTTCTGCATGATACACTGAAACAATGCATCAATAATTGCTGCAATGACTGCAACAATAGCTTGCATATCAACCACTAAGGGCTTAATAAACCCCAGCTCTGAAACCGTCTAGGGCAATAAAACACCCAAACAAATCATCAACAATTACTTATGCGAGACTAATAAACACAAGATTATTTTATAGAAGCCTTTAATGTGTGCAAAGAAACATAATGAACATCCTTGAAGTATTAAATATGTTTTTTTTCCTATTTCATTTATCAAGTATTAATTTTGTAAAGTTTTGTATATTTAAAATGATTTAAATGTAATAATTTACAGGGTGGCCCATTTAAATTGAGACTGTACAGTATCTCCAAAACTAAGCGTTACAGAAAGAAATGTCTTCAATAAAAGTTGCTTGATATGCCGTTTGGAGGACATTATGTTGGTCATTTTAGGGTCAATTTAATTTTTAAAATGGAAACCTACATTTTGTATGTTGTTTTCTCATTTGAAAATGGTATATAAAAAGCTGTTTATTTTGTGATGAGGAATAAGGAAGCAGAATAAAACAAATTGGTCCCCAATTACGAAACGTAACTTAACCCTCAAATGATCATCCATGGATGTCCAGCCATTTATTGCGCTCTTCGTGCACAGCCATTCAGGACTTTGTTATTTACGTTGGGGTAAGAACAATTACAAGGTCTTTATATAAATGTTGTTCAGTTTTTTATGCGTATTGAGAAAAAACATAAAAAAGGTAGGTTTCCGTTTAAAAAAATTAAATTGACCCTAAAATGACTCATAACGTCCTCCAAATAAAACACGACTAATGACATTTACTTTCCCCCATAATATCAAGCAACTTTTATCCAAGACATTTCTTTCTACAACGCTTAGTTTTGGAGATATTGTACAGTCACAACTTAAATGGTTTACCCTGTATATTGCTCGTGATTTTAACCGGGAAAGTAATGTATGCTTTGTAAAACTGGGTATCCCAGTTTACATACGGTTAAGTGTAGATCAGTTTTTCTACTATAAAATTAGTAAAAATAACGCTGACCTTTGAGCAAAACAGTATAGAAGCACAGAACTACATTACTTGACTGAATAACACAAAGATTATCTAAGTATTTCTTGGGCTATATCGCCACAATTTGGGCGTGCTACCTTACATATTGCACAACAGACAAACTTTTAATGTGTTGAAAGAAACATCAAGTAATAAAATGTCGATGTCTTCATTGTAAAAGCCAGTTTTGTAAACAACATAAAATTTTGGCAACCTAAAGTAATTTAACGACAATATTTACTCGTACTATGCGTACTTATTAAGGCATTTGTCCCAATGCAAGCCCGTCATAGATGGATTAGGATTAGTAGACGGAGGGGCTCAAAGGCCCCCCTCCAGCGGAACCAAGGGAAAGCTCCACCCAGCTGCCATCTGACGGGGCCGAGGAGTTCCAGCGCAAGCCTCTGCGCCATCTGTACGCAGCCGACCGACACACGGCCCCGGAGTCAATCTGTAACATGAAAGAGGAAGATGAAATGAGAGGAAATGAGGGAGAGGGAAATTCGAGGGAGATTTCGCAGGAGGAGCATTCGTCTAGCGACCCGGGGAAGCCTCCGCGGGAATCGAACCCACGACCTCCCTAATGTCATCCCGCTCAGTGACCGTCATAGAAGTCCACTACCAGTGCATTTTAACTAATGTAATCATAGAACATTTCTGTACTGGAGATGAACAGTTAGGACTCTAATAGGACAGATTGCAAAACACATTGTGACAAATAAAAACACCAGTTAATTCATAACAAACTTTATTTATTATGAAAAATGTGTTATAAGCCTCACTGCAGCAGCCCTGACTTACAAATCGCTCCTAACTGGCTGGCAACTATCTCGTAACCCGCATTTATTTTCTGCCATTTTTTATAGTTCCCCGTTACTAGGGAGACACATTAATGCAATGTTTCAGAATTTACCAAAATGCAGATAGCAAACTTCCTCGAAGTGTAGCCAGTCAAAGCTTCTTTTCGATGCTTTGCCGACTGTATCGCGTATATGGGGACGCAATATGGAAAAGCTTCATGAAGTTCTTCTACAGCTGTTGGCCGGTTGTCTGAAGCATGCGGACGAATTCCATTTTTAAACGGGTTTCTTCCGGATTGCCTTTCATTGTGTGCTGTTGTTCTTCCGCAAGAAAAGAACATTATCATACACAATTTATTTCCCTTGGTTCATGATATCTGGATTGAAACACATTATACCAGAGACAGTTACCCAATGAACTTAGAATAGATGGTAGTCGAGCTTGTGACGTCGTGAATAAATGCTTAAGTCTCAAAAGGACTACTGTAAGGGGACAAGCTACTGTATATTACATAGTAGGTAATACGTGATACCTGATGAGTGCATCGAATACATCCAACACAATTTCTGTTGGTGAGGAGCCGTTAAACCTAAGAAAGAAAGAAAAAAAACTAAAAGGTTACACTTTTGGAATAATTTATATCTCTGAAGAGACGATATACGAGGCGTATTCCAAAACTAAGGTCCGGTGAACAGTATTTAACGGGTGGTAGTCCTGAATGACGTTTCACACCTGCAGCGCTGTCTACCGACTCCTGAGGAACCTACCACAGTTCTGGTGTGACACGGTAGGCGGTGAGAGCAGATCGCAATGGCCTCGACAATCGAGATCCCGCCAGTTGTGAAGTGCACAGTGTGATTATATTTTTTCTGGCAGCTGCGGACATCCATCTTGAGTTATGCCTCGCGTATGGACCGAACATAATGAGTGATAAACAGGTTCGACACTTGTGTCGAGAATTTCGAAGTGGCCGCACAAATGTGCACGATGAACAGCGGAGTAGTAGGCCCAGTATTCGGAACAACAGCATCATTGAAAAAGTGAACCAAAACCTTCGAAGTGATCGGCGTTTGACAATTAGTGATCTGGCTGATGAATTCCCAAATGCTGCACGAACCTCACTTTACAGGATTGTCACTGAACTGCTTGGATATCGGAAACTTTGTGCGAGGTGGGTGCCAAAACTGCTCATCGGTCAGCACAAAGAGCAACGAATGTGTAGTGCACGACAGTTTTTGGAGCTCTAAAGACAAGATGGAGGTGGTTTGTTTTCCCACATTGTTACGAGACATGGATAGCGTACACCAACACAGAATCGAAACAACAGTCAATGCAGTGGCGCCGTTCCGGTTCACCCAAACCAAAAACGTGTATGTAATCGGCGTACACGAATTGCAAAATGATGGCTACCGTGCTTTGGGACGAAAAGGGCGTCCTTTTGATAGATTTCATGGATCGTGGGTCAATAATTACAGCTGACGTGTACTGTGCAACACTTACCAAACTGAGACGTGAGATCCAAAATCGACGCCGCGGGAAACTGTCGTCTGTCATCATCCTCCTGCACGACAACGCACGTCCGCACACCGCTGCCAAAACCAAAGAGAAGATTCAAGAGCTTCGTTGGAAACTCTTTAACCACCTTCCGTACAGTCCCGAACTGGCACCAAGTGACTATTTCCTCTTCTTGCATTTGAAACGGTGGCTGAGTGGACAGCGATTTCAAACCGGCGATGAACTCAAGACGAACGTTACCAAATGGCTCAAGTCCCAGGCGGCAGCCTTCTATACCGAGGGGTTAAAGAAGCTGGTGTAGCGTTACAGCAAGTGTGTAGATGTGAACGGCGATTATGTGGAAAAGTAAAGTATACATGTAGGCACATATTACTGTCAATAAAAGCCTTGTCTCATGAGCGATGTTGTTATCATGACCAAACGGACCTTAGTTTTGGAATACGCCTCGTAATTTAGTTAACTACAATTGTAACTAATGTATAAAGGTGATCTGAATTACTTTCTTTTACCAAGTGAGATGGCTCAAGAGGTAGTGTTAATGTTTCGTATTTGGGAGGTCGTGCGTTCAGATCCCAATCACTGGCCTTCCGGATTTATTAATCCGTATCAGAAACCAAAGTTCCACCCACAGAATAAATAACTGAAGTAAAGTAAATGATGCAGGAAGGTGACTACGAATCGAAGTTCTTCTATTAACAAGTTATTTAAGCAAACGATCAGGTGATACAGGAACGCGACTACTCAGCCAGAATCATCTGCACGAGAAGACATTGTCTACATGCACAAAAGAATCGCAGTGTAAGAGTCGCATCACTGTGCCATAAATTTGATTGCTATCGATTTAAACGAGTTTTGGTACAGCTCAGTAATGTGTCCTTCAAACTGCTCAAAAAATCAGAAGTAACCATAATTAGTTATAATCTTGAGCTCAGTTCAGAAAGAGTTTCCCTCGGCGATGCCGAGCATGCTTTATTCCTTTTGGAGCACTTGTATTGGCATGTTTGATTTTGTATTTAAATCTTTTGCTTCAATTGTTCTCATGCTCCCTGTAAAGTTTCATTCCCTCTCCATTTTGTTAATATTTAATTGAAAAAGCGACAAAGGGCAATAAAAACAAATCGAAAACACGGTAAGCTATTGGAGTTTAATGAGCTCATTGAATTTTCTTTAAATCACTTGCAAAGCATTTGAAAAGTATGAATGAACGAACTTTATAAATAATAAAATAAAAAAATAACAGTTCGTGCCACTGCTTACTTCTTTTTCAGTGAAACGCAACGTAATGCACTTTTAATTTAAAACGCACGCGGCGAACCATAAATTGAGCTAGAGAATTAAATTACTTACTGCTCAAGGCAAGAAGTGGTAAGAAATGCTGTATTTTCTTTATTAAAAAATCATCAAAACTAAAGGGAAAATGTTATAAAATCATTGCTTATTCTCTCTTTTAATGATAAACTATTTTGTTTAAGTTCCATCTATAATACCTATAGCCGTGAGAGGCCATTTCATGTGTGCTTTACTCCTTTCCTAACGTATTACATTATTCAGGACGTTAGGAGAAAGAATATAGAGACAGGGTTCGAAATGGTTTACCATCGCAATTTGGAAACTCAGGAAATGAAATTTCAACCGAATATTCGATTACATCTTTATTGCAAGAACTTGTGTTAAATATCGATATTCAGACCTTAATTAGAGGTCCCCAAATATGACGAAATGGTAAGTAGGGAAATATTATTGGCTTTTTATGAATATCTTGGGACCAACAATTTCCCAATTAGGTAAACATGGGCGCATACTTATCATGTCGAAATTTTATTGACAATAAAAATAGAAATTGTATAAAAAACGTAAACTCCTGACTCTGCGATTTTCTCCTAAGCGTATGAACACGTCTTTTTGCGGTTTTAATAATATCTGCATAATAAATGAGGTTTTCAATCCATCGCTGCTATGAATTTTTTTAGTTTAATCCTCCAACATTCCACAGACCAAACTTCTGGTAGCAATACTGACCTTGATAGAAGGAGCGAAGGGTGAATGGAAACTTATTTTAATCTAAGTAACGTTCGGCATTTGGTTGAGTATAGGAAGATAGTATAGGACGAACGAAAACGCCGGGTCCCGCGGAATGCTGCGTTGCGAAGCAAATACATACAAAGGTGAATATATATTCAGAGTTTTACTTTGGTGTGTCTAAAACCTTCCATCTTGTATAATTACAGCTACGAGATTCAATTATTTGGTTTAATATACTTTGTTTCTGTTTATATCAAACTAGAATTTATTTAAGAAATTACCTCGTATTCAGACATGTAGCTATACTACATTGCTCTTGAGTGGTTTAAATGTTTTTAAAGAAAGGCTAAGAATAGTCACTAGTTAGAACGTAAAATTATATCTAAATCAAAGGAATATTGTCACGAATCAATCTTGATAGCAGGAAAACATATCAGAGCACTCTAAAGTCTGTATTATTTTAATGTGGAACCAGCACAGCTGTCTTTACCTCTCAAATGCCTTAAATGTACGTGAGAGTGATAATCAATTACTTAGATTTGAAGCAGATATAATGCACAAGGATTACCAAAAGGAGACCTTGCTTAAAATGTTGTGTATACTAAAATATTTATTAACCGAGTTGAATTCATTAATGAATGAGATTGTAATGTTTATTTATTTGATTTTTTTAATAATACGTTCATATATTTGGCTTGTTTGAATGTCCGGAATATTGAAAAAAAAGAGAATAATGTTAATTATTAGAAAAGGTACATGGCCCACCTAAATAGAATGCATCTATAGGAAAAGATTTATACGATTGTTTGTAGCTATGGAGGTTAACGTTCCAACAATGGTTGTTTGTTTCGTAGTCATGGTAACGAAGATTTCTAAGCTTTTCCTGTAGTAGATGTAGGGGACATCTTGGATATCAGTTGTATTCAAATCCCCGGATAGACAACATTGTCATCAATATTCCGGACGAACGTCTAGTGTTAGAACGAAATGAAATCAAGTTAGCGGGTTATAAAACGTTTTTTGAAAGTGACTTCATTGTTATTTCTGTGCAAAATTGATAATTCAGAGTAAAATCAAAATTTTCTGAACTTGTGTGAAATAATTTTACATCACTTTCCCGTACCTCGACCCGAGATACATTTAGAGTACTCGTAGCTCCTGCAAAATAGAATCTACAATGCTGCGAGAGAAGGCAACGAAGATTGGAACCCAGAACTCATTGTGTGAATCATCGCAGAGAGGAATATCTGCGCATCTATATCTCCAACATCGTGAGTACATTGTATTTTAAAGCAACCGCCAAGTCAACTAACCAACGCGCAGCAAACATCAGATAAAATCCCTTACAGATCTTTAAAACAACACAATCTCGCTAATTACGTCACTTTTCTTCAGAATATTGCGTCAGATTTTGTCTGAAGGTTGACGGACTTTTTAGTTCAAAATTGGAGCAATTGCTTTAACTCGGTTCGCGTGCGGGCAGCGTTTGTTAGTCGTATCACATGTTACACAAGGAGTTTACAAATGTGAGAAGACCATCAATCGCTCCCCCTCCCATCTCCCATCTCCCTCTCACATCTGAAGCCTTTCCCAAGCAACCTGGTAGCTGAGACCAGTTCTTTTTTTCTCTTATTCGTCGCACATTCTTTTTGTGAAGAAACTGTGAAAATAATAAACTTGGTTGAACTGGCATTTTTTGGTTAATTTCTATTGTATGTTGCTACTTTTTAATTGTTTAACGTTGCTTGATAGTCTACAATAATGTAAAATAAGGTAACAGATTAATAGACTGACGTCATGTAACTATGAAGGATGCTTTTGAAGTAGGGTCTGTTATCAATAAAATAAGAGCTACTAAATATTTTGGGTAATTAAATTGTTATTTCACTCTAAATACCTTAAGTTTTATTTCTACATAGTTTTCACAATCATTTAAATTCTCATTGTAGTGTAGAAAACATTTTGGTGCCTTCTCATAAAAGTTCACGGCCAGCCCATATAACTTCGTGACATACTGTTTTTCTGTATCAAAAATGTCATGGCTAAAGTAAGTGTGTTGTTGGTATCGTTGATTTCAGGAGGGATTAAAACTGGTGACCCAAAGTCCATTATTCATCACAGAGTACCTAAAAAATTGTTAACCTGATGTGCTCCAAAACAAACTACTATTTATTTATGTCCTTCAAGAAGCTTTCGTACGCGTGTCGTAAAATATCCACTAAGAGATAATCACAGCTCACTTTCAATATGGAGACATTTAACTCCAGAAACAGCTACACGTTTCCGGCGGAAATCTATGACAAGGTCCCGAAAAAATCTTGTTACTCTACAACTTTTCGAAAAACATTGATAACTGGTAGAAACGTAGTGTAAGGTTTGAATTATAAAGTAAAAAATAAACTATGTATGTACCTAGTAGTTCGTACTTTACTGTAAAACTAACAGAACTTTAAAAATACCTCTCGTACATATTTGAGGCCAGAGAACCAGATAGCTTCGGATGAAGAATCTAATAGAAAGCCTTTAACTTCATGTCATTTTTTAACTCTTTTACAAAGCATAAGCTACATGATGCAGACTCTCGAGATCTTCCTGCATATAGCAGAGATCAGCGGTGAAGGCAGAGATAACCATTCTATGACAGGACTGGGCATTTTTGCTTTGGAAGTGTGAAGTCTTGACAGAAGCTTCTTTCTTTCCTTGCCTTGTCCATCTAGCATGATGTGGTCGTTCTGACACCTCCTCCTGACCTACGAGATTGCACATATTAAGTATTTCGTAGCCCTAATAATGAACAAGCAATAGTGGTCCATTGTCCATTTAAACCTGGTTGATATACTGTTGCGCGATTATGATAACGATTTCATATTCTGGAATTTGTAAAATATGCTGTCTATGCACAGTGAGCCGTAGATATTCATTGTCCCTTAGAAAATATGAGAAACTAGAAAACTCAGAATTGAGATGAAGATAACACACGTGAGAAATGGACTTCACTGTGGGAATTATGGCATGTCCCTAATGCTGGCCAAACTGAATCCGAGGAAAAACCTCTTCTTTCTAGGATGCATTTAGAAATTACAAGAGAATAAAAGGAATAATTATCATTTTTTTGCGGAATACCTGTATTATCGGAAAAATGTGTTGGCTCAGCTAATTAAGCAGATCGAGTTCGGATTTTACACATAACCAAAGTATTCATTTCCAATATTTTAATCAAGAGGAGCTAGACAGAACAAACAACCTGTGATTGTATCAAGTCCGAAGTTGAGAAGACAGCAAATTCGGTTTGGGGAGACAAAAAGAGACTTAACGCAAAGCTCACATCCTAAATGTTTTCATAACAGTAATCCACTGAGGAGTCAAGCTGGCTGACTGCATATGCCACCATTCGCTTCGCAAGGCAGCATCAGTCACGATTCGTGGATGTGCGCTGTTTGTGACGAGGTTTTCTCGCAAGGGTTCAAGAGAATCGCCTAAACTTTACTGTTAATACCACTTAAAACGGACCTCTTTATTATTTCAACCGATCAAACAATCAATCGATGGATCCGTCAATCGATAATTTGTACTGGCCAAGGCTAAATCCTTCACTCCAATCCAGCCATCCGCATTATTTCCCATTTTACACTTTCCTCATTGTCTCCTCATATGAATCATTTATCTTAATATTGCCATCACTTATTACCTCCTTTTGCCCAAACTTTCTTCCCATCCACCATTCCTTCCAATGAATCTCTTAGCCAGCAGTTTCCGATCAACTACTGCCACCGATAATTTATTTGTCTCTATCTGTTCAGTTTCAGTATTATTCTTCATTCGCTCCCTTTTATAAAACAACTTCATTACTATTTGTCATTCATTTCACTCTCTATACTTCTATATTCACGTTTTAAATGTTAAAGACATTGCATGAAATTTAAATACATTCATAGAATTATTTGATACCATCAGAAATGTTTTATAGAAAACAACATTAAATAAACAGAACTAAAATTCTATAACCTAATGGCGATTCGAGTAATAATATATGCTTAGAAATTTTTGTTCTGACAAAGAGAGTTTTAAGTAGTATTCAGTCTTACAAAATGTAAGGTTTTAAGACCGGCAAGATTTGTGCTTTAAAATATCACAAAGAAACGTTGATATTTTATCGCATTTAGATTTCGGTTAAGTAGGAGATAAAATAGAGGATTATAGGAACAACTGGAAAATCACCTGATAAATATCAAAGAAATTAGACTGTTGAAGCTAATAGTAAATTGCAGACGTTATACTTATGCTGAAAGAACACATAGAAATGGATCAACCAGTAAAACTGAAACAAATCTCGTACTATTCCCGGAGATGATGGTCATCAATGAAAAACTGAATAAAAAATTCTATTTGTTATCTGAAACGGAATATTATCCTAGAGATTCATGTATAAACTTGACGAGACAAAGAGAACGCAATTTTACTCTTTTCATGATGAGCATCTGGCTTATTTATTTTTCACTTCACCCTTACAAAAGTAGTCGGAAGATTTTATCTTGCTCAATGTATTAATAGCCGAGTTAATCATAATCTAGTTATCGACGTATTCAGTTACTAAAATGAAAATTTTATAACTAACAGTTCTTTGCTTGGACATTCTTCTTGGAGGGATGCCAAAATGTTAGTCTATTATGAGCAGAAATAACAGTTTCTTTTACGTTTCTTTGGTCTTATACAGTTAGATACACAAATTGGAAAAGGATTACAGATAACCACATAACGATGATGTGACATCACTCATTGTTTGCACATCTCCACTTTCTCTGTTGCGTTACAATGCATGACTCCAGTCACTGGAACCCACCCCAGCACCAATTTAAGTCGAATAATGCTAATTTATGTCTTAGTATTTTAAGTACTTTGCACAAAGGAGCTATATTTTATCTTACGTTTTGTGTCTGTAAGCAAATCTCTGCTGTGGCGTCTGTGAGTGAAATTAATTAATATACGCATTTCTATTCTGTAAAAAAGTACTATCAACATAGTATTATATCCAAACAAGTTGACTCGCGTTAAAGTAACCAGTATAATATATTTTCAGGTTAAATTTTGAGTTTCCTAATTCCATCTCCAAGCTGGTGAGAGATGTTGGATGCCGCTAGCCGGGTTGTATGAAACAAAGGGTCTGAACGCCTAATACTTGAAGTGCCACTTGTGCTTGTACCAGAATTTCGTAAGGTTTTATCAGGATGTCCTTCATTCTGTGGATGTATAGTAGAATCTTTTGCAGCAGGGAGTATATGTAGTACAGAGCCCTTGCTTTGTGTTTAATAGGTTAGGTGATAGACATTAAAAATCGAGTTTAGGAAGGTAACATTGGAGTGATGACATCCTACAGCTCTTATATGCTTAAGAAATTAAATAGATGGCCAGAAGTAACTTTGGTGACAATATACTGGTTGTTTTCACATTGCTTTATAGTAAATGCATGTTGCCATATAATGGCAATTGTATTTTTGTGCATTGGAAATATAATTTGCGTTTGAAAATGTGTGAAACACACTGCCAGAAGGAATTACATTGAATTATGAAAACATAAGAATGAAATTAATTGCTTCCAGACTTTTTAATAGTGTTTAATGCCCATTCTTACCGGATACGTCACCATAGGCGGTGGACACTGATGATACTTGAAATGAAATGTTAATTGAAAAAGAAAATTTGGGAAGGAAACGTGCCAGGTCTAATTTGCGGTACCTCCCCGCTGGCATTTGCCATTTATGACTGAGGAAAGCTTGGATAGACTCTCCAGTAGGGAGGTGGTCTTGGCGTGAATTGAATAATGAACTCCCGTTCACGAGCCCTTACCTTTATAAATCGTCTATACGTTCGGTATACGCTTCTAGATATCATAATATTTAATACTCAAGATATGTAATGGATTAGAGAACAAATCCTAAATCTGTGTAGTTGCTATTGAGTTCTAGGAGAATTGAATTAAAGAAAATATACAATGGGCCAAACAAATTCGCATAAAATTAAAATGTACATATTCCAGTTGCTAATAACTTCACATGAATGTTCATTTAACAGGCAGGTTTCCCAATCCTAGTAGCTTGCAAAGTACCATAATGTAATTAATTACTAACAATATATTGCACGTGATTTGTAATTTAGACAAAGCCGTGCGAAATTGTACATTTTTGCTCAATAAACCATTGTTCTGTTGGGTGAATTTGGTACTTCATTTGTATAGGTTTAGTAATTGGGGGATTAAGAACGTTGAGTAATTAGAGCTGTTATATAACTTTTGTATCAACTCCTTTTGCATCGATCTGTAATAACTAAAGCCCGGATTCATATACGAAATGCATATACTTTTAACTATTTAAAGGTATGCGGTAAATATATGATATAGTTTGAATAGTCTTTGAAAACCCATATAAATGCATATCCCAGAGGAAAATGGATATTTTGACATTTTAATGCAAAAATGCATGTTTTACTCTTGAATGCGAAATTAAAGTTCAGTTCCCAACAGCATAGAGGGGTGAGAAGTGATGAAAAAGAAAAAAGCACAAAAATATCAAGATTAGCATCGAATTAATATTTTCAGGTATCTGAGATTAACAAATTTCCTAGTAACCAGTTTGAAATCCGTTCACACATCCTAGACTAATTTTGGACTAAATACCGAAACCTGAGGACACTGTGGTGTTACTGTGGCTCGCTACGGCCTGACGGCCGTGCGCTAATAGTAGCGAAGTATAAGAGCCTTTACTCCTATTGGTAAGGAGATTACCCACAAAACAAATGGTTTATTTGATTTTTGTTAATTTGGTTTTGGGTATTAGGGTGCATTTTTTTTTGCGTGCATATTTGCTTACATATTTCACTTCTTGATTAAAGATACAAATCCATGCTGTAGTCATAGTGAATAATGTTTCATTTACAAATATAAGATTTTCATTAAGCTTGTGCATGCATATGACTCAAATTATGAAGAAGCACATTCGGCAAGAATGATCTCTTTCTAGTGTGCAACGTTTGGTTAGCTAGTTATAAACAACCGGCAGTTATAAATCGCCCGCAAGATTGGAAGTGCAAGCCTGCTTCGCTCGCAGTCTAGAAAAGATACACTTAAGTGCGGACCATTTTTCTTATTATGGGTTAATGCATAAGAAGACAAGCAATAAAACTTAGCAAATTCACTTAACAACTCATTGGTTTATTGAGCTTTAAAGGTATGATTTCGCACGGCCTTAAACAAAATAAAAAATCGGAGATGTTACATTCACATGACCTTCTCTACCCACTATCCTTATTTTTATACAGCCTCTTCAAACTATCCTTGTGAAAGCTTACTATTGCGTCTACTTCAAGTTAATTGCGATAAACGTTTTCATAAATATTTTCATTACATATGCAACAGAGGTATATTATAGGCACAAAAGAGATAGGGATAGTCAAACGTTTATAAGCGCGTTGCTATTTGCTGCCCTTCTTTTCGTGACTTTTCGAGAAACAACCGAATTTGTGCATAACTTTAAAAAAATGACAAGTATTGATAAATTCCAACAAATAACAACGGATATCTTCGAAGTGACTGATGCCACAGAAACTCACTTGAAATAAATTTTACGTCTTTAATACAGCTACATTTTTTGTGTGGTACTGTGTTTCTGTCTATCTCCTATGGTTTACCTGTTACACAAAATTATACAAAATTCCTTCCGAATGAAGAGGACTTCAAAAGCTATTGCCATAAAATTTATTTGTCAAGTAAATATGTGTCTTAAATATAACAACTGATGAAGTCATTTTTAAAAAAAATAAAAAATATTGAACATTTTTCCGTATGAAGGGTAATTTCGGGTGGGAGGATTTTTTCGAAAATATTTGTGTCGGGTCTTTGGAAGATACTGAACTTAAATACCAAGTTTGGTATTTATTCAACTTTTCGTTTTTGAGTTATGCTGTTTACAAACAAACACACATACATACATACACCTGGACCTTTTTCTAAAAATTCTTTTGTTTTTATTTCAGAGGACCTCAAAACGTGTATTTCCGGTGAAATCTCAAGATAGAATTTTTGGGTGGAATACAATACTTCCTCTTACTTTCTATCTAAGTGGCAGAGGAAGTGAAAATTATAGATGTACATTGTTACCAGCTAAATATTGCGGTACTTTTTCAAACTTCTAGGACTGAACAATTTACCTGTGAAATAAATATTCATTAGCAATTATTAGCAACTAGAATAGTGTGCTCGAGTTTTATTTGGCTCACTGTATATACTTCATATATATATTTTTAAATTCTTGAGATTATAAAACATAATTTCTTGAAGCTAAACCATAAATACGCTTCTGAATCAACATAAATTATGCATCGAAGGTTACAAAGTTATTGATGAAATGTACACACGACTGAGAGCTCTATTTAAGGATTCGTTAATCCCGAGATCCTCGCAGTGCATTTAATAGCAAATTCCAGGCAAATGGAGCCTGCTGATTAATGGAATTAAGTAACTTGGGGTCACATTCCTTCTATTCCTTTAGAATTCGTATTAAACGTTTAATATAGCCAGACCATAGTACTCATTAGAACACATATTCCGGTTCTCTCTTCCTATCCATGGCGCTGTGCTTGAGATGGCCCTTAATGAATGGCTCTTAGCATTGTGGTGGGCTAACTTAGGAACAATGAGGAAATTACACGTTCGTATTCTTCACGTAGGGTCGCATGAGTGGTTAACAAAACAAAAAACTGCTAGTTGGTGACGTGGTCGTGCACAAAATAGAACATTTATAATGGCTTGTTGAAAGCTGGACAGACGTATACGGTAAAAAATGAATTTTCTTGCTCCCATTTTATGGATACAGGTATTATGAAAAGTAATTATTAATGTGCCCTGAAATACTCGAGTTCATATTTCCATGTAGCACTTTTGTGCAATTTAGTTTCCGAAATATAGATAAGATAAAGAGGTCCTCTTCAAAATCAAAACTAACACGAGTAGCCGTGTTTCTTACTGCACGGAACGGGAGGTCTGAAATACAAATCTCACTAGGACCGTCCTCTTGATATAGATTTTTTTCTTCAGAATTTCATAACTGGCAAATGCCGGTGAGGCACCCTAATCTTAGGATGAAACGTTTTCCTTCCCAAATTTCCTTCATGTATCATCAGTGTGCACCACGTATGGTGCTGTACGTAATAAAAATGAAGGTTAAACACTACTAAAGAATTCAAAATCACTGCCATTTCCTTATTTATGCAGTTTTATTTCCACAGCAAAAACGCTACGTTAGAATTGCTGGTTGTAGACATACTCACAATGCTCATTCAGCTACAGTGTTCCCACACTTCCGTTGTTGCTTAAGCTCAAATAATCACTGCTGAATGGTAGCCTCTGCTTCTCAGTGAGTTTCTAAGAACAGAACTGAAGATAATAGTTCAGAAAAGACAGAAAAGTGAGTGAGATCAGTACCTACTGGACGATAAATCAGTATCACAAGTTTATTAAAACCTTCCTTCCAAAGTAGGATGAAATTGTAGTGGATATTGAGACAGTAACTATGGTTATATATGCCATATATACAATAATGTGAATTGTAATGTGAAATGGTATTAATAAGAAAAATACTTGTATAAATAGAAGTAAAGGCATAAGTTTTATGTATGTGCAAGTGTAGCTGGAGCTGTGGAATTCTTGTTAGAAGCCGACAAACATATCTTTGTGTTAGAATTAAGGACTTGTACGGGAAAGTCATAAAAGTCAGACCTTGAGTCTTTGTGAAATAGGAAAGGCGACAAGCGAAAACAACATATGTTGTAGAGAGGTCACATGTTTGCAAACGTAGAACAATAGCCGGGTAAGTCTTCTGGAAGGTTCCAAGCTGAACGAAGACAGACAATGAAATTTTAAGGAAGAATATGTTTAAAATCTTCAAGGGAAGAAATGTTAGTTCTAGCGTCTCCATCAGTCAGGGCGGTTGAGTATAAAGTGCTGCGATGTGAATAAGATACATGTAAGCTCTCAGAAGCAGGCGATATTATTTACTTCTTATAATGTAGTAGGAACGGTGAAAGGTTATCGATTTAAAGGTCTATAGGAACGTGTGATAAATATTACAATTATTTCTAGAGCACGTATAAAATACTTGATTGCTCAGCGACCGCAAGTTTGGCTTACGAACAGGGTAGGGCTCGACCGTTCTACAGCTCCAATTAACTTAAGAACTGTGTAGATTATTACTAAGACAGTCAAAGCGTGTGCCATTAAAGCATAGTGTTCATCAATAACTTAATCTATTGTTAGAGTTGTTACTTATTTTCTTCCTTGCCGTATCACACCCTGCAAAGTTATACATGCTTTACCAAAAGCCTAAATAACAGCAGCCGTGGCAAGAAATAAAAATAAACAATAAGAGTAACAACTAAAACATCAGATATTTAACAACATTACCATAGTTCATATATTAATTCATATATTAATATATCGGACATACTGAGAGTTATGCTCTCCCTCCACGAGTATACCGCAAGTTTGGCCCCGGAACGTGGGGCTAAAGTAGCAAGTTTGGCGCCGGAACGTGGGGCTAAAGTAGCAAGTTTGACGCCGGAACGTGGAGCCCGACGTAGCAAGTTTGGAGCCCGAATGTTGAAGACTAATGTAGCAAGTTTGGAGGCCAACATCGTGTGACTTGTAAAAAATAAAAGCTACGCGAACGCAGGGAAGGAACAACGACGATCCAGCGAAGAACCCACCAGAGAAACACATCGAAGAGCCCAGCAGAGAAACACATCGAAGAGCCCAGCAGAGAAATCCAGCGCAGAGCCCAGCAGAGAAATCCAGCGCAGAGCCCAGCAGAGAAACCCAGCGAAGAGCCCAGCAGAGAAACCCAGCGAAGAGCCCAGCAGAGAAACCATCAAGGTGCAAAGTAAAAAAAAAGAACCTACGGGTACAAGAAAATCTTCAGGCTGCCAACAGGACATCAAACAACGCAGAACATCAAGAAACAAACAACACATCCACAGCATCTAAGGTCTACAAGAACTTTATTCATGAGAGAGGGGCACGAACTGCGGACAGCAAGAATACATCTCAGCTCTACGTTTGGTCACCGTGAGATCACAGTAAAAAGGTCAGACAAAAACTTTATACAGTAATAGTGATAAAATTTCTTTGTAAATGTGTATTGTGCATGTTATAATTTAATGGAAGTGTAAATGATACTTAGAAGTGGTAAGATTAGTAGGAGAAACTCAAGTAGTAATATCCAATTAAATAGACACTCTACAGAAATGGAAGGGGAAAATTCAAATGAAAGCATTTTAATTTCGTTGGTTAGAGATATATCCGATGTTACTAATTTTAATGATAACAGTCAAAATAGAGTAACAGAAACAGATAATAGGGAAGTTCAACAGTGTGTAAGGGCAGAAATACCGTTAGGTACAGAACAGGGTCAGGCAACAGAAACGAGAATGAACAAGAAACATACAGGATTATATGATAATGCAGTTCCTCAGAAAGACAACACAACTCAAAGAGAAATATCCGAGTTAGGTAATAACGATCAGCTTAATCTGATGACAATTCTTAGGGCTATAATAGACCTTAAAACTGATATGGACAATAAATTAGAACAATATAACAAAGAATTGCATAAAAAGCTAGGTAGTAATAACAAGGAAATTGAGAGAAAATTTGAGATACTGGGGCAAAGTAATATAGCACTAGATAAAAAGCTAGATCAGCAAAGCCAAGAACTAGGTAGACAGATTGCAAATAACTTAAGAGAAAACAGGTCTGAAATTAAGAGAATAGAAAGGAAACTAAACGATACTAGTAAAGCAATGCATGCTAAAATGGAAGAACAGAGTAATAACCAGTGTAAAAGGCTTGAAGGTAAAATTGCTAGTCAGATTAACATAAATAGTCAAGAAATGAGTACTAAGTTGGATAGTCAGACAACGGAACTAGGAGAAATTATAGACCATACAAATGCAGACTTAGTGCAAAATCAAATAGACATAAGGGGGGAAATTACAGAAATTCAAAACTGTAGGTAAAATAATGTAGGAAAAGTTTGAATCTGTAGTACAGGATAGCAATAAGAAATTTGAGAAACTAGAATATAGATTGAATTCAATCATGAATAATAGAACTAGGGTAGACAATAGTACAATTACTGATGCTGTGAACCATGTAAATATGCATGAAAATAATGTAACTGAAAGGGGTACAATATCCTCTGGTTTCAGTAGTTCACGAGGTGCTTCAGCTTCTCCTACAGCAGCTGCACTATCTCGTAGCCAACATGCAAGTTCAGAATCCAATACTAATGTATTTAATAACTTAGCAGGATATCACATGGTACTTAACGAATTACCTTTACCTAAATTCAGTGCTACCACCAGTCCGGTCCAATTCATTAATGAAATAACTGAATACTTTCAATTGAAAAGCGTTCCGGAATCACTTAAGATGATCGTGGTCAGAAAATGCCTTGGCAACAAAACTTTGTAATGGCTAAATATGATGGCCGACGGTGAGTTAAATTTCGAAACTTTCAGAGTACTACGCCAGAAAACTAGAAAAAGAAAAAGAAAACATGATAATAAGAAAAGAAGGCTTATAATAAGAATATTGGGAAATAAAGTTAAAAAGAAAAGGTACGGATCGTAAGACTGGATAGCCTTGTAAATAATTGTAAATGTAAGGAGTAAGAGTATGAAATAAGTATGTTTGAGACCTGTAAAAATAGGTAAACTATATATGTGTATGTGTATAAAATCATGTAGTTGATTACCTGAATGTACTTATATATATATATATATATATATATAAGTGTAATAATCAACAGAAAACTCAAATAATAAGATCTCATAAAGCTTTAGTTACTGTAACCTGTGTGTAAATATGCTAATGTAAATAGATAGAAGTAAGAATTAACTCATAAAATAATTATTCCATAGTTCAAACTCTAGAACAACCTAAATACATAGCAAGCAATGTAAATTGTTTTTCAGTTCTATGTATGTATAACCATATTCTATGTGTTTCTTTTTTATATATATCTGATTACAAACTCATATATACATAAATAAATGTGTCTGGATTATATATTATTCAACATGTTTTATTCAATTAAGTTAATACCAGTCAATGTCCATTGTAATTGTTTATACTAAAAGGATAGTGAAAAACGTGTTTTACACACAATAGCGCAAAAACTGACAGCTGTGTTTGTAAACATAACCCTAGCGAAGCAACTGTAATGACTTAGCCGAAAACACAATACAAAGTGTAGTGAAGTGTGTGTTATTATTGTATAGTATGGTCAGGTAGGCGACCCATACTAAATGTCTGTAACAGAGTGAGCAAATTCTCACAGAGGTATATGGGGTGTGCCAAGAACACTAGACACCTATGGCATGACCAATATATTCATGAGACATTAAACAATATTAAAAATTTACATGTACACATAAATTTTAAATATGTTTAAAGGGGGCATATTTGAGACGGTAACTATGGTTATATATGCCATATATATAATAATGTGAATTATAATGTGAAACGGTATTAATAAGAAAAATACTTGTTGTATAAATAGAAGTTAAGGTATAAGTTTTATGTATGTGCAAGTGTAGCTGGAGCTGTGGAATTCTTGTTAAAAGCCGACAAACATATCTTTGTGTTAGAATTAGGGCCCAGGCAAAAAGGACTTGTACGGGAAAGTCATAAAAGTCAGACCTTGAGTCTTTGTGAAATAGGAAAGGCGACAAGCGAAAACAACATATGTTGTAGAGAGGCCACATGTTTGCAAACGTAGAACAATAGCCGGGTAAGTCTTCTGGAAGGTTCCAAGCTGAACGAAGACAGACAATGAAATTTTAAGGAAGAATATGTTTAAAATCTTCAAGGGAAGAAATGTTAGTTCTAGCGTCTCCATCAGTCAGGGCGGTTGAGTATAAAGTGCTGCGATGTGAATAAGATACATGTAAGCTCTCAGAAGCAGGCGATATTATTTACTTCTTATAATGTAGTAGGAACGGTGAAAGGTTATCGATTTAAAGGTCTATAGGAACGTGTGATAAATATTACAATTATTTCTAGAGCACGTATAAAATACTTGATTGCTCAGCGACCGCAAGTTTGGCTTACGAACGTGGTAGGGCTCGACCGTTCTACAGCTCCAACTAACTTAAGCAACTGGGTAGCTTATTACTAAGACAGTAAATGCGTGTGTCATTAAATCATAGTGTTCTTCATGACTTAATCTATTGTTAGAGTTGTTACTTTTTACCTTCCTTCCCGTATTACACCCTGCAAAGTTATACAAGCTCTACCAAAACCTAAATAACAGCAGCCGTGGCAAGAAATAAAATAAACAATAAGAGTAACAACTAAAACATGATATTTAACAACATTACCATAGTTCATATATTAATTCATATATTAATATATCGGACATACTGCGAGTTATGCTCTCCCTCCACGAGTATACCGCAATATTATTTTTTAAAAGTGTTTCATTATTTGACTGAGATGTAAATAAAAATTGCTGCCTTCTGGGTATGCGGATTGCCCTAGTTTTTTTTTATTATTATTATTTATGTTTTAGTGATTCCGCTCGCTAAATGTATCCTAATATCAATTACCAATTATTTACATTGACAACGAACTATTTTCGCCACTCAACTGGTCCCAGATTTATATATATATATATATATATATGTATATATATATTCATTTAAATTTATTTGTTTAAGGTCGCTTTAACCATTTTGGTCTAATCGCGACCCATTGAGGTTCAGTATAACAATTTTAAAAAGAATTTCTTACAATGATTTTACAAAAACATAACGATTCACATTGAAAATAACAATAGTCTTACAATTAGTTATTACACATTGAACATAACAATGGTTTACAAGAACAATTAATACACAATGAATATTGCAGTAATTTGAGAATGACAATTTTTCACGATTTAAAAAATAACAATTTCTTAATTCTTTTGATTAAATATCGTTATGAATTCAATTGCTTTAATGAAGTTGATAACATTTCGACAGTGAGAGGGTTCATTCAGTGCTGCATGAAGGTTTATTGGTACACCAAATTGTTTTCTCTGCTGTTGAAACTATGAACATCTCAGTATATGTTCAAAACTAATGACCATGTAAAAGTCTTATATAATACATGTTTGTGAGATGCTTACAGAATCTCGGAAATAACTTTTTATTAATTCTGTAAAACATATTTTCAGTTTCATAGTGTAATATATGTTGCAAAACGTCGAACAACTTCGTAATGCCATCGCTGTCTGCTAGATACCAGAACAATCAAACTATACTACCACATACCTGCCTTCCCATAATTCCCATTATGTTGAAAGCAGCAAACAGCCCCAGTAGTTGCTCGATTTCTGCTCGAGTGCTGATAGCGTGTTCCAGTTATGAAAGAAGAATTTTCTTAAAGTACTCCTTCTCGCGCATTACAATAATTATAAAGCTATACTTTTTCCAAGCCTTGATCATCACCTTCATGCGTTGCACCTGCAAGATCTTAGGTATGGTCGCAGACAACTTGGTTGCTGTGGCTACTAGAGGTGTTCAAGGACTCAGGTCAAGCCCACGGGCCAGGTTCGGGATTTATTTAAAAAATGTTTCTGGGGCTCGGACTTGAAAATAAGAGGGAAGAATTAATTTATCGCATTCAACATACTCATAAATATCACATGTAAATATCAAAATTATTAGCGCCACTTTCGAGGAAAAAAAAGACGACGAAAACAAAAGATACAAAATACAACAGTAACGGGATGGCTCAGGCGGTAAAGTCTGTGGCCCGCATTCGGGAGGACCCGGGTTCAAATCCCGTGGGACGACCAATCTGTCTGAGGTTTTTTCGTGGTTTTCCTCAGTCGCCAAGGTAAATACGGATTGGATATTTAATACCACGACCCAAAGTTCCATCTTAAGTAAAATGAAAAATAAGTGGTAACAGATGCTATCTACAGACAATGTTAGCAGTTAGACTGGACGGCACCCTAATGCCATCTGCATGGTATGAAGCAGGGGTTACAGGGATGAGACCTTGAAGGCTAACTGTCCGTCTTTCTGTGTTGGGTGGCGGTTAGATTGGGCCGCACCCTAATGTCATAAAGCAGGAGTTACAGGGATGAGACCCAGAAGGCTAACTGTCCATCACATATCGTTCAAAGAGATATCCACCAACAGATCCGTCGCGATATGACCAGGGGTTACAGGGATGAGACCTTGAAGGCTAACTGTCCGTCTTTCTGTGTTGGGCGGCGGTTTGACTGGACGGCACCCTAATGCTATCTGCACGGCATGAAGCAGGGGTTACAGGGATGGGACCTATAAGGCTAATTGTCCATCACATATTGTTCAAAGAGATATCCACCAACAGATCCGTCGCGATATAACCAAGGAGTTAAAGCGACGTAAAATAAAATAGAATAAAAACAAATTATAGCAGTATGTATATATCCATCGTAGTAGTAACAGTAGTAATAATAAATAGATGCTTGCTTCGGCCAATTGCAAATAGCGTTACAGTAGCTGGGCATAGTGCAGTAATAGGGGCGTCGTGTGGCCAATAAGGCAGTATGTCGTCAACATACTGGTATCAGGTGTCACTATGTCTGTAAAGTGGTTCTCAATTGTTCCCAAGGAACTGAATGCATTGCTTACCAGGCCTCTCAGTAGGGAAAAATCTCCATGCCGGTACCGTAATTCGAACCCAGGTCTCTTCGAACCGCAGACAACAGCGCTTCGTGGATTGATAGATGAAATAAATAAAATATGAAATAGTGCATCCCGGGTAACTAGTTTCCTAGACGTACATTACAAATTTGTATAATAATATTCAAAATCATCCAAACATCTTACAAAACATTATTGTACAGATATGTCATAAACGAAAGGAAAAATAAAAAAAGAATACAAAATCCAACTAAAAGTTAACAGTACTGATATCCAGTATTACGATACTGGATATAATAAGGTAATAGTAACAATGGATAATAATAATAATGAATAACTGAAAAATAATTTTATTTAATACCAAATTAGATTATCGGAACATGGCAGGTGATTTAGTATCACCTATTCCCGGGCTCGAGCTTAGTTCAGATCAGACAGGTCGGGCTGAACCTAAGAATTTAGGTCCATGCAGACCCTTAATGGCTATAACGAGTGCGGAATAGGAGGCTTCAGTCGTCCTATTCCGTTGGCCGCTCCTTCCCCATGAGAGTATTTCATGAAGGTTTATCTGTCCCATACGAGAAAGATAAATTAAAAGCTCGGCCGCAAAATTCTATGACGGTTTGTCTCAACATTGCAGTGCCTGGTTAGGTTTCTTGGGATTATTTTACACGAACTCGCCGCTAGGCAACATCGGATTCCCCGCACGGTTTACGGGCACACCGGGTAAGACTGGAACACTTCCATCAGCAGCGAAAACTGAGCTCCATAAGTAATCCAAGAGCTCCACATGTAATACAACGAATATCTGATAGGCTTCGACATTAACACCATCCAAAATTGAATTAGAAACCGTCATCCACCGTAGGTGCACCCTAACAGGCAGCCGTCGAAAAGCAACATACTACCACCTGCTGTCCATCACATCAACTCAAATTAAAACCGTCATCCTACAATACCAATTCTAACTATGTTCTGTGGTAAAACCCAATGAAATCATTCGGGCTGAACTACAGCCCGCCAACAGTACTGTATGCCTGCATTACAGTTACCCGAAACATACTGATCTTCCCTCCAGTAGTAGTCTCAGTTGAGCTTGTGGTAGTGTCCATTTTCTATACATACATATAATAAAACTACAACGCTAGTTTGTTTGGTAGTTTTCTATCTTGAATAAGTAATCCGTGCTAATGTGTATTACTGGACTAGCCTGCAAATAATTTTAATACTTTTTCATATCGGACGGTGAATGAATGAAATGAGCCTGTGTAATACTCGACACTTCCCTCCTCAGAACAAGCGAAAAACCCTGGAAGATGAACCTTACCTAGGTAGCTCACTCCAACAGAGATTCGAACTATGGCCTTCCGGAATATGATGTAGACACCAACCATCAAACCACGGAGGTGGGCCTTAAAGGTTTTTGTTTTATCTTTTCAATAAAGAACGGCTCAACCGATTGCTATAAAAGCTTATGTTATGTTCCATTGAATAAATGCCATAAGTATATTACTTACTCCAAAGGGTTGTAGCACTGGGGTACGAAGTAAACAACTTGAAATACGTGGCTTATTAGTTTTTTGACAAATATCCTAATTACAGAATTTCGATAAAATGTACTTATAACTTATTTTTTTTCATTTTTATTCGTTACACCGGCCGGTTGTTTGGTAAATTCGTCTTTTTTTATTTTTTTTTTTTCGAAACAGCGTATTTACAAATACCTAAAGACGCACGATCCTTGCCTCTCAAGCTTCTGTCTCTGATTTAATTCCCGGTTGGTCAACCTGGCTGGCTGACGTTTTTATTCGGTGTTATTCGGCAGTCTTTAAGGTGAATCGAATGTCAAGTAATTTCAGTACTTTGTATCCCCGTGCTCATTTACTCGTTCGTTTAGTAATTCATCGTTTTGAATGATGCGTTTTGTTAAACTGCGTTTAATATACTAATTGCTCCAGTCTTTCGAAAACGGGATTTCGGTTCCGAGGTTAGCTGGCTGCCCAGCTGTGCGAGGGCTGTCCCAGAAGTATCGGACCTAACAAAGAAAACGCAAACATTTCGGGAAAAAACATCTTTATTTCTCTACATAGTCGCCTTTCAGCTCGATACACTTTTCCCAGTGATGCTCAATAGCTTCTATACACTTCGAGTTCAGCAAAATAACCATCAACTGCCGACTACTCCTCTTCATTGTTGGCAAATCTTTTAGCACCAAGCATTTCTTCCACTTTGGAAATAGAAAATAATCAGAGGGGGCTAAATCTGGCGAATAGGGTGCATGAGGAAGCAATTCGAACTTTAACTCATTGATTTTGGCCATGGCGATAATGGATGTGTGAACTGGTGCATTGTCTTGATGAAACAAAAGTTTCTTTTCCACTAAATGCGGCCGTTTTTTGCTTGTTTCATCCTTCAAATGCTGCAATAAGTTTTCATAATACTTACCATTGATTGCTTTTCCTTTTTGAAGATAATCAATGAAAATTATCCCTCACACATTCCAAAAAACTGACGCCATGACCTTGCCTGCAAATGGAACTGTCTCACCTTCTTTGGAGCCGATTCTCCCCTTTCAATCCACTGTTTTGATTGTTCCTTCGTCTCGGGTGTGAAGGATGGACCCATGTTTCAGCCATGGTTACGAATCGATACAAAAATTACTTGGCTTTATTGCAGTAAAACATCTCCAAACACTCGACTGAAACATCTACATGATGCTGCTTTTGTTCCATTGTGAGTAAACGCGGCACCCATCTTGCGCATAGCTTTCTCATGTCTAAATTTTCAGTTAGTATGCGATGTACATCACTTTTTAAAATGCCTACGATGTCTGCTAGCTCCCGCACTCAGTCGACGGTTATCCAATACCATTTTGTGGATTTTCCTCACAATTTCTGGCGTGGTCACCTCATTTGGTCGACCACTGCGATGTTCGTCTTGGCAGCTCATACGGCCTCGCTTTAACTCTACCACCCAATATTTTACTGTTGTAAACGAAGGAGCAGGCTCTCCTAGAGTAGAATCTAGCTCAGATTTAACATTAGTTTGACTAAGACCTTTTAAATGAAAGTATTGTATCCTATAACGATGACCAGTTTTATCCATGTTTACAAATTTGCTGAGAGTGTTCACTAGTGATGGCTGCCAAACAATTACTAAATGACGTAGCATCATCAAACTTCAGACTTAAGCATTATAAGATTGGTATTTTCTATCAAAGTCATTTGTTTGAAACAACAGCCAATATCCACACATCAGGTCGGGTACTTCTGGGACTGCCCTCATACTTCTATGAAATTCAAATGGGTTTGGCCCAAAGTAAAATTAGAACCCGAGCGTTAAAACTTGATCCGTCGATCTTGAGTTTGGCTTGTGGAAGGAACTTGGCACTTGGTAGAGATTTGGCTTAAAAAAATTATTTTTTGTATTGCTGTTGTAATCGATTGAATGGTATATGGAACATACCTATGTAACTTTTATCTGTTATTTGGATCTTTAAAGGGTTCTTATGCGCCAGAGGGGTTATAGTATATTGGCATGTAACAATGTGTTCACCTTGTAGTTTTTGGCCATTTCCCGCAAGTTTATTTTGTGAACTTCAGGCAAACTTTTCTCAAAATCTATTTACTTAGAAGTTTGAAATTTTTTGTGGTTATACAGAAGGCTTAGCTGCATTTAGTAGGTTAAAATTTTGATTCTAAATTACAGGTTTCAACTAAAAAAATTATAAATTTAAAAAGAATTACATAAAAAATTATTTTCTTGTGACTGTTTTGTTAAAATTAAATTAGTCCCTCAAATGCGGAAATAGTTAACCGAGTATCTTAAGCTATTTATAAAAACTCGTAATAAAAATTGGTGGAATTCTGACTTTGTTTTCAGAGAAAAGTGTACCTATAAATGAAAGTAAAATCTTTTTAGAAATTATTTTATGAAATTCAATTTTTATAATTAAAAGATTTAAAGCCAGCTAAAAGATATTGATACTAGTATACTCAAAAAACCTCCTTTAATAAGCAGTAAAACTTTCATTGTCCTAAATGCTGTAATTTGAGGCAGTATGTTTAACACTTAAATGATATTAATCTAATTATATAATATAAAATATAATAAGAGTCCGCTTTAAAGCAATATGTGTATGTAATAATATATAAAGTGTATGTTCCAGTCATTGTATTATATTTATATTATTATGTACATGTATAATAATGTTATGTGAATGTCTTACGTAGTTTAACAATGTAGGAGTTGTGAGAATAGAAGCAAGCTGCTTTCCGTAGCAAACAGAATTACAAAGTAAAAGCCGAAAGTTGCTAACAATGAGGTAGCCTTGAGACAACAATAAATTAGAAAGTTTAAAAAAGGCTACTAATAATTCTTGGAACAATAATAATCTAATATTTAAAACAGTTTATAAATAGCCAATCAACAACTAGAGAAGCTTAAAGCTAAATAAAAGTATTCTATTGGAGTAAGATTAGCCAATCAGAGACTTGAAATACAGTAAATGTACAAATTCAGGCGGGAGACGCTACAAGGAAGCGTTTCCAAGCAGTCAGATTTGATACGGGTTCAGTGAGGTACATAAAAAATTTATTGCGGTGAGAATAATATAAAGTTTACGTGTTAAAAAGTGCAATTAAACACAGCTCTACAGTAGGATACATCAGTGAAGTGTTATTTAATCGTATGAAGGATTAATAAAAAAAGTACAATACATTATAATTTGTGTAAGCCTTGTTCTTTAGCCGTACTAGCCCTGCTAAGAGATACGTGCTTTAAAAAAATTACTACTGACGCAGTCGAGGTATACATATATAATAAATAAATAAACATTAAAATACAAAGTTGATTTTTAAACGTGGGGCGAAGGCCACCGGAAACTTTGTACCGTACGTGGGGCGAACACTCCTAGAAACAATCTCCAGCAAAATTGGTATCTATTACATGTGTAGTCTAAAACACCTTCAAGTTTGGCTAACTTACGTGGGGCAGCAACTACTTCAAATTCTAGAGAGAACTGACTTTCCTTCAATTGCAAAAGAGCGTAAAAATACTCTGCGATTTCTTCTAAGTGTCTTTAAGAACATGAGGAGCCGGCGACATCAGAGCGACCGAAAGGCTAGGGCTCTGGTGGGCAGCTCAAAGCGCCCAGCACAGAGTCCACCGTTCAAAACTTCATGCTCTAAAATGACTCTAAATATCACTTTGTACTGAAACTGTTTCAATTTCTGAGATGCTTTCCGTCCCAATGAAATAGTCTGAAGCCTGAATGAAATCCCAGCTTCAAAGGAATGCCGTATTTGTGTGTGTGTGTGTGTGTGTGTGTGTGTGTGTGTGCGCGCGCGCGCGCGCGCACGATCGCGTATGTGTGAGAGACAGACAGGGAGGGAGAGAACAAAAAAAAAAAAACAAGAGCGAGAAACAGATACACATTTATGGTGAATTAAGTGGAAGTTTAAAACTTAGGAAAATGTTCAGTTTGAGAAGTTATTAATATAATCTATATATCTTTTGCACATTAAAATTCTCTGCGGTTTATGATACTTTTCTTTCTCCATTTCCTCTACTGAGCATAAAATGTGTATTTAGTTTTATGTCTTAATTCTTATAATACTTCTGAAAATAGAATACTTATTAATTTCTGAAACTTGAATTTTAACAGACACTATGAAAATAAGGGAAAGACACACAGAAAAGGAGAAAGAAGTAGAGAGATATCTAAGCGGATGACAGGATAACCAAGCATAGCCGCGGGTTCTGGTAGAGCAAAATAAAGATAGCATTTGAACAAATCTGGCTCTTGCAAACTGCTTTAATGACCTTCATCTCTTAAAAAAACTACACAGCAAGAAATCCAGATGTGCTCCCAGCCAGCCTTGTAACATGGAAGTGTTTAGAGTTATAAGGTCATTTGCATAAAAGAAATTCTCTTTGGGGAAGTGTCTACAAACACTGCATCGGAATAACTGTCACCACCAATTATATCCATTACCTTTATGTGTAAGAAATGTAAGTTCTCGTTCAAATAATTGTACTTGAGAATCACTGCCAAATTAGTATCAGTCCCTCGGCTTTGTGATTTATTCGCTTCATAAAATAATTTGTTACAGTTTCGCTTACTATAAACCTTCACTTAATACACTCAATGCAGACCAAACCCAACGGGAAAGAACACCAGTCTCCAATCTGTCTATACAGGTAATTACTTAAACAGGAGCCAGATTCTTTCTGGTAATTTTCTATTATACATAGAAATTTCTATTACAGGTATTAAATAGTCAATATTCTTCTTCTTTATTCTACCGAGCGAGGTGGCGCTGCGATAACGTGTGTGACTCGCATTCGGGAGGTCGCGGGTTCCATCCCCGGCGACCGCCCACTCTGATCTATGGGTTTTTCGTGATTTCCCCGAGTCGGTAGGCGAATGCTGGGATGGTTCCTCTTCTACCACGAGTTTTCTGTACCCATCATCTCCTTCGTTGTCATCTGTTTCGGGGTTTTAGGACCAGGAGATGTATTCGGCGGGTTGCGGCTGGCCAGTGGATGTGCGCTTTGGGAAGGTTTCTTCCCTGGAGTCGTTGTGGGACTGCTCAGTTAGGACCCGGCTCTGAGTGGGCCCCACCAGGGAGGACGCTAAGGATCTGGAGGTTTATGGGTGGGCCAAGGCGGCGGATGCGTTCGATTTGGAAACGTTAGGGACCTCGTCCATGCTTACCCCACCGTCCACCGGATTTGATCCCCCTTCGGGTCTCTCCCCTCATTCCCTCCCTCCAGGGATCTCAGTAGAAGCAAAAAGGGCCGTTACGGTCTACTTGCGGTGCTCTTCCCTGGTTGCGGAGTCTCTTCGTTCGTCCGTACCTCTTCTTCATTTTCTTCTTCTCCTGCTTTCTTACTTTTTCTATGTCATTCTCTCTGCTCTGTGCAATTTAAATGCGCTGTGATGTATTGAAAAGAATAATATAAATGTTGTTTTTTTCTGGTGTGTTAATAAAATTACAACGCGTGTAAGTAAAATGTAATAGCAATGCAAAATTGTTTAAGGTCTTAATATTCATCCTATCGAAATTTTGTAAATAAATACTTGTTAAAGCATTATGATATATCGCACCCCCAAATATTACATAATAAGAAATATTTTCGATCTGTTTTTAGTTTCTCTACTACGCAGTGTAAGTAGGAGAAATATTGCATTCCACCCAAAAATTCGATACCGAGGTTTCACCGAACATGTCCATCCTTTGACAGAATAGTGTTTTCGTTTACTTGTATAACGACCAGGTTAGATGCACGATTGTCCATTTGCGATCCATGACAACATTGGTAGGTACTAGAGATAAGTATCATCCAAAAAGGGTCATTAAACACATAATTCTGGATCTTTTCTCTTTACTGTTATACTACCACTAAACATATTGCGCTTCTAATGTCGCGGTTGCCTGGTGTATGTAGTATACAGACTGGGCCATTTAAGTTGAGACTATACAACATCTCCAAAACTAAGCGTTGTACAAAGAAATGCCTTGAATAAAACTTGCTTAATATTATGGGGGAAAGTAAATTCCATTAATCGTGTTTTGTTTGGAAGACGTTGTGATGGACATTTAGGGTCAATTTAATTTGACCCTAATTGTAGATTCCCATTTAAAAAAAATTATATGGACCATAAAATGCCTATCATAATGTCCTCCAAATAAAACACGATTAACGGTATTATTTTTCCCTCATAATATCAAGCAACTTTTATTCAAGAAATTTCTTCCTACAACGCTTAGTTTTGGAGATATTACACAGTCTCAACTTAAATGGTCCACCTATATAGGAGCGCACAATAGCGCTAACAGCCCGACATCCTTCCTGCCGAACTCCTGATCCGCCGATCCTGGATTACCCGCAGACTCTACCAGCGTTACTGCATGCCACATAAATAAAGGCTTCTAAGGAGCTTGCACGACGCGAGCACAGAGTGCGAGCATGGGAGGAAACGATAGCCAGCATGAAATTCGATAAAGACGACGTGTAGCAGACCGCTAAAAGACTCCGGAACATTCCAGGTTATAATACTTCTCCATTGCAAGGCTCCTAGGGCCTGGCCTATGAACCCCAAGCCAAAGCCAATGTATTTACCGACTATCTTGAGCGGACTATGAGGCTATGCTTTTGGCGTCCTCCTGAGAACCATATCGACTTCTCGTCATCAGACCAAGTCAACTCTAAGGCGTGCTCCGGCATCTCAACCCCCCGCGGGGTCTGACGGGCTCATACTCGCCATGCTACACTGCCATCCTTTCAGAACCCTGTCTTTCTCACCAAGGTTTTCAATGTGTGTCTCACCCTGTGTCACTTTCCACGCAGTGGAGATAATCTTAAAACCGAAGGAAGATCCCGTTCATTTTTCCAGCTACCTATCCTTTTGTCTGTCCTCTCTCTCTCGCTTGTCCCCACTATTAGGAGACATTCAAGCCACTTCAATCACCAGTTTGGGTTCCGTCCTGGGCATTTGACGCCCCAGCAGGTGTTGTGTGTGATGGAGGCCGATGCCCTGATTTTCACGACAGTCATTAACCATGGCGGTCTCTGTGGACGTTGAGAGGGCCTTCTGCTCGACCCAGTATGCAAGCCTCCTGCACAAGCTCGTTCAACCGGAGCTACTATCACACCTCACACGCCTGATACACACATCTTAAACACCGCACTTTTATTGTCTTAGTCACAGGGAAGATATTAATATTCAGCCCAATAAGAGGCGAAGTAATCGAAGGCTCTGTCTGATCATCCACGCTTTTGGCGTTTTCATGGCTGTTCTATCTATGGATAGAAAATCAGTAGGTCCAGTATGCTGATGACATGTTTTTAAACTGTGCAAATAGAAATATCCGCAGAGTCTTCAGCCCCATACAATGACACCTTCACCTCATTCAAAAAATGGTGCAGGGGTTGGCGTATGTCCGTTAACTCGGACAAAAGCCACGCCATTCTGCTAGCGAATCGTCGCCACCCCGCTGACTGACCCGCATTTACTTATCTGCGCCAAAAGATTGAATGGACAAATGCCATAACCTATTTGGAAGTACATCTAGACAAATGTATAATTTTTCAAGAACAACGACCTGTAGCACCGGGACACTGGGGCTATTCTCATTGTACTCCATGCAGGTGGAGAATGCCAGTTCCTCTAAAGCTACATGTAACTGTGTTTCATTTTTGGGAGGGAGGGGGTGATTCAGGGGATCCCAAACGTGTATTTCCAGTGAAATACTGAGTTCGAATTTTTGGTTGGAATATAATACTTCCTCTTGCATACAATAGGTAGGTAGCAGAAAAAGAAAAAGGATTTACAAGGCCTGAATATTAGAATACGAACATGCTGCAGTCAGAATAGAAGCTGCTTACTAAATTAGCTTTGGCTTTTTAACTTGTTACTTTATAGAGCATGTTTGTAAGAACAAAAGCAAATTATATTTTATTCTAAGCGGTATAATAATAATTAACCACGATGCAACAGCTAAGCTTGAAGATATGCTGTGCAATTTATTCCTCCATGTGCTAAGTAAACGCAAAAAAAGCGAAAATATGACAACCTGATCCCTTAAATGGTACGATTTATTTATTTAATTGTAATTTATCAAATACTGCTCACGTGTTCAATGAAGCAGTATTTAAGACTTTGAGTATTTAATTCTACAGTGTATGTGGTGAAGTTTCTGGATGTCAATACCTTTTAACAATCGCTGTGTAAATTATTTTGCTGCATTTCCTCTTTATGTTGTAATTAACTTCATTATAATTTAGATTAAATGTATACAGCGAGAAAACTGTGCAAGCGAAACTTCCGAAATTAATCTATCGATATATTTTATAATTAACACCTGAGAAGATTATTTTTCTTTTCCATTCTATTTGGTGCAATATACCAGAAGATAATGTATTTTACTAATGTGAAAATTGTGAAGCTCTTGTTATCTTAAATAACTCCGGAACCAAATATAAGGTACAAAGTTTCAAAGTTCGTTTAATTTGCTTACCTAAAATTAAACTAAGTAATATAATAAAATATCACGATCGGTGTCATCAAATAAGTAAACATCTTCCGCATGCCGTCGCGCTCGAAACTTCAGGTTCATAAGCTTTTAATCTTCGACCACAAAATTTTAGCACTTCAAGCATTCCGAGACTTTTGAAATATTGTAACGGGGAGCTTAAGATGTTCAGAAATACGTCATATTACTCCTATTTCCGTGATCAACATAGGCTTTTTAAGTTTAATATTACTAATATCATAGGGCATTAAGACTCAAGGAATAAAATAATAACAATAATTTCACATAGCAGGTACGTGGAGGATGCGTAAAGAAAATTAATTAAATCCTCATTCAAGGTAAGAAAAGTCATCTTTGAAGCGCTGGGTAAGTCAGCAAGTTATAATATAAATGTTTCCCTTTCTCCGTCAAAAGAAAGACTTCGAGTAATTTTCGGCGTCAAGGACTCCGGACTCATTTACACTCATTCCATTTATTTACTGCGGCATGTTAGCACTAATGCAGGGCACCTGGTGTATTGTAACCATTTGTAGTGAGGAAGTAGCATTCCAAACATAATTTTTTTTTACGATGTTAAGACTGCTTACACACAGATTATACTATAGCGGAAGTTCGTCGCGAATGGTTTCCTGTTTTATTTCGCGACAGTGACTCATGTAACCTTGTACTTATGAAATGTCATACTTATAACATATGTACGCAAACACGTGTTTTGCCTTTATGGACTCTTCTCTTTTCTTTGTGTTAATACCGCTGCCATTCTCCTCCAGGTGCTTTGGAGAGTAAATGCTGCTCGAGAAGTAAACTGCTATACAGAACGTCTTGTTCAATAGAAATAATCCGAATTAGTTTTACACGATACTTCACCGTGCGGGTCCAATCCCCGGTACCAGTCGAGGTATTTTAATAGCTTTCCCTATCTCTTATAGTGGTCGCAATTTCCAAAATATCCACTTTCCTCCCAAGTGTGGTTTCATCCTTTCCATGGTACAGTCTCTCACGAGCATATGGTAAGAACCTGGTGTGATTCGCATACTGATATTTGTGACAGTTATGGGGATCTTCCCCGACTTGAGCACTACTAGAACAGGCCTGGGTACTCCGGAGATGATGGTCTTTGAGCACTTGAAAATGTTACGGACCTGACGCCTATATCGCGGCGAATAGCTTCTGGTTGCACAAGTCCCTGCGACCACTCATCTCTCCATGCCTAAGGTTAAATAATACACCTATGGTCTATATTAGAACCCTGAACTGGAAGATTCTGTTAGAGCTAATACCAGAATTGTTTGATATGTTTACTCTCGGCACTTGCCCTTGTACAGTCACCTACCTTCTCTTTGGGTTGCTTTTCCTCAAGATTCCGATCAGCGGTTTTCAAGGAGGGGCCTCTTGAACCTAGTGAAGTACACAGACTACAGATCCTTCTTCTTTAATGGATTACTCTTCTCGTTGTAGGAGAGACACCAAAGATACAAGCCAATGCCTTGGGTCATAGCCTGTCGAACATGGGCGTCGCCAGGATTTTTCCCAAGAGGGGGCAAGAAAAAAAAATTAAGATAATTCAAAACACACTATTTCTTATTCCCCGATTTTACGCATGATTAATATATATAGTAACCTTGGTTTTTAGGTACGTTCGCTACTGTGGAGCACCTATTAGATCACTTTGTCCATGCGTCTGTCTATACGCATCAAACAACTCAAGAATGGCTGAGGTTTTTTATATAGGAGTATGGAGAAAATTTGTCGATTCATTTCAAATTTGGTTTAATTCGGTACAACATTAAGGTTAGTTTGCATGTAGAGCATCTTAAAATATTTCAAATTTTATGCGTACCAATGCATAATGAGTTGAGGTTTTTACTTAAGAGTTTTTAAGTAATGTTTCTATATATTTCAAATACATTTAAAATCGGTGCAAAATTAAGGATTATGTAGATGTTACTTCCTAAAACTACATGCATTATTTTAGGACTGTTTCCAAAAATGTCAACTGATTACCAGAATGTAAGGGCATGTGCTGTAAAAGCACCCAAAATGTCACGCAATGCGCTCGTTTACTATCGTGTTATGTCTTTCACTACTACAGTCATATCAGCAGCTTTTACCTTTGAAACGACTGGGGCCTATTTCACGAAATACACATTTACAAAATTACACAGCAATGCATTTAGCTCAAAACAACAAATGACTATGTTTCACAAGCGTATAAGTATCTCATTTAACAGTTATTGTTTTGTAAAGTCGCATTTGTTTACATTTTATAGGAATGGATTCCTCGGTAGAGGTACATTTCCTTTTCTTATAACTATAATTTTGTATTTTACATTTGTAATGTGTACTTGCATGAAATAAAACCATGCCGGTGTTCTTAACTTACTTCTTCGTTCAGTTTAACGTTAAAGTTCATTATTGTGGGTTAAAAATGCACCAGTGCGCAGGCGTACACACTCACACACGCACACATAATACGTGATTTCCTCCAGACCCTTTGCCAGAGAATAAAATGTAATAAAAATCCCTTCAACACTCGGAATCGAACCCGGTAACTCTGGTTATGGAGGTTAACAACTAACCACTAGGCAACAAACGGAGCATGTTAATTCTTACTTAATTACTAAAAAGTACAACTTGTGAAATTACGACTATATTTAAATAAATCCTGAAAGTTATATTCTCAATGAAGTTACAAATCAAATTCTCCTGAAAATAATGTTGATTACATATCTTAATTTCTTCTCTCGCTTTCCTCCTCGGGATTTTTGAACGCCAGCTGAAGTGACGAGGCTGCAATGCGAATTTATTGGTGACGTCACCAACAAATCTGTTTCTCGATATTCACCCTTCACGATGAACGCTCAGAAGATAAAGACTATTCGAGACGCTCTTCCACTTTGTTGATCGGAGCCAAATTTTTACACGGCAGAGAATGCTGAATGACCATTTTACGGTACATGTTGTAGCAGGAAGTATGTCCAATGAGAATGGAAGAATGCACCATGGGGGTAGAACTGTGAAAAATGAGCGAGTAAATCGATGCACATAATATCTTTATGATCACCACCCTTGTTACTCCACACTTGATCCATGTTACACTTTCTGCCAGTATGTTATCGATGGAGTACGTTTCTTTAATCCCTCTCAAAAGAGCTACGTAATCACTGAAGGAAAGTATTTTCATCACGTGAGGATGGAGTGCCATAAGAGGAAAAAGCGTTCTTATTGCACGAAGAAAAACGGATTTTTAGGATGTGATTAGGAGTCTAAATAGGGAAGGAATATAGAACTGCTCCTCCATATCTCTCGATGGTTAAACCGGTGCATTTGTCTGGACACTCAGTTCTATGCTTAGTTTATTTGAAATGTCTTCCACGGATAACATCAAGTTGCTGAAGATTTCAACTGCTCTGTTTCTATGATCCTTAAACAGAGCTACCAGCTGCAATACGTGTTCTTGCATACCGAGAAGATCAATTTCAATTTCCTACAGAGTGTTAGCCACGGACTCCAACTGGCAGACTATTTTGCAATTATGTGTAATGACACCAGAGGAGTCGAGGCTGAGCAAAACAGCATATGCGCACGCTATGGTGTTTTATCATTTCCATAAACTGACTATGTCTGGGGATACATATGGAACCAAAATCTCAGAAAATGTGTGAATGGCTGTATACTTTGCAGTCCAACTAGTGCCACATATTAAAGGTATGTTTGGAATCAAGTTTCTTCGAAGTGGACTTTCTCGGAAAAATTTGCTTACTTACTTTATTCTTCCGATGTAGATTCTTATTTCCGGAACACTATTGAGGTCATTCTAAATTAATTATGCGCACACCAATGGAAAAATAGAGCCTTTGGATGTTTATCTCTGATAAGCTTTTGCACTCCATTTTCCTTACCGGCTATAATTGAGCAACCTGGTGTCTGCGCAAGGAACAATTTATATTTTGAAAAATACATATTTGAGAAAAACGCAAAAGAACACAGAATACAAGCATTAAAGTGCCTACATACGCGCCGTTTTAAATTTGTTAATATACCTTTAAAATGGCAGAATGCATAAATAATTCCCCATGATGCGCATTGGTCCCAAAAGTATTTACATTTAAAAATCTAAAACTGGAAAATTGTTACTTTTTTGCCAATATCTGTTACCCTGTTTTAGTAGGGTTTAACGCCCGTTCTTACTACATTAGGTACGACAGGCATGGGCATTGATGATACATGCAATGAAATGATATTTGAGAAAGGAATTTTTGGGGAAGTAAACGTTCCAGGGCTAAGTTTAGGACCTTCCCAGCATTTGCCAATTATGAGGATTTAGTAAATCCTATCATGGAGAACTGTCTTGGCGGGATTTGAACCGCGGATCTCCCAAATGCGAGCCTCGCACGTTACTGCGGAGTTATCTCGCTCGGCATTTACTCCCCGCGCCCCTTAAGTGAAGAAAATATAAGAAGCAAGAAATACAAAAATCAAAATTTAAGGGGAAGATTTTATTTATGTTTATTTATTTTTCTTTCATATTTTCAGATAACATTCTGTACAAGGCAGAAACTACCGTCTAGATCACGTAAGGAGAGATAGAGATGAGAGAGAGAGAGAGAGAGAGAGAGATTCTTGTGCGATTGAGATTTCTTTTGTTTGTTTGTTTGTTCCATTTACGAGGGCTGTCCCAGAAGTACCCGACCTAACAAAGAAAACACAAAAATTTAGGGAAAAAACATCTTTATTTCTCTAAATAGTCTCCTTTCAGCTCAGTACACTTTTCCCAGCATTGTTCAATAGCTTCGATACTCTGTTTATTGTGAGAACCGTCGAGTTCTGCAAAATAGCCATCAACTCAAACTCCACCTCTTCATTGTTGACAAATCTTTTACCACCAAGCCATTTCTTCAACTTTGGAAACAGAAAATAATCAGAGGGGGCTGAGTCTGATGAATAGGGTGCATGAGGAAGCAATTCGAAGTTTAACTCATTGATTTTGGATGTGTGAACTGATGCATTGTCTTGATGAAACAGAACTTTCTTTTTCACTAAATGCAGCCGTTTTGCTTGATTTAATCATTCAAACGCTGTAATAAGTTTTCATAATACTCGCCATTGATTGCTTTTCCTTTTGAAGATATTTCAATCCACTGTTTTGACTGTTCCTTCGTCCCAGGTGTGAAGTGATGGTTCCATGTTTCATCCATGGTTATGAATCGACGCAAAAACCCTGCTTTATTGCAGCGAAACATCGCCAAACACTCTACTGAAACATCCTCACGACGCTGCTTTTGTTTCATTGTGAGTAAACGCGGCACCCGTCTTGCGCACAGCTTTCTCATATTTAAATTTTCAGTTAGTGTGCGATGTACACCACTTTTTGAAATGCCTACGATGTCTGCTAGCTTGCGCACTTTCAGTCGACGGTCATCTATTACCATTTTGTGGATTTTTCCTCACAATTTCTGCCGTGGTCAGCTCATTTGATCGACTACTGCGATGTTCGTCTTGCAGCTCGTACGGCCCCGCTTAAACTCTGCCACCCAATGTTTTACTGTTGTAAACGAAGGAGGAGACTCCCCCAGAGTAGAGTCTAGCTCAGCTTTAATATTAGTTGATTAAGACATTTCAAATGGAAGTATTGTATCACATAATGATGGTTAGTTTTATTCATGTTTACAAATTCGCTGAGAGAATTCACTATTAATGGCTGCCAAACAATTATAAACAACGTAGCATCGTCAAACTTCAAACTTAAGATTTATAGTATAAAGCCCTCGTATATGCTGCCTTTAACATCTAAGATCATATCGACGGCTTTGTCTTTGGAACAATTGTTAATTGGCAATGATGTTCACTCTTTACTATTGCGTTAATATTTGGGATTGTTTATTTTGTGTTTTCTATTTTTAAACGTTAAATTCACACACACATTTACTCTCTCATTCATACTTGCAGACTCTAGGGAGAATGGGGAATAATCCTGGCTATAGAAAAATTCCCATCCCTCAGCTTGGAATCGATTGAGGTCTTATCTTCAAGAAATACCCTATTTATGCTTTTTCACCACTGTAGTGTTTAAATACAGTCATAAATCTCACAATCTGCTAAATTTCATTATTCATTCAGCAAACGCCAGCTTTGTTTCCTCGTTGGCTCACAAATTAGGTGCCTCCATGCGTTTTTAACGGTTTCCTGATGACTATTAGCAAATGTGTTCGGTCCCAACTACGTTGCTGATTATGAAGTCGCTATTTTAACTAGCTGGAAATACTTGCTAAACAAATCTTTGGAATGTGCTAATGGGAGATGAAAAGATGGTAAACTGTAATCCGATTCTGTGTTTTTAAATCGATGCAGTGATATCTAACGTTTGTGGTCTAAATTTGTTCAGATAAGCAGCGTGATTAAACTACTTAGCAATTTTACGGATGAGCTGTACAATGTATGAGCGCATCAAAATCGGCTTGTGAACCTTTCTTCACCTCCTAGTGGTAAACATTGTCCAAGAAAGAAGAATCTACGCAGTGCTAAGTAAAATTTTAAAATAAGTTCAGCAGATAAGAGAATCTGAAGGAGGGAGTAATAAAAAAACGAAGAAATTAAAATGTATGAAGTTTCCAAAAATTTAATGAAATACGAAAATTTCTTCTTTCATTGATTAGATTCTCTGTGTTTCGAAACGCAGGTGCTCTTTTTCTAACCACGTCGAAGACAAAGTATACTGCCTACGTTTCATACTGAAGACGAGATAAGGATTCGAACCTAAGAACCTGAAACCGAAATTAGAAACTAAACTAGACTACATTTTTTAAGTTCAATAGTAGCCTTGGGGATGTATTAAAATACATAAAGTTGAAATATAGGTGCAATTGTTTTGTTGTACCTATTTACTTACAAGACGGCAGGGAATTTATGCATCGGGGGAACCGAAGATATAGGGGACCCAAAAGGGCATATACAATAAAATATCAGAACAATGGTATATAATTTTGTGCTTTCCTCCCCTAACTATGTCACTGCTTTCCTAATACTGCACAAATTAAGTGGGACGTGTTGCTAATGGACGACCCGCTTCGGACTTTGTGACAAACAGGAGACTAGCCTCGGATTTCGTGATGAACGGAGGGGCAGAGAGTTTATTTGGGCGACCCTATATATGTACACATAAAATGTTTATTTAGTTTGAACTTGGCATTTGCAGTATGTACGTCACTGCAGCAGCTTTTATACATAATTTTCCACTCTATAAAACTGTGAACTTAGATATTACTCGCGCAAAACTTCTGGAATCGTGATCTTGATTGCTACCCCAGCTGCCGAGCCTAGGAATGGTTTATGTTTAGCTTAATCAACGAAAGCGATATAATACCTTTGCTTACTCACAGTGCGTAACACATACAGTCTGCATAGAAAGTGACCGCATCTTGTAATTTCAAAGAGATCAGTACGTAAATAGTGCTTATTTTATATTTGTGATATTTATAACCATGGCTCCTATGTTTTCAAAGTTAAGTGGTAAGGTGTTACGTAGTTAAAGCAAAGAAATAATTGCAAATGTCCTCGACTTCATGAAGCAAGAAGCAGAGATGAAGGAAGAAAATATATGTTCATCCGAGTTCCACAGAAGCCTTAAGAGAGTGAAAGAAAGCGTAGTCAAAGCAACTGGTGTTTCACCGAGTTCCGTTTCCAGAGTTCTCAAAGGTAAGAGAAAAAAAAACATATGGATGAAAGAGTACCATTTGACACACCTGTAAGGTCCCCAAACGTATTACAGAAATAAGACGATTTCGAATGCGTCATTCAGAGCACGATTCACAATTCCTATGTGGAAGAACAAACTGTGCTAACAATAAGCAGATTGCTCATCAAGCTGAATGACAGCAGAAACTTTCAAGGTGGTGCTACAAATCTCAGAAAAATTATTAAAGATTTAGGTTTCAAGTGGAAGAAACCGAAATCAAATAGAAGAGCTGTAACAGAAAAGCAAAATAAATAAATAAAATAAAAAATAATAAAATAAAAAAAATAAAAATAAACAGTAAATGTTGCCATGATAGCTAGTCGGTTAGACCAACGGCACGGAAAGCCTAAGATCCGTGGTTCAAATCCCGGTTATAGCATTGAATTTTTCAGTCTGATTCTACCTTTCCAAATGAGTATAAGTTTATATGTACTTATATCAGCATCAATTTTTAAGGTGGTGCTACAAATTTCAGAAAAATACTATAGTGTATGAAGATGAGTCATACATACACAGCAGTCGTACAGCATCTAAAAGTTGGAGTGACGATAGCGAATTTAGGATTGTAGGCACCTGTTGCTAAAGGGCAAATACTTATTATCGTTCATGCTGTTGGAAAGATCGGCTTCGTTCCAAATGCCCTTCTTTTACAAGTCGCAACAAACAACAGGAGATTTTTATCAAGAAATGAATACAGAAAATTACATGAAGTGAATCAACGCCATGTTGATACCTAATATGCCTGCTGGGTCTGTTTTGGTCATCGACAATGTTTCACAATGCGTCAACACTCAATTGACAAACCACCTACCTCAAATTCCTTGAAAGAAGAAATGAGACATAATAAATGAATAAATGAAAGCATCAGTAAAACAAAGCTATATAACTTAATTAAAGCCAACAAACAGCTTCAGACGTCATACATACGTGACCAGACAGTAATACAACATCGCCATAATGTACTTAGACTGCCATCGCATCACCCAGATCCAAACCCAATCGAATTAAACTGGGCTGATATCAAAAAATGGGTGGCATGCAGAAATATAACTTTTAAATTAAAATATGTGGAGCAGTTATAACGCCAGCAATTTGCTGAAATTGGAAGGCGAGAATGGGAAAATGTATGTCGACATGTTGAATAACTTAAGAATCATTATTTCGAAAAATACGGAATTGCAGAGAATCAAATAGAAAGAATTCTCATCCAAGATAATGGAGCAGAAAGTAGTGACAGCAGCGATGACGGCAATAATGTGAATGATTCCGCAGGAGAGGAAGGGTTGTTAGGTGTGGAAGAATTGGAGGCAATGATTGACATTGTTTTTTGTATTAAGCGCTTTTTACAGCGTGGATTTTAATATACTGTATATAACTAAGTTTATCATTGCAGCGCATAGCCGGTGTGCGGATATTTGACAATGACTGTCCCACGCACTCCTGCAGCATGCAGACGACGGTCACCTCCTGATCTGATAAGCAACTCGCTTCATAGCTCTCATTAAGATTTTCACATGTCTAGAACTGTTGCGCCGATTATACCACTACTTAACTCTGGCAATAGCATAATGCATATTCGTAATAGTCGTGCAACTAATCCTACAGCGTAATTATTGTAGCTAGAATGGTAAGAAATTTGAACATTCAATATTGTAAAATGATTTCTTACAAAGCTCTAAAATATATATTATCAAGATTGCTGTATTGGACCTAAAAGCGTTTCAGCAACCAGCAGATCATTGCGCTGTACACTTTTGAGATGGCGAATATTATGAACCTCTTTGTTGTCCGCCGCTTCAGCTTGTTCTAAACTATCCAGAAAGGAACACTATAGAAGAGACTATATAAAGGGAAGACCGATAGCCAGGACAGGGCTTACACCGCCGCGGTTTCTCTGGATATCGAGAAGGCCAATATCAGGCGGAGTCCCCGAAGGTTCTGTGTTATCCCCCCACTTTTCAGTGTGTATATGGCCGACCTACCTACAGAGCAGCACGTCAACGTGGCACAGTATGCTGACGTCGTGCTCCTGTACTGTACAAGTAAAAACCCACGCAGAGCCTTCAACCCCATTCAGAGACACCTCCGCCTCCTCCAAGAGTGGTGCAGGCGTTGGCGATTATCATTAAAATCCACGGCAAAACGCCATGCCATTCTCTTTACCCAGCGCCGCTTTTTCGCAATCCTCCCCACATTCAACTACCTCAGAAGGATAGAATGGACGAATGCCATCACCTACCTGGGAGTTAAGCTAGATAAGGGCCTAACTTTTCAGGGACACATCAGGAACCTCGCGCCTCGGGCCACTGGGACTATGGCTTCATTGTACCCCTACCCCATGCTGAGATCGGGGATGCCTGTCCCTTTTAAGTTACAACTTTTTCGAGCGCTCATAGTCCCCGTCCTGCTTTACGCCTGCAAGATATGGGATATGGCCGCAGACTCCAGTCTGCTACTTCTGCAACGGGTACAGAATAGAGGCCTTCGGGCTATCTATTCTGTAAACCGCTCCTTTATCATGAGACTGCTTCACGAAGCCTCATCTCTTCCTTACGTGGAGGATGAAATCAGGCGCCGGGCCGCAAAATTTTACAACCAGTTGCCACACCATCAGAGCGCCCTCGTTCGGTCTCTTGGGGATTATAACCCCAGAACACGCCGCTTGAGGCGTCACCGGCTTCCCCGCATGGCATGCGGGCACATCCTGTAACAACGGACACCTCCACCAGCAGCTAAGGCTAAGCTCCTATACAATCCCTTCAAGAGTAGCTTGGACTTCAAAATTACTACCCCTACACTTTAAAAATGAAAAATTACTAACACCAGCGGTGCACAAGGGCCGTTGCACCTGACCGGCAACCGTTGAGGAACAGATTGTGTTACCTCCTTTCTCTCCCCTACAAGAATCTCAACCGCCATCCTGTAACCCCCATATCTCGCCACTATGTGGTCAAGACCTAATTAGGGCAGGTACACGCCTAACACACCTTCAGATTGCCCTCAGCACGCCAATATGTCGTCGTCGATCACAGAGTAGTGAAGCGTTGAGATCATGAGAGTGGAAAAAAATTAATTGCTGCACGGCAAGCGAGCTGTAAGTTGTCAGCCCAGAAGAAGAAGAAGAAGAAGAAGAAGAAGAAGAAGAAGAAGAAGAAGGTAAAAGAGGTATGGAAGAATAAATCGCATCAGGCGATTGTTGCCAGCTAGACTTCGTAACCAAAAGAGAGATAAAGATCATGCCGGTGTACGAACTGCAATCGGAAATGGCTCCAGTGAAGAAGAAAATTTAAGTTGCAATATTAAAATGCTTTCTTATAAACCCATGCTTAAGAGATGATAAAAAAAAAGAAGATACGTAGGGCTCTGCATCTAAGGCATTCAGAGTTCAGCAGTCATTAGAGAAGAGCCAAACTAGCATGTCATTAGCATACAAATTAGCTTCATGCCAGAAGAGTCGAGTAGAGGTTGCTCTTTCTTGAGGACAGTGATTGTAGGTATTTACTACAATTAATAATGCAAATGTTAACTGTTGAATCAATCTGTTTATTCTCCAGAGAAGACCAAAACTGAAAGAAATTCTTAAAGGGAGAGAAATTTTATTAATTTAGAGCAGAGCAGTTTAGAAAATCATGGAAACCTGTCGGTGCTCATTCCTAGATGCTGTAAAACCATTACAGCATCTGGGAGATTGTGTACCATAATAGAACGGTAACAAAGATGTTTGATAATTTGCGATTTAGGATAAACAGCTGATGTTAACGCGTAATTAATATAGTGACCTATGATGAAGTACAAATAGTATTTTAAGAATTTGTGTGTGAGGTTTATTTTAGTAGTGTTTAACGCCCGTTCTTACTGCAGATGACACTACAGGCGGTGGGCACTGGTGTTGCATGAGGATAACTGGGAAAGGAAATGTTCCAGGCAAAGTTTAGAGTATCTCCCCAGCATTTGCCAGTTATGGGGACTGAGAAAAAACTGGAAAAAGAAAACTTAGGGATGACGACCTCCCGTTCGGGAGCCCATTACCCACCTCGGCTACCGCTGTCAGTCGTATAGGTGTGTGTGTGTGTGTGTGTGTGTGTGTGTGCGCGCGCGCGCTTCTGTCTTTTCACTCATGAATACCCGAAGCGATTACTATTATTGTGACGTATTATTAATCTTATTGCCATTACCATACGCATTGTTGTTTTGCATTGTTGCTACCAGAGGTAGCATTGTGTCTCCTTAGTTATATTTCGGCTTAACGGTCTTTCCTTTCGGCGAGGATGACGCCAAAGGGAAAGATCTGTTTGAAACCGTCTGGTATGACGTCAGCCCTGTCTGGCTTCGGCTAGACACGATTGGTGAGGGTAAGATAGCGTCACTCCAGTGGAAGTGGTCGTTGGAACCAGACGTGTGTGTGACCGGTCTACGGTTTTGTGGTATCTCCCTTCATCCTGTTTCCATTGTTCATTATGTAGAGTCGCCAAATGTTTTTGAATAAATTCCAGGTATGTAAAGGCAATGTGTGTTATGTAATTCTTCAGTGTAATATAAAACCCACGCCTTCCCCTTAAATCTACACACCAAGGTCCCGGACTTTTTGCTGCCTCCGAGTTGCGCCTCCCCGTGTGTATGTTGGGGTGACCTAAATTAATCATTTTCTGGTACCTTTTTGGCCTTCACCCCAACATGTAACAATACACATAAAGCCCCCACTTAAAGAGTAGGTGATATGGCGGAAAGCAATGAGGAACGTGGTTAAAAGGTCAAAATATCAACTTATTTTATAATGCTGTAAAAACTGGTACATAATGAAATTTTATAAGCATGGTGTTTCTTGCAATATATATTACTTAGCGACTTTTATGTGAATATTAAATAAGCTACACCAATTTGTATTAGTATTGTTTGTGTTCATTACAGTTTTACTATCGAAGGAAATAGTTTAGTTTCGAATAGAACGTTCCACAGAAAAAGCTAGGCATTTTATTTGAAGCTTGTTTTCAAAACACAATCTCTCTCTCTCTCTCTCTCTCTCTCTCTCTCTCTCTCTCTCTCTTACTAAATACTCTGGCATATGCTAAAACTTTATGGCATGTACTGAAACATTGTAAAACTTTTCAGAATATTCTGTTCTAGAACAATCCAGAACGTGTTACTTACAAAGTGTTAAGTTACCGTAGTCTTCGCACCCTTAAACTTACTATTTTCCCAAAGTTATATTCATTTTATGCATATTGTATATTCGTATTAGCCGTTATATTTGTATATTATAAGTTTTAAATACTCTTGTTTTAAAAATACTTGCCTTTACATTCAAATCTAAATTATTGTAATAAACAAGCCACATTTGAAAGGTTTAAATTCAAGAAAATGGGATGGATAAGGGTTTATGTTTGTTTTGGAAGCTGTCACAAATTTTAAAATAGAAATGTATGGGACCACAATAACATTATGACCACGATAATCGTCGCATAAATTGGCTAGTGTTTTCATATTTACCCACTAACCTCCCACAAATTCGATTTATTGCTTATTTTCAAAACATCGTATATATACGTAGAAAGGAGAGAAAGATAGGGTGAAGAGTGAGACGAAGGGGAGAAAGTGGCAGGGAAATATGGACAAAGAGCGAGAGAGGAAGAGAAAGCAGAGAGCGAAATAAAAATCGCCGCAGCTCGAAAAGACCTGTAGATTCTGCTAGTTCAAATATTTTGTTTTTTCTGCAGACATATACACCAACATCGATAGTGGTACCATACTCTCCCTACAAACACGCTTGGAGCCACACATGACTATAGTTAATGACTTTAATTGAGAAGGGGAAGTTGCCCTCTCAATCTGGCGGTTCAAAGACCTGCAGCCGTTATTACCTCGTATAAAGGGTTTCGTATCATTGAATGATCCACGGTACTCTACGGAACACTTGCATCCAATTGCAAAAACGCATTTTGTCTTAAGTTGTCTTAAATGTAAGCAAAATCTCAGACCATCGCTATGACAAGCCGAAAGTCTGTATTTCCAATCCTGGTTGAGCTCTGCCATTTTTCGCGTTTAATTCGTACTTTGCAAGCGTTCTTTTCGAACAGCCTCTGTGGTCTGGTGGTTAGCACGCTTTCTTCAACAGCCAGAGGTCCCGGGTTCGAGTCTTGGCTGGAGGATGGTACTTTTTCTTTAGCCAGGATTATTTCCCATCCTCCCTGGGTTCTAAAAGTGTGAGCGAGAGTGTAAATGGTGTGTGAAATTAATGTTTTAATAGAAAGCTCAAATATTAACACCATAATTAAACGAGTAAACATCATTGCCGATGAGCAATAATTGTTCCAAATGCAGAGCCGCCGATATGATCTTGGATGTTAAAGGCGGCAATGGAGCAAATAAATAAAGGAAAAAATCTTAGTGTTACATACACATGATTTTCTCCACCCCTTATCGCTTATTAGTGGGAATGCAAATTATTCTTACAAAACTTCATTTTCCTATCTACTTCATTTTAATCGAGATAAACCTTTCCGAAAAACAGCTGCATTACACATTTCGTTAATAGATACAAAGGGAATAGCGATAATCAACTGTTTTAGAACTGGACCCTATACGCTGGCCTTAAAATTCCATACTCTTTCCATGACATCGCCAGAAACAGCTGAAAATCGACAAGACTTTAAAAGAATGGCTGTGTTCAACGATTTAAACCATCAATAAACGAGCATCTCCGAAATGGCTGATGCCACAAAAAAGTTATTTGAAACAAATTGTGCGTTTTAAAGAGATCTACATTTTTTGTGTAGTACGTTTTCGTCTATCGCTTAACGTTTAGCAGCTGTACAAGATTATACAAAATTCCTTCCAAAAGGAAGAAGACTTCACAGGCTATTCCCAGAAAATTCAGGATACGCATTTTACTTGCCATGTAAATATCTTTAATATATGGTAATTTAATCAAAATCGTTTGAATTTTTTTTAGAAAAACATATCGAAAAATGTTCCAGTAAAGATAGCCTGGTCCGCACCCCAAACGCAGATGAAAATCTTCGTGTCGCATTTATGGAGGGCACTGAACTTACGAAGGCTGTGTCGTCCTCTGTGGTGTAGTGGTTACAATGCTAGCCTCTAGTTCCCGAGGTCGTGGGTCCAAACCCGGCAATGGATTTTTTCGGGCGTAAAAATCCTTAGCATGGCTTCCTTCGGAAAGGACGTAAAGCCGGTGGTCCCGTGTCGTAGATTTACGGCACGTAAAAGAACCTCAAGCCTGATGGAGAGGCCTCTGAGCAAAATTACCGATCTTTCACGCCCAATATAGAATGGGGCGCTAAGGACCATAGTAGTTAAAGAGTGTCCATAAATAAAACTCTATTTAATTTAATTTTACAAGGGCTGTTCCAGAAGTACTCGACCTAACAAAGAAAACAAAAGTTTTGGGGAAAAAAACCTTTAATTTCTCTGCATAGTCTCCTTTCAGCTCGATACACTTTTCCGAGCATTGTTCAATAGCTTCGATACCCTGTTTATAGTGAGAACCGCCGAGCTCTGCAAAATAGCCATCAACTGCAAACTGCACCTCTTCATTGTTGACAAATATTTTACCACCAAGCCATTTTTTCAACTTTGGAAACAGAAAATAATCAGAGGGGGCTAAGTCTGGCATAAAGGGTGCATGAGGAAGCAATTCGAACTTTAACTCATTGATTTTGGACATGGCGATAATGGATGTGTGAACTGGTGCATTGTCTTAATGAAACAGAACTTTCTTTTTCGCTAAATGCGGCCGTTTTTGCTCGATTTCAGCCTTTAAACGCTGCAATAAGTTGAGAGTGTATTATTAACACTTAAATGATTTCAGTCTAATTATATAATATATAAATTAAATAACAGCCCGCCTTGAAGCAATATGTGTATGTAATAATTTGTAAAATGTATGTAACAGTCATTGCATATGCTTATATTATTGTAAACATGTTTAATAATGTTATGTGAATATATTACGTACTTTAATAATGTAGGAACTGTGAGAAATAGGTCAAAACTTCCTAACAAAGAGGTAACAATGAGGTAACCTTGAGGCAATTATGAGTAAGAATGTTTAATAATGCTACTAGTCATTATTGGAGCAACAATAATATAATTTTAGTGACAGTTTATAAAATGGTCTATCAACGACCAGAAAAAGCTTTAGTTAAATGAAGGTATTCTATTGGAGTAGGAATAGCCAATCAGAGACTTTAAATACAGAAATTTACAAGTTTAGGAGGTTGAAATCAGTTCAGTTGCCTGCAAACAGTGTTCCTAACCAGACGCAAAAAGTGTCCCAAGAAATTTAATACGTATTCGTGTGAGACGAAAGAAGTTTACGTGTTAAAAAGTGCAATTAATTAATAAAAAACAATCTCACAGTTCTCTATATCAGTGAAGTATTATTTTAAATCGTGTCAAGCATTAATAAAAGGAGTGAAGTAAAATTATAATCTGTGCAAGCCTACATTCTTGTTGCAACACAACCCTGCTAAGAGAAGCGTGTCTCTAACAATAATACTGACGCAGCTGAGGCAAACATAAATATATAATATTTAAAGAAACATTCAAATTACAAACTTAATATTTCTTTTTAAACTTGAGGCAAAGGCCACCTGAAAGTACATTTTGGAGCGAAGGCTACCGGAAACTGTTTAAAATACGTGCGATTGCAACTACTACAAGTTCGGCTCCCCAACAGTTGAAATATAATACAACTCCTTCAATACAAACTACCTCAAATTGATGCCCAACGTGTGGTGCTAATAAATAACATAACAAAACATCTTCTCAAATTGGCATCCATACGTGAAGCTAATAAAACACCTACTTCAAATTTTGCATAATACCATAAGCTTTGTCGTTGATGCTGCGCTTTTGGCCATAACTCAACACACTGCACATCACCGCCGAAGTACCATTACTGCGGATCGCCGGATCTTACCATAGAGTGCAGACACCACGACCTACGCCGACGCCGCAGGTATTGCGCCACCTGCGATAGCTTTGGCCATTTCACAGGGCAGGTGCAATGCCGTAGATATCCTCGTCGCAGCCGACAGATACAACATAACGCAACATCCTTCACTGCACCGGCCTCTGCTACAGAAGGAACCACCTCAGGTGCACCAACAACCACCAATGAAGAACGTCAGAATACACCAGTTACTCTTACTACGTCAACCGCACCAACACTCCAAACAACCACCACTGCACTACCAACACCAGTCAACCGAGCAACATTCGACTCCTCTACACCCGGCGCTGAACGCCGGATTCGCGCCGACATACAGGATCTACACTCACTAGTGCAACAACTACAACTACGCATCACTCACATGGAAGAAGTAACAGCCAGCACTATCACCACAGTCAACTCTTTCATCGCAGCAAACCTCAACAAACAACTACCTACTACTGAGAGACCAACAACTACAACTACGCATCACTCACATGGAAGAAGTAACAGCCAGCACTATCACCACAGTCAACTCTTTCATCGCAGCAAACCTCAACAAACAACTACCTACTACTGAGAGACCAACAACTACAACTACGCATCACTCACATGGAAGAAGTAACAGCCAGCACTATCACCACAGTCAACTCTTTCATCGCAGCAAACCTCAACAAACAACTACCTACTACTGAGAGACCAACAACTACAACTACGCATCACTCACATGGAAGAAGTAACAGCCAGCACTATCACCACAGTCAACTCTTTCATCGCAGCAAACCTCAACAAACAACTACCTACTACTGAGAGACCAACAACTACAACTACGCATCACTCACATGGAAGAAGTAACAGCCAGCACTATCACCACAGTCAACTCTTTCATCGCAGCAAACCTCAACAAACAACTACCTACTACTGAGAGACCAACAACTACAACTACGCATCACCCACATGGAAGAAGTAACAGCCAGCACTATCACCACAGTCAACTCTTTCATCGCAGCAAACCTCAACAAACAACTACCTACTACTGAGAGACCAACAACTACAACTACGCATCACCCACATGGAAGAAGTAACAGCCAGCACTATCACCACAGTCAACTCTTTCATCGCAGCAAACCTCAACAAACAACTACCTACTACTGAGAGACCAACAACTACAACTACGCATCACCCACATGGAAGAAGTAACAGCCAGCACTATCACCACAGTCAACTCTTTCATCGCAGCAAACCTCAACAAACAACTACCTACTACTGAGAGACCAACAACTACAACTACGCATCACTCACATGGAAGAAGTAACAGCCAGCACTATCACCACAGTCAACTCTTTCATCGCAGCAAACCTCAACAAACAACTACCTACTACTGAGAGACCAACAACTACAACTACGCATCACCCACTGGAAGAAGTAACAGCCAGCACTATCACCACAGTCAACTCTTTCATCGCAGCAAACCTCAACAAAAAACTACCTACTACTGAGAGACCAACAACTACAACTACGCATCACCCACTGGAAGAAGTAACAGCCAGCACTATCACCACAGTCAACTCTTTCATCGCAGCAAACGTCAACAAACAACCACCTACTACTGAGAGACCTAAAACTACAAATTTTCAGACGACACCTATCACACTGAAGCTCTTCTCTCTGGAGGACTCAGTTGAACACTTACACCAGTCTCACCTTGAACATCACAACGAAATCCGTACACAACTCAGCCAACTCCAAGATCAACTCAGACAGCTCAAAGAAGGCCACGTTCTCTTACGTACCTTTTTCGAACAACACCTGCTAATGTCTTCAACTACAAGCGTAACACGCCGCGGGAAATCTTAAATACATGCAATCTCCAACCTAACCGTATATCACTCTCATCATTTCCTTCCTAATACCTAATTTCACACGGGGGCATTCAGAGCTCGCCATGGCTGTCTCCGTGTCCTCACCTAACGCTGACAGCACAATGCTGCAACAAGTATAACCGACTGAACTTTCGGAGGTGCAAAGCGGAACTCCCCATGGTCCATAATACCACTTCTCAACTTAATACACACTAGACGCATCCTTTCACCTGTATCCAACTTTATAATTCCTTCTTTTCGGCGAAATAAGCCAACTGTTTTATCCCTTCCAACTCTAATTCTGTCTCCCCTTAAAAAAAAGTCAACAGCGCATGACGTCATGCTGAAAAGATTAAAATTACATTGCTATAAAATTCAACTCTTGCAAGCAATAAAATCACAGGACAAGTTGCTTAGGGCTGAATTCCCTGCTACCATGCTACAAGGAATTGAGATGAACCACAATTTCTTGAGAATATCATCTTCCCCGATGAGATCACGTTCCATGTAAATAGCTGCGTTAATCGGCACAATTGCTGAATTTGGGCCTTGGAAAATCCATGTGTGATACACGAACACATTCCAGATTCTCCAATCGTCCTCCGTGGTGTAGTGGTTACCATATTAGCCTCTAGTTCCCGAGGTCGCGGGTTCAAACCCGGCGGAGGGCGATGGAGTTTTGCGGGCGCAAAAATCCTTAGCATGGCTTCCTTTGGAAGGGAAGTAAAGCCGTGTGGTCCCGTGTCGTGGATTTGTGGCACGTAAAAGAACCTCAGCCTGATAAAGATGCATTTGAGCAAAATTGCCGGTCTTTCATGTCCAATATAGAATGAGACGCTAAGAATCAGAGCAGTTAAAAAGCGTCCATAAATGAAACTCAATTCAATTCGGGATTCTCCTACGGTGAACGTTAGGTGCGGTCTTATGTGCAACAACATTTTTGGCCCATTCTTTTTTGATGAAAAAACCATTAACTCCATAGCATACAAGGACATGCTACATAATTTTATATTTCCTCAAATCGAGAAAATGCAAATGGGGTTGCAAATAATCTTTCAGCAAGATGGAGCACCGTGCCATTTCGCAAACCATGTCCAAGAAGAGTTAAATAATCGATTTCCAGACCAGTGAATTGGCAGACATGGACCAGTCTCATGACCGGTTACAAATCCAGATCTTATTGCATTAGACTTCTATCTTTGGGGCTATGTCAGGAATGAGGTCTACAGTGAAAGAATTGAGAATATTGACCATCTAAAACAAAAAATCAGATAAGCTAATGAATGGTGCCCATATTGAAATTAATGTTATTTGGAAACTGTTTGAGTTATTTAATTAATTAAAAGTACATTCAATCAATTATACAACATACTTAGTTCACAGTGAACTCGTAAAACTCCACCATTCATTCTTGGAGACCCTGTATAATAACAGATATTGACACTAACTTACTAAAAGCAGAAATTATTGAAACAAACATCTCAGACCATAAGGGTCAGCTAGTGTACATCATGAAGAGGTCGAGCATGATAAATTCATCTATCGCAGAATCTACATATGATGAATCTTGGTTTTCAGCACTAATCACACATTTGAACAAAGAAACATGGAGGGAAATACGAAGAAACAGTAAATGATAAATGTCTTGAATTTCAAAAGATTTTAAATTATCATATTGATGTTCTTTTTCCATATAAAAATGTAAAATTGCTGGCCATCAGCTAGATAAATTGGGTTGGATTACGAAAGACATAGCCATTTCCAAAACAAAGAAAAAAAAGGCTTCAAGTAATAATAGATATGGAAAGAACTTCAACCTCTCCAAATTTAAAAAATTATGTTAAAAAGTACAGACAAATTTACATAGAAGTAGTAAAGAAGCAAAACTGTTGTATAACAATAAAGTCATTGCCAACTCCAAAAATAAGACTAAACCAGCTTGGGGCTTCGTTAATAAAGTAAAGGGTAATTCACAAATTTGGTAGGTATCGTGCATATAAACTCAGAGGGGAAACTATTGGAGGATCCCAAAGAAATAGCTGAATGTTTTAACCTATACTATACAAATATGATTAGCAGCTCAGTAAAAAATAACAACAAAGAAACATAAGTACATTTAGGAGTAAATTTTATAACACAAACACACCATTTTTAAGACCTACAGACAAAAACGAGTTAGCTAAAATAATTGACTAGTTAAATCCAAGTATGTCTATGTGATTTGATAATATAACAAGTAACATTCTGAAAAAAAGTAAAAATGTTATATTAGAACCATTATTAGATAAGTTAATTCCTCTTTGGCAGAAGAGGAATTCCCTTTTTGGTTAAAGAAAGGTAAAATAAAACCATTATATAAAAAGGATAATCCTGAAGGCATAAACAATTACCGCCCAATTACCATTACATCTGCATTATCAAATAACTTAGAGAAAGTGTTACTAACTAGACTTAAATTTTATTAATAAAAATAAATTACTAACTGCTGTACAGTATGGTTTTCAAAAAAATAAGTCGACAAAGGATGCAGTAACAAAGATATTAAATAGTGTTATTAATAAACTGAATAATAGAGAGGATTGTAGGACTGTTTCTTGATCTCTTTAAGGCATTTGATTGTGTTGATCAACAGTTATTACTAAATAAGTTAGAAAGTTATGGAATTAGAGCAATTAATTACTGGTAAATTATTAAAGTCATTTTTTACAGAAAACAAGGAACTGAAATCGGATCACTCAGTAGGGAGGGAAACATAGAATCTCACATATTTTCATTACAAGCCACCAAGTATGGAGTACCGCTAGGCTCAATTCTCGGGCCTATATTATTTTTATTGTATATAAACGATTTAAATGATCTTAAGATAAAGGATACTGAAGTCAAACTTTATGCGGATGATATCATTATTCTCGTTTCAGCGAAACTATGCAGCAACTTGATATAAAATGTAAAGAGGTGTTGCTAAACCTGGAAAATTATTTTCACATCCACAATCTAAATCCAAATGTAAGTGAGACAAACTATTTACTATTTGCACTAAGTAGAAATAATCACAGCAGTGAAGGTTTAAAACTGGTTTATAACAGTCAAACTATATCCAGAGTTCAAAATATAACGTTTTTAGGTATTCATATTGACGATAATATTTCATGTTAAAACCATATTACAGTAATTTATTCCAAACTTAATATGACCATATTTCTGCTACATCAACTCGTCAACATGTTACCTATACAAATGGTTCGTACAGTGTACTTTGCATTATTTCACTCACATTTAGAATATGGGGCAATGTTATGGGGATCTTTATCAAAAACATACTTAATCCAGAACTTTCTACTACACAAAAGAGCAGTAAGAGTTCTAACCGTAATAAATAGTTTTGAATCTTGTAGACCGTACATTAAACAATTTAAAATTCTACCACTATTTTGCATATATAAACTATACAGGGCGATTTTAAATGATGGACCCATTTTATAAAATTCGTATTTATTAAAGTACAAATCCAACATGAACCATATTTATACCAATAGACAGAGGAATTTTCAAAGTTTTGTTTAATACATTATGAATGTTCAGTGCGTCCACCGTTTGCTGCACGGCAAACATCTACGCGATAGCCAAACTCGTCCTACACACGAGCAAGCGTATCTTCTGTCACTGAGTGCACGCCAGCAGTGATACGGTCCCGCAGGTCATCCAGAGTTGTTGGTAGAGGCGGAACGTAAACAGCTTCCTTAACATAACCACATAAGAAATAGTCACATGGGGTGAGATCAGGAGATCTCGGTGGCCAGAAGTGTAGAGACAGATCTTCATTTACCCTATCCAGCGCTGAGGAAGGGATTCATTAAAAAGCCTCGTACATCGCTGTGCCAATGGGGCGGAGCTCTCCATCTGTTGGAAAATGAGGTCCTATGAATCTTCCATAATTTGAGAGAACAGCCATTGTTCCAACATGTCCAGGTACGTTATTCCAGTTACAATTTTTTGCGCAAAGAAAAATGGTCCATAAACCTTTGTACGGGATAAGGCACAGAACATGTTTACCTTCGGCGAGTCTATTTCGTTATGCAATGTTGAATGTAAATTTTGCAAACCCCGTATGCGAACATTGTGTCTGTTGACTTTTCCACTAAGGTGGAAAGTCGCTTCATCGCTAAAAATGATACGCTGTAGAAATTGCGTCATCCTCCATCATTCCTAGCACATAACCACAAAATTCGAGACGCTTCTCTTTGTCTTTAGGTTTAAGAGCCTGCACAAGTTGTAATCGGTAGGGCTTTTACAGCAAACGCCATCTCAGAACTTTCCATATAGTTGGTTGGGGTATTAAGTTCTCTACTAGCTCTATGGGTAGACTTACGTGGACTGCGAACAAAACTGTCTTCAATCCATCTGACGTCCTCCTCTGACACACATGGTCGGCCGTTTTTTCCTTTACACACACTTCCAGTCTGTTTAAATTGCGTAAACCAACGGCTAATGTTTTTTCTAGTTGGTGGTTCAATACCGAATTTGCTACGAAATGCCAGCTGCACTACAATTTGCGAACTCAATAACGCAGAAAACCTGTGCTCCAGAGTATCCATCTCACTACGTACTGACAGTGAAACGCAATGGCGACCTATAACGCGAGCACACTACTGGCCACTTCTAAAACATCACCGCCCGCCGAAAAAAACTTTGAAGCTTCCTCTTTTCATTGTTATACAGATTGTTCATGTTGGATTTGTGCTTTAATAAATACGAATTTTATAAAATGGGTCCATCATTTAAAATCATCCTGTATTATGTATTGTAAAAAGTTTGGTGAAACCCTTCAAGTAAACAAAGATATAACAGAATTTTACTCGAAGACAGAATTACATTTTTCTGAATTTATACATGGGTACTTTTGGAAATAAAAATTCTGAATTCTTTAACTCATTACCAATGGATTTAAAGAGAATATCTGACAAACAGTTTTAAAAAAAGCACTCAAAAAGTATTTATTAATATACTGCATTTATAACTCGTAAGAGTTTCTAAATCATAGCACAAATTTTCCTTAAATATGCTAACTGGTTGCATCTATACCCTGTAGCTCTTGTTATTCTTATGTGGTAATAATTATAATTTGTATAAAGTAATAAGTATTCTGTATATATAATTTATTTTTTACCATTTGCGTTGTACGCAGTTATGATAGCTACTATTCACTGATACAAGGTGGATCATTTAAGTTGAGACTGTACAATATCTCCAAAACTAAGCATTGTGGAAAGAAATGTCTTGAATATAAGTTGCTTGATATTATGGGGGAAAGTAAATGCCATTAGTTGTGTTTTGTTTGGAGGACATTATGAAGGTCATTTTAGGGTTAATTTAATTTTTTAAATCGTAACCTACCTTTATGTTTTCTCACTCCTCATAAAAAAAACTAAACAAGATTCGTATAAAGCATTTTGCAATTGTTCTTAAATCTATGTAAATAACAATAAAAATTCTGAATGGCTGTGTACGAAGAGCACAATGAATGGTTGGACCATCCAAGGATGGTCATTTGAGGGTTAAGTTACGTTTCGTAACTGGGAACCAACATTTTTTATTTTGTTTCCTTATTCATTACAAAATAAACAGTTTTTATTAACAATTTTCTAATGAGAAAACATACAAAATATTGGTTTCGATTTAAACAACTTAAATTAATCCTAAAATGACCATCCTAACGTCCTCCAAATGAAACATGACTAATGGCATTTACTTTCCCCATAATATCGAGCAACTTTTATTAAAGGCATTTCTTTCTACAACGCTTAGTTTTGGAGATATTGTACAGTCTCAACTTAAATATCCACCCTGTATATTATTATTATTATTATTATTATTATTATTATTATAGAGTAATTATTTGTATTAATAACACTGTTTTACTCTGTGTATTGTATGATTGAAAATAAATAAATAAACAAATAAATAAATATTTAGTTCCTTTTCTACGTTGCGGGAAAGCTCTCCAAGGGGCTGTCTTATAAGTAGTATAGTGGCTATTGTGATAGCAGTACACAATAAAAGCCTAAACAAATAATTGAAAAGTTAAAATAAATAAAAAATCATAATATTTACAGCCAAAACTACAAATAAAAATATTTGGTAGGTAGTGTATTTTATTACCTGGTATTTCAATATATTCCATGATATCTATCTAAATAGACCAATGTAATAAGTGTAATAATGCTACAAGTTCTGAACAACTACATACCTACCTATAGTGTTATAGTTATTTTTATTCATTTCCAAAAAAATATATCATTTGATACACCACATTATACCATACAGTATGAATTGTACTTAACATTACTTTTGGGGGCGGATACAGCACATTTAGATTAACAAATTTAAAAAATATTGAGTTAACCTTTACAATGCTCCAATTAAAAATTTTAATAAATGAGTTTGTATTACCTTCGTTAATTCATTTCAATATTCTTGCATTTTACAAAATTTTGAATTCAGAAAACTTTGAATCCTCCCCCATAATTGTTCCTAATGGCACAACTTGTCATGATTACCCTCTATCGGTGCTTTGTATGTGCAAAATGTGATATGCAGTTCTTTTGTAAAACCCTTGATATTGATGTGATATGCATGAATTTGTTAGGTTTTGTGAGCAGCTTTTGATGTTTTATAGGTCAGATACAAATGTCTCGGGTTCAACTTTTGTTGTTGGCAGTTTGAAAAATGTGTGTGTATAATGTTTTTCTAGTGGTTTGATGTATCATGTAATGTAACATGCAATTCCAAGGGCAACTGAGAATGTGTTTGTCCATTTAGCAGAATTATGAGTCCTGATGGCTGGCTTTTGGAACCAATTGCTCAACTGTTCCATTACACTGAGGTTTACATGCTGTCATATGCTGCATACTAACAACTTTGCTACACTTTCAGCTAGAATAGCTTCAGTAGATATAGCATCCTTGCAGGATGTTATGCAATAATGCATGTTAAACAAATCATGCTGTTAGATTAAATGGGATTAACTTGCAATATACTGAAGCAGTTGTCAAGTTCCTGATATTCTTCAAGAATTTTTATTGAATTCAAGATCCTATCCATTATTGTGTATTTAAGCTCGGCCAAATAAAATAAATAATTTAACTGTTGTTTTTATGACAGGTTAAGCTTTAAGCTATGAAAGTGCAACATATTTTCTGACAAAATAGTTTAGAAGCCAGTATATGTGTCATACCAAAACTTTCTGGAGTTGGCATTATTTTTTATATTGCAGCTAGGTTTAACTTTATTATTTTGGCAGTTCATCAGCAGCAATATTGCTGTTGATATCACCTACTAATATGATAAATATATACTTGGGGAGAATTGATATGTACTGCATCTTCTCTTCTTAAAAACTGTGTTTTCATTGTTTCACTTAAAAGCAAAAGAGAGTGGTTTGGGATCTGAAGATTACTAAGTATTTTTTCCTTTCAGCATTCACTCACATTTTTTTTTACTGAAAGTTAAATTTCTAAATATTCTTGGTCATACGAGGTGTGATCAAAAAGTTTCCGGAATTGCTTCCAACAATGCTGACGCTGAGATTTCTTTAATTCTTACCCAGACTGTACATGCAGCGTTCCTTCCCGATAAAAATGAGAGTTCATGTAACTTCCTGTGACCATGCAGTGACGAGGTAGACGCTCTGAAGTGAACACGTGTTTTGCATGTGCTGCGATTTTTCTGCGTAGCAAAAATGTCAGATTACGAAGAACAAAGAGCGAACATCAAATTTTGCTTTAAACTCGGTAAAACTGCAACAGAAGCCTATGAAATGTTAAGAACAGCTTATGGGGAGGAAGTTATGGCAAAACTCGAGCATTTGAGTGGTATTCGAAATTTATAGGTGGTGTGACATCAGTTAAAGATGCAGATCGTTCGGGGCGACCCTGTTCCAGCAAAACTGATGAAAATATCAATCAGGTGAGGGAAATGGTCTTAAATGATAGGCACATTACAATAAGAGAACTTTCTGACTCATTAGGACTCTCCTTTGGAAGTGTTCAAAGCATTTTGAAAGAGAATTTGGACATGAGAAGAATTGCCGCCAAGTTCGTGCACCGCCTGCTTTCAAATGGCCAAAAGGAAAGCCGTGCACAGATCTTAAGAACAGCTACAAAATGACCCACAGTTTATGGAGAAAATTACTACTGGTGATGAAACACGGATTTATGGGTACGATCCAGAAACGAAGCAACAATCTTCACAATGGAAGAGTCCTTCATCTCCACGCCCGAAAAAGGCTAGACAAGTTCGATCCAAAGTGAAGTCAGTGATGATTGTGTTTTTTGACATTGAAGGCATTATACATAAGGAATTTGTGCCACAGAGTCAAACAGTGAATCAAGTGTTCTACAAACAAGTGCTGCAAAGATTAAGGGAGAATGTGCGACGCAAACGGCCGGAGAAATGGAGGAGTGGTGACTGGTTCCTGCATCATGACAATGCGCCCGCGCACAGCGGACTTTTTTCTTTTCCCGCGACTTAAAATGAGGCTCCGAGGACACCGTTTTGAGGACATTGATATCATCCATCGCGAATCGCAGAATGCTCTGAACATGTTGAAAGAAGAGGACTTCCAGAGGTGCTTCCAGCAGTGGCAGAAGTGCTGGGACAAGTGTATCAACTACCAAGGAGACTAGACTACTTTGAGGGTAACAGTGCAGATTAGACAAAACAAACTGTTGTGTAGTATTTATGACGTCATTCCGGAAACTTTTTGATCACACCTCGTATGTGTAAACATTATCTGAAGATAACTTTTAAAATGCCAATTTTTTACCATTTGATGACATATATGGAAGTCTGAGATATACTTAAGAGTCTTTTTATGAACAAACTGTTTTGGAACATATTTTGAAATCTTTACTCAGTAGTTAAAGATACATGCTTTAAAATGATGACAATGGCTTTCATAAATATGTTATGTTAAATTCGAAATGAATGGTGGCCTTAGTCATTAAAATGTTTACTAAGCATACACTTTGTAACATAACATATCTGTAATTGTAATTAGAATCTTCTGTGAATCATTCAGCATTTGTAAAGAAAGAAAAGACAACGAAAAGCTATGGATCTTTAGTTCCCATTTTCTTACTGGAACACTAAACAAAAGTGAAATTTGTTGCATAAGTAGTATACAGTGCCAATGGCAGATAAATTTTTGGGAAACTGCTGCATTTGCAGTACCCATCCTGTTTACTCTTTCAAACATATGTATATCCATTCATCTGTTTGTCTTCTTCTTTGCTCCTTTAAGGTAGTTATGCAACATAGCCTGATTCTGAACAGTGTCTTTCAGGCAACATGAATAATGGTTGATGCCAAAAAATGTACAGAGCTCATGATTTATTAGAAAAAGTGCCTACACCTTTCTAGGTTGGGGCCAAGAGCACTCTGGAGTTATCCAGTATCCAAGCAAACTCAGCTATTTGTTCCAAAGGCAGACAGTGAGTTGTTGATATGATCATATCTAGAAAGTTTTTCCAGCAATAGTTTGGTTGATGCTCTTTGAAAGCATTAGGCTACTCAAATATTGTCTGGATAAGAAAATGCAAAATCCTGTATATGCAGAACTTCAAGAATTGGAATTAATATAGTGTCAACTGAAAAATTCAATGCCACAGCCGGGATTTGAACACGGCTGTGGCATTGAACTTTTCAGTTGACTCTATATTAAAAACTTACCAAGACGAGGTTAAGGTCTGTAAAAAATATAATTAATTTCTATTAATTATATATACAATAATAACAAAAAGTAAAAGCTCCTGGAATGTTGAAGATTCATTCTGTAAGCCAAAATGAATTACATTAAATTTATACAGATTTGAAGGTGCTATACTGGTAGTCTTCCACTTGACCTTTACAGCAACAGATAATTTATGACACTATTTTTTTGGAAAAAAATATATAGCCTTTTGAGATACAGTGGAAATTTTAAATCATTGGTATAGGATAATGGTCAAAATGTTTGTTTGCCTGTAACTTCACAAGGCCAAAGAGAGTCAGTGGTTTTTGTAGAACATGTGAAGAGGGTTGATCCACAGAGATGTAGAAAGATTAGCAATATCTTTATTCAACATGAATTAAATTCGTTTTGAAATTACCTTGGATCTAATTGTTAGGCTCTAAAACATATAGGGGGGACTTCCAGTATAAAGCAGTGTCTGATATTATGCTTGAGATTTAGTAGAGATCAACTGATAAGTCAAACCTTGCTCAGTCAGCAGAGCACCTGCCTGCTGTCCGAGGGGTCCCGGGTTCAATTCCTGGCTGGAGGGTAGGAATTTTTCTCTAGCCAAGATTATTTCCTATCCTACCCAGAGTCTGGAATTATGAATGAGTGTGTGAATGTGTGTGTGATCTAATGTATGAAACCCAAAGAAAAATTAGAAATCTTAATGTATACGAGTTAACACCATTGCCGAAAGGCAATATGTTCCAAAGGTAAATGGCTGCAGTTAAAGGTGGGATATAAATGGAACAAAAAAAAGGTTAAACTTTGAGAACCTGTATAATAGAACTAACATAATTTGCTTCTGATATTCACATAACTAAGTTAAGGTCTTGAAACTTAGTGATTATAATTTAAATGTTTATTAATACATTATTATTGCATATCAGAAGTAGTTTTTAAAATATTTTAACAAGATGTGCTTCATATACTTGAGGCTTAGCAGACAACTGACATTCAAAGTTTCTATAATAAAAGCAAAGATCAAGGGTGTGTGTGTGTGTGTGTGTGTGCGTGTGTGTGTGTGTGCGTGTGCGTGTGCGCGTGTGCGCGTGTGCGTTTGCATGTGTGCGTGCGTGTGTGTGTGTTTGTTAGGATGAGGGGGCAGCATAACTCAAAAATGAAAAGTCAGATAAGTATAAGTCAAGGCACATTTTCAGAATGTAAGGTAAATTTTTCATTCAATTCATCCCATCCCAAAGAAACTTGAAGCCATTTATTTTTGCAAAAATGGTGGCAATGGCTAATAAAATTGTGTATTTGAGGCATTAAAATGAAGTATATATATCCTGAACTTAAGTCTGTAAAGCAGTATGCATTTTCACCGAATTTTCTATGAAACTGTAAAAACATAAAGGATGCAAAAAACTTACAATCGTAAAAGTGTAGTTGATATAATTTAATCTTTATTATACATATAACACATCCCTTTCTTTAGAATTAACCATTTCTGAAAGATTTACTGCTAATAATTTGAACTTTCAGTTTCTTACTATGTGTTTTTGAAAATTCAAGTGATCAAGAGTGTTTATCATGGTTAGCATACTGACCAATTTTTAAAAATTAATCAATAATCATGTTTATGAAGGCATTAAGGTCAAGTAAATGAGGTCGTCATGAACTCATTTATATTCCATATTGGGTAACATGCAAGTTAAAAGTTGGTGTTCAACTTTATGTTTGAATTGTTTCTGTTTTAAGAGTTTCCAATTAGTTTATTATAGGCTGATAGCCTTTGGTGTAGCATGCTTTGAAGACAAATTTTACCATTTTGGTGATTAAGTTATGTAGTCATTCTTGGCTTTCATCTCATATGCTGCTCTTATGTACAAACCAGTTCCAGCAATGTATCATTATTAACAGGAAGTAACTTTTATGTGAATCATTACACAAAAGGAATGAAATAAATGTTAAAATGCAGAAAAAGTTATACAATTATTACACATCAGATTTTTAAAAACTTTTGCACTAAAATGGATTTCTTTCAGGGTGTTTCAATGGGTAAAAACACATCTAAAAGTCTATCTCCGATGATTCTTTGAAAAACTACAGATTCTTTAGACTATTCTCTTTTTAATGCTGCTGAAGTCAAACCTGAATTTTTCAAACACATTTACTTCAGTTTGTCATGAGCAGCACTCCTTAATGCCTTCCGAGTTTCCAGCTTTTTTTAATTCAGTTTATTATTTTCATGAAGTGAATAACTTCTTTAGACAGGAATTTGCACCAGCCTATATGAGTATTATCAGCCATAGGATGGAAAGTGTATAGTGCTAAGCTGTGTTGCAATATTTTGTCTTTTCATTGATAACCCATTGCAATCTCTTATGCCTAGAACTTACATTCCATAAACATTCTGTCTCCAATTGGTCCATGGAATAGATTCCTATAGAGTAAGTGTCCAAAATTATACTGTTGTGTATATTGGCCTCATTCACTTGTTCTGAATGCATCTAAACTTGCAGGTAATGAATGAATTGAATAGAATGTGGCGGAGGTGGCGGTGGCGGCGGTGGCGGTGGCGGCGGTAGTGGATTTTCTTATTTACGAGATCACATGCTCTGTTTCTCCTCGAAGTTATCTGTAGCTGGCCCAACAACTCACTCTTGTATCAGTTTTGGGAACCACTGTCCTAAATCCTCATTAAATGCTGAATTATATATTGCACAGTTATGAGTAAAAAGAAATTACAAAAAAATGTTTCAAATAAATAAGTTACATAGTAAAATAATCTATACATAAATGCTTAGCACACAATCCTTTTACCTAGTAAGGCTAATTGTAAAATTTTCCCAAGTTGAAAGTTGGCATGGCTAGTTTGACAGAAATCAAATCTTTGCATGGATAGTTTTACATTGTTTGAAACAGTCCAACAGATAAAAAGAAGCAGAGTGCATGAGAGAGAGAGAGAGAGAGAGGGAGAGGGAGATTAAAATTATTAGTATCTATTGATAGTTTTTCTGATTACTAATAAGGTCCTGGAATATTTCATATTATACACAGCTTTCACTGCTATTCTGGCTTTATTCCCTACTGAATGATTTAAAATTGAAAATGATTTGTCCGATGTATGGAGAGGCCAGTTTATGTGAACTTGAAGTTAAAAAAAGCAACATCATGGAAACTTCTGGCATAGAACAAAATTTTCACCCCATAGATCAAGCAACATCAGCAGATTGAGAAATCTAATAAGTGCAGTGATACTGGTAAAAATGATGTGTATAATATTGTGAAAAGAGGTTTTCTGAGAGGAAATTCGTGAAAAAACACATAAAAGGCCATTTGTATATGATGCTTGTGAGAAAAGCTTTACTCTGTGGGGAAAACATTTGAATTCATGAGGGCAACAGGCCATGCAAGTGTGATGTTTGAGAATTTTATAAAAAGGAATCCTTGAAAATGAATACATTAATTCATGAGGGGAAAGAATGCTGGAGGGAAACCTAAAAGCTCACATTTTGATTCATCAGGGCAGTATGCTGTAAAAGTGAAATCTTCAGAATAAGATGTTGCAGAATTTAACTATATAAACCATAAGAGTGACAGAGGAAATATAGACAAATGTTTTTAGAGAGAAACTTAGAGCAAGTCTAAAGCTTGAAGGTATCTGTTAGCTAAGATAAATTTTGTATTGACAAGTTAGCATTAAGAAGAATAGAGCATTCGCAGTTTAGTTTCTGGTCCCTCATTGGGAACATCCTTTTACTGTGGCTATTGTTGTTGCTACTTTCTATTTAGTGTCAGTTTGATAACTATCTGTATTTTTGCAGCTTCTTAAGATTACAGTAAATACAAATTCATAAGTTTCATGCATGTTATTCTTACATAATTTAAATGAATAGATAGATCAACATTTTAGTTTAGAATTACAAAAATTCACTTCTTCAGGTAGTACAAATTACAATCTTACAAATATCAATCATATAACAGCTTACTAGACTAAAAATGGTTTAAAAATAACATTAATACAAAATAATCATGTTTATGAAGGCATCAAGGTCAGGTAAATGGTGGCCATTAATTCAGTTATACTCCATGTTGAGTACATGAGAACATGTGAGTTAAATGTTGGCGTTCAACTTTATGCTTGAATTGTTTCTGTTTTAAGAGTATCCAGTTAGTTTATTGTAGGTTGGTAGTCTTTGGTGTAGGATGCTTTGAAGACAGATTTTACCATTTCAGTGATTTAGATGTCAGTTATGTGGACCCTTGGTGTTATAGAAATGGTAGTCACAACTTCTGTTAAAATATAATCAATTTTTATGAATAATAGAACAGTCTCAAGAATGTAAATACATTGTAATGGTAATGCTGAATTCTTTGAATACTGGTTTAGCTGATTAATCAGTAGGAACATGTTTCATGAGTTTGACAGTATGCTTTTGCAATATGAACATATCTGTTAGTTTATTGGAGGATCCCCGGAAAAGTATGCCATTGGAAAGTGCAGAATATACACATACAAAATGAGGGGTGTATCTAGAATTTTATTTAGGACGGGGGGGGGGCAAGTGACTTAGCTGATTAAAATTAAAAATGTGGAACATTTGCAAATGAGACACAGCCATAATACATAGATACATAAATTTACCAAGGGTTATTATTTCAAACAAGTATATTATTTGCATTTTGAGGCCAAAATCTCCACTTTTGATGTGGCATGTTTGTATAAATATACCGATTCCTACAAAGTGGATTTTTACAACTTTTTCACAAGTGTTTAACATGTTTTCAATTTAAAATGTTGTAAACAATCTGAAAGCACAAACATGTTCTGTGTTCATAATACATAATCAAGTCTTCTTGCAACTCTAGTAAACCTATCTATAACTTCATCAGACACATATGACGGTGAATTGACAGTAAGGCTCGCGAACCTTCGTGGTCTAGGAGTACCATGCTAGCCTCCAGTACCCGAGGTTGCGGGTTCAAACCCAACGGAGGGCGATGGATTTTTTCGGGCGTAAAAACCTTGAGCATGGCTTTCTTCGGAAGGGAAGTAAAGCCGGTGGTCCCGTGTAGTAGATTTACGGCACGGGAAACAACCTCAAGCCTGATAGAGGTCTCTGAGTAAAATTTCCCATCTTTCACGCCCAATGTGCAATGGGAACATAAGAACCATAACAGTTAAAGAGCGTCCATAATAATTGGCAATTTAATTTTTTGACAGCAAGGCAAGTCCATTTAATCGTCATTCAGATGTTGCACTTCTCAACTATGTCTTTGCCATAGTGTGGAAAATAGTTCTTTCTGCAGAAGCAGTAGAAATGATAACTTAGATGTTGGGGAAATATGGTTGGTTGGTTGGTTGGTTGGTTGGTTGGTTGGTATCTAATGTTGCACAATTGGCAATGAAACCATTCGCTCTCTTGTACTCCAGATAAACGACAGAATGTTGGGGAAATTTTGTTTATCGCATTTAATATAACAGTCACTGTAGTTATAGGAATGTGTGTTTCTCGCCATAGTGAATATTCACTTTAAATCACTTCTTCATCGTAAAAACCTTTTTCATAGTATTTCACAGCAGGCAGAATAAATTGAAAACTATAATCAACACAAAATTCAGGAAGAAGGCACTGTAAGGAAATTATGTTTTCTGTACGAGATTAAAATTGTTCATTTTTAAAGGACTGGAAAATTCATCTAAATAAGTAGTGCATATTGCCCGGTGATAGTACTCTTTTAGTGTAGAATAAGGCACATTACGTGTTTTTTTGTAATTTGCAGGTTCGAGGAATCTTTTTCTACCAAATTAATTGTTTCTGCAAATACTTTCCACTGTCATACGTCTCCAAATTGGTTTTTTTTGTCCCATTTTTCTTTTTCTTGTTCTTGATTTTAATAAATTGCCTTCCTCTTTGTAGGCCTTACATCCCCGAGGATTTACAAGCCAATGCCTTGAGTCAGTAGACTATAGAGGAGCCAACTCTAGATCATAGCATAACCAGGATGGGTGATCAACCCAATGCCTGGTATGGTGGTGAAGGATGAGAAGAAGGAAAGGAAATGCAGTAATAAAAACGATGATAGAAAAACTCGCGAATCAAATTATCCAACCAGCATTCACCTATCGACCGAGAAAAACCGCGAAAAAACATTTCGTCAGTTTGGTCGGCCCTGGGGATTTGAACACGGGACCTCCCGAATGCACGCACGTTACCGCGGCGCCACTTCGCTCGGTACCTAATTTCTCTTTATAGTTAAAAGTTTGGTGACGTCAGATACCTTCTGTAAAGCTGTAGATAAGTTGGCATCCTTACTTTGTAAAGCCTCAGACAGGCTTTAGCTTATAGCCAACATTTTACAAATACAAAAGTGGCTACAATAAACCGAAACTTGCATATGGAATTGATCAGAATAAAGGCCTTAACTTACTCTCTGTGCACTGCTGGTCTATAACTATTAATACAGAAACAATAGACTGAAGCATTTCTTTGAACGTCAACACTTCTTTTTTAAATTTATGGACGCTCTTTAACTACTACGGTTCTTAATCACGCCCAATATATTGGGCGCGAAAGACCGGAAATTTTGCCTCAGTGTCCCATTCTATATTGAGCGTGAAAGATCGGAAATTTTGCTCAGAGACATCTTTATCAGGCTTGAGGTTCTTTTACGTGCCATAAATATACGACACGGGACCACCGGCTTTACTTCCCTTTCGAAGGAAGCCATGCTAAGGATTTTTACGTCCGAAAAAAATCCATCGCCCTCCGTCGGGTTTGAACCCGCGACTTCGGGGACCAGAGGCTAGTATGGCATCTCTAGACCACGGAGGAAGACGAACATTAACACTGCACTCAGCATGTTTCACATAGTGGTTATTTTTGTTTTCTTTGACTCAGGGCACAATTTACTAATTTTAACTCTTAAGATGCAAGATCGTTAGGGGAGAGATGAAAAAAGGAAGATACTTCCGAGATCACACCCATGCTGTTCCAATGAGGAGATATTAAGTTAAACTGAGTTTTATTTATGGACGCTCTTTAACTACTATGGTTCATAGTGTCCCATTCTATATTGGGCGTGAAAGACCGGAAATTTTGATCAGAGGCCTCTTTATTAGACTTGAGGTTCTTTTACGTGCCGTAAATCTACGACACGGGATCACCAGCTTTAATTCCCTTCCAAAGAAAATCATGCTAAGGATTTTACGCCCCCAAAAAATCCATCGTCCTCCGATTTGAAACCGCGACCTCGGGAAGCATGGGCTAGCATGGTACAGTACATTTTTTCGTCATGTGCAGTAGCTGGACAAGTACATTTATCTTCTGGGAGGGCTGTTGGGTCAGTAGCAACAGAATATTAGGCGCGTACACAACGTGAGATAAGGTGACATCACCACGCGTTCCAAACGAGTATTGTTCCACGCAAGGGGAATACTGCTAGTCGTTCTTCCCCATCCTATCTATCTTCTCTTCTGCGTTTCTGCAGTGTCAAGACGAAAAAATCGACCTGTACCCCTAGATCCGGAGAACGACGAGTGCAGCATAGTAGCGTATAGTACTGTAGGGACTTTTTCTCCGATGCATTCCTGTACCCCACAAAACTCTCCCACTAAGCTGTTACGTCATACCCTTGCACTCTCATTGCATTTAAATTTAATCCCAGTTTTGTTAATGTTCAACCATAGTATGAGGTAGAGCTGTCACGCACTGGTACAAAAGGAAGGTAATCTCCCCTAATGTCACCGATTCCTCTTCAACGTATCGAATGCACAATTGTTCAGTTAGACTGACATAACTTGCTATTTACTGCTAAAATGGAATACGCAGAATACTTACTTTTTACCATTTGAAACTAACTTGTCTTGAATCAAATCGAGAATGAATTTAAATTATCATACTGATCAGTATTTGTTAGTTAATCCAATAATTGAGCGCTCAAAGTATCTTTTTCCAAGGCCTTGCTCTAGATTTAAGTTTTATTAGTTTTGTGTGTCCCTGCCTTTGTTTTTTGTAACATTTGTATTTTGTATCCATTTCTCTTTGTATATTGTGAAACTTGATGCTTCCCCAAATCTTGTTGCAATCTGTCGGTAGCCCCAGGTAACGCTCCCCTCTACAGAAGAGGAGAACTCCAGCTCACACGAAGAATGGTGGTTGTTCACCCGGCCGCACCCGCACAGGTCATCCAGCAGCATATCACCATCTATGGACTGTCTCACCACGACATATTATGAGGGTGTACTCCCTTTTGTCTTCGTCTGTGCCGACAGGGACCGTCAGTCACAGACCAGGTCTTCAAATATCCAGCAACCTTATTGTGTTTCGCCGTAGTGACTGTTACGTACTATGTGTGCACTAAACCATCGGGTATGTTCCAAACACTTACTATCTGTGCTCAAGTTTGTTTCGTCGGCGGGTGTGGTTTAATTGTGGGTAAAACTCACTAACAATGCAGTGTTTCTGCGCCATTCTCCAGCAACATTTTGCATCATAAACTATGTCTGTGCATAAGAGGATTTGCGAGCTGCGGGGGGGGGGGGTCCCGTGGGACTACATTATCCGTCGATCCAGTATTACTGGTCATGTGGGGATTCATTAGGCGTTTTACAATTCATTTATGTTAAAAAAATTGTATTTCCATGTTTTTTTCTTTTCCTTTTTGGCGGAGACGTCTCACTCTTGTAAGAGGGGGGAGATGTGGCGTATGAGTGGGTATTATCGTACCAGGCATATTGTAGCGTCGCATTGTCGACGGTACTATTGGGGTGATTTTTTATTTCTTTCGGCTTGTTGGAAGTTCCGTCTGGTATGACACTCGCCAGCTCTAGCTAGCGTGCCTAACTAGGGTTGGAGAGGGGGATAGATGTTAGCGTTATTTCTTTGTGTGTTTGAGTGTCACTTGTTAGCAAGTGTGTAAGTAGTAGGTCGCGTGTGCGAGGCATCTCTCCTCAATCCTTTATTCCCTGCGTGTAATGTAGGACCACTAATTGTTTTATTAATAAACCATAGGTAATGTGAATGATGTGAAATTTGTGTATAATTTGTTGAAAACCCAATGCCTTCAGCTGAATGTTGACACCAAGGTCCTGGTCCTCTTGCTGTGCTTGAGCTACGTTTCCCCCATGTGCGTGTTGGAGTGATCCAAATTTAATAATTTTGCTTGGAACCTGTTGGCCTTCACCCCAGCATGTAACAATATTAGTAGATAACACACCTCATCTGAAAGGACACATGTACGACCTATTTTCCCCGCGTGGTTTCCTTTAATCTTATCCTGGAGGGTTGTTCGAGGAACAGCATACTTCTCCGAAGCTTCGCGAATAGACATTCTACCATTTCTGGTATGCATGTTCAAGGTATATGGTGTTGTAATTACAATGCAAGCGCTCGCCTGTTTCTTGACATGACCGAAGTTACCCAGTGAAAGGACAACAATTAAAATAATTCTTCCTCCTGGAAAAGCTGTTTGGAAAGTATACACAAAATTACACTATTGTTGAACAGATATACATATATTGTGGCTGAAAACCTTGTTTCAATGTCAAACTGGACGATTGAAGCCGCCAAACTGTTTCTCGCTCACGGTAAACAATGCCCTTTTCAGTGCCGCGAAAGAAATCACATGACTCGGTAATGAGGACGCCAAATTTATTTGAACATACCTGCGATTGTAGAGTACCCTAGTGGCAACTTGTAATGACTGTTATTAGTTATTCCTTTTATTACACAGTAGTTGGCAGGAGCAAATAAGTATCGCCAGCCATCAATGGCCGAAATTACTCCGGGTAGTCAAAGTTGCCCCGTTCTACGGTATCTCTCGCAAACTTCGATGGTAGAATAAGATGTTGAGCAGTAGCACCATCCTGCTGGGACCAACCATTAGCAATTTCATGTTCATCCAGTTTTTCAATGAAAGGTACCAGAATTTCTTGTTGATAACTTCGGGTTTAATCCCCCATTGGACATTGTTACTCTCTGGAGAGACAGTGCAGCCCAGACTTCAACCTTTTGAGGTTGTGAGGTAACTTCCAATACTCTCTGGGTGGCTCGGACCCCCATATTCGGCTGTTTTGAGTGTTTACATGGTCAGTTAATTCAAACCAGCACGCATCTGATATGAACAAAACATTTTGTTCTTCTTTAGACTCAAAATACTCAGAAAAGAATGTACAAAAGTTGACACGGGCTGGTAACTCAGGCTTTCTCAATTCATGACGACGTGTTACTTTGTTGTGGTAGAGATGAATTAATTTGTTTACTGCCAGGAAGGACAGTGAAGTTTTCCTGCTTAGTTGAGTTAGTGATATTCGTGGCCATTCAGTCAAAACGTCTCATTCTGTACACAGTTTCATGTGTACGTTTATAACGCACTTTTTCACTATTTTTTCTGGTAACTGATCCAGTGTTACGAAAACAGCGATGCACTTGTCAAAAGCAAAATAACAGTATCGTAATGAAAACTATAAAACAGTTGAAGCATTATAGGAATTACGAAAATATGTCTAACCTTGTAATACTTTTTATAATGTTTTGTGTCGGGACTTGTAGAAATTCTGGGAAAGAACGGAGAAAATCATTCGCACAGCGGTCAATATTGCAATGAACTCCTCGTATCCTTCCTGTTCGGAAGTAGCACTCAACCATGTAAATCCTGTGATCGGTGGTCACTCTCATCTCGCGTGCAAAGAAACGCACAAAATTTCCCAGTGAAAAGTAGCTCCGCACCGCCGAGTACCTGTTTACGAATTCGGAAACGCATGCTGTCCAAGGTTCAATTCCGCATCTCCGCTTTGAGACAAGGGGCTTGCTGAACTAGTAATGACGTCATTTATTTAAGCCGACTGGTGGTAAAGGCTGAATAAATCTGAACACCCATTATATGTGAACAACTAGATAACACAAACGTTTACATATTCTCAAATCTGTAACGGCACTTAATGATTACACAATTTTGTAATAATTTGAAACATTTTGGACCATTTGTGGATTTTACATTGTTTGGAAATGTATTATAAAATATTATTCCATGGATATTTAGATCTTCGTTGATGCTTTATTGATGGAGTGTCTGTAGCAGTTATTTAACACTTAAGTCTCCTTTGTAGTAATTAAACTTATATAATGAAGTTAATTTATTTTTCCTTAGTAAATAGAATTATCTTATAAACGTATAGTGAAATTACAGTACGAATTCATTGGTTGACAAATGTACTTTTGCAGGATTGATTGTTGTTCAGATGACAATTCTTACTCCATTTTAGTAAGATAAATATCCTGTTCCTATATTTATGACTGCTACCCTCCCAAATTTCTGTGCTATAAATTCAGGATGAGCATTGATAAATCGTAATAGGCTAATTTGGAGACCTCCCTATGTAGAAAATTTATCAGCTGACGTAGCAGATATATGCAGAAAGTTTTATTGTATTAGGCTTAAAACTCTTAACTGTTTACCGAGTACACTTATAGTCATTAAAAATGTAGCTATCTTTAAACGTAAGCTACGAATCTTTTATTGGATTACTGTTTTTATAGCACTGAAGAGTTTTTCAAACAGATGTGAGAACTGATTACAATTAAGTAGGATTACAACTAATATGTTTTTGTAAATTGTACAATGTAATATGCTATTATTTCATATTGTGAATATTGTTATATATCACAATACTCTTAAACGTCTGTTGACAATTCTATAACATGTATTCATGATCTACAGGTGCAATAAAATGGAATTGAATGCTAGCTTAGCTTACTATAAGAACCTCAATGTGATGATACAACAGTTGCTTTCCAAGGTAAATTTCCAAAAGTTTAATGACATCCCATGTCTGTTTTTCAAATTTATTTTTATATCATCAGGATAATTATTTCTTAAATGAGAGGGCAAAATATATTTACTTTTATCAATGTTTAAGTCAAGCTTCACAGTCTCAAAGTTGCTTACAATCTGTATTAAATCATTATTTGCACGTTCTTGCATCTGCCCAACGATAGCTCTGATGTAGATAACTGGTTAATAAATTACCGGGGAACACACAAAAACTTACATGCACACGCCAGACTTTGGAAATATCGAAGAATCTTTTTCATAAAACAGAAATGCCAATCAACTTTGATTATGATTGTATTTTTATTTTGGAGTACGTAGATGCTTGCTAAAATGAAGTTTATATTATCCCTTCCTTTAATGAAAGCTGTTCAGTGCTTCGCACTATGAGGATTGGATTTTAATTGTAACCCTATGCCTGAGCTATATAGGAGGGACTAGTCCATAGTGCAACTCTACACCGCCCATGGGCAGATCCATTCCTGCTTTCTCGCATTGATTCATGATTGCCAACCTTTAACGTGGTAGTTGCTGGTTCTAAGTCGAAACAAAGACAACTAGGTTATGTCTGTCCACCGATATGTAATAAAATATAAGTTTTATTAATAAGATTTACTTTGATTGAGAAAATGGATTCTGCAGGGAAGTCTTGTGAGAGCCTGTAAGTGAATTTACCTCATAGTTTTCACTCCTTTTTTGCGTAAAATATGAAATAATTGAGGACACCAAAATAAACATTTCACAGCTGTTAATATGTTATCAGTGTTTGTTGCAGAGACAATGGCAGCATGTCTCCTTTTGTCAAAGCATTAATATAAAGCAACATAGTAATGTGAAGTAGCAGAGTACATATTTTGGTTGAAAAAATATATTACTTTCGATGTCATGATTATTTGTCTGCTCGCTTTGGGATACGAACCACCTCGTACAGTATATTGGGCATGTCATACAACAAACAACATATTTTTACCTTAATTTCCTCTCTCACGGCAAAAACCACTGATCTTTCGATCAGAAATACCAGAGTAATACCTCTTATTGGTATCAGAAATACGAATACTAAAGAGTCCGGTAAGGCATTGCATATTTTCATACACCCATAGCAAGTTCTCTTTTGCTAGCTATTTAAATTTGTTGTTGGTCTGTGTCGCTATACAGGCAGCCTGCTACCTAAATGATTTTATGTTTAATTGTAAAAGCTGCATTACATTGGTGATATTTGGATAACATGCCTGATCATTAGTATTTTAACAGAAAAGTCCTACCTATTCAGCATGTAGAATTTTAGTATATATATTGTTATTTTAGGACTGCTTATGGAGTATGTGTCACCTACAAAAAAATTCATCATTGCTTAGAGGTCACTGTCCTGTTTAGGGAAGCCCCAAACTTCATATTTGGCACCATTATAATGCAATTCAACATCTGAATCTCTTCCTATCTAAAATAAGTGAATTTCTCCATCCTTTAGGAAAAATAATGCTAATATATATAACTTAAAAATGTATTATTTTAATGTATAATTCTGTAACACATAAGATTAGGAGCAATGTAATTTTTGTTGGTGCTCTATTATCATCTTCCTATAGTAAGATCATTTGCAGAATATTTTTGAGAGGGAATGTGTAAAAAATAATTATTTAAATTTAAAAAAGTTAATAAAGCAGATAAAGGTAAATAAATGTTTTAGCAAAACATATTTCATAATTTTACTATGTAGTTATTCAACTTGCAGAGTGCTCATTAAAATGTGGAAATTTAATCCTATTACAGCTCCATTTTATAAACATTAATCTGCATATAAGATAATAAGTATTACAGTATAGCTGATAATCCTTAAGTGCCTCTGTGGTAGATGATAGCTCTGCATTCGTCATTTTCATTAGGCTGCCAAATTTAATTCAAAAGAGTGTGTCTTAAAGTTAAAACATTTCACTGTAATGTTCTTTTGTAAAATATCAATGACCTTTTTTTCTCTTGAGTTGGGAATGTTGCAATGGACCTTCTGTTCTCCTGACCACCCCAAGGGGGGGGCCCTTGTGAATGCCATTGCCCAGTAAGTACATTTGTCATACCTGTAACAAAATAAACATGTTTTATTGCTCATGAATTACAAACAGCTGAATTAATGTTAACCCATTTATTTTGTGTTACTTATCTAATAAATATTCCTGTAAGGGTATTTAAAGTATTTATAGTTCTCAATATGATTTACAAACTTTCAAATCAAAATCCTTTAGGGTGCAAACATGTCAGAAAACTCACACCTGTAACCTGTTAAATAATTCGTTTTCAAAGCAATTTTTTTGAGATCTGCTTATGAAGATGTGTGTTCTTTAGACATATCTTTTACAATAAATTGTTTAGTAAAATAAGCATTGCTTATTTTAATTAATTTGGCTTCAAAATGAAAAAAATTGATTTCAAGCATGTCGCTGATAAGCATGGAGTGTCCCATCCAGTATAATGTATTAACTTTCTTCATTAGGATCTTATTTTAAACAGAACATACCTTATTCTTTTTCCCATCTTCCACAATTCTAATATACCTACTCTGAATTGTCAAAATTTGATAAAGCCTTATTCACTCTTTCAGTTCTCCTTTCTTTTGTTCCTAGAGAAATGCATGTTTTGCAAAGTGCAAGTGTAACACTTCTTGCAAGTTTTTCAAGCTGTTGCATAGAAATGAAAATCTAAAAAGTTTTCAGCCTAAGTTATTAAAAAGCATGAAATAAGGCAGTAAACATAATTTTTACTTTCTCTACTACGTATAGTAAGTAGGGGAAGTATTGTATTCCACCCAAAAATTTGATACCGAGATTTCACCGGAAATACATGTTTTGAGATCCCCTGAATCCAAAAAAAGCATTTTTGGAAACATGTCTGTGTGTGTCTGTGCGTGTGTCTGTCTGTCTGTGAACAGCATAACTCAGAAACGAACAGTCTGATAAACACCAAACTTGGTATTTAGGTTCAGTATCTTCCAGAGATGCGACACGAAGGTTTTCAACAAAATCCCCCCACCCCAGAGTACCCTTTACATGGACCATTTTTCGAAAATTTTAATTTTCTCAAAAATGGCTCTAACGATTTTGATTAAAATATCATATGTTTAAGATATTTTCATGACAAATAAAATGTATATCTTGAATTTTCTGGGAATGTCTCCAAAAGTATTCTCCATTGTGAACGACTTTTGCATAACTGGTAAACCATAAGAGATAGACAAAATTTTACTACACAAAAAATGTAGATCGCGTTAAAATACACAATTTATGTCATATACATTTTTTTTGTTGAGTGAACCATTTTCGAGATATTGCTTGTTATTCCCTTAAATTTTTCAATACTTATTTTCTAAAATGGGAATTCGTTATTCATTTTTTTGTCTTGGATATGCAAAGAGTTATAATCTTTGGCAAAGGGAATGGTGCTGCACCTAGCAACCAGCTATTAAGAGATATGTATGTGCTTAAAGGCTACTGTTTTTCTATATTGCCCTTGTAAATATATTTTCCCCTTACATCTACAAGAAAATTAGCAAGATAGATAGAGTCTGCAAATGTTTATCTCGATTAACATGAAGTAGATGGAGAATAAGCGTTTGTAAAAATAGTTTGTACAAGCGTAGAGAAAGTCATGTGAGTGAAACACATCAGATTTTTTAAAAGAAGAATTGAAATTGATGCTGAGGTCTAATACAAGGTTTATGTACTGCTTGGGATTCTTTTGCAAGGCACAAAATTAGATAGGCTGAGAAAGTTTGGACTTTTACTTTCTCAGACCCTTACCTAAGATCCAAGTAAAACATAGTGTTTATCTGTTTATGCACTTGCACTTTGTGCTCAACAATTTTTATTACAAGGAGTTTGAAAGTTTAAAGACTTTTGGTTGAACTAATTCTAGTACAGCTAATGGACATAGCTAATTTAACTTAAGGAAATTAAAGATTAAATGAGTTCAGCAGCATTTCCTTGTACTTAGAATCAGAAATTAGATACAAATTGTTAATTTTTTGTTTTACTAGGCAATAAAAATTGAACACTTGAATCATTTAAATATATTTAAGAAGTTTCGAGTTTAAATCTGCACATAAGTATTTTTACCCATTATCAGTTCACAGGTATTCTATATAATATGTGTACATATTACCTACATTAAAGTGATGCTGTTGAGTACTTTACATGAATCATAATAAATTTTGTCTAGAAATATTTAAAATTAAGAAATACAAAGTTGGTTGCATGTTTAGGAAATGGTTATTGCTAAAGTAACAGTTATTTGATATAAATTGTATATTTTAACAAGCTCTATATTTTTTTTCTGTAGCAAAAGTTTGACTATCTTTTATGTTTCTCAGTTGCATAAGATTCTTTAGAATCACTTCTTCACAGGCTGTTTAAGAAAATTCAGCATACATGGAGATGTTTCAAAGATGTGCTATTTTAACCACATTGTTGCAGACATTTTTGAGAAAATGGAAGTAAAACAAATTTTCATATAAATAATTGGGTGGGGTGAAACTCCATGGAGATCTTCCCCATGTATCATTAAAAGGTACCTGAATTAAGGGAGAAATTTAATGTTTGTTACTGATTACAGAGGTTCAATTTTTAGACTTTTGTTCCATTGACCAGATAGTCGTGTTTTTGTGTTGCAGAAAAAATGGAAGGGAAAGAAAGAATGAATAATGTTTACAATTATTTATTTATTTATTTGTTTTTTAGTTTAACATCCTTTAATTGGTTAGATCATATTGGATGGTGCAAAATTGTTGAAATGGCGACATATTGGAATGAACAAAATGGTTGAAATGCTCAAATGGGCTTGGGGACCCTAGAGTTTAGAGTTACCCGACATTCGTCTTCTCAGGATGAGGGAAAATCCAGGTAAAAACCTTATCCAGGTAACTCACCCTAACCAAGATTCGAACTCTGCATCTCCTGAATGTGTGGCAGACAATCTACCCCACATCATGAAAGTGCATTTACAGCTTTTGCCCCTTCCTCATGTAGTTCTTCAGATCCTTTCTGATATTGAATGCCCTGCTTACATCATAATCTTTTCAATGACTTTATCACAAATGAACCCACTAACACTGCCTGTTTCCATCTAGAAATTGTTGTATAGTTGCTTAAATTCTTTTACTTCCTTCACTTTTGTATAGTAAGTAGAGGAAGTATAGTATTCCACCCAAAAATTTGATGTCAAGTTTACACCGGAGATATATATTTTAGAGCCCCTGGACCCCCCAAAAAAAGCATTTTTAGAAAAAGGGTGTGTGTGCGTGCGTATGAGAGAGGGAGGGTGAGAGAGAGAGAGAAAACAGCATAACTCAAAAACTAAAAGTCAGGTAAATACCAAACTTAGTATTTAAGTTCATTAACTTTCAAAGATGTGACAGTTTTTGAAGAAAATCCCCCCTTTATATGGAGCATTTTTCAAAATTGTTGATTTTTTAAAAAATGATGCTAACAATTTGAATTAAAATACCATAAATGTATTAAAGATATTTATATGAAAAATATTATGTATATCTTGAATTTTCTGGGAGTAGGCTATGAAATCTTAATTTGGAAGAACTTTTTTATTATCTTGTATAACTGGTAAACATTAAGCAATAGATAAAAACATACCATAAAAAAAATTTAGATCTCTTTAAAACACACAATTTATTTCAAATATCTTTTTTATGGCCCCAGCCATTTCTGAGATGTCCATCATTAATGGTTTGAAATGCTCATTACTTAAGTATTCTTTTAAGGTCCTATCAACATTCAAGGTTTTTTTTCTTGTGATTGCATGCAAACGGTATGAGATTTTAAGGCCAGCGTATAGTGTCCAGTTCTTAAACATTTGACTGTCACTGTTCTCTTTGTATCTATAACAATACGTGTAGTTTAGCTATTTCTGGAAAGGTTTATTTTGATTAAAATGAAGTAGGTAGAAAAATAAGCTTTTGTAACAATAATCTGTATACCTACTAATAAGCAATAGAGGCTAGAGAAAATCATGTGAATGTATCATCAGAAAATTTAATTTTTGTTTTCTTTGCACAGGCAAAATTCATAGCAGGCTGCAGTGTTTTATACCACTTTTTAAGAAGCTTTGTGATGAACCTGGCAGTCTTCATTTCTATGTTGAATCTATAGATATCAACAAAAACTTTGGTCTTAAAAGTACATTTAATTATAAGCTGCCCTACTTTTCCCAATTTAGTCATCAGATCTTATATCCCTGAATTTACCAGTTGGATGCATTTACTTTAGAGTATAGTAGTACAATATTTTGTGAAAATCTGAATAGAAGTGGGAAAAGATGTATATAAATTTTTGTTTGATTTAAAAAAAAAATCCTCTGTTGGTTAAGGATTTAGTGGTTTATAAACTAAAATAAGAACTAGAAAGAAATTATTTTTCTTACAGAAAGTATTTATCACAACCTGAAAACTCCGAAATTAATAAAATTTAATTTTATACAATAGAGATATAGGGATCTTTTGCATAAAGACAGCGTAATGTTCCAATATTTTATTTTCAAAATATAGGGGCCCTACATTTGGCATACTTTTTTTCTGTTTTTTTGGAGGGGGTGATATTTTATGTCTCTCTCTCTTTTTTATTCAGGGAACCTCAAAATTTATATTTTCTTTGAAAGGCAGCATACAATTTTTGGGTTGACTGAAGTACTAACTCTGCCTTTGAAAAACCCTCCCTCCCAAAAAGGAAACAATGGAATAACTAGGTATATATAAAATTATATTTTGTAAGGCATTGAGTTGAACTCAACCAACACAATATTTATCAAATGTTAACTGTTGTTTTTACAATCTTCAATGTGGTCTTACAATTTTTGTCATTTGGCATAAAATATATAGACATTGATTCAGAGCTAGGTTTACAGTGATTGTTTAAAGCATACGTGGCTGTTAGATAACTGCTACATTCAGGCAGAGTGACAAGCTGTAGAGGACTGCAGATCTCTGCTTAGAAACCACATGGTGTACAAAACACCATGCTAAATACCTACATGAAATTCCATGTTATATGATGTGTAGTGGTATAATTTAATGCAGTAAAGTTTTTCTTTTCTTATTAGAAATGATGATAGTAAGCCAGAAGGAGAAGATGCAAGGCAGTGCAATCCATCACTGCCAGTGGAAATGGAAATTGATGCAGATAAAATGAGGGGAGATGCCATTGGGAACACTCTTTATAGTGAATGTTGGGTTTTAAAAATACTACTAAAGCTTTCCAAGGTAAATGAAAGTAATTTCTCCCATATCTGCACATGTCCATTGTAAAATTGGCATGAAAAATACAAGCATTTTCTGGTATGCACATTAAATGCAGTGTTTTTCAATCACTCATTTTACGAAATAGAAGAGATGACTTAGCACATTCGCTGCTTCACTTACTCAAAATTTTGATGATATGTTTCACGGACTGCATCATTACGGAGGCTTCAAGAACTTTAAAATCAAGTTGTCTTCAGGACTGCAAAAGTTCATGCAAAACTTCTGTATAAAGATCTCCTATGTTTCGAGATCAATGACCTTATTTACTGGTTTTAATGATTTGATTTCTCTGCTGAGCTCATGGCTTCTGTACTAGAAATGTGCTGATATGGCTGATTTATCTGTATGCTTATTGAAAATATGACGGAAGTGTTCTTGGAGATGAGTTTCCAGATTTCTCTTAAGTATTCCCAATGTATACCTTGTCACAATCCAAAAAATTGACCTTATACAAGCCGGATATGCTTTCTTCTGGAGGAACACTGTCCACTTTAACAGGAATTTTATTAAGTTAATTAAGTTCATTAACTGTCCACCAGCAGCACTCAGGAGTTCCTATACCAAAATAATTATGCAATGCTGGCAGGTGACAATTAGCTGATGATACAGACGATGGTCTGTGAAACATGTTTTAAAAATGTTTACTAAACCTTGTTTCTTATAACCTTGCCCTGCAGACATGTATTTTTCCACACTGCATTTTGTTTCCCTTTCCCCTGGTTGGCTAATGTACACCTTCAAGTGGTGACAAGCCGACTACAGTGCAAGGATAGGCGATAAAAGCGATATAAGCACATGTCATGATAGATGCATGTGCTTTCGCTATTCTGAAATGCAGGTTTAAACCAAAGGACCCTCGCATCTATGTGTTGATAAGACTTTACATGCATTTCAGATGCATTAACTCTGTTATGTTAAATATTTAATGCCTATGGTTATGATAATGTAATTTTGACAATTAACTTCAAATATATATTAAGGTAAATGGACATGTTAAGTAAAGAACTAGTTTTTAATCGCTAACAACATATTCCATGACAACAGCCAATGAGAGGTCATTATGCACATGACTTAAGAGATATGGGGCAAATTTATATGGAACAGACCTTAATGAAGCAGTAAGAGTGTGTTAAGTCATCTCATCTGTCATCTATTTATGTATTAGGCTTCACTGTATTTAGTTCCTTCATCTTATGTGAGCTCACTATTTTAATTTCCTCATGGTCATGCCTATAGATCTGTCACAATCCTCACATTTAATTTAATAAATGCCAGAATTCAAGTTATGGCATTCCTATGTGGTTTATTTAATAATTTCCTCAAACTATGCTTTGTAGAGCTAATCTGATATTCTAGTTTTTGAACATTTTATAAAATTTCTTAAAATCTCAAGTGTGGTATGTAAATTTCTTATGTTTCCAATCTGTATCCTCTATTTTTTTTAAAGTAGTATTTTGTACCAACCTTTTTTGTTTCTTATCATGTTTAAGAGGGTTTAAACCATTTAATTTTGTAACCTTGAGTATGTGGTGAAATTCATTCAAATAATCTTCTTATAATCGAATACTGTTGAGTCGATGAATTAAACTTCTAAAAACTACTTATTGATCTGGCAATGCATTACAAGCATTCTTTTTAATGTGATTGTCTATATGTGTAGGTTTTCTATAAATTCCAAATTTTAATGCATCATGGTCTCTGAATACTTTTAAGTCCAAAAAAGGTAAGTAATGATTTTTTTTCTATTTTAGTTGTAAATTTAATATGTTTGTCCTGTAAATTCAACAATTTCAAGCATTATCTTTTAATTTATAGGGAACTTTGGCGAAGATATCATTCACATACTTAACCAAAATTTAAATATGTGAGGAAAAGCTTTAGTTATGTGTTGCTCATGTAGAGATCAATTAATATAGGTGACAATGGATTTACCCCTTACCAAATCTTGTGCCTGTTTATAAAATTTGTTATTAGATGTGAAGAAATTCTGATGTATGCACAACATTGTCAACTATGACACACACAGAGTTAAAATCTTATGATTTTTAAACATTGTACACAAATGTTTATCTACTTTTTCTAATATTCTAAGTGTTTTTTTTTGTAACGTAAATATCTTTTTCATGTCTATTTCTGTGATATTTGCCTAAACTGTAATTCCATACTTTATGTGAAGTAAACGAAAGCATAGTAGATCTGCTTAACAGTTTCTTTATCCATAATATTCCTTGCCTGTTTCATTATATAAACACCTTTATTTATATTTTTTTATTAATATGCCTTATGTATGGTTTCCAATTTAGTTGTTTATCAATTATCACTCCTAAAAGTTATTGTAATTTGTGTCTGGGATAATTTCTCCATTTATTTTTATTTTGTTACTAATTGAGGAGCTGGTTTTTAATTTAAAATTCATCCAGGCTGTCTTTTTAACGCTGTCTATTTTTAGTACAGCATTCACTTTTGCCGCAACCTCAGTTATTGTTTTGGTTTTAATTATTAATGTCATGTCACCTGCATATCTGATAGCTAAGCCACCATTTCTTAAAATTAATTCAAATATATCATTCACATATATTAGAAATAAGAATGGCCCTAATTTAGAACCTTGCAGAACGTCCTATTTAATATTTTCATAGCGTGATTTTATTTTTTCCATTGTTCCATCTTTATTTTTGTAATTTATTTCAATGCATTGAGTTTTGTTTCTTAGATATGAATTGAGCAAATCCTTTGCTAAACTCTGAACTCCATAGTTTTCTAGTTTATTAATTTATCTATGTTTACATAATCAAAAGCTTTCGACAAATCTAGCAAGATGGCAGTTACTTTTTCCTAATTATTTAACACTGTTTACTTTATGTATTGCATTTATTGTTGATTTTTTTATCCTGAAAACCAAATTGCCACTATGATATTATATTAAATTTTTTAAAATGGGTTTGTAGTTGCTTTAAATACATGCCTTCTACTATGTTGGAAAAGGTAAAACATAATGTAATTGGCTGTAATTTTCTGTACTCGTCTTCTTTCCTTTTTGTTTATGTAATGGTCTCATAATTACTTGTTTTAATATTTCCGGAAATTTCCCTTGCTTTAGTGATATATTTATGATATGGGTTAGGACCTTCACTATCTCATACTTAAGAATTTCACTCAATACCTCATCCAAGCTACTATATTTTTTTGCTTTTAGCTTATTTATTTCCTGCATAAGATTTTCCTCCGTTATTTAAAAAATTCCTGTAGAATGTATTTGTTCCAATGGTTTGATATAATTAGGTGAATTGATAAAGATTGACTTTTTTGTATTAAAAGGATTCGCTGCATTAATATAGTAGTTGTTGTTGAAGATATTACTCATCTCATTTGGATTATTACTATACATGTCCCAATTTTTATAACAGTATTTTCATTCTGTTTACTTTTCCTTTGCTTATGTATATTATTTACTATGCTCCGTATTACTTTTGTCTTATTTTCTGATTTTATCACTCTCAATTGATTTTAGCCATTTCTTTAACTGAGTTGAGATTTTTTCTGTAGGAATACTCATAATAGTGTAGGAAATATTCAAAGCTCTATGCACTTATTTATCCAGGGAAATGGTAATTTCCAATTCTACTGGTACTCCAATGCGTGGATGATTGAGATGGTGTGTTGATTTTTCTTGCATTCTTTCCTCTTTTAGTTTTGTATGCATTTACTTCTTTTGTAGTTTAATTCAGAGTGTTGGTCAGAGGATGTGGAAACAGAGTTGTGTCTACTTTGGGACATGACAATTGAGCCTGATGTTGTGGAACTTCTTATGGAACATAATTTTTTAGAGCTGGCCTGTGATGTAGTTAGAGAAACCACCGTTCCAAGGCTGACTGTAAGTAATTATTTCTTATTAATGTGTTGCTTTTCCCACCATTACTCAAATTTTTCAAATATGATTCTCCTTACCAAGCTTTATCTTATTACAGTTACTGTGAAGGAATTCCAATAATAGATGTACAGTATACTCTTGATTATCTGTGCATAGTTTATTTGGTTTGCAGATTATCTTGCATGGCTTATGATGAAAAATATTTACTACTTATTAACAAAGTGACAACAATAAAACTTTAGGTTTTGAACTAAGCTTTAATAATAATAATAATAATAATAATAATAATAATAATAATAATAGAAAAGTGTTATTCAGAAGTTAGAGACAGTGAAGCGTCTCTTGAGTCGGTGGATACACTGAAACAAGCTGAAGATGAAAGCAAGTAGTGCTTTCAAAGCGTGCTCAATTAATTTAAAGTAAGTGAAGTTTTAGTGAATCCACTGACTCAAGATTAAATTAAATTAAGCTGTATTGTTTTGATGTTAATGGTTCTCTGTTCAGGGGGTGGGAAAAGGGATGTCCCTTAGTGAAAGAACGAGGAGAGAGGATCTGCACCGCCGCTATACTTGTTTCAGTATGTCATGCACATTCTTAGTCGATTATACATACACTTGATGTGTAAAAGTGTTGTTCTTCTATTAAAATAGTGTACTTAGCAATCATTTTGGGAACTAAATGAAATAGAGTTGTGTTAACTGTGAAACAGTAATTAAAGAAGAAAAACTGGACTTTGAAAATATTAATAAACAAAATTTGAGTGATTGGTTTAAAAGTGACAAGTGGGACCAGGCTTGCAACAGCTGATTGACAGAGGGTTGTGAAGGAGATAAAATTAAATGGGGGAATAAAAAAAAGAGAGAGAGAAGATTATAAATGTATTTCTCACACTGGGGTTTTGCAGAATTGTTGGATATTTGGGACAATAGGGTTTTAAGTACTGTGACTTTACTGCCACACGCAAAGTACAAATTGCAATAAGGACACAAATGAATGATCAGAAGTAGAAAAGTATCAATGACTACTTCAGAGCATAATTATGTAAGTACTGTAAGCAACCAATATAATATGTACTTTATTTTCTACAACCTTAAATTGTAAGTGAATTTAAATCTTATGTATAAAATTATATATGTATATACTGTACACCTACTGTGTGTGTGTATGCAGTAAATACATATGAAGTTGAATATAAAGTGAAAAGAAGGCGTACGTATAGTATATGCAAAATAATCAACTTTAGTATTATCCGTTTTCTGGAATTATCCAGCTACTTGTTCCTGGTGGTTAGCTCAGATGATTGAGAGTATACTGTATTACCAAATGCTGAAAAGTGAGTGACATTATTGTGATATGCCCAATACATATGCCCCTAAAGTATAATAATGGTTGCACTTTTAATGATAGGAAGTGTTTGTAGTAAGTGCTTTCTTCTCCTTCCTCTTTTTTTGTTTTGTTAGACCTATTTTAATCTATTGAGCCAGTTAATGTTGTACATACTATGGCCATGGCACTGAATATTTGAGCTTGATTCTACCTTTCCAACTTTAGCCTACACACAGCATGTGTGAAAGAACTATTAATTAATACTGATTGACTTAATAGTGGTGATCTAAAAAGCCTGGGACTTCAAGTTCTTATGAGGTTATAAGCCACCATTGAGGGTATGTTATCTCAAAGTGAATTAGAGAATGCCTTTAGTAGAAAAAATGCAACGGGGAATTTAGTGCTGTGCCAGCATGTTACATGACAGCTCAGTTGTAGAGCAGCAGCACATTAAACCGAAGATCTGTGGTTCAAATCCCAGCTCTGGCATTGAATTTTTCAGTCTGATTCTACCTTTCCAACTTTAACCTACACAAGGTATGTGTAAAAGAACAGTTGAGTAATATGTATACACCACTGTCTGATCAAAAGTGTCTGGACACCCCTATTTTATACCAAATTGAACCCTAGATGCCATGAGAGGCTTACCACCCAGTACAAAAGGAGGCGGGGAGTATTGTGATAAGCAGTAACAATTGCAAGGGTAGGTCTGGATAGCTCAGTGACTTTGAACATAGACTTGGTTTCACCTAAGTAACAAATCCATTAGGGACATTTCAACCCTTCTAAAGTTGTCCAAGTCAACTGTTGGTGATGTGATTGTGAAGTGGAAACGTGAAGGAACAACCAAAGCTAAACCAAGAAAAGGCAGACCTCATTTAGTGATAGATAGGGACTGTCAGCATTGTGGAGGATAGTTTTAAAAAAATCACAGAAATCAGAAAATGGAATCACTTGTGAGTTCTAAAGTGCTACCAACAGTCCAGCCAGCACAGTGACTGTGTCGGGATTTAAAAAGAAAGGGGTACTGTGGTCTAGCTGCTGCCTATAAGCCAAAAATTTCTGTAATCAATGGTAAGCGATGCTTGAGGTGGTGAAAAGAGAGATGTCGTGGGACAGTGGATGACTAGAAATGAGTGATTTGGAGTGATGAATAATGCTATACTGTGTGGCAATCCAATGAAAGGATTTGGCTTTGGCGAATGCCTGGATAATGATACGTGCCATCATGTGTAGTGCTAACAGTAAAGTATGGAGGAGGTAATGTAATGATGTGGGGTGTTTTGCATGTGGTCCCTTTATTTTACCTTAAAAAATCTAAATGTGAAAGGATATGAACACATTTTAAACATTTTATATGGGAGAGGACCAATTCATTCTGTCATAAAACTATGTCTCTGGACAATAACATTCCTGAAAATGGACTGGCCTGCCCCAAAGTCCTGATCTGAACCCAATGGAACATTTTTGGAATGAGCTAGAATGTGGACTTCACTTTAGACCCCAGCTCCAACATCACTAACTTCTCTGGTTTCGGCTCTTGAGGAACAGTGCAGCCATTCCTCTACGGACATTCAGATACCTCATTGAAAGTGTCCCTGGCAGAGTTAAAATTTCATAAAGGTGGACTCACCCTACATTAGTGTCCAATAATAGGAAACATGAAACCTGTAAAGTCCAAGCACAATTTCAGATAGGTGTCCAAATGCTTTTGATCAGGTAGTGTATATCATTTTGACATTGTTCACAATAAACTGGCTTTTGTTTCTCTGTCTCTTATACATGTTTAGACATTGAATCCATCATGTTTAAACTTCGTGCACATAAGTAATTTTAATGGGAATGCTATTTGAGTACATTACAGCTTTTATTTTCAACTTCTAGATGACCTTGGGCCACATTGATAGATTTCATGTTGGTCTGATCTTTCTTCCCTCTCTCAATTTGCATGTTTTTCCACCAAAGTAGTCAAGTAGCCATAATACATAAAGTTTATAATGATAATCATATTTTGAAAGTTAAGACTACCCAGGCTAAAAGAAAAGAAAGAAAGAAAAAAAATTTGTGAGTTACATTCACATCACTTTCTCTACCTACTTTCATTTATTTTTATATAGCTTCCACAAAACTTTATGTTTCCAACTGCATCATGTTAATCTAGACAAACCTTTGCAGTAGTTCCATTACTAGGGACCTGCGTTTTTCGTTTTATTTTTTGGTGAAAATCGGGGTTATTTTTGGAGAATTTCGCGTTATTTTTACTAATTTTGATTATCATATTTTGGGATTTTAAAGGTACTTTTTCATGTAAATAGATTATTGAACAATGTGGAGTTTTATTTTAAAAACACACATTTTTATCATTCAATTATCACTGAAGAAGTCGCAACATGAAAGAAAAATACATATTCCTTTTTCTAACTAGCAAAGGAGAACATTGTTGCTTTTCTGTTGCAACCCCAGTCGCTAAAAACTCCTGAGTAGCATGAAAAGAAAATTTGAAGTCAACATAAAATAATGTTACTACAATGACTGACTGTTAAGTCTCACTGAAATACACATAGTACCATAAAAGAAAAATACATTATGTTGCGTTTTCTAACTGTCGAATGAGAATATTGCCATACTGTTTGCATTTTCTTCTTTCATGTTGCAATACAAGTCGCTCAAAACTCCTGAGTAGCAAGAAAATAAATGTTCACAGTCAACATTAGCACATGGATACCAACTGACCGGGGAGCTCTGCCACTAAACTCAGGATGACTGTCAAGCAAACTATGCAAAACTTTCACAATAATTTGATTGGTTTGCTCTTGAAGTTCACTGAATCATTCACATTCTTAAAGAATGGAAGATACTTCACTTTTTTCACTAGTGCTGAATCGATATTGCTGTTAGTGATGAATACTGGACTAAACACTTTAAGTGCTGGCTGCAGTTTATTAGCAGGGTCTTCAAAACATCAAAAACTGCAATTTTGCAAGTGCTAATGCTGCAGTGTTTTTCACAGCTGATCTAATATCTACGCTTCTGACACAATTTAACTCCTCTTCTGTTTCACTATAAAAATTCCCTTCTTTTGCTGCTTCAAAATTTTTCAGTATTTTCCTGAGGTTTCCATTGAGTGTTGGACTTGTTGGGTATGGAGCCCTTCTATTCAGTGATGTAGTCCACTAAATCATTGGTATGTTCCTTGACGAATGTTACATCTGCTGAAATTATACTTACTTCATCATTTGTCAGTGATTTCATGAAATCAATACCAGCATGCTGAAGAGTCCAGATCTTCTAATTGCACGAACTCAATTATACTATGAAGATGCTTCTCAACGTAGAAAACGGCCTCGAACCAAGTATTCCAGCTTGTCAGCGCTGGTACTGGAAAAAGAATAGGTTTCTCAGACGGATACTTTTCTTTGAGAAATCAAACACACAGGTGCATTCTCTTTCTCGTATTGAGAAACACAGCTTTAATCTTAGCTACTGCTGCATTAAGTTTCGTCAGTTCGTTCGTGAATATGCACCCCACCAAATTTAGCCGCTTGTGCCCAGCAGTGAATGTGAACTGCATCCTCTCCGAGGAAGACAGTCAGGAATCTGAAGCACTTTGTCACATATTTTGCACTGTCACTTACCAGTCCTAAGATATTGTCGTAGTTAATAGAGTACTACTTCTGTACAGAATTAAGTATTGCCCTGCTGCATTATTTTGCATCAGCTGCTTCCAGAATATGTATATCAGCAACATACAACTGCTGCTCTATTTTTGGTTCAAGAGGACGAAATAACACGACAAATACACATCGACCCAACCAATCTATTTTTTCGTCACATAGTAACATAACCTTCTCACTACAGACTGCTTCTTTCACTTAGTGATCTCTTTCATCTCTCAGCAGTGGAACATACTTCTCTCTTCAACAATCTGACTTAATGTTATAAAGTTTCGTTTCTGATGTGACAAATAATATTAATCGCAATAATATAATTTTGGCAGTGATCTATTCAACATACCTTTAATGAATTCATTCATCCATTCATTAATAGCAGGGTGTTCCAGTTTTTCTAGTGGTATATTCGCTTTAAGAAAAGACTCCATAGTCCTCTTGGCAAAACTATCCCTTGCAATAACTCTTTTGTTTGCATTAAAATTACACTGTACAATACTCTGCTGTCTCTTACAACAAAGGGATGTACTGGCTGTAGATGACCTCTTCAGTCGTTGGTGTTTCTCACTTCACACATGCTTGGTACACGTATGTTTTCTATCCCAAGATATCATACAGTTACAGTATTGATACATGATAGTTTTGGAATCAGATGCATATAGTCTTTCATTTTTAAATTCAAGAGCCCTTTCCTTTGCACTAACACTCACATTGGGTATAATATAAACGTAGAACACAAAGAGAAAACAACACTGCTTAGCAAAATCTTGCTGACCAGCTTCTTAAGCAGAATGACGCACACGCATGAGTCGAAGTGATGAAGTGGGAGAACAAGTTGATCTTGGAAACACTGCATCACAGTCTTACAAGTTCCAACTCTAGCGATAAGTCGCCAGGCAAACACTGTGAATTCGCATTATTGTGCATATAGAAGTGATAAAGTTGATATATTCGCGTTATTGTCTCATTTTGTTTTATTTTGCGAAATAAGTTGTCTAATTTTCGAATTGTTAACAACGGTATGTATAGGTAACTGTTTCCCAGGCATTTTAGGAAATATTTTTTAAAAGTCGGTGTTATCGCAAACGCGAAAAAGCAGGTCCCTATTCATTACACATCTTGTTGAAGGTACAAGGGGGACAGAGGAAACAAATGACACTCAGATATTAAAAATTGCCTCACTATATGCTGGCCTAGAAATTCAATACTCTTTCCATGACATTGAACAAAACAACCAAATAGTGGACATTATTTTAAAAATGGCAAAGTATTGAAAAGTATTTCCACGGATATCTTGGAAATGCTGATGCCATAGAAAAGATTATTTCAAATAAATTGTGCGTTTTAAAAAATCTACACTTTTTGTATAATAGGTTTTTGTCTATCTTATGCTTTATCAGTTAAACAAAATTATAAAAAAATATTAATTTCAGGGTTTGTTTTCTTCCTTATCGCCAAAAGTTTGAGGCTGTTACACTCTTAAATAATAATGGAGCCAAAGGAAGGATTTAATTTAAGGGAATGTTTAAACTTGTGTCAAGTTTAGTTGACCATTTGGGTAATCTTTACAGAAGTTCTTGGTGGTACCATATTTCCAGAATTGGAAAATTGTTGGGGCAATTAAGGACATTAGAAATACACCATCCACCAATTTATACAATTTCCATGAATGTTGATACAGTTTCTTTTCTTTCTCTCCGTCTTTATTTTTGTTTTAAATCCATTCATATAACACAGGGCTTTACCATATTACAGTTATAACTGATAAAAGGGAAAAGTTAAACAAAAAATATATAATGGTACATAGATTCCATATATAAAGAGAATAAAGTTTATGAAATTAACAAAAACTTCTATCAAAATTTAAAACTCCACTTATGTGATTCTGATTACAGCAACTAGTAACCTCTAAAAGGAAGATAAATTGAGCCGAAAGCTCAATGGCTGAGATAAAATATATTACATTCAATTGTGGAGATTGAATCAACAATAAGTACTCATACTGTTTCGCCTATCAAATTACAGCAATTTGGTAAGTGAAGCAATGTTAAAGTTGATTCATTTTCAATAACTTTAATTATTTGCTTCACTGTGTGTAAATTCCAATGATTTTAAATTTGCATTCATTTACATAATATTTCCTTCAGCATAGTTCCTTTCCATGGTGACACAATTCTGCCAATGATGTAAAGTGTGTGAAAACTTTGCTGCAAATCATGTTGAAACTGCTGCATTTGCACTGATTCCCATTGCTTGTTGACACTCACATGGTTATTATAAAAACTTTTATGCCAGATATCAATTCGTCCTTTTTCCACTCCTGCTCTACCATAAGCCTCTTAAAGTGTTCTTAATGTCTCTGAAGTACAGTTGCATAAAGAAAAAAACTTGATTGCATTTATCTATAGCTGGCTTCAAATTCAACAAATTGAATAACACACATAAACGGTACAATGTTGTTGCCATCCACTGACAATAATTACCTTGATTATGAAACTTTTATGAAAGTTATTTTATGAATACTTCATGTGAAACTATTGTGCACTGCATTACTCCTCTTGGCTAAAATATTTTACTGCAAAACTTTCTAAAGTTAATAGAATATTATACATTTCATTATCTTTTAAAAATATTGAAATAATATGATATTAATGTGCAGTGTTATTATTCTATTTTTTTTATAGGAGATTTTGGTGGGCATTGTAGGCAACATATGTTGCATTCCTTCAGTACGCAACAAACTGGCTCTTAGACAAGATTTGATATGCAGTTTACTTCGGCTTCTATCATTGCCAGACGTACCAACACTGCTTCAGTTGATGCGACTTATACAAACCTGTGCTTGGGATTTGAGAGGCTCAGAAAGTAATTCTTTAGAATCATTGGAAAACCAAGAAGGCCTAAAAGTTTATAACTGCGTGGAAAAGGATATAGGGCATGATTTGAATGTTGGTGCTTCTAACTCTGTAGTGGACCTACAGAGTAAATGTGCAGAGGTAGTAAATATTTCTGAGAAACAGAGACAGAGTGTTGAGCACCAGGATCCTAAACAAAGTACTTCCAAGAATTGTGTGTTAGAAAGAAGTGATTTTAAGGCAAATCTAGTGAAAAGCAGCTCTGATGGTCACTTATCACAAAAGGCACTAGAACCACCAATTGATGTCTCTGAGAATTTGTGGAAGCAAGAGTTAATGGTTATAAATAAATGGCTCCCTAACATTATCTTCATTCTTAATAGTTCAACTAACGGTAAGTGTCAGTTTCCTAATACAGAGCTAATCGGTTATATACTATGTGCAGTAATGTAGTTAAGTTCAGCTGGCTTTCAACCAATATGACAGACTTGCAAAATTAACAATTGTTAATACTCTTTATGAGATATGTGTCACATTTGTAGTATTTTGGCACAAAGAATCCAAAATTGAGTTCAGATTTTCTTTACTGTGTACCATTTTTTTATGGCAACATTCACGTTTATCAATGCAAATACAGTGTATTAATTTAGAAATAAAAGTGAAAATTAAATATGCTTGCAACAAATATTAAATGTTTGTTTTACTAAGAAAGTTAAATTGTCCTTAACTGATAACTAGGAACCACATTTAACATAATAAATAATAATATTAATAATATTTATTTATTTATTGTCCATAGACTTCATACAAGTTTCGAACATTGTCATACATTCTGCATTATCAAATTACATTAAATACACATTCATTTTACATACACACTATTTCCTTTGTGCAGTTTGACATTAAACAAGTCTTGGTCACTTATATTTAATTGCTATTTACATATATACAGTTTTGAATTAGATATATTTCAATCTCTTTCATTTATATAACAGAACATTTTTACAAATCTTTATCCACTATAATTAACTTGTATTAACATAAATATCACAGTTCATCCAACCTATATAAACATTTTTACAAATCTTTCCTTTATGTAGTTTAACCTCCATTAGTAATTTATTGAATGGTATCAGTCCCTTGATCAATGGGTCCTTGCACGTAGATTTAAGGTTAACGTGTGTCGTGTGATAATTGTCCTTACCTCTAGTATGATAAGTGTAAACTACACTGTTACTTAGCCCATTATTTACCCTTTTTGTTGCAATGACTATTACCTTATATGCATGTAACCCCACCACTGTAAGAATTTTGTTATCTATAAATACATTTCTATGTGATTCTGTGTTTGCTAGCCTATATATACATTGTAAGCATTTTTTTTGCCGTACCAATACCCTATTCATATTAGCAATGCTGGTATTGCCCCATAATTCTATGCCATAGGAGATATAGGGCTATATGATTCCAAAATATAAGGTTTTTTTATCTAAATACAATGATAATTGTCTTAATGCATATATATTAGAACTGATCTTTTTACATGCATAATCAGTATGAGCTTCCCAAGTTAGCTTACTATTTATGTGTATGCCCAAGAAATTATGGTTGTCAACTTTTTCAATTTTAGTGTTATTCAAAAATACAACAATATCTGCTTCTTTATTAACATGGCGATGTTCAAATAGGATCAGCTTACTTTTACAAGGATTTACTTTTAAGTTTATAGTATTAAGGTAGTTTGCTAGCTGTTTTACAGAATGGGAAATTGTTTTCTCTAATTGACTATGCGATTTATCAAGGCAAATCATTGAGATATCGTCTGCATAGGATATAATAGTATTTGTCATGATATTTGATAGGCTATTTACATATACTAGGTATAACAGTGGCATTAGAACAGACCCTTTTGGTACTCCAACTGTTACTTCTGTTTGTTCCGATATGAACTTTGTATTTTTTTATTCCTATTTTATGGTAAATTTCTGTCAAAATTTTCTGTTGCTTAGGTAAAATTTAACTATGTTTAACCTTTTGCCTCTTATGCCACAAGATTCTAGTTTATATATAGGGTAGTTAAATCATATTCGAACCCACTCCACTGCGCGAGACAGCTGGCAGTTGCCGGGGAAATTACCCCGGCAGAGGTGGATTAAAATCCTTACCTTATAAAAGATGCTGGAAATGTTAACCTTCTGCTCTCAAGCAGGCAGCATATCTCGTGTAAATATTCTTGCTCGCTCTCCGAAGCTCAGCAGCAGGAATTCTTGTGATTTGTTGCACAATATTTTCTCTAAGTTCCTGTAGTGTGCGAGGATTGGAACGATAAACTTTGTCTTTTAAAGAACCCCATAAATAAAAATCACAACTCGTTAGGTCAGGAGAACAAGGGTACCACAAATCAACACTAATTATTCTGTCATCAAATACCTCTTTTATTGCATATAATGATTCGGCAGCCATATGTGCTGTTGCAGAACCAACCTACGATTTCTCTTCTTCTGTCAAGCGATTGCAAAATGGTCTCAGAATTAACCTCTGATATCCCTCTGCATTTATTGTTTCATCCAGTAGCACAGGTTTTTCTGAAGCCCAGTATCGACTGTTGTGAGTATTCACACGTCCACTTAGATGAAACCAAGATTCATCAGTGAAAAACAAAAGCTGTGGGTGAATGAAACCCCTTTCTACGAATTGGAAAAACCAGTTACAATAATTCACGCATTTAGCGGGATCATTTGGCTTTAATGCTTGCACTTGTGTGTAGCAATAGGGCTTCAGTTTCAACAGACGTGTAGCATTTTTTGCAGAAGATTGAGATACACCGGTTTGCTGCACTAGTTTTTTCAGCGATTTTTGAGGCGAATGCTCCAAAGCGGCACCAATCACAAGAATTCCTGCTGCTGAGCTTCAGAGAGTGAGCGAGAATATTTACACGAGATATGCTGCCTGTTTGAGAGCACATCTATTATAAGGTAAGGATTTTAGTCTGCCTCTGCCGGTGTAATTTCCCTGGCAACTGCTAGCTGTCTCACGCAGCAGAGAGAGACCGCGAGTGGGTTCGAATATAATTTAACTACCCTATATTAGTGTTTGGTGTGAGACACTGTTGAATGCCTTTGACAAGTCAATGAAAATTCCTGCAGTATTAATATCCTTATCAAGATTTTCCAAAATTCCATGTATAAAATCTGTAACAGCCGTAATTGTTAACAGACCTTTTCTAAAACCATGCTGATGGCAATGTAATACATCATTTTTACTTAAAGATCAACCATTCTAACTAATATAATTTTCTCAAAGACCTTCCCAAACACCGAAGTTAATGATATTGGCCTGTAATTATTGATGTTATTTTTATCTCCCTTTTTGTACACTGATTTTATGATTCCAAGTTTTAGACAGTTTGGAAATATTTCTGCATTTATGGAGCAGTTTATTAAGTGATTCAGGATAGAAGCAAGAGAATTTTTGCACTTATTCTAGATTTTGATAGATATACCATCCTGCCCTGAAGATGTTTGATCTTTAAAGCTACTTATTATTTCTTTAATTTCCTCTACACTGATGTTGCTCATGAAGATGGTATTTACAATATTATTCTGCATCTGTATATTAATTTGTGGAGTATAAATATTCTTAGTGCCTACAGTTGCAAAATGGTTATTAAACACGTTACAAATTTTGGTAGGATCCTTTATACATTCACCTTCATGAAGTAACCTAATGTTTTCACCAACATTACTACAAGTGCCACATCTATCCTTGACTAAATTCCATACTGCATTGTTTATATTATTGTTATTTATTTTTTGTTTATAATACTATGATTTTAGGTTAGTTAAGTGTCCTGTGTTACTCCCTTTTTAACTGTATATATCTTTTTTTTTCTGTGCTCTTCTATTTTTGGTAACATGTGCAATTCATATGCACATTTCATTTTGTTACGTAATATATGGATTTCATTAGGTAATTTTAATTTCTGTGCGGGCTTCTTTTTGATATTTTTACTTTTAATGGGGGGCAATATCGAAATAAATAATTAATATCGTCTTAAATGTTTTCCGTTTTTCACTACTACTTTGTGCTGTGTACAAGTCCAAATGTCCATTTCTAGTATGCTATTAAGCTTATTTACATTCTCATCCGACATATTCTAAATTCATAATTTATATCTTCATTGATAGCTACAGTGAATTCATATATGTCAATATATACATCATGGTGGTCAGAAAGATGAAAGTTTTGTGTATCTATTGAGTAATAGCCTATTTTTATATTTGTGCATATACGGTCAATAATAGTTGCTGTTTGTGAGGTCACCCTTGTTGGTTCTTTTACCACATCATTTAAATTATAAGATTTTAGGATATCAATTAACCTACAGTAATCCCTATTAGTGTTATCTACATTTATATTGATATTGCCTAAGATTGTCAGTTTAGTTTCTTTAGTCAGTAATTTGTTAAGAATACCATGTAGGTGCTTGTAGAATTCAGAAACCAGAGCATTTGGTGTCCTATATACTCCCAGGATAGTGTGCACTGTGTTTTCGTTAAATATCTTAATTGCAGCTACCTCTGTAGTTTTTTCTGTGCTTGATGTAGGGGTCCATTCTAAAGTTTGGAATTTTACACTATCTTCAGCATATATCGCAACACCTCCACCCTTATGTTTTTGTCTACAGAAACTGCTTGCGAGTTTAAAATTGGGATCCTGCACATATTTATATTACTATCACTAAAACCATGTTCTGTGATAACAGCTACTTGTGGTCTTACCTCATCTAGAACTACTTCTAAGGCCTGTATTTTATTGCATAGATACTGTGCATTTTGGCGAAATATTCTGAATGTTTTGTTTAAGTGAGATGTTGCTTCCTCCACTGCTGGGAGTTTTCCGGCATTTGGGGACAATCCTCATCTTTGAGTGTATGTACCATGCCCACAGAATCAGCCAGAAGAGCCTTTTCTCTTTTATATACCTTATCTATAGCCTGTCTAATCATTTTCACAACATACCTTTTACCTCTGACATTCAAATGAAGAGCCATGGGCATTGAGCTTATCCCTTTCTAAATTGCTTATATCTATCACCTCTACATTTCTGTTACCTGTACAGATGGATTTTATAAGTCTGTTGGTTTTATGTATTGCCTGATTTACACAAGATGTATGCATTAAGTCATACCTGTTGGCTATATTAACTACTACTATAGTCTTCTCTTGATTTAGTCTTGAGGCTAGAGCTGCTTGAAGCTCCAGCATTGCATGATGAGCTTCATTTTTATACACGTCGTTTGCTCCGCCTATGAGGACTATGATTTCTGGTTCATCAGTATCTTCTTTGGCAATTTTAATCACATGCTGAAACTTTGCATTCGGTAGTGTGTACCCAGTTATGTTTCCGTCCGGCATCGTCTCTTTAAGCAGCATTGCTATCCCTCGGCCATGACTATCTCCGTAGATTGCTATTTTGTTTCTCTTCTTTTTTTCATTTGATACTCACCTCATTACTTGCATTTTCCTTGTTGAAGTCTTCAATTGTGTCCTGTTCAGCCAATATGCTGTAGGAGTTTGATAATGCTATAGTGGGACTATTCATTCGCGTGTGATTACTTGTTTTGTTTGGATACCGTCAATCATTTTATTCTGTTTCCTCTTGATCTTCTTTATGGCTTTCTTTTTTTAATCTTGCGATTTCCCTGTAAGCTACTTTCATTTCATTGTGGTTACCTTGATCTTCTGCAAGGAAGCTACTTGATCCTTTTCCTGCGTCATATCGTTCACGCCTCATGTTGCACTAGAATTGCTTTTTAATATATCACTATATGACTTCTTGAGCTCTTTAATTGATTCACGCATTCAGTTTCACTTATATTACCTTTTTCACTTATTTCGCGTCGATTTCTTAGGTTATACTTGCTGTTAATAACAGTTTTTACGAACACACTGTATAATGAAACTTTACCCGTCGCCATCTCAAGCGATGCTTTATACTGTCTTATTCCCTTGGTGGTGAAACCATATTTGTTGCTTTTCCTCCTGTTTGAGGTTTCTGGAATGTCACAGTATTATTTTACAGAGACCTTGGAATTTTCTTTGTTTTCAGCTAATCTGTCAACTCCCAATTCATTTCAAATATAAAAAAGGACTTCTTCATACAATTACATTAGTTTTTTTTTAATCCAAAACAGGTTTCAGAAGCTGTTGATCCTATCATCAGCTGATTATGATTGGCGAGGTTGATGGACAATGGTTGGTTGAATTCCCTGATAGTCAAGCATGTAGATGTGCTTGCTAACAAAATATTGTTCTATTGGGATATCAAAATTCATAAGTTGCAGCGAATTTTTATAAGATTTTCAACCAGAAATAGAGCAAGGAGAGTATCTCTCTCTCTCTTCTTTGTTTTATTATTTCATTATTTAATACACCCTTTTCTTCTCTATCATAGGTACATATCATGTTCTGTTTCCTTTACATAGCTACCCCAACTCTCATGTTTTATTTTTCTTACATCTCTTTTAACCAAGGTTGCTTTTCTTTTGTAATCTTTTTAAGACTAGATTTGTGGTGTTGTTACTTCCACCAGACACATCAAGGACATGTCACCTCAACCCCACTCTACAAACTCTCCCTCCTGTGCAAGCGTAATCAACTAATCAAAGCCAATATGCAAATGTATGCACTAACAATGAGTTGCCAACAATAAGCTTTGTCAGCTGTTTTAGGATTAGGTTTATTATTTAGCGATTATGTGTGTGTGTAGGGTTATGAGGTATATTCTTGCTTTGAAGCCATGGCAAAATTTCAGCTTTCCTAGAATTTGTATTGGGGATTTTTTCTTATAGCATAGAGTAATAGCTCACATTGTCCATCACTGTCATACATCCTTGGTAAACCATCCCTAAACACAACATTGTTCATCTCTCGATGATTATCACCACCACTTTTTGACTGAAAGACTAAATTGTCCCTTCTATGAAACATATTTGGCTGATTCAGCATGGCGATTGTTATTAGACATGACTCTTTACCTAATGGGATCTTTAGACCACTGTTTCTTTTAGAATTTTGCCAGTTTAAAATCATTGAATTGTTTTGATTTACCCATGTTTCATCAATATAAATAATAGGAGAGGGTGGATTTCCGTTTTTATATCGTGCATTGCTCTTAGAGATGAGGTCTTTGCCAAAATAATATCTTTTCTCTCCATCAAAAACTGCAAGTTTTCCCAAAATGTTGTGCAAAGAAGCAATATGTCCTGTGTAGTCCATTTTGTCATTTAAAACCACTTTAAGATTTCTAAGTGTAGGGTATTCACCACGATCATAAAACCCCTGTACTGAGCGATGGATTAAGTCTTTTGGAAGTCGTCTACCTCTGTGACAGATTTTTGACATGTAATGTTTTTTTCCTGGAGAGGAAAACTACGGCCCTGGGGCGCTCTACATTTCAATTACACTTTTTTGGGCTTCCTCACATATGTTTCCCTGTTCTTACGGACACTTGTCATGCTTGCAATTACTTTTGTGTATCTTTAAAGAAATCAAACCTTTTCTTGGCAGTTTTCCAGGGCTTTAAAAAAGTTACACACTTTATATACAGTGTCTTTCGACTGTCATCTAATACCACTCAAATTTGACGTCATTATGCACAAGTAAAACACAACACAAATTCATGCACTATTGGAGAAACGTTTTAATCAGAGCAATTAGAGAAGGGAGGACTGTTGCGGTGGGTGAGGGGAAAGTGCATTGGAGAGGGAGTATACAAGTGTGGTGTAGATTTTGGGACGAGTGTTTTTGACTTACCTGGTCAGAATGAAAGGACTATAGATAAACCTTTTATGCACACCTTTTTACTTTCTCTACTACGTATAGTAAGTAGGGGAAGTATTGCATTCCACCCAAAAATTCGATACCGAGATTTCACCGGAAATACATGTTTTGATACCTCCTGAATCCAAAAAAAGCATTTTTGGAAACATGTCCGTGTGTGTGTGTGTGTGTGTGTGTCTGTGAACAGCATAACTCAAAAACGAACAGTCGGATAAACACCAAACTTGGTATTTAGGTTCAGTATCTTCCAGAGATGCAACACGAAGCTTTTCAAGAAAATCCCCCCACCCCAGACTACCCTTTACATGGAACATTTTTCGAAAATTTTAATTTTCTCAAAAATGGCTCTAACGATTTTGATTAAAATATCATATGTTTAAGATAATGTCATGAGAAATGAAATGTATATCTCGAATTTTCTGGGAATGTCTCCAAAAGTATTCTTCATTGTGAACGACTTTTGCATAACTGGTAAACCATAAGAGATAGACAAAATTTTACTACACAAAAAATGTAGATCTCGTTAAAATACACAACTTATGTCATATACATTTCTTTTGTTGAGTGAACCGTTTTCGAGATATTGCTTGTTATTCCCTTAAATTTTCCAATACTTATACTTTTTCTCAAATCCGTTATTCATTTTTTTATGTCCTGGACTTGCAAAGAGAATGGAATGCGCCGCATAGCAACCAGCGTTAAAATATTTGACCATCGCTTAAAAGCTACCATATTCCCCTTGCATCTACAAGAAAATTACCAATAAGATTGACATCTCGATATCTCCATTAACATAAAGCATATGGAGAATAGGCGTTTGTAAAAATAGATTGTACAAGAGTAGAAAAAGTCATGTGAGTGTAACACATCAGATTTTTTTTTATGTCCTGGACATGCAAAGAGAATGGAATGCGCCACATAGCAACCAGCGTTAAAATATTTGACTATCGCTTAAAACCTACCATATTCCCCTTGCATCTACAAGAAAATTATCAATAAGATTGACATCTCGATATCTCCATTAACATGAAGCATATGGAGAATAAGCGTTTGTAAAAATAGTTTTTACAAGAGTAGAGATAGTCATGTGAGTGTAACACATCAGATTTTTCTTTTCTATCATAGGGTTTCATCTTCATTCCACAGTTTCAGTCATTGATTTTGTATACTTTTAATTTTTTTCTTCTTGTACCTAGCGCTTCTATTGCTGTCTTATAAAGATAATGTACTTCCCATACAAACAACCTTATTTTTTACTAGCAAGCACGTAATCTATAATTGATTTGCTGCCTTGAGCTGACAAGGTAATTTATACATTACGATGTCTGTAAAACGTATTTGTAATTCTTATTCTATTATATACTGCAAATTCTTTTAATTTATGCCTGTTGTTATTCAGGATATCTTCACCACCTGTACCAATTACACCTTGTATTGGTGTATTACCCATTTGAGCATTAAAGCCTCCTAATATTATTAAACAGTCATTTGTATGTATATTGTTAACTATAGTTTGAAGATTTTCATAAAATTCATCTGAGAACTTTGTTCTACCTTCTTTGGGTGCCTTTATTGCAATTATTGTTGTACAGGGTGGAAGTGAAATGGTCCTACAGACTGGGGGCAGTGGGAGAGTAGATGTAGGGGCTTCTGATACTTTTTGTAATTAAATGCACTGTTTTATTAGAAAAAAATACTTTTACCCAAAAAGTTTACATCACCTTGCTAGATTAATATTGATTAAAGGATCCTAATTTATGACTATATTCATGGAAAATTGAATTAATGACAACTTTTTCCTTTGGCATATTTCAAAAGAATGAAATGTTTTTGTGTAAATTAAATCCATAATTTGTTGCCTCCTTAGTTCTGTCAGAACTGGCAGCATCGCATTAGCTGTGTTTACTTTCTTCCGATCTCACTGTAGATTACGGGGAATGTTTTTCTTAATGCATGTAATTGTTTTTTTGTTTTGTTTTTCTGTTTTTTTTTTTTTTGTTTTTTTTGGGTCAAAGCCACAAGTTACGATCAGAGCAGTTAAAGTAGGCAAGGAAAAAAGAAAGGAAACAAAGGACAGCAAATCTTGTTACAGAACAACATACACAATGCTGCAATTTTCAACATCCGAATACCTGAACATGATCTTAATTTACAGTGCAATTCTCGATCTGCTCAATGACTCTATGCTGAAAGATTTCCTAACATGATTGTACCAAGTGCAGACACATTTGTTGCCATTTGCCAGCGGTCCGTGATACAGGTAGTATAATTCCGAGTTGTCGTAATTGAGGGCATGTAGAACACTTCCTCTAAACTCTTATTTCAAATTTACATCCTGGAGGCAAGTTCAGATATTTTAAATCAATCCCAATGTTTTGCACACTTGTAAATGCTAATAAATGCTAGTTATTAAGGTTATGGTCATTTTTTGTTTCTAAAGCTACCAAGTAAATAATGGTAGCCCGTGACTGGAATTCATTAGGCACAAAGAACAGTGTCAGTTTTATTTACCTATATTTTTTTGAAATATTTTGATATGTCAAATATACTCACGCACACAAATCTTATCAGTAATGTTAGTGTTGCAAATTTCATTAACCCAAGTTTTTTTTGCGCTCATAAGGTTATTGTTAAATCATATTAAAGTAATCAGTGGCGAAATTGCTTCTAAAAACTTCTGCATCATATTATACAGATTACTTTTTTAGACCGGTAATTAATGTATGTGCTGGCATGAAGCACATTAGTCTCATTTTAAAATGGGTATATCAAAATTAAACAGAAGCATACACTTCCAGGTTGGCCAAAACTATAAAAAAATTGCACATAAATTTTCTTTAAGCATATTGCAATGGAGTGTAAATTCACATTATAAATTATGCTTTCTTAAACGTTTATCAGTTATTAGTACCAAATTGTTAAATTCAACACAGAATAATGGTGCTAATAATGTAAGAGATGTTTCACCTAAGATTGCCATAACCTTTGGAATGCTTATTTTCATTTCAAGTAAAGCATTGCATTGTCACAAATATCATTGCAGTATGGCATTGCATAATAATTAAAATGTACTTTTTAAACTACATACATAGGCTTTATGTGTACTCAAACCTTTAAACTGTTTAATATCAGTAACAATTCCACTTGAGTTCTTTACCTTACGTGGCATAAGCCTCTCAAACAGAATAGGCCAGGTATTCAGGCCTTTAAACATATCAAATAAAATATTTGTAATTACATGGGAATGTAGAATTTGAGGTAATGTTTACATATGGTGCTGTGAACAATAACCTGACTTTTTCCCGGAACTTTCTGGTGTCTCATGCGCCAGCGACAAAACATCTGAATTCGATACATGGCCAACATTACTTAAATGGTTTTATAGAGTGTTAGAATAATTCAAGGTGCTGTCAGTGGAAGCAGACTACTCAATCAACAAGTTGCGCCATATTCCCAAATACTCCTACTTTTAAACTTGATTATCTAGTTAATGGTGCATTTAATTACAAAGAATGTTGGAAGTTTTTGTTCATCTACATCCACTCTCCCACCTCCCACAGTCCACAGGATCATTTCACTTGCACCCTGTATATCCTCTTTATATCTTCATTCTTAAATTTTATTATTCTTTCATTTACGAATGTGTGTATGTTTATTCTATTTTCCAATTTTACTATTAATCCTAGTATTTTGAGGTATCCTGCTACAAAACATTATGTAGTATGTAATTCAATTGAGCTTATATTTTGTTTCAGATAATACTGCTACATCAATCTTCAATCTTTTCAATTTATTTTGTAGTTTAATTTCTTTGTGAGAAAAACTTCTTACATTTCAAGTTGTCGTCGCTTATAAACAATATAATTTTTATGGGGAGGGATTAGCAGTCCCTCTTTCAACCCTCACTTTGGAGGACCAGGTTTGATTTTGGGGTGTCCTAGTTTATCACCTTCACTATGGCTTTGAGCTTCATCTGTTCCCCATGTAACCCTGGGGCTGAGACCCATAACAGGTTCCATCCATCTCCTGGGCCATGAGGACCTGTAGGTTGTGTGGGCAGGAGTGCTACTTCTGAAGTGCAACTACCTCTTACAGATGATTTCCACCTGCTATCTGTCTACATCCTTAATGCTTTATGAAAGTATTTTCCTTGAATCCAAGCTCATTGCACAGAGGAATCAGAGGAAACCTAAGAGTGAGGTTTCAGAAAAGTAAAGCATATTTTCAGTGACATATTGGGTTTATTTTGAATGATGCGACTGACAGCTGCTAGATTCATAGCAGATTAGATGACCTTGCTCTCCAGTAGCCTAGCTGAAATGCCTACAGAGGGACATTTCTGGTTCAGTCTGACAATGTTGGTCATGGTGTTTAGAGGGAATAACATGTGAAGCTGTGTGTAGGTCTAGTATATACTACAGAGCAGCTTGTGTTTATTATATTAAGTTTTGCTCAAGTGCTATCACATGTGGACTGTCAGCTTGAATTTATAGAGAAATTCCCTGGTACATTGTTTCCAACAAATCTAAGAGATTATAGTTTGTTAGAAAAAATTAAAAAAATGTGGATGCTAGGCAGAAGGGCAGCCAGCAGTTCTAACCGAGGAAAACTTAGGTGAGAGAGCTACCAAGGAAATCACTGCCTCGTATGATGTGTTTTTAATGACAGACTAGTCTGCTTATTCTCCAGATAAATCCATGTGATTAATATCTGTGGGAAATCTTAAAGATAACGTTTATGCAACAAAACTCGATATGCTTGATAAATTAAAAGATAGTATCTGTCATGCGTTTCCCAATATAAATTTGAACAGCTTTTATAATTAAAATTAATTCATGATGTTTCACACTGTAAGCATTATCTAGGGGAGAAACAGTTTACTGGTCTGCACCTAATTCATGAATGGATTTGTGTAGGAATGCCGTGGGAGTGACAAGCTATCAATCACAATCACTGAAGAGTAACCTGAGAACCTTGTTGCTTTAATAACTAAGTAACCATACTTTTGAAGGCAATCTTTGCTCCTGTTTCAGATAAAGGAAGTCGTCTAGTGCCTATATATATTATTTACACATTATTTTACTTAATAGTTTTTTTATAAGAACATGTCTCGAGCACCTTTGTGACCATCATCAGCTTTCCTGTAGCACAGGGTGCCCAATGGACAAAAGTCGTAATGGCTTTAACTGTCTGGTAGTGGCCTGATGAATTGATTGGTTTTCTAGCATCAGAATGCTAAATCTTACTCACATTACTACTTCTATTGTTCGCTTATATGTTTTAAACAATTTTTTTTTCTTTCTTTTTATCATTTTCCCATCTGAATGATGTGCTACTATTGCAGATTACTTCCAACGTTTATAACTCATGTTCCTGAAGTTTTGTTTTGTTCAGTTCCCAACTTTCTTTTTTCAGTTTTCACAGCTGAATTACTAGATACCAGACTTGCATGTTATTGATAATAAATCTTAAGTAAGCATTTCATAAGATTCTTGATGGTGCTGTGGTTGTGTTCTCATAAGCCGGTGTTCAATTTTTGTTTGCTAAATAGGTTTTGGTGCTAGTTTGTTGGCATTTTTTAAATATTGGACTTTGTTTTTCTTTTCTTTATTTTGTTTTAATTCTTGTTTTTATTTAATTTCTTTTGTTTATGCTCAAGTCCTTTAACCAGTTAGGGCACATTGGATGATGAATGAATGTTTTAATTTTTAAGTCAAATCAAAAGAATATCTGCGGATTTTTAGTATACATGATAAGACAGATGGCTGCTTTAGTCATCTTCCTGTGCAATTTATTTATAGATTATTGATTTCAGACTTTTGGAATTGTAGAGTTGCTCTAAGTTGGAATTTTTGTTGTTGTAACATACAATCAGTGTAATGTCTAACAGATGGCCTTGGTTGCATAGACAAGTTCTTGTACCATCTATCTTCTATTTTGTTTTAATCTGTAGGTGTGCAATTCTAGGTGCGATTTTAAATATTCAATCCAGCATTTACCTGGCAACAGAAAAGGAAAGCATATTATATATATATAAAAAAAAATCATACCAGATAGCTCTTAAACAAATTTAATTCCCATAGCATTCATTGAAAACAATTACAGAAAAGCTGCATCTATGTCAGGTATATTGTGCAAGTCATCTGGTGCAGCCCTTGCTGTCAAAACCAATCAAAATAATTTTTACAAGTTAAATGGTTGAATTTTTATAAAGATATATTGCTTATAAGTTGCCTGTGTTAGGAGGATGAAGTAAAGTAGCAGACTTGAGACTTCACAAAATTCATAGAAATTCATAATCAAAGCGCTTTTCTCACTATCACAATCATCATGTCTTGACTTACTTGAAAGGCATTAAACAAAAAATAAATTGTTTCTGAATGAACATTTTTCTTTGGGTTTTTAGACATTAGGACAAACATGTCGCTGGTTGGTTGAAATGATAATGCAAAAGATCAAATGTCAGTGGAAAATATTTTTTTTTTTTAATAAAGGACAGTTTCCAGGACCAAAAAGGTGGATGTTAAGTGTAGGAAAGTGGTGGTAATGGAAGCAATGCTTGAAGATTCTAGTGTAAACTGTAATATATTTTAGGACCTTTGGGTATATTCAATTAAGATTTTAGTGAGATGCTGTTAATAATAAATTTATAATATTTACAGTTTTCGTATTGTATACTTAAAATTAATGTTTAATCACTCCAGCTTCATGTGTTACAGAGACTATTGCCTCTATCATCAGCCTAGACTCCCTGCACTTCCTTCTGTGACTTGTAGATGACATTTCTTGACTGGATGTACTGTGTGTGATGAGATCATTTTCAATGGGATATCAACATTTAATAAACAGTGTTTATTTTTATGTACAAATAGTTTTTCTTAAACTAAGAGTTCAACTAATTTTTGAAGAGCTTTTAAAAGTGGTTTTTCTTTCGACAAATGATAGACGGATAAATGTGAATGTATTTTTGCACAAACTATGTTCCAAAATCAATAGAGAATTTGAAAATAAATCAGCTTCTGAGCTATGGTATGTTTGCTGTGTCATGATCTTCTGAGCTTCCACTTAATACTATCTTGTGATGGTCTAGAATACAGGAAATTGGTGCTCACTACCTTTGCAAGAGAATTTTGATGGCGATTATTTAATTGAGCAGTGATGCCATTCAGTTTTTCCTGGTTAACACATCTTATTTTCTGATCCTTGGTTTTGAATTTTTAAGTTTCCTTTATGAACTGTAGATCTCTCACATGGACACACTGCAAAATACCTTCAAATATTATATGGCCCTGCAAAGCTGATTCAGTACTTAAAAAGTATAATAGGAGAACGGGCATTGTTCTGTATTTAATCTTTGAAGCATGGACAACAGAGAAATGAAACATGCAACTCCTCACTGTATAAAACTAAACATATTCTAAATGGTTTTGTCATGGCAATATATGCTTGTGTGCAGCTGCAATCTGGCGTGTGGGAAAATAAATTAAAACTCCATGTAAAGCCATGTAATATATAAGTAGTTTATTTTCATAAATGTGATTATTAATACTTGAGGTTATATTCTGCACAACTTAGAATTTTGTTTTTAAATAAAACATGTAATTGAAAACTATTTGTTTCAGAGGAACTGCTGGGTAGTACATTGTCATTAATGGATACACTTTGCTACATTCCTGTTGGCAGTGGTTTTCTGGGCAACTATCTAGCTAGTCCAGGTGAGTTGTAAGTGTCTTCATATCATCACTGTGGTCATCATCATTGTCAAGTTAATTTAACAATGCCAGCAATTGCAAGGGTCATATCAATGTTACCAAACGTGTCCTTCAACCCTGTAGCTTTGCCTCATTTTAGGCTATTCAAAGTTCATGTGGTCTGCCTTGCTGAAGTCTTAATGTCCAGCTCTGGGACTTCCAGGTACCTATACTTCTGTTACCATTCCAGTTCTCTCCACATCTCAATTCCTGAATACTACTTTAAGTGTATTGCCCACTTCCTGGGAGAAATTGTGCTGCCTGATGATTACCCTAAATTTATTATCTTGTGCTGTATCCCCTTTTTAAATATCCCTAATTTTCTAAGTTATTTTTTATTGCCAAATAGTTTGCTTTACCTGTAGAAATTATTTGTATTCCCATCTTTCTCGGATGAAAATGAAAATCTTCTCAGTCCTCCCTCCCCTACCTTCTCAATTTTCTCATTTCCACCTCTTTTCTGTTTTTATTTTTATTTACATTTTATATTGTTGGTCATACCATCCATCTGCTGCCTACCTCAGACATTTCTTGCACTCGTTAAAACATGTAAAAAAGAATTGCTTAAGTAATAGCTCCATGGAATGAAGAGGAATGTTTCCTCCCATATACAAAGTTAGTTGATATGGGTGGCTTAACAATTGTTATAAGCCAATGCTAGCAAGAAAATTAATAGTTAAATTACAAAGAGAAACTTTCAGAAACAGTGTAGGTGTTCAAAATTTATAACAGTACTGCCTCTCAAATAGCACTTCAACCAGAGGTGAGAAAAATATGCTGTAACTTTCTTTGGAGCAGTTCCATTCTTGGAACTGGAAGAAAAAGTGCATTTATACAGTTCCAAAATAACACTCCTCCTACTATGCACTAACTTAACATTTTAGTATTTTTTTAGCTGTTCTAAAACTAACACTCAAATAGAAGAATCCATTGCATTACAATATATCAGTTACAAAATTGTATATGATGCAAGATCTTAAAACACTATTAGTTCTTCCAAATTTTAATTCAGGGCTCTTGTGCTGCATTTAATTTATGGCATATACAACTTTTCAATGAGAGGCCAATCAATATGGTTTATTTTAATTAAAGACATAGAAACAAAACGGTTATCAATTCTTATTCATGCTTATATTAGCTGGGCTGAAAGAGGATAAGAGGAAGTTGTCTTCCATGAAACAAAGCAGCATGACTTGATGTGGAAAGGGTATCTTGCTGTTATAGGCATAAATAGTAAATGAGTATATGTAATAGTACTTGAGTATGTGGCTATTATTTTGTAATGTTTATTTGGAACTTGGTGTATTTATTGTATAGCCAGAAGTTACTGAAAAATAACATTTTACCCAAGTGTTTCATCTGCATCATCTAATCTTTGGACATTACACTGAGTAACTGAAAGAACTATAATTTCTCTGCTTTAGTTGCTGTTAATGACAACCAAAAATGAAAACAGTTATGCATTACCTTAAATTAACTTGAAGGACCAATAAATAAAATTTGCTCTTAACAGAAAAGGTGCCATAAAATTGTTGTGACAAAATTGGTCATTGTTCCAATATCCAACATAAATGCTCTTGACACTTGTCCCACTAACAACCAGTGAAAAACTGAGCTAATCAGATCCTTTTTCAAATGTGTCTTTGAAGGTTCTAAAAAGTAAAATGTATTTTGTTCAGTATAACTTTTTGGCTTTGAAAAGCTTCTTTATTGTAAGTTTAATATAATTTGAGAAGTCATATTAGAAAATGAGAAATTAAATGGAATCACTAATAAGCCTGGAAACAATAAGTGCTGTACCTGATATTCATGCTAAAGGTACAGGAAAAATTCCAAATAAAAGTCTCAACCAGGCAGGTTGAAACCAGAGTTCTGAGTTATGAGCAAGGTTAACCTTACCACCACACTGGCTTGCTTCACTTTAATGATGAACTCATTGTCTAACCCAGGCCTGCGGAACTTGCGCTCCTAAGAGTGCAAACAAAACTACCGCTACAGTACCCATCCCACAATTCCTGCTTAGCTGTATACTGCTGGTGTTGCTAACCATACAGTAAAACCAGTTTTGTGGAATGGGGTTTACATCACAATACTCCTCCTTTACGAGTTCTCCATGCTTGGTCTAACCCTCATGGTACTAAATTCCAAAGAGGTCTTGCGCCAATCAGGTGACTGCTGACTGTCTACATTAGAAGCATTACTGGTATTCAAACCAGTCCCTTGTCTCTTGAGATCTCATACTCTACACTTGGACACTGGGCATGCACATGAACACTTCCATCTGATATTGTATGTCTTAGGGACCTAAATAGCTCAGTGAGAAGTTATGCTGGTTAGTGCATCTCCGGATTATGGGTTTTATCTCAGCCTAGAACAATGGTGTGTATTTCTGTTTTTAAATGTGGCAGCCTGATGTCATGGTATAAAAGTGTTCTAGTGAGAAGACAAAATTCCAGCTATCTGGTAATGCTGGGAGTAGTACCATTAAATAACTCTTATCATTAAAATTATTATTACCTGGCCAAGGAAATTGTTTTATCAGCCATGTTGCACTGGAAGGTGGAAAAGGTGGGTGAAGGATGAGAAGGAAGCATAGTTATGATGCACATATTCCATATTCTAAATATTTGGTGGTACGGTTCATCAGGTAAATGCTATTCTTGGAAAGCCAAGACCAGCTTTATTTTTACTTTCACTACCATGTAGAGAAATTATTTAGATAGAGGAAATTGCATTCCATCCAAAAATACAGTATCGTGGTTTCATTGAAAATACATATTTTGGGGCTGATTAAAGAGAGGGAGAGAGAGAGAGGGAGAGGGGGAGAGAGAGAACTTAAAAAAAATCTTGGTGTGTTACACTCACATGACTTTCTCTACTCTTGTACAAACTATTTTTACAAACGCTTTTTCTCCATATGCTTCATGTTAATCGAGATAGAGATGTTAATCTTATTGCAAATTTTCTTGTAGATGCAAGGGGAATTGGTAGACTTTAAGCAACAGTCAAATATTTTAAGAACTGGTTACTATGTGGAGTATTCCATTCTCTTTGCATTACCAGGACAAAAAAAAAATGAATAATGAATTTCTGTTTGAGAAAAAGTATAAGTTTTGGAAACTTTAAGGGAATAACAAGCAATATCTTGAAAATGGTTCACTCAACAAAAATGTACATGACATAAATTGTCTATTTTAACGCGCTCTACATTTTTTGTGTAGTAAAAGTTTGTCTATCTCTTATGGTTTACCAGTTATGCAAAAGTTGTTCAGAATGACGAATACTTTTGGAGACATTCCCAGAAACTTTGAGATATACATTTCATTTGTGATGAAAATATCTTTAACATATGATATTTTAATCAAAATCGTTAAAGCCATTTTTGAGAAAATTAAAGTTTTCGAAAAATGTTCCATGTAAAGTGTAATCTGGGGTGGGGGGATTTTCTTGAAAACCTTTGTGTCGCATCTCTGGAAGATACTGAACTTAAATACCAAGTTTGATGTGTATCCGACTGTTTGTTTCTGAGTTATGCTGTTCTCACACACTCACTCTCGCGTGCACACGCGTGGACATGTTTCCAAAAATGCTTTTTATGGATTCAGGGGTTCTCAAAACATATTTCGGTGAAATCTCGGTATGGAATTTTTGGGTGGAATACAATACTTCCCCTACTTACTCTACGCAGTAGAGAAAGTAATAAATGTTGGATAAATACCAAACATGTTTATTTAAGTTCATTGTCTTACAAAGATGCAACTTGAAGCTTTTCAACAAAATTCCCACCCCAAACTGTCCTTTATATACAACATATTTTTTGTTATTTTTATTTTTCTCAAAAACCATATGTTTAAGCTATTTATATGACAAATAAAATTATATTTTGAAAATTCTGGGAGTAGTCTCTGAGGCCATCTTATTCATTAAGAATTTTGTACAGTTTTGTATAACTGGCAAACCGTAAAAAACTTAAGACAGAAAGTTGCTATACAAAAAAATGTAGATCTCTTTAAAACTCACAATTTATTTCAAATAACTTTTGTAGTAGCATCAGTCATTTCCAAGGTACAACAACAACAACAACAACAACAACAACGACAACGGCGACGATGATGATGATGATGATGATGATGATGATACCGAAACTTGGGCACAATGCCTTTTTAAATGTGTCAAATCTATCTTCAATTTGAAAGTGAATCTGTATGAATTATACTTTTGTGATTGAAATGTGCAGTTTTATGTTGCCTTTTTCTACCTTTTTAAATATAAAGGCCAATTTTATGAAATAAATGCTTTTTGTTGCCTTTATTTCATTATCTGTCTATTTATTAATTATTAAACATTTCCTTCAGGTATATTTTATTTCAGTAACCGTTAGTCCTTGACAATGAAAGTTAGTTTGTCGAATGTATATTATTGTCTTTAAGTTGCAGACAACATAGGCGTCCTTCAATCGGTTCATTATTTTCTTTACAACAATGAGTACTGCCATGCAAATGTAACAGAAAGCGTTTGAATAACCACTTGAGTTTATTTTAAAAGGCAATAATGAGTGCAGATCTAACTTTGTTTTTCTTTCAGTTTTCATTGGGACATTGTTGTAGCTAACAGCAGGATGCTGAAATTCAGTGTTTCTTTATGCAGTAAATTACAAAGTCACGTAATTTGGATCCAACGTATTTTGTACTGACGGTAAAGTACTCGCATGCAAAATATGCGAGCAGTCAGTAAACTACGAAAAGAAGTATTTTATATCACAGCATATCGGCACAATCAAACACAAAAATGCACTTTCCAAGGCTACTGGGAAGAAGATTTCTTTGCTTCCAACAGTAATTGCAACATTGAGTTGAAAATCCCAATTTGCATTCAACTTATGAAAAGTTTCCTCAGCGACGGAATCCCTTTGTGTAAATTACAGAATCCTACATTATCATAGTTTTTGGAGAAGTATACTAACCAAACTGTACCTAGTGAGTCAAGTTTGCAAACATGTTACGATGACACAATGAAAATCATAAAAATAAAATGAAAAATAAGAATATCTGGATTTCTGTTGATGAGTCAACTGATACCATGGGTCGTTTCATTGCCAACTGTTACTGGACCATTAGATTCTACAGAAGATGAATCAATGAAACCATTCTTGCTTACAACAGAGTGTCTTGAGAAAGTTAACAATTCAACTATCGCACAGTTATTCACCAGTTCATTAAAGTTACTGTGGCCTGAAGAAATTCAATACAACGTCTTACTTTTCATCAGTGATGCTGCACCATATATGAGAAAGGCTGGAATAGCGTTAAAAGTGCTATTTCCAAACATGCTTCACGTGACCTGCATAGCACATGGCTTTTACAGAGTGTCAGAAGGGATACGATGCTTATTTATGGATGTTGACAAATTGATTTCCAGTATTAAGAAGATCTTTGTGAAAGCCCCATCAAGAATCCTGACGTTTAAATCCATTGCACCAGATGAACCTCTGCTCCCCCCTCCCAAACTATAATAATGAGATGGGTGACATGGATCTCAGCAGCACTTTACTATGCTTCAAATTTCCAGGGTATAACTGAGGTGGTGAATGCTCTGGAGGATGAAGCATCTTCAATTGTAGCAGCCAAGAAACTTCTCAACTCTTCGGAAGTGAAAAATGACTTAACTTTCATTGCGGCCGAGTTTGGGTTCCTGCCACAAGTGATCTGCCAGCTTCAAGAAAGAGGACAACCTTTAACGAAGTCAGTGAAAATTGCGGATGATGCAATGCAAAGATGGACAGTGTACCAGGGAAATGGGGTTCATTAGTTAGCGAAAAGTGTAAAAAAGTGTTATCGAAAAATTGTGATCTGAATAAACTTAGAAACATTTCAAAAATTCTACAAGGTGACAATTCTGTTGCAGTTGAAATGGATCCTACAATGATGCTATGTTTTAGATTTGCTCCAATAACCTGTCGATGTTGAGAGGTCATTTTCTCATATGGAAAATGGTTATTTGTCAGGAGACTCAACGTGACCCCAGAGAACTTAAAAAAGCATTAGGTTGTCATGTGCAACGTATAAGCATTTTAAAATGCCCAGGCCCTTTTAAAAAATATTTCATTTTTGTGTCAATTACAACACTAGCATTTTGTTTAAAACTTTGAAGTTCTTTAAAGTATGACGATCGAGTTATTGAATTGTGTAATCTATTAAATAAATGGGTTTTTCTAATTGCCTTTTATTGCCTGTTTTAGTATTTATAATGCCTTTTTGCCTTCCTATTTTAATGATTTATAATGCCTGAACTTCCGATCTCTGCTAATAATAATGTTATTATTGGTTTGTATTTTTCAATACTTCAAGTGCTATCATCAATCAATTGTTTCTTGCGATGTCCTGGAAAGAGTATGGAATTTCAAAGTCAGCATATAATGACCCACTTTTAAACATTTCATTATCACTTTGATCTCTTATACCTACAACAAAATGAGTACCTAATGAAACTGTTTCTGCAAAGTTTGTCTCAATTAACATGAAGTAGATGGAAAAATAATACTTGTAAGAATAGTTAGAAGAAGCTGATAAAATAGACAATAATGGATAGAGAAAGTCATGTGAATGCAACACATGATATTTTCTTCAGGCTTTTTGTATTGTTTGCCTTTTTTTTCATTTTTCTTTATATGCGGGAATTATTTTAAAATGTAATGGTCCTGTTTCCCAGCTTTGGTAATGGCACTAATTGAAACAATGGAACAACTGGACAGAGAATACAGGACTGATGATACATATCCTAATGAGAAATTACAAACAGCTGCATGCCATTGGATATCTGTGCTGTCTGCTTTCACTTCTTTTTCTGAAGGAAGATCAGCACTAGGTAAGTTTGTACTTGAAGACTTAAGAAAATGGGTATTATGTTAGATTGAAAAAATTTAAAGCCATAACAGTGTAGGAAGTTTTGCTCATTGTTGTCTTCTCTATCTTGCCTTTGGCAACAATAGCACAAAATGAATGTAGTGCTGCAGAAGACTGTTATAAGGTTATGAAAAGACTAGAATTCATCACAACAAGCATTTGTTCATCCACTCAAATTGTTAAAATAATAAATTTTGTCATCTTACATCCCTCACATAACTTACATCTTTTGAGTATCATGTGGTCTGCTATTTGAAATATTGTAAACAAAGTTATGTTTGCTTTGTGGACCTAGTGGTTATATAAATTGCTGAAGTAATGGAAGGCCAGACCTATATATGAAACTGTTGAACAGTTTAAGGTTATTCTAAAAGTAAATAAGTATTGAAGTTATACACTTTTGTGTTTTTCAGGGAACCAAGCAAGAGCAGTAAATGCAGGCCTATGTAGACATCTTTTATTGCAATATTTGGACAATCCCCTCAATGAAGAACAAGCTCAATTTATTATGTTGGCTGTTACTGTAGTTGGAGCTTTGCTTTTGGATGTTGGTTATTTCCATCCTAAAACTTTCAATCGACTACTGGCCATACTTTCTATACTTAGAGGTAAGGTACTCTTTCACTTCATAGATCTAGGAATTTAACAGTCCAAATCACGATTTAGTTTATTGTATTGGACATAAAACTGGTTAAACTGAAGCACTGTGCTGCTGTATGAATAAATGAATGTTTTATTTGTTCATTACATGTAACCTGTACAGCTAATGCCAAAGTTTGTGTATAATGGATCTTACTGTTACTGTATGCTTTATTATTTTTGACAAATCAGACTTTTTATACTACTTGATTATAAGAAATTAATGGTTTGATTAACTGCTGTTAATCATCTCTGAATTCTTTCACTGCCTTAAGAACTTTGTCACTTCACTTTTTCTTTACCTTCCCTGGATAGTCACCAAATCTTTTCAGAAATGTTTTCTTGCTGTTTAGTTCTGTGAAACTTTTCCACCTTCTGGTAAAATCTTAAACACTTCAATTAGTAGTGCCCTCCTCCTATTATGCTCATACCATATCGTCCAGAATTCCGGTTTTTTTAGCTGTATTGCCATTGAGTTTTCTGTTCTATATAAAGAGCCAGGGTTAAAAATAAAGACATTTTTGCACAAAGTTCTAAGGTAACTTCTCTCCAAGTGCAATAGAAACACGAGACCTTGAAAATAAACACATTCATTTTCTAAACCAGATACGTTTTTCCAAGCTAATTAACATATCTTGGCGCATAAACAGTATTAAAATATTACAGATAAATAAAACAGTATTTATCAAATACTAAAAATGAATTTTTAATTGCTCTAGCTTCACTTCTTCATCAAAAACTTGTCTCCATCAGCTCAGAATTGTTGACTTTCTTCTTCCTGTGGCATTTCCGGACTGAATACACTATGTTACGAGTTCATTTCAATATGGAAACTTCAAAATTTAAAAAATTCCGGTTTATTTTTGTGTATAAATTTTTTTCCCAAATGGAGAGTTTGTCCGGTTTTCAAAAGGCTTGGATTTTCTTTCAGTTGATGACCTGTAGACCAAAAATGCTCAGCTATTGCCAATTTACCAGTCTGTTTATATGTTACATTTCTCATGTGCTCTTAAACTTTGTGTCCATGTTCTTCTTTGTCTTTCCTATGTACATTTTACCCATAATCCTTCTATCCAAAAGCTTGAAATTTTCCAGTGTAATTCTGTCCTTTACGTCAGTCCTGGTATGTTTATTAAACAGTGAGTGGTAGCTGCTGCTAGATTTATACCACATTCCTACCTCGGGTGGTGGCTTTTGAAGCTCACATTCAGGAGGTCCCAATTTTAATTCCCATTGGACTGTGACCTTGGGCTTTTCGTGGTTTTTCAAAGTCAGTAGGCAAAGACTATGAGAATGATGTACTACCATGAATTTTTCTGTCCCTAATTTCCTTTGAGTTTATTTCTCTTTTCAGCCTTCATGGTTGCAAGGCCAAGTGGGATGGGCAGTGGTATGTGATGGAAATGCTTTGAAAAGAGAACTGTTTCTTTCCCAGCATGGAACCTTCTGCCCAAACCTGTCCGTGAAGATAAGTAGGGCCTAGAAGGGGTAGCCAGGGATGTTCAATCTGAAAACATTAGGGACCCTGGTACAGCAGGGGTTGGAAGGAATAGCCAGGGATGTTCAATCTGGAAACCTTAGAGATCCTGCTGCAGCAGGGCCTCAAGGGGTTAGCCAGGGATATTCAGTTTGGAAACATTAGGGATCCTGCTGTGCTGCACCTGTTGCCTTGCCACTCTTCCTACTCTCTCGCCTCATTCCTTCGTCCCGCAAGTTTAATAAGCACAATAGGACTAGCCTTGGCTGCAGTCCCCCTCTGTTTGTAATTCCTATCCCATAGTTCTTGAAAAGTTTACTGTACTCCAGGAAAGTTCAACAGTGAACTTTGTTTCTTTTGTGTTGCGTAACATGGCAGCTTTCTTCTTTTTTAATCTCTTTTTAAGCATTCTTGCTAAATGTTTCAAAATTATGTAATTTCATTCAAAATTTGAGGTAACCTTGCCCCAAGACCTAGAAGGTTACCCATTTAAGTCTTTTCCCATGTTGTTGTTCCTGTGATAAGTTTATAAAAAGTCAACATTTGTTGTACTGGACCAAGCTGTAACCTTTCAATGTATTTTTATTTTAATGGAAGTTTTGACAGATATGGTTCCTTTGCTAGGTAAACTGAGTGGGCAGGTTGAAACAACAGAAGAAGATTCAAATAACAGTGACAAAGAACTTGAGAAAGAAGTTGCAGACAGCCTGGAGCAGTATTTTGAGGCAGTGGTGGAATGGGCTGATGAAGAGCTACTGACTCATGTGCTTCAGCATTGTGACATCCAGCATGTGGCAATTCTGCAATCTTTCATCAAACGTCGTAAATCATCTGAGTAAAATTCTTACTTTGCATTATGTACACTATGTATGTATAAAACTATACAAAGCAATGTGGTCAAACACCAGGAGCTATAAGTTCCTAACATTGATAAATGTAGCTTTTGTGATGATTCTCAAAGAATGTGTGAATCAGATCTCTGTTGCATGATCAGTGTTAAATGCAAATAAATATAAGTGTTATGCCTAAAAAAAAAAGTGTTTTATTCCATTCAAACCTTATTTATTTTCAACAAGAAAAAGGATTTTTGAAACCAGACAGTATTATGGATACTTTATGCTTTAGTATGTCTTTAGAAGCTATTGCTACCTGATATAAGATTTGTAGCTCAGTTGGCTAAAGCAGTAACATCATTGGCCAGGATTTCAATATTGGAGGTTATCTAGCTTTGAATCTGTACTGCAGTATTAGTAAATCTGTGGTAAAGTCCATAGACTTGTTTGTTGGGCTTATATAAAGTAAACAGTGACTGCCATTCATGTATGTTGAAAGGACTTGTAAGCACTGGTGTTTTCCATAAGAAAGAAAATCTGATGTGTTACACTCATATGACTCTCTTGTACAAACTATTTTTACAAATGCTTATTCTTCATGTTAATCTATATAAAAAATTTGCAGAAACTATCGCATTGCTAATTTTCTTATAGGTACAAGGGGAATATAGTAGACTTTAAGTGATAGTCAAATCTTTTAAGAGCTGGTTGCTACGTGGAGCACTCTGTTCTGTTTGCATGTCCAGGACATAAAAAAACGAATGGAAAGTTAGAATCAGACGACTGAAAAATTCAATGCCATAGCCGGGATTTGAACAATGGATCTGTAACCACTGTGCTACCATGGCAACTTGCCAATAGGACATTAAATTCTCTAACTGATTCACATTTTTCGCAGTAAACCCTGTCCAACACATGGCTTGTGTGGAAGAACAATTAATTCCAATGAATGAAATGTTTGTTTTTTATTTATTTTAAAGTATGCTGATATAAATCTAAAGAAACAATAAAAATAGAGAATAATCAAAAGTATTAAGTTTTGAATAGCCATATTTTATTTCAGGCTAATAGTGCTGTATGAGTAAACTCGGATACAGGCAGGAATATGTTATTAATACACTGCCGTTTGTGAAAATTGCAACACCAAGAAAGAATTTTCAGAATAACTCCAAATTTGGTGGAAGTGTAGAAGAGTGTGCAAGCAACAAGTGATTAGGTTTGCAGAGAGATGGGGTACATGTAGGTCGAGCAGAGCCCTCTTGTGTCGGTCTGACAAGGTCAGTGTTGTGCAGTATAGTCAGTGCAGAGTTGTTAAACAAGCTGGAAACAACAAAGTGAGTGCCAGTATGCCTTGTTGACGTCAAAGGGAGCCATATCGGCATGTGAGCGAGTTCGAATGAGGCAGAATGATTGGTCTCCGGGAAGCAGATTTGTCATACCATGACATTTCGGCTCGTACAGGGCATGCTGCTACGACAGTGATGCGTCTGTGGAAGCAGTGGATAGATGAAGGTCGTACACAGTGAAGAGCAGGTACTGGACCACGGAATATGATCACAGCAAGGGATGACCGTCATCTTGCCTGCATGGAAGATGGATTATCACTTAGAAGAGATAAACAAATGACGCCGGAATAGTGTGCCTTTCTTTAGAAATGGAGGGAATATCTTCCCTAGAGCATATGTATTAGTAATTATGATTGGTTTACAAAATAGATGCTAATGTTGGCGCGATTTATTAACCAATAGCAGCTCTATTATAATGTTTAGGCATATCGGGGTGAGGGAGTATTAATTCTTGAGCCAAAAGCAAGTATCACGCATTTTTACAGAATCATTCACGAGGTAAACATCGCGCAGTTCTACTGAATCTCTTGTGAGGTACACATTACGCAGTTCTACAGAATCTCTCGCGTCGTAAAGTTAATTACAAAATGTGAAGTAGGTATGCGACAACTATTACGACAGTAATTGCATTTGGAAATATAACAGTTTCAGTCAGGCGTGTATCAAGATTAAAGATGTGAAATTAATTAAGTGTGACGGCAATAAAAGTGTGAAAATAAATTCTTTTATCAGTGTTATCTTTTAGTAACAACTCCTATTAAGATCTCATAAAACAGGAATTTTCTTTCCACGTCTTCTTGGGATGTCCCAGCTATCTGTTTTCATGGGGTTGGTAATGGAGCATAGCTTTACTGATTCTGTGGGATCTCATTCATCTTAAATGACTCATTCAGTTGTTCTGATAGTGCAAATAAAATGAAGACCTGGCTCCAGACCAAGTTCTGCCATTATAACTTGCTTACTTATATGGTCTGATCTCGTATATCATGATAGTTCTCATAAAATGCATTTAATTTGCTGTTATTCGGCTGTCTATTATTATTATTATTATTATTATTATTATTATTATTCTTATTATTATTATTATTATTATTATTATTATTATTATTATTATTTTATTATAAAATAATAACAATAATAATTTCTTGCACTTAAGTACACTAAGTACTAGGAACATGTAATGACTGTTACAACATGGGTTGGTGGACCTGTGGCCTCTCTAGGAATGTGTCATTCATCTCTTTTTGATTTGCAGAAATTTGCACAATTATGATCAGTTAATTAACACTATGAATCTAAACATATGCAAATATTGCATTTTATATAATGGTGATGAATTTATTTCATCGTTTCTAATGCTACCTATATGGCCTGTGACCTTTGCGGGTTACCTCATTCCACCAAGCGATGACTGGATCCATTTTTGAGGTGGAGGCATCCAGCAGGCGGAATCCGCACCTCTGATGGTAGGGTGTTGATGAGGATAGTGTTGGAATGAGAGGACTTACAGCTTTTAACTGTGGCTCGGAATTACTTTGGGCCTTGGGGAAACTACAAATGAGCAAGTCAGAGGTGAAGGTGTGAATAAAGTCGACTTAAAATTGTCATCCCAGAGCTGAATTGAATTGAGTTTTATTTATGGACGCTCTTTAGCTGCTGTGGTCTTTTGCTCAGAGGCCTCTTTATCAGGCTTGAGGTTCTTTTACGTGCTGTAAATTTACGACATGGGATCACTGGCTTTACTTCCCTTCTGAAGGAAGCCATGCCAAGGATTTTTATGCCTGAAAAAATCCATTGCCCTCCGCTGGGTTTGAACCCGCAACCTTGGGAACTAGAGGCTAGCATGGTACCACTAGTCCAGGGAGGACGACACCCCAGAGCTGTGAATCAAACCCCATACCCTCAGTATGAGAGCCAGAAATGAAACCACTGTTACCCTGGTGCACATTTCATCATTTTATGGTATAAATTTAAACAAGTGGATGTCCCACTAGAGTTTTTAAACCTCTTTCTGAAACAAGCACGTTGGTTTTAAGTTAGATTCTTCTGACCTGTTTATGGCAACAAATGGAAATTTATTTCAAATTGTTATCCATTTGATGTACATAATGTTAGTCAGTACAGGCATTTTGGAAATACTTGCAACAAAGATTGATTATTTTAAATTTCAGCTGTATTTCTTTTGAAATTTAACATATCTAATGAAACATATGTGTATTGTCTAAGTACCTATAAATATGGTGCCTGATTAATGCTTGCAGATATGTCTTCACTGCTTGCAGGGGCATACAGAGAGAATGTATTTGCAGAGGCTTAAACAGGAATAGATGAAACACACAAGGTCAGTCATACCTTCATTCTGCTGTCAATGTGAGGGGGATACCAATTGGATTACTGAACAGGGTATATTCGGGTTAGAGCATTTAATGGATCTGCTTGACCAACAACCCTCCCTTTTGAGTATTTATAGGACCAGAAGGCAAACAGAAGTACATGGAGATTAAACTTCAGCCAAAGCTCATACTCAGGTCAAGTTAATTCCTACAAATATTATGAAGGATTGACTTTTAAGGTGTGATAACCACTAGGCTATAGAGAGAACCACTCAGAAGTTCCATTTTCACTTCACTACAACTACAGGTGGTGTTTTGCAACCATTTAGTATGGACACTGGTTGGGGTCGTTAAAGCTTTGACTCATGAACAGGAGGTCTGCGATTTAAATCCTGCCAGGATTGTCCTCCATGACTCAGATTATTTCCAGGTTTTCCTCAGTCATAATTGGCGAATGCCAGGGAGCTATCTGACCTGGAACGTTTCTTTCCCAAATTTCCTTTCCTAGTTATTTCATTTCATGTGTCATCAGTATCCATACCACATGTGGTGTGAACAGACATTAAACAGTACTAAAAAAAATCTTGTACTAACACCTGTGAGTAAATGAATGTATGCAGATAGTAAACTGAGCGGAGAGCAAATGAGCTGCCTAATCAAGAGTTGCGAACCAATTTATGGAAATTATAGTTTTCCAAAAGAATGGATTAAATTCCCTGTCATCCTTCAAAATTTATGACTTTTAATATATATTATATATATATATATATTATATATATAATATGTATATATTATTTTGATTCCAGCTCAAGATATGTAGATTTTCAGTAAAAGATTAATCCCTTGGCCAAGTTGCTAGCGCTGCACAGGTTAAGCTGGTGATGGTGCTGCCAATTTTCTGTCTCCAGCCTGCAGGTGCATACTTTAGGGGCACCAACCTAGATACGCTGCTTCCTCTACAGCTCTCAAATCTGTTCTACCCATTGTGGGTCAATCTTAGCTTCCTCTTCCTCTTGCCTCTTAATTACTTATGTGAATGAAGCATGGATTATGAAAACAAAAGGAGACTTGAAGTAAGTGAAATGAAACTTTTAAGAGCAGTGGCAGGATGAGAGAGAGCAGATCATGAAAGAAATGAAGATACAGGAAAAGAATAAGATGTATAGGATATGAATGAAAACATTAAAGAATATAAAACTAAGTGATAAGTCATCTTCAAAGAATGAATACAGGGAGACTACCTTTCCATTTTAAGAATTATAAACCAATAGGGAAAAGAAATATTGGAAGACCAAATAAATAGTGGTATGATCAGGATATGCAGATTGTTACAGATGTCCAATGCATGGAGGAAGAAGAAGATTATTTGTATTTGCCTGTTTATTACTTCGTACAATGTGATACACTAAACTTCTCAAGTATAAGAGAGTTACAGAAATTAAAATGAGACTTAAATGCTTTGATATTATAGTTTTGAGTATCTGCGGTGTGCTTCAACATCTTGAGCCCCCTGTGTAAACAACCGTGACTGCTTGTGTAGTGGATGGATGAGAAAGAGGTAAGTATAGTGGGCCCTACTGCTGTCACTTTTGATCCATCCTCTTTGGAGATCTGCATTGAAACAAATGTTTCAATAATATTATTTATAGTGTTGTTTTGGTAAAATAAATATTAGGTGTTTTAGGTCAAGAAGACAATACAAATTTTTCAAGTAAACATTTTCCATTTCATTAGAAATATCTGTCTGATGTTGCAAGGTTTTAATAAGTTGTATATATTGTGTGTGGGAAACTTCCAAGTTAGTATTTATTGTAAGATATATATTGCCTTTAAGTAACATTTCATTTAATAAGATTTGAACAACTGCATGCCAAATTTTATAAAATATTGTTATTGCATATCAAATTAACTTAAATTCATTGATGTGTAAAGTACGTCACAAGGATAGAAATGGAAGCCTATAATATAAGATTAAGAAATAAAGTTACCGAGTGCTTAGTTAATAAAAATATATCAAATATATATCAATGAAAGCTGACATAATAGCTACTCAGTACACAAACAAGATTCCCAAAGTCAAACTCTTGAGTTTCAAATTTTGACAGAGATAATGCAAAGTGTATAAAATAAGAGAAGCTATTACCTACACATCATTCTATATGAAAGGAGGACTGAACTAATTTTTAAAGACTTTTAATAATAAAATATAAATACTTCTGAGCACATTATTGAAAACTGCATCATTCTATGATCCCTCGTTTACATTCTGGAAGCACTTTTATGTTTAATGCTCACCTCGTGGTGATGTCATGAGGCTAGGATCACATGACGCTACTCAATGCAACTTACATTAATTAGCCTTATTTAATTCCTGTTATGTTTGTGCTTGTAGGACAGTTTTTCTTTGCTAGTGTTCTGTGGAGTGCTAGGTCAAGAATGCCTGTGTGCAGTGCTTGGTTGTGCAAATAATTCTGGCTTAAAGAGAAATGTTGGTTATTTCTCATTTCCTGATAGAGATAAGAATTGACATGTGTACAACAAATGAGTTGCTGCTCTGAAACGCAGAAACTTTGTACCAATCAAAAATGCTAGAGTATTTGGAACTCATTTTAAAGAAAGTGAATTTAGTGAGTCAGATGTTATAAAAATAGTAATAATGAAGAACAGAAATTCAAAAGCGCTAGACTGAAAGATAATGCATGCCTTCAAAATTTTAGAACTAGAAGAAAAACCTCCCAAAGAAAAAAACTCAAATCTTAAAAGAAAGAAAGTGCTACAGCTAGTTGACAATTTGGTAAGAAATTCTCAGCAAGAAAGTGAAGCTATACAGTTTCTGAGTCCTTACACATGCAGTTGAAGATGATGCTGAAATACAGTGAGAGTGGGAATTGAAAATTTTAGTGCTATAAACGTTGCTAATGTAGACCAAAGTTTAACTGATGAGGAAGGCAAATCTTCAGCTGTAAATGATGAAGATTATAAACCAAATGAATATTTGAGGGAATCCAGTGAAGATGGAGAAGAAGATATAGGTATGTCCAGAAAATATTCTTGTGTGTTTGTATGGTAAATGCTCTCCTTGTTTTATTTAGTATTTGTCACACATGTGGTGCGCCTACACTAAAAGAAAATTTAAAACACACAAGGGGTATTAATGCAGCTTATAATTCATTGTGTGAATGGTGCTCTGGAGGTGAAAGTGGAAGTCTGAAAAGTAATGTGTGCAAAGCTTCAGGCATATATCATTGCGGAATGATATTTAACTGATTCTTGGGATTCTCAAAAGCAATAAAACTATTATTTTTTTGATCATATTTTTATAGATTTGTAAAATGTTGTTTTCCCTTTTGTACACAAAGGTTGGTTAAAAGAAAAAGAAAGGAATTTTGCAAATGCCATGAATGATTCAAATTTATATTCATGTGGGATGGACAGGATTTTCTGCTAAATATGTGACATTCTATAATGAATTGGCCACAAATAAAATGTCAGACTTCATAATTGTACAGAGAGGAACTGGTGATATTGAGAAAGCTGCTTGCAAAAATACACTGACTGCTGTGAATGGAAACGTGTCCATAAAATTGCACCTGACAAACAGACATGTGGTATTAGAGCTTTGATGAAAAATAAATTTCTGCATATGCACCATGAATGATGTATGGAATCTTGCTAAATCGCTTATGAAAATATTCAAGGCATTGCAGTGACTACACATTCCCACGGAAATTTAATGCTATGACTGATTATTTGCTCCGGCAGGAATGCTGGCTAGCCATATACTGTCACTGCCTTGCACTTGTAGCGGGAACTATGATATATAGGGAACATAAATGTAATAGGAAATAAGCTGAGTATTGTAACATATATGTAAGATGTGAAGCTAGCTAGCCGTGAGAAGAGAAACAGGCAGGTAGAAAGGGGTTTAGGGCTGGCAACACAGCTAAACAGTCACAGGCACGGAGAGAGATAGCAATAAGATGGAAAGAGAGGGAGAGAGATTTTGACACCTTGGAAATCCCAAACTTGTCAAGACTGCAGATTTGGAGGCAAATGTTTTCATAGCACGCTTAGGGGAGAACCAATAACAGAAAAGATTAGAAAAGAGCTAGGCGAACTTAGCGTCCCCTAAGCGAGTATAAAAGCGCACACGTGCAGAGCTCGCGCGTCTGTTCTTTTTCGTCTGGTCCTGAAGCAGAGGCAACAATTCACGCCATGTTTGTGGCGATGCGTGTGAAGTTAGATATAGGAGAGACAGCTAGCTTGGGGAGGTAAATCTTTGAAGATAGGCCCCTTTGAATTGCACTTAGGTTTAAAACACACGGCTAGCGGCATCACAAAATAGTATTATCACAATGCAATAAATTAAAGTTCAAGTTATCTGGAGTTTCATTTCGTCTACCGTCACCACACCCTGGGAAAGAGTTTAGAAATAGGGCAACACACAAGTGTGCTAGGCTTGAATTCCAGGAACCAGCCACCAACAGCTCCAAGAAGGAAGGAAGACGACGGCACGAGGAGGTCCGTCGCACACTGATAGTGGTAATGCCCTGCAAATCTTGTTTTATTCAGGTTTTCAACATTATTATACAAACCCAAGATCTGTTAGAATATTAAATAAAATTTACACGTGCATTTTTAGTTCAGCCCTCCTTTAAACCGCATGAAAAATGACCAGCTCTACTAATAGAGTTGGTTTGTCATAATGATTAACTGAATTGCTGATAAATTGTCTATGTCTAAGAAGAGGATGAATTGGTTGACAGCAAGGAGAAAGCGGCCCATTTCGAAAGAGTAGGAGTACACAAACGGAAGGGCCTCCAGAAACTGGAGTAGAACACTGCAAGTAGGTCACAGCCATTTTGTTTCTAACGTGACCCTTGGGAGAGAGGGATGAGGGAGAGATCTGAAGGGCAACCAGATCCGAACAACGATATGCGCTAGCAAGGATTGATAATGATTGCAGATGGAGCACATCCTGTCGCTGGCTAGCCACACCTTAGCCCCGTGCCCCCTTGTAGCCTGAGATACGCTTACAGGAAGGGGGCCTCAGCAGACCAACCAAACGCCCGGGAGAAACCTTTCCAAAGCGCACAATTCGCAGTCCTGCCGCAGCATACCGAACGCCGTTGCCTGGTCCTTCAATCCTGAAAAGTTATGATATATAGAAAAGCCGTAGTAGAAGGGGAACCACCTCAGCATGCGCCTATCGACCTGAGAAACCCCCCCCCCCACCAAAAAACTGGTCAGTGTCCGGTCCGATGGCGATCAAACCAAGGACCTCCCGAAAATGAGCTCACTTACCGCGGAGCCATCTCACTCCGTGATTTCGGAAGAAGTTATTGAAGTGGTTCAACAACTTTCTGGTCCACAGATCTTGACAGCTCATCTCCTGCTCCTGATGCTGATGCTGTTGCTTTAAGCCTATATACAAGTTCATTTTGTGTACAGAATACAGCCTCAAGACCACATTAAAAGTAAAAATGATGATTGAGCGTTGTACAGAGCATTCTGCGGCCAGACGAGATGTTTTATGCTAGTAAGAGCCGTAAATAAATTTACGCGTTCACTTAATGGCGTCGCACTTTTAGAGCATCTACAAATCCACAAGGTTATCTTGCAGAGGCAGCTTTGTCAGTGCCCGCCAGTGATGTCATGAGCAGCAAATAATAGAACTTGATCTGCATTGCTTTCACGGCGATGGGGAGACCGAGCCAAAGAGACTAGTTGCATTGTTCAAACTTGTATATGATAGTAAATCAAAGTCGACCGAACAGACAAATGGACGTAGAGTAAAGGCAGAATCAGGCTGAAAAATTCAGGCTTAACCCAGATGTGAACAGGGGTCTTCGACTTTAATTCTTCAGCTTAATTCTATCTTTCACAGAATGTGTGAAATAATTAATAATTATCAAATGGACGTATAGCTTAAGCAGAGCAACCGTAAAGTAGTGTGCCCGTGCTTTCAAGCAGTAAATGTTAAATCCTGAATGTCGAATAAGTGACCTTTTTGAATACGCTGTTGATTAAATTACAGCCACCACAAGCGTTAAGTGTATGATGCATAAAAACACGTTAATGGGAATTTCTTGCATGGCCCGGACACCTTTGGAAGAAGGAGCTTTGGCAATGAAGTTCTCATCTATTGAAGCTTTCGATACGCTTGCACCTCTCCATTTTTCAGAACGGAGCTCTTATTGTGAAGTTTCCAAAGACTTGCTTAATGAGAAGATTCTGCTTGATTGAAACTGACAGTTGTAATGTCACCATTTCCCGAGAAGAAATTCGTGTCTTTTGTTTTTTATCTTTGCGTTATGGACGCTGCTTAACTATTGTGGTTCTTAGCGTACCATTCTATATTGTATATTGGGCGTGAAAGACTGGAAATTTCGCTCAGAGGCCTCTGTGTCAGGCTTGAGGTTCTTTTACGTGCCGTAAATCTACGACTCAGGGCCACCGGCTTTATTTACCTTCCGAATGAAGCCATGCTAAGGATTTTTAGCTCGAAAAAATTCATCGCCCTCTGCCGGGTTTGAACCCGCGACCTTGGGAACTATTCGTGTCGCTCTTACAATATGTAACTAAGGCAATAGAGCAATTGGACATTAAATGAAATAGATACAGTTTTACTTTCAAGATTTAAGTGTATAGCTTTGTAAGTGCTATATGATACTTTTCTGTCCAAAAATCTTTTTGTTAGCCTGAATAATTGGTGCACCAATTTCACTCACTAGAGCTTCGGCTCGTAAAGCTGCTTTAGTTACAAGCACTTCGAATTTGTTATGCACAAAACAAGAGAAATGAAAAATAGTAATAACTATAGCTATAATTAAAAGTTACTCTGTGAAAATCTTACCTAGTTTTGGGAGAGGTGACCGTAATCATAAAACTATTACGGAATTGTGTAAAGTATACTAAGGAGCAAACGACAGTAAATTTTGGCGAAGAAACTTATTCTAGGCGATATATCATTCACAATAAAATAATGCCTTATATATAATGTGATGGGACGATACCAGTATTTTTCGATACTGACTTTATGAAAAAAACCCTAAAGGCGATAGCTTGTTGACTCAGTTATATTCTTATTAGTAGTTTCATGCGTATAAACATATGTAACCAATTTTGTATTGTATGCTAATTCCGAAATTGTTCTTGTTCAACATTCTCCAATTGGCAGCAATTTTTTAAAATTGATAATGCCAAAGGTTATATATCTCCTATTGCTAGTAAAAACTAATAAATAATAATAATTTCTTTGCTTTTCTTATTATGTAGCTATATTTTGTGGTGAAAACTTTCTTTTAAAAGATTTTCTATCCGTATTATGGAAATTAGTCGCGGTATATGTAAGCTATGGTCGTGACCCGATTTGACTTGTGTAAACACAAACTGATAGAAAGAAAGAATAAATATTTTCATACGGTGTGTTATCTCACGTCTAAAGTTCTGATTTGTTTCTACTGGATCGTTGCAGAAATATGATTTAGTGCGTCAGCTAAATCAACTTTATTTACTAGTCAGTTAACGTTGCATGTTATACGAGTTCCTTCTCATTGTTTTGCATGTTTTCATTTAGACATAAGTCTATGGAATGTGGCGTCGATTCACTCACAGGACGCGCAATCAAGGTCTAGCAAGAACTATAGTCAGTAACTCTTTGGGGACACGTCCGAGGCAAAACATGAAGTCATTCTTTATCTAGAAAAGCTAACCGCAACAACTTTCAATAATGCAAAACTTAAAAATTTAGAAGTATCGAAGGTTTATCACGAAGTATTAGACATACATCAATACCACCGGGTATCGAGGTCCCATCCCTATAACACCTTCTTAATAACTCAGATGTGATGAGACCGTGATGGAAGTGGTGAAATGAGGCTCAAATGATCCTGGGATCCACTGAGCTGGGAACTGCCAGAGAATCGTCTTATGAGGATAGGGAAAGCCCGGGATGAAACCTCAGTCAGTCATCTCATTCCAAACGAGTCGAGCTCGAAGGTGTGTATCCTTCCAACTACAGGTTGGAAAGCAGACATTCTACTTCCACTATAGGTGACTTTTTCTCCCGGGAAATTGGAAGGAAGTATATGAAGTATGCGGGGTTCCGCGTGAGCACCCCTCTTATTCACGCCCGCTCCGGCGGTTGTTTGCTACTGCTGTTGCTGCAAAGCAGGAGCAGTCTAAAAGAGTGGGTACCCGGATACATCCATAACCATAAACCCTGGGTGGTGACCTGGGGGATAGACGGTTTATTTTTATTTCATCAATTACCTGTACGCCTTGCGTGTTTTCGGTACTGGTGGCGATTTGCAGTCTTGCACATGTCCTGCTTGGAAGAGAGCTCTGCTTAGTGGCTGGTGGAAGCAGCGGAGGCTTCTGATGTGTAAGCGGCGTGTGACTGGTGATGTTAAGCGGTGACAGAAGATAAGTCTTAAGTATTTTATGTCTTCAATGTCTATTATTAATATATATTATCCTACAAAAAGTATCATACTACACATTTTTGTGCAAGGATTCACAGAATCCCGGAAATAAATAGACTCGATTTGCTCGTTTTTTAACAACTTTTACTAAATGCTGTAAAGTTGTTTCCTAACCTATTTCGTAATATTGTAGTATTCGCGTTCAACATTCGTTTTAACAGCTGAACTACATAAGACGAATGGAAAGGGAAATGAATGCTTAAATAAGCCTCAGCTTCGCTGAGAATCAGCTGATATTTCCTTTCACATTAATGAAATCCCTGAAATAGGTCAGATTTTTTTCCAGGGCCCTGGAATTTACCCAGGTAACTCGACCAAATGAGATTCATACTCGACCCAACCGGACTGCGTGGCAGACAGCCACCCACACACCATGGAGATAGCCTAGCGGTAATTGTTATACATGACTTAATCTAATTACATGAAAATGAGATGCACTTTGCATAGATTGCGTCTGACTGCCTTTGAATGGAAGCGAGAGCGATTGAGCGGAGAAGTTAACCCTGTTGTGCAGGTAACACAAAGTATTTATAGGGATTGAAATACAAAATACTGGACGATGAAAAGCGCCAGACACTGGACACAATGACATGTGAAACTTGTAGTGTAGTACAATCATCTGATATCTAATATCAGTTAAAACAAAGCACATCACGTGAAAATCCATCCTTTTGCAGAAGCCGTTAGCTCGTCTTCGAAGGACTCAAGCTTCATTCTAGTCTCCATTGCAGAAAAAAAAGCTCATGTGAAGGAAAAGTGGTAGAACATGTATCTGAATTAAAGAATAAAATTGTAGTACGCATATTTTAAATTTGCTAACTGCCGAAAATGAGCGGAAGGTCCTGTGCTTGCGGCATGTTATTAAACAATAATAAACATCATGATCATAATAATAAAAAAGTGACACACCCATTCATCCTCTATCAATTCATGTTAATGCTTAAGATAATAAACTATAGTATTCACATAAAATTATCCTTTTCGTTAATTCTGATTTTCTAAAAAATGACTCCAACGATTTTGATTAAAGTGTTTAAGATATTTTCATGACAAATATAATGCACACATTTAATTTTCTGGGAATAGCCTGGAAGTCCTCTTCATTCTAAATGACTTATATAATTGGTAAACCCTAAGAGAGAAACAAAATCCTATTGAAAACAAATTTAGATTTCGTTGAAGCACACTATGTCAGTTTTTTACATTAATCATTTTCGAGATATTTTTTGTTATTGGTTTAAATTTTTAAATACTTATACGCTTATACTTTCTCTAGCACGTACCTAGTGAGTATAGAAGGTATTGCATTCCACCCAAAAATTCGATACCGAGATTTCACCGGAAATACATATTTTGAGGCCCCCTGAATAAAAAAGAGCGTTTTGAGAAAAAGGCCCGTGTGTGTGCCTATGGACAGCATAACTCAAAAACGAAAGGTCGGATAAATACCAAACTTGGTATTTAGTTTCGGTACTTTCCAAAGACGCGACATGGAGATTTTCAAGAAAATTCTCCCACTCTAAACTACCTTTAGATGGAACATTTTTAGAAAGTTTTGATTTTTTAAAAAATGGTTCTAACGATTTTGATTAAAATACCATATATTAAAGATATTTATGACAAAGGAAATGTATATCTTGAGTTTCCTGGGAATGGCCTGTGAAGTCTACTTCATTCGGAAGGAGTTTCCTATAATCTTGTCAACGCTAAGCGATGGACGAAAACATAGCTACTTTAAAACATACAATTTATTCCAGATAACTTTCTTTGTAGCATCAGCCATTTACGAGAAATCCGTTATTAATGGTTCGAATCTTTTTTATCAGTCTATTTTACATCGCTTTAACTACATAGTTATATTGCAACGGATGTGTTAGTGGATAACTATTAAATCGAGGTGTGGCGGTCAGTTAGCCTTCTAGGCCTCATCCCTGTAACCCTGCCATCTTGCTTCGTCACGTGTCCACAGAGATCCTAGCGCATAGCAAGCGTATCTTCTGCTTCGTGCCGTGCAGATGGCATTAGGGTGCCGCCCAGTCTAACTGCTTCCATTGTCTGTGGATAGATGGCACAGTATTCGCTATTGCCACCTGTTTTTCATTTTTACTATTGTTTTAGACTTAAGGTGGAACTTTGGATCATGCTATTATATATCCAATCCGGTATTTACCTTAGCGGCTGAGGGGAACCCCCACGAAAAAACCTCTCAGATTGGTTGACCCACGGGATTTGAACCCGGAACCTCCAGAATGCGGGCCACAAACGACCTGAGCCATCCCGCTTGGTTGGTGCAATACTTGTCATTCTTTTAACGTGCCGTTGATTTTCAGCTGTTTTTTAAGATGTCATGGAAATAGTATGGTATTTTAAGGCCAGCGTATACGTCCAGTTCTTAAACATTTGACTATCACTGTTCCCTTTGTATCTATAACGAGATGTGTAATGTTGTTTTCGGAAAGATGTATCTCAATTAAAACTAAGTAGATGGGAAATTTAACGTTCGTAAGAATAATTTTTATACCCACCAATATAAGAGGGTAGAGAAAGTAATGAGAATGCAATACATCAGACTTTTATGAAGCGTTAAATAGCTATTCGTTTTTTCTTTCGGTTATGCAAGGAAGATGGAATTTCAGCTTCATATAGCAATCCGCTTTTTTAAAAATCGGACTAGGCATCGCTTTAGTCTTCTGTAACCTTTTTATACTTACAACGAATGTGTAATCAAAATGTAAAATTCCATTAACAAGAAGTGGACCGAAGAATAAGATTTTACGAGTAGTTTATGGAAATGAATAGACAGAGTAATTTGAGTGCAATACATTTTTTAACATAAAGAAGGAATAAATGATATTGTAGTTCCTATCTTCTGGCTTTTTTTTAAAGCTTCTACATTTTATTATTATTATTATTATTATTATTATTATTATTATTATTATTATTATTATTATTATTATTTAATTTTTTGAACATTATACCAAATGTTCAGCTTTTTCGTACGTGGTGTATACAAAATTATTTTACATGCATTTACAAGAATTGAATTGCGTTTTATTTATGGACGCTCTTTAACTGCTGTGGTCCTTAGCGTCGCATTCTATATTGGGCGTGAAAGACCGGTAATTTTGCTGCTGAACTTTCAAATTAATGTCTCAGTTATTATGACTTCGCAATATTATGACTCCTTCAGCAGTTTAAGTCGCATTTCGTTGACCTTGCTAGATATAGTATCAGAAAAGTCGCTCTACTAAACGCACATAACTTAATTTTGTAAATACCACACACTAAAAAGTTAAAAAATGATGAAACTTTCAAAAAATTACAAAACTAATAAAAGAAAAAATAGGTAAAAACCAAGATCACGTAAACTGTAACATCATTTCCTTTTTTCGGTATATTAAAATGAAAACTTTCTCTCCCTTAATTGGGCTGCCAGAATTTTTAAACCGGGGACGGACACTTTTTGGAGTCAATGTGAAATATGCTAAAGAAATTCCTAAGGTCTACAGAAACAGAAAGATAAAATGTTTAAAAGGAAAAGAAATTCAGCTTTAAAATAATGAAAAATAATGAAATTAATATGAACAGTGTGAATGCTGCAGTTATTGCAAATATGTTTAACATTGAAGGAGAGCTACGACGACCAGCAATTTAAACTCCACCGTTGTCTGAAAATTTTTATAAAACAAAACCCAGGGATGGAATAAAGACATTAAATTCCTGACGATAAATATGTAGCGACAGACAGTCATTCTTATTATAAATGAATCGTTTCTGGTTGACAGTAGTGAAGCGTAGTGTAGGTGAGTCTACAGTATTTGTAGTTTTATTTTGATCTTTCGATCCATTTGTTTTCATTCTTTTTTAAGTATAATCCTTCACTCTGTGTGTACTTTAACTGAAAATGCGAGTTATTTTGTATCAAATGGCAAACCTTTATTTTAAGGTCAGAGTACTAGTACTAGTACTAGTAGTAGTACTAGTAGTAGTACTAGTAAGAGAGGAAACAAAAAACAAACTGCGGCGGTCACCACGTAATTATGTAATTACTTATTAGGCTCTGTTTTGTTATCTGATAACTGGCGCCTATCTCGGATGATAATTATGTTACATATTACTTGCACATATTTCAATAATGGTAGGGTCCATTCTTGCCTCGGCTTAATTCTGGTTGTCGCTGGTAGAGCAAGTAAGTATCTCTTGTCAGCGTGGGCAGGTATGGGAAGGAGCAGGATTTTGAAATGCATAACAAATTTGGAACAAAACACTCTGGATGCTATTAAAACGTCTCTGGAATTATTTTTTAATATATCAAATGTTAACACTGTCACAGTATCATCATTCTTACACGTTATAGTTAAAGCTATTGTACTTATTGTGTTAGTGTGTCATTACTAACGTGAAAAAGTATAGTTTCTATGTTGTGAATTACATATTAATCACTGGCATATAAAAATCACATCTGCGCACTCGTACTATTATGCTCTGCACACAACTAAAATTAATGTGCTCATTACATTATTTACGCAGTAATCACTACCGACTTCTTCACACGTTACATTATACGTCCATACTGCACGACGATAAAACTAGGCAAGTGTAACACGCTTGGAAACGCGTCCTTTAACTTCCCAAACTTCCCCATTTAAAATTCTGTCCCTTTAAATGCTGATTGTGATATTTTAAATTGCTATTAGCTACCAAGCTAATTTTATAGTTTTTCAACTGTTGCTCTCCGTCGTCAACTGTCTGTGGAGAGTTTCCAACTTGCCACCCTATGCTTTTAACTTGCAAAGACTCAAGGACGGAATCTGTACTCAAGCCCTGCATACAGCCACTCTCGCACGAAAATGCTTCTTGTTGCAAACATTTAGACATATACACCTTTACGTAGTAAACTTATAAACTAACAAAATATAATATTTACATGAAGAAAACTAAAAATATTGATATTATCTGACACATCTGAGCCATACACATTATTGTTGAGGATTATTAATCACCGACATAATTTAATTATTAGAATTCATTAGGTACTAAAAGTAGTCCACAAAACAAACTTCTTAGTTTCTTTTGCGCCTATTCCTCTATAAACAACCCTGTAGGCGCGCCTGTTCTTCTCCAACATGCGTAAGGCTTTGGACGATTTCGTGAATAAAATATCTTAGAGCCTTACAGAATTTGCTAATCTCTTTGCTGTTGAGTAACTGTAAATAAATTAATGTGCGCTAGTAATTTGGTTAGATTAAAAAAAGCACTGAATCATTTTTCAAACAAGCCACCACTGTGTCTCGCTAAAAGGTACTTTGTTTGCCAGATGCTGCACCGTGCATACTGTTTTCACACCTATTGTTGTGAAAGACCGTTTCTGCCTAGTGCGCCTAGTTACCATGACTACCAACAGGTTGTAGTCCTCCGCCCTCTACCGCCAGCGTGATGGTGGTTACCCATATATCAGTTGTGTCCTTTTCCCGTAGCGATCTTTCAAATCGCTGTGATCAGTGGCGGCTCGCAAGCTTGGGAGGGCGTCAGGTGATATTTTCGCATAATACACGCTTTATAAGGCAGGATTTCTACAGTTTACCAGAAAATATGTAAACGAAAAGAACCATATAAACCACAAGGATGTTGCATATAATTTCTCGTTTCTTCAGTTAACTACATGTATTTCAGCGCGTACAAAATCCTATGCATTAGTGAAATTCGCAATAATTAAAATACAGCTATCAAAGCGTGCGTATATTAAATTATAAATTTCTGTACTATGCCTTTTAGTAGCGAGAAACCTTAAGGCGTTTGCAGCATACGGCTCGCCCTAGTTAATGAATATCCATTCAGATTTAAGCGCAGAACATCCGAATGAATTTTCTGTGCTTTGTTTTCACAACATAAATAATTTTCTAATCTCAATCACACATACTTACACATGGATAAGTCTGTAAATTAAACTGAGCTTTATTTATGGACGCTCTTTAACTGCTGTGGTCCATAGTGTCCTATTCTATATCGGACGTGCAAGCCCGGGAATTTTGCTCAGAGGCCTCTGTATCAGCCTTGAGATTCCTTTATGCGCCGTAAATCTACGACACGGGACCACCGGCTTTACTTTCCGAAGGAAGCCAGGCTAAGGATTTTTACACCCGAAAAAAAATCCATCGTTCTCCGCCGGGTTTGAACCCGCGACCTAGGGAACGAGAAGTTAGCATGGTAACCTCTACACCACGGACGACGACAGATAAGTCTGTGTTATGTGAGCATGATTATTCTAACTTTTGGTTCCTACCTTGTTTAATAATATTTATTTAGACGGCAGAGTAAGAACAGAATTTCTTAAGTGGAAACTCGTAGCGTTTATTTTTGCTCTTGCTAGTGGTCGAGTGCATCCTATTGCTTTGCTGTTATTGTTAATAGCGGTATTTACAATCCAATGAGTCATTAACGCCGAAAGCACAGCTGATATAGCAGCGTCAATTTCCTGTGGTTACATACATTATTCCTTCGTTGCATGTAGCCGTAAATGTGATAGTTTGGAATGGATAGGTAGCGTCAGCGAGCCTTGTTCTTGTTGAACACGTGCGGCACAGAAACTGTACGCTGAATACAATAAGACAAAGATTCTTATTTCATCAAAATTTGTAGGCTTTCTCGACCGGTGTCAATATTAAATCAAGTATTATCCGGGCTTGTGGGAGCTGGTCTACTGGGCTTCTTATTCTTCTTCGCAGATGTTTCGTCCGCGACTACGCCAGACATCTTCAGTGGCTGTGGCGAGGTCGAAGACGCCAGCAGAACGCAGCACTCCCATCTACCCAAGTCCATCCCACGCTAACCCGAACCAATCACCGCAGACATCCCCGCCAGCCGCTGGTATAAATACCGCATCAAGCACATCCGCCACATTTTAATAATTGCCCATTAACCGCTGGTTTGCTTAGGCGGTACCAGCCACCATAACACCAACTATGCCCCAATAAATAGCGCCACAACAGAATCAAATCCTCTCTCTTCCTCCTCCTCCTCCTCCTCCTCCTCCTCCTTTTTCCTTCCAATTATCTATTTATTCTTGTTTTTCCCTTATACCTTTATTCCTGTTTTCCCTTAAAAAAAACAACAGCATCAAGCATAGTCGCTGTCAAAACGTCTGCCAGAACCATTCGACCTCGCCACTGCCACTGAAGATGACTGCCGTAGTCGCAGACGAAACGTTTGGGAAGGAGCCCAGTAGACCACGGCCCACAAGCCCGGATAATACTTTATTTAATATTCTTGTTTCAATTTAGGTTAATTTGTGGCTAGAAAACAAAAATTGCTTACCTACAATACTTCCTTTACAATTATAGGCATTAACCGCATTGGAAATCAGAACTCGCTATTCACTATCACCTATTAGTAGATAAAGCTAGTTCACAAACTGGGAATAGGAACTAAAACTAGGACTTGAGTGAATTTGGTTCACATTACAGCAGGAATGGGAGTTTCTGTCGATGAGAATATCACTAACAATGTGAAAAGTCGATTTTACGCGTTAGGAAGTCATTTGTGCAGTAACGGCTCGTGAGTATACATTTTGGGTGTTCATCATGTTTTAGTCAGACAACCCTGAAAATGTGACAGATATGCTGCATAATAGTTAAAATCATAAAGAAACGAATACAATTAAGTGCGCCGTGTTAGGCAAGAACGAAGTAATGTGTAAGTTAAATTATAGTTGAGATTATGGAAGGTATGGAGAAACCGGGAGAAGTTTCCGCACTTGTGCACGTTAACTACTTCTGCTACACTGATTCTAACTTCTGTCGCAGTATATTAACACCTAGTGGCATTGCCGTAAAATTGCAACGATAGTGGAAACAGAAGGAGCGAAAACGTTCGAATGCGCTAGTGCACTTCTTCAAGTGTGCACGAGCCGTACCTATTTGGCCCCATAAGATAATTACGTCATATCAGTTGCGCATGCGCAGGAGCTCGTTAAAACGTGCTCAAGTCAAAATGTCCTAGGGACCCTGTTGTCATATGCTTAATCGAGTTTAGAGGGGTAGATTTAAAAGCCTTAGATTTTAAATTATCACATATATGTTACGTTTAATAGTATTCAAAGAAAAAAATAATCAATATATCTCCAAGGTGTCTAAAGTTAGGGAGTTTACGTGCTCGTGCTCTTGCTCTTGCTCTTATGCAGCAGCCGCTACTGTATTTATGTTTTCTAATTTGTTAATCTGTTAATATTGTAGGCTCTAGAGCAATGCGCCGATTAGGAGCTCCACATCAGAATCTCGAAGAAATTCAAATGTACGTTGTAAGGTATCATTAATAAATTGAGGTCGTACTTAATCCCTACTCCAATATTATGTTAAATGAAATATAAAAAGAAAATATTAACTCTTATCAATACAGTAATTAAGTGTGTACATTGCTTACATTCTTTTGGCATTCCACCCAAAAGTTTGATATACATCAAACCGGAAAACCATGGTTTAAGGTCCCCTAAATCCAATAAACGCACCATTACTTTTGAATTAAAATGAAGTAGATATAGAAATAAGTTTTAGTAAGACTAGTTTATATATCCACTAATAAATGATAAAGGGTAAAGAAAGTCATGTGAATGTATCACATCAGATTTGTTTTCTTCTTTTGCGTGCAACCAAGTCCGTATTGCTCAATTTGAGATTATTACTTGTCAAAATTTTTATCGTAATGCATCATGAACAGAGGAATCATTTCCCGCGGTATTTCCGAATCACTTTACACTTTGTTCAAATAGACACCTAAATGACATCAGGGGTGGTAAACTATCTCTACTGTTTTGTAATTACATTAGGTAGGACTACTTGATTATGTTTGTTGTTTTATTTAAAAGCGTTCTATTATTGCTAGTACTGTCACCGCATAGGAGGCAAGTGTATTTGATGTACTAACATTTAGCTTTGCTTATTACATCGATCTAACCGACATGCTGTTCGAGCATTATTAATCCTATAATTTGTACAATACTACAATATTCATAATATGAATATTAATAATATCCAGTAATAACTTACTGTATAATAAATAATAATAATAAATAATAATAATAAGACATAAATCAGACATCTGAAGATTACCAGATATGTAATACCTTTGACCTACATATTTCGCAACTGTACTTTGGGTACGAGTGATTAGGCGGGGGTTTCTAACAGCGAAGTTCCCGCTTCCGACTTTTATGATACATGCTGTAGTTTACGTATACATGTATGTATAGATCCACAACTCGTAACCGATTACAATTTGTACCATCCTTGAAGACCCTGCAACTTACAACCAACATTACCGGCGCGCCTTGCACAACTACCAGAATTGGACGGGTTTAAGGGAACACGTGTATATAAATAATACAAGGTGTGTCAATGAAAGGACATTTTGAAACTATAAAATAATGATTGTTAAATAATAAACAAGGAAAATTCATGTCATTACTATGCCACTTTGTTATAAAGATCATTATTTTATTTGTTGATTATGTCCTTCAGATGCCCTCCATTTCGACTCTGACATTCCGCCAGCATCGTATGTAGATCGCGAAATGAATGTTGCAGCATTTCAACAGGAATAGCAGTCATTTTTCTGCGAAAACCTTCCTTCAAGGTTTTATAGGCGACTTGAATATAACCTGCTCTTCAAGTATCCCCATAGAAATTAGTCGCACACTGACAGATTTGGGGATCTGGGAGGCCAAGCAATATCCCCGAGCTAAAGAAATTACGTGATTCCAGAAGAGTTGATGAACAATTGCCATAGAAATTCTGGCTGTGTGTGCTATAGCGTCATCTTGCTGAAACCATGTTGTCTCTTCCAAGGGTAAGCTCTGGGGTTAGAAAAGTCTTAAGTATATGAACATTAGGATTAGAAATATGTTGTTTGCCCTTCCTCATCTTTAACCAAATAGGGTTCAATAACCTTTCGTGAAAAGATTGCAGACCACACTGTTACCTTCTGATTGTGTAAAGGTCTCTCGTGTAGTTGTAGATTTTTTGGGCACCAGTAGCAAAAATGTTGTTTATTTAGGTGAAAATGGGCTTTGTCTGACATCCACAGTTTGCTTAGAAATTAGTTATCTTCAAATTTGGCTGAAAACTGGTCACAAAATTCAATTCGGTTAATTTTGTCTATAGGTTTTAACTGATGGGCAATCTGCAAATTGTATGGGTGAAAGTGCATGTCCTTTCTCAATATTCTGTCGACACTGTCACAGGATATGTTCAAATAGTCCCGTAAGCCGTCGCAATGAACGCTTTTCTTAGAGACACTTTTAGAGCGTCAAAGTTTGCTTGCGTTCTAATGGTTCTCTACTTACCGGGGGCTTCTTCTTCTTCCTGTTTTTGTGTTGAAGCTGTTTGTTAGAAATGCTTCACCCATGTGTTGCTGGCATATGCTGACGTCACTGCATCAAGTCGTCCGAGATTGTAGTGACATCGGAATTATGTTCTTGCAGCAGTTGGACTGTAATTGTTCTTATAAAACAATTTTACAGTCGTGGCATGTTGAGCTGGAGACTACGTCTCCATATTAACCACAATGGCATAAGATGGGCTAACAATTATCATAGATTTTGTGTTGCTAACATTACCTGACAACATTTTCTAAAGCAATGAAAAAATGCCGTTTCATTAAGACACCCTGTATAATATATGAGAGATCAAGTGAAGTGTAATGGGCTGAGAAAGTCGTGAGTGTCTGATTTTATACAGAATGATAATTGTTCAAAAATAAGGATAACAAAAATAATGATAGAGAGGACATAAGAGAGAAGCTAGGTATGTATTTTGTGCTGATCGCACATTTTTGCAAACTTTAAAGGATTCCATTAGATCTCGGCATGTTTTTGTTAATTTGATTTTTCCCCACTCGTTGCGCGTCGCTGCTTTTCCTAGCTTGGGCTGCTTTGGGCATACTGTGGGGAGTGGGTTCTTCCTTTGCCTATGCCACGGGACACAGCTTGGTAACTTATCGAATGGCTTCATAAGCTATGCAATTTTGTGTTTGCTTAGAGAATTTCTGACCGGGATTTTCGTTGGGCTCGCCCGTTGTGATTTATTCTGCATCCTGCCGTCTCTTATGCAAGGGAATATTTAATGGACCCAGGGTTGGGATTTATGTTTTTATAACTTTTAATTCTTATCATTATATGTTGGTAATTTGGATTAATGCACGCAATTTCTGAATACCATTGAACCAGTTTAGATAATCTTGTTAGTTTTTTTTACTCTATTTATTTTACGTTGCTTTAACTACAGGGTCATATAGCGACGGATATGTTAGTGGATAATTCTTAGATCTAGGTGTGGAGGATAGTTAGCCTTCTAGGTCTCATCTCTGTAACCACCCGCTTCCTCGTGTCCAGAGAGACCCTAGTGCATAGCAACTGGATCTTCTGTTTCGTGCCATGCAGATGGCCTTAGGGTGCCATCCAGTCTACCTGCTTTTATTGTCTGTGGATAGATGGCACAGCATTCGCTATTAGCACCTATTTTTATTTTTACTGTCTTTTAGAGTTAAGGTGGAACTTTGGGTCGTAGTATTAACTATCCAGTCCGGCATTTACCTTGGCGGCTGAGGGAAACCACGAAGAAACCTATGTAAAAACCTCAGATTGGTCGGCCCACGGGATTTGAACCCGGGACCTCCCCACGGACGTTACCGCCTAGGCCATCCTGCTCGTTTTTTTCCGGAGTTTTTATTAATCCTTTTAAATAACTGATGTGTCCATAAATTTTAATTGTTAAACGGTCAGGAATTTGTGAAGATGTTAACTGGGGTTGTTTATTACAATTTTTAACGTTTTCCGAGAGTTTATTAAATTGTTAGTCTTAGCTTAAAACGTAAATTGTTAATGTTTCTAAAGCTTATTTCAGGCTTGGTTTTGCTAATAATTCGTTTACCGCCTCACGGGGGCTTAGGAAAGTTTGGGTTTATTGATTGAAGGCTAGCGTGAGGTGGACAGCTGTGAATATACGTTTAAAACGTCTGCAATTTCAGCATAAATAATTTGGTGTTATTCTGCCTTTCTGTGAATTAATCTTACGTAATGTTGTACTACGATTTTCAACTACACAAGGACTGATAATTCCGTAATTCAGGCTGTATATAGCAATATATGTTATTTTGTGAAATGCCAAATAAATCCAGAACATAAGACTTGACATGTGTTTTCAACAAATGCTTTGGGGGGCATTCCTAGTATTTACTTTTGGTCTAGTCGATACCCCTTAGCTATGGTCCGAAAATTCCTTTGTAGCTCTTACTCTCTCCTCTAAAATAAGCCATTGAGTAAGAGGCACACTAAGATGGTGCAATTTTCAAATATTTACAGATAATTATCTAAAGAGAATAGACTTTTTTTATTCTTTAAAAAATAATCATAAAATTCTGGGGACTTATTGATTTGGCCAATTCATTTGATTCTAATAGGGGACTGAAGACTCTCCTTTTTGGAGCGATACAATTTATTTCTTCTTCTTTTTGCAACATATATTTCAGGCAAATGAACAAAGGCAAGTTTGAGGAAGAATGAACTTTTGAAAATAGTTTATAGACGTTTTTGAATCGCCCTAATCCGTACATTTTCTTTGTTTCCAATGTTAAATGATACTCATATCTGTATATGAATGAATGACTATTTCTCAATTAAATTGCATACATTTTAGACTGTAATAATATTTGAAAATATTAGGCTATTTACGCTATAAATGGGTTGTTTGCCTATGCTAATCTACAGTCTTAGTACACAACTCACTCACACACACACACACACACACACACACACGCGCGCGCGCGCACACGCACACACGCACACACACATAAACGGGCGAGCAAAGCGCTCAAGAAGACTTGAATTATTGCACATACTTATGTATCCTGTAGTCTGAGAAAGACTGTGGCGAGTGCCTCTTTCCAGTCTCCTGCTATGTTGGAGTCTTTAGCTCCTCAGAAGTGCATAGGGTCATTCAACTACCCTCCGTTCACAAGCTATTGAAACAAAACTATATGTGTACTCAAGTATATTTTAAAATTTGCATTCTACATCTACATTAAATATTCTCCTGAAAATGTGCCCATAGACATTTTGTTCCATTTTCCCGGTACCGTCTCTGCCATTCCCTGTATTAATTCAAAAGTTTACTATTAGGCCTCTCGTTAGCATTTAGGTTACACAGCACAATCCTAGCTAATGAGTCCGAAGAGAAAGCAATTAATATAGAGCTACTGAACTGGGACTTGGAAAGTTTTCATCCATCTAAGTGTTGAATTATAATAAAAGTAAACACCATTTTGTTAGATCTTTTAATATCGACTCTGTTGATCTTTTAACTTTACTTCACTAGTGGAGAAAATCGCTCAGCACTCGCAGCATTTGCGAGATGTAAGTGCTGTGCTCACTGCGGTAATCTCTCTGTAGGCGTTCCATACACTCTCTTACATGTTCATCCTACACTATACTTTAAGCCGGGAGCTGTCACAAAGTTTTGTGCCAATACTATCGCTATTAGCTTCACATGAAAAACTGGCGCTAGAAAAAGAGGTGTTCATCTGTGAAAAGCTTCTCATCAGCACAGGGATTTTCCACCTCGCTTTATCCCAACCATCTTTGAAATCTCGAAGAGACAACGGGCGAGATTTTTTCCCATCCATTAAATTTATATTTGCGATTGCAAGCTTCGTTTCTACTGATTTATTCCCGATAATGTATGTGCGTTCTGAGGCAGATCTATTTCTGTGTGTATTAATAATTTAGTGCCATGCACTTTCCTTAAATGTGGAATCTGTGATTTCGAGAGAGAAATTTGTTTTGTTTACTTGCAGCCATTTTAGAAACTGAGAAAGACATAAGAAGGAAATAATAAATTATCAATCCATTAAAATGTTAGTTATTTTCTTGTCAAAGAACTAATTTTCTTGTTATATTAAGACTGACGCATGCCAACTAGTGTTATATATGTATTAATTTTAGGAATTTCTATGCTATAAAATTAGCACATGCATGAATGTTAATTTAATATTTGTAATTCGTTACTGTATCAACATTTGTATTCACTTCAATGTTAAATTACTGTTTTAAAGCGGAATGATGAATTAGATTTTAGGATAACTTACGTCATGGCAAATTGCCGATCGCATTGAACAGAAGGCTGAACAATCAGTAATTACACACACACACACACATTTACTTGCTATTGAAGTGATGCACGTAAACATTTACATTTTCTAATATGCAAAAGTTAAGCCAATAAGGAATGTTATGCCTGTTTATCCAAATTCTGACCTTGTTTACCAATAAGACACTTTTATATAGTGCGGGTGTTTTAACGCAAGGCCACAGACCGGCTGTAGGCGTAGCACGCTGTACTGCAGCGACCTCGGTACTCTGCTTGCGCGCGATCCGTGGCCTTACTTTAAAACGCCCGCACTGTACTAGGGCTTGTGAGTGGCTCACCAGAGTTGCAGCCGTAAAGCCGGGCGTTGTTTTAAATGATACCTTTCACACTGCGGCTCTGGTTGACCTGAGTGGGTTCATGAGGGACGAATTTGGAATGGAGTATATTTGGCTAGATGGCAGAGACTGCGCGATATTGATAGCAACATTTGGAGTCGCAGTGTGCGGGTAAAATTGTACTAGGGCGGCGTTGCGGGAGGAAGCCTATTTACACCTTTGTGCACGAGAACAAAGAAGCGGTTTAGCGTGCTAAGATTGGGCGCGTGGGAAATTTGGTGGCACCAGGGCGAGATATATCCACTTCACGGAGAAGGGGAGACATGCAATCATATTCTGGCAGAATATAGGAGAATGAAGGCTTACTTGGATGTAATGTCACAAACTGGAGACATTTCTAGCCAAGATTCAGCAAAGGAGGACAATTGTTTTGGAGAAGGAAAGCGAGAGGAAGGGTACATAAAACGGCATTGTAGATGTATATATTTAATGTTAAGTTTGGAATTTTATTTCATTCTACTTCGTTCTTGCTGTTTTTACTTTCTCTACCACGTACATAGCAGGCAGAGAGGATATTTATTTCCACTCAAAAATTCGATTACGAGAATTTCACCAGAAATGCATGTTTTGAGTCCCTTGAATAAAAAAGAACATTTTTTAGAAAAAGTTTATCTATCGTATGTCTGGTATTTAAGTTCAGTATCTTCCAAAGATGTGACACGAAGATTTTCAAGGAAATCCCTCCACCCTAACTATCCTTTACACGTAACATTTTTAAAAAATTATTGATTTTATCAAAACGTTTTGATTAAATATAATATATTAAAATATATTTACATGAAAAATAAAATGTATATCTTTAATTTTCTTGGAATAGCCTGTGCAATCCTGTTCATTCGCGTCATTCTCCGTGGTGTAGTGGTTACCATGTTAGCCTCTAGTTCCCGAGGTAGCGGGTTCAAACCCGACGGAGGGCAATGGATTTTTTTCGGGCGCAAAGATCCTTACCATGGCTTCCTTCGGAAGAGAAGCAAAGCCAGTGGTCCCGTGTCGTAGATTTACACACATAAAAGAGCATCAAGCCTAATAAAGAGGCCTCTGAGCAAACTTAACGGTCTTTCACGCCCAATTTAGAATGGACCACAGCAGTTAAAGAGCATCCATAAATAAAACTCGATTCAATTTAACTCTTCATTCGGAAATAATTTTGTATAATCTTGTATAACTGGTAAACGTTAAGCAATAGACGAAAACATACTGCACAAAAATGTAGATCTTTTTAAAACACATAATTTATTCCAAATAACCTTTTTGTGGCATAAGCCATTTCCGAGACATTCGTTATTAATGGTTCCGATTTGTTCAGTACTTTGTCATTCTTTTCAAGTTCCACGATTTTCAGTTGTATCTTGCGATTGCATGGAAACAGTATGGATTTTAAGACCAGCGTATAGCGCCCATTTGACTATCGCTGTTCCCTTTGTATCCTAACGAAATGCAGAATGCAATTCTCGAAAGGCTTATCTCAGTTAAAATAAGTAGGCAGGAAAACAATTTCGTAAGAATAGTTTTTATGCCCATTAATAAATGAGAGAGGGTAGAGAAAGTCATGTGAATGTAATACATCAGATTTGTATGTATGTGTAGTATTCAGTAATTCTGTTAGTTCGCTGTCTCTTTCTTCCATTATATTAGTAGAGACTAACCAATGTATGTATTTACTACTGTACTCTTACTGTAAAATTCCAGCAAAGGCATGTATGGCCATGAGGCCCACATGATTGTATTTGTAAATGTAGCATGAAAATGTTTGGCAATGAAAGTCCTTCAAGTACTACCACCACGACCACCACCCCTATTACTATATGGCTCTCCCCTTTAGCACCAGCACAAATTCAAAGGTATCCGCCTTTAAGATTAGCAGAAGTGACCCGCTATATTGGGGAAGACTGAGTTCGATATGCAAATTTTTACTTTCTCTACTACGTATAGTAAGTAGGGGAAGTATTGCATTCCACCCAAAAATTCGATATCGAGATTTCACCGGAAATACATGTTTTGAGACCTCCTGAATCCAAAAAAAGCATTTTTGGAAACATGTCCGTGTGTGTGTCTGTGTGTGTGTGTGTGTGTGTGTCTGTGTGTGTGTGTCTGTGTGTCTGTGAACAGCATAACTCAAAAACGAACAGTCGGATAAACACCAAACTTGGTATTTAGGTTCAGTATCTTCCAGAGATGCGACACGAAGGTTTTCAAGAAAATCCCCCTACCCCAGACTACCCTTTACATGGAACATTTTTCGAAAATTTTAATTTTCTCAAAAATGGCTCTAACTATTTTGATGAAAATATCACATGTTTAAGATAATGTCATGAGAAATGAAATGTATATCTCGAATTTTCTGGGAATGTCTCCAAAAGTATTCTTCATTGTGAACGACTTTTGTATAACTGGTAAACCGTAAGAGATAGACAGAATTTTACTACACAAAAAATGTAGATCGCGTTAAAATACACAACTTATGTCATATACATTTCTTTTGTTGAGTGAACCGTTTTCGAGATATTGCTTGTTATTTCCTTAAATTTTCCAATACTTATACTTTTTCTCAAATGCGTTATTCATTTTTTTTTTGTCCTGGATATGCAAACAGAATAGAATGCGCCACATAGCAACCAGCGCTTAAAAGATTTGACTATCGCTAATAACCTACCATGTTCCCCTTGCATCTACAAGAAAATTAGCAATAAGATTGACATCTCGATATCTCGATTAATATGAAGCATATGGAGAATAAACGTTTGTAAAAACAGTTCGTACAAGAGTAGAGAAAGTCATGTGAGTGTAGCACATCAGATTTTTATTTGTTAAATTCATCAATGATCAACAAATGGAACATCCGCTTATGCTTATAGCTATTGCTTAAAGAAGACCGAAAGCTGGTTGCTGGAACTTTGTGAAACCACCACATCGCGCTTCGATGAACTGTCCTAGAAGGAAGGAAATAATAAAAGTAATTTCATATTTAAACTAGAACTACAGTTATTTTATAGGTAATATGATAAATCGATAAATTTAATAACATGCATCTCATCCTTAAGGAATTCGGTTAACATTAGTTGTGAGCTAAATTGTTTTGATTTCCCAAATGAGTATCTCCAATTCTGGTGCGTGAAATTAGCACGATTACTAAAGGAACAATGTAATATTAATCTTTTCAATCTATTTTTGCTTATCGTCTTATTTGCTATAAATATATTGATATTAGTGCATAGCTTTCATCCAACTATGTCGATCTTTAGAATCCCACTAGAATTATCAACATTTTTGCATTGAAAAACTGCAGTTCTTTAACATTATTGGAGAAATATATTTTTGAACACAAATGCAAAAGAAAGTATAGTCAAATGCCTGGATTATTATAAACTGACGTTTTTGTAATGTAGCCAGTCATACGTAACCACCACGCCTGAAACAGTATAAATGAATGCTGAAATGATTTGAACTACATCCCTGAACACTGGCATACCAATTCTCCGTGCTTGTAAAATACTTCTCAAAATATTCCGTATAGTGAGTGCTGTTGTTCCAGTTCCTGTTGAACTTCCTTTCATCTGCATTAGTTTTTTGGAAAAAAAATTCTGATGTTTTTCTAAACTCTGTCGCTTGTTAATGGGTATACAAATTATTCTTACGAAAGTTTATTTTCCTATTTAATTCATTTTAGTCCAGATAAACCTTACCGAAAATAACTGCACTGTACTCGTTATAGATATAAGCAAATAACGACAGACAAATGTTTTCAGAAGCGGACGCTATATGCTGGCTTTAAAATTCATACTCTCTCCATGGCATTGCGAGAAACAGTTCCAATCGACAGGACTTCAAAAGAATGACTATATATTGATTAATTCGAAGCATTAATAACGGATATCTCGGAAATGGATAGTGCCATTAAAGTTATTTCAAATAAATTGTGTGTTTTAAAGAGATCTACATTTTTTTTTGTGTAGTACATTTTCCTCTGTCGCTTAACGTTTACCAGTTATTCAGGATTATACAAAATGTCTTCCGAACGAAGAGGAATGGACAAACTATTGCTAGAAAATTCAAGATACACATTTTACTTATGTAAATATCTTTAATACATGGTATTTTAATAAAAATCGTTATAGCCATTTTTCAGAAAATAAAAAGGTTTTAAAAATCTTCCATGTAAAGGATAGTTCGGATGGAGGACTCTCTTGAAAATCTTCGTGTTACACCTTTGGAAGGTACTGAACCTAAATACCAAGTTTGGTATATAACTGACATTTCGTTTTTGAATTATGCTGTTCACACATACACATGCATCTTTTTCTAAAAATGCCTTGTTTTGGATTCAGGGAGGAGCCTCAAAACATGTATTTCTGGAGAAATATTGGTATCGAATTTTTTGGGTGGAATGTAATACTTTCTCTACCTACTTTGTACAGAAACGACAGGAAGAAATCAACACGACTTCCCTGGACAAACCGCATTTGTTACCGTATCTAGGATATTTCATGACGTTATGATTTCATTTTATTGGGTGGTGGTGTCACCTTATAGGTGCTATCACGCCTTGTGCTGTGTATCGCACAATAAGGATCCCTATCTAGTTCTGTCAATCCATTATAGGTATAGGTAGGAATGGCGACCGATTTTGTCGAGCTTTCGCGAGGTTATTTGCGAATATACAGCAAATGTCTATTTGCAAATGCTCTTGAATAGGAGTCAATTCTTGAGATGTTAGCATTTTTCCTCAAAACATCAGTTACAAGTTCTCATATAAATTAATTTCCTATCTATTTACATGTTCTTAAAGAGGCAAGCTATACACACTTGCTCCTTCAACACACTAAGGATGAAGGAGGCGCTAGCGGATATCTTGTCACAACTTATTAACGCCCTTACAGACAATCAGAATTTGGATGCAGATTATTTCTTGTGGGATGTGTACGTGGTAGAGAAAGTAAAAGGGTGTAAAGGCACCTTCTTTTAACCTCTAACTAATTAGAGAGTAAATCTATAACGTACGATTTCTTCTCTCTCTGCTTTTAAATAACTGCTACACCGATCATAATGGCTTAGAGGTAGCATCTGAGGTCGCAATCGGGAGATCCGGCGTTCGATTCCTGATGGACAGGCTATCCTGATCTCATTTTCTCTCATTTCGTTTCCTTTCAAACTACAGGGTTGCAGGACGAAGAATACAGTACGGAGAAAATGTTACGTGTAACAGATGCATGCCTTTCTCTGCACATAATCACGGTGTCATGTGTACTATACTACTCGCATAAAAAGTTCACGACATGGTTCTATATACTTCGCGTTAACAATCTGTGAAATTTCTAACATCCACAATTTCAATCCGATTCATTTGAAATTTTAATACAGCAATCAGGGTTTAACGTAGAATATGTATAGCAAATTTTGTGCACATTTAAAATTAGTTCCGAGATATTGTTTTGAAAAATTGTTCCAATGCTGTAATTATTTTTCGTAAAGAGTAACATTTTATAATTAAACACTTTAATAATATATTAATGTATTGTTGAGATTAAATTTTAATTATTCAGTTAGTTTGGTAGAACATAAATGTTAATAATGTTTAAAAATTTACAAGTTCTTGTTGTTTAGTATTGTAGTGTTCTTGATTAATAACAACACAACTAAGCACCTTAACAAAAATTTATCCATTTATCTTTTATCCTTAATTTATAAGGAGGTATACAAAATTTCAATCATTTATATGGAAAAGTACATCGCGTGGAACAATTTGGAAACAAGAATGTGCCGACAAATAAATACCCGAGAAAAGAAAGTTTTAAAATTATAGCTCTAAAATAATGCTGTTTCTGGCTTAATACTGGTTAAAAAGCATTTGGTGCATTCACAGGTCGTCTTAAGTCTTTTTCTGCTCCGAATTTAGTATTTGAAGATTCCTGAGGCCTCATCATTGTTGTTTTTGAGTTTAGTGTTGGAAACACACATTTTATTTACAGTTTTATAGAAAGCTAGGCTTATAGACAGCCATTTAAATCGCTTTATGAGATGCTTTAAAATATCGTACAGCTATAGAAGTTATAGAGAACTGAAGTAGATGGATTGCAATGTTTAATAACACTAAAACCCATATTTATGAATTTTGGAATATTTTGACCCTTTTTTTCACAGTTGGGTATCATTAAGGAAGATATCTTTCTGCCTAGAGATTGTTTAAAATTGAAAAATATGAATTTGTATATATTGAGTTTGAGGAGAAAACGTTCAACGTTTATATAAAAAATAAATTCTGTTTTTGCTTGCGATTTTAGCACATGCCAAAAATCTCTCATCTTCAAATATTTTATCTAAATGACGTACTGAATACAACTTAGATGAGAACTCCACACAGTATATACAAGTTTATCTTAAAGTATTCTTTTGGTAGCATTAACCGTTTCTGAAATATTATTTTTTTAGCATATGTAGATTGAAGTTTACGTCGGTAAAATGTTTGAAAGCAACATTTCTTTTTTTTATAGCATCATTACAGCGGCTAACAAAAATCAATTTATATTAAGCATTTGAGTGTTATGTCTAATATAATAAAAACGCATACTGCTAATTTGAAAACGACTTGTAAGCTAGTGTTTATCGTAACCAACATAAACGATTGAGTAGTCACTTTTTATACACAAGATGACCCAGAATTCAACCGAACAAATTTCAGTGATTTTGAAGGGGTCCTAGATAAACATTTTGCAATTGGGAACCTACGGCCTACGAGTGCTTGTTTCTGCACTCTTTGTCGACTTTTCCGGGTTGCGATAGGCTAATAATAATAATAATAATAATAATAATAATAATAATAATAATAATAATAATAATAATAATAATATAATAATAATAATGACCCGATTTTCTTTCCTCTAAAAGGAGCAAAAACTTTAAAAATATCGTTTTTAGGTGCATATTAAATCTAAGGCATGCGTTGTATTTCAATTTAATAACACTGAAAACAATTCTGGTGATTATGGAAATTTCCATAAAACAAAGCAATTAAGAGATTCACCAGAGGTTATGATGAAGTGGAAAATAGCTCGGGGCAGAAAATGTCAGATAATATAAATTAAGATAAATGTGAGAAAATTTGGGTTGCAGTGAAGAACTTGCAGAAAAGTATGATTGACTCACAACAAAAATTACTTGAAATAATAAAATGCTAAAAATAATGGTTGATATTATGAGGATGATATGATACAAATTTTAAAAATATTTGGATTATCATTCATCATTCCCTTGCCTTAATAATTACTGCTATCTGGTTCTTGGCTTGTAGAGTGATGACACTCCATGATACAGTTGCAATGACAGTATACATAATTACCTCCAAATAATTATGAAGGAAGTATATGCTTACTTATAGATGCTAAGGGTGTAACTTGTAATCCAAAGCGCTTAATTTCCGTGTTGCCTGCACAACAAGCGACATCTATTGAGGCGCAATCTGTGATTTAGAAACGCACCTCTTTCATTTCCTCGTGTTTTTAAAAGCGTTAATGAAAAGGCAAACAGAAACCTTAGAAAGTGGGTTAATGAAATCTAAGAAACCCTTATGTTTTAACGAACTCTTTTCTTTACCCCTAGCTTTTTCTTAATTTATTATTGTCTCCGCGCTTCCCCTTCATTAATACTCCTATTGTCTTATATCTGCTTATATCTCTGCGCACCACTCTATGTTAGCTCTGGCCTGTATTTTCTTCCTTTCTTCTTTGCTGTTTTCTTGCAATAGATTAATCAGCAACGCCACCTACACAGTCAATACAAAAGAGCTAACAAGACCAGTTGTTTGACGTAGTCAGTGTCATTGAAGACACAAATTCTCTGCGCAGATCTCTTGAGCCCATGCGACATGAACTCAATCTTTCCTAAGCCGATAATGTGATGTTACGAGACAGCAGCAAGATATGCTTGCTCAACAAATCCTTCTAGACAGTCGTTTGTTTGTGATCGCTTGCTGAACAACTTTTATTCGAACCAAAAGAGAAACGTGCTTGGAGCATAATCTGCAGCAATTACCATACAAACTGCTGTTTTGTTCTCGCTGCTGACAATCTATAATATATTCGACATTTTTCTGATAATTTTCGATTGTGGATGAATAGTTGATATTAACGCATATAATGGTCTATTTTGAAATTAAAAATCTGACATGGTACAGTCTCTACATATTAAAACTTTCTCTACATATTAAAACGTCGCAGTCATATTTTATATATATCTAGAAATGATTTCAAATTAAGCAGTAAGATAGGATACGACTAGGTATAGGGGGGACGTAGCACCACACATTTGTGCCTATGCCCCTGACGGAGCGCCCCCGGGAGGGAGGGAGGGAGGGATGAGGCGAGAGGAGACAGGATAGTCGGACCAAGAGGCACGAAAGGCAGAGGACAGGGTCTCTACCATTTACATATTTGAACTCCCGGGTGCTGACTGGTGCAGGGGTCCGAGATCCGGAGACCGCTCGCAGATGGAGAATTAAGGTTTCCTTAGAGCACCCTTTTCCCTTGCCATGCACACGCCGAGACCTCCTGCCGACACTTGCAACCCTGAAAGAGACCAAGCAGATGAAGGGCGAAGTGAAATGAGAATGGAGATGAAATGGAGGGACAGGAAATTAGGGGGATGTAATGATTCTTCTGGTGACCCGAGGAAACCCCGAAAAAGCCCATGGGCCAGGAAGGTTGGTCACAAATCGAACCGACGAACTCCGAATGCGGACCACAGACGTAACTGCCTGAGCCATCCCTCTCGACAAATTAAGCAGTAACTAAGTACTGAGTTATATATATCATATGCGAAAATAATGTTCATGTAAAGAGTGCGGCAGAAACAATAAGCGGGTTTGAATTGATAGCTATTTTGAATTTTGGAGTTTTTTTTGGCAAATATGTGGAAAGATTGTAGAGTCAGTCGACCTTGGAAATAAGTTCGTCAGTTTGTATTCTCTCTCGATATGTTAGTCATGAAGCGTTGGATAGTGACGGGACGTGTTTGTGTCGTACATCAGAACCAGCACTATCACAGAAACCCAAAGAGCATTTCGACGGGAGCTGAATCGACTTGATGCACTGTTTAAGGATGCTATTTATGGTTGGGTGCAATAATGGAATCAAGAAGGCAGCGTGACAAACCAACCGCCGCCTGGGCGACTTCGTTCTGAATGCACAGAACAAAGTACTGCGCGAATACACGAAGTCCACGCCATTGCTTTACATACCTATATCGGATGATGATGATGATGATGAGATGCGGTTTAAGGGCGCTAAACTGCTAAGGTCATCAGCGCCCACCTATATCGGATCGAAGCGCAATGTGAATCTTCAAAAAATGAAAAAGTGTTCTCCAATCCCCAAGAACTATACTTTAAAGTAATGTAATAGAAATATGAATACTTCTTAGGATTTGAAATATTGTTTACTTTAAAACCCGCTTATTGTTTCTGCCCACGCTGTATTTATCGCAAGCACGGAGGAGTAAATTGAGAACTTGTATTAAGGACTTATTTTTGCGAAGAAAAAGAAAAACAAAGAATCGAAGAGTTTTAAGCATCTTGCGCGCACACGCGCACGCACACGCACACGTTTTTCTAAAACGGCTTTTTTTGGGAGTTCAGTGATCTCAAAACGTGTATTTCCGGTGAAATTTTGATAAAGAATTTTTGGGTAGGACGTAATACTTCCCTTCCTATCATAGGCAAACGGCAGAGAAAGTAAATATTCTTTGTTCTCTATTTCACCTACCTAAAGTAAGAAACTTTTCCACCCAAAAATTCGATATCGAGATTATTTCATCGGAAATACAAGTTTTGAAATGTACTCGCGCGCGTGTGTGAGCAACATAACTCAAAAACATAAGTTCGGTTAAACATCAAAGTTGGTAATTGACTTCATCTTTAAGGGATACGAAACGAAAATTTTGAAGAAAATACTCCAACCAAAATACCATTTTACTAAAAAAAGAAAGAAATGTTACTTTTTATTTTCTATAAACCTCTAACGATTGTGATTAAAATGTCACAAGTTTATATTGATATGAGAAATAAAATATACATCTATAAGTTTCTGTGAATATGTGAAGCTCTCTTTATTTTGATTGCATTTTTATTTCATGTAACAAGGAAATCTTAAAGGATAGACGAAAACGTACTACAGGAGAAATGTAGAGCTCATTAAAATACACAATTTGAGTCAAATACATTTTTTTCGTAGCGTTAGCTGTTTTCGAAACATTCCATGTTGCAAGGGGAATGCTTGAAAGTTTGCAATTCATCCTTCCCCTTTGCCCCTTTTCTTTTCTCTCTATGGCAAGAGCTTCTTTTCACGAATAAATATTTGAATGCTGTTTCCACACGTTGAAGCCTTTTTGCTTATTTTGAAACAATTCCTGGGTAAAGTATATATCGAGAGTAACCAGCGGGGTAGAAGAATTACTTTTTATATCACTAGTGTAACATATTATAATAACCCCATAATAAATATATGTGAATTTGTCATTGGTAGAGGAAATCGTGCGAATACATCACATCAAATATTTAAAAATTGTATGTGTATGTGTCGCGCGTGAATTTTTACTCTTCACATAACAATAGCCAAACCGACTATCATGAGACTTGGTATACAAGATACTTTAGGTCTCACATAGAAAATGGCTATATGATATAATTACTTTCTCCAAAGGGGAATTCTAAATGAGCCAAAATAAAAAAATCTGAATATGTGGCTCATTCTATTTGTTTAGGAATGTTATATAAGAAAAGCTTTTGAGCATAATGTTTCTGACAAGTAAATGTTATTTTCAAACTTTCGAAAGGATGAGTATTTAAGAAGTCATGCTAATTTTTTGCTACTATTATTCGTGTAGGTAAACCGGTTGTGAGAAACTATAGTTCCGATCGCATTTCAGGTATAAAGAAGAGTACTTTACAGTCCTTTAATTTGTGTTTTAACTTTCATTAATATCCCAGAGGAAGCGGTTTATTACCGATTTTCAAAGCAACACCTGACTTGTATAGTGGTTAATCGCAACTTTGGCTGCGAATTAAAGACTGCAATTGTTGAAAGCAAGAACTATTTATCAAGAATGTTCATGTACTTAATTGCACATAACTTGAAACACAATATTGCGAGTAAATTTCCACTCTACAATAGAGTTTTCATTTTGATTAGTGTTGCTGCCTAAGGGACTTGCAAGTTCTTCACGAATATTTTGTACCATCATTGCTATTCTGGATCTTGCTGTTGAAGAATCCCTTAACGATATACCACGTTGCCGTGGAGATTCTCTTAAACGAGGATTCCTCATTAAACAAACCAATATAACACAACAAACAGAGCAAAATAATATGACACGCTTTTATATTTGTGGCACAGTCTTCTTTTTAGCGGATAGACATTTGGTGGCATGGTTAGCAACGCTGTGGTCAACATGAATTAATGAATTTGGTGTACAATTTGTTTTGCAATTTTTACACAATATATATCTCTCGTACCCCTACATCTTATTACAATATGTCTGTTGCTTGTCTTCCTATTGAACCACTCAGACTGCTTGCCTCCCGGGCCTTATCGCTCACTGAGCGGCCCTTCTTTCTTTGCCTCTCTTACTTTTATAGACTATTTTTCCCTTTACCTTCCTTAAAAATCCTCCCATTCCCTTGATTTTCTTTTCTTATTGAGGCAGTATTTTAACACTTAAATGATTTCAGTCAAATTATATAATATATAAATTCAATAACAGCCCGCCTTAAAGCAATATGTGTATGTAACACTATTTAAAAAGTGTCTATTAGTCATTATATATGTTTATATTATTGTATACATGTGTAATAATGTTATGTGAATGTATTACGTAATTTAATAATGTTGGAGCTGTGAGAAAAATAGGTTAAAAGTTGCTAACAATGAGGCAACCTTGAGGCAGTAATGAATTAGAAAGTTTAAATGCTATTGGTAATTCTTGGAGCAACATAATGTAATTTTTGTGACAGTTTATAAATAGTCAAAAACAACCAGAAAAAAGCTTAAGTTAAATGAAAGTATTCTATTGGAGTAGGATTAGCCAATCAGAAACTGAAATACAGCAACATTTACAAATTCAGAGTTCAGTTGCTTATAGACAAGTGTTCCTAAGCGGACGCGAGATGTGTCCTCGAGAAATTTAATACGTATTCAGTGTGAGACGAAAATAGTTTACGTGTTAAAATAAAAAGTGCAAGTAATTAAAAAAAGAATCTCGCAGCTCTCTATATCAGTGAAGTGTTATAGAAACAGTGTCAAGCATTAATAAAAAGGAGTGAAGTAAAAATTATAATCTGTGTAAGCCTACATTCTTAGCCGCACTACTCCCTGCAAAGAGATCCATGTCTCTAACAATAAGACTGACGCAGCCGAGGCAAACATAAATATATAATATTTAAAGAAACAGTCAAATTACAAAGTTAATATTTTTAAACTTGGGGCAAAGGCCACCGGAAAATACATTTCGGGGCGAAGGCTACCGGAAACTTTTTAGCATACATGCGGTTGCAACTACTTCAAGTTCGGCTCCCCAACAGTCGAAATATAATACATCATCTTCAAACTTGCTTTTTATACGTAGCAGCAACAAATCTTCATTATTTTCCCCATCAACATCTTTATAGCTATTATTTTTGTATCCAATTTTCCCCATTTCTTTTCCCACTCTTTTTCCCTCCAGCTCCTTAACTGTGGTCAACATACCAATTAGAATTTAATATTTTTGCGACACTGTAGACAGAGACTGAGCAGTTTTGATTGGTATGCTACTCTTAGTATGGACTTTCAAGATTAAAACATAAAGCTTGTAAACCAATATAACAAAGCGATTATAATAGAATAATTTGATATTAAGCCTCCTTTATATCGGATAAACATTTGATGGCATGGTTGGCAACGCCGTGATCTACGAACCTATCAGGGTAATTAGAAATTTTCTTCTGTTTGATTGCAACATATGTAGGTAGGCGTGCGTTTAAAACAGTCAATTGTAAAATTGACGCATATTCAACGAACGGAACAAAATAGTTTAGTTTTAAACATACGTTTAATGTTAAGCTTATGGAAGCTTTTAAGCTTCTTTTTGTCCTTATTTAACAACGTCCTGATTAATCCTTGATATCTAATGTCTTATGCCTACAATATTAAATGATTTATTACATTAGATTCTTCTTATTATTTTTCATTATTATTAATTATTATTATTCATTTGATATTCGCATTAATTACTTCAATTATCTTTTATTTCAATAAAAACTATATTTTTTCTTCTTTTTTCCATTTGTTTTAAGACTTTTTCATTTGCTAGTAAATCTTGGTTTATGCCCATGGAGGCATACTCTATTTACTTTATTAAAGACGTCTTTTGTTTTGCTTCAAAAAAATTGAAATTTCTTATATCACATTTCCACTTTAAATCCTCACTTTTACCTTCAATAATAAGAAAATAATAATAATAATAATAATGATAATAATAATATTGCTTTTATTAATTAACACATTATTTTCACTTTTATTTTTAGCTCCTGCTGAAAAGAACTTCAATATTTATTTTTGAATCCTATTAGCTTTAATACTTTCGTTGAATTAAACCATTCTGTATTTTTTAATCTAACAAACCTTTTTCCTAACTTTATCTTCCATCCTTAATATTGATTTAAACATCTTTGAATCTTTCTTGAGTTATATTTAATTTTGTAAATTTTGAAAACCAGCAAATTTAATACAAACTGTTTTTCACTTCCAAATAGTTATAACTTCATATTATGCCATTTTTTCACACCTAAGCTTTAAAGATTCTTTTTAATGGATAAACATTTGGTGACATGGTTACCAATGCTATGATCAATGTATTCTGCTTGATTGCAACAAATATAGGTGGCTATGAACTTAAAACAGCCAACTGTTGTGAAACCGACGCATATTTTGCAAATGTTTTGGCAATTAAGGAAGTAATTTTAGAATTTAATATTTTTACGACATTGTAGAGGCTGAGCAGTTTCGATTGGTATGCTATTCTAAGCCCCTAATTTCAGGATTAATGCGCAAATTCACGTACAGCTTCACGATGTTTGGGTTAGAATTATTATTTTATAATTATTCCCGCATTCATAAGCTTTGTGAATTATAATCTATGGGAGAAAGGCTTCCATGTGGACAGAAAAGTTCAGAGAGCTTCTGAACAGAATGTGTGGTGTTAGAATTCGTTCATTTTGAGAGCAATGTACTGGTTCTGCTGATTCGTACCTGGGCATTTGCCTAAGGGGGCAATGTTCTTCTTAGCTAGCTGAAGTGGACCTTTATAAACCCCGTTTGAGATCTCGTTGTCAATTGATGGGGAGATGCTGGCGGAACCTATGTCGCTCGGTCGAGTGATAAGGAACATTCGCCGTACGACCTTTCGTTTACACAAGTTAAAGTATAATCTTCGAAAACTCCGACACCATCTGCTGTGCTCGGCATGTCTTCCACGTAGCTATCTGTAAACTCCCTTTTCGGCCTCGAGTCATGCTTTATAACAAATCATATATTTTTGTAGACGTGTGGGTACTATGTAGTAGTTTAGATCCGCCCTGATTATACCCGCATCCTTCCCGTGTTATGCTGTATTAAGGATAGGATCCCATACAGACTTTACCATCCCGGTTTCCTTGTTCAAGCGAGTCGCCCTGGTTCCTGGTTTTCGAACCTAAGTTGATGTTAGCATGTGGAGGAGGCGCATGGGTCTCCTGACAAATGTGGGTGAGTCACATCCCTTGCGATCTATCTGAGCTACCCCTCCTTTAACCACGACATTTGTTGATGGCGCCTGGTTGAGCGCCTACCAACTCCCCAAACATCACCGTTATTCCAACCGTGACTTATGGTGAAGGCTCCAGTTGTCACCCCTTTTCCCCCTTGTCGTCTTCCGTGGTGTAGTGGTTACCATGTTAGCCTCTAGTCCCCATGGTCACGGGTTCAAAGCCGGTGGAGGGCAATGGATTTTTTTTGGGCGTAAAAATTCTTTGCATGGCTTCCTTCGGAAGAGATGTAAAGCCGGTGGTCCTGTGTGGTAGATTTACGGCACGTAAAGAACCTCAAGCCTGATAAAGAGGCCTCTGAGCAAAATTAGTAGTCTTTCACGCCCAATATAGAATGGGACGCTAAGGATCGCCGCAGTTAACGAGAGTCCATAAATAAAACTCAATTTAATTTAATTTCTCCCCCCTCATCCCTTAAAGTACCGTGACTATATTATATATACAGTTTGAACCCAAAATCCACCGACAAACTTTCAGGGGTTGTTCCTGAAATACGTTCAGAGTATTTTGGTATAAGGAACCAACGGTCTCAGGAGGCTCGTTACAGAGCAATAGCATTTAGTTTGGTTTCTTTCCCCAATTAGCTCTGTATCGGTATTGTACTGAAAATGCCGCATAATAGTGTAAATGTCGACGGTGCACGCTGTGTGTCCTGTTTATAAACAAATTGTTTCCATTCGCTCATAGTGCTTGCTGTTGACAACAGTAATGCCCTCTAGTTTGCATTCAGTATTGCTCGGGTCTGTCTAGGGTTTTGTTTTCCGGGAGTGTAAGTTTTGCGTTTATAGTGGTACACAGCAGTATGGATAGATTTATTCACGAAGAGTTGGCCGATATGCACCTTATGTACGGGTTCACTGAATGCAACGGAAGAGAGGCACAACGAGCTATGCTGAGCTGTTCCCGCACCGACGGCAACCACGTCACAGTACTTTTGCATCTGTACATAGGCGCGTACGAGAAATTGTATCCTCCCTTGTTAGAATGGATGATACTGGAGTGTGAGGCATGTCAGAACACCCGATCTGGAAGAGAGGTGTTACACGCGACTGGTAACAATTCTGCCACTAGTAGTCGGAACGTTGAAGCTCTGAACACAAGCCATTCAACTGTTTTGAATGTTCATGAACAACAATTGCACCAATATCATCCACAGAAGGTGCGGTGGTTGCAGCCACGGACTTCCCATTTCGAGTGGAGTTTACAAATTAGTTCCTACAGAACCAATGTGCAGAAAACCACAATTTTCCTGCTTTGGCGTTGTTTACAGACGAGGCCAAGTATACAAAAGAGTGCATGTTGAAGAGTAGGGATAGTCATGTATGGGATTACGAAAATCCACTGTTGTGTCGATCCTATCAACAGCAGTTTGCTGTGAATGTATGGGCTGGTGTTGTCAACGATTTGGTGATTGAACCTTATGTACACTGATCAGTGAATGGAGTCGTGTACCAAACGTTCCTTCAACATATCCTCCCACATTTCCTAGAAGATGTGCCGCTGAGAATTCGTCAGCTTATGTAGTTTCAACACAACGGGTGTGATGATGAGATGGGGCTTAAGGGCGCTGAAAAGCTAAGGTTATTAGCGCCCTTACAAGGTATAAAATATAAAATTTAAAAGTCAAAAAACTAAAAAAACACATACATACCGCACTTGGTCAAAAACACTAAAAAACACAACAGACCAAATACTAAAATCTACACACTAAAATCATGGACAATAAAAGACTAAAACGTGTCAAGAACTGTAGAACGCAAGGGACATGAGCGCCATATGTCCGCCAGGGAGAAGAGCCCCATTAAAATCGACAATATAAAACCACAAAGCCAAAAGACGCTCATCGCATCAAATGCACAGATTAAAATTGCTGTCACTGATAAAACGTAAAAGACATTCTACAGCATGTGCGTCGTCTGCCAAAACGTTGGCTATACCAATAGGCAGACCCACACGGACGCGCAATCGAGCTAAAACTTGACACTGTGTTAAAATGTGACGCACCGTTAAGGGCGCATCACACTGCTCACAGAGTGGTGCGGGGTCACCACTGAGCAGGTATCTATGGCTAAAAACGCAATGTCCGATTCGTAAACGAGTTAAAAGTACCTCTTCCCGACGAGAAGAACGAGAAAAGGTACACCAGAATAACGGAAGACGTTTAACCTCCCGCAACTTGTTCCACCGGAGGGCCGTCCACGCATCTCGCCAAAGCGAGAGGATGCGGCTACGTAAAATAACAAACAAATCTGACGAGGGAACAACAGAGGTAAATCATCTGGGTGATAAATTGCCGATTTGGCAGCGGCGTCGGCAGACTCGTTTTCAGAGATGCCCACATGACCTGAAATCCACATAAAGGAGACGCTGATGCCAGAGGCACCAAGCGAGTGGAGCAGGTCATGTATGCGCTGTACGAGGGGGTGGTAATTGTACAGCGCGTTAATACTCTGAAGGGCACTCAGAGAGTCGGTACAAACAACACAGTGCCGTAGGCCCTGCCGCTGAATGTATAAACAGATTGATAAAGGCTAAAAAGTTCGGCGGTAAACGAACATTGCCCAGGTAAACCAAAGGTAAAACTATGTCCACCAAAAACAAAGGCACACCCTACTCCAACATCAGTTTTAGACCCACCAGTATATATAAAATGAAAGTTCCTGAATTACGCCCGTAGCTCTAAAAACGTTGATCTAAGAACTAAAGAAGGGGTCGCATTCTTTGGCATCGACGTTAACCCAAGGTAACAGTGGGCCTCAGCGCGCAACCATGGAGGAAAACGCGATTCCCCCCTTGGAAGGGCCGGCGCTGGTGTAACGTCCAAATGCCGAAGAAGTTGTCGAAATCGAACCCCTGGAGGGAGCAATGCGGAGGAGCTAAGTAAATATTGCCGATCAAGCGAATACTCGTAAAATAACGCGAAGGATGGGTTGTCAGGCAAGCTTGAGAGTCGACAGGCATAGCTGCACAAAAGCATCTCACGCCTGAAGGACAGCGGAGGGTCTGCAGCTTCAGCGTATAAACTAGGTACAGGGCTGGTTGGAAAGGCCCCTGTAGCGACTCTTATGTCGCGATGGAGAATGACATTCAATCGTCGTAACACAGATGGACGTGCCGACGAATAGACAGTGCACCCGTAATCAAGCTTGGATCGGACCAAGGAGCGATAAAGATGCAGAAGGGCATTCCGATGAGCTCCCCAGGATGTGCCACTTAAAACACGTAAAAGATTAAGAGAACGGCCACACTTTGCTTTTAAGAAGGAAATGTGCGAAGTCCAGCTCAGCTTTCTATCAAAGATCAACCCCAAAAATTTCACCTCGTCTGTAAATGGAAGGGCCTCCGGCCCAAGATGGAGAAAGGGCGAAGGGAAAGCCTTCCGGCGCCAGAATTAATACAGACGGATTTTTCGGCGGAGAAATTAAAGCCGTTGGCGTTACTCCAGGCGTAGAGACGGTGGATACAGCTCTGGAGACGGCGTTCGAGCAGATAGGTCCGCCGTGAACTACAATACATGGCAAAATCGTCAACGAAAAAGAACGATGAAATTCCAGGTGGAATACAATCAACAATAGGGTTGATAGCTATCGCAAAAAGTGTGACATTGAGTACAGAGCCCTGCGGTACTCCGTTGTCTTGAATAAAACGACTAGATAAAACCGAGCCCACACGTACACGAAAGACGCGGTCCGTCATAAATTCCCGAAGAAATATGGGAAGACGACCGCGGAAATTCCATGCGTCAAGTGTACGTAAAATGCCGCCCCTCCAACAAGTGTCATAAGCTTTCTCCAGGTCAAAAAACACAGCCACGGTTTGGCACTTTCTCAGAAATCCGTTCATAATATGCGTCGACAGAGACACCAGAAGGTCGATGGTAGAGCGATGGCGACGAAATCCGCACTGAGCGTTCGCTAGAAGTTTCTGAGACTCAAGCCACCATGTCAACCGCCCGTTGATCATGCGCTCCATCACCTTGCAAATGCAACTGGTGAGGGAGCTAGGGCGGTAGCTGGAAGGTAGTTGGCGATCCTTCCCAGGCTTAAGGATAGAGACAATGGTGGCTTCACGCCAAACGGAAGGAAAAAAACCGTCTTGCCAAATACGGTTATAGACCCGTAAGAGAGAGGGAGAGCTTACTGTCGGCTAAAAGGTTCTGTAACATTAGGATATGAATGCCGTTCGGCCCAGGAGCGGAGTGCCGAGAGCAATAAAGAGCGTGCTCCAGCTCCCTCATTGTGAAAAGTTCATTATAACACTCCTTATTAGCAGACCGAAAAGTAAAGGTCTCGGAATCCAGCCGGTCTTTGAGAGTGCGAAAGCCGGCGGAATAATGGGCAGAACTGGAAATCGCCTCAATGGCAGCCGCATCCACTATGGTGGCATTGGAAACCTGAAGGTCAGACACAGTACAATGCGACACTTTACCGGAAAAGCGACGACGTTTATCCCCAAACAACAGAGGAAGGCGTGAAGCGATTAAAAGACTCGAGAAAAGCAGTTAAAGAAGCCTTCTTGCTATTCTTAATAATGGGACGAGCCCCGGCGCGCGATTGTTTAAAGGTAATCAAATTATCAAGTGTAGGGTGTCGCCGAAACACCCTAAGCGCAGTTCTACGAGCACGAACGGCGTCCCGACAATCCTCGTTCCACAACGGAACAGAAATACGACGGGGGTGAGAGTATGGTCGGGAAATTGTGCGTTCGGCGGCAGAGAGAATCGAGGACGAAAGGTGCTGCACAAGTTGGTTAACGTCAGAGAAGGGCTGGTCCTGAAAGCACACGAGGCTGGAATACAATCTCCAGCCGGCTTTTCCGAATATCCAAGTAGGAACTCTGGAATGCTGGACGTGGCGAGACAACAGAGAAACGATGCAGGGGTAATGGTCGCTGGAGTAGGTGTCAGCGACGACGTTCCACTGCAGACGACTAGCAAGCTGGATGGAGCAAACGGCAAGGTCTAAATGAGAGAATGAACCGGAAGAATCAGAAATAAAAGTAGGTTCACCTGTATTGAGGATAGAGAGGTTGAACTGACCAAGAATGTCGGAAAGAAGAGTTCCCTTCGCACAAGCCCTTGTCGAACCCCACAGGGGGTGATGGACATTAAAATCTCCCAACAGAAGAAATGGTGTTAGGAGAGCGGACAGGAGATCGCGAACGACTGCGTGAGCGAGGGGAGACGACGGAGGTGTATAGATGGAGCAAACAGAAAAGAAAAAGCCGGGTAAATGAAGTCTAATGGCAACAGCTTGCAGGTCGGACGTAAGTGTGAGAGTCTGAAAATGAACGTCGTTACGCACTAATATCATGACACCTCCATGAGCAGGAGTACCCTCATCGGTTCAAGATCGTAGCGAACCGGAGTATACCCTTGGAGATCAAAAGGGTCGTGAGGGCGTAGCTTGGTCTCCTGCAAACACACGGCCATAGGTGAATGGGAACGTAATAAAAGTTGCAGTTCCGCCCTATGCGATCGTACACCACGTAAATTCCAGGTCAGGATAGCCATGAATAAAAGGGATAAATTGTCTACTTAGGAGGGCGGCTCAAAATTACTTTCTGCTTAACCTTTGGGCTCGGGCTTTTAGTATGGAGTTGGTCAAACTCCATAGGCTCCTCGAAGGGAGGACCCACGCGCTCAGTGCCAGAAACCAATTCAAGCGCCGTGAATCGGTTCTGGGTGGCAATGGGTGAAGGTGGCCGCTGAGCGCGGCTTGTCCCAGGAGCATCCTGGGACTGCGACCTTCGAGGAGTAGAAGGTGAACGTTTCTTACCGCGCGCACGCGGAGGGTTTTTCATAACATCTTGCTTGCGTAGTTTCTGCTTGGACTTCTTATCAGTGCCTTGGGACTTCATGACCTTAGGACCAGCTTTAGATGGCTTGCTAACTATAGCAGAAATGGACGGCCGGATGGTAGTGGCGGTTAAAGCAGTCATGGTCCAGGTCTGAGTTTCGGCATCTACTGGTGGTACTGGCGAGGCAATAACAGATCTAAATGTACCAGATCGCAGGAGAGAATCTTGGCGCGCAGATAACGCCTCCGGGCATCGGCGAGGAGAGTTTCTCCTTTACCCGGATCTCCTGGATCGCCTTCTCGTCCAAGTACCGCGGATAGTCGGCAAATGACGCAGAATGAGACCCTTTGCAGTTAACGCAGACGGAGAGGTCTAGGAATATAAGGCCTCACCGCAATGCGTTCGTACTCTGCTGAAATGCTCGTGGGCAGATCGACGCCATCAAATGTTATAAACAGGGTACGAGTGGGTAGCAATACTCCGTCGCGTTTGGCCTGCGCTCGATGCACTGCTGTCACCTTTTGGTCTGAAAGATAGTCTACGAGTTCATCGTCCGACATACCATCGAGGCTATGGGTGGTAATGACGCCTCGACAGAAATTTAATGTGCGGTGCTTCTCAACACGGATGGGATAAACGTGGAGAAGCGTAGCGTGCAACAAGGTCTTACTTTGTTGATCGGACTTCGTTTGTGCCAATAAGGAACCATTCCGTAGACGAGTGCAGGACTGAACCGCACCAGCAACAGCATCGATGCCCTTCTGAATAATGAAAGGTTTCACCTTCTCAAAACTTTGCGATTCTTCGGTTCGTGAAATGACCAAGTAACAACCAGTTGTCGGTGGTGCTACTTCTGTTACATAAACCGGCTAAATTGTCATACTGTTGCCCTCGTTTGTGTCACTTTTGCCCGCATTAGGTCTTTCTTTTGCCCACCTAAATTAGGAATAAGGAAGTGAAAAAGCAATGAAATTACTTACCTTAGGAGTGAATTTAGAACATGATGTGGTCTCTCCAATATCTAGTACCCACCTACCCACCCGTTTTAAGTGTTTTATTTATATAGGCAAATAGCGTTAGGAAGCAAACAAACGTAGCCATTTTTTCATGCAAAGTGGGTACTGCCAACCTAAATAATCAGTGAAATGCACTGAATATGCGATGTGCTGTTGTTTTGTGAACGTGAATCATTGGAGTTTTAGACGCGCAGGTCCCTGGGCTACGCTCTGTCGTCGCTTCGCAGTTGCGCCCTATCGGCCGCAACTTGCTGCACTCCTCTCCTTCTAAAAAACATCCCTCGGCTACGCTTTGAGGCTGAGGGCCCTCAATCTCTCGGCTACGCTTTGAGGCTGAGTATCTTACCGGCTTCGGTGGCATTATTCATATGTTGGCAGCATTACGTTAGAACAGCGTAAGACCTAATGCGGGCAAAAGTGACACAAACGAGGGAAACAGTATGACAATTTACCCCATAAACCTTTCGGCTCTTGTTGGTATTAATGGAGAAAGGGTGCTCCATAGCGAAATAAATCCTCCACCATTGCAACCGTCTCCGACCTCGGGCTCGGACTTCCCGGGCGTTAACCCGGCTTGGGTGAGTGGTCTATCTATACCTATCTCATCCCAGGGTCACACCTCCCAGAACATAGACAGAGGGACCCAATCGCCGTCAGAAGTCAGCAGCTCATGCAATGCCCCCCCCGCGGGACTGCAGTTGAACAGCGGGTACGAACACATACCCTACATGACGACCCCGGGTGGTGGGGATGACGCCATTACCCACTCGCCCAGCTGCGCACCCAGTGCGCTGGTATCCGTCAGGCTGTGTCCACGGAGGATTAAAATAAAATGTAAAAGAAACCAAAGGTGTATGGGCGTTTCGCACGCAAGGTAGGCCGGCGAAGAAGGAAAAAAGACATGTTAATGAATGGACGTGAGGCGATATGTGCGTAAATAGAAGAGAAGTAAGAAACGATGGCGAGGGGCGTCATGTAATGAAATGCACAGAACGCACCCACCTCGACCGAACGAGGGCGGAAGGATGATGGCGATGAAAGGCTCGGGAACCCCCGGGTACGCCAAACCCGTTCTCACATAAGGTGATCCCCTGGGGGGAGGGCACGACGGGGAGCCGGCACACTTTGCACTCGGTGTTAGGAACCACATTGATGTACAGTTTGGACGAATATGAATTGGTCGCGGTGGTCCTGTTTAATGGCCAACTAGGTCACCAGATATGCCACCAATGGACTTCATCTTCTGGGGCATGTGTAGAGCCTAGTGGACGAGGCTCCGGTCGATACTCGCATGGACTTGGTTACTAGGATTATCGCGGCCACGGAAGTAGTACGCCAAACTTCTGGAATGCTTGAGCGTTTAAGATAATCGGCACCATGATAATGGTGGTCGGGATTTTGAACAATACCTGTAAGGGAACAGTTTTGCATTTGCCACTTACTGTGCTGTACACTCTGATAAAGGTGTACGTGTTTCGTCTGCGGGATGTTGCATTACTCTGTTGTGTGTTGTACGTTTTGGTTATTGCATATTACACAGGCTTCTTCACTGTTGTGAAAGTAGTTTATGGAAACCGGGGTGATTGGGGTAACAAACTGAATAAATCATAATTACATTATTATTCTGTAAAGAGCCGCCGGAGACCACGAGCCTCTTGTACCAAAATATTCTGAGGGTGTCCTTGAACAACCTCTGAAAGTTTGTCGGTGGATTTATGGTTAATCCTGTAGAATAAGGTTACCAGACGTCTCCGGTTACCGGGGATAGCTCCCAGATTACACTTTTGTCCCTGGCTATAACTTGTCCTCGAAAAGTTCCCGAATTTTACTAAACTTCCAAAAATGTCCGTGTTTTTGAACTCTATTTCATTAATTATCAAGCCGTAAAAATGAAAGATGTTAAAGTGAAAATCGTGTATATCGATTAGACACCGTGCAGGCGTAATTGACATGTTTCTGCACTAGATGATGAAATAATCACGCACATAGTATTTCTGCGCACTTAATTTATCACTGCTTCCTTCCGGAAATAAAATGTTTGACATGAAAATAGTATGTAGCTTACTTCCGCGCTAAGAAAGACGCGCTTTGTGTAATTGTGGTAAAAATGCCTGAGTAGTAAAGTAAAAAACGCAATGCACAAGAAATGATGCAATGTTGAATGAATTTAATTTTCTGAAATGTGGAACTAATGATCATACTGTCTTCCTTTGTACAAGACTTCCTTCGTCATTAGGTGTGACGGGAGAACTTCTGTTATTGAATACATGGCTACAAAATGACTAGGAATTGATCATAAAGTGATAGGCATATCTGAGGATAATACAAATACTTACTTTGGAGGTTTGAAACGGAAAGGTACGAGCAATGCTTTTTTTTTGTAAAATAAAAAAAAGCTTGAACAGAAAAGTTATTGAATTGGGATGTCTGGTTCACATGATACAGTATTGTGCTTATTCCGCAGTAGGCATAATTTATTTTGTGTGTGTGTGTCTGTCTGTGTACAGCATAACTCAGAAACGAACAGTCGGATAAACACCAAACTTGATATTTAGGTTCAGTATCTTCCAGAGATGCGACACGAAGGTTTTCAAGAAAATCCCCCACCCCAGATTATCCTTTACATGGAACATTTTTTCGAAAATTTTAATTTTCTCAAAATGGCTCCAACGATTTTGATTAAAGTATCATATGTTTAAGATATTTATATGACAAATGAAATGTATATCTTGAATTTTCTGGGAATGTCTCCAAAAGTATTCTTCATTGTGAACGACTTTTGCATAACTGGTAAACCATAAGAGAGACAAAATTTTACTACACAAAAAATGTAGATCCTGTTAAAATACACAATTTCTGTCATATACATTTTTTGAGTGAACCATTTTCGAGATATTGCTTGTTATTCCCTTAAATTTTCCAATACTTATACTTTTTCCTCAAATGGGAATTCGTTATTCATTTTTTTGTCTTGGATATGCAAAGAGTATTAATCTGTGGCAAAGAGAATGGTGCTGCACATAGCAACCAGCTATTAAGAGATATGTGTATACTTAAGGGTTACTGTATATCTATATTGCCCTTAAAAATACAAAACAAGGTGAACATAGTAGGCCTTAAGCGGTAGTAAAATATTTTTAGAACTGGTCGCTATGTGTAAAATGTAATTCTCTTTGCATGTCAAGAACATAAAAAAATATTCTGTGGGCGTAAGAGAAATGAGAACGTAATAACAGTCAAAATGATATTCGTAGTACAAGAGGATACGAAAACCAAAACACAGAGCAAGATATGATTATATACGAACAGAAGTACTGCTGTGTGTGGATAAAGCTAGGTGTGATTATAAACGTGGAAGTGCACTCGGATAAGGCTAGAATTGAGGTACAAGTGAGGCAGCACGTGTTTCCAGCAAAGCAGTAAACTAGAAGAAAAAATTCTGATACATTCACATTACTTTCCCTACCCTCTATCGTTTATTAGTGGGTATACAAAGTATTTTTACTTAAGCTTATTACTTTCTCTAATACGCATAGTAAGTAGAAATACTGAATTTTACCTAAAAATTCGATATTGAGATTTCACCGGAAATACATGTTTTGAAGCCCCATAATGTAAAAAAGGCATTTTTAAAAAAAGGCCCGTGTGTGTGTCTGTGAGAAGCGTAACTCAAAAACGAAAAGTCGGATAAACACCAAACCTGGTATTTAAGTTCAGTATCTTTAAAAGGTGCTACACAAAGATTTTAAAGAAAGTCCCACCATTCCAGACTCCCCTTTACATGGAACATTTTTCGAAGTTTTTTTTCTCTCAGAAATGGCATTAACAATTTTGATCAAAATATCAATTTTAGGACACTTTCATAGCAAATGAAAGGCGTATCTAGAATTTTCTGGGAATTTCCCCAAAAGTCGTCTTCATTCCGAATGAATTTTGCATAACTGGTAAACCGTAAGAGATAGACAAAATTTTACCGCAAAAAACACAATTTATGTCATACTTTTTTGTGTGCAGTGAGCCATTTCCGACATATTCCTTGTTATGTTTGAATTTTCCAATACTTAATACTTTTTCTCAAATGGGAATTCGTTATTGTTTTGTTTTTCTTTTTTTTATTTTTGTATGACTTGGGCCTGCAAAGAAAATGGAATGCTCCACATAGCAACCAGCTCTTAAAAGATTTGACTATCGCTTAAAGCCTACCATATTCCGCTTGCATTTACAATAGAATTAGCAATAAGATCGTTTCTGCAAATGTTTATCTGGATTAATATGAAATAGATGGAGAATAAGAGTTTGTAAAAATAGTTTGTACAAGAGTAGGGAAAGTCACGTGAGTGCAACACATCAAATTTTTTTAAAGTGTGACGTCACATGTGTGCAGCTTTTCCTTGTAAGCTCTGGCTGCAGATCCTGTCGAGCAGAGCGTCTAAATGAGTTTAGTCTGGAGCTGAGATGTCCGCGGATTTCGGGTAAAAAATCTGGTAACCTAACTGTAGAATATAAGTTTTGCGCTAAACGAAAATAGAAGACTATATAGAGGTTAACTGCTTTGTAGTAACAAGTCTACCATAAAAAGAATTTATTCGCTGAATATGAATTGAAATAAAAGTTTACAATGCCAACAAAATCTGTATTGTTATTTAACTCAATCCATAACTTTCCGATAACCACCCCCTGTAGAGGAGAAGAGACTCATCACTACAAACCAAGAATATTTATCCGATACAATTGCCAACACATTGAAAATAACTATTTGCTATGTCACGATTTATTATCTGGCAAGGATAATATTCTTGCCTCTGTAATATAAGTCTATTGAAATGCTCACGTACCTTCTATGACTCATGGAGAACATTTGAGATTTATTTATAGCAATTCATTTTTCCATATGAAGGGTCCATGGGAGGCATCAGATGTCATAATTTTCAATTCTTGCAGAGAATAAATTTAAATTTCCAAGACTGGCAACAACCGTATGCGAAAAACAATCTTGATACGCTAAAATGTCAGGGATTTGTCCAATAATCCATGCAGCTGGTATTTAAGAGCTAGATGTTATTTATTAATTGATTTTCTTTTATTATCGGATAAAATTTGATTTTTATATCTATCAGGCAGTCGATAATATGCAGGATCCATTTATGCATTCATTTAAATAGAAGGCAGTTTGAACATCATCTCTAAAACGAAATTTTGTTTACATCCCATATGCATTCAAGTAAGTGTGTCCGAAACCAATTCGTAACTACACTTATGAACATAGCATCTAAATGAGAAGCCTGAAGTTTTGTCATACATCCTTTAGGACAACTTAGAGAGATAGGAATAAGAGAGGTATTTCTGCCAATATTGTTTCCTCCAAAAATATGTTTGCTTTTACCACCTCTCGTATACCTGAAACGTTCTAAACAAACTTTTTTGGCACCGGATATACATAACGTAAGAGTGACGGCAGTGTACAATTTCATAAGCTGCGGTGTTCGTTAACGTTTAAGGCAAGTGAATACAACATTTTACTAGCATACAATATGTAACAATTCATTTAATTATGTGAAACATTTTGGCTACATAATGCCCTTAATTTGTAGGACAATAATTTATTATAGACATTGTTTGTTTTTTTGTTTTTTTAATATTCTCCTGTTATTCTCGGTTTATGATTACCGTGTTTTATCTGCCTTGACTGTTTTTACCGCAATTACTGTTACATATATGCAACACATACACATAAACACCCATCTTCATGGCGGGACTCGAACTCGCGACCCTGAACTTGGCGGAGCGCCGAAGCCATATGATCCAGCGGTCACGGCTACGAGGGCCAGCAAATTGTTTGAAAAAAAAGCTGTTTCTGAACTTGTGGAGAAACACGTGTTTTCAATATAACGTTTCTTTCGCTCTATAAACGATCCATTCAGAGTTCTTATGTCCATTCCATATTTTTATATCCCTCATTCCATTCTTTCCGTCGTTGCTTCCTTACTAATATTTTCCGATCTCCATTCACGTCGTCAGCAAATGTTTTCATCGCTGTTGTTTGTTGATCTCCAGATTTCCACTCCGATAAGTAAACATTAAATTCACTTTAGCTCAGAAATCCTAATAACTTTTCCCAAACATTGAACGTTACTCTGACAACTGTCGGTAAACGAATCAGCTATCCTAACATGCGGTGACGTTGGCCGTTACTCGGACCCATTTGGGTAATATTCACTCGATTATGAAATAATCAGTTGCCACTTTGATTCGAAGGCTCTTTATCTTAAATATCCTTATTTTTCACAATTTTTTGAAATGACGAATTCTGCTCAAACTTTAGAACATAACACTTCAAGTCCATACACACATGTGTATGTGTTCGCCTACAAAATAGAGAACACATAGGAGGCTCTCCATCTAAACTAGCCTTAATTTTGCGTCATTTCAACCTAATTTGATAACGTTCGACAGATTTTTCTCAAAAATATTATTTATGGTCAATCTTTAACTACAATGGGGGTGAAAGATCGGAAATTTTGCAGAGGCCTCTATCAGACTTGAGGTTCTTATGCGTGCCGTAAATTTACGACATAAATCTTCGACACGGGAGCACCGGGTTTATTTCCCTTCCGAAGGAAGCCATGCTAAGGATTTTTACGCTTGGGAAAAAAATCTATCGCTCTCCAAAGAAATAAACAATTTTAAAAATTTCAGATTACATCGGATCGCACGATAAATAATTTCAGTATAAATGAAAACCTTAACTATAAGATTAACATCCTATTATTCATTCAAACCCCGCTGGGCTTGAACCGCGACCTCGAGAACCAGACGGATTTTTCTTCCAATTCCTATGCATAAAATTTCAACTTCTATTTGCAGCGGTTGATGAGTTGTTTTATGCGCGGGCGGACAGATGAGGAAAGTGATGCTAATAGGTTATCCGCAGCAGCGTACGCACCTAAAATTGGATTACCTGAAGGATGGTTTCGTAAACATGTCAAGTTCACGATCATGAAGACGGGTAACGGGCATGATTTTGCTCATAACCTAACTACAAGGCGAAAATAGCTCAACGGGACCAGAGTCTTCCCTCTTTAACGCCCACCCGAATCGAGGTCTCTCACTCGCATGACAACGCTCGAGGCAGACACCTGACGGGGGACAGCGGGCCTATTGATCAGGGTGAGAGACCAGGGTGGGTGATCAGCCACACGCTCGGGATGAGAGCGAGGAAGTGGGTGATAGATACAAATGAGAGATGAAGGATAGGAAAGATGATAGAGCACCGGTGGAATGAAACATGCAGGTGAAACAGGAGAACCCGAGAAAACCCACCCAGATACCACAAATCCCACATGCGGGTCCCTGGGATTGAATCCGGACCACCTTGATGGGAGGCGAGCGGTCTTTCCACTCGGTCACGGCGCCGCCCGATTTTTCTCATACTTTCCGCCAATCCAGTAGGTCAAAGAGCTCTTGCTGAAATTCTCTGCAACGAAATATTTAATATCTCGTACTTTCAGATGTACACCAAACCTTAGTGCTGATCAGGCAGATGATTTAATTAATATATTATAGGAATCTGCCATATAGAAGTATTATTTGTCCAAGAGAGCAATATATTCAATTTTATTAAGAAACTCTATAGATTGCAATATGATTACACGGGTATTCCTCCGGCAAGTACAAATATAATGTTATAATTATTCGAATAACCATCTAACCTAGAACCAGCTTTAGAATCAAAATATTGTACCTTTCTTCAATACATCCTCGAGGATCAGGTTACCACAGAGTTTGAATCTATCGCCACTAACAAGATGAACATAAATTTCCCTTTAACCTTATACAGGCAGCTTGTTTCAACTGCGAATAGAAACTTCGTCTGCTACTTGTCAAACACTGAGCCTCTGAACGACAGTGATAAACTGCAGATCCTTGCTTCTCTTATAATAGTCTGAGCGTTGTTCTATTAGGAAAGGTTAAATGCTATGTAATTGCCTTCAAGAGGAAGAACTGGCCTACTCGTATTGCCTTACAAATCAGTGGAAAGTAAGTTCAATAAATTTTCAAGATAAAACGATCTACAATGATAGTTATCGAGCGCAATGAAGTGAGTGATTAACAAAAATCTGATGTGTTACACTCACATGACTTTCTCTACTCTTGTAAAATCTAATTTTACAAACGCCTATTCTCCATATGCTTCATGTTAATCGAGATGTTAATCTTATTGCTAATTTTCTTGTAGGTGCAAGGGGAATATGGTAGGTTTTAAGCGATAGTCAAATATTTTAACGCTGGTTGCTATGTGGCGCATTCCATTCTCTTTGCATGTCCAGGACATAAAAAAAAAATCTGATGTGTTACACTCACATGACTTTCTCTACTCTTGTACAATCTATTTTTACAAACGCCTATTCTCCATATGCTTCATATTAATCGAGATATCGAGATGTCAATCTAATTTGTAATTTTCTTGTAGATGCAAGGGGAATATGGTAGCTTTTAAACGATAGTCAAATATTTTATCGCTGGTTGCTATGTGGCGCATTCCATTCTCTTTGCATGTTCAGGACATAAACAAAGCTGATGTGTTAACACTCACATGACATTCTCTACTCTTGTACACACTATTTTTACAAACGCCTATTCTCCATATGCTTCATGTTAATCGAGATATCGAGATGTCAATCTTATTGGTAATTTTCTTGTGGATGCAAGGGAAATATGGTAACTTTTAAGCGATAGTCAAATATTTTAACGCTGGTTGCTATGTGGCGCATTCCATTCTCTTTGCATGTCCAGGACATAAAATAAATGAATAACGAATTTGAGAAAAAGTATAAGTATTGGAAAATTTAAGGAAATAACAAGCAATATCTCGAAAACGGTTCACTCAACAAAAGAAATGTATATGACATAATTTGTGTATTTTAACGCGATCTACATTTTTTGTGTAGTAAAATTTTGTCTATCTCTTATGGTTTAGCAGTTATGCAAAAGTCGTTCACAATGAAGAATACGTTTGGAGACATTCCCAGAAAATTCGAGATATACCTTTCATTTCTCATGACATTATCTTAAACATATGATATTTTCATCAAAATCGTTAGAGCCATTTTTGAGAAAATTAAAATTTTCGAAAAATCTTCCATGTAAAGGGTAGTCTGGGGTGGAGGGATTTTCTTGAAAATCTTCGTGTCGCATCTCTGGAAGATACTGAACGCAAATACCAAGTTTGGTGTTTATCCGACTGTTAGTTTTTGAGTTATGCTGTTCACAGACACACACACACACACACACACACACAGACACACACACGGACATGTTTCCAAAAATGCTTTTTTTGGATTCAGGAGGTCTCAAAACATGTATTTCCGGTGAAATCTCGGTATCGAATTTTTGGGTGGAATGCAATACTTCCCCTACTTACTATACGTAGTAGAGAAAGTAAAAATGAATAACGAATTCCCATTTGAGAAAATAAGTATTGAAAAATTTAAGGGAATAACAAGCAATATCTCGAAAATGGTTAACTCAACAAAAAAATGTATATGACATAAATTGCGTATTTTAACGCAATCTACATTTTTTGTGTAGTAAAATTTTGTCTATCTCTTATGGTTTACCAGTTATGCAAAAGTCGTTCACAATAAAGAATACTTTTGGAGACATTCCCAGAAAATTCAAGATATACGTTTTATTTATCATAAAAATATCTTAAACATATGATATTTTAATCAAAATCGTTAGAGCCATTTCTGAGAAAATTAAAATTTTCGAAAAATCTTCCATGTAAAGGGTAGTCTGGGGTGGGGGGATTTTCTTTAAAACCTTCGTGTCGCATCTCTGGAAGATACTGAACCTAAATACCAAGTTTGGTGCTTATCCGACTGTTCATTTTTGAGTTATGCTGTTCACAGACACACAGACACACACACACACACACACACACACACACAAACACACACGGACACACACGGACACGTTTCCAAAAATTCTTTTTTTGGATTCAGGAGGTCTCAAAACATGTATTTCCGGCGAAATCTCGGTATCGAATTTTTGGGTGGAATGCAATACTTCCCCTACTTACTATACGTAGTAGAGAAAGTAATAAAAATAATAGAAACAACAACTTTAAAATGACTAAGTAGCTACTATCTGACTATACGTCATAAAATGGAATGATGCATCTACATTCCAGTTGGGAGTCACTACTTACTTCAAACATGCGCTTAATACCCTATATCATTATCAACATCCATCGAGGCAATATATATTCTAGTTCTTTCCTCGCATCAAGCCCTGCATCTTCCGAACAGCAGACCTATCGACCCGAATTGCAAAAGTTATCCTTTTATAATCATAAGAAAATACAGACACTCAATGAACTGTCGTGGTAATCTCTCGTGTTATCTTATTTGCTGAGCGCCTGCTATTGTTTTACTATTTTGAATTTTGGGTTCTTTGTCCTCCGGCTGGCTATTATTACTCAGTCGAGCAAATATCTCTGAGCAGGGCGCGTAAAGGAAAGGAGTTGTTACTAAACGATAACACTGATAAAAGAATTTGTTTTTACACTTTTATTGCCGTCACAATTAATAGTTCACATCTGTAATCTTTATACACGCCTGACTGAAACTGTTATATTTCCTAATGCAATTACTGTCGTAATAGTTATCGCGTACTTCAGATTTTGTAACTTTACGACGCGAGAGATTCTGTAGAATTGCGTAATGTATATATCGCGAGAGATTGCTGAGAACTGCGTAATGTGTACCTCGCGAGATATTCTGTAGAACTGCGAGACGTTTCCTCGTGAATGATTATGTAGAACTGCGCGATACTTTTTTTTTTTTTTTTAAATATAAGTGGTGTGGCCCCTCCTCCGCCACACCAGGTGACGATCATCCGAAAGGGATCTACATCGCCTCCCCTACCATGCACTAACTACAGCTAATGGATGGGAGAGGGAGTGGTGCTAGTGGTGCCAGGTACCGCTTGCGCAACCTGGGGTTAGTGGGTAACTCTACGAAAGACGCCGGCCTACCAGGGGGTAGACAGGCAGAGGTGGATCCAGGGCCATCACTTGGCTCGTGGCCCAGTGCTGGTGCCTGGTGTATGTTAGTGAGGTATTCATGCTCATGCAGGTGGAATTTTGTGTTAGGTGTCGTGCTTAGTGATAGAGTAGAAGTGACCATGCTTACTTACGTGTCGGGTCTCTGTTGGTGTGGGTTCGTCCTGAAAGGAAACATAGAATGTGAGTTTCAGTTACCTATTCGTGTTCCATGTTAGCGCGGTGGTCGTCATAGGGGCGTTCAGTCCTCATGGCGGGATAAGATGCATTAGGTACTGTGTGACAGGGTCGGGGCCAGTTTGCTTGGTGATGGGAAGAGATCTGTCAAAAAGAGACAGGGGTCGTTTGTGCTTGTCTACTTCTGTAGTGTACTGGCCTAGGCCTTGTATCAGAGGGTTATGGTGGGTTTTGGATCGTCTGTATAGATCGTAGGCGAGTTTCTTAATAAATTCCTCTATTGTGTGTAATTTGAGTTCGTCGTGCAGTATGTCTGCGGGTGTGCTCTTTGGTACTCTTGAGGCCATTCTGATTATTTTGTTTTGTATCGTCTGCAGCGTGCGTATGTGCGAGGGGGCACAGTGTCCCCAGACCGGTGCCGCGTATGTCATTATCGGTCTGATTAGGCTCTTGTACAGTGTGATGCTAAGGGCCGTGCTTAGTTCCGTCTTTCGGTTAATTAATGGGTAAATGCGCGTCAGTTGTGCGTATGCTAGTCTCTTAACTTGTTTGACGTGTGGTCCAAAGGTTTGTCCGGTGTCCAGTGTCACGCCTAGATATTTCACCTTGTTGGTCCAGTGGATATCGCTTTGTTGAAGTTTCAGCGGAGTTAAGGGTTTCTTGTGGGAGGTTCTTTTTGTGAAGAGCATTAGTTGTGATTTTGTGGGATTGACTTTAATGCGCCATTGCCGGAGCCAGGGTTCCAGGTCTTGAAGTGCCGTTTGTAGCCTGGAGTGGATTAGCCTCGGTTGAACGGATCGTGCTGATATGGCAGTGTCGTCGTTGCTTTTGGCGCAAGAATTTATACTCCCTCACCCCAATATGCCTAAACATTATAATAGAGCTGCTATTGGTTACTAAATCGCGCTAAGATTAGCGTCTATTTTGTCAGCCAATCATAATTACAAACACACATGCTCTAGGGAAGATATTCCCTCCATTTCTAAAGAAAGGCACGCTACTCTGACGTCATTTGTTTGTCTCTTCTAAGTGATAAACAACTCACCCCATCGCTTCATTGTTACCCACTCCTATTGTCAGTTTCAGTGAGGCCGTGCAAACTTATTTCCTAACAATGCTTATGGCTAACAAACATCTAAAATCATTGTCATACAATAATGTTAATTTACACTACAATCACTCTGGCATTCACAGTTTTGTGATATAAAATACTGCATCAGAACATAGTGCAGCAGGAAGAACCATTGAACAACTTTTCATTCACAAGGACACATTACAGATTGACTTATAATTTTCACAGTTCTACAAATCTGAATACTTGCTCTGCAATTTCCTCGCAGCTGTATTGTTCATGTGGAAATATGTTCCTCATCGTTCTCTCAAGCAATGTTTCAAACATTACTATCAAATTTAGAAATGGAATCTGCAAACTAGGGGTGGATGGAAATATAAACTGAATATTTAGGAACAAATGAGAAATATCCTGTCAAAAAGTTTTATAAAGTATAGTACGAGGGATGTTCAATAAAGACTGACACTAATGTCCATACAACAATTTATTGTCAAATATTACTCATACAGACGTTTGTCTCCCTCAAAATACTCCCCCCCAATGCAACGCACTTGTCCCAACTCCTTTTCCATTCTTGGGAGACGTGCAGGAAGCCATTCCTTGACACTCTCTTCAGGTCGTCCTTAAAGCTTTCACTCCCTTGGTCTCATTGTCGAACCGACATCCCTTAAGTTCCTTGTTGGCTATCGGGTTGAGAAAAAAATCACATGAAGCCAAGTTTGGACTGTAAGGCGGATGGGGCACAGTAGAGATGCTTTTTTTGGGTCAGGAACTCGGTAACAGAATTAGCAACACGAGGCTTGGTATTGTCGTGATGGAGCTTCCATTTTCCAATGAGGTTCCTTCGATTTTTGGGAATGTGGTCCGTGCTTCAGGGCGTTCTTGTACTAATATACAGTGACTGTAGTGTGCCTCGGAACTGTGTGCGTGTACACCATCATTGGTAATAAAAATAAGTGATAACCATGGCCTTATACGAGTAGGCTGACGTCTCCGGGTCATAGAATACACCCTCGTCAGCAGTGATATTCTATCACCAAGTATCATTCTCGTCCTCAATACATTGTTTCCAATAGCAGCATACATCGACGCGAGCCTGCTTTTGCTGTAGAGTAAGTAGTTGCGGTATCCATCGAGCGCACACTCTAAAATGTGTAGATCCTTTTTTAAAATTGTTAGTGCTCCCAACTGATATTCCAAGGATGCTTGCAAGCTGTTTCACAGTGAGACGTGATTAATCACCAATAATGACACCTGCCGCGCTGATTGTTGGGCAATAACAGGTGCACCGTCTCCTCCCTGCAGCTCAGCGTTTTCCCGCCCATCTTTGAAAGCATGATGCCAACGAAACATGCTTGACGACATATTACGGAGTCCCCATAAGTTCTCTTCAGATCATCGTATGTTGCGGTAGCGTTTTTCAAGAGAACACAAAATTTTATTGCATAACGCTGTTCAGGAAAATAAGCATGAGGATGTTTAGAGGCGATTATACACACATTCACTCTCATTGGCTCCATCACTTGACTGACAGAGCTATGGCTGTGAAACTTCCAGTGATTAGCGATTTGGGTATGTAGTTGCTCTGTGCATGGACAGATGTCGCAAACAGTCACTTAACAGAAGTAAAGATTTCAATGCCAGGCTACTGAACACCCCTAGTACTTTTCAGTAGAGTACGAAATGATTTTATACACACAATTCTGTTGAGTCGTAACCCAATTCCCATGATGATTTAACCTAAAATTAAAATACAATTAACCTGGTGGAATAAGCAATGCCATGCCGGCATGACCGTCAAAAATAACAAAAGCAAAAGCAGTATCTGATACCATCCCCTTCGTAGGGCTTACACCCCCCAGGACTTGCAAACAAATACCTGTAGTCGGATGTATGTCGGGGAGCTAAGGGTTTATGGATCAAAGAGTAACAACCAAGGTGGGGGATCATCCTGACCCCGGGATGAGAGCGGAGGAGGAGATGACATGAGATGCTATAGGTGAATGACAGGAAAGGTGAAGATGGAGTACCGGTGGAATGATGAATGGCGAGGGAAACCGGAGAAAACCTACCCAGACGCCGCTTTGTCCACCACAAAAATCCCACATGCGGGTCCTTGGTATCGAACCCGAGCCGCCTTGGTGGGAGGCGAGCGGTCGAACCACTTGGTCACGGCGCCGTCCGTCAAAAACAACGCTTACCGCAATTACAAGACATTATCTATTGTGGAAAACAAAATTGTGTTGCAGAAATACAAAGTTCTTGTAATACCGTCAAGGAAAACAAAAATCCATATCTAGATTTCTAATTTGAACCACTAGATCTGTCAATGTAAGATAGGGAGAAGATTACTAGATAGATAAGGTATCTTTATTGGTTTCAAATTATTGAAGTTATCACACAAGTATTTAGTGCATAGGTCATTGACCGTACATGCATCTTTAATATAAAAGTATGATGACAAAATAAGCAACAGAAAAAGAAAACAAAATAAGAAAGAACAAGAAAAAGGAAAACAGAGATAAATTACCTTTGTCTAATTGAACAAATTTGATCTAGCTTCGCGCACTTTAGCGAACAAATTGCCCATGTTTTGCCAGTTCCTCTGGTCAGCCAGTAGATCCCAACATGCCATTCTCTTACTTGAGGGACTTAAGAATTCTTCTTTGAGTTTAATCGTTTGCTGGTTCTCCCACTGTGCACATTCCGCCAAAATATGTACCCAGTCCTCATCCAAATCACAAAATGGGCAGATTCTCCTGCCAGAATCGTCAGTAATTTTCTGTGCCCTCCAGCCCCCCCCCAGTCTAAACCATGCCATTCCTGACCTTTCCTTTCTTCCTAAATTAAGTATATATGCCTCTTTACCCCAGTTCAATTTTATTTCATTTGCTAGACTTAGAGGTGGTTTAATTTTACAATCCGATTCTATTTCCTGTTGATTAATGTCTCTTAGTCTTTTTTGACACCTTTACATATATTTTTGTTATTTGTTTCAGCTCTTTGGCATGCTGACCCCATTACCATTCTACTCAAACCCCTTTCTATATCAGCTGCCCAAAACTTAGGAGACAGGTTTTCTCGCTGGTATTTATAACATTTGGATTGCAATGTGGAGTTATCTCCCTCCATCAGCCTCAGCCAGTGCTTCACTGCTCTTATTTTGCAGTATATTGTGTCTTCATAACATCCCACCACCCTCAATATCCCGAATTTGATGTGTCGTGTGAAACTCCAAGAACTCTCTTCCAAAATGCTACGTGTTTTATTTACATGCTCTGCTCTTTTCCATCCCCAGATTTCACTTCAGTATAACAAAATTGGCCTTATCATAATTCATTTAACTGCCCTCGTGCTGTATAGTTAGTTACTGATAGATGTTTGTTCCATTTTCCTCTCATATTAAACATTACTCCTAAATAGGAAAAATGCTTAACGTTTTGTAGTTCTAGTCCCTTGTAATACCATTTTTAATTTCTGCCATACACATAGTCATTTTTGAAAGGCATTGTTTTTGTTTTATTAATGTTTACCACCAAACCCCATTGTTTACAATATTCTTTAATCTGTTAATACCTTTCTGTAAGATTTCTATCGTCACTACAAAATTGTCATGTCATCCGCGTATAAAAGTACAGGAATGTAGACATCGTTCTACTTTTGGGCCATTCATTTCCTCGCTATTAACACGTCTGTAATATCGTCTATGAATAAATTGAACAACAGCGGCAATAAACCATAATATACTCCATCAATTACCGATACAGTACTATGAAACATCTAATAACAACGACTCTGCTTAGCGACCCTGAAGTAATATGCGACCTATATTTTGTCCGATTCTTCCTTACTGCTTCCTCCAATACCAGCTACAATGGCATATTTTAACACCAAAGTCCAACATAGCGAAGTTTCCTCTTAATTTACTCTCGGGGATTTCAATGAGACTTTAAAATATCCTCTCTCTCGGAGAAGTCTTTGAAGCTGGTTATCGAGACCCAGGAGGAATAATAATAATAAATAATAATAATAAATAATAATAATTAATAATAGTAATATAGGATCGAACATAGCGACGAAAATGTGTTGAATTCATATTAGGAATGGGTTTTGTAGGAAAGACAGGAAAGCAAGTTTTGTTTCCTCTAAGCAGATGTATTTTACCTGCGATGGTCAACAACCTGCCTACCGGAAGTTTCGCCTTTGTGCCTTGGCTCGGACAGGCCGTTTACAACGGTTTCAAAGCTTAAAAAGGGTCAGGAAGTATATGTGCCTTATCTACGATCTAAGAATATTCGTGGGAAGATTTTAAAACTCAAAATAAGCTGTAAGAAGCAGATGTGAAAGTTGTCAAGTGGGGGTAGCCAATAATAAAAATCATGAAACAAAATGATAGCCAATCAAAAGATCGCGTAGGCATCACATGATACGTTTGAACTTAAGACGGAACGAAACTTAAGAAAGGTGGGGGAAAATCCTAGGTTTAGCGAAAGGCGTGAGAGAGAAAAAGAAACGCCGAGACATTCCGCTACAAACTAACCATGAGGACGGCCGAGATTCATTCCGGTACAAACTAACCACGAGGACGGTCGACGAAACAAATTAGAAGAAAATAATCAGAAAATTTATAGTGTAAAAATGAAGTTATGAAATCTAGGCAATTCGAGGGCTAGTCGGAGAAACACATAAGTAGCGACTTTGAAAGGGGTAAGAATAACAGTGGTTTCGACGACGAAGGTGGCGGGTCGACCAGATAGGAATCTACGCAACAAAATAAAGAAATAACTCAAAGTTCTCCGGCAGTATTATTAATATCATCAAGGCAGTGTCACCACCCCTGAAAACAAGAACCTCAGCTCTACCAAAACAAATTCCAAATCCCTGCCATCCAACCATCGAACCCGGGACTCTGAGTCCACTGAAGCAACTGCCAGGAACAACACAGATGCGTCAGAGGTCAGCGTCATATGGCGCCCACTACGTTGGGGCTCGAAATACTGCCAGCGGATAACACACCCGGAGAACCGACAACGGAAGGAAGGACAGAAAGATGACGCCGATGACGACATCAGCAACCACCAGCAGCAGAGTGTACCGATAGACGCGTGGCAACAAGCGACATCGACGCCGCCCCATTACAACAAGGAAGCAGACATTCAGCGCAGACATCATCAGTGTTCAAAATGTGTGTAAGTGTAGTGAAGTGTTTAGTGAACTATTACAACACTTCGCAGCAGCTCAACCCAGCACCGAGTAAGTGTTAACTGTATGATACATAAGTTAATAAAAATTTTGGAAGGGAGTGTATATGCAATAGATATAAGTAAACTGGGTTATGTATGTTTGTAAATGCTGTTAAGAAGCAAGAAATTAACCGGCAACGATATGGAAGGTAATAGCAATGAACAAGGGGAAAATTTCACTAACAATAGCACGCGGGTAGGTGTAGAAAATGGAGATAGCGAAACATTAGAAAACCAAGCCACCGAATCACTTAATACGAGTGAAATGCTGCAACAAATGTTGGCTCAATTGAGCCTCCTAAACACCAAAATAACAGAACAAGAGCAAACACTTGGGCAAACTCTGACTCAACGATTAACAGAACAAGAACAAACACTAACTCAACGATTAACAGTACAGGAGAAACACTTGGGCAAACTCTGACTCAACGATTAACAGAACAAGAACAAACACTAACTCAACGATTAACAGAACAGGAGCAAACACTAAAACAACAATTGTCCACCCAGGAACAAACATTGCAGCAATTAAGCATCCAACAGAAGGAAATCAGTCAGGGCTTAGAAAATAAAATACAGGGTGTCATGTTAGAAATTAGAACAAGTCAAAATGTAATCCAAGAGGATGTGGAATATATAAGAAGCGAACTAAAAGCAACACAGAATAGTGTAGAGGTAGTAAGGAAGGAACTTGTCGTGGAAATAGACGCAATCAGGGCACAACAAATTGTAAGCAGTGAAAACTTAATATGTACAATTAGTGATAAGGCAAGGGAAGAAGCAATGACAGTCTGTGTATCATTACAGAATAAGCAGCAGGCACTTGAAGCAGGGGTAAATGATAAAATTAACAAAATAAGGGAGACCATAGAGGCACAAAGTAGCTCGCAGATAAGCGAGATCGCTAAATTAAGGGAGGAACTGACACAGACCGTCAATGCTCGCAGGGACGCGCTAGAGGAAATCGAACCGCGATCTCAGGGAGCCACGGACGCGCGAATTACCTCTCAGGTTTCCGCGCTTTCGTCGTTCCAGTGTAACAACCCGAGTAGCGAACCGAGGTCGAACGAACCTGCCTGCACTCCTTCGGCTTCACCGCACCCGGCAAGTGAAATGTCAAGCACCGTAGGGCCCCTGCAACAATGCAATATAGCTTTACAATTTTTGAATGAACTGCGAATCCCCAAGTTCAACAGTGAAGCCGATAATGCGAAGCAGTTCATTAATGACCTCGAATCTTATTTCGCGCTTAGGGGAATTCCCGACCGTTTCAAAATGGTAATTATAAAAAGGAGCTTGATAGGCCCGTCCCTGAGTTGGTTTCGATTGACGGTGGGCGAGCATGCACAATATGAACATTTTAGGTCTGCATTTTTGGAAAAATATTGGAGTGGCGTTGCACAGTACAGGGTGCGCGCAGAAATAAATAATGGTCGATACAGGGAAGAGAAGCGTGAGTCGATGGTCGACTACTTCTTGCGACTCGGCCAATTAAGTCAACTCCTGGACCCACCGATGCCCGAAGGTGAATTTGTATCCCTCCTGACACGACACTTCCCAGACGTTATACGTCATCACCTCGTGGTAGCACGTCCGAGGACGCTGAGCGAAGCCATAGAACTACTTACTGCTCTGCAGGGGTACGGAACGCGGGAAGAAGATAGGCCCAGAATCAGGACTGAAGGTAGACACATTGATCGGATACATTCGCATCGTAATGATGGGACGAGGGCACAAGGTGCGTTGAACAACTATTCCACAGTCCGACAGCGTTATCAAGAGCCATTTACGAGAAATCGGGAGAGAAACAATAGGCCCTGGGACCAAACGGGCACGGGTAGACCACCGAGGCAACATGAGGAGTATCCCGTTCAGTACATGAGATTCTCCAGGTACCCGGCGAATAGTAGGCAACACCGGGGAAATAACCTCCACGGTGGAACAGCGGATAGGCTAAGAACGCCTCCGAATCGCCCAGAAACTCCCCCGAACTGACCTGGAAACACCCCGGGCAGGCCAAGGACACCTCCGAACAAGCCAAGAACACCTCCAAGCCGGCCAGCGACCTCACCCCGTAGAGATGAGAACCACGAGCTCTTAAGCATGCCTCGTACAGCCACGCATTGACGCCGAGCGGGTACCCATCACAGACCCGACAGACGTAAAATGTCCACTGCGAAATGGATGACGCGATAGGTCACCTAAGCGGGGCAATGGCAGGACGAAGCATAGGCCAAGGGATAGGCCCCAGTCAAGGATCGTGGCCACGACGGTCGGAAAACTGGAGACAGGAAGAGTCGTAGCGTTCCCAGGCTCAACCTCAGAGAATGCGCGCAGGTTCTCGCATTACACAGGGAACGAAAACAAAAATACAAGAAGAACAATTTTTTATTGAATATTTGCACATTGGGGGAGGCATTAACGTGGTGAGAAGTTTTACGCTACAATTGTGCGAAGGGAGAGATCTTAACGACACGCCACTGCAGTCAGCTGATGAGTCAGAAGTAGGTCAAGCACCCCAGTATTGTGGGTTAAACACAGAAAATGAAAATGTTTATTTTGGTGAGAGAGCGGACAACTCGCAGGTAGTCAGTGATCAAAACATGTCCCTATCAGGTATACACGAACGTGTAGCATCAACAGACTGCTTAAACCATCAAGATAAAGAAGGAATACAGACGTATGCATATGTGTTGGAAAGGTCCTTATCGGATATCACAAACCTTCGGGGACAGGGTATTTCAACTCCAACAGTTAAGGACCGGGAAAATAATCGGTAGGTACCATCTATCATTGATTCGTCCATTCAAGCAGGACCAAAGAAATTTAGTAGAGTCGGATAGGGAAAATGTACAAACGCACTCGGAACACGAGTAAGGAAAGTCATATATGCGAACATTGTTTACAAACAAATTGGTAGCTTTGGGATAGCAATGTCCTGTTAAAAACCGTGTGCTTGACATTCACGATGTTAATGACATACAGTAAGAAAATCGGACAGAATGTATACCTGGCAGAAAAAGGTACCAAAAGGTGTCTGAGTGTGGAGGCAGCTAATAGCCTCAAGAAAACCAGTATTGTATATAATGTGCAAGAGAGAGAGAGAGAGAGAGAGAGAGAGAGAGATGAACTAAGATGTATAATTAAAACAATTGTTTGAAGAATGTATTGTGTGTGTATAAACAGATTACTTAAATATAAATGTTTTGTAGCCTGGTTGTTGACGGCCAGATATTATGTAGATTGTTTTTCTGTTATTTTGTAAAAAAAAATACTTGTGTCAAATTTGAAATTGCATTGTGTTCAGTGATTGAAATGTATTGTGAACAGAATAAATGTGTAACGGTGGGCTCGCCATCAAATCGTCGTAAGCCACTAAATAAATGAATGAATAAATAAAATGATAAATGAAAGGAACCGAGGGAGAGAGGGACATTAGATTAGTTTAGATGGGACATTAACGATAAACCCATCATCCGAGCTAAAGGTCCGATGATAAATTTACCGTCAGGGCATATGAAGCTGGTTATCGAGACCCAGGAGAAATAATAATAATAATAATAATAATAATAATAATAATAATAATAATAATAATAATAATAATAATAATAATAATAATAATAATATAGGATCGAACATAGCGACGAAAATGTGCTGAATTCATATTAGGAATGGGTTTTGTAGGAAAGACAGGAAAGCAAGTTTTGTTTCCTCTAAGCAGATGTATTTTACCTGCGATGGTCAACAACCTGCCTACCGGAAGTTTCGTCTTTGTGCCTTGGCTCGGACAGGCCGTTTACAACGGTTTCAAAGCTTAAAAAGGGTCAGGAAGTATATGTGCCTTATCTACGATATATTCGTGAGAAGATTTTAAAACTCAAAATAAGCTGTAAGAAGCAGATGTGAAAGTTGTCAAGTAGGGGTAGCCAATAATAAAAATCATGAAACAAAATAATAGCCAATCAAAAGATCGCGTAGGCATCACATGATACGTTTGAACTTAAGACGGAACGAAACTTAAGAAAGGTGGGGGAAAATCCTAGGTTTAGCGAAAGGCGTGAGAGAGAAAAAGAAACGCCGAGACATTCCGCTACAAACTAACCATGAGGACGGCCGAGATTCATTCCGGTACAAACTAACCACGAAGACGGTCGACGAAACAAATTAGAAGAAAATAATCAGAAAATTTATAGTGTAAAAATGAAGTTATGAAATCTAGGCAATTCGAGGGCTAGTCGGAGAAACACATAAGTAGCGACTTCGAAAGGGGTAAGAATAACAGTGGTTTCGACGACGAAGGTGGCGGGTCGACCAGATAGGAATCTACGCAACAAAATAAAGAAATAACTCAAAGTTCTCCGGCAGTATTATTAATATCATCAAGGCAGTGTCACCACCCCTGAAAACAAGAACCTCAGCTCTACCAAAACAAATTCCAAATCCCTGCCATCCAACCATCGAACCCGGGACTCTGAGTCCACTGAAGCAACTGCCAGGAACAACACAGATGCGTCAGAGGTCAGCGTCATCTTATATAATTACAAAAGGTCGAGTTCAGGAACAGATAGTGCTCTTTATACCATTTTGCAATAGTTGCCAGAGGAAGGTTGTGCAATTACTTAACTATCTGTGGATAGGAGGAAAACCTCTTAACCAGTAAACAACTCCAAGTACAATATTTGTTGCCCTTAATTTATATACTCAACGAAAATTATTGCCCTATATCACTTACTTGCTCTACCAATTATTGTAGGGGGAATCGTGAATAGAGGACTACGAAGGTTCTTGGAGGACAAAGGCCATCTCCAAACTGGATTCAGAAGTTTAATCCTACCACTGAGAACCTGGTAATAATTGAAACTGATTGTTATATTGCATTCAGTGGTAACCATAATATAATAAGCCCCGATGTGGAGAAAGCAAATAATGCGACTTGGAAAGCAAACACTAGAATACAGCAAGGGCACGTAAAGGGTATTTGCGTAAAGAGAGAGAGAGAGGGAGAGAGAGGGAGGGAGGGAGAGGGAGAGAGATTGCATTGCAACCAAAAAATCGATACAGAGATTTCTCGGAAGTACATGTTTATAGACCCCCTGAAAAAAAATTAGAAAAACGTGGGTGTATATATACACACCGTAGGTCTTGCTGTGTGCATGTCTTTGAACAACATAACTAAAAAACAAAAAATCGGATCAATACCATACTTGGTATTTAAGTTCAATGTCTTCCAAAGATGCGACACGAAGATTCTTCAAGAAAATCCTTCCACCCCAAACTAACCTTTACATGGAAGATTTTGCAAAATTTTTGGCTGTTTAAAAATGACTAAGGATTTTTATTAAAATACCACATATTAAAGATGCTTACATTGCAAATAAAATGAAGATTTTGAATTTTCTGGAGATAGCCTGTGAAGTGCTCTTCTTTCGAAATGAATTTTGTATAACCATCTATAACTGGTAAACGTTAAACGATAGAGAGAAACTTACTACACAAAAAACGCAGATCTCTTTAAAACACATAACTTATTTCAAGTAACTTTGTTGTAAGATCAACAATTTTCGAGATATCCGTTATTAATGATTCGAATTGTTCAATACCTATACATTCTTTTAAAGTCCTTTCGATACTCAGTTGTTTTTGTCACGATTGCGTGGAAAGAGAATGGAATTTTAAGTGCAGCGTATAGCGTCCAGTTCTAAAACAGGTGACTGTCACTATTCCCTTTGTATCTATAATGAAATGTGTAATGCACACGCGCGCGCGCGGGGCTTTTTTTCAAAAAGCCTTCCTTGGTTTCAGAGACGTCAGAGGAGTATTTCCAGTGATATTTCATATCAACTATTTGGTCGATGCAATACTTGCTCTAATTACTACAGGTAAGCAGTGGAAAAAGTATGAAGAAAATTTAAGAATTTATTACATCTCACATACTATTATTTGTTCAGTTTCTTAAAACCTATAAAACTAGTTATAAGGCGTTTTGTGTTATACACCCAAGTTTCTCATATACATTAAATAAACCAGCAAAGAGCTCATTACAGAGAATGCACTGTTGTTGGAATACAAATTTTAAGTCATACTTGTGTCAGAAGAAATTAATTGCACGATCACATTTGTGAGACATTATTAAAAATTATTTTGGACAGTACCACTTATCTCCTAAAATAATAAATGTTTCTTTTAGCACCTTTTTGTATTTTTATTTTATACATTTTTTAATATATATATATATCTTTTTTCATCCCCTAAAATTATAAAGGGGTGCCTATTAGCTGTTTTAAATATCACATTAAAGGAGCAAGTTTTTTTCTTATTTATTATCTGGAAATGTTTGTTTACGAAAAAATTTGAGAATTAAAGTTGTGATATGGACATATTTTATTGTAATCTTAGAGTTATAATATTTTCACAAGTTTCATAATCTCGTAGGAATAAAATATAATGCTGGAATGCTGAAGTGAGTAAATCCATTTTTAATTACTTTTACCCTCACCATAACATGGCTGTTTTTGCTGGCATTCTCCTATGATCTCTGTTAATCTGGGGAGAAAGAAAAACACAAAGAGTATGCATTAGAGAATGCAGTGCTTTTCATGCCAGAGGGAAACATGGAATGAAAAAGCATGGTTCAAAAAACGCAGAACCCATCAATTTGGATGATGGGTAATGTGGAGACGAGAAAGATGATAAAGGCACATTCAGCAAAATCTCCTCGCCCCCGTTAACAGTCGCTTTGCTGGCGCCGAGATCCTAACGAGTAATTTACATTGTAATGATTAATTTAGCTTGCCCTTACCGCCTGTCGCCCACCTTGTAGCTAACTCAATCAACGTTATTAAGGATACTTTTACACTCACTCGTGGCTTATGTTGCCTTGCTATTCCACGCGTCCGTTATATTTTCCGCTTCGCGCTGGCTCACGAATATTTCCTGTTCAGAATCCGAAGAAACTACTCGAGAATTTGAAAAGAAAGTACGAATTCATATCTACGCAACGCTGCGCTACTGAAATGTCATGCAGCACTGACCTAGTGAGCTTCGGCCCGGCCTTTGATGAAACAAAACGATACAACCTCTTTCGTAGAAACATCTGATGTGATAGATTCACCCGCTTTTTCTACCAATGACAAACTCACTGGAATGTTATAGTATTCATATAAAAGTGCTTCTTGTAACCACGTCCCGTTACTCAAGATACATTTTTGCTTAGGAACGAGTTCATATTAAGCAACAATTACTATTAAAAATACAAAACCAGCATTCAAATGTTTATTCGTGGTAACAAGCTCTTACGACGGAACGAAAGAAAGAAGTACAAGATTCGAAGCATGTCCGTTAGATGAAGCACTCATACCCGAGAAAACGTGTAGGGTAATGAGAAGGGATACTTAAAAAATTGCCAAGGTTACCCTTTCCTCCCAAAAAGGACGCAAATTGTTTATTTCAGTGAGTTTTACATTTTTTCTATCATTAAGCTTTTGTCTATCCCTTATTTTTTTACTTATAAATTTATTATTTATAATGGAGACTTTACAGGCTATTCAAGTTACATCTTTTATTAGTCATGTAAATATCTTAAACGTCCTTAATTGATTAAAGCTTTAAAGTATGTTTCAAATTTATTTTTTATAAATAAGCCGTTTCAGATAAAAATTATTATCTTTGAAATTCTTGTACAAAAGTATTTTAGCAAAATATTTTTTAAGATGTAGAACTCAAATATGCTTAATAAATGGTTGTACCTTAAAAAAATTGCGTTGACCTAAAATGTCCGGAGAAATCTCTATCAAATGTAAGTGAAATGTTATCGTCCTCCTTAAATATGCATACCTTTATTGTAAATATTTTTATTGGAAGCGTCAGTTATCATGATAAACATCAAGCGGATTAAGGCTGTAGTTTTATTTTTATTATACACGCACAGTCATTACAGATGCTGTTGACAACGTTATGGGCATACAACAAATGTTCCAGTCATAAAATATTAATGCTCTATGCAACTAGCATGTGATGTGCCTAAAACTATATAATTATCAGGCTTTCACACGCATTTCATCATGTAGGCCAGAGTGGGCAAATATAGGCACTCCGTGCTTGCACGGTGTACTACGAGGTAGTGTGTGTAAGCAGTGCACGAAAACCGGTTTATTCAAACTGCGGTACCGTATGTTTCAAAAGGAAATTTCTACCAAACTAAATACGAACACAAAGTAACGACACACGTCCTTAAACACAAAACACACCATGTCTGCTGTACACTAAGTCACATTACTCAGTTTCTCAAGATTTGGGGAGATTGTATTAGCACAAGCTACATGAACTACTGTTAAAGGACCATCTGCAAGCCGATTTCTTGTTGGAGATTTGTTTGCTTTCATAATAGCAAATAACTATTCACATCTATAAGTGGAACCAAATAAACACGAAACTCTCGCGCAGCTTATGCAGATTGGGAAAGCGTCCTCTTGAGAATCCTTCATAAAACTGCGTAAGACTCGACCTTCAATCATCTCGCATCTCTCGATGATATCTTAGGTAATTAAATTCAGTGTAATGAAGGGGGGACGTTATCAACAATCAGTTTGGAATCAAAACACGTAGCAAAAGTACGCAACTCCATTTCCAGGCAATCTAAATCGCGGAACTTGATGTAAATTCCTCTAATAGACCAAATAGAATACATGCGAACATTCCGAATTTTTTATTGTTCAACAATTCTTTACGCTTAGATAAGGAGGAAATGATTTATATCACCCTGTTTCATTTCATGTATCCATAAAACTATTTCTCCTGAAAAGCTGCAATTCTATCCCCAAATTGTCTAATGAGAATTTCTTTTCCCAGAAGTCCTAAATTTGGCTCATTTAAATGCTGTGTAAGATCTGTTAACAATGTCAAATTGGAAATCCAATCCGAATCAATGAATTCGGGAACAGGATGTTTCATTTCCATGTACACTTTTATTTCTTCAATCAGTTCCAAGAAGCAATGCAACATCCCCCCCTGCTCAACCATCGAACTTCAGTAAAATAAAGTATATCTCCACATGCAGCAACTATCTCAGTAAGCAAAGTTTTGAATTGTCCGTGATTTAAAGCTCGAGATCTGATGAAATTCACTATTTTCACAACAATTGCCATAAAATCTTTAATTACAATTCTCTTTGCACAGAGGTTCTCTGGAACAATGCAGTGAATCGGAATAAAACAGGAACTTCGGATCTCCCAACTTTCAGATGCCCTACAAAGCCTGCATGCGATCCTACCATCGAGGGGGCACCATCCGTAGTAATAGATATTAACTTGTCCCACGAGAGTTCAAATTTTTGAAACATACTCTCAATACTGTTCATGATATAATATGTGGTTGTGTCCCTCATTGAAACAACATCAAGCAATTCCTCTTTAACTGACAAGTTTTCGTCCACACCTCGTATAAAACTAGCAACTTGTGCTGTGTTATGAAGCAATAATATCCGCACGAAAAGAAATTAATAATAATTATAATAAGAAGAATTACGAAAGGGGGGAATAAAAAGGATGACAAGAGATTAAGAAAAGAACTGGAGGTAATAAATAAAAGAATTTAAATAAAAATAAAACGAATAAAAGTAAAATGTATGAAACCGTGTATTTCAGAGCGGACAGAGATCAGCTGAAGCCTTAGCAATTAGTAATGTTTCACGAACAACCAGGGTAGGTCATTAGAAAGGACTTAGGATACTTAGAATTCGTGAAGACAGGAAACAACCTGCTGGATAGGGGTACAATAGACGGGAAGCCCCAAAATTAGTCATCCGCACAGAAAAATAAATCAGGCGAAAATACTATGTCAGACGCAGAGACTAACTTTCTAATTCTTGAAAGCTATGGAAGCGGAGAAAAATTTACAAAAATAACCAACTATAAGTTATGAAAGTCACGTGCTTAGAAAAAAAAGGTTGGACGAAAATAGAAAATGGGAGTAGACTAGAAAATTATCTAGGACGGGAGAGCAAATTGAGACGGGTATCACATCACTTACTTCCTGTCAAGCTAGTGTCAGGGGAGGTTGCGTCATTCCTTAGGAGAATAGGTGCGCAGAATTGGGTGTAAATTAACAATGACTAAAACCATTGCTTTGAATATTTATCTTGATAAGGGGGAATAGAAAAGGGGAACTATGCGAGTTTAGATTCAAAATTGAGACGGGGTCGTTAAGGCAAGTCTTGTGTGACGGGGTATTCGAGAAGGAATTGTAACAGTGTGGATTATCACATTAAAAGGTGGCAGTGAAGGAGGAATTCCGAGTGTTATTCATCTCCTGTCCACACTTGCTGAGAAAAGTGTCTCATAACCAACCGACAATCCATCCTCTACCATGAGCATCCGGCAAAATTCTAACCTTCCCCTGAATCAGACACCCGCCACCAGACCAACCAATAAACCATCCCGCTACAGTTAGTAACATCAGTGCTTTCATCCAAAGCTATAGAAAAGCAGACAAATTTCAACTCTCTTGCAGCTAGCTGTTCGCTCATATCATTTGCTATTGAATGTTCAATTCTTCGCGTAAGAGTGCGACGGGACAGACGTAACGATTCAACTGTACCGACATTTGGGGGCATAAGGCATTTACAACCACCTGTACACACTCTTTCACAAAATCTCCATCACTAAGTGGACGAGATGATTGAGGTATGGTATGCGGCTTGGTAACCAGCTACCAGGACTTCATTGCTAAGCTCACCATTACCTTCTTGATAAACGCAAACACGAATACCTGTAAGTTGGGGAAAAACATCCATGTTAACCATGTATAAGATATTCATGATATACGATAGGAGTAACTAAATGCTTACGAATTTCAGTTTGTGCCTTACGAAGAATCATTAAGAAGTTGCTCACGATCGTCACCTACGATATCTCCATATTGACTAATACGACAATCTTATAATGATGCTCCAAGTGGTATTTTGTAACAGTTATAATCACTTTTCCACAGACTAAACACTGTGCTTCGTTTTCTACTTCCAAACCCAAATAATCACTTTCCTACAAAGTATTAAATTGCGAATTCGAGTGCTGCTTAAAATCATCCGAGGCAGCTGTCCTACAACTGACTGACTAGCTGCTAGCATACTACAGCGCACGTTCGGGGAAGTTACTGTGCGCATGCAGCGCAAATGCACTCAGATGCTCAGACAACACAGAGAAATAAAATAGATATAAGCCATGAATAAATTACAACGGCAATTACAATTATGCTACATCGTCCATTACGAGCGTTGTAATTTTATTTTTGGAGCTTAAGCCCTTAATAATGAATTATATTCATAAAAGTGACGAAACAATGAGCTAAAGTGCTGCAAGGATAGAGCAGACAATATTTCGGTCTTTGCTACGGACAGCACATCATTATTTAAAGTTCAAGGGCTGCATCGAGTCTGCATAGGAGAAATTATTGAACTGCAACATGTATGTTGTTGAGTCAAAGTTTTATTCGTCACTTAATGTTGCGCAGTCGCATCTTCATTGCCTTAAATCGTTGAACTCCAAGACATTTCGAGCAGTAAATACTGCAGTTGAATACTTCATAGGAAACTTCCTGAAGTCTGTGGTTTTTACCCGATATATATATATATATATATATATATATATATGCTGATGATGATTATAGAAACCAGCGGAGGTAAATGGGAGTAGTTTCAATGTTTAACAGCTGTGTTCAAGAATTCAACCACCATATTTTTTGGGAGGCAATAAGCTTCTTTACCAATCTGCAGAATAGCGGCTATCGTTTTTACTTTCTCTACTACGTATAGTAAGTAGGGGAAGTATTGTATTCCACCCAAAAATTCGATACCGATATTTTACCGGAAATACATGTTTTGAGACCCCTGAATCCAAAAAAAGCATTTTTGGAAACATGTCCGTATGTGTGTCTGTGAACAGCATAACTTAGAAACGAACAGTCGAATAAACACCACACTTGGTATTTAGGTTCAGTATCTTCCAAGGATGCGACACGAAGGTTTTCAAGAAAATCCCCCACCCCAGATTACCCTTTACATGGAACATTTTTCGAAAATTTTAATTTTCTCAGAAATGGCTCTAACGATTTTGATTAAAATATCATATATTTAAGATACTTTCATGACAAATGAAATGTATATCTTGAATTTTCTGGGAATGTCTGCAAAAGTATTCTTCATAGTGAACGACTTTTGCATAATTGATAAACCTTAAGAGATAGACAAAATTTTACTACACAAAAAATGTAGATCGCGTTAAAATACACGATTTATGTCATATACATTTTTTTATTGAGTGAACCATTTTTGAGATATTGCTTGTTATTCCCTTAAATTTTCCAATACACTTTTTCTCAAATGGGAATTCGTTATTCATTTTTTGTCCTGGACATGCAAAGAGAATGGAATGCGCCACATAGCAACCAGCGCTAAAATATTTGACTATCGCTTAAAGCCTACCACATTCCCCTTGCACCTAAAAGAAAATTAGTAATAAGATTAACATGAAGCATATGGAGAATAAGCGTTTGTAAAAATAGTTTGTACAAGAGTAGAGAAAGTCATGTGAGTGTAACACATCAGATTTTTTAATTATGCTGTTCACGGACAGAAGACAGACATATACAGATTTTTCTAAAAACATTTTTACTTTCTCTACTACGTATAGTAAGTAGGGGAAGTATTGTATTCCACCCAAAAATTCGATACCAAGATTTCACCGGAAATATGTTTTGAGACCCCCTGAATCCAAAAAAGCATTTTTGGAAACATGTCCGTGTATGTGTGTGTGTCTATGAACAGCATAACTCAGAAACGAACAGTCGGATAAACCCTAAACTTGGTATTTAAGTTAAGTATCTTCCAGAGATGTGACACGAAGGTTTTCAAGAAAATTCACCCACCCCAGATTACGCTTTACATGGAACATTTTTCGAAAATTTTAATTTTCTCAGAAATGGCTCTAACGATTTTGATTAAAATATCATATGTTTAAGATATTTTTATGATAAATAAAACGTATATCTTGAATTTTCTGGGAATGTCTCCAAAAGTATTCTTTATTGTGAACGACTTTTGCATAACTGGTAAACCATAAGAGATAGACAAAATTTTACTACACAAAAAATGTAGATTGCGTTAAAATACGCAATTTATGTCATATACATTTTTTTGTTGAGTTAACCATTTTCGAGATATTGCTTGTTATTCCCTTAAATTTTTCAATACTTATTTTCTCAAATGGGAATTCGTTATTCATTTTTACTTTCTCTACTACGTATAGTAAGTAGGGGAAGTATTGCATTCCACCCAAAAATTCGATACCGAGATTTCACCGGAAATACATGTTTTGAGACCTCCTGAATCCAAAAAAAGCATTTTTGGAAACATGTCCGTGTGTGTGTCTGTGTGTGTGTGTGTGTGTGTGTGTGTGTGTGTGTGTGTCTGTGAACAGCATAACTCAAAAACTAACAGTCGGATAAACACCAAACTTGGTATTTGCGTTCAGTATCTTCCAGAGATGCGACACGAAGATTTTCAAGAAAATCCCTCCACCCCAGACTACCCTTTACATGGAACATTTTTCGAAAATTTTAATTTTCTCAAAAATGGCTCTAACGATTTTGATGAAAATATCATATGTTTAAGTTAATGTCATGAGAAATGAAATGTATATCTCGAAATTTCTGGGAATGTCTCCAAAAGTATTCTTCATTATGAACGACTTTTGCATAACTGGTAAACCATAAGAGATAGACAAAATTTTACTACACAAAAAATGTAGATCGCGTTAAAATACACAACTTATATCATATACATTTTTTTTGTTGAGTGAACCGTTTTCGAGATATTGCTTGTTATTTCCTTAAATTTTCCAATACTTATACTTTTTCTCAAATTCGTTATTCATTTATTTATGTCCTGGACATGCAAAGAGAATGGAATGCGCCACATAGCAACCAGCGATAAAATATTTGACTATCGCTTAAAAGCTACCATATTCCCCTTGCATCTACAAGAAAATTAGCAATAAGATTGACATCTCGATATCTCGATTAACATGGAGCATATGGAGAATAGGCGTTTGTAAAATTAGGTTGTACAAGAGTAGAGAAAGTTATGTGAGTGTAACACATCAGATTTTTTTGTCTTGGATATGCAAAGAGTATTAATCTGTGGCAAAGAGAATGGTGCTGCACATAGCAACCAGCTATTAAGAGTAATTAATGTCTATGCTTAAAGGCTACTGTATTTCTATATTGCCCTTGTAAATATATATTCCCCTTACATCTACAAGAAAATTAGCAATAAGATAGAGTCTGGAAATGCTTATCTCGATTAACATGAAGTAGATGGAGAATAAGCGTTTGTAAAAATAGTTTGTACAAGAGTAGAGAAAGTCATGAGTGTAACACATCAGATTTTTTTATGTCCTGGACATGCAAAGAGAATGAAATGCGTCACATAGCAACCAGTTCTTAAAATATTTGACTATCGCTTAAAGCCTACCATATTCCCCTTGCATCTCAAGAAAATTAGCAATAAGATTAACATCTCGATTAACATGAAGCATATGGAGAATAAGCGTTTGTAAAAATAGTTTGTACAAGAGTAGAGAAAGTCATGTGAGTGCAACACATCAGATTTTTTACTTTTTCGACCACGTACATAGTAGGTAGAGAAGGTATTGCATTCCACCCAAAAATTCGATACAGAGATTTCACCATAAATATATGTTTTGAGGTCCCTGAATAAAAAAAGTATTTTTAGAAAAAGATCCATGTGTGGGGCTGTGAACAGTCTTAACTCAAAACGAAAAGTCAGATAAGTACCAAAGTTGATATTTAAGTTCAGTATCTTCCAAGGATGCGACATGAAGATTTTCAAGAAAATCCTCCCATTCCCAATTATCCTTTAAATGGTGCATTTTTGGAAAATTTTGTATTTCTAAAAATTGGCTCGAGCGATTTTGATTAAAATAAGATATATTAAAGATATTTATAGGAAAAATAATATATATATCTCGAATTTTCTGCGAATAACCTGTGAAGTCCTCTTCATTCAGAAGGAATTTTATATAATCTTGTATAACTGGTTGACATTAAGCGATAGACGTAAAGGTAGTAAACGAGAAACGCAGATCTCTTTAAAACACAATGTATTTCACATAAGTTTTTTGTGGCATAAGCCGTTTCTGAGATATCCGTTATTAATGTTTCGAATTGTTCATTACATGGTCATTCTCTTAAAGTCCTGCCAACATTCAATTGTTTCTCGCGATTGCATGGAAACAGTATGACATTTTAAGGCCAGCGTCCAGTTCTTAAACAATTGTCACTGTGCTCCTTGTATCCTTAACGAAATGTGAAATGTAGCTATTTATGCAAAGGCTTATTTGGATTAAAACGTAGTGGATAGAAAAATAAGCTTGAGTAAGAATAGTTTGTATACCGAGCGGAATAGCTCAGGCGGTTGCGTTTGTGGCCCGCATTCAGGATGTCGTGTGTTCGATTCCCATGTTCGACCTTCCTGACCAATGGATTTGTTCGGGGTTTTTCCGGGTCGCCAGGCGAACCCTGGGAAGGATCATTAGAGCCCCTGAAGTTCCTGTTCCTCCATTTCATTCCATTAATCATTTCCTTCATCCTTCACCTCGTTTGGTTTGTTTCAGGGTTGGAAGTGTGGCGATGGAGTATCGGTGACAGGGAAAAGGATGCTCTCTGTGAACCTTTTCCATCCCTCGGCCTTCGGTTGGTTGCCGGGGTATAAGGACCGTCCCCGGCGTGGGCGTTGGACCCCATGTGGGGCGGGGTTCCCGGTCTGCTTGTCCATCTATCGGGGCGTTTATATCCGGGAACTTTAGGAACCCTGTAATCTGCTGTGTCGTACTCCTGGTTCCGGCCACCTAGTGTCTCCCTTCACCTCATCGCTTCCTCTCGGGGGCGTCCCCATGTGGGGGCGTACGGCACTATGTCAGGCTCCCTGGATCAGTGCCGAAATCCCCGCTGCTTCTTATTCCATTCCATAGTTTATATAACCACTAATAAACATATAGGGTCATATAAATGCATCACTTCAGACTTTTTTTTTATTAAAGGAGTCATAAAACACGTATTTCCGCTGAAATCTCAGTATCGAATTTATGGGTGAAATGCAATACTCCCTCTACCTAATTTAGTAAGTAATAGAAAAAGCAAAATGACACGTAGTGGTGATCCTTTATAATGTGGCAGCCTTTAGGGGTGTGCCATGGGATTCAAAATATCTTTTATTTTATTTATGGAGCTAGAAAAAAGAAAGAAAGAAAAAACAAGAAAGAAAGGAAAGAAATACCTCCATCAGATATTCTGGTCTCCCGTGTCAGTGATGGACATTTGGTAAAAAAATCTGATGTGTTACACTCACATGACTTTCTCTACTCTTGTACAAACTATTTTTACAAACGCTTATTCTCCATATGCTTCAGGTTAATGGAGATATCAAGATGTCAATCTTATTGATAATTTTCTTGTAGATGCAAGGGGAATATGGTAGGTTTTAAGCGATAGTCAAATATTTTAACGCTGGTTGCTATGTGGCGCATTCCATTCTCTTTGCATGTCCAGGACAAAAAAATGAATAACGAATTTGAGAAAAGGTATAAGTATTGGAAAATTTAAGGGAATAACAAGCAATATCTCGCAAACGGTTCACTCAACAAAAGAAATGTATATGACATAAATTGTGTATTTTAACGCGATCTACATTTTTCGTGTAGTAAAATTTTGTCTATCTCTTATGGTTTACCAGTTATGAAAAAGTCGTTCATAATGAAGAATACTTTTGGAGACATTCCCAGAAAATTCGAGATATACATTTTATTTGTCATGACAATATCTTAAACATATGATATTTTAATCAAAATCGTTAGAGCCGTTTTTGAGAAAATTAAAATTTTCGAAAAATGTTCCATGTAAAGGGTAGTCTGGGGTGAGGGGATTTTCTTGAAAACCTTCGTATCGCATCTCTGAAAGATACTGAACCTAAATACCAAGTTTGGTGTTTATCCGACTCTTCGTTTTTGAGTTATGCTGTTCACAGACACACAGACACACAGACAGACACACAGAGACAGACACACACACGGACATGTTTCCAAAAATGCTTTTTTTTTGGATTCAGTGAGTCTCAAAACATGTATTTCCGGTGAAACCTCGGTATCGAAATTTTGGGTGGAATACAATACTTCCCCTACTTACTATACGTAGTAGAGAAAGTAAAAAGAACAGCGTTTTTGAACTGCAGTTGACAGGCAAGTCAAGATATATATATTATGTCACATTTGTCTCATGGTATATATACACTTCCTCCTGAAGTCTGTAAATATCGGAATACAGTTTGAATACTTAATGTTTTCTTAATGTTGTCTAGTTTGAAGTGAGAAGTTTCTTGTACTCCTCCAAGTTTCACGTAACACTGTATACTGCAAGCGCAACAGATGCATTACTGGTATTACGAAAGAACTGAAAGTTTTCACGAACAGGCTTTCCATCTTGCATTAATACACTTCAAGTGAAAGTTAGGCCAGCTTCTTACACAGATATATTTCTTTCCGAAGTAGTAATGTGTTGCATCACTGGTAAAAGCATGTCTGCATTGCCACTTTTCGGTATAGAGAATCGTTGATGGACCGCTTCAATACAGACCACGCATTTAAATTCAGAGCCCGCAAAAAATCATAGTGGCTCTTCTCTTCCAAATTTGCCACATAAATTGTTTAAAAGAAACTCATTGTTAATGTGTTACATTCACACGATTTTGTTTTTTTTAAATAGTTGCTATAAACTATTTCTATGAAAGTTTAGTTTCCTATTACATGTTAATAGAGATAAGCCTTTGCAGAAAGAGAGTTCTATTATACATTTCGTTGTAGGTCCAAGGGGGAAAGAGGAAACCGATTCGATAGTTAGATGTTTAAAAGCGGTCGTTAGGTATTTCAAAAGCAATATATTATATTCTTTCCATGGCTCCGCGAGTAACAAATGCATAGGGACAACACTTTAAAGTATGACAAATGTATTGAACAACTGAGAGCAATAATAGCATATATCTTGGAAATGGTTGATGGTACAAAAATTACAGGTTATTTGTAACAAAAAAGGTTACTTGAAATAAATTGTGCGTTTAAGAGCTCAGCATTTTTTGTGCAGTATGGTTTTGTCTATCTCTCATACTTTGCCCGTTGCACAAAGTTATAATACAATTTTGTTTTTATTGAAGAGGACTTTGCAGGCTATTCCCAGAATATTCGAGATATACATTTTATTTTTCATGTGGATAACATAAATGAGGTTCGGCGCCATGGCAGAGTGATTAAGTCGCTAACTTCTCACCAAAGCGGCCCGAGTTCGATCCCAAGGACCCTTATGTTGGATTTGTGGTAAACGAAGCGGTGCCTGGGCGAGTTTTCTCCGGTTTCCCCCACCATTCATTCCACCAACTGCTATGCTGTATCATCACGTTTCCTGTCATCCATTTCACCATCATTTCATATCATCTACTTCCTCGCTCTCATACCATGCATCAGGCTGATCACCCATCTTGCGTATTCTGTCTAATCCAAAGTGTCTGCTCCTCGACAGGCCTCTGATCTCAGACCCATGTTTGTAAGTTCCGGGGGCGTAAGTCCCACATACGAGGAGGGTAAACAGAGAAAGAACACAAATGTATGATATGTTAGTCAAAATCGCCAGAGAAATTTTTATGCAAATAAAAACTTAAAAAAAAAAATGTTCCATATAAAGGGTAGTTTGGGGTGGGTATTTTTTTTAAAAAATACTGTGTCATATTTTTGGAAGATATTAAACTTAAAATACCAAGTTAGGTATTTACCTAACTTTTGGTTTTTGAATTACTGTTTACACACACACACACACAGTCGGATCATTTTTATAAACATGGTTTTTTTTTATTCAGGGACCCCAAAACAGTATCTCTGGTGAAATCTCGGTATCGAATTTTTGGATGGAATTCAATACTTTCTCTACCTACTAGGTACGTGCTTGAGAATGTAATAAAGGGAAGGTAGTGAGGTATGAGTGAAAATAAAACATGCAGCCTCTCAGATTTTGTCTATGGCTCTTCGTCACTTTAGAGGTTCCTCGGAAACACCCTGGCTTATTGGAAAGTGTTCCCCTACACCAGTTACGGGCAGCTCTGGCGCATACTACTGTTTGGCTTACTTTAAAGATAGGAGTTACTAGTTCACCTTAAATTTGAAAGGCCAAATCAGATTTAAAAAACTAAATACCACAACCGGACTCAAATCACGCGGTCTTCTTTCTGCGTCACTGAGGCAGGATGTCAGAATCGCATTCAACTTCTCTCGTGTGATTCATACTTCCCAGTAAATCTGAGGCAATCACAGTTGCTGCAAGGTACATTATAGGGAAATTAAAATGTTGAAAGTACCTTTAAAATCGGGGTTCATGCATGTAATTGTGTGTTTGTGTGTGCTGGTGTATATATGTTTATATGCGCGCGTGTGTGTTAGTTGTTCTTTCACTCTGGCTGTGTGGAGGCTAAGGTTGTAAGATTGGTTAAGATCGAAAAAGGCAATGCTGTTGCAAGGAATTTTTCAATTCTAATTCAACATTCCAGCCTATGGTGTACTCTGTCTGGCATAAAAGGGTTTCATTCCCCTGATCGCCATAGTCTTTTTCCCTCCGTAAGGTTTCCGCCTTCAGGTAACCAACCTTTGACACCATCCAGCCGATAGCAGTTCTCCATGTAGCTGGCCTGAAAAACAATACAGGGACTTACAAACTAACCAATGAACGATTATAATACATTTGGGATGAAGGGGTAGTGCGGATACCACCTATATGAAAGAGTTTCGCTACGATTGATCGCAAGGAAAGGCTAAACCAATAATTCGGCCTTCTGCAGGAAGGGATGAAGTATTTGTGTGTGTGATTAAACTGAACGACTGCTACGACATTTACATACGTGAGAGCTTTCATCAGCGTGAAGCGATACGCTGAAGCAATGAGGATAATAATATAAAGTCTATTTGCGTATCACCTAAATAAATGTAGAAACATGTAACATATTTTTATCAGACTGTACAGAGTAGGTATACGCCGGGAAGTAAACATACCATTAGGGGACCGGAATGCCGGCCGAACATTTCTTTTGTCTAAGGGCACACATGTGACTTGGGGAAACATGGCAGTCAGAGCCTTTAGGGTTAAAAAAGACCTTATGGAATGCGGAACGAAGGGTAAAGACAAGCACTTGTAATCTGGAATCCGACGCGAGCAGACGTGGACAATACCACGTGTTGATTGGCGATGGTATAGTTAAATATATTTGTGTGGACGGATCGATTGCGGGAACGGTTTTAAGGAGGACAGAATAAAACGTATAAAATAATATAAATGTCATCGGTTAACATGACCCGAGATTAAGAGAACCCTATATATCCATGCTCTTCCCATATTTCACCGACCTCCTTTCTCTCCCCCTGAAAAACCGATACCGTACAAATATAACACCCACGAAGTCCGTCCAAAAGCGACATGGAGACGAGGTTTAAAGATGTTGCCGCTACTAAACGGCAATAAGAAAATTAGCATTAAGAAAAGGTTAAGTTGTAATGTTATCCTTCGGCAGTTCAGTTATACCTTGGCAGTACCCTGCCAAATCCAGTGTCTAGAATTATGCTGGAAAAACAGAGGTGGTGACGCTGGTAGGGGGTGAGGCTGGATTAATTAGCTTTACAGCGCTTTGCAGTGAATTGTTTGACCCTTTGAGGCAGCAAGTATATATGCCATTTCATATTTACAGATCTAAGTAGTTTGTGGCATTGATTCAATTTACAATACATGCTTAACAGTTTAGCCACAGTTTTCATGTTCCAGTGTTAATTAGTTCTGCAGTGCTTTGCAATAAATTGCTTGATCTTTTGAGGCAGCAAGTTTTATATGTCATTTCATATTTGCAGATTAAAGTATTTTGTGACATTGATTCAATTTACAACATATGCTTAGCAGTTTTAGCTGCAGTTTTAATTAGCTTCACAGTGTTTTGCGGTAAATTGTTTGAACTTTTGGGGCAGCAAGTTTTATATTTGCTGATTAAATTATTTTGTGGCACTGATTCAATTTAAATTATATGTTTAATAGTTTTAGCTGCATTTTTATGCTGCAGTGTTAACTTCACAGTGTTTTTCAGTAAAATACTTGATCTTTTGTAGCAGCAAGCTTATATGTAATTTCATATTTGCAGATTAAATTATTTTGTGGAACTGATTCAATTTAAAATATATACTTAACAGGTTTAGCCACAGCTTTCATGCTGCAGGGTTAATTAGATTTACAACGCTTTGCAGTACATTGCTTGACCTTTTGAGGCAGCAAGGTTTGTAATTTCATTTTTGTAGATTAAGGTATTTGATGACATTGTTTTAACTTACAATATATGCTTAACGGATTTGGCCACAGTTGCTATGTTGCAGTGTTGATTGGCTCGTCTAAAGGAAATAATTTTGTAGTAAATCTGCTTAATGTTTTGAGTTAACAAGCCTATAGCTCATTTGCAAGTTAAACCCTTTACTTTTTTTTTTAACTTTTGCTATATGCTTAATAGTCTCAGTCATAGTGCTTCAGCTTACAGTGGCACCTAATAATACTTGTAACCCCTTGTGCAACTCTGCTAGGACAACAGCCACTCATTTATGTTTTAGAGTTATTTAGTTTCAGAGGTTTAAGGGCCCCCTAACGTACGTTATGCAGTGTTTTCGATGGGGCCTTGTTTACTATTTGTTTTACTGTATGTTACCCATTGTGGGATTACTTGTTCAAATAAAACTTGTATTAAATCAGGACCTTGAGTTCCTTAGAGTGCTACCTAATCCTTTCCCGAGTTGGTAAAGATTTCGTGGGCGTTCACTCATCGTGCACGTAACCCAGGGGCTCAACGTGTCTGAAAATTTGACAGAAGCTGATTCAAAAAACAGGTGACGATTGCTTTGAGTTTTAATCAATAAGAAGTCGGAAATATGTTGAAATTTAACTATTCTTGTGTTTAAACTATTAAAACGAAAATCTAAGCATATTTTACTTTAGAATTAAGCTGGGGCACAGTCTGTTAACAAATAAGCATTTTACACGACTTAGCACATCTGCAGTGATTAACGTAAGGTGAGCCAAACAAAGACATTAGCGATGAGTGCTAGCTTTCTGTTTTTTGCAGTGTGAAGCAGAAGCTTTATTTATTTTGTGTTTTCTTTGCATGTGTGCACGTCCTCATCTTCAAGTAGATGAAATAAGTTTAAAACATTTTTGTTAAAGTGCAACAGTGAGTTAGCTTTGAGGCAATTTTTAAAATCCACATATGTTTTCAAAGAAGACCTACAGTAAGTTTAAGTTCAATCAGAACTTTCAGACAAGCAAATTATTAGTGTACTTACCTTTCTGTTTGAGTACCGATCGCGTATGTACAAATATAACTAGCCAAATTGATTTTGACTTTTTAGGATCGTAGCGGAACAAAACATAATAGGGAAATAAAGGCTATATCTACTTTTAAGTTTTGCATTTATCATTTGTAATATTAAAGTGATATTTCTTTCTTCTTCCGGAATCCAACGGGTTTTCAGCACCCATTAAACATTTCCGAAGTTAGCTGGAGTCCCGAAGCAGCTATGTACAGGGTTATTCAAAAAGAAGGAACAGACTTCAAATACTTGCTTCTAATGAACGACAATAGATGGCGACACATGCGTTATATACTGAAGAGAGAAAAGTTCAAAATTTTATGTTGTGTGTTCAAAATAAGCACCATTTGTTATGCGAAGATGACCAGTGCTTTTCCGTTTGCATATGCAAACATCTTCTATGAATTTATTGTATGAACTGTAAATTTTTTATGACGAGGCGGCTCGTTGTTGAACTTACATCGCTGCAATGAAACAATGGATTCACTATTTGCATAATGCAGCACACAAAACGACTTTTCCTGTGGCGTCGCATTTTCTCGTAAACAAACACAGAGCCGCTGTAGGCACTGAATGAAACTAACAGGTGGGGCTTAAAACTTTTAACTTTCCTCTATTGAATGATGTGCCGTATGTGCCGCTATTTATTGTCCTTAATTAAAAATGAATATTTAAAATATGTTCCTTCTTTTTGAATAACCCTGTATAATCAGCGCTTAAACTGCAACTTATTTTTTTCTGCTATCTGCACAGCAAGTCCAATATAGATAAGACTAACTCCCATCGAAAGAACAAGGAACCCCCTACAGTACCGTAATCACATGGACAGCTATATCGACGAGGTAGCAAACAATATCGACTCTGGACTTAAAGAACATCACATCTTAGTGCAAACAGCTCTCAGGAAAACACAGCTAAAGCGTTGGAACATCATATGCAGTAGTTTTAGTGAGCATATTTTTATTCACATACAATAAAGCAGGAAAGAGTGTCGTGTGCGTAAGACTGACAAGCTCGGCTTCTTAGAAACTTGTATGTGATACTGGAGTTGATGACGGCAGAAAACACAGGACACTAATCACAACATTCCAGGCATTTAATAATAATAATAATAATAATAATAATAATAATAATAATAATAGAGATATTAAGTTTTGAGAATAAAGGTTCCCTGAGATTTACAAGATAATAAAGAAAGATTGGGCGAGGAAGAAGTATTTGACAGCTGTAATAAAAAGGGCGAAAGGGATATATATGCATACATGGGAATAGGACATTCTATCTCAATGGTTTCAGGAACAGCAGCATGGGAATGTGCGTTGTGTGGAGAAACAGAGGGTATGTTTCATTGTTTGATGCAGTAACGATCAGTACAGGAGAGAGGGATCCAAAATAGAATAAAATGAAAAACAATATTATAGCAACAAAAATGTTCACAAGCAGATGGTGGGAAAGAAGTAGGAGTGTGGTGAATATCAAGGAAGAGTAAGGGGCAAATGGATAAGAAAGTGAAAAGAGAAGACAGAAAGTAGTCGAAGTAAGGTGACCATGCAGACGACCAGGGGGTCATGGGGCCTTAAGAAAAGCTGTGTCACTCTCATTGTAATGTACAATTGTTATACTATTTGTAGTGAAAGACTAAAAACAAATATTCGAATATTCTAAAAATATAGCAATTAATAAATTATTTCTTATCATTAAATGACTGACCTAGACAACTTCATCGCCATCCGCTCTTTGCACCAGTTACCTCCTGCATGCCATTTGTATTCAATTAATTTGCTTAGCCTTATTTTCTTATGCTATTTTTGTTTTTTTCTTATTCACTATTTTAAAACCTTTAAATCACTAGTTTTGGCTTCTATTGTTGGCTTGCCCACTACTCTCCTCCCTAATTAGCATTTTCCCCTTCCTGTTGCAGAGGTTCGTTGGCTTTTACGAGAAAAACTGTATTTAATTAGCTCCCTTAAAAGGAAATTTGCCATATTCCTCCCTTTTACAAGTAGAATTTGATGCTAGTAGTAATCTTAAACGGATTTCATAATCGGCATTTTTGAAGGCATGCGTCTGGTTTAAAGGTTAGGGTGCGACATTATTTTCATACCTTGTTGCAAACGTGTAATGTCATTTTTGTGGATTTCTGAATTTGAAACTTCAAAAAAATAAAAGCTCTAAGTATATTTTTTCTTTCACATACCCTTATCAGCATTTGTGATGCAGATCATCATACAGAATTCTAGTCATACAAAATCAACACTTTTGCTTTAACTATGGCTAATTTTTAGGCATCAACGTTTACTATAAACGTCTTTGTTTCGCTCTGATTATCATCCCAATGAAACAATGAACATTGCAGAAATATTAGTTTTCTAATACTTTTAATGTAGAATAGAATATGCAATGTTTCGAATACTGCAGTGGTATATCTTCACTACTAAATAAATATGATGTAATTGTGATGTATCAGTGCTCAGAGATGTCCCACTGTTGTACCGAGACATCATTATCGTGAAGCTGTTGCCTGTCGCCAGTCAGAATTTCGAAACAGCAAAGCGCCTCCAAATGCAGAATGCACTCTCGCGCTGACAGCTACAAAGGAAGTGGTCGATGGATTGAATAATGCTTATGTAGTGGTCACCGTTTACTATAGGCACTCAGTTCCAAGTGATTATTGGTCCGTGTAGCGTCCCAACATGGCTGATTGTGGATTGTTCAGATGTGTCATCTCTCGTAACGGAGACATTACTGGCTTGGTCGGTCAACCGACTTTGCTCTCTCGGGTATTCTCTGTGGATACAAAGCCGAACATTCCAGATAATTTGGCAACTGTCTATAATGATATCACTTTCAGAAAAATTCAAGTAATAAATTAACCATAGTTTTCTGCCAATGGCGGACCCTTAATCGGAAAGGCAGCTTATTCTCTTCTTCCCTCCTTTCCATTTTCCTCTTCGCATCTGCATATTAATAATTTACGGTAATATTGTTTATAAATGCTATCTTTTGTGCGAACCTCTTTTCCATTCTCCTTCCAGGTATCTCTTATCAAATGGTTTCTTCTCAGTGTCTTAAGACATTTTATCCCATTTTCGGATCAGTTTTATCATTGCTCTTTATTCGCACACGCTTTTTAAAACATGTTCATTACATATATTATCTGTAAATTTCATATACTTCAGTTTTATCCTTAGTAGGTTTCAAATACTTCCTATCGATTTCCTGAAGTCTTCATTTTCAGCACTATGCACTACCACCCGCCCCTAATTAATCTATTTCTCAGTTCCTTCTTCATAGATGTTTCTTTTCTATTTAATCGTTCTTCAACGTTGCTATCCCTTATTTGGCTTCCTGATAATACCTATGTTAGTACTTCAGTACTTACAAAACATCTAAAGCTTGATTTATCGTTTAATTTTCTTCCTCATATTCTTTGGTTTTTTGTTTCTCTTCATCCAGACTTCGTTATTAAATTTTAAGTTACAGTAATAAAATAATGATTTACTTTACAAAAACTCTTTGCTTTCAAAACAAGATGGGGTACACATTATGACACCAATAAAGACTGTAAAGTCGTCCAGCAACAAACAATTTAAGAGACATAGATCTTTTTCCGTCTTCGCTAGTCATCTATAATTCGGTTAAAATAAGAAAGTTTTGTCAAAAGTAAGTTGATCAAACTAAGAACTTTTTTTTCATAGTTCAAGCACTTTCCATATCGATTGGCAGAGGAATGCAATTTTTGGGTTTACAGCATGAAATATTGTTTGTTATATCTAATAAGATACTTTTTATGAAATGAAAACTTTTTATCACTGTCTGATAGTGTAAAGCTTAGGTTGTTCTCGAAACAATACGGCTTTAGTTCGCTCATACGAGACGCGATCATTAAATTCAATAGTTCCTTAACAGAAAATAAAATTACATTATTTAAGTTTGCCTGTCATTGCCTTCTAAGTATCCCTCTGGGCAACTATACACCGATCCCAACACTACTGCTCCTCCCGAAACGTTCTTTCTTGAAGCAGGTCAAGCACCTTCTGTGATTCCCTTTGGATCTCCCCACGGGAAATTAGTGGTTATTCAGCTTCAACTTCATCTTTGGGAAGAAATGAAAGTTGTAGGTGGCCAAATCTGGCAAATGTTGGGGGAGGGCGAGACTGAGGAGCACCCACACAAAATTGGCCTGTGATGGGCGCTCTGTGAATTGGCGCATTTTCATCATGGAGCACCAATCAGCTCTCGGCTCAGAGAATTCTCTTAGGCCCCTATTAGCCGTGTGAAACTAGTTGATCAACTGATTTGACGACGGTGTATTGGGGCACTGAATTAAACTGAAACCATTAGCCGTGAGCGATCGGTTGTACACCTCGAAAAAGTTGTACAATTAGTTGCGGACTGTGTTAGAGACCCAAAACTGCGCTTGCAACTAGTTGTGTCTCAACAAGAGTCGGGGGCACTGTGGTATATGCAGCCTGTGAGCCAGGCGCGACTAGTGGTGCGACTAGGTTTACAACCGACGGCGCGCATGCGTCTCGCACGTTCTGCAATACAAAATAAAGAAAATCAGTATAATGTTTTGTGAGTCGTGACGCAGTGATGAACTGATTTGTTATAATTTTGTAGTGTTTTATCATGCTAGTGACGGTAGTAATACGATTGGCGATATTGAAGGTACTGCAGATGAGTACCATTTTAACCTGAAATGTGTTTTTTAGGTTAAATTCAAATAACTGCGTTGAATGTAATTAGATAAGGAACATTGTGGACATTACGGAAACCGTATTTATTGCAGAGAAGCGAAAGCTACTGCAAAGAAACGAGAAGAGAAATTGAATTTAACACAAGTAGTTGAAAATAAGATAAAAACAGAGGACTTAATATATTAAGCTGAGGGAAATAAAGATTTTCTGTCTTGTTAGAATAAATTTCGAGCTCACTGTCCCAAAGTGTGTAGTATAGTTCTTTACTTAGTCTAGGCACTAAGAAGGGGTTAGTACCTAGTACCTGCTTATTCTACGCCTTCTCTTTTAATAGAAGAGAAAGGAGTTCTACACTACTCAACGCCATATTTTACACGACACAGCGTGTAAACGATTCAGAAATACTGCAGTTGATCAACTAGTTGTACACGGATAATAGCGTCGTCCTCTGTGATGTAGTGGTTATCATGCTAGCCTCTAGTTCCTGAAGTCGCGGGTTCAAACCCGGCAGAGGGCGATGGAATTTTTTCGGGCGTAAAAGATCTATAGCATGGCTTCCATCGGAAGGGAAATAAAGCCAGTGGTCCCTTGTCGTAGATTTACGGCACGTAAAAGAACCTCAAGCCTGATAAAGAGGCCTCTGAGCAAAATTACCGGTCTTTCACGCATAATATAGAATGGGACAATAAGGACCACATGAGTTAAAAAGCGTCCATAAATAAAACCCAGTTTCATTTTACGGCTAATAGCGGCTTTAGAGTCACAAAACACCACAATAGAAAGTAGATTCACAGTATGACATAGGAAACATCGAAATTGTCCCCTTATTTTCGAAACTGTTACACGTAAAGGACGCGCTGGCCTTTCGTCCTCCTTTGATGAGCTGCCATTCTTGAAGAGTAAATACCATTCAAAGTACTTGATCCGACTTATTGCTTTATGGATTTCAGTTGCTCACTTGTCGATTTCATGCAATTAGTTGGCACTGCTTTTCTGCTCCAGTCTCAAATCCATTGCAAATGTGCGAGTGAACGAGTTTACAAAAACACACATATAATGAGTCTCAATGAAGATAAGAGTTACAAAACTTGGCGTTGTATCTGTAGAAGAGTTCGTCACTGTTTCGCGTATGTCACTCACTTGACCCATTCGACTATAGTTTCAGAATCTAATGATCGTAGCTGGCAATCACATCAACTTTGTCTTTAGAGCTCATATGATTACCACGTTTTGGATTATACGCATTATTCTTGCTATATCTGATGTGAAGAAAAAATCTGATGTGTTACACTCACATGACTTTCTATACTCTTGTACAAACTATTTTTTACAAACGCTTATAATCCATATGCTTCATGTTATTCGAGATATCGAGATGTTAATCTTATTGCTAATTTCCTTGTAGATGCAAGGGGAATTGGTAGACTTTAAGCGATAGTCAAATATTTTAAGAGCTGGTTGCTATGTGGAGTATTCCATTCTCTTTGCATTACCAGGACAAAAAAATGAATAACGAATTTCCATTTGAGAAAAAGTATAAGTATTGGAAAATTTAAGGGAATAACAAGCAATATCTCGAAAATGGTTCACTCAAAAAAAAAATGTATGACATAAATTGTGTATTTTAACGCGATCTACATTTTTTGTGTTGTAAAACTTTGTCTATCTCTTATGGTTTACCAGTTATGCAAAAGTCGTTCACAATGAAGAATACTTTTGGAGACATTCCCAGAAAATTCAAGATATACATTTCATTTGTCATGAAAATATCTTAAACATATGATACTTTAATCAAAATCGTTAGAGCCATTTTTGAGAAAATTAAAATTTTCGAAAAAATGTTTCATGTAAAGGGTAATCTGGGGTGGGGGGATTTTCTTGAAAACCTTCGTGTCCAATCTGTGGAAGATACTGAACCTAAATACCAAGTTTGGTGTTTATCCGACTGTTCGTTTATAAGTTATGCTGTTCACACACACACACACACACACACACACACACACACACACACACACACGGACATGTTTCCAAAAATGCTCTTTTTGGATTCAGGGGGTCTCGAAACCTATTTTCGGTGAAATCTCGGTATCGAAATTTTGGGTGGAATACAATACTTCCCCTACTTACTATACGTAGTAGAGAAAGTAAAAATCCAACTTGTCAGTATTAGATGGTAGTAAAATAATAGTTATAGAGAGTAACGCGGGTAAGCTAATCTGTCTGTCTATATTAGGTTTTATTACTGTTCCTTGTTCTTAGATGCTAGGACCGAGTTTTTTTTTTTTGGAAAAACGAGCGCTGGAGCTGTTTTTAAATGATTTGACATAAAAGTTCACTCTCTCTTGGTGAACTTATCCCGATAAATTATAAAATATTACGTTTTATCTCCTCAGCCCTTGCCTTGTATTTCATATATATTTTGGCAAAACTCTTTATGCAGATTTGAAATACTTATAAAAAGCATAGTTTATAAGGACACATTTTCGTTTGGATATTTTTCTGGATGTACCATATTTTGCTACATTGAAGTATCGAAGGTACGAACTTCTCTGACCTCATTACTTGTTTTAGAAGATTCTATTTTAAGATCCCAGTTTACACCAATTAAGTTGCTTGTCACGTGTATAAAGCCGATAAAAAGATTCGGGTTTTGTGCCCAGAACAAGAATTACAGCTGTGATATCCTACAAAAATTATAATTTAAAAAAACCAGTAATTTCTTTGCTTGCATGCAGCTGCTTGAATACTGACCTAGTATGCCTTAGGAATAACGTCACAACGTAAAAGTTGGAATTTTTGCACCCTAAACATATTCTATTTCCCTTTAAAATGCCTTACTTTAAGTTATATATGATTTTGCGTAGGGCTGCTCCTTAAAGTAATACAAATATTACTTCATAAACAGTTACAAAGACTTCCTCTAAGCTCCGTGCAACATGCTTGTTTTATATGAATTTTCTGTTACTAAAATTTAAATTTTCTAAAAAAATTGACAGTAAAAGGGAATTACATGTTTTTCATAATTGCCATGTGTTGCAAAACATCCATACGCCAAGACCTCTACATTGTTGAGGTCTTCCTCAGAGTAACCTGAAGAGGGCCGAGAGCTTGGTCATTGAACCACATATAGTTTGGTTGCAATCCCGTGAAGAGATAGTAAAGAAGCGGATTGAATAATAAGCCTTTGCAAGAATAGTTTGTAGAAGAGTGATTAGAGAAATTCATGTGAATGCAATACATACGCTTTTTTTTTTAAATACATGTTTTTGATACATTTAACAATTGTACCAAATTGTACTTGCAATCACTGCCAATACCATATTTTCCGAAATGCATTGGGCGCCATAAGACCACTCATTCAACGCATCCCATTTTATTCAATGTAGCTCAGTTTAAATGCTAACGTGTCATGTATGGCATAAAATGATCGCTCCAAACTCAGCAGACATGCAATAACACTATGTCCTTGAATGGCACCGTTGTGTCACAATATCTAACGAAGTCTGCCCACATTTGTTTTCCACCTGTCTAATCCACTCCCTCATCCACAAACTTGACACCTGACATTATCATATACATAACACTGACGTTAACACTCACTGGACGCAGAACCCTGTCTCGATTTGCGTTATTAAAATGTCGAACACTAAAATCCTAGTGTAATCAACAGCGCACTCACTGTTGATTACGGCAGGAGACTGCCTCTACAGACATTTTATATCAAAACTGAACAGGATTAGTATAACTCCTTACTGTACTAAACCCTGTTTCTTATAACCTTTCCCCGCAGACATGTATTCATTCGCGCTGCGTTTCCTTTCCCTTTCCGCCGGCTGGCTAATGTACACATTCGAATGGTGACAAACAAGGCGTGTGCAGTGGAAAGGGAAACGATAAAAGCAATATAAACACTTTGTCCTGATAGATGCACACGCTTTCGTCTTCTGATAAGAAGGTTTAAACCGAAGGAACCTCCCACCTATTTGTTAATAAGAAGTTACATGCATTTCAGATGCATTAACTCTAACTCTTATGCAATATATTTTAATTCATACTGTTATGAAAATGTAAATTTGACAATTATCTTCGAATATTTTAAGGTAAATGGTCATGTTAAATAAAAAAATATTTTGTATGGCATAACAACCTATTCCACGACAGTAGCCAATGAGAGGCGACTAGTACACGTGACTGTTAAGAGATACGGGGCAAAGTTATATGGAACAAACCTTAACTAGCGAAGGTAAGTGATAAATATCTTCTTCCACATTGATATATCGCATACCCTTCACATCGGTATTCCATTTTTTGTTAATTGATATATTTTCTAATGATATTTCTGATGCACTACAGCAGGGATTGTCAGCCAGCCATGCTTTGTTGTATTTCTCAGGGGCTCCAGAAGAATAAGATACGTACTACTGTGGACATACATATCTTTAGCGGCCAACGCAGCAACTATTCCCGTTATGTATAACGAGTACAGGCTACTTGAATGCAAACACGATAGCAACGCCACCAAACCAGCGCTATTGCTAAATGTCTGGAGTAAGACAAAGTGAATGGCATTGTAAAATATAAAAACAAAAAGTCATATCAATGTAAGAAAACCGGAAACTACACACTGAACGGAAATAGATTGACAAAAAATTATTTTTTTGCACTCCACGAGGTAAAAGATCAATAGGAAGACCGGCACTACAACGGGAAGACAGTCTGAGACAGAACAGACTCAAACTCTATCCTGGAGGTAGAAGAATAATAAGAAGTATCATTTCATTTCACGTATTGCCAGTGTCAACACCTGTGATGTTGTGTGGAGTAAGAGCGGGCGTTAAACACTATAAAAGAAAAGAAAAGAAAAAGGAAAACAAGGATACAATGGACTAAAGCAATATTCAGATTTTTAGAAAGTGGTGATGGCTTTGAAATTCCATGCTGCTACGAGAAAAAAATAATAGCGATTTACCACTTGAAATATCTCGGAAATGGTTAACGCTGCAAAAATTGTTAATATAAATTGTGTCCTTTAACGAGTTCTACATTTTTGTGTACTAAGATTTTGCCATCTCTTACGGTTTATCATGAAATATATACAAAACTCGTTCAGAATTAAGAGACTCCACTTGCTATTTCCAGAAAATTTAAAACATACATTTTATTGACCATAAAATATCTTAAACATATTTTAATAAAAATCGCTGGAGCCATTTTGAGAAAATAAAAAAACAAAGAAACATTTTGCAGGTAAGGTGTAGTTTGGAGAGTGGAATTTTTCTTAAAACTATTTGTGTCGCATTCTTGGAAGAACTTAAATACCAAGTTTGATATTCATCCACAGGCACACGCACGCACGCGCACACACACACACACACACACACACACCACACACACACACCATGGACACACCCTGCATATTTTTCTAAAAAGTTTTTTTCTGGATTCAGGGAGCCTCAAAACGTGTATTTCCGTTGAAATATCTGTAATGAATTTTTGGTGGAATGCAAACTTCCTTTACTTATTAGAGAGAAGTGGTAGAAAAATTAAAATGGAACAAATATTAAAGGGTATAGTTTCCGAATTCAGTTAATTAATGCTCCTTTACAAATGAGGAAGCGGCAGATATAAAAAACGCTATTATGATAAAATAAGAATGTTTCACAACTTGTAATGGCTTATAATGAACATTCAGGCACTTCGCTGTCTTAGACACTCTTAGAGAATGATCGCACTCATTTGTCTGACGGCCATTTAGACTTAGTGATCACCTGTGTCAGCTGTGCATTGACACAGCGACTAGAGAACAGAATGCAACGCCACTTTTAGTACTATTCGGTGTTGACAATGGCAGGTCACTGTCACAATGGCGATTTCAACCCTAGGCAATTTTCTGTTACTAAACCGCAGCAACGTAAAACCCGATTCTGTAATTAATCCCGCATTTAATGATCAAATGCATTATATGCAGTTTTTCTTTTGTTTTGTTTTGTTTTTGTGCACGAGAGCATTACATAGTCGTTAACCGAGCGAGTTGCCTCCGCGGTAATGTGTGAGCCTGGCATTCGGGAGGTCCCGGTTTCAATTCCTGTCGACCGCCCACTCTAACCTGGGGTTTTTCGTGGACTTCCCTGTAGATAAGATGAATGCTGGGCGTTTCTCTTCTACCATGATTACATTTTTTCATCTTTCAGCTGTGCCTCCAGATTTCGCGATGACGAACAAATGGCGTGGATGCTTGTTCCAAGGAAAGAGTATTCCCCATAGACACCAGAGGGCTGCCTGGTTGTAAGAGTTACTCATCGTCCTCTCTGGGCAGCTCCAGTAGTGAGCCAGAGCTACGAACTAGGAACTGCTAGACATTTCTGCGCGTCTCTGTGGCCTGTCTGCTTGCGAGCTGGTTCCTTCACCTCATCCCTTCCTCCTGGCGGTGGTAGACACAATAGAACTATGTAGGTGTCCCCTTCATTTGTAAAACCTAATAATCTATACCTATACATATGCATTTCAGACTGTGTGAACATTTCACACTGATTGCAGATAGTTGCGAGGCCGAAAAGATACCTAACGACATCATGAACAACATAAAAGATAAGAAACTTTTTCCGCCTGCTACATCATTGTTTTTCGATACAATAATGTAAACGAATATTCATTTCATATTGGACCTTTCCTAATAACCTGTGGTAGTAAAACACTACATCTCTTTGTCTACTTTTTTTATCGTTTCATTTACATTAACGAGTTCTAAAGTCAGATCGTCTTCAAATTTAGAAATGATTTCTGCTGTTTATTCATACATTTTAGACTGAACGTTCAGTTTATATCTCTTTCTAACATTGAAACACACTCATTCACAGTGTTAGACCCCAACAGCAGCAGCAGTGGAAGTACATAATAACACATATTTACTTTACATTTAAAAACTCCACGACTTGCTGAAAGAGAAGAAAGTAATGCTCAAAATCAAAATATATGTAGGATACGATATTTTTTTTAAACAGCTATAAGTAAAGAAGCCTCTGTATATATTTTTGAATTTATAAAGAGAGAAATATTAGCACATTAAATGTTTGGGAATTTAACTATTACTTGCAAAGTCTTGTATCATAATTTCTACGCGATTATAAGCCTCACTTGTGCTACTTCTAGGTTCTGACGTATGTATTCTGATCTTTTGCTTTTATATTTGTGTGAATTCAGGTTAAATGCGTGTGCATTTTTATGTAAAAATGCTGTAAAAAGTTGGTATTTATTTTAAGAATGTAAAATACTTTAATTTATAATACAAGCTTCTAGAGCAACAACTCCAAGGTTTATTAAGGCTATTTTTATTACTCCTTTTGCACTTATAATGGTTGGCGGGAAGTACTAAATGTGCAATCTCAAGCTATAATACCGTATTTTATAGATTGGACTTAGACTATGTAAATCAGTCTTAGGGTAGAAATAAGCAAATCTTTCTTAGAATCATAAAACAGTAATAATGTTTCGTAAGCTCATGCAAAGTGAAGTTACTTCGGTAGTTTCAGTGGCAATTATTTCAAGGACAGTTGGACATATAGGTTTTTAAACACGAGAGAATCAGCATACTTGCTATCAGCAGATGTGAATATAAATGGAGGAACCTCAGTTTTAATAGAATTTAAAACAAAGTTGATATTAGAACACTTTAATCGGCTTGACACCATTATTTGGATTTGGGCAGATGGTGTAACAAGTTATCCCAGAAAGAAAGGTATGCATGGCTATGTATGTCATGAAATTTTAAGATCATTCGGATTGTCATTTTTTTTAAACGTATGAACACTAACTGCTGTGGTCCTTAGCGTCCCGTTCTATATTGGGCGTCAAAGACCGGTAATTTTGCTCAGAGACCTCTTTATCAGGCTTGAGGTTCTTTTACGTGCCGTAAATCTACGACACGGGACCTCCGTCTTTACTTCCCTTTCGAAGGAAGCCATGCTAAGGATTTTTACACCCGAAGAAAATCCATCGCCCTCCGGTTTGAACCCGCAACCTCGGGAACTAGAGCCTAGCATGGTAACCACTACACCACAGAGGACGACATATTAAACCATCAATATATACTGTAAACAAAATATAGAACAGTTCAGTTTCCAGTGGTACACCTGTATTAGTATTTCTAGCGGAACTGAATTCATGATACATTTTGGTTTGACGAGTTTGTTACCAAGGTAAGACATAACCGAGTGGGATGCCTGATTCCTGAAGACTATCCACTCTGACTCATGGGTTTCTCGTGATTTCTCCCGGGTCGACTGGCGAATGCTGGGGTGGTTTCTTCTTTACCACGATTTCCTTTCCGTCATTTCCCTTTCATTCTGTTTCCTTTTCATCTTTCAGGTTTGCTTCTACGTCTCGTGGTGTATGGCAGTGCTGGGCAGATGGCGCGGATGCATGCTTACTGGAAAGAATACTCTCCGTGGAACCAGAAGGCTTCTCGACTGGTGGGTCACTCATCGCCCTCTCTCGGCAGCTCCGGCGGTGACACACGGGTCTGCGAGCTTGGAAATCTTAATACTTCGGCGCGTCTCTGTGCCAATCCTGTCTACGGCCTGTAGGCTCCGGTGTAGTTCTTTCACTTCATCCCTTCCTCCTGGGGGGGGGTAGGCACAATAGATATCTGTAGCTCTCGGTGCCGAGGTGTCCCCCTCCGTTGAACAACCTAGTTCAGTTCCTTAATTCCCATCTTCATTTCTCCAATAAAAAGAAGTAATTCACTGTGTCAAAAGACTTCTAGATATAAAAGGACACCCAACATTTACTTTTACAGTCCAAGTTTGTGACAGGGTGTTTGGTTGCATTAAACATAGCATCATTGGTGCCAATTTACTAAGGCCAACTGTTCTTATGCGGCAAATTATATTTTTATAAAACTTTTATTCGTTTTCCAGAATGTTTCTCTTTATTTTTTAATTTGGTCAACTTTGTGACAGTTATTAGTGCCATGTAGTTGTGTTGATTGTAGATTGATTTGTGTGACTTGGCAATCCTGAAATATTATTTATGGGCGATTTGGTTATTAAATAATTTATAATACACATACACACAAGCAGTCAGATTCACACACCAAATTCTGGGCATACCGAGAACCCTTCTTGCTTGAACAAAACTTTCATGAGCCTAGCCGGGAATCGAACTCCGAATGTTTTATATATAAGAGAGTAAAGCAATAGGCCTATGGTTATTCATACAATTTTATATATCCATATTTATAAACTGGAGTAATCACAACTTACTTTAATTTTGGTAAAATTCTGTAATTATAAATGAAAATCTGGTCAAGTCATCTTGCTATATAATAAGTTAGTTGCTTTATCATTTTGGACGATAAGCACTCTAAAACCGATGATAGTAATAATAAAAATAATGTTTTAGATGATTCTAATCACAGAAAGATGCCATCTTTCAGCAAACACAAGCGGAGACCTATGCGGCTAAAGTTAGAACACTGGCTACTAGACCACAGTGTGCATAGCTTTTTACATGTAGATATTTTTTTATTTTTTAAATGAACAGTTTTTTAACTATTACAGAATCTGTGAACATTTAACCACAATTTGAAATGACTGCATAAGCATTCATGACCATCACTAATACAGTTAACGGCTTTTCAGATAACCTAGAGTCTGTTTATTTTCTTTATAACAAACAAAATTTTGGGTTGCTGTGGCAACCTGTGTATGGAAAAAGAAGTTCATGCAGCATGCAAATGAAAATCCAACATAACTGAAACAAATCGTTGCTTTTATGTTATGATTTTATTGGTTTAAAGCTGAGCATTCTCTACCTAAGCGAACTCCAACTTAAACCTAATGATTATAAATATAGGATGTCCATTAATTCGTACATTAGACTTCCAGAATCGATTCTAACGATGAATCGTAGACAAACATATTAAAAAAATAAGCTTATAACAGAACTGCTCTCGTGTTATAGGTTAATTGCTGTTCTGCTGAATAGCTGTTCATCGACCTTGTTCAAGATGCCAGCGAGGCAGATCTTTTATCGCTTGACCGATATCAATCTAATTATACAATATAAAAATAACCCGCCTATAAGCAATCAGTTTATATTACAGTATATAAAGTGTATTCTTACAGGCATTGTATTATGTTTATTTATTGTATATGTGTGTAAAATATTATGTGGATGTATTTCTTAGTTTAGAAACGTAGGAGCTGTAAGGGTAGAAGCAAACTGTTTTTTGTAGCAAACAGTGTCGAAGTGGAAGCAGAGGGTGGCTAACAATAAGTTGTAATCTTCGTAAAACAATAAATTAGAAAGCTAAGAAGGCTACCAACAGTCGATGGAAAAATACTGGTGTAACATCAAAAATGTTGTAAATAGTCACGTGGGTGCAAAAAGCCAATGAAAGTCAAACTAAAATGTTCTACTAAAATAGACTTAGCCAATCAGTAAATAGAGAGATTAAATTTAAAATTTTAAGCTGTTGACGCTAAGAGGTAGCGTACCCAAGCCAAGTCAATTCAATAGATGAAGCTCAGAATGTGCAGACGTGAAATTTTAGTGCACTGCGGAGATGATACATTTTGACCTTTAAAGATGTAGTTAGGAACAGATAATTATTAGAACCATAAAATAGATTTCATTGTACACTGCCTTTTGTGAAAATTGCAACACCAAGAATGTGAATGCACACATGAATTCAATAAATTTAATACCACAGGTTAGGTACATGACAAGTAACAAATGATAAACTTTTCAAATCTATACATGACCTTTGAACCCTAATATTCAGTATTTGGCGTGGCCTCCATGCGCCACAATTAGAGCTGCTATACGCCATGGCATTGAATCAACAAGGTTTTGAATAAGTACCTGAGGGATTTCCCTCCACGCAGTTTGTATTCGAGCCCACAAATCGTAACACTGGTTATTGGAGGACCGTGACGCACCAGATGCCGACCAACCATATCCCAGACATGTTCGATGGGCGACATGTCAGGCGAACGTGCAGGCCAAGGAAGCAATGGTACCCGTCGCTCTTCGAAGAAGGATTATACATTCCTCTCAATATGTGGCCGGGCATTGTCCTGTTGAAATGTGGCCTGTAGGGATGCCTGAAGCAGGGGGAGTACCTCAGGCCCTACAACCACCGTTAGGTACTGGTTGCTGTTCAAAGTGCCCTCAATTCGTAGGAGGCGAGATAAGTTGTAACCAATGGCGCCCCAAACCATCACACCTGGTATTTGTCCGCCATGCCGCTCAACAATGCAGCCCTCCAGGTTGCACTTACCACAGTACCGCCGGACACGTATGCTGCCATCACCGTAGGACACGTTGAAGTGGGACTCGACCGAAAAGACTACATTTTGACACTCAGCACCCCAGTGACGGTGTTCACTTACCCATTGCAGTCGGAGGAGCTTGTGGTTTCTGGACAATGGAAGCCGACGTAATGCGTGCATGAAACCAGTCCAACCTGCGGGAGACGGAGGTGAACCGCTGATGCAGACAAGTTTACACATGTTGCAGTGCTCCAGCGTCGAGCCAACACTGTGGATTATGTCCGTTATGGCCATGCAGACAAGATGCGGTCATCCCGTGCTGTGCTCATGTTCCGTGGTCCAGTACCCGCTCTTTGCTGCGTACAACCTTCATCTATCCAATGCTTCCACACACGCATCACTGTCGTAGCAGCATGCCTTGTACGAGCCGAAATGTCACATTATGGCAAACCCATTCCCGGAGACCAATCTTCTGCCCCGTTCGAACTCACTCACATGCCGATATGGCTCCCTTTGACGACGACGAGGTATACTAGCACTCACTTTATTGTTTCCACCTTTTTTTGACAGCTCTGCACTGACTACACTGCGCGTAACCCTGACCTTGTCGGACCGACACGAGAGGGCTCTGCTCGGCCTACGTGTACGCCATCTCTGTGCAAACCTAATCACTTAGTACTTGCACACTCTTCTACGCTTCCACCAAGTTTGGAATTATTCACGAAATTCTTTCTGGGTGTTGCAATTTTCCAAACGGCAGTGCCGGTTCAGACATTTGTCTCATCGCAGCACTAATTTTGCGATGCCGCTGCGGTAGAAGTCCGCCGTCTAACTACGAACCACTGTCGCAGTGCAGGCTTGACTTCGTCGTCGCAAGTGAATCGCTGTCTTGCCAGGAACTTCTTCAGCGGACTGAAAATATGGAAATAACTAGGGGAAAGATCCGGGCTGTATGGTGGATGCTAGAGAAACCCCCAGTGAAAGTTCCTTAGCTTGCCGACGGTCTTGTTTGCCACATGTGGTCTCACATTGTCGTGGAGGATGATCACGTTGTAAACATCGAGAATCCCGCGGCGATTCTTTCTGATCGCAGCCCGCAGAAGTGACAGTGTGGAACACTATCTTCGGCATTGATCGTGGCACCTCGCGGCATGAAATCCAGCACGAGCGGTCCACGGCAATCCCAGAATGCCGTTAACATCACATTGTGAACAGATGGCGCATTACGGAATTTCTTTTTCACAATAGACTGCGGATGTTTCCATACCATTCTCTGCTGTTTTGATTCGGGCCTGTAATGCAGTACCCACGTTTTATCGCCAGTAACAATGCGATCCAGGAAATTGTTGCCCTCCTCGGCATATCGTTGCAGATGATTCAAAGAAGCACTCATTCGCTTGCCTTTCCTCACGTGATCCAACTGCTTAGGAACCCATCGACATGAAACCTTGCTGTACCCTATGCACTCGTGAATGATGTCGTAAACACTCCCAAAAGAAATGTCGAGCTCCTGAGCAATGTCTTTGATGCGCACGTGCCGCTCTGCTTTCACCATCGCATCCACGCTGGCAATCAAGGTAACTTGAGTGGCTGGCAATGTTGCCATTAGTCACCGATACACGCGGTCTCCCCGCACGCTCATTGTCATGTAGATTTGCACGGCCATTTTCGAACTCAGAATACCACCATCTCGCACTTCTCAAAGCAAGGCACCTTTCCCCATGATTGCTGCGTTTCCCTGTGGATCTCGATGGGCGTTCGTCCCTTACTCCATAGAAAACGGATCACACTTCGTTGCTCGTAAGCCGTGGACGTGTTAAGCTCCTGCCATTTTGAATGCACTTGACAGCAGCGCTACCGCCGGCAGCAGCTGGAAACTCACTGAGGACCGGCCCATGAAAAGTCCACTGCTTCGAATGTATGTGTTGGTTTTTGTTTTACATTCGTAATTTGGCCGAAAAAAATGGAGGCAAAGACTTTTTTATTTGCCCTCGTATATATTTGTGTGATTCATCATTTTTTTTATTGCGAATAAAGAACTTAAGAAATTCTCTGTAAGCTGCAGTTCGTTAGCACACATAGAACGTAATATCTTACGGCTCCATACGTAAATGCTTCAGTAAATTGTTATATGTATATGTAATTCAACTGTCTTGAAGAAGTAATAAGTGATAATTTAAAATTATAATTTGTATAAAATGTGCGAAACTATTCTCCAGCCGTACCACACTTGTTAAGAGATACTTCTACCAGATATCACTGACGCAGCTGAGGCATAAATTAAATAAAATTATAATTAATTAAAATTCTAAATGTATTACATATAAACTTTAACACACACACACAAGAACAATTGCACAGCTTGAGAGGCTATATAAGGAAATAAGAGTGGGAAGTTGAGCTTCAACTGGTTTGCTAGACTTGGACGTAAACATCAGCACCTCGCGTTATAGAATGGCGGGACTGGTGGATTCTGATTATTAACATTTTTGCAATAATAAAATGAGAACTGTTGCAGTTAAGAAAAAAATAATGTTTTAGTCTTGAATTTGTCGGTATCATAGCAATGCTCGAATTCTCGAATTCGTGGATGTTCTATAATTGTAACAAAACTATGGAATGCGAGAATCTGCATTTACGGTGTATTAAATCAAATGTTGAAACTTTAGTTTTAGTAACGGCGATATTTTTGCATTGATACTGATACTGAAGATTAAGTGTACAATATTTACTTAAGAATTTCTGTTATTTCTTACAATTTTGTGAGCGGAGTAGACATTTGTTGCCATTTTTAGAACATTTTATATGGTAAATACTACACCAACGTAACTATTGACCATAACTTAGCATACTAATTTTTACACCGTATATGTTTAGGATTATATTCATAAGATTCTTTTACAACATTACTATTTATTATAGTTTTTTTAAGGAAACCTGAACTAATTAATGGCTCCAGATAAATAAACGAAATGTTGAGCGCACAGGTGTAAAGATAAAGCTCTAAATGCTTCTTAGTTCACGAGTTATATACGCTATAATTTCATAAATAGAATTATGAATTCTGCGTACAGTTCAGTTCATTCTGGAATAACTACAACAGAGTATAATAGAAATAGTTCTGAGAGGTTCAAGCTTGAAATACTTTTACATGTCAACTTCTTATCTTTTTCTTCAACCCATGTCTAAAAATTTAGTTCTGTTCTTGTCTTTCATCATACGAGGGCTGTCCCAGAAGTACCCGACCTAACAAAGAAAACACAAAAAGTTTGGGAAAAACATCTTTATTTCTCTACATAGTCCCCTTTCAGCTCGATACACTTTTTCCAGCGATGTCTAATTGCTTCGATACTCTGTTTATGGTGAGAACCGTCGAGTTCTGCAAAATATCCATCAACTGCAGACTCGACCTCTTCATTCTTAGCAAATCTGTTACCACCAAGCCATTTCTTCAACTTTGGAAACAGAAAATAATCAGAGGGGGCTAAATCTGGTGAATAGGGTGCATGAGGAAGCAATTTGAATTTTAACTAATTGATTTTGGCAATGGCGATAATGGATGTTTGAACTGATGCATTGTCTTGATGAAACAAAATTTTCTTTTTCGCTAAATGCGGCCGTTTTTGCTTGATTTCATCATTCAAACGCTGCAATAAGTTTGCATAATAGTCCCCATTGATTGCTTTACCTTTTTGAAGATAATTGAAAATTATTCCACGCGCATCCCAAAAAACCTGACGCCATAACCTTGCCTGCAGATGGAACTGTCTTCGCCTTCTTTGGAGCAGATTCTCCTCTTTCAATCCACTTTATTGCAGCGAAACAACCCAAACACTCGACTGAAACATCCTCACGACGCTGCTTTTGTTCTATTGTGAGTAAACGCGGCACCCATCTTGCGCACAGCTTTCTCAAGTCTAAATTTTCAGTTAGTACACGATGTACAGCACTGTTTGAAATACCTAAGATGTCTGGTAGCTCGCGCACTTTCAGTCGACGGTCATCCAATACCATTTTGTGAATTTCCTTCACAATTTCTGGCGTAGTCACCTCATTTGGTCAACCACTGCGATGTATGTAATGGCAGCTCGTACGGCCTCGCTTAAACTCTGTCATCCAATATTTTACTGTTGTAAACGAAGGAGGAGACTACCTCAGAGCAGAATTTAGCTCAGCTTTAATATTAGTTGGACTAACACCTTTCAAATGAAAGTATTGTATCACATAACGATGGCCAGTTTTATCCATGTTTACAAATTCTCTGAGAGAGCTCACTTTTAATGGCTGCCAACCAAATACTAAACAATGTAACATTGTCAAACTTAAGCTTTATACGGTTGGCACTTTCTACCATAATCATTTGTTAGAAACAACCACTATCTGTACGTCAGGTCGGGTACTTCTGGGACTGCCCTCGTACTATCCTTAAAAACGCCTGCTCCAGATGGTACGTTCCGGAACAGCACAAGCCTTCCTAAATCTTGCACTTCGAGTTATGTATAGTGGTCCCTTCGCTCGGGTTCCATAGTCTGCATTTGTTATCTGCCTTAAAATTCTGAAGCTGGACAATACGTCCTCTGTTAATCAAATACAGAGCGATCCCTCAGCGGAATTGCACGGCAGTCTTGTGCGATACGTCTGAATGAACTCAAGGCCACGGGCTCTTCCACTTATCGGACATGTGGCAGCGGGCTTCAGTCAACTGTTATTGCTTCTTGTGTACAGACGCGAGACGCGTGTGTATTTGTGTGCGATTGAATCAGCGGATTATTACCACCCAGAAATGGTACTCAAATTTTCGTTTGAACAAAGACTTTTTATGTATGACACGTATGTGAAAACGGACTCATGTAGACAGGTGTGTAGGCAATTTCACGATAAATTTTCTGGTGTTCCAGTTCCGAGTAGAGAAACAGTTAGATATCTAGTGAATAAAGTGAAGAGAATGGAATCATTTAATGTTGTAAGTTGTAAAAAGAAACGAAGGGTTCTAACGGAAGCAAAACTAAAGGGTTATGGCCAGCTCGATCGCCGGATCTTACTGCGTGTGACTTTTATCTGAGGGGAACTCTCAAAAATAGAGTCTATAGGAATAATCCTCGCACCGTAGACGATCTTAAAAACAATATAAGAACAGAAATTAGGGAAATTACGCAACAAGAACTTATGCGTGAGAGTGGTAATTTCATCAGAAGGTGCCAAGAAGATTTATCTGCCGAAGGACACCACTTTCAACACCGATTGTGAAAAAGGACAGTACTGATAAAATAAGAAGTAATTATGTTTGTTCAATAGGTAATGAATATATGGTAATAATCATAAAATCAGTAATAATATGGTATCAGTATCAATAATGAGAATAATAAACAGCTACACTGAATATAACGCGCGCAACACGCATCGCGACTACCGGCCAGATGGCTGAGGGACCGCTCTGTAGTTCAAATAAACGATAAAATGCATTTTTGTGCTGCTTTGCTATAATTTTAAAAACTGATACGTTGAAGTCATTATGGACACGAAGAGATGTTTAGCCAACAAAGGAATTCGAAAAAACATTTTCTAGAGAATAGAGTTGAGTTAGGAGTAGTCAGACGGAGGGGCCTCCAGTAGATGGAGCACAGCACCGGAAGTAGGCCACAGTGCGCCCGTTTTGCTCCCAACGTGACCCCTGCGAGGAAGGGATGATGGGTAGAACAGATCCGGGCGACGATTTGCACTAACAAGGACCGATTCCAGCATTGCATCTATCCTGCCACCGGCTAGCTCTGTCTAAACCACTCGCAACCTTGGGGTTCCGTGGCAGAGGAGGCAGCTCCCAGGAAGGGAGCCCCAGCAGTCCCGCCAAACATTAGGGAGAAATCTTTCCGGAGCGGAAATTCCATCGCCCTGCCGCAAAAACACAGTCGTCGCCTGGTCTTATTACCTTGAAATAGATGAAAGGAAATAAGGGAGCAGGACCTTTTTTTGTAAAAAAATGGACCATCCCAGCATTCGTCTACTGCCCCTGGGAAACCACGAAAAACACACGGTCAGATCGGCCGACCCGAGGGGAATCGAACCATGCGAGCCTCGCATGTTACCGCGGAGCCATTTCGTTCGATTTCAAGACAATAGGAATCTTCCCTGAGGCTACTGCGGGGGCTTGCAGTCGCCACTTGCTTCCTTTGTACGTGAGAGAGACGTGTTTATTTGATACAAACAGAACTTAGTCTGGCAAAATAAGATTTCACTGGAACGTGCCCTATCTTTTACCAAACTCAGGTAGCATCAGGAGCCAGGAGCAAGTTCAAATCGCTCGAGTTCACTCGGGAATTACGTAAACCGCTACAGCATCTATCCGTTTAACGATATTGGAAGTAAATGTCAGCATCAGGTTGGCATGAAAATGTTCATGTTCCACAAATAAGAAATAGAATTCAGAGGGATATTTCCAAACCAATATAAAAAGACATTGAACTATTTCCCTTGACGTTGTTAAGTTTTACCAAATTACTGACTAATGGTTCACCAGAAATGCTTCAGATCACATTGTTAAATCAATATTACCCTTTTATCCAGTATCTTGAGTTAAACTTGATAAATTCACTGCACGGAAACACTGGCTCCTATTTAGAACGTTATCTGCTCTGCAGAACTAGGTGTTTGTAATATTCTGTGTAACCTGCATTCTACGTTCCGTAGAACAGTTTGACCATTTCCGTCTTCTCACCTCCGATACGTTACAATTTAGATATTAGGAGGAGTAGGGGTAGGACTAGATACGGGGGGGATTTAGCACCTCGACCTACATGACCTTTTGTGTCTAAGCCTCTGCCGGGGCTCCCCGGGAGGGAGGGGTGAGGTGAGAGGAGGCAGAGGGCGGCCGAACAGGAAGCACGACAGGACATAGGACAGGGTCTCTAGCTTTTACAAACTGAAATTCCCCGGATGACAGCTGGTGCAACCGGCTCGCTTCCCCCTGTAGGCTTGCACATCCCACTAGGGGGCCCGGGACTCCAAGACAGCCGCCATTCCGGAGACGAAGGGTTACATAGAGCATTCTTTTCCCCTGCCATGCAACGTCGAGACTCCCACCGATACTTGCAACTCTGAAACAGACCAAGCAGATGAAGGTGAAGTAAAATGAGAATGTAGGTGAAATGGAGGGACAGGAAATTCGAAGGGCGTAATGCAGTTTCCCAGCATTCGCCTAGCGACCCGGGGAAATTCCCGAAAAAACCCATGAGTCAGAAAGGCCAGCAACGAGAATCGAACCCACGACCTCCCGAATGTGCGCTACTGACTAACTCCTGAGCCATCCCGCTTGATATTCACGTACTAATAACAGTGACTTTATCAAAGATCAGCAAAGGTAATTATTACCACCAATGATGTCGCTTATGTAAACACATGTAGTATACTTGAATATTTTCCTTTTATTTAAGAAGCAGCGAGGAGTTTTCTTATCTATTTTGTATAAAAGTGAACTGGGATGTTTAGTTCCTTGTAAACAAGTACACACAATGTTAATAAATGTCGAGGAATCGTTATGTAACTCAATCTTTGGGACTAACAAAATGATTACGAGCGAACTCATTGCACTTGTTCTTCTTGACAAATGATATTGTGTTATTGGAGGGGCCAATGCAACGCGCATATCTCTGGTAATGTACTTAACGAAATGTATCAACAATAATCAAAATAATGGGTCTTTATGCATTGAAAGCATGATGAAGCATTTGGGTGATCCAGGGTTAGATTTCAGTATTAGGGGATAATTTTGAATTTATTTTTTTTTAAAAAAGTTATCGTTTTATCAAATCTAAGCTATGAGTTATACCAGAATTTTACCAATAGATTGGATCGGCCATCTTCACTGTTGATTTTTTTGTGGTTTTCCCAGGTAGTTAGACGAATGAATTAGGTATATCTTTTTTGCACTTTTAAGGGCTTCTCCACTCTTCAGCAATTGCCCTGTATTCCCATTCACCATTCTTCCCGATTGAATAAGTCATCCTCCTCCAGGCAACGATCATTCATCATTCTATGAATCTGTCCTTTCCAGGTTACTCTTGTCCTACCTCACTTTCTTCTTCCACGAAGTGACCATTCTAAAAAAGGTTTCAGGCCACCTATCATCCTCCATTCTTTTTACATGTCCATACCTTTGAAGACCCCGCCTTTCAATTCCTTCACCTTATTTCCTCCATATCCATCATCTGTCCCACCTATTCATTTCTCTTTCTTTCCATCCGTATACTCCAGCACTACGTCTTATTAAATCCATTTCCACTGCCAAGATCTTAGGTTTTTGCCCCTCTATCAAAGTCCACGCCTCGGCACCATAGGTCATCATACTTTCCACCCAGCCCTCAAAATCCTCTTCTTTGTACAAATCGACATGGCTTTACTTCAAAAAAAACCATTGAACATTTTATTGCTCTTAGGTATATACTACCAAGAATTTTCGTGTTTCTCATTTCTTCTCATTTCGTTTCCTTTAATTTTGCAGGATCGCAGGGATAGGCGTAATTGACGGTGATGTGCGGAGTTTGCGATGGATGTGATTTAAGGAAACAACCGTTTTGTTTCCTGGCAGAAAACCTTCTGCTTGAACCTACCCTGAGATTAGAGGTGGAATCTAAGGGAAGGCAAGGGAAGCTCAGTTTGGAAAGGTTAGGGTCTCCGCTGCGCTTGTAGTCATCAAATCTGGCCGCTCTTCGTACTGTATCTTCCTCCCGGAGTTGTAGACACAGTAGAACTAAGCCGCAATGCTGAAATGCTCCGTTTCTGATCCAAATCCAAAGAACGAGAAGCTTTCAGATATATGAAATGGGGGCCATTGAAGAGAGAAACGCAGTGTGTTTATTCGATACTTCTAGATGTGCACTGCAAATTTTGTAAGCGAGCTTTAAGTACTAAATATCATGTAACGCCATGAAAGATTGCATGTTTGTACACAGAAATACTGTTCTTTTATTGTTGCTAGGTAGGTTCTGAGTGTTGGAGTCTGTTGTTGAATGGCACACTTAGCGAGCAGCACACATCTGCAGAGCATTTTACAAAGTCATTGCTGCAATTGGGGCTAGTCTGGTAAGAACTCAACTGGAGGTTATGTGTGTGACAGTTTATGAAGGTGCTTGACATTCAGTTGTCTGTGGTGAATATAAATTAAATGTTTTCAATATTTTACTACCTAATATCAATAATTTTGGGTTTCCAGTTTAGTTACATAGGAGAAAAGTGCATTTCAAATCAGTTTTCATTCGTACTGTAGTTTCTGTATCGTTCCTAAATAGAATACTGAAACCTCACTAACGTTATCACAACCTTTAATAACAGAAAACCTACAACCATCAAAAGTAGGGAGGGGCCTCGACACCAATGATACTCTCGATATGGTATCGAAATATGTCTAATAATTTGAGATAAACCTTCGATACTTTTACAGTTTTAAGTTTTGCATTATTGAAAGTTGTTGCGTTTAACTTTATGCTAAATAAGGAATGAAAGGAGTCGAGACTATGTTATTATCTCACACATCTCCCCAACGGGTTTCTGGATTACAGTTCTTGTTAGACCTTGTCTGTGTTTCCTGTGGGAGAATCAATGCAACATTCCTTAGACTCTAAATGAAAGCATTCAAAACAATGGAAATGGAGTGGAGGTACTAGTGTAACATGCAGCGTTAATCGAGTTGTGAATATCTACTTCGGTGACCAAAATCTGTGAATCCAGCAGATACACATTAGAACTTAAGACGCGAGATAATACAGCGCAAAGAAATAGAATAAAAAGAGTTAGAATGCTCGTGTTCTTAAACTTAAATATTTAATTCCTTTATATCTCTGCATTTAATATGATATTTCCTCGATTTTGTTTCCTTAAAAGTTTTCATTGTGTCTAATATGCGTTTGTATTAAACATGTATATACTAATGTATGCGAATGGGTAGCAGGGAGGCTTAATCCACAAACTTGCTATGTTTGCGAGTGTTATATGCCTAATTGCATATTACCGGACGAAAAACTACATACTGTTATGTAGCCGAGGCGACTTTCTCTCTACTGGGTAACTTAACCTTAAGCTCTAACCAAGATTAACTGTTAATCGGTGGCACCGAGAAACAATAATTAACTTAAATAAAAATTAAGTTTCCTGGCAATAAATTTTGTTGCTACAATTTATTAAGTTCGTTCATCCATTCAACATGAGACTTTGCTCATGATTAGTTATGTAAATTCCCAGCTGTTAACAATCACAGAAAACAATACCCATAAACAAGTGCCACCCACAACCCAACTCTGGTTTCAAACGACCCAACCAGAGATTGCATAACCGGAACTTGGTGACAATGGTACAAGACAAACCCAAGGGCGGACGTTAAAATTGATAATACAGACTTATTAATTAGTTTCCAAAGTTCCAAAATTCCTACACGGGGACAGATCCTCTTTAACAGATCTAATAAGCCAGAGGAACTTGGGCAGTTCCCGTTATGTAAAAGATCTACGATAATACAGACTTGTTAATTAGTTTCGAAAGTCCCTAAATTCCCTACACGCGGACAAATCCCCTATAACAAATCTAAGAAGCCAGAGCAGCTTGCGCAGTTCCCGTTATTTAACAGATCTCCAGTTGGAGCTTCCCTGAACTTAATCACAATACACACTTAAACGTATCTTAATATATTGTCCGAAACTAGGTTACGCCACTTCCGCCTTCCTATTAACATCCAGTACACGTGAAGTCGATCGTTTACCTGAAATTACCTTGTACCAAATACAAGCGCCACACACCCCCAAAAGAAAGATAAAACACTATCGTTACATCAGTGGCATCAAACAATTACAGCGATCAGCCTGATCTTCCTGATTTTTATTATCCACTGATTATTTAGCTACTAAATCACGTATGCACGGCTTACAAACTTCTCTACAACGAAAACTCCCAATTCCGATAAAAACCGAACATTCCAGGCTCATTCGTGTTGACGTGGCGACACCATAAACAGGTAGCTAACCAATAACTAAATTCAACATTGAATGAGCTCTTTAAACCTAAATGGAACCAACTAGCGAAGTGTAAATTCAAAGAGAAATATTCACCAACCTTCCCCCGACCCAAATGCCATATCTGTCAGTATTGACTAATAGGCAATAGCATGATGTATGTGCTAGTAACTCTGATACAAATTGGCCGCCTCCCCAATATATGTTATAATCTTACAGTAAGCATCTCAAAAGCAGCCAGCACCCAACAAATAATTATGTATTAATAAATTTGGGTTTACCAAAATTTCAATTCTCAGTAGGCACCAGAAATCTTAAAAATGCATTTGGCTTGCATCTGAAACAATTCCTGCGTCTATAACCTTCCAGCCATCTTTAACTTTAAAATACAATAATAATTTTTTTGAGCAGCATAAGTCAAACTACAACTAAAGCCTGCTCATAATATTCTGTTAAGTTCACACATGCTATTACCTCACTACGTATTTGGCGTGGTATTTATCCAAACATATCACAAAATATAAGTAATGTTAAGTTAGCTAATTTCGGTAGCGTTGCTCCGAATCTACGGTTGAGTTTAATTCACCTATTATTTTTATTCAAGGAGGAAACTGAAACTGTATTTAATATCTAATAACATAATTCCTATTTGCAAAATTTACCAGAAAAACAAACTTCGTCAACAGAAGAAATGTACCATTATAACAGTAGCCCTATGACACCAATTAACATGGCCTAAAACACCAGAGTTGAGGGTAAAATGGGAAGTAATTCCTTCCTAGCAACATAAACTGCCTTGGCGCGAACTTACTGCCTAGGCATACTCGGGTTACAGCCCCTTTTTACAATGGTAACTTCCCGGTAAATAACACGAACCGCTCGTCAAATCCCGCTTATCCAACTCAACTCACGTAAAACAACACATTGCCTACAATTACTGATCGAATTAATGCGACAAAGTAGCAATTCGGGGTGCAGCTCCCCAGTTAAAATTTACCACTTTCCCAAAAGTACCACATTCAAAATAATTTACAAAATTTAACTAACAAACCAGGTAGTTAATAAAACACTCAAACACGGTGGCTGCATCCCTGATTTTCCCTTACCACGGGCCCATTCAATCCTATTCGATCATCACAAACAATAACATCAGCTCGTGACAAGAGGCTTAACAATTTTAACTCCAATCATTCAGCTTGGTTGGGGCTACTCCGAAAACCCACTCAAGAAATATAACTGTTTTCTATACTTCCCGATATAGAGTACACAATATACCTAAAATGCCTTGGCAGAGAAAAAGAAGAATTACCTATCATCCAGCCACAGTTCATGTACATTTTGAAAAAAAGGAAAGAAAATTATCTTATGGTGCATGTGTTTGGAACTTACCGCTAGAATCAAAATATCACTGACCCTCAGACTGTCCACGATCATTCCTTCCACTCTAACATGGTCTCGGAGATGCATTACCGTCAGAAAAGCTTTAGACCTTTTCACATTCAACTCATTCTACCGGCTCCGGCTTGACCCGCCGCCGAAACTACTCTCTTACCTTCTACCCGTGCCTAACGTCTTCTCACGTAGCCGGCAACACGAAACCTTACGTCACCTCTGACATGACGCCGCGGGCCAATCAGTAATCACCTGGCGGAGTGATCTACCAGACGGAAAACTGTTAACTCGAGCGATAAATCTCTGCAAAGATGGGACAACGCTAATCAAAGTATTACGATTGTCCCATAATTGTTGTGAATAGGGATGTGAATGTTGTAACAAACACATTATTATTAGTTGTTTGAGTTTCATGTAAAATATATATTAGTTTATATTTTCAAGATAGAGAATAAAGAAAAATTGCTAGTAGTTGTTTTTCTAAGAATATGCTTACATAAAGAAAACTTTCAGCACAAAATATAGTTACATAAAATGGAAGTAAATATATTCCTATTCTTCTCCTCCTCCTTATTATTATTAATTATTATTATTATTATTATTATTATTATTAGCCTTGATTAACGATAGGGGATATATAACTTGTGGTATTATCAAGATAAAAAAAATTGCTACCAATTGGAGTATGCCAAGTAGGAACAATTTTGGAATTAGCATACAATACAAAATTGCTTACATAAGCTTATACACAGAATACTACTAATAACCACGTAATTCAGTGAACAAGGTATTACCTTTACATCTTTTTATAAAGTGAGTATCGAGTATTGGTATTAAAAATGAGTATGGGTATCAAGAAATAGTGGTATCGTCCCATCACTAATCAAAAGCAAGGTTTTCGTGTATATATCGACAAACTGTCTGATAACTCACTACATAGCTCAGTGAGGAGTACACATACGGAGGGGCCTCCAGAAACCTGGAGCAGTCTTCTGCTTCTAACGTGACTCCTGGTGGGGAGGGATGAGGGGAAGTCTCGAAGGGGTACTAGATCCGGACGAAATGTGCACTAGCAAAGTCGAGGTCCCTAATGATTCCAGATGGGGCACATCCTGGCGGAGGCGGCTAGCTGTGCATTAGTCCCGTTTTACCCGGAGTCTCAAGCCACCCCTTGAAGGGGCCCTCAGCAGACCCGCCAAACGCCAGGGAGAAACCTTTCTAAAGTGTACAATCTGTCGTCTTGCCGCAACACACTGAAAGCCATCGCTGATACTTCAACCTGGTATTTCAACAAATAATATGAAATGATGGAGACAGGAAATTCGTGGTAGAAGAGGAACCGCCAGAGCATTCACCTACCGACCCGGGGAAACCATGAAAAGGCACTGGTTCCCGACGGGAATTGAACCCAGGACCTGCGGAATGCAAGCCTCACATGTTACCGGGAACCATCTCTCTTGGTAGCTTAGTGAGTACAAGCATAGTCGAATAGCTGGTCTGTTTGTGTTTACTGTGGTGCCCTTTTTGTAATAGCTTATCTGTAATTAAAACTAATAAAACGTTGTTATACATTTACTAATAAGCTATTTTAATAACCTTAATTTTTATCTCACTGTTTTCATTGAATGAATGATACTGTGGACCTTTTATATACTATAATATGATTAAAATGAGTGTTCAATGCGAAAACTTGTACTACTAGCACTAATAAAGTGATTCCCTAAACCGTTGTGTTTTAATACACACAAACATCAAAGCCCTGCAGTTGGAGTGAACCACCAAACTAGTTTCTGATCCAACATATCGTCATTACTTGCAATCAGCCCAGTGAAATGAGCACATAAGAAATTTATTATTACACATATGTTTTTTTTCGTGTAATTACTTTTCAGCTTTCATTGCATATTGCCCTGTAATGTCGTAGGTTATCATAATCCTTTTAACACTCACTAAAACACCTTCAGCTGTAAATAGCCTCGCCGCCACTCCCAGAAGAAATCTAGCATCATGTGGGAGCCAGACTCATACAGGAGGTCATCGACTATCCTTTCTAAGTGGTCTATTCTAATTGCGTGAGTCACGTATAGAGTTTTGTAGGGTATACCTGCATTGATGCGCTAGCACTTAGAGGAATGACATATATACTATTTCGTCCTTAATGGTTTAACAAATTGCATATTTTTCTGATAATAAAGGATAGGCTGACTAATACAGATCTAGAATGGTTCATACCCACCGCTTTAGAAAGTGAAAATACTTGCTGTTTCTCTACCACTGCTAACGCACAAGAGTGCAGCAGAACCTGTGGTTTTTTCAATAAATGCGTAAACATGAAATTCAAGATTCTTTGTCCCAAAACAACGATAAATGGATATGCCACTTTGTGTTTCTGACTATTGTATTTGTTTTTCTGGCAAGAACCAATGTTACTAAGATATATCACAGAATTGGGATTACAAAAGCTATAATTTAAGGAATACATTTCGAGTGATAAGAGAGCTGGCTATTCCACGCTTAAATTCCGAGTTTTATTCCGATTGGAGATGCAACTTTTAGTTTAGTTAGACTCTTTCCCTACCCTCTGCAGAGTCTGGTTATGGTGTAAGAAGGAATAGATGTCTCTTAAGGGCTGAAGTATGCATTAATGTCCTGAAGTTCCTTCAGAATAGTTATTTTTCGCAACGACACATTTCGTGTAACGTTTTCGGTAGCACTAGTGTTTTCATCCTATTTGTAGTCTTTTTTGCTGAAATCCGTCATTTCACGAAGATCCTAGACAGATCATGAAATGCCGGCGTAGATATAGTGCAACTTGGTTCTATGCACCATCAGATAGGGCAATCTAAAAGCCGGCAGATAGTGAAAGGTTAGGTCATGTTTATTTATTTATTTATTTTAGTAGTATTTATTTTACATTTATTTTTATTTTAGTATTTTATAAATGCGATATTATTTTGTTCTACTCGTGTCATATTGGATTACATGCTTTATGTTGTGTATATGCTCTGTGCTTAATAATGAGTCATCGTTTAAGAGGACCTTCATGTCGTCGTGGTATACTGCTAAGCGATTCTTCAACAACAAGATTCAGAATACGAATGATGGTATAAAACAATAACCGTGAAAGAGATTTAAGTCCCTTAGGACGTAACATTATTCAAAATAAAAAGTCTTTGCAGAGTGGAAATTTACTCACAATATTGTGTTTTAAGTAGGTTCTGCGCAATTATGTAGATTAACATTCTTGAGAAATGCATTTCTGCTTTCAACAATTACATCGTTTAATTCGCAGCTCAGCCAATATTTGCTTTTATATAGTGATGAGATGATACCACTATTTCTCGATACCGATGCTCATTTTTGAGCACGATATTCGATACTTACTTTATAAAAAACTATAAAGCAATAACTTGTTCACAGAATTATGTTCTTATTAGTAGTTTTGTGTGTGTAAACGCTTGTAACCAATTTTGTATTGTATGCCGATCCCGAAATTGTTCCTGTTTGACATTTTCCAATTGGTGGCAATTTTTTATCTTGACAATGTCACAGGTTATATTATATCCCATATTGTTAGTCGGGGTTAATAACAATAATATTAATAACATTCTTTTTTTGCTTTCTTTTTTATGTAATCATGTTTTGTGCTGAAATTTTTTTTTTCGAGTGGAGGAGAAAATGATTTAATCACTGACCCCAGCCCCGATGGGTGTCGAGACTGAGAGTGTGGGACTCACCGAATGATCGGCATACCCACTAAAAACTCCTCCACCGGAGAGGGAAAAGTCAGGAGTGAAGGTGAGGCGGTACCGCATTAAGCACCTGCGGATTCGAGGTGATAGGTTGTTCGGCAGGCGTAGCCTAAGCCGGGTGAAGGAAGGTGCCAGGACGCAAGCATGACCGAGGCCCTACTTGCGCCCTTGGGAATTTAGGGTGAGAAATATGCAGGAAGTTAGGGTAGATGTGTGACAGGAATGTAGGTGTTACCTGGGCTTCCGACGTCCTCGGAGTTGAGTGGCCGGAGCAGTCTCAGTGGGGCCCCATGGGGGCTTGTCTTGTTCCTTTGGCAGTTCTTTGTTGAGAACGCCATCCAGCGTCGTCTGGAGGGCTGCTACCTCCTCCTTGACTAGCCTTCTGACGTTCAGGTAATGGTCCTCTAAGTCGCCTTTCGTTGCGTTTCCTAATTTGCAGATTGTTGGTATTAGTTTGGCTGCTAGTACTATGGAATGGTGGTTCTCTTGAAGGTAGTCGAGAGCTTCCTCCATTTGGGCCAGTTTTGTTGTGATGTTGAGGAGCTCTGCCTGCACATTCTCCAGCTTCTGAAGAATCTCAGGCGAGGGCTCCTTTGAGGTATTCCTGTCGGCGATGTTTTGTAGCGTTTCTGCTACTGCAGTAGGCTCGCTCTGCTCGGCGCAAGGACAGGCGGCCTTCTGCTGCGGCGGTGTTGTGCGGCTGCGTGGATGTAGCGGGCAGCAAGCTTGCCCGGTGTAGTGGTCGTGCCTCCAGCAGGTAGCACAGAAGCGGCGGCGACGAGTTAGGTCGTGCTGCTGGCAGACAGACGTTAGATTAGGTGCCCCACAGTAGTGGCACCGTGGCTGCGCAGTACAGCCCACCTCGCTATGCCCGTAAAGGCAGCAGCGCCGGCAGGGCGGCGTCCATGTTGAGCGGCTTGGTTCAATTCTTAGGCTCCTGCCTAAGAACTGAAGGCCGTCGGATAGGGCAGCGTCGAAGTGTGCCTTTTCTTGAAAGAAAAGGCGCACGAGTGGTGTTGGGCCCTTCCGCGATTGGATCCTAGTTGCCCTGTAGGCTGACGGCCAAAGCTGCTGCACGCTGCATAGGATGGTCTGCGTAGGTAGTTGCTGGTGAACGCCCACTACCACAGCGCTGAAGAAAAGATAGCGCTGGGCTGGGCTTTCTCCAGGCGAAGCGGCGTCAGGCACACTGTCGTTCGGGACTTCAGTGTAATCCGGCGTTGGCGGCGGGCTGGCAGAGCCAGCTGCGGCGGTTGCCTCGTTGACCGGTGAGTCAAGTTCGGCGGCGGAGGTCTCTGCTGCCACTGCAGCCCTGCGCTGTCTCCTTCTTCCCATGGTGCTGTTGACTCGAAGGATCCAGGCGAAGTCTGGTGCTGAAAGCTTTCTTTTAAACGATTTCCTATCCATATTATGGAAACTGGTCGTACAGTATACCTGTAAGCTACGCTCGTTTGAACTTTGACCCCAGTTTGACTTGATACAAACTAATGGGAGGAAAGAATAAATATTTCCATGCGTTGTATTATCTCACATCTTAAGTTCTGATTTGTTATTGCTTGATTCACATATTTTGGTCATCGGAGAAGATAAGTGTAATGGCTGAGAGGGAGTCACCAAGCCAGGATATTGCAGAAACGTGATTTGGTGCATCAGCTACATTCAAACTCGGTTAACTCTTCATGCTGCATGAGTACCTCTACTCCTTCCCCCATTGTTTTGCAAGCTTTCATTTATAAAAATCTGATGTGTTACACTCACATTACTTTCTCTACTCTTGTACAAACTATTTTTACAAACGCTTATTCTCCATATGCTTCATGTTAATCGAGATATCGAGATGTCAATCTTATTGCTAATTTTCTTGTAGATGCAAGGGGAATTGGTAGGGTTTAAGCTATAGTCAAATATTTTAAGAGCTGGTTGCTATGTGGAGTATTTCATTCTCTTTGCATTTCCAGAACAAAAAAAATGAATAACGAATTTGAGAAAAAGTATAAGTATTGGAAAATTTAAGGGAATAACAAGATATATCTCGAAAATGGTTCACTTAAGAAACAATGTATATGACATAAATTGTGTATTTGAACGCGATTTACATTTTTTATGTAGTAAAATTTTGTTTCTCTTATGGTTTACCAGTTATGCAAAAGTCGTTCACAATGAAGAATACTTTTGGAGACATTCCCAGAAAATTCGAGATATACACTTCATTTGTCATGAAAATATCTTAAACATATGATATTTTAATCAAAATCGTTAGAGCCATTTTTTAGAAAATTAAAATTTTCGAAAAATGTTCCATGTAAAGGGTAACCTGGGGTGGGGGGATTTTCTTGAAAACCTTTGCGTCGCATCTCTGAAAGATACTGAACCTAAATACCAAATTTGGTGTTTATCCAACTGTTCGTTTCTGAGTTATGCTGTTCACAGACACACACACACACACACACACACACACACACACTGACATGTTTCCAAAAATGCTTTTTTTGGATTCAGGGGTCTCAAAACATATATTTCCGGTGAAATCTCGGTATCGAATTTTTGGGTGGAGAAAGTAAAACGAGTCTATGGAATGTAGCATTGGTTCACCCACAGGAAACGCAGTCAAGGTCTATCAAGAACTACAGTCTAGAAACTCTTTGAGACACATGCGAGGCAATAATGTGAAGCCTTGACTCCTTTCATTCCTTATCTAGACAAAGTTAAAGGAAACAACTTTCAATAGTACAAAACTTTACGAAGAGATTTTTTCTGAACTTAACCACCGATACGACCATTCTAGTTAATATTAATAATACAAGGATGTCAACTGAGAAACATGTCCATAATTGCAATAATACATATTTTTAAGTTGGGAAGCACTAATTATCCAATAAACACATTTTTATTCTGCATATCATTCTGTAGCATTACTTGTTTAAAATTCTGATGTGTTACATTCGCATGACTTTCTCTGCCCTCTTAACGTATTAGTGGGTATACAGATTATTCTTATAAAAGTTTATCTTCCTGTATACTTCATTTTAAACCACATAAACGTTTCCGGAAATAGCTGCATTGCACATTTCGTTATAGATACAAAGGGAACAGCGATAGTCAAATGTTTAAGAAGTGGACGCTACAATTTGGCCTTAAAACTATTTCCATAACCTCGCAAGAAAAAACTGCAAATCGACAGGACTTGAAAAGAATGGCTAAATATTGAGCAATTTGAACCATTAATAACGGATATGCCACAAAAAAGTTTATGAAAAAATGCGTGTTTTAAAGAGATATACATTTCTTGTGTAGTGTAGCTTCGTCTATCCCTTAACGTTCACCAGTTATACAAGATTACACAAAATTCCTTCCGAATGAAGAGGACTTCATAGGTTATTCCCAGAAAATTCAAGATATACATTTTATGTGCCATGTAAATATCTTCAATATATGGTATTTTAAACAAAACTGTTAGAGGTATGTTTTTAGAAAATCAAAGATTTCGAAAAATCTTCCATGTAAAGGGTAGTTTGGTATATGGGTCCTCTTGAAAATCTTCGTGTCGCATCTTTGGAAGATACTGAGCTAAAATCATTTTTGGTGTTGATCACACCTTTCATTTTTGAGTTATGCAGCTCAGGCACACACAAAATGTTTTTCTGGATTCAGGGGACCTCAAAACATGTATTTCCGGTGAAATCTCGGTATCGAATTTTTGGATGGAATGCAATACCCTGTCTACCTACATGTACTTGTACGTGAGAGAAAAAGTAAAAATTAATATTACATTGGTTGGAAAAGTATCCCCTCTCAAAAGTATAACTTTTAATTTGTTAAATAAATAACTTCAATAGATGGTTGCTTAGGCAATAGTGGATTTACAAGTTCGATATTAACGAGAAACTGCTTGCTTTAACCTTCCACTGACTCCTAGTCTTCGGGCATTATTTTGACCGTTTACATTGTTCTTTGTGTATCTCTCACTTAGTATTTTTGTAAAGCTTTATTGCGTTACGGTTTTAATAAATCGATTGCTACTCGGATTGAGCTCTGTCGTCTTGTCGAAATGTAAGCTTCCGTTTGTCTCTGGCAGCCCATTTTTTAACGAAGTTCTTACCCTCTTTGTCTCACTTCTCATTATTCTTATTCTTCCCTGAGTCATTATTATCAGCTTCTGTATCTCACTTTTCATTCACTTCTACACTCAGACCTTTAATCCTTGTATTAAAGGTGAAGTACGTACTAAGACTACTATTTTTCGAGTTTCTAAATGTGATAACTCCATACTCATTGGGAAGTTTAGTAGCAGCTTTCGATTGTTAAAAATAGTTAATACTTAATGGCTATATTTCGATAATTAGACATCGGATTTGTATCAAAATGCACATTTAGTTTGTTTGTACTTCTTAGTTAACTACCCTGGAATATGAAGTTCTTGGGAATCCAAAGGCGTAGGATTGGATAATAGCTACTGCAATAGTTGCAAATCCAGAAATCACTTGAGCTATTTCAAACTATCCAAAATATAGTTGCTCAAAATAATTAAGTAAATTTGAGAGTGCTCCTATAAAATATACAGGAAAATTAAGCGGTATATTGGGCAGTGTTTTAGAGAGAACTCCTGGCATCAAAGGTTTTTGTTCTGTGGATAAATATCTTCAGATGAAAACGTAAAAAATTAAATTGAGTTTTATTTATAGATGCTCTTTAACTGCTGTGGTCCTTAACGTTCCATTCTATATTGGGCGTAAAAGACAGGTAATTTTGCTCAGAGGCCTCTGTATCAGGCTTGAGATTCTTTTACGTGCCGTAAATATACGACACGGGACCATCGGCTTTACTTCCCTTCCGAAGGAAGCCATGCTAAGATTTTTACGCCCGAAAAATCCATCGCCCTCCGCCGGGTTTGAACCCGCGACTTCTGGAACTAGAGGCTAGCATGATAACCATTAGTGTGCTTCCGGAGTTAGTAAGTGCTGTTTGGCACTTACAGTGTATATTCTTCCTTAGACATCATTGTGATCGTTATAATTTCATTTAGAGTTTACAATGATCATTTTCTCTAAAGCTCAAATGTAAATTTATGACGTTTATTGGTTAATACAAATTCGTATGCTGAGAAGGATATTTCCATTTATACACATGTTATTAGGCAATTTTTTAAAAATGATTTATTCATCGATTAGCGCATGCGAGCTCTACAGACCATTGTTAATATACACAGCATCAAAATAACATTGAAATGAGGCAAACCCGATTGGGCTTATCATTGAAAGTAATTAATGTGAACTATGTGAACATGAGAGTAAATTTGGCAATGGCAAAAATTTCTAATTGAAAACTAAGGATACCTGAGATCATTTGTTTTGTAATATGAAATCTCAAAACGTATAGGAATAAAACCAGAGTGAGTTTGCTTAAAAGTAAATCTTGGAATACTTCAACGCTTAATATTATTATTATTATTATTATTATTATTATTATTATTATTATTATTATTATTTACGTCGTTTTCTTGGCAGTAATTCCGAAGCGCTTCCATACATTAAGAAAACGCTTTCACTCGGACTCCATACCCGAATATCACGCGAACTTGGCTGCAGCAACGACGCCATTACTGTAGCAAACAGATCGAGCCTTCCCCTCGCGTCTGGTCACACTGGGCGTTCGAACAGGAAATTATATACCAACTCGTTCGGTGTACATATGGAATGGACTGAGAGTGGGACACCGTTCGAACTCTGATATACCCAACTCACCCATATATACGAACGAGCTCATTTATGTTTGAAGGCATGAATGGTAAAAATTAATGACCAAAACTAGCTCGATGGACAGCTTTACCCACTACCCCGAAAAGATTTGCTTCTGTCGTTTATCTCTCCCTGCACTGATTGGAGAAAAAATACACACTCTTATGTATGTGCCAAGCATAATGCCTAATTAATTGTGCATAATTGGTTAACCCGGCGTTGGTCGCATCTATGAGCCGCTCACTAGGATATTAAAAATGGTTATTTCTTATCGTAGAGGAAACGATTGTAGCTCCTCTATGTAAATTAATCTTTAAGTCTTCTCTGCCTGCTCCCTGGAGGATTTCATTTTAACGACGTCTGCAGCAAAATAAGGAAACTTTTGTCTGTGCAGTGGTATTAGGCGAGAATTCAGTTCATTGTGCGCATTATCACGTAGGCCATTTTTTACAAGGTGAGAATTATGACCTTGGAGCGCTAAATAGTGTACTTCTGTATTTGTATTCCATATTTTAATAATGATGGAGTACTACATTGCTAATAATTGTTATATTTATTGTTACTGATACCAACCGCGTTAAAACTTGTAATTTGCTTCGACAACAGTATATGTACGGTAACGTAAATTCTATTGGGTTTGATGTGTTTTTTACAGTAGTGTTACGAGTAGAGGTCAACGGATAGTGAAAATGGCCCTTCAAAAAACTTTCTGGAGGGTGAAGTCAGTGATTATAATGTGCCGTAGATTCCAGTTAGAGCAAATTCAATAGAGTCTGAGGAAAGAAATCTGCCTTTAGACGAGGTATCTGACATTGACGGTGACTCTTTCTGATCAGGACAGTCCGACAATGACATTGCCGCCGAGGTCGAAACTTCCAGCAATGACGTCACTGATCTATCCATGATATTGGTACATCGTATAGACTACAAAGGGGTCAGTTCATCCCAAAGACCATAGAGGCAGAAGAAGCAAAGCGAATATTGTTATAAAACTTCTTGGTGTTAAGCCCCCTACCAAAAAATACTAAAACACCTTTAAAAGCATGGAATTTCTTTTCCTGATAATGTTATTGTGAAACTTGTTGGTTTTATCCACATGAACTTGCTAAAATGAGATATAATTATTCCCGCAAGAGAGATTGTAAGGGCACGAATGTCGCCGAGATGTATGCACTGCTGATCTATTGTATATCCGGGTATCAAGAAGGAAGCTCACGCCAATCTTGAAGAATTACTTCTCTCAGGTTTGATGATATAGACACTCGTCCTATAAGGGCAGCTTTAGACAATCTGACTCCAGTCAGGGAATTATTTAATGGATTTGTCAAAAGATACAAAGGATGTTATCAAGTTGGGGAATTTGTGGCATTGGACGAAGTGTTGGATGCCTTCAGGGGTAAATGTAAATTCAGCCAACAAACCTGCTAAATACGGGATAAAAATCTACGCCTTAGTGGATTCCCGTATGTTTTACACAGTAAACATAAAAGTATATTATGTTGACTAACAGCCCAAAGGGCCATTTGAAACACAAAATGGCAAAGAGGCTCGTGGAATTATTAACATTGGCAGATGTGTAACTATGGACAATTATTTCACCTCGGTGGCGTGGTAAGAAAACTTCTGGAGGAAAGGACAAAGGTTGTTGGGACCGTGCGCAAAAACAAGCGAGACATTCGTGAACACTTTGTTGACTTGAAGACTTACAAGAGTTCACCACGCCGCAGCTATGTTCACCTATTCACCAATTGGGACTCTGGTATCTTATGTTCCGAAAATAGAAAAGAATGTATTGCTCTTATCGAGTATGCATTCAGATGACAAGATTGATGGAGAAACAGGAGACCTACTAAAGCCAGAGATACATAGTTTCTATAACAGAACGAAAGGCGGCGTTGATGTGGTTGAGCAGCTAAACGCGCAGTATCCTGTAGCTGGGATTAGCAACCGATGGTCTTTGACAATATTTTTTCATCGTTAAATATTGCAGGAATAAATGCTCAGATTATTCTCACTGAAAACCTTTCGGAACAGAGGAGGAGGAGACATTTCTGGAAATCTTGGTATTCGAGCTTCTAAAAAATCACTTGATCACGCGTGTACAGAACAGCTAAATCCTTATGAAGATAAGACAGTCTGTTGCAAGCTATTCTGATACTGACATTCCACTTATTACGCTTCATGAACAAGTAGGTATACCCCAGAAAGAAAAAATACAAGAACTAAGAAACTTTGCGGGAAAATGTGCACAGAGCATAATGTTTGCGTCAATTGTGGTGTGCATGCTGCAGACATGGAACAAGAAGAATAAAGGATGGCATGACGCCTGGGTATGGAATTATCTTTACAAGGACCTATTGTTGAAGTGCATGGACTTAGACATGGATATAGTGTTGGATATAGACAGGATACTTATAATTATAGAATGTTTACTAAACTTAAAACTTGTATTTATTAGTTCTCTTGAGAATTGTTATTGTGTCAATTCATTTAAGTTGGTTCTACGTGAATAAAATAAGTACTTCATATCAAATTTAGTAAGTTAATTTTAATTGTTCGGTGTTGTAATTAAAGAAAACCAAGAAAAAAGCATTTGAAAATGAAAATATCAGGTGAGCAAACTTCTCCATGTGTGACCAAGCACGTTATGAGTAAATGTGCGCTCTATGGCGGGTTAAGTCCATATAAGAAATACTAGATGAATGAAAATAGTATCAAACCGTGCTTCTTCGGTTAACATTAATATATTTTCAAAAATAAATGATTAATAGCGCCCAAAGTTTACATAGATAATTTCAGAAATAACCAAAATTGGTCAAATATGTGAATAAATATGTAATTAAGCAATTATATTTAAAATAAAACACTTTCTTTATCTCTAGAAAATAGAAGTTTATAAGTAGCCAAAACGAGACTACTATATTAACCATAGTCAGTTCACTTCTGTTTCAAAGTGCTGAAGCACAAGTGTCTGTAAGAAATGTTTAAATACGTACCTGAAGTTTATTCCAAGGTATGTTCGCTGAAACCATTTCCATGCACATTTCTTTGTAAAAATTCACTATTGGATGATGCAGGCTGCATTTCTTTGAAGAAATCCGTTATTTATTCTTAATATACGGAGTGTTTCGTATATGTCGCGAAATTTGAGATTTCATCGTTCACTCATATGTTTATCTAAAGTTTGGCAGAGGACTGTTTTACCATCTGTAGTAAAAACACTGTCAATATAAACCCACGTTGTCAGTTTTGATGAAGACGCCATTGACTGCTACAAATTGTGAAGCGTTTTTAGAACTAGAAAGGAAAACGTTCAAAGGACAACGTCATTGTTGTCTGTATCGACTGGTACAATTTAGCTTTGAATGTAACCGAAATTAATGGGACCACAGTGTATGACTAACACAACAATAAAACGTTCAACTTGAAAATCTTGCTATATAACGAAAATGTAAGTTACTGACAATATATGAGAAACACAATAAAAATAATTCAATTTTTTTTCCTTTCCTGATTTTCTAATGAATATTTAATAATAATAATAATAATAATAATAATAATAATTCAACAGAATCACTAAATAAACTGAACGTGTATAATAATTCTTCAAATATATTATAACAGTGCAATTATGTATTAATGGCGTAAATATATATATATATATATATATAAAAGTAAAATAAAATGTATGTACAACATTCCTACACGTGTATCTCGTCACATGATACACATAGATCAATGCCAATGTTTTGAGATTGGTGAAAAAATATAGAATTTAGAGTCTCAAGTATATACTTGGTTGTGTGTACTTAAATTAAAAGGGAAAAATTAAATTATGTCGTTTATTTATAGGAATAGGTTATTTTTTCTTTACTTTATTTTGAGCTTAGTTCATAAGGTTAAAGATAGCTTTTTTTTACACAGTATGGCCTAAAATTATAAGTTTTATTACAGAGCACACAAGATAAAAGCTTTAGATTACCTCACTAGTGCGATAATCTTCAGTGTGACCAACTTTGGTTTCAATATCCTTTGTATCTGCACGTGTTTAATAGCTCGACATGGTTTGACCAGGTTTTACTCTTCATCATTAATTTCTCCTGGCGCTCGCATTATCTGTTCACAAAACAAATCGCCTACTGCAATTTATCGCAACTCGTTGTAGAGCTAACATATACGTTATATTTGCAGCTTTCTTTGATCCAAAACGCTATTATTTTATCTAACCTACATAAAGATTAAATGGCGAAAATTATGAACTTAAAAAAAATGAAAGAAAGTGAAATTACGGAAGCAGCAGAAAGAATAACACTACACGAGTAAGTACTTACCCAAAAAATCCAGAAAGCAATATGATATAGCATTTAATAGCTTCATTAACCGGTGTAAGGCAAAACATTGTGAATATAATTTCACTGAAAATGACTGTTAGTGAATCAACAAAACATTAAAACATCTCACATCTTGCTTTTTTCTAACGTCATTCCTCTTGTTTCAAGAACGGTTCTAAAAGTGATCTTCTGTTAGTTTCAGGAATCAATATAATATTATCGATATTTTACAAATTCGAGAGCTATCTAAAAATAATACATGTCGCAGGTGTTAAAAGTGGTTTTATTTTGCTCGTAGGATTGAGAAACGACGGAAATAGCAAACATTTCTACACAACAAATAAAACCCCACCCCTTGTATCGTAATCTGTATTCTTTTCATATAAATAAAGCATTTTAGTTATAATACAGGGTTATTCAAAAAGAAGGAACAGACTTGAAATATTTATTTCTAATGAACGACAATAGATGGCGACACATGCGATACATCACTGAATAGAGAAAAGTTCAAAATTTTATTTTGTGTGTTCCAAATGAGCACCATTTGTTTTGCGAGGACGACCAGTGCTTTTCCGTTTGCATACGCAACCATCTTCTACGAATTTATGTATAAATTGTAAATTTTTATGACAAGGCCGCTCCTTGTTGAACTTGCAATGAAATGCACGCTGCAATGAAACAATGGATTCACTCTTTGCATAATGCAGCACACACAAAACAGCTTTTCCTGTGGCGTCGCCATTTTCTCGTAAAGAAATACAATGCCGCTTTAGGCACTGAATGGATCTAATAGATGGGACTTAGAACTTGAAGAATTATCTTTACGTTATTAGCACCACGCTTTGGGCGCCAATTTGAAGGTGTATTGTAGTTCCACTGTTGGGGAGCTAAAAACTTGAAGTAGTTGCAACCACGTAGGATATAAAGTTTACGGTGGCCTTCGTCCCAACGTTCACTTTTCAGGTGGCCTTCGCCCCCACGTTTAAAAATAAACTTTGTATTTTAATGTTTATTTAAATATTATATATTTATGTTTGCCTCGGCTGCGTCAATAGTAATTTGCAGAAACAATGTATCTCTTAGGGGGTGGTGTGGCTAAAGAATGAAGGCTTACACAAATTGTAATTTTTACTTCACTCCTTTTATTAATCCTTCACACGATTAAATAACACTTCACTGATATATCCTACTGTATAGCTGTGAGATTATTGTTACTTGTACTTTTTGACACGTAAACTTTATATTATTCACGCTGTAATAATGCATTTTTTATGTCTCACACTGAATACGTACCGAGCGAACGAACTGCTCGGCTACGCTATCTTCTAGCATCTGGCGTTTCCGCTTAAATTTGTAAATTCCTCTATTTCAAGTCTCTGATTGGCTAATCCTACTCCAATAGAATAATTTTATTTAACTTAAATCTTTTCTTGTTGTTTGATTGGCTATTTATAAACTGTTTTAAATATTACAATTTTGTTCCAATAATTATTAGTAGCATTATTAAACTTTTCAATTCATTATTGCCTCAAGGTTACCTCATTCTTAGCAACTTTCGGCTTCTATTCTCACAGCTCTTACATTGTTAAATTGCGTAATACATTCACATAACGTTATTATACATGTACATAATAATATAAACATAATACAATGACTGTTACATACACTTTGTATATCATTTATACACATATTGCTTTAAGGCGGGCTATTATTATATTTTATATTATATAATCAGACTGATATCATTTAAATGTTAAAAATACTGCCGCAAATTTTCCTCTATTCAGTCATGTGTCGTATGTGTTGCTATCGTTTATCGTTAATTAAAAATGAATATTTAAAATCTGTTCCTTCTTTATGAATAACCCTGTATATGTTAATTTCTAACGCCCTTGAATTACTTCGGAAATTGTATACATTTCTATTGTCAACTGGTGGAATTTCAAATACAACTGCAGCAATAACATAACTCATAAATCTATTCTTACTCGCAGTGTTTAAATAACAGTAGAAGGAATCAATAATATTAATGCTCATTCTATGTCTCGCGGTGAGTTTGTTTCGCCACTGTTCTTCCTGAGCATAAAGAGGTGTCTATAACTCATGGTTGCTTTCAAGCTCAAATAAACGCGCTCGCCTTGACATCGCTGTGTTATTGCACAGAAATTCAAGGGATATTTCAAAAAATCAGATCTATCGAGGAGAACGAGAGTTGCGTGAATGGGAATCTGTTTTTAAGGCAAAAAATGAAATGGGCGTCTTAGGACACCAGGCCAAAGTGCTAATAATGAGGAACCAAGCATCTTTTGCGAAGATTCAAAGCAACCATCCATAAGATCTTAAAAACAAATTGGGAATAAATCCAACTACCTTCAGATACTGTGTGATCTTTACGAATATGATAACCTGCAATGAACAGCTACGTTTGTAGAGTTAATGATGAAAAAGTCGATCAAATTGATTTTTTTTCTATTTATTACATTCACAAGATTTTTGCTACGTGCTATTGTTAATTTTTATATGGCTTCTTCAAATTATTCTTACGAAGGGGTATTTTACTATTTACTGCATGTTAATTGAGATAAATCTTTGCAGAAATAGTTTCACTACACATTTCATTGAAGTTACAAGGGGGAGAGGGAAACCGAATCGATAATAATCAGATGTTTAAAAGCGAGTGGTTCTACATTGGCTTTGAAATTCTATACTCTTTCCATGATGTCGCGAGAAACAACTGAATGGCGAAAGCATGCGGATATCTCAGAAATGGCTGTGGACTTCAAAGGCTATTCCCAGAAATTTCAATCTTTACATTTTATTTTTCATGTAGGTAAATATCTTAAGTATATGGTATTTTAATCAAAATTGTTATAGCCATTTTTGAGAAATCTTCGTGTCGCATCTTTGGAAAATGCGAACTTAAATACCAAGATTGCCATTTATCTGAATTTTCATTTTTGAGTTATGCTGTTCTCTCTCTCTATCACACACACAGGGAGGCTTTGCTAAAATGCTTTTTCCTTTCATTAAGGTGGCTCCAAACATGTATTTCTGCGACATATTAATGGAATTAACGACGGAACATAACTCAAAGCATGCTAGAAAATGATTTCTGTGAATCAGTTTCGCAACTGGGCTTTGCAAAGACATAAGCTTGTTGCACAATTGTCCAGGAATGAGAACGGAAACGGGAACCAGATTGGGAAAAAGGTTAAAACACTCGTTTGTGAATGCTAGCATGAAGAACCGACGGAAAGATTTCCGGAGCCCGGGAGCGCCGCTGGGAAAGTTGATTAAATTTCATGCTTCCCATTCCCGATCACTGTTATGATCAGCACAACACTGCTAATTATGTGTACCAACAGGAAATAAAGATAATGCCAAATGAAAGAATGGTCGATTATCTACAAAGAGGCACAGAAACACCCTGCAATAATGTAAGTAAACAGTAGCGTAGCTATTGTAATTATAAACTATTCCAGAGTTGAAAATTATGTATGCTTTGCCGCTGATTATGAAGATGCAGCTTTTGTAAAGTGTTTGTATTGTTCGAGGATGCGGAAATGTTGAGATAGCCAATCAGCGCTTGTGTACACTCTGGACATTCATGAATAAATACGGTATGTATTAATGTTTACAAAAGTAGTAGAGATTGCATTTAGGTTTAATTGACTATTTGCCAGCCATTCTTTTTGTTGAGCGTATGCCGGTCTGTATGTTCATTTTAAAACTTAGATTGGAACGTGATATAGGCAAAAGCAAAGGCATGCGTGAAAAGCCCTCTTTCACTCACAGCACCGACGGTATGTAGTGTGTGTTGTTGAGCCAAGCATTAAATGCGTAATATAAAAGCTATTGGTTGCAATGTCCTTTGATGTCACGTTGCGCTCATTGAATGCGCCTGTGCATAAAGAGCTTATTGAGCTTTCAACTTGTCATAAGAATAATAACTAATAATATTTTGAAATTATCATATAGTAGTTATATGTGTTTCGTCATACTTCACGTACTTCTCTCGTAAACATGATTATAAGTACATTGGCAAATTGTACAGTTTCCTATCAGACATTTCAGCTGCTTTAAACTGATTACTAGGTTTGTTTCTGTTTGTGCAATTGTTACTTTTGTCTTAAGGGGGGACTAAACGGTCGAGGTGGCAAAAATAATACATTTGATTATTTTGAGACAGTATTTACACCTCTCTTGCGATTTAATTATGTTTATATGTTTGTCTCAATTGTGTTATAATTTTATTATATAGCACGGTGCATTCAAATTTTCACTGTAAAGAAATATGGCTGTACCTATAGCAGCAGCAGAAATGCACCAAGCGTTAAAAAAGGGTAAAGATTATTGCACTGAGTGTTACATATTCGTAAAACTCTTTGTTAGTTGGCGCGCAAATAGGACATTTGCTGCGAAGGTCTACCCAGGCAAGAGCCTAAGCCCAAGCCTCCTCCTAACAACCCAGGGTCAGCGCCATCCGACGGCTCTCCAACCGTGGGGGTTTCCCATGAGACCAATACCTTGTTTCCTAAATAGCCCCCCCCCCGCTTTCGCGGGATTAGAAGTGGATACGCCACTTACGCGCGTCACCCTTAAAAAGGAGAACATCGAGGCGTCTCACAACCCCGCCTGGGCGGAAAACCAGCCAGACGTACCCAATCACCCATGGGTATCGGGAACCACTGCCTCGCCGACTTCAACCCAATCCGAACAACTCCCTATCGGGAGGGCCTCGAATGTTCGGCTCAGCGTACTTCTAGTAACGTCAGAAGTACCACGAGTGCTAGGGGTCCGCAGCGCTCGCACCAAGGCAGCTGAAGGGGTCGGAACAGGGGTGCAAATAGGACACAAGTAACTTGACGCTACGGACAACCCTGAATATTCCAGAAGCAGGATATTTTTCATCGTATTCTACCATGTAACCCCAAGTTGGCCAATCAAGTTAACAGAAATTTGTTACTGTTTAAACGTAAAGTAAATTCGCTCCAGCTCGAGGATCAATAGAATTAGTTTGTAAGCTTCATATTCGCGCCTCTCAGAACTGTATTTATTTGAGGTGCTTGTCAAAATTTCAGGCAGTTTTGAGCTTTGTAAGCAGGAGGAACCTGTGCTCCTCGCAACAGAATTTTCATGCCGGAATTACTTTAAGAATGTAACTCAGTTTTGAACAGCCTCTCAAGTAATATTTTTGCTAAAAGGGACAATAAATTCGCGGAGAGAGTAACTAAACATGAAAAAGTCTTGTTGTACGCTGTTAGACAAGTGATGCGCTGGTGGAAGTCCAAGTTTAACCGTGTACTTAGTTAACACACAACTTGAAAGGTTGGTTGTAGGTTTCCTGCTACAAATCAGAACAATAAAAGGGATAGTGTGCGTTGTTGTTGTATGCTACAGTTATTTTGTTAGTCAGCTGAGCCTTTACGCATCAACGAAAACATGTTTCTACCAAAAAATAATTACAACAGGTATTCGAAAACAAGGATCTTCAGTGAGTAGCCGAGTTAATGAGCAATACGTCATCAGGAGGTGACCGACGTGCTGCATTTTCCAGGTAAAAATAAACAAAGGGAAAAGATGACCCAATTTGAACCATCACTGCAGTTTTTAAGTAGCTTCATCTGAAAAAATGTAATTAATTTTAACACCACATACTTTAAGAGCTGAGTTGCACAACATTTTAGCTCTAATTATTAATTCAATTATTAATCTGTGATTCTTAGGAAATATAAAGGGATTTTATTAATTATTTGTATTTTGGTGTACAGTATTTATACCAATTTTCCAATAAACGGCAAGAAAATTGTCGTGTTTGCAAATTTCACATATTGGAAAACGTACTTCTGAAAATTTTTTTTATTTTTTAAAGAAATACGCATTTAAATCCAGGTTGAAATTAACTTTCAGAATTGGTTATTCAAACCTTGAGTGTTCGCCAGAAACCTCGTCTTTACTTTTTAATGTGACAATAAGGATTTAAATTTTGTAAGAGTTTAAAAAAGTATAATTTTGGCTACAACGTAGTTTTTACTTACCTATGATAAACTGGCTTATACTTAAAAACAAAATAAGTAGGATATCACAAAAATGTCATATTTCTCCAACTTCTATTGAAGAAGAGGTAAATAACTCTGATTAAGATCTGGAAATGACCCTAACACAGCCATATATAGCTATATTTCCGGAAGGTGAAAATTAAAATTGTAATTAGAAACTTATTTCTTCTGAAAACACGATGAACAATGCTCAAGTTTTACACCAAATCATGGATAGAAATTAGTCTATAGAAATTCTAAAACTAGATTGTCTTCATACCTGAAGTGCCAAAAATAGTTAATGAATCCCTTTATGCTTGGGTTTACTTCACGCGGATAAAAATGAAAGGAAAAGAAACTATTTTTAATTACCCATAAGAGCACTCGAATCAATATTGCTGTTGGGTTCGGTTAAGGACTTCATACAACAGTGTTTGAATCAATCAGCACTTAATTAAAGTTCTACTAGAGTATGAGAAATATTGCATGTCACAAAATCTAACTTAGAAATTTATCGGAAATACGCGTTTTAAGGTCTCCTAAATAAAAACCGAAGGCCTCTTAGGAACATGTCCGAGTATGTGTGTGTGTGTGTGTGTGTGTGTGTGTGTAATCAGTGCATGTTTCAAAAGCGAAACGTGAAATAAATATTCAATATCTTACTTATGTCGAACAATTTTTAAGCATGCAAGGCGAAACTTGTCAGGAATGTCCTTTACGTCAAGTAACTCTTTAAATGGAGTTTTATTTATTTGTTTTAATTTTCTCGAATGTTGTTCTAATTATTTTGATTAAAATAATTGCTTCAGATTATTGACTTGACAAGATCTATACCTTGGATATAAACCTGCAAAATCATCTTCATTCCCATTGACATAGACAATAACGTATTACAGAAGAACGTGTAGAGCTCATTTAAATATGCAATTTATATATAATAGTTTGTCTTTCCTCGAAGTTTTAGCCCTTTCCAAAATATTGTTGTACATGTGTTGACAGATTTTTCATTGCTTCAATGGTATAGCCCCTTTAACTTCTGTGATCAAATCGGTGGCAATAAACTGAGAAACAACTCGTTGACTGTAGGTTATGTAACGTTTGATTTTTATTGTTATTACTACACCAAACGTACATTTACTCCTGTATGCATACTTCCAGATTCCGCGGAGGATAGGGAAAGATTCTAATTAAAGCAAAATTCCCCTCTCTGCCGGGAATTGAACACGGGACGCTGACTACTCCATCACACGAGGCAGTCTATTTAGATTTTTCCAATTTGAATTCTTTTTTTAGGAATGTATTTGAGAATGTGCGATTCTTATTATTTATGCATGAGCTCATTAGTGGCAGAATTGATTTGTTTTCGCATCATGCATGCAGCCAAGCCCACGTCGCTTGATTTGAAACTATTTCTAGGCAAACGTTCATCGTGGACAGAAGAATCACTATCTGTATGAAAGCAGAACATATCTGCAGGATGACTGAAAAGAACGGGAAATTTTGCAATGGAGATTTATGGAAGAACACAATTACTCAACACATATTTACGTGAATGTACAGTACAGCGAATGCCATTATGGAATGTCACAGGAATATTCATTTTGTCGCGGTATCGTTCGTGTTATCTTATTTTCTGAGCGCCTGTTATTGTTTTACTATTTTGAATTTTGGGTTCTTTGTCCTCCGGCTAGCTATTATTACTCAGTCGAGCAAATCTCTTGAACAGGGTGTGTAAACGGAAAGGAGTTGTTACTAAAAGATAACACTGATAAAAGAATTTGTTTTTACACTTTTATTGCCGTCAAACTTCATTAATTTCACATATTTACTCTTGATACACGCCTGACTGAAACTGTTATATTTTCGAATGTAACTATAATCACTTATTTGCCGCACATTATTAATTCACGTATTTCACATTTTTTATTAACTTTACGACACGAGAGATTCTGTAGAATTGCGTAACGTGTACTTCGTGAATGATTCTGTTAAACTGCGCGACGTGTAACCCGTGAATGATTCTGTTGAACTGTGTGACGTGTAATGCGTGAATGATTCTGTTGGACTGTGCGACGTGTAACGCGTGAATGATTCTGTTGAACTGCGCGATGTGTAACCCGTGAATGATTCTCTTAAACTGTGCGTTACTTGTCTCTGGCTTCATAATTTATACTCCCTCACCCCAATATGCCTAAACATTATAACAGGACTGCTATTGGTTAATAAAGCGCGCCAACATTAGCGCCTACTTTTTTGAAAATAGAATGGGCTCCTAACATCTGTTCGTATGGTACCATGATGGAAAGTTTTGTTACACATAAACTGCCCCATTTTCCTGCCAACAGCTGATTTCAACAATATGGAGCAATGGCACAAACAGCTCGGATATCGACGGGAGCTGTGCGACGATTGACAACGCTCGTGTAGCTGGCGAGGATTTTTCTGAGACCAACTGCGAAAATTCTGTCTATTGATAAAGCCATTGAGGTGAAAGTGAGCTTCATCTGATATCCACAGGTCGTTAATGAAATTTTTGTCGTCGTGCACTTTTGCTAACATGCGTTCAGCAAATTGTCTACACATTCGATGGTCGTTAGGTTTGAGTTGCTGGACGATCTGTAACTTGTGCGGATGGAACTTTAAGTCCACTTTCAGTATTCGCTGAACACTCGAACGATGCAACTGTAGAGACACTATGACGTCAAAGAGCGCTGTCGGCTTCTTAGGAAAGCAGTTTGCACAGCCTCGATATTGTACGAGCGGTTCGTGGTCTCCCTGCGGATTTCTTTTTCAGTGCCGAACCAGTATCTTCAAAATTACGGACTATGTGTTGATTGCATGCGCTGAGGGAACATGGCCATGCCTTCAGATTTTGAAATGACGCCAAAATTCGCGACACTCGGTATCACATTTCATTCCTGTAATTTGCTTTTACCGCAAAGGCATGCTGCACACCGTTCCACTGCTGCATGCTTATGAATAGCAGGATAGCGTGAGCAGCATTTCACATATGTGCCATTCAGCGCTACCAACCTCTCAGCGTTGCCACAATGCGTTTCAAAATTTCCTGTTCTTTTGAGTCACTCTCATAAGGGATAGTTTTGAATTGGTAATGGGTAGAGAAGATAAGGTAAAGGTGCGTATAATGGAGGAACCGGGGCAGGCTGTAAGGGCGTCTTTTCTTTCAAGTGATCCCTGGGAAGGAGGGATGAGGGTAGAAACTCGAAGAGCGACAGATTCGGATGTCGACGGGAGAAAGCATGGACGGGTCCTTAACTTTTCCAGATAGAACGCATCTGACGCAGCCCGGTCCCTGCCCACAAGCCACCAGCCCAGGCTCCCTCTGAGGAGAGATCTAACTGAGCGGTAAAGATTCGAGGCCAGGGAAGAAACCTTAACAGAGCGTAAGCCACCGCCCAGCCGCAACCCGCCGTACACCGTCGCCTCCTCCTACAGTCCTGAAACAGATGATGGGTACAGGAAATGTGAGGTAGGAGAGTAGTGGTACAAGATGAACCACCCCAGTGTTCGCCTGACGACCCGGGAAATCCACGAAAATCCCATGGGCCAGTGTGGGCAGTCGCCGAGGATCGATCCCGGGACTTCCCGAATGCGGGCCACAGACGCTACCGTCTGAGCCATCCTGCTAAGTCATGTGTGTGTTGCACATCAGTCTTGTTTCCTTATTCACGTGGAGTAAAACCAAAAGGATAGAAAACATACAATTGGTCGGATTCCATTGCTATTTCCAGCTTTAACATTGTAAATGTGATCCCACTCTATTTCTAATACTGGATTTTTTTCGCGAAAGTGAGAGGACAGGGTATAGTGCTTTCCTTTAAATAGCGTGTCTTATATGGGTACCACTCTTACAGCTTTTCATAAGAGAAATAATAGTATTAAATCATGTCTTTTCTCAGGTCTTTTATTCATCCTTAGATCAATATTGATCATAGACACATTCTGTATCATCATCATCATCATCATCATCATCATCATCATCATTGTGTTGTTGATGGATATCGTCGCGTAAGAGTTCAAGTCTCACTATTTTCTTAACTGTTAGATTAAAACCGAAATATCTGCTACATATACTACGTAACATTGGATAAAGTGAAATGAAAATGTAACTACATACCACATGAGACGTCCCTGCTGGATGTAGGGGTTGCAGAGGACATTAGCCCTCGCCCACACTTATTTCAGTGCTCCTTGAAGGGACGTGGAGAGTATTGCACTCTCAAAGATCTGTCTCTCTCTCTCTCTCTCTCTCTCTCTCTCTCCCTCTCCTCCACATGAGAGTTAGCGGCCTAGTACAGATAATCACGGTGCTCCATTTGTCACCTCTAAGTGGAGGATGACGTGTGCAGACGTACGTTCCCGAAAGGTTTTTCAATCGATACCATTTTCGGTTTATCAACGCACTAAGTGGGGAGCAATGGCTATTCATACCTCCAACCTCCTTGAATTCCAAGTGCTAAATTGCAGTGATAGCTGAAGCACCAGTTACTATGGTGATCCCTGTTGTGGCAGTTTGTGTGACACTTTTCTTTACGGTGTGATATTTATTTGTGGTTGCTCTTCACCGTTACTAGAGAATTTTTATATTAATATTCATCAAATACTCCGTAATATTAACTAGTGAATCGTTTATACGATAGAAAGACTGTCATTACCAGCGCTACGTTTACAAAAACGTTCCCCACATTCCACAAGTTGGGTACGGTTTTGTTTACAAATCATAAAAAAAATTCACAATAAACAGTTTTGCGAAATAAAAATACTTTTTTTTGAGATTTAAGTTTAGGACTCATGTTGTGCATAAATAATTGAATTGCGTACACACCTTGTCTTAAAAAAGAAACCTTGTTTAAGTCACTGAATTTGAAACATATGTATTTCTCAAACTTGAAACTGTTTAGCTATGCTGTGTTTTTTTGTTATGGCTATAAATGAAAGTTATAAAGGTCTATATAATCTTACTTTCAATATTTGTTTTCACATTGTACACTGATTACTAACATGCATGATCGAACTATTCCATTGGCTTCTGTGCATTCTAATTCTCGCAGTTTTCGGAATCCATAACTCAAATCCACGTAGAATTAATTTATGCTGGTAACGGATTCCTTTCGTTACTTTGTTATTAATGTTAATCCAGGTGTTTTTTTAAATATAGTTATTTTATATTTTCAAAATATTCAACCGTACGAAACTGCTCTGCAATAGAAATCTGTGATGTGTTTTTCAGAAACTCGAAAAGAAAACCTCTCATCGCTTTTCGTTTTACTTTTTTAAAGGGGCTTCAGTAAATGATTAAATTAAGTTTCCAACCTTATAAGAAAATATGGAAATTCTGTTATTACCTCTACAGTCCTACCCCTGAAATTAAATGTAACAATTTCGTATAAAATTGAAGGGGTTTAGTTACTTTGCATATTTAATGGCTCTGAAACTAAATTCACTTTTATTTTGAAAATACACCTCTAATATATAAATTTGACTTAAGTAAGAGAAACTTTTTGCGTTCGCTATTGCTCGTTTTAAATTATTCTTTACTTTTTGGAAAGAAGTACGATATTCTGAATCCCGTATTATGAGCTTTATAAAATGTAGCGCTCAAGAAATTCATGACAGATTAAACCAAACAAAGAGGAAGATAGCGTAATGAATATTAATTTATGAAAATAATGCATACTTTGGTTTTGCGTTTTGTTAACATTTTTCAAGACTTTGGAAGTCGTTTACCGATATTAATGCTTTCAACACTTCACTGAATTCAGCGGACGGAATAAATTATCATATTAGATTGCTTAAGAGAAGCTCCTAAAGTAACTACGCGCTTTATATTAATGTGTTGGTGTGAAGATTCTCACCATTCAGTGCCTCTGATATTTAAACTGAAACTACGTTTTGCTTACAGAGATGTAAAGCTTCCTATATTACTACAGTTATTGTTTCACTCAGAAAGCGAAGTCTAAAAGCATTAATTTTCGACCATCCTTGAGATGCATGTCCACTTTGTTTTGTAGCACTGCGTGCATTGTACCGGATTTCATAATCTGTTTTAAATTTAAGCTGTGGCAACAGTTTCACTGACTCAGTTTCACCATTGCTAAGAAAGGAATGCGGAAGGAACCTTATTATCCGTGTTTGGAATTTTAAAAGAAATCAATATGCACTAGAAAATTTGCATGGCGAAGAATCCGTAACGGATTTGCCGATGCTTCTAATATGCTTAAGAGCACACAGTCATGTTTGAATTAATGCCATTATGCTTTTAAATTTTTATTCGTGATGCATTTGAAAAGTCCGCTACAGCCACAGCGCAAAAATTGGACTCTTATCTTTTTTTAAAGTTCCCTTGTTGTACCCAGTTTATGCTACTGTGTTTTTACTGTTTTCATACCGCTTATTTCCGCAACACACACACACACACACACAAACACCCATGCCCGTGGCGGGACTCGAACCCTCGACCCTCAGCTTGGCGGAGCGCCGGAGCGACCACTCCAGCGACCACGGATACGAGGGCCGGCATCCTTACAGGTAACTTAGTATGCAGTTTCTTTGTACGATTGTAAATCTTAATTTTGTTGTGAACTATGAATGAGCTCATAAGGAAGAAATGAGACAACTGTTTATGGCAATCTTTTTGCATTAAATGCCTAGCCTATAAATCCCACACTAATTGTGGATTTCATACATTTTCGATTGTGCCCTAACTCTAAAGATTCGTTAAGTAAGATTTGTAGTTTCAGTAAATATCCTTATTGCTAACGTCCCCAAAACACATCCATAACGTAAAGGCACTTCTTCCTGAAATTTAATTTTTAAGGACCCGTTTATCTAGAAAAGAATTTCCTAAGTTTCCTCTACAAATCCTATATTTAGAATATATTGAACAAAATCAGCAACATAACATTAATCGTATTTTACCTAAGTATAATTTTCAAAAGACACAGAAAGGAGCAAATCTGTAGTTCTGTAATGATTTTAATGTTAGAAAGGTGCATTGTCTCATAATAATTTGTAAAATGCCTGTCTATAGTTACGTGACCTCATTTTAATTCTGTACACAACCATTTGTGTATAGTGTGTAATAAGCTCTTTATCAATTATATAAAAAACTTCAGCGATTCTTCTATAGTTTCGCCTAAAATATATAAAGTTTCCTACCGCTAGAATTTAAGATTTCTATGACCTTGCTAATACTGCTGGTGACAATGTCATAATAGATTGCGCATGGATACTAGCGCGTACACACACGCACATACGAAAAATAAGGTAAATCAGAAAATACGGTTACAAGTCCGATATTCCCAGAGTTCCGTCCGTTATAGAATGTCTGTTATGTTAAGAACAATAAATAAATAAAAAATAGAGAAATTAGTAGTGTGCGGTAATTCTAATACATTCAGTTGGCAGCTATGCAGAGTTTCAGTCATCCGCCACCTACAGCGCTAGTTGTAAGTGAACACAAATGGCGATTCGTTTGAAAAACTGGTCTCGTGAAGAAATCCGCTCCTTCATTCGATTTCTGTGGGCGAAACATGCAACCGCGGCTGAAATTCACCGGCAGATGGTAGAGGTTTACGGAGAGACTGTAATGTCTCGATAGCATGTCACAGAATGGCGTCGAAAGTTTGCGCCCGGTGGAGAAATCGTCACCGACGAGAATCCCAGTGGCCGACCCAGCACGGAATCCACATATCTGAACACAACTCGCGCGGTGGAACTGATTCAGGACAACAGGAGGATCACATCACGGCATATGACCGTAGAATTGGGAATGTCGTTCGGAAGCGTTCGTCACATTGCACGATATTCTGCAATACCGGAAATTTATTCCCGATGAGTTCCACGAAATCTTCCCAACCAACAATAAGGAGAAGTGCATGGGGACGAGTCTGCGACCATGGAAAGGAACACTTTTGTTTATTTTACCACATTGACACGGGTGACGAAACATGGATCCACCACTACACCCCCAGCAGTAAGCGGTCGTCAGTGGAGTGGAAACACCCCTCCTCTCCAAAGATAAAGGAGTTTAAGGTTGTTGAAGGTGATGACTATAATGTTTTATGACAGCGCGGGTGTCATACTCGTGGAGGTTTTGGAAAGAGGGCACACAGAGACCGCTGACTGATACTGCGAGAACTTGACACGATTGCGCGAAGCAATCAGGGGGAAACGGCCAGAACTTCTCGCCGATGGCGTCATGTTCCTTAACGACAGCCCCGGATCTCATACAGCAGAGAAGACCACCACACTGTTGAAGCAGTTTCACTGGGACATCATCGACTACCCTCCTTACAGCCCGGACCTCGCTTCAAGCGACTTTTACCTTTTTCCTCACTTGAAGGAGCACCTAGGAGGCCGACGATTCACTTCAGACGAAGAGGTGAAACACTTCACGATAACGTGGCTGAACACGCAAGGACAGGATTTTTACCAGGAGGGAATATTCATACTCATCCCGCGAAACAACTAGTGCCTAAACCTATGTGAAGACTATGTCGAAAAATAACTTAATATATGTACTATAAATTGGCTGTATTGATTGTATGAAATAAAATGTACCTACATGTTTCACTGCAGACTTTGTAACCTTAGTTTCTGATCACCTCTCGTATATCATAAAAATCATGTTTAACAAACGCATGTTGTTCTGCTACCGAAAGACTGCTTCCACGTGCTCTTTTGCCTTATTCCATTTCTAATGTTATTCCATTTAGCGATCGTAGCCCAGCAGTTGTCCTCTGAAGAAGCAGAGCGCAGTTCTTCGCGAAACGAGAGGATATTCGGAATCGTATGGACGACGGCCATCAAGCCCCAAAGAAAGTGCCAGTGTTGCATAGAACCATTCTCAGCGCTATGTTTTGGAAAATCCGCTAGATGTTTCTGAAATCCGAAGTGATATTTCCTTCACGCGAGAGTTAAACCGATAGATTTTTAAATTGATTTTGCTTATTTATAAGGTTTTTCTTGCACTAACATAAGCACTGCACAACGTCATTAATTTTTACTTTCTCTACCATGTACACAAGAGGCAGAAGAGGAATTGCATTCCACCCAAAAATACGATACCGAGATTTCACCGGAAATACACGTTTTGAAGGCCCCTGAATAAACATCCGTGTTTGTGTCTATGAACAACATAACTCAAATATGAAAATTCAAATAAATACCAAATTTGGTATTTAAGTTCAGTACCTTCCAAAGATGCGACAGAAAGATTTTTGAGCAAAGTCCCCCACCTTAAACTACATGGAACGTTTTTGAAATTTTTCATTTTCTAAAAAAATAGCTCTAACGATTTTGATTAAAATACCATGTATGAAAGGTATTCACATTATAAATAAAATTTATATCTTTAATTTTCTGGGAATAGCCAGTGCAGTCCACTTTATATGGAAGGGATTTTGTTTTATCTTGTATAGCTGGTAAACGATAAGCTATAGACGAAAAACGTACTTCACAACAAACATAGATCTCTTTAAAACACACATTTATTTCAAATACTTTTTTGTGGCATCAGCCATTTCCGAGATATTCATTATTAATGGTTGGAATTGTTCAATACTTTGTCGTTCTTTTCAAGTCCTTTCGATATTCAGTTGTTTCTCGGATTGCACGCAAAGAGCATGGCACCTTAAGCCCAGCGTATGGCGTCCAGTTCTAAAACATTTAAGTGTCGCTATTTCCTCTGTATTATATCCAAATGTGTAATGCGCCTATTTCGCCAAAGACAATTAAATGAAGTAGATAGGAAAATAAACTTTCGTAAGTATAATTTGTATACCCACTAATAGGCGCTGAGGGTAGAGAAAGTCATGCGAATGTACCGCATACTTATTTTTTAAACAAAATCCTCAGCGATGTTTAAATTTGTTGTAAGGTCTGTTATCCTGTAAACGATGCATATCACCAATGATTTTCAATTGCTAATGATTTACTGTAATGGGCTCTAAAATACCTATCATATTCTTATTCTGCAGCTATATTTTTAACAGAGACAATTTCAACTAAAATATCATAAACGACAACATAATGGAGTGCTGCCAAAGATGGAAGCATGTGGCGAATAGCTTAGGAAAGCACATGGATCAGATACTTTACAGTTTTTTTTTTAAATTTTTGTTAACCTTGCGGCACTTATTAGTGCCCTGATAATTGTGCTGATTGTAGATTAATTTTTCATAATACAAAGCGAGATGACCCCAAGGTAACGATCTTGAGATCCCCGGTTCGATTTCCGGGAGGGGCCAGGTGTTGTTTTTTCTGGTTTCCCCTGGTCGGTAGGTGAATGCTGGGTTGGTTTTCCTTCTACCCTGAATTGACTGTCCCTATAATTTACTTTCACCTGTTTCAGGGTTGTAGGACCATGCGACGGCGGCTGGTGTGTTGCGGCAGGACGGTGGAATTTACGTTATGGAAGGATTTTTCCGTTGAATTTGGTGGGAATGCTGGGACCTCCTTCCTAGGAGCTATCTCGATTGCCACGGGACCCTCGGGTTGTAGTGGCTTAGGCACAGCTAGCTGGCTTAAGGATTGGTACTATGCTGGAATCGTTAGGGACCCCGTTCTTGCTGGCGCACATCATCGTCCAGATGTGTTCGCCTGCGCATCTCCCTTTCATACCTTACTACTGGAGGTCACGTTGGAAGCACAAAGGGTCCACTATGGCCTACATGCGGTGCTGTGCTCCAATTACTGGAGGTCCCTCGTCTGACTATTCCTAACTTGTCATAATTGTGTAACTTGACAGGATTGCTCAGGCTTTTTGTCGAGCGGCACTCATGATATCTTGCTGTGGACAAACTAGTTATTAAATTAACGATAATATATACCCAGTCACACTCAACATTCACACCTTTTACTGCTGCTGCACAGTATTGCTCTTGTAAAGCACCGAATTATGCTACTCTCTGAAAATATTTAAACGCTTTTATGAAATTTTCTTGAAAATACGTCATAATTAGTCTTGAAATATGGGTGTACGTTTCATCTTGTATAATTTTTAAACGTTAAAAGTAATTTTTTTCCATTAATTTTCTTGAGAGAAGTGACAAATGAAATTCGGATAGAACGCAGAGTCTGTAGACAGTCCTACTGCTAAATCAAAATTAATCCAGCGCCAAAAATGAGAAAATGTAAACGGAAAAGAGTCCCTCTGCTAGAAAATTATAAAACGACGTGCATTTGTTGCCGTTTCGCAGTTTCAAGTCAATTGTTATTCTGTGTGTGTGTGTGTGTGTGTGTGGGGGGGGGTGGAACTTCATGTATAACTGTTTTTGCTCCCGAGAATTCCCTCTAGGAAGAGGCATTAAAACGTATTGTCATAAACTGGACACAGAAGTAATGAAGAATAAATCAAGCTAACTTTCAAATAGCGGACAAAGTTGTATGAAGTTTTCAGTAGTTGACGGGTGACCTTTAGCCTCGACGAATTGCACTTTTAATCCAGAAACTTTTCTACTATTTAGTCGGGGAAAAAAGGCATTGGGCCCAAAACTTCAGTATCGAGATTCAGTGCAATATGCTTTGAGTTTCATTAAAGATATAGAAAAAGTATTCTCTCTCACTCTTCTCTGTTTATGTATAAACATATTGAATCATTAAGGATTTTAATTATAGATTTTTATATAATTCCGAATTCGAGAGACAAAAATCTACCATGAGTGAAAATGCATGTTTTGGGTACTTCAATGGATCTTCAACAGCCAGAAGTCCCTCATTCCAGGAGGTTGGTGGTTTACCATCTTTTTGTGCAATGTATACCGAGCAGGACGACTCGGCGGCAACGTCTGCGGCCGCCATTCGGGAGGTCCCTGTTTAGATACCCGGCGACCCTCCACTTAACATTAAATGTTTTAATAGTTTATAATAAAACATTGATCTTGTAAACCAAAAATATGAAAATAACTTTTAAAAGTTCAAAGGAAAGAAAGTCCTTTCTTTAATCTCTAAAATTAATCTTTTATTATAAACTATCCTTTGATATTTCTTGGGTTTTTTTCGGGGATTTTCCCGGGTCGTCAAGTGAATCCTGGTGTGGTTTCTTTCAGCCGTTGAATTTCCTGTCCCTCCATTTCATTCCATTCATCATTTCATTCATCCTTCATCCCGTTTATCTCTTTCAGGTTCTGAAGTGTCGGCGATGATGTTTCGGTGCAGCGTGGCAGGGGAAAAGCATGCACTCTGTGAACTATCTCCGTCCCTCAGCTTTCGGTTGACTGCCGGGATATCCGAATCCCCTTAAGGATCGTTGGACCCCTTCTGTGTGGGGTGGGGTCCCAAGTCTTACTGTCCGTCTACGGGGTGTTTACTTCCGCAAACTTAGAGACCCTATCATTGCTGTACCACCGCTGTTGGATCCGGCCGCCCGGTGTCTCCTCATCTCTCCTCGTATGGCGTAGGTATAATATTCCCTCTGAATCGGTGCTGAGTCCTCTCCGTTAAGGAATATAAGATAATAGGAGTAATGTATTATCTGCCATTTTATTAAGTTGTTCTTTCCATCTTGTTACCATCATGTATCCTGTTTACTTTCATTTCTTATTTCATCACTAATATCGAGCGGGATAGCTCGTGCAGCAACATCTGTGACCCGCATTTGGGAAGTCCCGAAATCGATCCTCGGCGACTGTCCACTCTGGCTCATGGGTTTTTTGTGGTTTTCCTGAGTCGAACAGGCGAATGCTGGGGTGATCATTTTCTACCACGACTCTCCTCCCTCACATTTCCTGTACCCATCATCTTCCTTGTCATCTGTTTCAGGGCTATAGGACCAGGCGACGGTGTTCAACAGGCTGCGGCTGGGCGGTGGCTTGTGCTCTGTAAACGTTTCTTCCCTGGCGTTGCTGCGGTGCCGCTCAGTTAGGCCTATTTTCCGAGGGACTCCGCCCCGGGCGCCCTGGAGGTTGATGACCTGTGGGGAGGGACCGGACGGCGCAGGATGGTTCTATCTGGAAACGTTAGGGACCTCGTCCAGGCTTGTGCACATTCGGATCTAGTCGCCCTTCGGGTTTCTCCTCTCATCCCTCCTAGAGGTCACGTTGGAACAAAATGGGCCGCTACGGCCTACTAGCGGTGCTGTGCTCTGGTTCCGGGGGTCCCTCCGTTATACGTACCTTTACCTTTATCAGTACATCCTCTTACATATCTCCTAAATTTTATCTGCGTAAGATGAATAGACGTTCTTTCTTCTCTTTATTGTCCACTATCGGAACCATATTACACAAGAGAAGGCTCAGTCATCACCTTGCAGGATTTGTATCGTAGTGGTTAACAAGTAATTGACTGAACTTACATAAATCATTAAGAAGTAATCATCACTATTGCACAGCTCTATACTTTTTACAACACTGTAACCTCAATAACGTTCTTTCCTGCTTGCACATATTGACAATGTCCAACTAAATCATGTGCAAAACAGCAGAAGCTTTGAGATTTTATTTAAATGTTTATCTCAGCATATTAATAACGTCGGTCAATTACAGTTTGTTAGTTATATGCACTGCCAAACCGTGAGTGCTAGAGCCAAAATAATCACTCCACAAGGGCGACATTAATTTAGTTTTAGTTTGATGATTATCTTACATAGAAATTGCTGACTGTATTGGATTGTGAAGCGAAGGGGATTCAGCACCGGCCCAGGAATGAGGGTATTGTACTTATGCCCCACGAGGGGGCGTCCCTGGAAGGGAGGGATAAGGTAAAGCGAGACACCGAGTGGCCGAACCAGCGGTGACGGCACAGCAATGCCAGGGCCTATACAGTTCCCAGATTGAGGCGCCCCGGCAGTCGTATAGGAAGACCGGGGACCCCGCCGCACACAGGATCCAACGGCCCTCCCAAGCAGCGGTCTTTATACCCCGACAAGGAGCCGGAAGCGAGGTATGGAAAACGTTCCACAGAGAGCATCGTTTTTACTGCCATGCTGCACCGAACACCATCGCCGACACTTCCAACCCTGAAACAGACCAAACGGGGTGAAGGATGAATGAAATGATTAATAGAATGAAATGGAAGGTCAGAAAGTTCGGGGGGGGGTGAAAGAAACCACTCCAGCATTCGCCTGACGACCCGGGAAAACCCCCGTAAAAACCCATGGTCAGAGTCGGCGGTTGTCGTGAATCGAACCCGTGACTTCCCGAATGCGGACCACAAACATTGTCGCCTGAGCATCCCGCGCGGTTAGAAATTGAAGTGTGTATTCGTGTGTCGTCTCACACAACCGACCTTCCTTCTATAGCAAATCAAAGAGAGGAGCAGTGGAGGAAGATCACCTTAGGGTCGAATTCATAGTCGTCGCTCATACGAAAACGAGATGCTTAAGCAATAGGCATTTCCTTCTGATAAGGAAACGCTTATTAACATTTGGTATACATAGACTGTACTTATATGCTCAGCGCTAAACGCTTACTTATTTCCGAAGCACATGTAGCAACAACGTTCAAGTGGTTCACAGGAATGTGGAAACGAACATGCAGGTCACCACATAGCCAGCCACCATTTTCATTTTCGTTGCCGTTTTGTTCACAACAGCTGTTGGGCACGTGGTAGAGGTTTGCGAGTTTACATAATACATTTATTAATTAGTTAACTTTCGTTTAAAATCAAGTAGATTGTAAATTTAGTTAAGGCTTTGTAGTAATAGTTATAGAGTTACATTAGTTAGGTCGAAAACATGCCAAAAGGAAAACATTTCAGCGATCAGGAAAGAAACCAACTAAAAGAGTTGGTGCTGAGATACAAAGACGTACAATGCAGGCAATCGTGGACTGCTTTAACACTGAAAACCTACTTTCTAGCATAAAGTGTTAGTAGCTAGCAGTACTTACAATATGCGCACTGTGCATATGCATGCATGAAAACAAATCACAAATACAATTACTACATCATCTAGCAGTAATCAGAAAAGCAAAAGTACCCAGTAACTTACAATGTTTGGCTTTAACAGCGGTTTTAATCGCGAAATCGGTAAGCCTCTGTTCAAGATTTGGTTAACCCAACGTACGAGTATATTTACGAATTAATGGTAAAGATGTGCGACTTGTTAAGCATCTATTGCAGTAGAGCTAATTATGCAAACTAGGCAATTTGATCAAGAAAAGAACTGCAGAAATGTACTTTAGTTATTGCAGAAATATTTCCGCATTTTATTTTTAGGATTTTACTGAATGAGTCTGAATAAGTGCAGCGGAATCTTGTTTTCTAGGGACCTAAGGACTTTGGACAACATAATAGAATAGAAAACATGGATATTGTCATAGCACTAAGATTATTTTTTCAGTACGCCTGTGTCACGTTGCGACGTCATAATCTCTGTTTGTTAAGGTTGCGTTGTTTAGCAGAGGCATTAGATTACTACAACAGCGACTTTGGTAAACCGATATTGCTTCTTAAATTCAGTATCCCTAAGCATTTCAAGTGAATTGTGCAAATCACATAAATTCGTTTATTAATGCGCAGTATAATTTCGTTACGAAATTCCATATACTTCACGAAATTGCTATTATCATTAACCTCCGTTGTAGGCAGTTAATGCAAGATGGCGTCGGCTCTCATTGTTGCATAAAAGCGGAGGTCGAAGCTTCCTTATATGAATAAGCATTTCCTTATTCACCTGAAAAACTAGCGTCTGTGTATTGGAAACAGCTGCTTAAGGGCTTCCCTGAAATAAGCGGCGGCTATGAGTTCAACCGTGAATGTTATTAGAGGCACACTATTTGTGAGCAAGCATGAACCAGAGAGTAAACCAACAGACTTCGAAACGTGTATTTCCGGCATAACCTCACTATCGATTTCTCCTGCTTCTTCTGCTCCATGGAGTTAGACCTTTGGCCTGTTTCCATATCAAGGGATCGAGTCTCTTCATTTTGGTAATGGTTGGTCAACGTTTGTTTTCTTTAGGTTGGTAATGGAGCAGCACGAGTATGTATGCTGATCTGTTGAATGACATTCTTTCAATGTGATTAAACCAATGAAGTTTTAAGTTTTGGGTTCTTTCTGTCAGGTTGTAGATGTTTAATTCTGTTCTCGTTTCTTCATTCTGCGTCTTATCTAACAACCTGCAATCTGCTATTGAACGATGGAAATACGTTTGAGCTGTTTCCGTTTTTCGAGGACACCTAAATAAAAAGAACACTTTTAAAAAAGATTCCTGTGTGTGTCCGTGAACAGCATAACTCAAAAATGAAAAGTCCGATAAATGCCAAATTTGGTATTTAAGTTCAGTATATAAAGGTGCGACATGAAGGCTTTCAAGAAAATCTCCCATCGAACTACTCTTTGCAACGAGCATTTTCCAAAAATTTTAGGTTACTAATTGTTTCAATACATACTATAAATGGCATAAGAGCTCCAGTGCAGCTTTGTCCCTCAAATAATAATTTTTAATTAATTAATGCTATTTTAATTTTTATCAATTCTATTAATTTTATTTAATGTAATAAATTGTTATGCCCATTCAGCATAGCAATTTTTATTAATAACCATATATTACAGATATTTACATGACAAATAAAGTTTATATTTTGAATTTTCTAGGAATGGCCTATGAAGGGTCTTTCATTCAGAATAAACTTTATATAATGTTGTATAACTGGTAAACGTTAAGTGATAAGACGAAAACGCACTACACAAACATATAGATATATTTAAGACACACAATTTATTTGAAATAACTTTGTTGTGACACGAGCTATTTCCGAGACATCCGTTATGGATGGTTCGACGTGTTCAATACTTTATGTCCTTTCGACATTCAGTTGTTTCTCGCGATTGCATGGAAAGAGCATGGGATTTTAAGGCCGGGATATAGCATCGAGTTCTTAAACATTTATCTAACGTTATTGTTTTTATATTTATATCGATATGTGTAATGTAGCTATTTCTGAAAAGGTTTATCTCGATTAAAATGAAGTACATGGAAAAATAAACTTTCGTAAGAATAAATTAACATCCACTGATAGAGGCTTCAGAAAGTCATGTGGATGTAACACCGAGATTTTTATTTTACCTGATCTGTTAGTTGTCTGCTTTTACATGCATACGTTAGTATTGGCACTGCCATAGTTTTATAGAATTTTAGGTCGAGTTTTTGAGGGTAGAATTCAATATTTTCTCTACCTAGCAGAAGAGAAAGCATAAATAAATGAATCAAGTAGGTTAATGTGAACATCAGTGCCGTAAATTTAGGCTATGGCTAGCAATTCTAAACAAGAAAAAAAAATTATTCAGCGAAGCTTAGTTTGCACTCAGGTAATTACAGCGAGAATAAATAAGCACGTGAACATCACTGGCAGCAAAATGTTTTGTGCACGTGGATTTACGACAGAATAGCAATCGCTTGCGCCATGGCCATGTAATAGGTAATAGCCACTATTGTGGGGTAACGTAAAATTTATTGCACGCTGGATGTTTACTGGCTTATGATAAACGTAAGTTATCACGAAGGGAAGCGGGCTAATAGTTATCTGGTTCTCTGCAAAAATACATAATATAAACCTCCAGCTTTACTTAAAAATTGGGACGTGTGCGAGACATCGGTATTAAAGAGAATAGATCCGTTATGTATATGGAATGGATGTAGCCGAGGTGAAATAAAGCTCCGGTCGGATAGATCGGGATTATTTGCACGAGAGCCTACCTCAGGCGAAGTCATGATACCGCATACAAAATATTGCTGTAGTTCAATATGCTTTCCATTTCTATCGTTGATATCTTTCACCGAGGGAAATTTCAGCTTTCGCTTAAATGTTTCGTGCAGGCAATGAACTTATTGATATCTCTGATACTGGTATCAGCAAATACTGGATTCGGTTTCAGAGTAACTTTCGAGGGATGTCAATGTTGTTTCAACCTCTAAACCAGGTGACACAATACTGGTATTCCATTTGCTGCGTAGTGTTTCATTATTACTGCTAATGAGTATTGCAGTTTTCAGCAACGAGCCAAAATCAATAAAATTAACATAGAAAGCCGACGCTTTTACTGGGAACACTGATTTATGACAGAAGAATTGATGCTTGTAACTTAGGCCAAAGAAGAGGGATTGCAAATACTACTGATAGGATTCTAAGGCGGTTAAGAGGGAACTGCAACTTGAATATTTGGTCAACATACGGAAATTGATTAAAAATTGTGTCATATAGGGCAAGGAAACAGAATTAGGAGAAAGAAACTGGACTAATTCGAAAATACAAATGACTGGAGAATAAGGAACAGGCAAGGGAAATATTCAGCAAGAACAGAGGAGAGTGCAGTCATTGCTGCCCCACGTATGGGAGCCAAACTTACTTTAGTTGTAGCCCCACTGTTGCTAGCCAAACTTGAAGTTGTTTAATTGTTGTGATTGCACCACATATTGCGGGAGATATGTTTCTTGGAGTGGCCGCCTCACGAACGATACAAACTTTCCGGTGGCTTTCGCACCACGTTCACTAATCAACTTTGTATGTTAATGTTTATTTAAATACTATATATCTATATATATATGTCTCGGCTTAGTCAGTAGTAATTTTCAGAACAGTATCTCTTAGCAGGGCTGGTGTGGCTAAAGAACAAGGCTTACATAAATTATAATTGTATTGTATTTTGATTATTAATCCTTCACACGATTAAATAACAATTCACTGATGTATCCTACTAGAGCTGTGAGGTTATTGTTAAATGCTCTTTTTAACACGTAAAATTTATATTATTCTCACCGCAATAAATTTTCATGTCTCACACTGAACCTGTATCATACCGATCGGGTACGCCATCTTGTAGCGTCTGCTGCCTGCATTTGCACATTTCCTCTATTTCAAGTCTCTGATTGTCTAAGCCTACTCCAATAGAATACTTTCATTTAACTTAAGCTTTTCCTAATTTTGATTGGCTATTTATAAACTGTTTTAAATATTACATTGTTCCAGGAATTATTAGTAGCGTTTATTAAACTTTCTAATTTATTATTATCTCAAGGTTACCTCATTGTTAGCAACTTTCTGCTTCTACTTTGTAATTCTGTTTGCTACGGAAGGTATCTTGCTTCTATTTTCACAGCTCCTACATTGTTAAACTGCGTAATACCTTCACATAACATTATTATACATGTACATAATAAAAATTGAGGCAGTATTTTTAACACTTAAATAATTTCAGTCCAATTATATAATATGTAAATTAAATAACAGCCCGCCTTGAAGCAATATGTGTACGTAATAGTTTGTAAAATGAGTGTAACAGTCATTGCATATGCTTGTATTATTGTATCCATGTGTAATAATGTTATGTGAATATATTACGTAATTTAATAATGTAGGAGCTGTGGGAATAATAGGTTAAAAGTTGCTAACAATGAGGTAACAATGAGGTAACCTTGAGGCAATAATGAATTTTAAAGTTTAACAATACTACTTGTGATTCTTGGAAGCAATAATGTAATTTTAGTGACAGTTTATAAAAAATAGCCAATCAACAACCAGAAAAAGCTTTAGTTAAATGAAGGTATTCTATTGGATTAGGTATAGCCAATCAAAGACTTGAAATACAGAAATTTACAAGTTTAGGCGGTTGAAATCAATTCAGTTGCCTGCAGACAGCGATTGTAACCGGATGCGAGGTGAGTCCTCTAGAGATTTAATACGTATTCTTGTGAAACGAAAAAATAAGTTTACGTGTTAAAAAGTACAGTAATTAATAAAAGAATCTTACAGCTCTCTATATCAGTGAAGTGTTATTTAAATTGTGTCAAGAATTAATAAAAAGGAGTGAATTAAAATTATAAACTATGTAAGCCTACATTCTTCAGTCGCACCATGCGCTGCCAAGACATCCATGTCTCTAAAATAAATACAGACGCAGCCGAGGCAAACATAAATATATAATATTTAAAGAAACAATCAAAATTACAAAGTTCATATTTTTAAACTAGGGCGAAGACTACCGGAAAGCAACGTGTGGTTGCAACGAATTTCAAGTTCGGTTCCCAACAGTTGAAATATAATACAACTCCTTCAATACGACCTACTTCAAATTGACGCCCAAAGCGTGTTGCAAACAAGTTACAACAAAATACCTTCTTCAAATTGGCTTTCCATACGTGAAGTAAAACAACTACTTCAAATTGGCCCGAAATGTGGGGCAAATAATGTAAAGATACTATTCTACTTCAAAATAAACATAATAGAATGACTGTTACATACATTTTATATATTATATTATACACATATTGCTTTAAGGCAGGCTGTTATTATATTTTATATTATATAATTAGACTGTTACTATTTAAGTGTTAAAATACAGCTTCAAGAGTGTAATGCAGATATAGAAATATATTTATGTAAAACAAGAAACAAATCCAAAACGAGTGGGAGGGTAGTAATGGTTGAGGATGGAAGTTAGGAAGTTGTTTGTTACAAATTACATTTTGCACACTAGTATCAGGATATTAGTGTATATATACGATCGAAAATAATTAACCCTTAAGGGTGAGAAAAGTTTATAATTTAGACATATAAGTGTTGTTAAAGGGAACAATTATAAAAGTTCTGTAATTTTAATTTTGTATGTTGCAACTTTGTTCAAGTTCTCACTATCACTTCACTAATGCGACCTAGTTCAACTTTCACCGTGATTTCGCTTTTCTTCGCAACTTAAGTCATGCAATGAAACACTCGTGAAGCAGACTCTTCTCCTTTCCACTTCGTTCACTGGGGAGAATACAGGCCCTCTCTAAACTCTTGCCGTAGCAACACTCACTGTAGGTTACAGCAGTCTTCACAGACTCACTCGTATGACAGCGCTTTTGTCACATCAGAAACGTGCTCACTAACTCACTAACCTGCTCACTAGGAGCCAGGAGCCAGGAGCAAGAACAGGTCGCCCGAGTTTACTCGGGCGGAAGGTTAATCGCCACTGCTTACTCCGAAGACGCTGGCTTATATAGCCGCTGGAATTTTCCACAGCGTCTTAGAATGCTCTGGAGGAGGGGAGGAGGAAAATTACAGAAGGATCCTTATTTCTCGATAAACTTTCTGACTTACGCTAATGAGAGTGGGTTATCTCTCCCCAGGTCAGTCCGTTTACGTCTTCCATTGATAAACGAGTCTCATAGCTCCGTCACAACATGCATAAAAAGTGGAAAATAAATTAATTTATTTCGTCCAGGAGATTCATAACAAAAGGAATGCAAGCCCTATATCATCAAATTAAGCTATTTTGGAGGTTTAGGTAAGTATTTATTCCACAGATTGCCACAGAAAGTTCTAACTCTGTGGGGTAAGGATGTTTTACTTGAGAGATAGAGTTTGTTTTAAAATTATGAATAAATAATTATAAATGAAAATAATACCTATAGTGATAGCGATTCTTGAAGCTCTTACTTTATTGCTGTTTATCACATTTTGTGCTTCCGTAATGGGTTTTGCTTTTCTGCTAGTATAATTGGGGAGCTCCCCTGCCTGAACATACAATCAGATGACCAGTTGTGCTCGTGTGTGTATACTCGCTGCCAAGTTTTCCCATTGCAGTTGGTAGGAAGCATATACATAGATACTTTTCCGGTTGCTAACAATGAGGTAACCTTGAGGCAATAATGAGTAAGGAAGTTTAAATGCTACCAACTTAAAGGCTGTGGAGGAAAATGTTCTTTTCTAAACCGGAACTAGAACTTTTCTAGTTCCAGTTCTAAAAGTTTATTCTACTGGATATATTTACAAACACATATATAACTTACTTAACGGACTTACCCGACGTTGCACATGTAGAATTTCAAACTCAAATTATGATTTAATTACTGAATGAGATGGCTCAGACGGTAACGTCTTTTTTCGGGAGGTCCTGGGTTCGATCCCCGGCGACCGCCCACTCTGATCCATGTTTTTTGGGGGGGGTTTCGGGTCGTCAGGCGAATGCTGGAGTGTTTCTTTCATCCCCCGAATTGCCTGTCTCTCCATTTCGTCCCATTGATCATTTCATTCATCCTTCACCACATTTGGTCTGTTACAATGTTGGAAGTGTCGGCGATGGTGTTTCGGTGCAGCGTAGCAGGGTAAAAGGATGCTCTCTGTGGAACTTTCTCCCTCCCTCGGCCTTCGGCTGGTTACCCGGGTATAAGGACCGCATCTTGGGGGAGCGTTGGACCGTGTACAGGGTGGGATCTCCAATTTGCCTGTCCGACTGGCTGTGCGTCTCAATCTGAAAACTGTAGAAACTCTGTCATTGCTGTACCATCACCTCATTCCCTCCGCTTCACAATCCAGTCCAATGATTTAATTAATTTTATTGACCTACCTCCGTTCTTTATGAAATTACTGTAAACTGATCTGCAAGATTTTTAGGTTAATCCTCGCCTTTACCACTTATAATTGTAATTTCGTACAACTCTGGATTTCCTAATAACGGATGAAAAATCCCCTGATATTCACGTAAAACTATGTGAAACGTCGGCAGAACATGTGACTTCTTTAACCTTCCCCCAGTCTTCCAAGGTCTGTAAATGCTGCATAGCATATAAGTACCCTTTAACGGTAGAGTAATCATAGGTCAGAATGGTCGAGTAAGTTTATAGATAATTACAGTAGATGAAATTTTAAACACCCACACCTTCTCTTTGCTTCTATAGTTACGAGTACTTAAAAACATAAAAACTATTTAGTTTTCACATAATATTGCAACCCTTAACATTTGCAATGAAAGAGAGGTGAAGCTGGTGAATATGAAGATTCTCACTCCCAGGCCACCTAATAAACCACTTTGAAAAGACACATAGTGTGCGACTGACAAGAAGAATAATCTTCTAAGTTGTTAATAACGTATAAAATATAAGTTAACTGATTTCTAATGTTAATTGAATACAAATTTCTCTCTTTATACAATCATTCAGCATACCTGCTACCAACTTGGTTACGACATACAAACAAAATAAAGCAAAAATATCTTACTTAGGGTTATTATAATATTTTAGCATTGGTATAGCACGCGTATCGCACCATAGTAAGTAGATTAGATTGTCTTTCGTTTTAGTGGCTAAATCTTGACCGTCTGTATACAGTATGTTTCAATAATAGAGGGCACAATTTCAGGTATGCATTCCCCATATGGAATAATAATAAGAAACTCCATTACAATATGTGTCTGGAAATGTCTGGTTTCTGAGTTATGGCCTTCAAAACAGTAATATTCACCGGAATATTACCACAGTGTCCACCTCCTGCCTGAAAATAGGCATCACACCGATGTCCCATGGCCGTGCGAAAACAACCTCAAATTCAAGGAGTATTGCACATTTCCTCACAACCTGCCACAATTCGATCGTGAGGGATTCCATGTCAGACACCGGAGACGAATACACCAACGCTTTTGAATGGCTCTACAAGTAGAAATCGACAGGATTCAAATCAGGTGAGCATGGTGGCCAAGCAATTTGGCCACTTCTACCTATCCATCGATCAGGAAACCTTCGATCCAATTACCGGCGAGCGGTACGACTGAAGTGTGCAGGAGCGCCATCATGCAAGAAGTGAACTTTTGACGAATGCTCAGTGGAGTGTCTTCATACACACGAGGTATGGTGTTTTCCAGGAAGTTTGCGTATACCTGCACCTTAAGTCTGTTTAAAAGTACATGGGGTCGAACTAACCGATCACCAATGATACCACTCCACATGTTGAGAGTGAACCGCGCTTGAAGATGAGATGGAACAATTACATGTGGATTTTCATATGCCCATACATCTGATTGTGGAAATTTGTAATGCCATCTTGTGTGAACTGTGCTTCATCTGTAAATGATACTAAGACAGGAAAGTTCGGATTTTAGCACACTGCTGCACAAACCACTGGCAGAACATCAACCGAGCGGGGTAATCTGCTGGTGACAGGTCCTGCATACGTTGTAAATTATAAGGATACAACTGTGGTCCTCGCAACAGTCTCCAAACAGTCGTATGAGGAACATTCACTTGCAACGCTAACCTTCGAGTACTGATAGGAAGAGTCCTGTACAGAATCCAGAATCTCCTCCTCTACCCCTGAGTTGTAGATCTTCGTCGTTTCCTCTCCAAACCAGGAGATGTAAACTTCCCATTAGCGCACAGGCGGCGATGGAGAACGTTCAAATGTCTTCTGATCTGGATAACTTCGCTGTGGATACCTCTTTAGTACAAACTATGATCCAGCGTAGCATTGCCGTCCGCCTTACTGTACATGAAGTGCATTTCTGCCAGGTCTTGATTTGAGTGCATGTCGCTCGGTCGAACGCCGAACACAACACTCAACGCGCCCTTCGCCTCGGAATGAACTGTCAGTGTGTCCTGCTAATATCTTGTCACGGCAACTATCTGCGGGAAGAAAAACGTTCCGGTGAATATCACTGTTTTGAAGGTCATAACTCAGAAAACAAGCATTTCCGGACACATGTTGGAATGGATTCTTTTATTGTCCACACATGGGAAATGCATACCTGATTTTATGTCCTCTATTTTTAAACACTCTGTATATAACACGATGGTGTTACGGTCCAACGTGGTAGGGAAAAAGGATGCTCTCTGTGAACTTTCTCCGTCCCTCGGCCTTTGGCTCTTGTGGGTATAAGGACGCCCCTGTGTGGGGCGGGGTCCGCGTTGTGCTGTCCGACTACTGGGCATCCATATATGGAAACTGTAGGAACTCTGTCATTGCTGTGTCGTCACTCCTTGTTCCGGACGCCTGGTGTCTCCCTTCGCCTTATTTCTCCCTCCCGGGGGTGACCCCTTTGTGGGACATCGGTACAATATCCTCATTTCTTGATTAGTGCCGAATCGCCTCTGCTTCCCAATCCAATACTCAAAGGCAATCCGAACTAAAAGCCAAAGCCTTCTTCGCAAGTATATTCTTTAATAACTTCAAAATATTCTACTCCAGTCCATAGGCTTTGTAAATTGTTTTCAATCTTTTAGTAAGTTATGCTTTGAAACTAGAAAGTGCTTTTATTCCATGTCCGTCAGAAAGTACAGGCTTCTCAATGGTAAAAGATATCATAATCGGTTGAGTGGTCTTTGGAATTACCCCCACACATTTTGTTTATTTATTAAATTAGTATAGATTGTGATATAGGTAGATATTATTTTTATCTGTATGGTGTTTAAGCACAAACTACCTTTTCTTCTCCTATAATAATAATAATTATTACAAATCTATATTGTTGAACAAAATAATCTATTATATTTTGTGAAATGATTCCGTAGAACAATGATTACTTTAAATTAGTGCAATATACAACTTTATGTAATAGTTTCACTTGACGTGATTATTTCACATATGCCCGCAGCTGAGAGGGTCGGAATCCCCCTATGGGAAGTGGCGGACAGCAGGAGCTGCTTTCGGGTGCTACAGTTCCCCTGCCTAAATAAATTGAGTTTTATTTATGGACGCTCTTTAACTGCTGTGGTCCTTAGCGTCCTATTCTGTATTGGCCGTGAAGGACTGGTAATTTCGCTCAGAGGACTCTTTATCAGGCTTGAGGTTCTTTTACGTGCCGTAAATCTACGACACGGGACCACCGGCTTTACTTCCTTTCCGAAGGAAGCCATGCTAAGTATCTTTACGCTCGAAACAAATCCAGGACCCGCGACCTCGGGAACTAGAGCTCCCCTGCCTGAACATTCAATCAGATGGCCAGTTGTGCTCGTGTGTGTATACTCGCTGCCAAGTTTTCCCACAGCAGGGTAGCTAAGGAACAACTGGAAGCTATTCAAGATTCAATGTTGAATAAAATTCTGGAACAAAAGGAAGGGAGCCTCAAATCCAAGTTCCTTAACTCCAGTTTCAAACCAGGCTGCGATGGAGTAGACGCTGATAAATGGCTTTACCGCATTGCAGAAGAACTCAAGCCGCAGGAGGGGGACCAACTTAAAGGCTGTGTACTATGGTCTCAGTTGGCTACTTCCACAACACCACGCGAATAACACCACGGAGAAGATTCTCGACTTCATCGCATTATAGTATGAAGAATTTAAGATAAGGGAATGGAGAGTACTTAGAAGGGCTACCGAAGGGAATGCCATTCAGTTCACCATTTCCATAGACCACCTTTCTGCTGAGAAGCTGAAAAAGAAAGCTTACAAGTTTTAAATTTGGCCAAATTCAGCATAAGACAAAAGGAAAGCTATTAAAAAGAATCCGAAGGGATCTTCAATAAGGGCGCTCCTCGAAAGAGACAGACTAAGTCTTCGAAGGCCCTACTGGGCCTCTGTAATACAGTTTCTGCAATCAATAGAGGAAACGCCCAAATCAGATAGCCCGAAGCAGGTGGATAAAGTCAAAATAAAGGCCACGGCTGAAAAGCCCTCTGCAAGCAAAGCTGGCTCAGTAACTCAAAAGACCTTATAACCCAAAGAGGAGAAAAAGAGAAGTAAAAGAAGCGGCAAGATGCCTAAATGACTATAATATTGCCTTAATATGAAAACAAGCAATCAAAAGAGCATCAGGTGCATCCAGATAAACCTCCAGCACTCTAAAGCAGCCTCGCAGGTGCTCAGCTGGAGCCTAGTTCGGTAACACCTGGTTATACAGGAGCCATGGGTCTGTAAGGCCCAAGTGAAGGGACTTCGGAGAACCACTTGTAAGTTACTATATGGTGTCGATCATGAAATTCCTAGGGCTGCACTTTCATTTAGTAAAGATGTTAAATTTCCACCTGTTGCATACATCTTCAGAGATATAGAAACATCAGTGATAGAGATACCGTTACATGGGGGTAGTCAGGAAGTAGTTATTGCCTCGACCTACTTCCCGGGTGATTCTGAATATATAGCTCCTCCCTTACTTAAGGAGCTTATCAAACATTGCAAAAGAAGATCCAAGCATTTCATCATCTGCGGCAACGGAAACGCGCACCACACAGTGTGGGGAAACAGAGACATCAACACTAAAGGTGAATCCCTCTTGGAATATTTGTTAAATAATAATATTGACATTATCAACTGAGGAGACGAACCCACCTTTGTTAACAATAGATGGCATGAGGTTTCAGATCTAAGCTTGGCCGTTAGCAATATGATTAAAATTGTTATGTTTCCAACGAAACATCAGATTGTACACGTCTAAGATTTGAAATAGAGGCGAGCTATACTGATGAAGCAGAGGCCAGAATTCCGTTAACCGAATGGGTAAGCTACCAGAATATCTAAAGTCAGAAGCTGATGATTTTCACAAACACTTAGAGTCTATCTTCGAATTGGAATATACTGCAACCCAACTCAGTAAGCTCATTATAACATCGTATGAACAAAGTTGCTCAATTAATGCCAAAGAATGCATAGCGGAACGTTCCTGGTGGAATAGGCAATTGGTAAACAGAGAGTTGATATTAGGAAGCTCTTCGATGAAGCAAAAATGTCGGGTAATTGGGGCGAGTGCAGGAAGGCTTTAACTATAATAAAGAACTACGGAGGTCCGAAAAGAGGAATTGGTAGAGCTTCTGTGAAGGTATAAATGAAACGCTTACTACAACTCGAATGCACAAGATCCTAACAGAAAGCCATGTTAATAATATTGACTATTTAAGAAGGTCAGGTCAGGAGGAAGCATTGAAATTCCTAATACAGACTCACTTCCCCGATTCTGACATAGTTGAGGATGAAGAACAGGTTTATGGTAGTGAATCTGCTCCTGAAGTGCACTGCAATAGAGCCAAAGACATAATTGGATACATCTTCACCCTAACTGTATAAAATGGGTCATAGACTCATTTGAACCATATAAAGCTGCAGGAGGAGATGGAATCTCTCCGGCTCGTTTACAAAAAATCAAAGGTTTCATACCTACACTGCTGTTCAATGTAACAGCTTCAGACTAGGTTGTATTCCTCTAGCGTGGAGGAATGTCAGGGTGGTAGGGAGGTAGGAATGATTCTACAAAGCCTAATGCGTAGCACCCCATTAGCCTAAGCTCCTTCCTACTTAAAGGTGTGGAGAAGATCCTTGACAATTACATTAGAAGCAAGATATTACTTAAAGTGGCGCTTCAAAAACACAATTTGCCTATCAAGTGGGAAAATCAACAATATTCGCCCCTCCATAGTCTTGTCAGCAAGATTGAAAGGGCATTGCTCTCTGCGCCTTTCTGGAAATTCAAGGGGCGTTTGACAGCACCACTAATGAATCCGTTGAAAAGGTCGCAGAGATGAAGGGAATAAATCGCACCATAATTAAATGAATAATATCCATGCTACAATGTGCAATAGCACAAACAATGTCGGAAGTAAAAAATGAAATCACCACACGGTCCAAGAAGGGGTGCCTCCAAGGAGGGGTACTTTTGGGTTGATACACTTCTTGAGAAATTGACAAGTGCTGGCTTAAGCTCAAGGATATGTAGATGATCTTGTCATCGTGATAAAAGGGAGGGACAAGTCTACATATGGAACTCAGCAGAATGCTCTCAATCTTGTTAATGACTGGTGTAATATGGGGGGGGGGTTATCTGTAAACCCTAATAAAGCATCGTTTACCATTTACGAGGAAGAAGATGTATTTTGCAGCTCCAATTCTCAGTGGAGCTATACTCAAACTGCAGGAACAAGTCAAGTATCTGGCATTATTTTGGACAGTAGAATCACTTGGAATCCTCAGTTAAAAAGGGTCTCTCGGAAAGTTCTGCAACAATTAGGAATAGTATAGTTATATACTGCTATTGTGAGACCCATGGTAAATTATGCATCTTTGGTTTGGTGGCGCATTAAAAGAAATAATGTAAGAATCATGGTCACCAATGAAAAGCAGCATATGTTATACTTTAAAAGTACTATGTTCGGGGATAGGTTGTAGGCTCTGTTCCTTAATACTGAAGCTTGGTTGTTTTGTGATTTAAACGGTTACGGAAACATTTTGTACTTTTGTTACGAACACTCCTGCATTCATTTTTGGGCCGTAAAATGGCAATTGAAGTTGCCGGCTTTGAAGTCGCATAATTAACTTGCGTTGTTACACATTCAGGAAGCTCAAAATATTGTCAGGCAGCTTAGTTTCTGATAAAGGCAAATTACGGAAACGAGCTGTTTAGGATCACACAGCTATGTTAATACTTGATATTCGAAAACACGTTATCCATCGAACCTTTTGCCGCTATCTTCTCTTTACATCGTTTCCTCCTTTCTTCTATAGCAGAAGAACAAGTTTACGTTTTGCTTGCCACCTCGACAAATTACCAAAGAATTCATGACCTTAGAAGCTAAATTTAATATAAATGTTACAACAAAAAGACTAAAAAATAAATCTAAAAGGAGTCCTACCTAAGCTTTGTGAAAAGTTGGTCATCTCTACAGTTTTATACGGTTCAGGGATTTGGTAATTAACGAAGAGCGATGAAAAATGAGCTCAAGAGTCAGGGATGATATGTTGCCGTATTCGAAAACACAGAATAATAATAATAATAATAATAATAATAATAATAATAATAATAATAATAATAATAATAATAATAATAATAATAATAAATTAAAATGAATTGGAGAAAGATTGAAAACATTTGAATTGAGTAACTAAGTAGATGAATCAAGATGAAAATATAAAGTGCATATATACAGAAGTACTGGATACTAGAATTCCAACAAAGAGGAAAGATGCATTTGTGTAGGTTTGGAAATACTGGGCAGATCAGGTGGTGGTGGTGATAGTAATATTAAATGCTAAAAGTTTCAGTAAAGTGGTCACGAGTAATCTAAGAGGATAAAGGAGCACAACAACTCGTCTGTTAGTGCCATTCCCATTTCCATAGAGGGGAAAGTCTCTTTAACCGGTCATGATATGTCTTTTAAAACAAGAACCGAGACGCAGTTTACTCTAATATTGATAATATCGACGTTCCAAGCTGTGTTTTCCTATACATGTCTTCTAGCCCGGTTACTAAGGCTATGTTCGTAGCTGAGTAATCTTAATAAATCTCCAATGTCAGTGTCAGCCAAATGTATGTTCCGTAATGTCAGAGAACATGTCACTCTAGCTCCCGACACAGAGAGAAGAATTCAATTAAAAGCATTGGCAGGAAGCGCAACCTGGGCAAGTGAAATCAAGACGTAGCCATCTTGCCCTTCCCTGGAATCCCTCTACTGGTGTTATCTTACGTCACACAGGTTCCAATGTAATTTAGTTGTTTGACCCTGTACTACATGCTTCCTAGCTGTGCCATTTTCGTCAAAGTAATCAGTAGTCCGGACGATAGGGTTACACCCATCTCTCCAAGTGTGAAGTATGTGTACAGCACGAAACCATCCCACAGTTACAGAATAATATTGCCATCAACGCGGCTGTACCCACTGACGTCATCCAGTCTAAGCAAACGAAACTTATTACACGTCAGGCAATGCAGTATTAAAGGGTGTTGATAGAAATTCTCTTGGAAGCTTCATTATTGAATTTATGTATCTAACGATTATTTGTCAAATTATTTAATAGCGTAGAACCAATCTGAAGCGGCATCCTTTTATGGATTACACATTATGTAGATGCAGAATATTGATTTGGTCACGACTTTTCTTTACAAACCGGAGGATTTTTTTTACATTTTATGTGTTTACATTCTCTTTGCATAACTTCTTGTTTCTTAAAGGATTGGAATATTTAACTAGTACGTCAGAAATGCATTAGCGTTTGTCATTTCACACGGGGATTTTAGTACATTGAATAAAACAAACTAGTAATTCCTTGGGTAAATCCTACTGTATTGGATCGAATAGAGTAGCGCACCTAGAGACAAGAGTAGCTGCTGGGATGTAGATTAAATAATTCCATTATTGGTTTCATCTCTGAGGCAACATAGTGGATGGAAGCTTACAGAGTTATCCAAAAAAGGAACAGAGTTTAAATATCCATTTTTAATGAACGACAATAGATAGCGACAAATACGACACATCATTGAATAGAGGAAAGTTCAAAATTTTAAGCCCCACCTATTAGTTCCATTCAGTGCCTACATCAGCGCTGTGTTTGTTTACGAGTAAATTGTGACGCCAAAGGAGAAGTCGTTTTGTGTGCTGCATTGTGCAAAGAGTGAATCCATTGCTTAATTGCAGCGTGCATCTCGTTGTAAGTTCAACAAAGAGCCACCTCGTCATAAAAAATTTACAATTGATACAATAAATTCGTAGGAGATTTTTGCGTATGCAAACGGAAAAGCACTGGTTGCTCTCGCATAACAAATGGTGTTCATTTTGAACACATAAAATCAAATTTTGAACTTTTCTCTATTCAGTGGTGTATTGCATGTGTCGCCATCTATTGTCGTTCATTAGAAACAAATATTTAAAATATGTTGCTTCTTTTTGAATAATCCTGTATATTGGACAGGTTTAAGGACGTGTATAGCGATAAACAGTTATCTGCACACCTGCGAAAATAAGGGGTTAAACCAATGTTGGGCTACGGAATTTTATGTTAACCTAGTGATGAATTAAGGCCCCTAAAATAACAGTGTGTAGCACTTCTTTAACTTCGGAGACATTTCCATATATGGCGTACCTCAGTATATCTAGAATCGGCGTTGCTTTACCTTGTATGATTCACCAAAACCTAACAAAGTTTGTGGTAACTATACAGTGCAATAATAGGAATTCTTTAGGAACATAGTGATGTTTAAAAACAATGATATGCTATATTTCAGGAGATGCAATTATAGCACTTGTCATTCTTATTTTACTAGTTAAAACAAAAAAGTAATAGAATGTATGCATTTATACAAATTTGAAGGTGTCATATTTGAAAGGTAAGAGATGAAATTCCAGACGATGAATGCAGCGTTATCGGAGCGATTTTATATACGAGGGCTGATCAACAAAGACTTAGACTGATTTTTTTTTCACAGATGTTTATTACTCCAATTCAATGTTTACATGATCTTTTTCAAAGTAGTCCCCTTCTACTTCAGTGCACTTTTTATACCGTCTCTGCCAGTCCTTGAACACGTGCTGCAGACCATTCTTTGTCAGATCCTTGAGAATCGCCTCACTTTTCTTGAGCACTGCTTCAGAGTTCTCAAATCGAATACCCTAAGCTTTGCCTTTAGTGATAAGAATAAAAAAAGTCACAGGGTGCAAGATCGGGGCTATAAGGTGGATGTGGTACACAGGTAATGTTGAATCGAGCCAGAAACTGCATGACTTAATTTGCGACGCGAGGCCGTGCATTGTCATGATGAAGTCACCACTCAGTCCGAAAAAGCTCTGGTCGTTTCTTTGCAATGTGCTTCCTCAGTGTAGCTAACACTGACGTGTAGTATGCTGCTGTAACCGTAGCGTGAGGGGGAACTGCATGCTGGTAAATCATTCCATTACAGTCAAAACATGTGATCACCACCACTTTCCCTGCAGATGGAACAACTTTTGCCTTTTTTGGTGTTAGAACCTGGCGAACACTGTGCTGGCTTGTTTTCCTTCAGGATCATAATGATGCAGCTATGACTCATCACCGGTCATAATCGATTTAAAAATGCATCACCTCCATTGTCTGGTATGCGAAATGCACGTAGGGTCTACAAAATAGAGCATTACTACCAACCTATCAATACGAGAGTGCTGCCGCCTACCAACATTATACATAAAAACCCGCTCTTTTCAAATATTTATGTTACAGATACGAAACTATCACGGAAGCTACAGGAAAAACTCAGTCTCAGTCTTTGTTGATCAGCCCTCCTATTAAAAAAAACTGTTAAAATGCATGGAAGGATTGATGCTTCATCAGATTAACCTACGAAATGGTTTTATTTCTGTGTGCGATTATTGCTTAGAAAATGGGTGACATTAGATAATCTTCTGCAAGGAACTTAATAATCACACTTGCGTCTGCAGCTTACAGTTAGTTGAATGTCAATATGTGGAATCAAGAGTACATGTCACCATAATTTTTTTATATTTCTTAATTACCTACTCGCAGAAAACATCAAGATAATGGGCCATTCTCACACGGCTGACAGTTTAAGTACGAGAAAAGAAAGCTGCATCTCAGATAATTAACGTAACAGGGCTGCGATAATTTGTGCAATAATTAAAATGTTCACCGTGAGGGATGGCAAAGTGGCATTACAATTTCACAGTCAATAAAAAGTGGGCTATTGGGCGTATATTGATGTGCATATAAAGTGGCTCATAACAGAACGCAACTGTTTATGTTGGTAAGGACACCTAACCTCACCCTCGACCAGCGTCGCTTGCTTTGTTTCTTGAGCATAATCTGCTCTGAATTGGCAGGCTACTTTACCTCCCCCAAATATGGCCGAACTTCTTATGGCGGAAATATCCATAAACATTACTCACTAGCGGAGTACCTTTAAGGCAAAGCTTCTTGAATTTAGGCGTAAAAATAAAGCATAATGAACTCAATAAAACGTAAAAATAAAGACGAAAGTTAAGAACCGTTTGTCTTCGTCTCCATGACACTGATGGGATGTCTAATACAAATGTTGTAGATGCTACGGTTTCCTCGTGTACCAATCTCAGTGGTATCCGAACCACCCCTTTATTTCATGTCGATTATAACATCATCCATTAGTTCGTTTTTCTGTCTCTGAATGTTTTCAAGCTAGCCACATAGAGAATGATAACGGCTGGGAGGAGTCAGAAGTTACTTATTTGAAGGAGGAAACGTGGAGTAAAAGAAATGCTATTACGATCTAGGGAAATGGACCACTTTTTATACACGTCAGTGTGCAATTCACCTTCCATGCTTCTATAGAAAGATTTATTCATACACTGGAATCACTATAGTGACCGTTGTCTCGCTTCTTATATCCTAATTGAAAATATTAACTTATCAAAATGATACACAATACATCTAGAGGCGAATTTATATACACCCTTTAAAAGTAATACTGGCTAGATTATCACCTTGTTTCATAACTAACGAAGTAAACAGCAATATTCGCTGAAAATTTATTAGAAGAAGGGTAATGCTGAATCCTTTTGCTTTAATCACCATTTTATTTTCTATTATTCTTTGTTATTGATTAGAATTTTAATACTTACATTTTTTCATGTGGTAAGTCGCTATTCTTTTTTCTCATGGCCATGCAAGGAGCATGAAATTTCAAAGGCATAACATAGCGATCAGTTTTTTTAAAAATCTGACTATCGCCTTAGCCTACTGTAATTATAACTGTGGGTGAATAGGTTAAAAAAGTAGTAAATAAGAAACATACGGGGGTCGCAGGAAACATTACCCCTGAAAATGTCGGAGTTTGTCTAACTCTGCAATAAAACCCACAGTATTTTCATCAAATACAAGCACATTACGCATGTCTCTCGCTTCCCTAAGTAGGATTTTGAAATTGACTTGAAATCCCACCGCTATGAATTGTGTGTCACAGTAGGAACTTGTAAAGAAAGAAAATAGACCACATTATGCACATTTCTAGAAAGGTTACCGCATGATAAGACAAATTTGTCTGCCAAGGCGCTATCAGATGAATAGAACTTTCACCTTAGCGTTTTGTGAATAAGCAAAACCTCGAAAACTTTACTCTGCAGAGAGGAACCTGCGGCTCCTACAAGCTTAAAAATCACCATCTCTTGTACCACTGAAGTCCCAATAGTAAAGATGAGGGGTTTGTGCGGTTTGTTGTCAGGTTACGTGTGCACAGACGTTATATAGCTGCATACCTAGTGTCTGTGTTGGCTTCCGAGGCATACAAACCACGCGATGCGTACAGTCTGAAAATGAGAAATGCAACACTCAGTTAAGGTCTAGCAAATGACAATATACAAATATGTGTTGAAACATTAGTAAAGTTAGAAGAAGCTTGCCTTGATGATTCATGCATAGCTTTAGAGTCATCACAAGTGAATTGTACCGCTCTACTATAGACAATGACAAATAAAATGTCTATCTGGAATTTTCTGGGGATAGCCTAGGAAATCCTTCATTCGGAAGGAATTTTGCATAATCTTGTAAACTTTAAAACCTTAAGCGTTGGACGAAAACGTACCACACAAAAAATGTAGATCTCTTTAAAGCACAGAACTTATTTAAAATAAGTTTTTTATGGTATAAGTCGTTTCTGAGATATCTGTTATTAAAGGTTCGAATTTGAGACAGTATTTTTAACATTTAAATGATTTCAGTCTAATTATATAATATAAAATATAATAACATCCCGCCTTAAAGCAATACGTCATGTGTATAATATAATATATAAAATGTATGTAACAGCCATTGTATTTGTATACATGTATAATAATGTTATGTGAATGTATTACGTAATTTAATAATGTTGGAGCTATGAGAATAGAGGCCGAAAGTTGCTAAAATGAGGTAACAGTGAAGTAACCTTGAGGCAATAATAAATTGGAAAGTTTAATAATGCTACTAGTAATTCTTGGAGCAACAATAATGTAATTTTTGAGACAGTTTATAAATAGCCAATCAACAACCAGAAAAAGCTTAAGTTAAATAAAAAGTATTCTATTGGAGTAGGATTAGCCAATCAGAGACTTGAAATAGATGAAATTTGCAAATTCAGGCGGTATAAGTCAGTTGCTAGTAGACAGCGTTCATAACTGGACGCGAGACGCGTCCTCGAGAATTTTGATACGTATTCATTGTGAGACGAAAATTCATTACGGCAAGAATATTATAAAGTTTACGTGTTAAAAAGTGCAAGTAATTAATAAATAATATCACAGCTCTCTATGTAAGTGAAGTGTTATTTAATCGTGTGAAGGATTAATAAGTGGAGTGAAATAAAAATTATAATTTGTGTAAGTCTACACTTTTTAGCCGCATCACCCCCTGCAAAGAGACACATATTTCTAAAAATTAATACTGACGCAGCCGAGGCAAACCTAAATATATAATATTTAAAGAAAACATTAAAATACAAAGTTGATTCCTAAACCTGTAGCGAAGGCCTCCGGATAGTGAACATTGGGGCGAAGGCCACCAGAAACTTTGTACCATACGTGGTTGCAACTACTTCAAGTTTGGCTCCCCAACAGTGGAAATACAATACAACTCCTAAAAATACAACCTAAATCTCCAATTGTTGTTTTAAAGTCCCATCGACTTTCAGTTGTTTCTCGCGATTGCACGGAAATAGTATGGAATTTTAAGGCCAGCATATAGTGTCCAGTTCTTAAACATTTGACCATCGCTGTTTTCCCTTTGTATTTATAATGAAATGTGTAATGTGGATATTTTTGCAAAGATTTATTTTGATTAAATGTAGTAGATAGAAAAATAAGCTTTAGGAAGAATAGTTTGTATATCCACTAATAAAGATAGAGGGTAGAGAAAAATAATGTGAATGTGGCACATCAGATTTTTCAATTTCCTATAAAATCATTGTAAATATGTCTCTAACTCTATCTCTTTCTCTTTCTGTCCCCTTCTTTCTCTTAGTCTGTCGTCAAGGCGGATAACCCATTTTTCCTAATATCGAGGAGAAATTTACAGCCAACTTGTTCAATCATATTATGTTTATTATTTGGTCGTTTTCATTTTACTTTTGAACTATCACTGTTTCTAGTAATGTTAAAATTTTAAAAATAGTTTGATTCATTAATCCAAAGTGATATTTTATTGTACTGTTGTATCGTGTTACTTTTCAATTTATTAGCTTTAGTATTATTTGTACTTGTAGTGTGGAAGATAAGGACTGAATGGTGTAAACGCCACCAGAATAAATAAATAAATAAAGTTTGTATTACCATTGTCTTCCCCCTAGAACTGCTGCCTTCTACAAACACAGGGCATGTTCCAAATATCTAAATCTATTTGCTGCTGGGAGGTATTCCGAGAATGAGCACAGTAGAGAGTCCACTTGTCGCTTATTATAACTTAGTTTACTTTGGTTGAAACATCGCAAAATTCACTGTTGCTAACGAGGGACTGAAGTGACAATGGTATTTGTTCCACTTAGATGGCAGTCTAACGGAACTTAACTTATCCACAGGTACGGACTACCCAGACTCTGATTCAAATTTAGTCTGTTCGAAATTCCCAAAACATTAATCTGTAGTCCTGCAGTGTAAGTTGGAAAGCTTGTGAGGAATCTCTTTGTTATATATTTTAGGAAGACGGTTTCTTGGGTAAACGAAGTATGGAGAAAGTTTCTTAATTGTGTTAGAGGACAAACAGACTTTTCTAATAGAGAGATATTTTTACTATCTCTACCACGTGTCTAGTCGAAGGTATTGCATTCCACTGAAAAATTCGATATCAGGATTTCACCGGAAATACATGTTCTGAATGCTAATCCAAAAAAAGCAATTTTAGAAACAGGTCCGTGTGTGTGTCTGTGTGTATATGTCTGTGAACAGCATAACTCAAAACGGAAAGCAGAATAAATACCAAACTTGGTATTCAGGTTTAGTACCTTCCAAAGATATGGCACAAAGTTCTCAAGAAAATACTCTACCCCAACTCCCCTTTACATGGAACTTTTTTAGAAATGTTTTATTTTCTAAAAGTGGTTGTAACGATTTTTAATTAAAATATCATGCATTAAAGACATTTACATGACAAGTAAAATGTATATCTTGAATTTTCTGGGAATAGCCCGTGAAGTCCACTTCATTCGGAAACAGTTTTGTATAATCTTGTATAATGGTAAACGTTAAGGGATAGACGAAAAGCACTACACCAAAAATGTAGATCTTTTTAAATACAATTTATTTCAAATAACATTTTGCGGCATCAGCCATTTACAAGATTTTCGTTATTGATGGTTAAATTAATCAAAACTTAGCCATTGCTTTCATTTCCTGTCGATTGTCAGCTGTTACTCGCGATGTCCCCAAGGGGGGGGGATCCCGACCTCTTTAGCTGCCGCGGTGCGGGCATGAGTCCCATGAGCACTAGTGGTACTTCTGACGTTACTAGAAGTACGCGAGGCTACACATCCGAGCCCCATCTGTCAGAATGTTGTTTGGACTCGGCGGTCAGTGGATCCTGATATCCGTGGGAGATTGGGTACATTTGGGCGGTCTCCCTCCAGATGGGCCTGTGAAACGCCTCGATGTCCTCCGGTATCGCTCTGGAGGGTCGGTAGTCGGCCCGCTAGTGGGCTGTCGGTCCCACCGAGATTGCTCGGTAATCTTCCCCTTTGGGAGTTGACGCGCGTAAGTGGCGTATCCACTTCCACACTGTTATAGGGGGCCGGATTAAAATTTTCAGATACCAGCCTACAGGAAAAGCCTTCGTAGATGGGAGAGCCACTCGGTTGGTGCCCTCCTCCCTGGGTCAGTGGGAACAGCAGCACAGCATATAGGACCCAGTTCTTAAACATTTGACTATCGCTGTTCTCTTTGTATCTATAACGAAATGTGTAATGTAGCTATTTCTCTACAGGTTATCTCGATGAAAATGAAGGATAGAAAAATAAACTTTCGTAGGAATAATTTGTATACCAACTAATAAGCGATAGAGGGTAGAGAAAGTCCTGTGAATATAACACATCTGATTTTCTCTTTCCAAATTCCTTCTACGGTCTTCAGAAATGATCTTGTTAGAGGTGTCAGAAAGGAAACTCAGACGTTTAGTAATGGTGAATTAAAGTTGATAGGATCACTGCTGCATGGTTTTATGTTATATAAGTTCATTTGTTTGAAGTGTTTTCAGAACCAGGCACTCAAACTTAGAAATATTCTGCTATCGGAGCTAGGCGTGAGAAAACATGGCCTTTGAGTGCCTCCTAGCTCTCATCCCTAAGTAAAGCTCAGCTCCTGTAAGTATCCCGATATGCTTTGAACTTTATTTATGGGGTTGATTAGCGGCAGGATGTAATTCTTGAGAACGACTACAATGAGCCGATAGTTACCTGATATTTATCTTCTTAGTGAAAGGGAAATCCGGGAAAAATCCCTACCCAGGCAAAGCATCCTAACCGACACTTGAACTGGCCCTCCTGATATGAGTGCAGTTGGGCTATTAGGGTTGGATTGGATTGTGAAGCGAAGGGGATTCGGCATCGATCCAGGAATCAACATATTGTAGTGACGCCTCACGAGGGGGCGCTCCCTGGAGGGAGAGATGAGGTGAAGGGAGACGCTGGGCGCCGGAACCAGGAGTGACGGCACATCAATAACAGGGTCCCTACGGTTTCCAGATATAGACATCCTGGTCCACGGACAGACAGACCGGGGACTCTACTCCACACAGAGTCCAACGGCCCTTGGGGAGCGATCCTTATACCTCGGCAACCAGCCGAAGGTTCACAGAGATCATCCGTTGTCCCTGTCACGCTGCACCAAAACACAATCGCCGACACTTCCAACCAAACGGGGTGAAGGATGAATGAAATGATAATTGGAACGAAATGGAGGGACAGGAAATTTAGGGGATAAAATAAACTACTGCATTCATCTCACGACCCGGGAAACCCACGAAAAACTCATGGGTTGGAGTGGGCGGTCACCAGAGACGAATCAGAGACCTCCCGAATGTAGGCCACAAACGTTACCACCTGAGCCATCCTGTTCGGTTGAGCTATCACAAGTGAAACCAAAAAACAAATAATACATATTTGAATACTACTAAGAATGCTCGTAGATATAAAACAAAACCGCTTCAGTTTTTCAGTGTAAATGTGAACTTCATACACCACTATATGACACTTAAGCATTTCTTTATTTTAACCATTATCTTGTTTCAAACAAACGACTATGGTATAAAGTACCACCCTTATAAAGCTTAAATTTGAAGTTTGACGATGCTACGTTGTTTAGTATTTGTTTGGCAGCCATTAATAGTGAACGCTCTCAGCGAATTTGTAAACATGGATAAAACTGACCATCATTACGTGATACAATACTTTAATTTGAAAGGTCTTAGTCAACTAATATTAAAGCTGAGCTACATTTACTCTGGGGAGTCTGCTCCTTCGTTTACGACAGTAAAATATTGGGTGGTAGAGTTTAAGCGAGGCCGTACGAGCTGCCAAGACGAACATCGCAGTGGTCGACCAAGTTAGGTGACTACGCCAGAAATTGTGAAGGAAATCCACGAAATGGTATTGGATGACCGTCGACTGAATGTGCGCGAGCTAGCAGACATCGTAGGTATTTCAAAAAGTTACTATCTGAAAATTTAGACTTGAGAAAGCTGTGCGCAAGATGGGTGCCGCGTTTACTCACAATGGAACAAAAGCAGCATCATGTAGATGTTTCAGTCGAGTGTTTGACGATGTTTCGCTGCAATAAAGCCGCGTTTTTGCGTCAATTCATAACCATGGATGACACATGGGTCCATCACTTCCCACCTGAGACGAAGGAACAGTCAAAACAGTGGATTGAAAGGGGAGAAGCGGCTCTAAGAAGGCGAAGACAGTTCCATCTGCAGGCAAGGTCTTGGCGTCAGTTTTTGGGATGTGCGTGGAATAATTTTCATTGATTATCTTCAAAAAGGAAAAGCAATCAATGGAGAGTATTATGAAAACTTATTGCAGCATTTGAATAACAAAATTAAGCAAAAACGGCCGCATTTAAGGAAAAAGAAAGTTCTGTTTCATGAAGACAATGCACCAGTTCACACATCTGTTATCGCCATGGCCAAAATCAATGAGTTAAAGTTCGAATTGTTTCCTCATGCACCTTATTTGTCAGACGTAACGCCCTTGTTTCCAAAGTTGAAGAAATAACTTGGTGGTAAAGGATTTGCCAACAAATAAGAGGTGGAGTTTGCAGTTGATGGCTATTTTGCAGAACTCGGCGGTTCTCACTCTAAACAGAGCATCGAAGTTATTGAACATCGCTGGGAAAAGTGTATCGAGCTGAAAGGAGACTATGTAGAGAAATAAAGAGTTTTTTTTCCAAAAATTTGGTGTTTTCTTTGTTTGGTCGGGTACTTATGGGACAGCCCTCGTAGTGTGTTTTCTAGTCGTTACAACAAACTGCCGCCATGAATGGAAGATCGTCTTACTGAATTCAGTTCTCATCCTATATATGTATGTTGTAATATGTATAGTGTTGTAAGTGTAACTAATTTGTATGTAATAATGCATGTAAAAGCCTACGCAAAAGTAGGCTTAAGACACAATTGCATTTGAAACTTACTGAAATTTATTTAAACACTTAAAACCACAGTTTTTAAAAATAAATGCAAATTATTCCAAAATTATTATCTTAATTAAGTCACTTCCACGTTTAGCCTTATATATAAGATTTTAAAATAAATTTAAAATACAATATCCTGCAAAAATGCTGTACAATACTGTGACGTATGTAAGCATTGTTGCGTATATGACCTTGGCTGCCCAGATCGGGTATTGCGTAAGAGAGTGGTGGGGATAAACGAGTTTTAGATAGCGTCATCACGCTGAGTTAGCGTCAGTCAGTCAGTCAGTAGACACAGTCGTGCCTAGTTACTGGAAGAGGCAGGTTGTGTTATCTACGCGCTACCCATGCGTTCAGGCATGGCGTCCTTACCGGCAGACATGAAAACAAGGAGGTACTGTATCCCCTTTTATTAATAAACCCCCTTGCCATCCACTTCTATTCTGTTTAATTTATCATAGTAGATAGATCCCTTCTCTCATCTGCACCATGTAGTAATCCTTTTACTAGGTATTTCCTAATATTTTTCACATTTCTCTTAGCTGCGTCCCTCGTCGTGACCTCGCATAATGTAAATTATTAACTGTTTAGATTCTTAGGTACCTGAGTTGCGAGTTGCTCTAGTGTGTTTAGAGGTCACGACAATACACATTTGTGAAGTGTATTACAGAATGTCCGAAATAATATAAATTCATAATTAATTCTACTCACAGTTTATAATTGCGTCTATTCTGAAAGAAGAAAACAAACAAACAAACAAACAAACAAAATGTTGTTTTTAAAAGCAATAACACATTAAAATGTCATCTAGAGAATACAAGTTTCTTTGTAAATTTAACTTATATTTTTATTCTAAAATAATCTTTTTCGCATTCAAAAACAACACTTGTTATATTTCACAGAAATAATGCACTACACAAATAATTTTTGCGTGAGACTCTTAAGGTTCAGAGTTCTATGGAACCATTTTAAGTTAAATAATTATTGACTTTCGTATGAAGCATAAACAAAGGGATACTAAAATTGTATTTATTAGTAGTTTGTCTATAGTAACAAATAACAACGTGGGGCATGGAATTGTAACATAGGAATCACATTCGTTTCCTGAGACATAAAAACTTTGCTTGTAAGGAAAACCAAATCATTTGCTTTATAAAGGTATGAGCTTGAATGTCTCATTGGATGTAAATCCTTTTATACTGAATGCGGTTCACTGGGCTAGTAGAGCTTAGGACTGAACCAGCCCATCGGCTCTTGATGCTATCTCTGCATAGTCGGGAAAGAAAGAGCCGAATTTTAAATTGCAGTTGCCAGCTAAGGGTAGATAAATAAGAGCAGGGGCACTTCTAACGAAATCGAACCACTTCAGTAAGGTCAACGTGGGTTCATTGTTCAGCTCACGTAAGGTAAATTTATGAATTGCATGTAGTAATGATTGATAGAATTAGTTTAGAAAGCTTGGTTTATGTTTCTTAGCCGTATCTTGGAAAATACTAGAAAAGACACAACTACTGTGTACGATACTTGTTATCTCAACAATTTCAACTGTTTAGCTTACGTACTTTTTCCAGACGACGTCTGAGTTGACTTGATGATTACGTGCATGGACATTTGCATAAGAGAGCTTTGGCGACAAGAACTGATACTTAGCAATAATGGCGTGATATACTTTTCCTGTAATGCTTATCATTAGCTTATGATCTTTGGAACCAATAACGCAAGTTGACTGCGCAATGGTGTATGAACCGGTTCACTCTTGTCTACTGGGCTACAAGTACAAGCACTCTGTCAAGCTGGCGGTTTTCGTTATCTGAAAGCGGAAGATTTCGGCTACTTAGTGCACACGACGGCTTATTGTACTTCTGGAAACCTCCAGGATGAAGAAGTGAAGTGAAGGACAAGAGGACGATCAAATTCTGGGTGATAGGCGGGACGCAGGCGGGGTTCCTAAAATCTTCAGATATTACATCCTGACGCCGGAGAAACTCCCTAGAGGCCTTCCTCTCACCATAGAGAACTCTCTCCGAGGTCCCCCTCACACATTGCACGCTAGGGTAGACAGTTCCTTAAAGCAAACTCCACGGCCACAGGACTGGCCTGGTCATTCAACCCTAAAATATGATAAGGAAACGAAATGACAATAATGATGGAAAGTTCGCAACATTGTATAGTCCACCCCAGAATTCGCCTACCAACCAGGGAAAGCGACAAAAAAACCAAAGGCCAGAGTGGCCGGCCCAACGGGAATTGAACTCGAAGTTGCCAAATACGAGCCTCACACATTACCACGGAAAACAACATAATAATATATAAATACAAAAACAACGCGACATCTACCTGTTTCAACTTAGATTTTCTTAGAAATCATAACAACTGAAAATATTATTTTTCTCAACTGTCTTTCTTCCAAAAAGATTAACTTGGTGCCCTGGGAGGGGGAATCTCCATACTTACTATCTTAACCTCTATTTTGTTGTATATGTTAAGGTATACTACGTAAAAACGATGTAGTTTTTATGCTCTTAAATATGTACGGGACCAAAGAGGAGGTACAAAGGTTTAACATTTTATCTACTGTAATTATCTAAAGAATCACTCGACCATTTCGAATGATGACATACACAGCAAACAAACCAGAAATGGGCAGGACTTACACGGGCCAAGCAATAACCTACAAGTATTCCAAAAAGGGGCTTACTACAATGGTATAGTATTATTTAATTCACTTCCATCAAATATTAAGGAACTGAAAACTAATAAAAATAAATTCAAGTTAGCATTAAAAAGATATCTCATCACTCACACCTTCTATACAGAGGAGGATTTCTTTCATTAAAAAAGATAGCTGACTGTAAAATGTTACCAAATTTTATAACTACATTAAGTATAAATAATATTGTTTTAAAATTTATTAGCTCTAACGTACTCTACATAAGAACTACAACTTATTTACATACAAGTACACAATGTAATTATGTCGTAATCTACATCCTAGAGTAGACTAGCCTTCTTTAAGCTGGTCTAGCTCACTATAGGGTCTATAAATTGAGATGTTATGTTATGTTATTATTGTTCCACCACCAAAGGACACTTCACTTATAGACTTCCAGCATTATGAGAACTTGGAAGACTGTTGGGGGGAATACATTAAGGAAGTCAGACACATCCTTTTGTATAATATCAAGGAATTTTTCATCTGTTATTAGTAAAAGCCGGGATTGTACGAAATTAGTATTATAAGGGATAAAGAGGAGGATTAAACATAGGAATCCTCTACATCATTGTATAATAATTTCATAAGGAACGGAGGTGGTAAATGAAATCAATTCTTGTTGAAAAGAACTACTCGTTCAACGTCGGATAACCCAGTTAGTTTTAAATATAGGAGCTATAACTACTGTTGTTACGTAGCGGTAGTGTTATTACTACTTAGGTTCAAGAGATTATAAGCCTACTTATAACTGCACTAGTGACTTTGTGTTTACTGTTTGCGTTACCTGCTATAGAGAGCAATAACTGTTACGGTACTTCTTGTTACGAGTAATTGTCTGTTACTCTATAACATTGAAATATAGGGGTTCATGATCACAAGGTAAATTGTACACCTTAGCAATTAAAAAACTTAGTTTCAGATTAAAAATGTTGCACACTCAATGTGTTTCCAAGATTACTTTTTAACGTTGGAATGCACGAACATATTTTCCTTCCCTGTGAATCACATTAATAGAGTAGTTAGATATACATTAATTAGTGAAATAACTCCATATCCTTAGTTGCTTATTTCAACGTTCTAGAACAGGCTAATCTTGGATTTGAAGGGGAGTCGAATATGGGCTACAAATGAATACGTTCTAAATATATACATTAGTGCTTCAACCACGCAAGGGATTCCAGAGAAAGAAGATATTGCCAACACGACATAACAGGAAATAAGAATAAACGATTTTGTAAAGCGTTAAATACATAATATAGTGATAGTTTAATATTTTAAAATATGAAAAAGAAGCAAAACGTTATTGTATAACATTGGTTGGATGATGCTAAGCGCACCTAGTTGATACTTATATATCCAAAAGTTTAACAGAGTGGTAGTGCCACGTCATCTTGAGGAGTATATTACGTAATGGCGTTAATATAACTAGTTTTAAATAAGAGCTTAGCATACACATTGCATGTAAACTGACTGGCACTGAGTAACCGGTTACTTTTCTCTCGGCTGATTTTGGAATCGTTGAAATAATTTAACTATTACAAAGTAGCATTTACGCTATTGGCCAGCCCTAGATAGTAAAATTCACATATATATATTTTTAGCGAAACGTGCAAGTTCTTTTAATGTCCTTGTGTTGCGTCTCTTAGTTTTCTTGTGGGTGTCTGACAAGTTTTGAAGGGAGTTATTAGACAAAGACGAATGCTCATGGTCTTAAAATCGCCACTTAGTTTACCAGGGCGACCTCGGAAATACTGTGCTTCCTGCCACTTCATTCAGCCGTGGCGAACAGCTCCCCCGATACCGAGCTGCATTGCGTGCTGCAGGAAGACTAATGCTAGTTGTGATTATCGCATTCCACACATGCACTCTGGCTCCATGTTAAAACGAGGCTGTTATTTACTACATTATTAACGTGAGACATACTACAGAAGTCTTAGCATTTTAAAAGCGCCCTTGCCTATAAGAAAATGATGAGGTGAAGCTTACATTTTAGATAAACAAACAATTGATCAAAACTTGAAGATTTAGGTGCACATACGCTCAAAAAATAAATGAATTATCTACAGTAGAGCATAGCATCATTTTCCTTGCTCTAAATCAGTGTCAGCCAACTGAATACTTTATGACGTCAGCAGCAGCTGGCAACTGGCAGCTGGCAACTCAATGAAAAGTGTAGAGCATACGAGGAAAGGGGAAAACGAAGGTACTGTGAGCGAATGACTGACAGGATAATTGTACTTTGTACCTAGTGGCTGTAAGACGCAAAGCCTAACCTTATCTTTACTTTTCGCCTACAAGTACCTGAAGTAGTGTTACATCACACAACGTTTTCGTGATGGACGTTTTATTATAGAAGACAGTTAACGGCCTGAAAGACTGAGATCTTGTGCGGGTCATGCGGGGAACATTGCAATTGTTTTGGAAGAGGACATTGGAATTGTGAAGAGATCGCTTGTGAATTGGTTGCATCTTTTAAACCAGAGAGCTCTACACTTCTCGATGACAATGCAAGACCACATATCGACAAGTAGATTGGACGCACATTAATCAATTACAATTGTCAAACAACTTTTAGACAGCATAAGATCTGGGCATTTGTCTCCGCGATAATGGCGTTTTCTTCCTGTTAAAGCAGTTTTCTTTTTGGGAGGTGAATGGGCACAGAGATAGCTCCAGTATGCAGCAACTACTGTTTGCAACAACACATAAGCTCCTCCATTAACTCGTTTAAGAATGTCATATTCATCGCCATCGGATGTTGGTAGTACAATATACAACACAAAATTGGAAGCCTTACATAAAAACTAAAACACTTCAAAACACGTAAGATGAAGAAAACCGTATCGCATGAGCTCATCAGCATTATTAAATATGGCCGGTCGGAAGTCTAAAACAATTCTAAACATGAAAAATTAAGTGACAATAGCGAATGCTGTGCCATCTATCCTGAGATAATGAAAGCAGGTAGACTGGACGGCACCCTAATGCCATCTGCACGATACGAAGCAGAATATTCGGCTGCTATCGCTAGGGTCTTTTTTGACACGTGATGAAACAAGATGGCATGGTTACAGGGATGAGACCTAGAAGGTCAACTGTCCGCATTTCTGTATCAGGAGCGGCAGTTGGACGGCACCCGAATGCCATCTGCGCGGCACGAAACAGAAGATCCAGTTGCCATGCGCTAACGTCTCTGTGGATACGACGAAGCGGGTGATTAAAGGAATGAGACCTAGAAGGCTAACTGTCCGCCACACATCGATCTAAGAGTTATCCACTAACAGACCCGTCGCGATATCTCCATGTAGTTAAAGCGACGTAAAATAAATAGAGTAATAATAAGATTTCTAAGGAGCATTGGTATTGTCAGTGCACACCGAAGGCTATGTCTTATTGTATCAAGGTTATTTTAAATCAGGAGCGGCCAACACTAGGCCCAAACATTTGAAGATGTTTTGAATTGCCCGCCAATACCTCAGGATCGATGTGAACCTACGAAATTGAATAATGTACAATTGATATGACTTTTTAAATTGCAATCAAGTCTTACCTCAGCTGCATTCATTATTACGACACTAGATTTTCTAACATTCTCTTAAGGATGTGTGCGTTTTTAATGATACCTTATTATCATTTCATCATTACAAGCTCTTCCTCTGAAAAAGTAACATAGATTTATTAATAAATCCATTTTGCATTTCAGAGTCTGAGATTCATAAACACTACCCATCCTTGCAATTGGATGTAGAAATCCAGAACGACTCAGGACTTCGTGCTAGGTTTAAAGATCACGCACGTCTACTAATTGGACTGAATTTTCGAAATATATCCCTCTAGATCGATTTCCTGGAATTCACAATCTTGCTCAACGGCTCGTGATTCACTCCACATACATTTGTTAGCAAACTTTTTCTACCATGAATATTATTTAGAAAAATTGCGTTCAATATTACAGACGAACATCATACTAACATATTTATCTGTGCACATTGAACATTACACCTAATAGTGGGAAATTGGTAAACGAAAATAAAGTTCAAAAGTCACATTACATTACAGGTCTGCAAAATTCATTGGAATATTCCTATTAAATAGTGTGCTAAGGAGTATTTCTATTATAATTTAATGTGTCTCCTTTTATGATAATTTAAAAATGTGTAAATGTATATGATGTTCTTTAGGAATTTAAAGTTGTATAATAAGAATAACTGAATGATTTTTAAAACATGTTTTATATATCGGCCTACAGCTGCATTTACCTGAATGCCTTCAAAACATTTATTAATAAAATTTAGTTGGATGACCCTTCAAAAATAAATTCAATCAGTTTATTAGCTCAAGCACAAAATAGGTTGGCCACCACAGATTTAAACAATCTACTTAGGGGTTAGCGGTTGACGAGGCCAAATTATATGAATACAACTGAGAGCTGAAATTTATACTTCAAAGAAGAATAAAACGCTATACAACACTATCACAACGTTTGAAAGCAACAATTATGTGATGCATTCACATGACCTTCTTTACCCTTCATTATTTATTAGTGGGGATACAAACCATTCTTACTAAAGTTATTTTTCTATCCACTAGATTTTAATCAAAATAAACCTGTGCAGAAATAGTTGTATTACACATTTTGTTACAGATATAAAGACAACAGTGATAGTCAAATGCTTAAGAACTGGATGCCATATGCTGGCTTCAAAATTCCAAACAGTTTCCACGCAATAGCGAGAAACAACTGAATGTTGACGGGACTCCAAGAGAAGATCAAGTAATGAACAATTCGAACCATTAATAACGGGTATCTAGAAATGGATTGTGCCACAAAAAGGCTTATTGGAAATAAATTATGTGTTTTAAAGAGATCTAAATGTCTTGTGTATTAAGCTTTCGTCTATCGCTTAATGTTTACCAGTTACACAAAGTTATACAAAATTCCTTCCGCATGAAGAGGATTTCATAGGCTATTCCCCAAAAATTTAAGATATAAGGGTCATTCAAATGAAACACGGTCACTTGTGTAAAATAACAGTAATGATTTTATTAACTCAAAAATAGTCACCAAAGCTGTTGGTACATTTATCCCATTGCACACTAGCCGGTCGATTCCATCTTTGAAGAAGCTGCTGTTGGACCCAGGCCTGATCCGATTCGCACACTTCATCGTCCGTTGTGAATCGATGTCCGCGAATAGCTTGTTTTAGAGGTCCATAAACATGTAAGTCATAAGGTCAAAGGTCTGGATTGTACGGTGTTTCCCATCGAAGCTGCTGCAATGTCGTCTTCACCGCATTGGCATTGTGTGGGCGGGCATTATCATGCAGGAGAATAACGCCATTGGACAACATGCCTGGACGTTCCTACTTGATGGCTCGTCTAAGGTTCTATAAAGTGGCTTGATAACGCTGGGCATTGATAGTGGTTCCCCGTTCCAGGAACTCGACAAGCAATGGGCCCTTGTGGACACAAAAGGACATCATGACCTTACCAGAACTGGTTGCACGGCCTTTGCTTTCTTTGGAGGTGGTGAAGTCAAATGTTTCCAATGCTTGCTTTGACGCTTGCTTTCCGGTCCAAAATGGTGACACCATATTTCGTCACCAGTGACAATATGCGACAGAAAGCTGTATTCCTCTTCATGATAACGTTGCAGATGACTCAAAGACAGCGCCATTCGAGTATTGCGCTGTTCGGCGGTCAGTTGGTGGGGAACCCACTGCGCACAAACTTTTCGAAATTTCAAGTGTTGATGCATTATGGTGTGAATGGTACCCACGCTAATACCCAGTAACCGATGGATCTCGTCCACGGTGATTCTGTGGTTGACCAAGACTAAAGCATTCACTTCTGCAATCATTTCAGATGTGATGACAGGATGAGCCTGTCCAGGACGAGCATCGTCTTCCAGTAACCTTACGCCCCTTAAGGAATCTTTTGCGCCATTCCACCACACTTGAACGACACAGACTGTATTTACCGTACGCAGCCTTCATCCATCGATACATTTCATGGCCTCCAACTCCCTTCACCGTTAAAAATTGAATCACTCCTCGTTGTTCCTGCTTACTCGCCTTCATATTTAGTAGTGGACGATAACTTGTGTGACCACCCTCTCTTCGGCGTGAAATCACACTGTCGCTATGCAACGTCAAACGTTGCGCACGCTGCAGTCGCTCTACCAATAGATGGTGCCACCATATACACAGTTACAGTAGGAACGATGGTTCTGTGCCGGTGAAGGCTCGTTGCGCACTGGTTATCTGTACAGTGAGCGAGCCCCCAATTCTCGGGCATGCGCAGTGAGTGCCATTGCTTCAGTCTAGCGGCAGCAGTAGCTCGAGTAACATCTCTCTTGCCAGCCGTCTGTTGATGCTACCTTGAACGTTGTGTTTATAAATTAGTCACTATATGTTTCTTTACGGGCGTCATTTCAGTTTCTGCATTGGGGGGCCAAGATTGCTTGGAGCAGTTTCACAAATGTTCATGTGGATTGTAACGATATATATATATATATATATATATATATATATATATAATGTTTTATTTCTTAAATGTGAAATATTGCTATTAATAGTACAATTGTAATGTTTCATTTGGTAGAGCAATAATTTTGCTCGTAACCTAGGAGAGGGGGACAATTGACCCCCTGCCTCCCTAAATGACGCCCCTGTGTTTCTGTAATTAAACTTGGATTGCATATAGTTATTGTGTATTTTGGTGTGTTTATTAGAGGTTCTTGCCTTCTGCGACGTTTTATGTAAAAATAACAAAGGTTAATATAACACAAAATGATGGGGATAAATACAAAGGAATCGCTAAAAGAAAAACTAACCCCTACCTTGCCTCTCAGATCTGTCTTGGTGATGCATAACGCACTGTACCATAGTGTACAGTTGGAAAAGGTCCCATCGCCTCATACCAAAATACGACACAGAACTTGCCCCATTCTATGAAAGGATGCTAAGTTTGGAGCTTTACAACCTAAATTAGGGTCAAAACGTATTCCGAAAATTTACGTTGATAGTTTGTAGGCCATGCGCACAATGCTCTCCGATTACCGCCCTAGTCTTCGGGTCTTAATCGAGTAGAACTCATCTGGGCTGATATAAAGCAATGGGTAGCTTGGTAGAACACCCTTTTAAACTACATGATGTTATTGATTAAGCTTAGCTAACAGCATGTTGAGGACATTAGCGTAGAAACGTGGGAAAATGCCTCTCAACACATTAAGTAGGAAGACAAATGCATTGAAGAACAACAAGGCCTGTTTGAAAATGTCTTAGAAGGTTCTGTAATCCTGGTTAGGAAATATAGTGACAGCGAACGAGAAGAAGGCTGATGACGATGAAAGGGAAAGTCTTGCAGAAGAAAACGACGGTGGTGATATGCCTGGTGTAGAGTGTTTATCACACTAATAAAGTCCCTGCTTGTTTAAGACAATGCATTTACGTGACAAGGTTTGTGTATAATGTGTAAATATAAAAGAATGATAGAGCAATCTGAACATGGTGACAATAAACCAGTCATGCAGTGATGTGGTGTATGTTTATGTCGTATCAGCAAAGTCCCGCGTCTTCCAGCAGGCAGGCAAGCAGGCAGAGAGCTGCCTGGCGTTAGACATAGACTCTCTTCAGTGCGCGAGGAAACAAGGTCACCGGCACAGAACCATCGTTCCTACTGTATGTGGTGCCACCTTACGTGTAATGCAAAGTTAGACGCACTGACCAGGTTTCATTTGAATGCCCCTTATATATTTGCCATGCAATTATCTTTAATATATGGTATTTTAATCAAACTCGTTAGAGCTATTTTTTTAGAATTATAAATGTCGACATAAATTTCCATATAAAGTTGGTTTGGGGTAAGGGGATTTTCTTTAAGATCTTCGTGTCACATCTTTAGAAGGTGCTGAACTTGAATACCAAGTTTGATGTTTATCGGACTTTTCGTTTTTGAGTTATGGTGTTGACACACACACACACACACACACACACACACACACACATGCACGTACACATGCACATTTTTCTAAAATAGCTTTATTTGGATTCAGGGGGCTCAAAACATGTATTTCTGGTGAAAATCTCGGTATCACATTCATGGGTGGAATTCAATACCATCTTTACCTACTATGTACGTGGTAAGAAAATAAAAACCAAGGAAATTAATATGAACGAACTGTGTAAGTAGAATAAACATACATTCTGGGAAAATATCGATTAATAAGGTGAACATTAATTCATTCGCAGTTATTTTATGGAAATGTATTTCTGGTTTGTAACATCGTTTGATTAAAGGGAACGAGTAATATGTGATATTATGTTATTAAATAATTAGTCAGGGTTCATAAGAAGGCATCCATTGGTTTCAATTTACTTTTCCCAGCATGCAAATCCAGGTCTTTGTGTGGTGTAAGCTCTTACGGTTATGTGGACATTTGTCTTGAGATACAGCCTGTCATATAATTCCTAAGCAAAGGAAAACATGGTAATCTACTAGTGAAAGACCTAGAGAGAATGGAGGATGTGGCATTCAGAGCTTGAGTCTCTTTATTGCCTCTCATGTATGTTGTGAAAATGAGCAATGTAGCGGTTGCTCGAAAGGAGTGCTTTTGTTGCTGTATGGTGTCGTTATATTGTCCCTAAATGAAAATCCTTGTATAACATTCATATTAATTTCTGTAAGCATTACCATTTATTTTTATGCCTATTCTACAAACTCTTAATATAAAGTAGATACTATTTTTACTTTCTTTACACTACCTGCACATAGAGGAAGTATTGCATTCCATTAAAAAATTCGATACTGACATTTCACTGGAAATAAACGTTTGAGTCCTCTTGAACCCATAAAAGAGCATTTTCAGACAAAAGTCCGTATATGTGCGTATGAGCGTGCATGAATAGCATAACTCAGAAACGAAATTTATGATAAATATAAAACTTGATATTTAAGTTTAGTAGCCCCGAAGATGCGAGAAACCCCCAAACCAAACTACACTTTACTTGGAAATTTATTTGAATTTTTGCAATTGATTTATTTATACCTTTAACTATAATGGTAGATTATATCGGTGGCTTTTTACCTTTAGAATATATTGCCTCTCGGCAATGATGTTAACTCGTATACAATTGTCATTGGTTTTCTAGTTTTTCTTTGGGTTTTATACATTACATCACACACACATACACACAAATGCACACACACACACTCATTCATACTTCCAAACTTTGAGGAAGATAGGGAATATCTTGGCTGGAGAAAAGTTTTCACCCCAGACGGGAATCAAACATAGCACCCCTCGTACAGCATACAGGTACTCTACCGACTGAGCTACGAGGTAATCTCTGAAAATGTTTACTTAAATATATTAAGTTATTTACAATACAAAATGTATATTTTGAACTCTCTGGGAATAGTCTGTAAATTCCCCTTCATTTGAGAAGGTATTTTATATAAGGAATAGACAAAAACATACTATAAAGACGTAGTTCTTTAAACACAAAATTTTCAAATAAACTTTTTTGTGACATCAGCCATTTTAGAGATATCTGTTATTATTGGTTTGAATTTTTCAATCTTCGGTTGCTTTTCCGATATCATGGAAAGAGAGTAAAACTTTTAGGACAGTATATAGGGCTCGTTTTAAAACATTTGTCTGTCGCATCTCCTGTATCCACTCTGTGCCTACAACGAAATTTATAAAGAAATCATTTCTGCAAGCATTTATCTCGATCAGCCTAAAGTAGATAGAAATATGAAACTTTTATAGCAGTAGATTGCAGAAGAGATATCAAAATAAAACGATAGTGGGTAGAGAAAGTAATTTGAATGTCGCTATTACTTTTTTATCCTGAAAAGAGTATGAAGTTTCATAAACATCACATGGCGATCCGCTTTTGAAAAACCTGACTATCGCCATAGCCTACTGTATCCTTCTTGTACCTTAAACGTCGTCCTCCGTGGACTAGTGGTACCGTGCTAGCCTCTAGTTCCCAAGGTCACGGGTTCAAACCCGGCGGAGGGGGATGGATTTTTTTCGGGCGTAAAAATGCTTAACATGGCTTCCTTCGGAAGGGAAGTAAAGCCGGTGGTCCCGTGTCGTAGATTTACGGCACGTAAAAGAACCTCAAGCCTGATAAAGAGGCCTCTGAGCAAAATTACCGGTCTTTCACGCCCAATATAGAACGGGACGCTAAGGACCATAGTAGTTAAAGAGCGTCCATAAATAAAAAATAAAATAAATAAATGTACCTAAAACGAAATGTGCAAAGGTGTAATGAAACTTTATCTCTAGTAACGAGAAGTAGATAGAAGAATAAGCTTTTGTAAGAATAGTTTGTAGAAGAGTGAGTAGCAAAGACATGTGAATGTAACACATCGGTTTTTCTGTACACTATCATGTATGGTAAATATTAACCCGGATGAGTTTCATATACGTAATATAAGAATCCAAGAATCTAAGAGTCGTCCTGCATAGTGTAGTGGTTACCACGCTAGCCTGTAGTTCCCGAGGTCGCGGGTTCAAACCCGGCGGAGGGTGATGTCGTAGATTTATGGCACGTAAAAGAACCTCAAGCCCGATAAAGAGCCTCTGAGCAAATTACCGGTCTTTTACGCCCAATATAGAATGGGACGCTAAGGACAATAGCAGTTAAAGAGCGTCCATAAATAAAACTCAATTTCAATTTCATGTCAGTCAAAATATTGTCTATATTTTGCATGATCTTACGAGAAACGAAAGAATGGTCATTTAACATTTCAAGGTGCATTGCAAATGGTAGCAACATTCAAGTGAATGATAGAGAATATTTAGGAAGGTTTTAATGTTCCAAGTACTTTGACACAAACTATATATTTTATCAACATTTGAAGTTTTTGTTGAAATAAATTTTATGTAAAACACCCAAAAGATGTACATAAAATTTAATGAGAGGATTTCTAAGTTGTTTATAGAAATACTTGCATTGATTATTGCACTTAGTCAAACGTTACTTTATTGAAAACCGTTAAACTCAATTTTTGGTTAACAGAAAAAATTAAATTATTTTTACACGTAAAGGTGTATTTTCAATGGGAGAATTGCCTTAAAACTTTCGACTTGCGTCCTTAAGGATCCATGGTACTGAATTTGCTTTTTCTACAAATTTCAAATAATGTAGTTGAAATTTTTGTCAGAGATTTTTTCAGGATAATATGCTCTATCTAATTTCCCTTGAATATCATTAACGTATAAAAATTAATTTCTATATAAGTATCCCCAATGATGCACATTCGAAAATTTTAAGTTTTTAAATTTTGTATATAATTCCTCGATTGCAGTTCTTTAAATCAAAAGTTACACTTCGTGCAGCATTTGAACTTTACCTGAAAAGAATGTAGTATGTAAAACCTTTAATGTTCTAAAGGTCAGTAATATGCTAAAGTTAAAGCCCTAAATCCAAAAGTGTACCTATATCAAGAGAAACCTACTTAGATCTCTTCATTTACCTTCAAAACACGTATACTGAGAATTTGAAAGAATTTGAATAAAAAACATGTAAAGAGAAACATTTTCAAGAGGCAGAAATGCAATTTGAAAAAACGTATGAAGATAAACACTTTAAAGCGGCAGAAATACAAGAAAATAAGATATCACAAAGTCGAGTTTTGAGCTTTTACTTGCTTGTTGTACATATCTGGTTTGTCTCCATTTAAACCTGTTGTTTGGGTATTAAAATTTCTAGAAGTACAAAACACAATAGAAATTTTATGAAATTTAGTATCCAGAATCCTCAAAAGAGATTTGATTATGAACTTTGGTTTTATTCGAGTTTTCCTTTTCCAGTTATCTGTTTGCTAGCAGACAGACTGCCAATAGATAAAGATTGCTATATTGGATTCATTCCTCAAAACGTGAAAGTAGGCATTTGTGTTAAATTCTCGATATAGAATTTTGAGACGGATTGTTGCAAATAAAGTAAATTAAGTCATTCAGATATTCATTGGAAACATATTCATTAATACGGGTAGACAGACAGATACTCAGACAGTATTTAGGATAATACTGAGCCCTGATACCAACAGTTTTAGTGATGTTTAACGCCTGTTCTTACTACATACGACACCACAGGCGGTGGGCACTGATGATACACGAAATGAAATGATAGAAACAACAATTTTGGAAGGAAACGTTCGAGGTCTGTATTTAGGATACCACCCTGGCATTTGCCAATTATAAGAACTGAGGAAAACCGGAATAAACCTAGTCAGAGAGTACGATCCTGGCGGGATTTGAACTGCAGTCCCATTCGCGAGTCTGTGCCTTAACGATCTCGGTCACCCGTGTCGGTGTGATACCAACAGCCACACTTACCACATGCTCCGCTTCAATCCCTAATCGAAAAATTTCCGAAGCAGATATGGGCTATATAGCAATAGGAAACTAAATATGTAAACCTGGAGCAAGTATGCAAATTTTGCATTTCATGAACATTTTATCATACTACGCAGAATGAGAGAGTAATGGAAGAAGGAAAGGATTCCGCATTTTAGCCGAAACAAACCGAGCCATTTTATTTCTCTAGATAACCATACCACAATTTCTAACACAAAATGTAACTGAGATAATTACAAAGATCTTTTAGAACACATTTTATCATGCAGTCTGTTGACGATGATCTCTCCGACATATAAACTTAGTGACATATATCCACTATTCAAAAGAAGAGTTTTGTGGTTTACGCTTAATAAAAATAAATGGTTCGTAACTTGGTGCTTTTAAAAATAAATGTTAAACTAAACGCCTTTTGTCAGAATACTTAGTTATTATCATGTGCATTTTCATTGTTTACTAATTGAAGTTTAACAATTACGTGTTAACGCTGAAATATTCTGATATAAAGTCTTCTGATGCTCTATTGTGTTTAAAAATTACTGTTGCTGTTACTGTCCCATTCTATGAACTTCCCCGGAGTTAAATGTCTCAGAATAGTAAACGAGCCACGTTTACAATAAGACATATACGAGGGCCATTTGAAAAGTTTTCCGATAGAAGCATAAAATGATGTCACTAATATTGAATTTTTTATTATTTTCAACAAAGTCTCCCTTGACATAAAAAATAACACTTGGTCTAGCTAGGCTGCATGGAATTTATTCCTTCACAGAAGCCAAAAAGGCCTGAAAATACGCCTCAGATTTAAGTTCTTCATTGGACGAAAATTTCTTTCCACCAAGGAACTTTAGTTTAGGGAACAGTTGGAAGTCTGGTGGAGCTAAGTCAGGAGAATAAGATAGATGTGGCAGCAAATCATACCCCACTTCGTTGATTTCGCCATTGCAACTTGGCTCAGATATTTGCACACTGATTCGCTTCTGATCCTGAGTCAGCATTCGCGACACCCATTCCAATTTCATTCCAATTCTTCTTTAAAAATATGAAACGCAGAGCTTCAGCAATTTCGTACACCTTCATTCGGAGATACTGCAGAACCACGTAGTGCACTTTATTGATGATTTGTGGTATTCCGGCGGATTTCGGTCTTTCAAACATCCAATCCGTCATCTTCCAAACCTTCATGGCCACTTTCATGGCCCACTTGAAAAGGTTGAAAATAATGATGCACAGTTCCCTAGAGTGTTTTTCATATATATTCATATACCAAATGGCCAAAGCAAGCCGTTCTTTGCAACTTTATGTTTTCCGCATACATAAGTGCAAAAGAAGTTGCCACGTAACCTATTTTCAAAGGGGCAGTGCAGGTATGAAGCAAAACTTCACTGAGGTAGTCCTTGCTCTCTGCATGTGTTTACTTCGTGGTTCCGTACTGAAAAGCGTCGCGTGGTCCCTGCTTACAGCTCGAGCTAGGTCATTCAAGCAAATGGGTAATAAGTGACAGGTTCACCAACAACGAATGCACAGATATGGCTATGATCTATGAGAAGACGCACCGAAATGCAGCTGAGGCTCGAAAACAATGTTCTGAAGGTTTTCCTGCGTGACGTCTGCCTTCTGCGTTATTCGACGTAGAGAGATGCAATTAAAAACCGATGGATCATTCCAGTACTATTATGTTTTGTTCATCAATTTTTCTCATCGTAATTAGGACAAAGAAGAGCTGTGGCTGACCTGAAAGTTCAAGGACTTCAACACAACGGATTTTGAAGGAGTGAAACTAGCATCCCTATAAACTACACTTACACCAAGAGTTTTATGGGGGCGATTTCCAGAACCGCGTACCTGTTTAGAGAAGGCTCTTAAAAATAAGCGAAAATCTGGTTTTCATCAGGCAGGTATTTATGGGGAGATGAATATTATTTCGTCAATAACTTCAATGCATATAAACATAATCTCCATTATTGCACTGCTGAGAATTACAACTGGTTACAACCACAGCACCCGCAGGCTCAGTGGGGTGTTAACATAGGTACAGCATTCTTGGAGACATCATTGGACCAGTTTATTTGGCTCCTAGCCATATTGGGCAGCTTTATTTACAATTCCTCCAGAATGGGGTGAATATTGAGAACCATGTTACATTTTAGTTACCTCTAAATCACTGGTTTCAGTACAATGGTATACCATTCCATTATATAAAGGAACTAAAGAAAATCTCAACGAAGATGTACTCTGGACAGTGAATAGGTCATAGTGGTGGCCAGCGAGATCGTCCCCCGAATTTTTTTCTTATGCAATATATCAAAGTCAGGGCTTATGAAATGAGAGCAGAAAGTTAAGAAAGTATAAGTCATGTCTGTGCTTCAATATAAGAAGAAATTTTAAGACGTGTCCACGTTGATACTGAGAGGCGCTTTCATCAATGCATCCACCAAGGCGGACGTGTATTTGAACACGTTTATTATGAATCTAATATTTATGATGTACTAATAAAATATCATTCTAGCATAGCTTTAAATGAGCATAAATATATACAAAATAGCATTCTGTTTAATCTTGTCAACTGTGTTACACCGATTGGTACAATATGGTTGTATTGATTGTAGATTAACGTAATATAATCATATGTGTCTTAGCACGTATGCTCAGGCTTTTTCCCAAAGGAAATCCTGAATTCTTGTTTATGCGCAAATTGGTTAGTAAATAATCGACAAAAACAAACACACAGAGACACACATGCACACTCACATTCAAACACCAGATCCTGGACATACAATGAAATGTTCTTGATTAAAGAAAACTTTCTGGAGCCCAGCCAGGAATCGAATCCAGGACACCTCGTACAGCTGGTAGGTGCTCTACCGACTGCGCTACGGAACCAGCCATAGCAGTTAATGTTTATTTTAAAGCATTGGTCTTTCATTCAGCAAGGTTTTCTCTCTGTCGGTATGGAATCCGCTTTACAGTTCTGCTTAGGCAAACCTTTTAGCATCTGCGCTATCCGGGATGAACATTCTTTAACCAAGAACGCTTATGTGGGCCACAGGTGCATGTACCCTTCCTTACAAAGTACGTAATAACCGCACGATACTCGATATTAGCTATATTTCCCGTATACACATGTTTGCACTATTACAAACAGTTATGCCTACTGGGATTGTTGAACGATATCTATGTTTTTTCACAAATGTTTCCTTGAATTACGGCTAATATTGAAAACAATGCTGCTTCGGTTTTGCTACTGCAATCTGTTGGTTATTCCATCAAAGAACTTGATATATATGTCTCATCGAAAATACATATTTTGAGGCTCCCTGAATCCAAAGAAAAACGCATTTTACAAAAAAACTCGTGCGTGTGTGTATTTCATTTATATGCATGTGTGAATAGCATATCTCATTAACAGAAAAGTCGAATAAATACGAAACTTGTTTTAAGTTATGCGTCTTCAAAGGATGCAGCGCAAGGATTTTTCAAGAAAATACCCTCATCCCAAAATACCCTATGCTGATAAATTCTTAATTATTGTTAATTTACTAAAATGACTAATAACATTTTTTAGTTTTCTGCAAATAGTCTGTAAAGTCTCTTTATTCTGAATGGATAGTGTATACTTTTGCGTAACTTTAGTCGCAAGGGATAGACAAAACTTTCTACATAAAAATTTAGATCTCGTTAAAGTTCACTAATGTCTAATAATTTTGTTGTGGCATTAACAATTTCCGAGATATTCTTTTTATTGGTTTGAATTTTTAAACATTTCAAAAATCATGATTTGATTGTTTCTCGCGGTCATGATAGAAATATGGAATTTCAACTCCAGCATACAGCGACCGACTTTTTAAATATTTGGCTATCGCTTCAGGCTCCTGCAGCCCCTTTGAATATACAACGAAATGTGTAATGAAATATTTCTGTAAATGTTTATCTCAAAATTGAATTAAATTGAGTTATATTTATGAACGCTCTTTAACTGCTGTGGTCCTTAGTGTCCCGTTCTTCATTGGGCATGAAAGTCCGAAAATGTTGCTCAGAGGCCTCTTTATCAGGCTTGAGGTTCTTTTACGTGCCGTAAATCTACGACACGGAACCACCGGCTTTACTTCCCTTCCTAAGGATATTTACGCCAGAAAAATATCCATCGCCCTCCGCCGGATATGAACCCGCGATCTCGAAACTAAAAAGTTTACCTCGATTAACAAGACTTAGACATAAGTATTAGCCTTTGTAAGAATAGTATGTGGAAGAATGGGCAGAGAAAGTAATATAATTATGATGCATTAGATGTTTAAGACACATACTGCTTTTTCAAATTACATTGAAATCGATTTTAATTTATTTTGTGTGCTGAATATGGTCCGCGTTTTACAAATAACCCTGAATACCAACTGACATCGAATTTTATTCCGCTCTTGTTCCACAGATTTTATCTAAGAGTCTATTGCAATTAAAACAAGTGGGTTTTTAAATCACTCTAATACAGCAACACATTAATTTAATTTAGTAATTAACTCAGCATTATCCATGTTGTATTAAATAATTAATGATTACATACCTTCAATACAACCCTAAGCACGATCCGCATTTGTATGCCAGTATTAGATACAGACTCGATCCGATTTTCTTCTCTAGCGGGAACGGATTTGGGAATACAGTTGGAACTGAATTAATTTACATGTTATATGGAGTAAGAAAACCGGACTCTGATCGCTTTCTTTATCCCGTGCAATCGTAGTAAGTATTAACAATACTACAGCCATGACCTTAAGGGAAACAATAGGCTCTTTTATGTGAAAACTATCCTGAGAATTCAATTCCAAGAAAATCTAATTATGATTTTTTAATTTTTGTACCCTCACTTGCTCTTTAGAGCCGTGACATAGTAAATACCTCGTCAGTTCCAAGAAGGGACAATATTTCTCCATGCCAATAGGAGATGGCGATAATAAAATATCGCCCAATTCTCCTCGCCCACAATGTTAGAAGCCTTAGGTGAATCACATAATATATAACTGTCTTTAACATCGAAATGATTCTTTTGATTTTGTGAGCATGAGCGCACACAGAAGCTAAATCTTTATTTCAAAAATTTAATTTGGAAATTTTTTCAGATGTATTATTTTAAGTGATCTACGATAAAATATTTTTTCTCTCAGAATATTACTTATATTCTCTAAACATATGCATTATCAGACATTTTAAGAAGTACAATTTTACAATATAACCTCATGTGTTGTCTTAAAATACAATGAGAAAGCTGCGACCACATTTGCATGACCGTTCTTACAAGGAGCAATCTGAAGGTGTAAACGTGTGGTTGCGAGAAAAACCCTTTTTATCAAAGGTTGGCATATACAAAATTCTAAAACACTATCGATTCGAACCGTTTCGAAAAAAAATTCCTTTGGGCATTTTTCTAAAGACTCGATTAATTTATATTAGTAGCAAAAGTATGGGAAAATCCCTCTTAAGGAGGTATATCTGTACCGTCCGTATACGTTTGCGATTTTGTGTAATTTATCAATTATGTTTAAAACTAAAATGGCAATTTATTTTAGAAAAATAGCGCTCTATCTTTAAACCTCACGAAGTTATAAATTTTATGTATCCATGAAGCAAAAACACGTTTTAAGTGAAAATTATGAAAAATGGGTTACACATTCTATTTTAATGACAGGGTTACTTTAACATATTCTTGGATAAATGAATGTGACTGGTGTTAAGATTTGTAAGTGGAACTGCCTGAGTTCAAAAGTAATTTCAAATTTGCTTACATCATGTTATGCCATTCGTCACGCACCAAGATTCAACTCAGCAGTTGACACAATTGAAGTTGGCATCCTTTTTAATGCAAAAGGTTTGTTTTTTGAAAGTGTGAAATTACCTTTCGAGCCTTACTGGTTATTTAAATTTTCTTACTTAGTCGACTTATCGTCATCATATATAGGGCGTAAACCCCCATAGGACTTACAACCACATCTAAGGTCAGAGGCCTGTTGAGGAGTAAACGGACATTGAATTAGAGAATGAAGAACTCGGAAGGGGGGGGGGGAGGTCGGCCCAGTGAGACAGGAAAAACATGATATGAAATGAAGGGTGATGATGGAGCAATTAGTGGAATGAATGGCGGGGGGAACCAGCGAACCCGGAGAAAATCCACTCCGACGCCGCAGCTTCGTTCACACAAATCCCACATGGCCACTCCTGGGATCGAATCCGAGTCGCCTTTGTGGGTGGCGAGAGGTCCAACCGCTCGGCCACGGCGTCAAAACTTAAATTTATGATAGGTGTATGTATTTTTCCAAAAATTATGTAATGCAATGTTAGCTGAAGCTCAAGTTCACCTGATTTTTCATGGTCTTAAGTGTGGAAATTATTTTCGTTGCGAGTATTTCCACTACGCGCAGAAAGACTAACACATTTTAAGGGGGGACTATTTTTTCCTATTAGAAGAGTCATTTTGGGGAATTATCTAGGAACGACAAAAGTTAGAAAATAACATTTTATTTAATTTGGAGTATTATATTCTTTAAGGCGTGTATTTTGGGTAAATAGATCCATATTTATCTAATATGTTCCTTATCTTCTACAGTAACAGTTAATGCAAAGGTTATCTTCGCTAAGATATATACAGAAGTAAAATAAAATGTAAGAAATGACCGAGGTTGTGTTCATCAGTGAATGTTTATTGAATGACGATAGAATGTATTTATAAATTTGGTGATGTTCGAAGCATCTCCCATTCATTAATGCAGCACGCCCACCTAGCAGGGCGCGCATCCCCTCTTGCGGTCCCCCACCGCTAGGAACACCTCGACGACGCCTGCTCGCGAGTACCATCCACAGCAAATATAAATTCTACTCCGGGGTAAGCTCCCTCAGACGACACTCTCTCGGCTCTGCGACTCGAACGGGCTGCAACTGCTTTTGCGCGACATACGTACTCTCACCGGGATTAATTCCGGCTTACATTTCGGAGGGGACGGTAAAGGGCTATCTACAGTTTACAGGCATCGCTGACACCTGTTGCAAGTTCACTCAACTCAACACAGGTCTTGGGGTTGCTGAAGCTAAGGTAAGTCTTCAGAAAAACTAACATACCTCATCTCTCTTTTGGGAACTGTGTCACTATATTTTCTCATAAGAAGCAGACATTGTTGTTAAACCGAATTTTCAACGAGTCTATCGGAACCACCAGCCCGGAAAAGCTATAGCTCTATATAAAAAGGTACCACAGAATTGTCATTTTAAAATTATCTTAATATTTAAAATTTTTAACCTTCAGTTACTACCTCATAAGGATTAATCTATTAAATTATTACCTTAAATTACATTTTAATAATAGTTCTGTAAAAATATTCAGAGTCCTTTTCGATGCGAAGTTACCACAGATATTTACTTTCATCTGGCTGACTAGACTTTTAAAGAACTCAGAGAAGATTGCAATACGATTTTTGGATCACTCAGATGCCGAAATTTAAGATAAGAGTTTTATATAAACTTTTGGCCTTACAATAATTACAGAGCAAAAGCTTGAATAATCATTTGTCGCTTTCTATGTGTGATTAGCAACGTATGCGAGATACTTGTATCTTACTAACGATAAGTTAACACTATGACAGGAAATTACCAGAAAACGACAATCGTCACGAACTTATTTGACAATACTCCGCTAGAGAATAGTTAAACTCTGAAATTTCATTTGTTCTTTGCCTAATCCCACCATATTCAAGAAGCACTGCGTTTTATGTAACTTTCAGCCCTATCTATTTTGTAGTTTCGATCACGAAGGGATCAGTTAACTGCCGGTTTCATCATAAAATGCAAATCGTTGGCTTACGAATCACTTTTCTTTCTACAAGTGGGTAACTAAGTGTTTAGCATTTTAAAATAACTTATCTTATAGGAAGGGGCATATTATATTCCATTAGTTTTTAAAATATCAGCATTTATTACTAAACTTGATCTTTTGGGGAAAAGGAATTCAAAGCTCCGTAAGCAGTAGTAGACGCAGTGTTAAATCAGCACAATTTTAACTAGCCACTTTGCTGTGTCTTAATGAAGGTATTAAACAATAACTCATTTAGAGCTTGCAAGAAAAGTACGAACTTCAAATATGGTAATAAAATTACTATACTTTATCACTGTACTCCGTAATTACACAATAGCTACGTAATCGATAGTCTTTGTCTAAAATAACTTTCAAATATTTTACTTTTTATGACCCTCATTAAATAAACAGTATTGCAAACGCGTGAGTATAACTGCAAACGGCGTTGTGAATTCGAACCTTCTGGACATATCCTATGTTTAAGATTTGATTTCAGCAATTTATGTTCACGGGAGTAATCCAAAATCTGTAAGGAATCGGACCACTGAAATGATAAATTCCACGATTTTTAATAAATATAATTGAAATTACATCCATTGTTTTGTATGGTGTACATATTAGAGATTTTAAATTTTTAATTCAAATCTTTTTTAAACTTTTCGAGATATTAATTATATACAAAAGTTTTATGAAGTGTTTTGTAAAGAGTCGCGTGATGGAAGTTAAAAAAGTAACTATAACTATTTTGAACATTCCTTTTGCAAAATCAGGGATTATTGTTTTACCTACGCCCTACAGATTTCCAGAAAATTAATAGTGTATAATTCCACCTTTAAACGAAAAATAGAAATGCATATTTATTCTCTTCTTTTTACCTTAGGTAGAGCAAGTATTGCATTTGATCCAAAAAAATCGATATTAGGTTTCACCAAAAACACGCATTTTGAAGTAGCCTGAACCCCCCCCCCCCCAAATAAAACTAATAATACAAAGGAGGAAAGAAATAAAAAGAGCATTTCTAGAATATGGTGTGCGCACGTGTATCCGGAGCACAATAATTAAAAAAATCAAATATATCATGCATGCCAATAAATACCAAACTTAGTATTTAAATTCAGCCATTTCTAGGGATGCGACACGAAAACTTTCAATAAAATACTCCCAACCCGAACTAACCCTTTACAAGATTTTTTTTACTTTCTCAAAAGATGGCTTTAAAGATTTTTATTGAAATACCATAGGTTTCCGATATTTAAGCGACAAATAAAATGTATATCTTGCATTTCTTGCGAATAGCCTCTGAAGTTGTCTTCCTTCTTATATAACGTTGTGTATGTGTATAACTTGTATAGTACAAGAGAAAGACAAAAACTTAGCATAGAAAAAATGTAGACCTCGTTGAAACACACACTTTACTCATGTTTTGTACATTAAACATTTCTAAGATATTTGTTATTAGTTTGAATTTACAAATACTTTATGCGTTTTTGAAGTGCTTTTATTTTTACTTTCTTTACTACGTGCATTGATGTTCCATCCACCTAAAACTTTAATACGCAGATTTCACCGGAAATACATGTTCTGAGGCCCTCAAAGTGCAATAAAAACATTTTTAATATCTCTATTACGTATAAGTAGGGGAAGTATTGCATTCCACCAACAAATTAGATACCGAGATTTCGCCACAAATCCAAATAAAACATTTTTGAAAAAATGTCCTTGTGTGCCTCTATCTGTCTGTGTGTGTTTGTGAACAGCATTAACTCAAAAACGAAAAGTCAGATAAATACCAAACTTGGTATTTAGGTTCAATATCTTACAAAGATACGACATAACTCTGCATTTTTAAAAAATTTTGATTTAATGAAAATGGCTCTAACAATTTTGATTAAAATTCCATACAATAAATATATTTACATCACAAATAAAATGCATGTCTTGAACTTTAGGAGAATAACCTATGAAGTCCTCTTCATTCGGAAGGAATTTTGTATAATCTGGTATAACTGGTAAACGTTAAGCGATAGATGAAAACGTAGATCTCTTTAAAAACACATTTACTCAAAATAAGTTTTTTGTGGCATAAGTCGTTTCTGAGATATACATTATTAAAGGTCCGAATTTTTCATTTCTTGGTCATTCTCTTAAGCCTTTTCAACATCCAGCTGTTTCTCGTGCTTGCATGGAAACAGTATGGAATTTTAAGGCTAGCATATAGCACCCAGTTCTTAAATAGTCGCTGTTCCCTTTGTTTCTATAACGAAATGTATAATGTAGCTATTTAGGTAAAAGTTTATTTGGATTAAAATGTAGTAGATAGAAAAACAAGTAGGATTAAGAATAATTTGTTTTCTTACTAATAAATGAGAGAGGGTAGAGAAAGTCGTGTGAATGTATCACGTCAGATTTTTTAGAAAAAATGTACGTGTGTGAGCCTGTGTGTATGTGTATGTGAACAGCATAATTCAAAACCGAAAAGTCGGGTAAACACCAAATTTGGCATTTAAATTCAGTATCTTCCAAAGATGCGACACGAATATTTTCAAGAAAATCCCCCCACACCAACTACACTTTACATCGAAAACTTTTTTAAATTATTGATTTTCTAAAAAAGGATCTAACGAGTTATTAAAATACCACGGATTAAAGAAATTTACATGACAAATGAAGGTATATCTTGAATTTTATGGGAATAGCCTGAGAAATTCTTTCAATCGGTATAACTGGTAAACGGTAAGCGATAGAGAAACCATGCTATACAAGAAATGTAGAGCTCTTTAAAACACCCAAATTATTTCAAATATTTTTTTGTGGCGCGAGCCATTTCCGAGATATCCGTTATTAATGTTTCGAATTGTTCAATGTCTAGCCATTTTTTTATCGTACCGATTTTCAATTGTTTCTCGCGAAGTCATTGAAACAGTATTGAATTTTAAGACCAGCATAATTCTTAAACATTTGATAATCACTATTCCCTTTGTATCTATAACGAAATGTGTAATGCAGGAAAGGTTGATTTCGATAAAAATGAAATAGATAGAAAATAAACTTTCGTAAGAGTAATTTGCGTACCTGCTAATAAACGACAGAGGTTAGAGAAAGTCATGTGAATGTAACATCAGAACTTTTTCTGCTGTCATGCAAAGAATGAAGTTTCAAAGCGATCCACTTTTTAAAGATTTGACTAGCGCTTCAGCTTACTGAATTGCTCTTATACCTACTATGAAATTTGCAATACTAGTATTTCAGCAAACGTTTATATCGTTTAACAAGAGCTAGGCAGAAAAATAAGCTCTGCATGTAAGAGTAGTTTGTAGAGGAGTTGGCAAAGAAAGTCGTGTGAGCGTAATATCAATAATTACCAAAATATCTGAAGTTCTGAAAGATTTCTGTATTGATCTTTCAAGAACTTACACTGAAGATTTCAAACAAATAGGATGAAAATTCCATCATGTGGTCCATTGGCGATGATGAATAATACTGAAAAAATCTGATGTGTTACACTCATATGACTTTCTCTACTCTTGTACAAACTATTTTTACAAACGCTTATTCTGCATCTACTTCATGTTAATCGAGATAAACATTTGCAGATTCTATCTTATTGCCAATTTTCTTGTAGATGTAAGGGGAATATATATTTACAAGGGCAATATAGAAATACAGTAGCCTTTAAGCACATACATATCTCTTAATAGCTGGTTGCTAGGTGCAGCACCATTCCCTTTTCCACAGATTAATACTCTTTGCATATCCAAGACAAAAAAAGGAATAACGAATTCCCATTTGAGAAAATAAGTATTGAAAAATTTAAGGGAATAACAAGCAATATCTCGAAAATGGTTCACTCAACAAAAAAATGTATATGACATAAATTGTGTATTTTAACGTAATCTACATTTTTTGTATAGTAAAATTTTGTCTATCTCTTATGGTTTACCAATTATGCAAAAGTCGTTCACAATGAAGAATACTTTTGGAGACATTCCCAGAAAATTCAAGATATACATTTTATTTGTCATGAAAATATCTTAAACATATGATATTTTAATCAAAATCGTTAAAGCCATTTTTGATAAAATTAAAATTTTCGAAATATGTTCCATGTATAGGGTAATCTGGAGTGGGGGGATTTACTTTAAAACCTTCGTGTCGCATCTCTGGAAGATACTGAACCTAAATACCAAGCTTGGTGTTTATCCGAGTGTTCGTTTCTGAGTTATGCTGTTCACAGACAGGCACACACACAGACAGACACACAGACACACACACGGACATGTTTCCAAAAATACTTTTTTTGGATTCAGGGGGTCTTAAAACATATATTTCCGGTGAAATCTCGGTATCGAATTTTTGGGTGGAATGCAATACTTCCCCTACTTACTATACGCAGTAGAGAAAGTAAAAAGTGAAATTAAGCTTCGAATTCCCTATTAGATTCCCAGGACGCTGTCTGCTTCAATAATGAATAAATATGCAAATAGATTATGATTAATATGTAATTTTAGAGGTTTTTCTGAATGAAAAATAGGAAAAATGGTGTTTTTTTATTTAATATTTTGTCAGTATTTCAGTGGAATATTACTACAAACTCTATAAGAAACGTAGAATAGAAATATTATAAGTCGCTTGTTCTACGAGGACTATTTTTAAAATAAGTTTTTGTTATTAAATATGTACTGAATTGTAATTTGCTTACCGCCGATTCTATGAACCTTAAACTTCCCCAGCAACTTTTCTGTTTGTTACTGATACGTTTATAGTGGCAGGTATAGGTTTCTTATTGCCTTTTTGTAGACCTTCCTTCAGTCCAGCTAATACACGTGTAATTTTTGTTGTATTGTTAATATCTCGTAAACAAAAGACGTAGTAAAATTAGAGAAAGTTGAAAAACACCGACAGTGAATCTCCTACTTGAATAAACATCAGAACGTATCACTTCTCTTCATACAACACTTACGAAACGTTAGAGTAACTTCCAGATCACAATTGCTCATCCCCTTGTAACAAATTACAAAACTAGTATCTTTCTTCTCGTACAATGAAATAGAGAAAAATTAATACAAAATGTTTAATGAATGTACTTACAACAGGATTATGCGCGGGACTTCGCAAGAATTGCACGATTTCCGATGCTTAACCGGCAACGGAAATTGTGAAAATGTAGCTTAAAGAATGCGGAATAGAACAAAGAAATAAACGTAGCTAGGGTGCTGTTACTGTAAAGCAAAATATATTTAAGGCTAGTAAATTACTTACCTAAAAATAAGTGAAAGTCTGCACAAAACATCCGACTTTCAAAAGTTATATTTTAATGTTAATTACAGGTTTTAACTATAAATACCATTTTTTTCTTCGCGCTATTTAAAGGCGTTGATTCACCATTTAAATATGTAGCGGTGTGCGGAAGAGTAAATGTGTTTTCATTCAACTTCTTGTTTTCTCCCACTACAGTTTTGCGCTATTATAAACATTACAGTGCAATTAAATTAAATTTTACTGTAGAATGTTCTTTAATATAGTCAAAGAAAAAATCTTGTATTTTAGGTATTCTTTATATATGTTTACATCATTTGGGAGTATACAAGATGAAATATTTGTGAAAGTTAATTTAATGCAATTATTACATTTTTCATCTTTAAGGGAGAATCTGCGATTAAAACTGCATCATAATACGATGCCAACTGGCAGTAGTTAGCAACATTTTATTAAGTATATACAATAATCAGTCACAGTGAAATTAAAGTTGATCTTGCATTTCCCGAAAAAAGATACTTTTACGCTTTTGAATAAAATAGCTCAGCATTATTTGATATAATTTCATGAAATTTACGGGAATCTTTTTCTCTTCAAATGAAAAAAAAATTATACAAAAAGAGTAATTTAACTGATGGAGATTTACAAAGCAATACAAGATTTCATAAATATTTTAGTTTAATTTTTTTAAAATTTAGAAAGTTAACTTCACATTTTCTCAGCGGATTTTTAGGGTATGAGAGCTTCTGTATTTGAGTTCAAGAATTTTTATTTCATTTGCATTTGCACCTGTTTATATTGTTTCCTTAATGTGCACAATGAACGAGTGTCCTGAATATTAAAGCATTGTATAAATACTGACTATACGTTATTTGAACACGGTAATATATTAAAGCATTTTGTAGGTAAAGCTTGTAATAATGTAAAATAGGGTCTTCGTAGATCTCCGTTTAAAACTAACCGAGAGAATTTAAAAAGAATAGATCACTGTAGAGGTGTGCTTTAAAAACATCTATTGAACTTAAAGATACATGAGATTTTAAAAAGCTTTCATAGTCACAACGATTTTTATAAAGAAAAGAATAGCGGTAAACCTCTACACGAGAGAAAGTTCAAAGTTATATGGTAATTTTGTATAAAATGACGGCGTGTATCCTTCAAACGTTTATTTTATACTTGTGTCATATGATAATGAAAAATAATAATTAAATAAATAAATAATAATTTTGTGTACAGAAAGAAACACGCTCAACTGCATGCATTATACACCAGAAGAATAATCATATTCCCTTCTGTTTTGTGTCACGGTATAACACATCGCGTAAAATCGGCGTACCTTTGTGGTAATTAAAGCTTATTTATACATTAGTTTATGTAAAATTGCGCCCTCTAAAGTTAATATATTTATGATAAGAATGCTGGAAAACTTTACACAAATGTTTAATATTTACAAAACGGGTTGCACGTTTTTAAGAAGAAAATTTCTTGAAAATCGGGGTTGGAGATGAAGGTGCGCAGATAATATAAAGGAACTTCTTCCCAAGGGATAAGGATACAGAGTTTCTCGCTTTGAAGACACCTGGAAGTGTGTGTTGCAATTAGATATCAGAGGGAGTTTAGTGTTACTTTAGCGTACTCACCCCGGCAAAAAGTGTGCAGAGTAAAGCAGTCTTGGCAACCAGCACCTAGCCGACTGTACCTCATTTCTTTACGGATAATGTTTGGAAACTTTAGGAGTACTATCATTTTTACTTTCCCTACCGCTTACCCATTATAGGTAGAGGAAATGTTGTTATATTTCACTAAAATATTAACATCCAAATTTTAGAGAAAATACACGTTACATGTTTTGATATAATTGAACTCCCAACAAAAGTATTTTAAGTATGTGTATCTGCATGTATATGAAGAGCATATTGAAAAATAAAAACTCTAATAAATACCAAAGTTGGCATTTAAGTACAGTATCCTCCAAGATTGCGCCACGAAGATGATTCTCCTACTCAAAAATACCCTTTGCTACAAAGTTATCGTTATGTTTTGTTAAATTTTTATTTGAAATACTGACATGATTAAAATATGTGTCTTAAATTTTCCGTAAATAGCCTCCGAAGAACCTTCATTCTGATTGCGTTTTATACAATTTCGTTCCAAAAAGTTGCTTCGCGAAGTATTTAGAGCACTTAATATTCAATTTATGTGAAATCACTTTTGTAGCTTTAGCCGTTCAAAAACATTTTTTATCGTTATCGGAATTTTCTAATAGTTCAAGCAACAAACTCCTGAAATGTTATGTCTCTTGTTTCTCATCGGCAAAGAGTATTCAAAATATCACATCCAGCCTATATATAGCGAGATTCTTTTTAAAGGCTTGACGTCCTGTATGCTTCTATGGTGCTACAAAATGTGTATTGAAACAAACTATTTCAGAAAACACTTATAAACATTATCAAGAAGTAGAAAAACAAACATTCATCATACAAATAACTTGCAGAATAGATACTAAAATAAACTATAATGAGCAGAGAAAGTAGTGTGATTGTATTATGTATTGTTTTTCTGTCTTAGATATTTTATAGAATTACAAGTAAAATTGCAGGATTTATGCAGGATAGAGAACATTTTAATGTAAAAATTGTAGAAATAGATTGAACGGGCGAAGAAAAATAGGGTGACAGTTTAGTATGCTGAAAGAACGGAGCAATTAGGCCCAAAATTCCTAAAGTGACGGTGATTATATTGAAAATGCATGAAGCATTCCCGCTTACAATCACGATAAGATTAAAGTTTTCTATTCGATATTCTGCGTTTAAGACTGAAAGGGCAAAACGCAGAAAAATACTAAATTATAATTTTGTATGAATATAAACTAGATTTGGAGGAATGAATACATTTTCTTGAATTTCATTAGAAATACGCAGTTTTTCCAAAACTCATGAGGTATGTCTCAAACTATTTGTAATTATTTACGGATTTCATCCAATACTAAAACCGTTGATAAATGCATTTCAAGTTCTTGTAAATTAAATTTCAGTCACCATACGCAAAGCGGTTCGCCTGAAATTGTAAACCTTTGAGACTCTTTATGTATAAACTGCCCTTTATTTTCACAAAATTTGAAGTGTGTGAACAAACTTCTTTAATATATGTAAGATTTTGAGCTTCAAAACCGTAAGTGCAGCCATTCATGAGATATTTCATTCAAACAGACAGGCGTATGTACACTAATTGGTGTTCGGCAGAAAAAATTCCACCCCCCTAAAATAAAAGAGCATGTATGTTATTCAGTTTGCACTGTTACCTCATGACCAAGAGAGTGAAATTTCTCATTTCTGTTTGTCCTAAAGCTGCTTTGTCTATAAGGGTCCTTACTGTATAAGATGAGAAGTAATGCATATATTTCTGCTCATGAAGAGTGAGTTTGGGGGGTGTCCTTCAATTCCTTTTTGTGTAGAAAGTAAGTTTGAGGATTTAATAACAGAAAAATAATCTGCGTTAAAAACACAAATAAAGAACCAGTTGGAAAAATGTTTAAAGAAATTATATATATATATATATTTATACCCCTTATATTTTTATTCTTCATTGATACAGTACGTCATGAAATTTATATTTTTTTGCGAGGATTTTATATTTAAATGTTTTATTATTTGGTTAGCAGCTTTTGAATACAAGTATATCTTTGCAACTACGTCCTGGACATTAATGAAATAAAGACAATACATAAAATATTATTAAGGATTTGTTTAACACGAGTAAAGTACAGAAGCATAATTAAAAGAAAGAAATAAAGAAAGAAAAAAAGCAACTTAAGTTCGAACGGTCACTGTTTTAAATGTTTTCTAACTTCTTGCTTTATATCTAGATACAAACTAAGTTACTGACTTTGATCTCTCATGCGCCTTACTAAAGCATGCCATTTTCAACTTTCTAAGTTCGGTAAAAACATGAATAATAAGGAAGGCTTCACAATGAATAATGCAACACCACATAAGCGCTTCAGAAGAACAAAGCAAATTGTTAATTTTATTTTCCAACAATGGATTCACTTATGAATATTGTATTGCATTAAAAGTCTTCGTATTAAAGATATTCTTTATTCATAATGCAACAACATGAGGCACGACTACTAGTAAACATGTAGAATAAGCAAAATTACCTTTGTTTAAATTTAGAAGTACTCATTGAAGCGACTTAATGATGAAAAAATTGAAATGGCGACAAAGGTTTTAGCTTTTCAAAACATATTGTAACCTTTCCTTGCGGCTAATTAAAGATTCGTGATTGAACATTAAAATATGCTAAAGAATATTCTACATCCTGCTATATTAGGTTTAAATTTTCATGTTGGGAATACATTGAAACATTTTAACGTCAAAACTTGTAGAGCAATTGATTTGAAATGTTCTACAAATGTTGAACGTGCAATTTAAAAAGTGACCTAGGCTTTGCATATTATATTTTAAGTGTTTTTTTACAGTCATCCGTAAATTATAAGAACCGGTATAAATCTTATAAATATTTTTACTTTAATTGTTATCTACAGTTTTTATTCTGTGAAATCTGAGAACAGAATTTGAAAAAGCGACTGTCAGGGTTTACATATAAACTTAAGGAACTTGCTTAATTTTGATTTATCTTATAAAATATTTTTGTCATCATGGTAATAGTTATTTACATCTATTAAAGATAAGATTAAATCTCACTTTTGCTTTGAATTGTGTAATTATTAATTATGTTAATTCAGTTTTTATCGATATTATTTTTCGTGACGCTCATTAGGTTGTGCGCTCACTTAAATTATGTTCTTTCAGAAAATGGTTTATTATAAGGCGTGTAGAATATGCGAATAAATATTCGCAGAATTTTTAATAAAAGTTGTGAACTTTATGAAATTCACCATTCCCTCGCTTTAAATTCTGCATTCTTTACAAAGCAATCCTGCTCTTAACAAGTATTAAAAAGACTGCTGCAGTAGCTTATATTGTGTATTAATAATAAACTATTTAAATTTCATAATGATCGGTTAAAACACGCTTCTTTACAGGCACTGGGGAACTAATATTTTTGAAATACACACTTTTTGTAATAAAATCGTTACATCTTAAAATTATATATTAGTCTACAGACAGATTTAGATAAAATATAAAAAAATCGGTTAATTATTTTAACTGGAATTACCTGCATTTATTTTCAGAAAAGGTAATTTCAAATGTGCGACAAACCTACTCACACTTAACAACACTTTTTAATTTTAATATTCACTTTTCAGAATTCATAAAGTAAACGAAGCTAATAGTGAAATTCCTGCTTATGATATCTAATAATGAAACTTTTGGCACTAAGCCCTTATGCAATCTCGTAATAGTGGTCCTCACCGTAATGAGTTGCATCTGTTCCATAAATTACCATCAGGTATAAAAACCAAGTAGGGGAAAGTTTAGATCGTATCGAATATAATTACAAATATATACTAATATTATAAAGACAAAAAGCGCGTGCGTAGGTGAGCCCCCCCTAATCTGGAGAACAACCTATTTCCATTTCTTTGAGTAGAAATATCAGTCTATTTTTGTCACATTATAGGAGACATAGCAGTCTAAAAGGAGAAGGGTTGCTTATTGCGTTCATGTAATCAAAGTTCCCTCTGATTTCGCTGAATTCAATACAGAATATTTTTTGTATGATTTTAATACGAGACATATTCCAAAACTAAGGTCCTTTTGGTCATAGCAACAACATTGCTCATGAGACTAGGCTTTTATTGACAGTAATGTGAGCCTACATATATACTTTACTTTTCCACATAATCGTCGTTCACATCTATACACTTGCTGTAACACTGCACCAACTTCTTTAACCCCTCGGTATAGAAGTCTGTCGCTTGGGACTTGAACCAGTTGGTAACGCTCATCTTGAGTTCATCGTCGGTTTGAAATCGTTGTCCATCCAGACACCGTTTTAAGTGCAAGAAGAGGAAATAATCGCTTGGAGTCAGGTCGGGACTGTACGGAGGGTGGTCAAAGAGTTCTCAACGAAACTCTTGAATCCTCTCTTTGGTTTTGGCAGCGGTGTGCGGGCGTGCGTTGTCGTGCAGGAGGATGATGCCAGACGACAGTTTCCCGCACCGTCGATTTTGGATCACACGTCTCAGTTTGATAAGCGTTGCACAGCACATATCAGCTGTAATTGTTGACCCACGGTCCATGAAATCAATCAAAAGGACGCCCTTTTCGTCCCAAAACATAGTAGCCATCATTTTGCGATTCGTGAATGGCGATTGCTTAAATTTTTTTGGTTTGGGTGAACCGGAACGGCGCCACTGCATTGGCTGTTGTTTCGATTCTGCGTTGGTGTACGCTGTCATGTCTCGTCACCCGTAACAATGCGGGAAAACAAACCATCTCCATCTTGTCTATAGCTCCCCAGAAACTGTCGTGCACTACGCATTCATCGCTCTTTGCGCTGACCGGTGAGCAGTTTTGGCACCCACCTCGCACAATGTTTCCGATATCCAAGCTGTTCAGTGACAATCCTGTAAAGTGAGGTTCGAGCAACATTTGGGAACTCATCAGCCAGACCACTAATCGTCAAACGCCGATCGCTTCGAAGTTCTTGGTTCGTTTGCTCAACGATGTTGTTGTTCCGAATACTGGGCCTACTACTCTTCTGTTCATTGTGCATATTTGTGCGGCCATTCGAAATTTTCGACGCCAGTGTCGAACCTGTTTGTCACTCATTATGTCCGGTCCATAAAGGAGGCATAACTCACGATGGATTTCCACAGCTGAGGATCCTTTTGCCAGTAAGAATCTAATCACACCGCGCACTTCATACAACTGGTGGGGTCTACGATTGTCGCGGCCATTACGATCTGCTCTCACCTACTGGCAAACGCCTACTGCGTCAATCCAACACTGCGGTAGGTTCCTCAGGAGTCGGTAGACAGCGCTGCAGGCGTGAAACATCATTCAGGCCTACCATTCGTTACATATTGTTCACAGGACCTTAGTTTTGGAATACACCTCGTAAAACTAACACTTGGGTTTTAGAAACTGACAAAAAGATGCTCTACAGCTTTCGCAAACTTATACTGGTATTTTGAATCCTTAGTATACAAATCAACACTTTTCGGACTATCTAGACAAACCAAGCGTGATTACTCAGGCGTTAACGTCTGAAGTCCGCATTCGGGAGGTCGTGGATTCGATTCCTGTGGCCGACCTTCCTGGTCCATGAGTTTTTTCGGGGGTTTCCCTGGTCGCCAGACGAATGCTGGGAAGGATCATTACATCCCCCGAATTTCCTGTCCCTTCATTTCATCTCCATTCTCATTTCACTTCACCTTTTATCTGCTTGGTTTCTTTCAGGGTTACAAATGTCAGCGGGAGGTCTCGATGTGTGCATGGCAGGAGAAAAGGATACTCTGAGTAAACCTTCGTTACCGAACTGCGAGCGATCTCCGAGTACCGGGCTCCCCAGAGGATGTGCAAGCCGGCCGCACTAGCTAGCACCCGGGGAGTTCAAATCTGTAAATGGTAGGGACCCTGCCCTCTGCCTGTCATGTCTCTTGGACCGGCCGCCCTCTGTCTCCTCTCACCTCATCTCTCCCTACCGGGGGCCCCCGTCAGAAGCCTAGGCACAACAGATCTCCTTAGGTCGAGGTGCTAAGTCCCCCTCCGCTTCTAGTCCTATCCTGTCTTGACAAACAAAAGTTATAAATTACCTTACAACTCTCAGAAACTATCCCTAACATATCTTCAACCTCTTATATGAGACTCTGAACTGTTTATCCCATGTGGTCATTGCACAGGACCTGAGAAAAGTCATAGGTAAACCTTCAAACTTAAAAAGCCCACTACTTCCAGAACGCATTCGTGCAACGTCAGATAACACAGCTGGTAAAATACATTTCTAATGCAATTTAGAGGGATTTATAAATTTAAAACGTCAGCAAATTTGCACCGGATTTACTATTGACATTATTATTATTATTATTCCTATCACATCACATGATTCCATCCTCTTCTGAGTAAGCTCTTTGATATCTATATATGTATCTCTCACCCCCTAAGGGCGATTTTCCTCCCTCTTAGGATCATTGTATTTAATCAACAATAAGTCTTTGCAGACATAAAATGAAATGATTAAGATATTTACATATAATAGAACATATTACCAATACTTGTAATAATGTAAATTTAAATTGTTTTATTTCAGGAGCCTTAAAACAGCTAACACTTATAAATTTATATCTCACCAATGACCGATTTTCTGTGGAATAAAATGTACCTCAATGAAATTTTCTTTAATGTGTTAACTGATCTGCTTCCATTAATATGTTTATTTAACCTTAAATGAATTTATACTTTTATGTTAACATTTTCGGTATTCATTCGGTATTAACGTATGAGATCTATCTCAACCATTTTATATCCACTCGAAAGTTAAATATTACGTTTATAGTTTTCGCATGAAAGGTCTGTAAAAAATACGCCATTGGTTTTAAAAATAATGCCAGATGCTCAACATGAGATTTTGATGCCAAACAAGCTCAATAAGCAGTAAATAGGATCGCATAGAAAATACTATAAAGAAATGCAATGGAATCCCATCAAAAGGTTTAAGTCAAACCACAGCCTTTTACAGTAAACAGTTCTCAAAATGTAAAGTGAACAAGTAAATCAGAATCATGAGGCAGTATTTTTAACACTTAAACGATTTCAGTCTAATTATATAATATATAAATTCAATAACAGCCCGCCTTAAAGCAATATATGTATGTAACAATATATAAAATGCATGTAACAGTCATTGTATTAATGTTTATATTAATATGTACATGTTCAATAATGTTATGTGAATGTATTACGTAGTTTAATAATGCAGGAGCTTTGAGAATAATAGGCTAAAATTGCTAACAATGAGGTAACAATAAGGTAACCTTGAGACAATAATGAATTAGAAAGATTAAATGCTACTGGTAATTCTTGGAGCAGCAATAATGTAATTTTTGAGAGAGTTTATAAAATAGCCAATCAACAACCAGAAAAAGCTTTAGTTAAATGAAGGTATTCTATTGGAGTAGGATTAGCCAATTAGAAAATGAAATATATCAAAATGTACAAATTCAGAAGCCAGTTGCTTGTAGACAGCGTTACTAACCGGACGCGAGATGCGTCCTCGAGAAATTTAATACATATTTTGTGTGAGACAAAAACAGTTTACGTGTTAAAACGTGCAAGTCATTAATAAAAGAATCTCACAGCTCTCTCTATATCAGTGAAGTGTTATTTAAATCGTGTCAAACATTAATAAAAGGAGTGAAGTAAAATTATAATCTGTGTAAGCCTACATTCTTCACTCGCACCACTCCCTGCTAAGACATTCATGTCTCTAAAAAATATAAATACTGACGCAACCGAGGAAAACATTGATATATAATATTTAAAGAAACAGTCAAATTACAAAGTTAATATTTTTAAACTTGGGGTAAAGGCCACCGGAAAGTACTTTGGGGCGAAGGCTACCGGAAACTTTTTACCATACGTGCGGTTGTAACTACTCCAAATTCGGCTCCACAACATCGAAATCTAATACATCTTCTTTAAACCGGCTTTCCATACGTAGCAGCAACAAACCTTCTTCAATCATTAAGAGTGCAATTAAACATTAAGGGCGTAGTTAATTTTTTAATCAAACGAAACCAATTAAATATACATCAAATTAATCAGATGTGTCTAAATCTAATATGAAATAAAAAAAGGAGAATTTTTACATATTTTGCTATTTTAACTCTGCTGAACCTTTAATAAGAAGAGAAGTTTCTACCTTAAAATAAAATAAAATACCGTGTTGGTGAAAGCACGTGTGCTTCCATATTTCATGCAGAGTTTATTAATCTTAAGTGGAGAGCAAAGGAATATGATTTTAATCAATATTTCAGATTAGTTTCTTAAATATTAATATCAAAGTATAATCAACATTGTTAGGAGCTTTTTGCTGTTTTGCTCCAAATAGTTTGTTTAGTCCCCGTTTTTAAAACGCAGTTAATATCAGGAATCTAAATATTTAAATTGGTTTTTGTGCGGTTTTAAATTTCAGATATGTTATGAACTTCATTCTCTATCTTCTTTAAATTTTTAATTACATATACGAAAATATTTGTATTTGTTGATAAAAGTATGATATATAATAAGATTTTTACCTCTATTTGTATTCATACGTCATAAAGATGTTAGGAATATATTCATTATTAAACTATACAATGGTAATACGCATAGTCAAGATTGAATATATTGTATCATTTATTACATTGCTAAAAGAAGAAAGTCAATGGATGTCATTATCTAAAATATTCATCCAGATTATAAAACAAAAGTTAGCCAAAATTGGTAAGAGTGTTTGCAATTGTATCATGAACAAGCACATCAAATTTCAGCATTCTGCAATACCACAGAAAATGTTATATTCACGCCAGTCTTCTCTCAGAGGTATGGTGTGATAGGTTACTTGGGACTTCACATTTTTGTTTTACAAGCTGTTAATATTGTTCACCGTTTTAACACTTTATGTAGGATATTTATTTTACTATGTACATTTTAAGCACTTAAATTAGTAAATTTGAAAAATAAACCCTGCTGATAAAAACATTGTTTATTGATATAAAATTCTGATTATTTCTCTAAGAATTAATCTGACTTTGGGCAAAGTTCTTATTAAATTCGTGGATGACTTCTGTCATAGTTGAACATTTTAGGAATAACTAATTTTAAGATTCTAATTTAGGAAAATTGCTTCTTTTACCACCATTTACGTTAATTGTTGAATCATGAATACGAATAAAAAGCTTACACCACTTTCGAGATGTAAATTTCATTATATATATCACTCTCGTCTTAAAACAGCAGCTTTAATAACCCTTTGCTGGGGCATATATTTACTGGTTTTACAAAACCCTCTCCATAAAGCTCTCTATATTGCTAATTATTCATTTCTTTTTCGGTTTTTGGTTTTGTCAGAGTTGATTCGATTTCTGATATATTCTTTCAAGGTGTTTTATGGACAACCTTATCCTTGTGTCTCGGAATTCAGTATTAGTTACGTTTTAAACAAAGTTTTGTTTTATCACTGTTCCATTACCCAGAAACAACATTGTTTGCATGCACGCAATGTCTCCATTAAAAACTTATCTGCAAAGCAGCGCGCACACAGCATGACCTAAAATTACCGTTTAGTAAACAGAAATTTGAGTTATTATTAGAATAATCTTTTAAGCTCATAAAATCGTGGATTTGTTTTTCTTACGTATATACGTAATTAAAATACTTTTAGATTACCTCTGTGGTCTGGTGGTTGGCATGCTAGCCCACAAATCCAGAAGTCCGGAGTTAGATTCCCGGCTGGAGGGTGGGAATTTTTCTTTAGCCAGGATGATTACCCACCCTCCTACAGTGTGGAAGTATGAATTGCTGATGAATAATTGTTCCAAAGGTAAGACGCAGCCGATATGACCTTAGATGTCAAAGACGGCATATAAATGGAACATTAAAACACTATTTTTTGCATTAGTTGACTAAAATGCTTAGAGAAAATTATTTATTTTATACTGGTTGTTTCCAACGTATAATGCCGCTCTGGATGCAAAGTGATTAACTATTGGGTACTGCTAATTGAACAGTTCTACTAACAGAAGGTACAGAATTAGTTTGTGCAATGCTTAGGTAACACCCATAAACAGTTATACCTCTTTAAATAAAATAAAACAACAATCTTAAGTTTCTTTTTGTAATTTTTTTATTCCGAATGTTTGTTTTTGTATTTATCTTTTCGGGCAAGACTAGTCAAATCGATTGTCATGAAAACTTAACACTAAAATGCTTTAGGCCCCGCTTATAAAATTAACTATACAGCATATCAATTACTTTTCATAAGGAGGAATTCTAATGGGGTGCAAAATAAAAACATTAAATATCTCATTTATTATTAAGATTTTTAAAAATGTTAGATAACAAAAGACAATCACAACGCTTCTAACAATATTCATCAAGAGGATGAATATTTAAGAAACTATACCAAATTCTGTTAGCATTATATGTGTAAATAAACTTGTTAACACGACAAGTAGTGCAATTCCGAACGCCTTACAAGTTTGGTTACTGCTAAATCTTTTACTTATATTTTAATTTTTAGTAAAACTTTCATTATTGGTTTTCAAAACGTCACATTGCATGCAAGTTGTACAGAAATGAGATAGGGAGTAAGGGCATGGAGAGCAAACTGAACACGGAGAGAAAGTGAAGATAGCGTGTGGGAGAGAAAAATACAAACGAGAGGAAAACAAAAGCTAGGGAGAGGGGCGGAGAGAGAGAGAATGAGGGAAGGACAGCGAGAAAGGGAATCTAACGCAATAATGTGAGCCGAGTTGGTGGTTCTGCTAGGAAATTAAAATTGAGAATGATTTTGATTTCAGTTTTTATTGCTGATGGACGATTCCATACGTCATACTATTTTCTCAATTATCGAAATGTGTATTTAAATCGATTTAAGTCTACATTCGCTCTTATACGATTCGCGTTATGCAATATTTATAAAATGTAAGATCGATTTAGATTCCCTTCGCGGATCACGTAATTTTATATTTCATACTTGTATTAGCTTGCAACTTGATCCAAACATTTCTTGAGTACTGGGACGGAACAAAGCAGCTGAGACATGTTGGGATAATGTTTATCCCCGTTTATACCCACAAGATTCGATACAGAATTTGATCTGCTCAGCCTGTTGTTCTTTTTCGTTCTATTTAAACACATTTATTATTTTAATTGCATTGTTATTATTGCAACAAATTTTAACATAAAATGGACGCATTACAATATATTAATTGTTATATAATTAATATTAAGTAAATATTAATAATTCTGTATTAGGGACTTAAGAATATTAGATATTTATTTTATACTTTAAGAATAAAAGGAGTTCAGATACACCATCTTGGCAGGGTTAAGTTTACCAGGTTGACTATGAATGATGCGACAGGCAAATGCCAACGCCGGGTCTGACTCGCAGCAGGTATCAGATTGAATGAACTCTAACTGCGGTAGTCTAGCTCACGTGCCCGCGGGAGGGAAACGGTATTTGTATAACGTTGTTTGGCACGGTGTATAGTGAGAATAATGTTATGTGAGGCTGTCTGAGCTTATTGTATGTAGTTATCACACAGTATACTACAGCGCAGTGAGTGTTTATTGTATTAAGTTTTGCTCACACGAAGTCGTATGTGGACTGTCAGTCTGAGTTCATACAGAAATTCCTTTGGGTTACCGTTCTTAACAATTCAAAATGTATATGTTGCTAGAAAAAATAAAAATAAAAGGAAGATAGACAACCAACAGTTCTAAACGAGAAAGGATAGGAAAAGATTGGAGTTTTCGTGGAAAGAAGTTTAAGAAAATTAATGACAAAAACTGACTGGTTAGCTCGCTTTCCAGGTCGGAGTGCTCGACATTATGATTTGTGGGGAAATACTAAAAGGTAAGGTTTAAGAGAGAAAGAAAAAAAAAGATATGCTTGATTAATTAGAAGACAGTATCCTGCGTTCGTTTCCCGATATTTCGGTGGAGAAATTCTTCGATAGTTCAATAATGTGTTCAAAAGATACCAGGCTTGTATAGACGCAGAGTAAGCGTAACCTATCGCATCTTTAGCATTATCTAGGGGATAAACAATGGGCCAATACCGCACTACTGCACGAAGGTTTTCGGGTAGCGGTGATTTGGGCGTGGCGAGCTGCCAGTCGCGGCATTCGAGAGAAACTGGTTATGAGCCATTTTCTGTGGAATTAATAAGGTATGACAATCTTTTTTCTGTTTATAAACTGCCGCGTAAGAGTAGCAAGCTTCCAAATTTTATTTTCTGACATATTCATCGACGGTACTGGTACAATTATGTTCATAACACACTTCATAAGTCTCAATTTACAACTGTGTCAGTGCCAGCCACTAAAACGGACACTTCTGAAAAAATCTTTATACATTTTCATGTAATACGATTGCTATATCTGTTGATTATCGTTACTGTACTGGTATTGTCGCGATACACTTTGTTAATAGTGTGAACTAGGAACATACTTAAGCGTTTTGCAAATTGCATGTATTTAAATGATATGCTTTATATGAAAAGAAAGCTAGTTTAATGTATAAGAAAATATTGAACCATAGCTTTCACTTCGTACACATAGAGATTAATGCATCTGTTTCACATGTAGGCTTTCATTTCAAAATCTTCCAATTTAATAACTATTTGTTTAATGCTATTGAAGCAAAATGCTTCAATTTAGAGAAATATGTTTAAAAACAGGGTGTCAATTGCATATTTATAGGATAATTGCAGGATAATTTATTTCCCTCACCCACAGTCATCTTATCCTTAATATATATATACACCGCATGAATCTTCTCATCCTATGGATTGGTAACTAGGCAACCCTGCATTTTTAAGGCGATGCGAAATGCAGGTGCTGACACCGCATTAACCCAGCTGATTAGGGCTACGGTGGTGCTCGTTGCTAATGTGCTCTAGTAGCACAGTGGTTACATGTTGGGCAGTCATGGTAAAGGTCGGAAGTTCAAATCACGCCTGTGAGTAAATTAATTTTTTATTCATTTCTGTTCATGTTTCGAGAACGTGCTAGCAAATCATGATTTCTTTCCGAATGCGCTATAAAGTGGATTTATCTATATGCAGAGGTTCCAACCGTTCGTTCTCACTGTGGAACAATGTGTTGGTATACAGGAAAGCGCAGCAGAATGCAACGGAGGCACGTCGTCTATGCCAACATAGGTTTCTGCAGAGAACACTACCTACAGATCATAAGTTTTTGCGAGTTGCCTTCTGGAATCAGGAATAGTGCACAAGACACCACATCCACGAAGAGATCACCCTGTCAGTGACCAAGCAACAACGGATCGTGTAACTGACTATGTCGTTCAGCATCAGCATTGTGGAACGAGGGACATTCAAAGGCATTTCAGTATTAGACAATCTTTCGCGTGGAGAATGCTACATCATGCAAAGTTTACCCTCATCTTCAACACCAGAAGCTACTGCAATCGGACCATGGACGAAGAGTGGCGTTCGCTAGGTGGATGATACGACAAACTGAACAAGATCCACATTTATTGGAAACTGTGTTATTTACAGACGAAGCAGGTTTTCACAACATAGGCTATGTAAATCACCACAGGATTACTGGAGCACTGTAAACCCACATTGGGTGCGAGAAGCGTCCTTATACAAGTCCGATGGGGTTGCAACATTTGGGATGTATATTCCGCGATCATCTAATAGGCCGGTATTTTTATGAGGGCCAACTCACTGGGGATTGCTATAACCAATTCCTACAACACCAGCTGCCTACTACTGGAGATGCGGTGCAAACCGACTATGTGGTTCCAACATGATGGGGCGTCAGCTCAATCGACCCGTCGTGTAACGGCTTATCTCGATGCTACCTACCCATGGGTCGGACGGCATGGACCAATAGGATGGCCAGCACGCTCACCAGATCTAACCCCATTAGATTTCTTCTTATAGGGTTATCTTAAAAATATCGTGTACCAGGGGCGGCCGATGTCTCCTCAACAGCTCAGGGAACACATCATCTTAGCTTGTCGTGACATCACACCGGTCATGTTGCGCCGGGTTAGGCTGGCGATGATGGTTAGACTGAGCTCTTGCATCCGCCGGCATGGTGGCCAGTTCGAACACCTATTACAGCATAAAGAGGAAGCAGATAAATTGTAAAGGTTTATCTGTGTGATGGTCTGGTATGATATCACAGTCACTGTTAAATGCACTACTTTGGGAACCAGAGAGGTTCACAACGATCATAATATGTGCTTGCAAATGTTATCTAGTTTGGATGTACGTACTACATTTTGTAAACTTCGAACCATTTATTGGCTTGCTTTTGCATAAAAGAATTACTTTAAATAGTAAATTATTTAATGATGACTTATGTTTTCAAGTTATAATTAGAATGTTATTTGTGTTTTAATGAAATTCACATAATTAAACTAAGTGAAACGACATTTCTATATCAAACTATTAGTTCTCGTTAAATTTACTAAACATAAGAAGTGCGTTCAAGTGGCAGTATTTAAACCTGGGACCTTCACCACTGAAGGCCAACGCGCGCACTGTTGCCCTACGATTGCAGGTCACTGAACGCACAGCGGTGCAAAGCAGTCATTTTGGGGGAAATTGATACGACGAGATGCAATGGATGGTGTTTACGGTATACCGTAAAACGTGGGACTGCATAACTTCTCAATCAGCAGGCTGAAAACACTCGGTATATATATATATATATATATATATATATATATATATATATATATATATATATATATATACAAAAGGGAGAGGTATATGTCAGATTACATCCCTGTAGTTTTATACTTATTGTACTTACTTCTGAAAGAACATTAACTTGTCGGTAAATTTCATTAATTTGTTTTCATATTTTTTATTTTGTATCGTTTTGGCAACACGGATTATTAGTATTTATTACGAATGAGTAAGAAACAGAACTACTATTGCCAAGAAATTTCCCAAAGGAAGTTCCGAAATGGACAGTATTACTGTCTGGCAAACAATGCATTGCATTTTGAAAATTTAGTAAATTGAATTAATTATATGCAGGAAGTTTCCCAAAATAACCCATGTTTTGATCCAGTTAGGAGGGCGAGTTTGTAATGAAAAGGTTCCGAGTTTGAATCTCACTCCCGTCTGCTGAGTTTTATATCTGTTATACATACTGTACTTTAAATATACATTGTACAGAACCACAAATAGTGACTCAACGTAACTGATTAAAATGTGTGCTATAACTGAAACCCCTGAAACATACATTACCGGCGCGCCGTCCAAAACTGCGAGATATAACCATGCATAATCGTAATGTAGGATAAGAGACTTATTGCTATTACTATTTAAATATATTTTTGGACATGGATACTAATTTTTGGTACTTACCAACGTTGTCATGATTACAAGTTGATAATCCCACACACAACCAGTTGCTAAAAACAAAAAACAGATTCATATTGAAAAAAGAACAGAGGTGGCAATTGTTACAATCAAACCTTTATGTTAAAACATTGAATGTGACAGTACAACTATGGAATGTTACTCGACCTCGGTATCTAGTTTATTCAAATTGAATGCGCTCATATTACTTATTTCTGCAGAAGAACATGGAACTGCTGTAGTCTTTTCTCATAGCAGACATTTGTATCAAACGTTTTAATTTATTTGTTACTATATTTTAATCATCATTAATGCTCATTGCACAAAACATTAGCATACAATACTGTGTGACGTGTATAACCCAATCTGGAAATGAAAAATAATTGTTTACGTCTTATTACTTTCTCTACTACGTATAGTAAGTAGGGGAAGTATTGTATTCCACCCAAAATTTCGATACCGAGATTTCACCGGAAATATATGTTTTGAGACCCCCTGAATCCAAAAAAAGCATTTTTGGAAACATGTCCGTGTGTGTGTCTGTGTGTCTGTCTGTGTGTCTGTGAACAGCATAACTCAGAAACGAACATTCGGATAAGCACCAAACTTGGTATTTAGGTTCAGTATCTTCCAAGGATGCGACACGAAGGTTTTCAAGAAAATCCCCCCACCCCAGAGTACCCTTTACATGGAAAATTTTTCGAAGATTTTAATTTTCTCAAAAATGGCTCTAACGATTTTGATTAAAATATCATATCTTTAAGATATTTTTATGACAAATAAAATGTATATCTTGAATTTCCTGGGAATGTCTCCAAAAGTATTCTTTATTGTGAACGACTTTTGCATAACTGGTAAACCATAAGAGATAGACAAAATTTTACTACACAAAAAATGTAGATCGCGTTAAAATACACAATTTATGTCATATACATTTTTTGTTGTTGAGTGAACCATTTTCGAGATATTCCCTTAAATTTTTCAATACTTATTTTCTCAAATGGGAATTCGTTATTCATTTTTTTGTCTTGGATATGCAAAGAGTATTATGCTGTGGCAAAGGGAATGGTGCTGCACCTAGCAACCAGCTATTAAGAGATATGTATGTGCTTAAAGGCTACTGTTTGTACAAGAGTAGAGAAAGTCATGTGAGTGTAACGCATCTGATTTTTTCTTCTAACATTTCGTCGATTCTGTTAAAACAAGTTTCCCACTCTTATATTGCAATATACTATTACAATCCCAGCCATAATTATATAATTGAAATCTGTAATGTAAAATCTGTTGCATTTTCAGAACGAAGGAGATCTTTCTCATGATCAGAAGTTTCGTTTGGAATCGGAAAAATGGGTCAGTGTCACATTTCTGAAAGAAAAACTAGTTGAAAGAAGTCGTTTGGGGATTGTATGATAGGCGATTTAACTTTCTTCTTAAATATAAAGTAACATTCTTTTGTCGTTGACTGCTAATGTGCAATACAATGAGACATACCCAATCGTTTCAAAATTAGTTTTAGATTTCTAAACATCCAAAACAGCATAAAAATGTGTTCTATCATTGACTTTAAATCTCCTATAAATTAAATTCATAAGTTGAAGAGAACTCTCGCATTTGACAGAAATCGAACTGAATTTCCTTCTATATAGTAAAATAAATATGCAAAAAGGTTAGCTTTTGAAGAAGCATTTAAGTATTCGGTATTTGCATTGTAAACCTAAAGTCTCTAAAATATAGTTTAAGTTTCTATTTGCATGGTCTCTCAGCAAGCTGAAAGCCAAATAAAGTCGAACGTGTTCTGTTCTCTGAGAGGCAAGTTTCTTAATTTAAGTCACGTTTCTCGTCTTGCGTTTAATTAAGGAGTATTGTAACTTCAGTGAAGACAGAATTTTCAGCCACTTAGAATCTATACATCATCTGTGATATTTGAAACAGTGGTAACAATATTGTCAAAATGATGAACTTGACCTATACGGAATTAATTTTAGGAATACACTTCGGCCTGTTAACGTACAGATCTAATGTTTACTTTTATCTGCCGCTTGGATACTTATGATGGAGAAGTGCTGCAATACGTTTCAAAACTCCTTAGAGATATTTTAAAGCCTTCTGAAAAAGTCATTCTCATGATTCCTCTACCCTCTATCGTTTATTAGCGAGTGTAAAAACTATTGTTACGAAAGGTTGTTGTTCTATCTACTTCATTTTAATCGAGATAAACGTTTGTAGATATAGCTAAATTACACATTTCGTTATAAATATAAAGGAAATAGCTATAGTCAAATGTTTAAGAACTGGAAGCTACATGCTGGCTTTAAAATTCCAATACTCTTTCCATGCAACCGCGAGAAACAACTGCATGTCGATAAACTTTAAAAGGACGTTAAAGTATTGAAAAATTGGAACCACATAATATGGGATATCTTGAAATGGAGTAAACCACAAAAGAATTATTTGAAATAAATCCTGTGTTTTAAAGGGGTCTACATTTTTTATGTAGTGCGTTTTCGTCTATCGCTTAATGTACATCATTTAAACAAGATTATACAAAATTTCTGCAATATGAAAAGGACATCACAGGTAATTCCTAGAAAATTCCAGATATATGTTTTATTTAGCATGCACATCTTCAATTTATGGTATTTTAATAAAAATCTTTAGGGCCATTTTTGAGAAAATAAAAAATTTAAACAAATCTTCTATTAAAGAACAGTTTTGTGCGGGAGGTTTGATTAAAAATCTTCGTGTCACATCCTTAGAAGTCCTGAACTTAAATACCAAGTTTGGTATTGAACTGACTGTTCGTTTTTTTAATTATGCTGCGCCTCAAAACATGTATTTCCACTGAAACCTCGGTATAAAATGTTTGGATGGAACGCAAAGCCTTCTATATCTACTACATTACTCTCTCCTATACTCTACTATACGTGGTACAGAAAGTAAAAAGGAAAAGTCGGATAGGTAAAAAAAATGTTATACTTGAGTTTGCGGTTACCAAGTGAAGCATTTTAAGAAAAATCGCCCGTTCTAAAATATCTTTCCCATGAAAAATTACATTAATTTTTGTTTATTTTATAAAAATTGGATCTAACACGTTTTAGGTATTGCATGAGAAATTAAGGGTGTATCTTTCATTTTCTCCGATTATCCTGTAAAATTCTCTTTATTCTAAATATATTTTATTTAATTGGACACTATAATAAATAGTGTCTGATGGAAAAATTTACCAATAGAGCTAAAGGTTAGGTTAGGAAGATTTTTAATTCAATATCAAATGAATACATGGAAAAAGCAGGAAAACAATTAAGGGAAAACAAAAGGTTAAAAGAAATGTGAAGTGAATTGGAGAAAATACGAAAAAGAGTAACAAGGTATAAAAGTAAATAGTGGATACATTATACTTCCCCATTATATATACAACAGCGTGTTAAATATAAAGGGAAGAAAAATAATAGAAAATTCTAGGAGGGAGTAACACATTGTCTAAATTGTATGTAAAGTTTAAGGAACACAGTGAATCATTTTCATACCTCAGAAAAAGTGTAGCGTTCATTAAAATATTACTTTTCGTAGCATTAGTGCTTTATAAAATGTACTTCGTAGTTCGTTTGAATTTTTCAACCATAAGACGGGACTCACGAAACACTCACCTGCAGGCCCGTTGGGTTGTGTAGCGCGTTTGATTATTCCCGGAAGGTAGACAACTTTGGCACCTATGGTTTAAGCAACAGGCTTTCAAATTGCTTCTCGCGAGGTCATGCAGCGAGTATGTAATATCAAGGTCAGCATATGCATACTGACTGTACTGTTTAAATATTTCATATACTTTTGTCTCATGTGTAATTATAACCGAATGTAATTGAAACAGTTTCTGCCAATATTTATCATGACTAACGGGAACTTGATATGAAAATAAGTTCTTTCAAGAACAATTTGTAGCAAAACTATAAAAATAAATTAAGTAAGTAGAGAGTCGTATAGCTATAACAAAGCTTTTTAATGTGATTGATTAATGCACTATAGTACAGGATTTTAGTATAAAATATGAGAGAATGCAAAATTCAAATTACCAAATTATCTGTGATAATTAAAAGTGCATAAGTATTGGAAATTTTGATATTACAATAAAATTTTATGAATCACTTTCTAACATTAAACACAACATACGGGAATGTTGTCTTTGAATGTGTAATTACTGTGTAAATTGGATTCTATAGCCTCCACTTTAAATCGTAAAGAGAACTGTCTGAGCAGGAGGCCCAAGGAAATTGTTTAGCAATTAAATGCTACTTTCATGTTTAAAATCAGCGCTAAATACAGGAGCACTACAGTGATGTGTACGGCGCTATGCAAAAATATATATTGCCAAAAATCGTGCCTTCGTTTTGCTTTTCCTCCAAAGTGCGCAAATTGATGGTCGGAACCAAACAGCATTCATGCGATCAGCATACTGCTTTAAAAGTGCTGCAATGCTGACAGTTTTATACCAGAATGTGCTGATGTATGTCTGACCTCGTATATTGTGACATTCTAGACGATGATCGTCTTTAATTAGCACCGATTCATTCAGTTTTCCTTTTCTTAACATATTTGGCATACTTTTTATTTTCTTCTCTAACATTGAACTTTAAGAACTTATATGTGGAAGAACCTCTGGAAAAATAATTATGAAATTCTGTGATACTGTACACATTTGTTTATTAAAAAGTTATCGAAAATGAATGTAGTTCTTCGTTAAATATTTCACATAATGAAATAGCCCCACAATGTTCCGACATTATCACCAGGGAGAACAACTTTATGGTCTAATAATCCTTTTAATATGCATTTATGCATTGAAAACCTCCATTATAGCACATAATGCCCATATAAAAAGTATTATGAAGTGGTATTATTAATGTTACTTTTATTTGTTAAGCCCCACGTTTGTTAGCCAATTTGCGGCGGTATACTTATAATGTTTGTGTATGTGTGTTTACTTCACGTGGTGAAGCCATTTTGTGATGTGATTCTTTGTTAGGTTTGTAGCTCCATCTGGTGTTAGCAATTTGCGGTAGCATTAGTGTTTGTTTGAAAGAATGCGACTGTTATTTTATTTAATTTTTGTTTACTGTCCTCCGGCTAGCTATGATCTTTTTGGTCGAGCACATCTCTTTATACAGGTTGTGTAAACGGAAAGGAGTCTTTTATCCAAAGATAACACTGATGAAAGAATTTGTTTTACACTTTTATTGTCGAACACATTCACTATCACATTTACACATTGATCTAGACACTCGCCAAACTGAAACTGTTATAACAACTTCTTACTGATCACTTTTAATTCACGTACTTCAACCTTTTGTATAATTAACTTTACAACACTTGAGAATTTTCCTAACTCTGCTACGCGTAACTTGCGAATCGATAGCCGACGTATACTTTACAAATATTTCTGCTGGACTGAGGGCGACGTGTAGCATACAAATATTTTCGACGAACTGACGGGGTCTATCTTTAACCTAGCCCTTTTTATACTCCTACACCCCGATATGCCTAAAGATTATAACTGAGTTGCTATTGGCTAATAAAACGCGCCAACATTAGCGTCTATTTTTATATCCAATGAAAATTATGAATACATATGCTCTAGGAAGAATGTTCCAGCAAATTCTAAGAAAAACGCGCCAACATTACGTAACTTCCTCGTCTCTAATAATGATAAACAGCTCACCCCCTTGCTGCATTATTGCACGCTATTATTGTCAGTTTCAGTAAGGCAGTATAAACTTACTTCCCAACAATAATTACAATCAACAAACATCTCAAATCAATGTCACATAATAATGCATATTCATACTATAATCACTCTTTACATTTAAATAATTTGTGATTACTGCATCAATTAACACATCATATTGACATACGAGGCGTGCTTTTATAGTAAGTACGTTTTAATATTTTGCCACTGCAGCATTGCAATCGCGATTTTGAGCACGCCCATCACTTCCTCATTCATTAGGAAATCAGAAAGTCAGTGATGCCGTCTAGCGTTATCACTAGGCTTCGGACATAACTTTAGGTTAAGTTAACTTCTATCATGCTGGTACTATGTTTACACGCGAGCGGAGAGGAGAGGGGCAGTAGTTTCATGCACTACTGAGTTTGTCTGTGCTGAGTACTGTATACGTTATAGCTAAAGGTGGGCACAGAAGTAAGTATACAGTTCTGTAGTAAACATAAGTTTTTATTACAGAGTATAAAAAACATGAGCAAAATAATAAATCTAATCTGTGGCAGATGAAATAGTCGGTTTCATATGTGATTTACATGCGTGGACAACTATTGTAATGGATTACAATATATTTTCTGAATGTATCAAAATCAAAACGTCTTCTGTTATAACTGAAACAAAGTTTATATCTTGAAAAACTCCGTTCATCATATGACGTGGCTGGTGCAAAACAAAACTGACGAACGTCACACACATGTATCTGAGAAACACATGTATCTTCATTATTTAGAATGGCAACCTTAATACGGCACATAATTGCATACCCTGGGTTTTTATCTAAAACACTCTTCAGTTTCTGCTTTGCTACGTCAGCAGCCAGAATTTTTTTCTACTCCTGTAAGGTGTTATGCCAAATTTTCAAGGACAAGTTTCAATGACTCTGGCATTGCCATCTGTGATGTTGTTTTATTGTTAAAGGAATATCCTTAAATATATTATTGATTAACTGAAAATGTTCATACAGCTGTGGAGAAATCAATGATATTGCAATTTTAATAGCTGAACACTTGCTCCGTTGGCAAATTTGCTAATCATTGAACAATCTGGTTGTAATGCTCAAAGTAGCACAGTGCTGCCATAACAAGAATCCCGCCGTGTCACAATAGGTTGAGGTGGTAAAGGAATTTCTGGTGCTAGTTCTTTAAATTTTAGTGCCCTGGAAGGCGCCTTTAAAAATATTGTTGTTGTATACTTAAGATGGAATCATCTGCATCAGAGAAATGTTTCCTAATCGGTTTGCCATGGTGAAGACCATGAGCTAAAATCGTCAGATGTACAATTCTGGGATAGTGTCCTTAATTCTGGAAGCCGCTTTAACCATATAAGGGGCTTCATCCGTCACAAATAATAATATGCTCTCAGTTTTTATACCGTCTGGCTATAGGAGAGACATTGCACTTTCAAACACTTGTCAATGGAAGAATGGGTAACTTCGTTTATCACCTCAGATGTTAACAAGCGTTTTTGATTTGCCATTCAGGAGATGATATTCCTATGACCACATTAGCTATAGATCTCCAAATATTATGATCTAATGTTATTCAGAGTATCGTCATACCAAGGAGACAAATCATATTTGCGTAAAGTAGACTCACAAGGAACTTTCATAACTGTATCCTTCTCCAGAAACTTTTTAAAAGCAGGATTTTGCAGCTTATTAAATGGGATGTTTGCGCTTACTATCATGTCGCACAAATCCCTGTAAAATTCGGTTTGGCTATATGAGTTCCTGATTTCTGATGTGGATAATATATCCTCACTCCCCTCATTTCTAGGAAGCAACGTCATATTTTGTGAACGTTTTTTAGATTTACAGTGCATTGCAATAAAAACATTTTCTCCCTTTTGTTTCAATGTGGCATACTTTAGAAAATATATTTTTCCCTTTTACATCAAAATACTCCGTCCATATTCATTTGCATGATGCTCTTCTTACCGATTGTTTTAGGCATGATTCGTCAGCTAACAAAGGTCGAACTTTGTAACTTCAGACTGGCCTGTACATGTACTGATCGCTTGCTTAGAGTAGCAGTGCTTAGGGAGGGGTACGTCTCAGTGAAACCCTGTGCACACGTCAAAGTGCAACGAAACAGCAACCGTGTCCGAAGCCTAGTTATCACCAAAGAAACTTTAGTTTCTGCTTGGTCACCGTTGGATTTTCTAATGCTGCAGTTGAATTTTCTAGCACCCATACTATCAATATGAGTTAAATCTCGCTGGTCTAGCTTTTACCTGCATGTAAAACAGTTCGGAATCAGGTGGCACCTGCATTAACCAATAATCAAGAACACGCATTGCCGCTAATAAGGCCAGTTAGTACATGATTATTACGGACAGAACTTTAATGCAAATGCATATTTCTTCTCTGCTGTCAAAAGGTAAGCTCACTTGGTATGTGAGCTAATTACTAAATGTCCAGTAATTTAAACCACATTTATGTTGCATATGATGCATATTTTGCTAACAAGCATATTATTTCAGAAGTTAGAAAATTATGTCTCATATTTGCTTATTTTACACGCATATTTCATAAATATATTTTTATTTAATTTATCTTCACGTGTTATTTAGGACAATCCCACCGATACGGAGATGTGATGTGCTTGAACCTCATACCTGATGATAATTTGATGCCCTTCCTACTCATTCCATCTTCGCTCTACTTTCTTCCTTTTACTTCAGTTCTTATTTTTTTTGTTAATTTATATCCATTAAACTGGAAAATGTATGCAAACTGTTTGCACTTATTTCCTATTCGACAGCATACAGCACAAGTATTTTTATTAGAAAAGGGACCCATTTCAAAGATAAACAAATAGGTATCTTTTTCACCGGCAGTATTTTAGAAAGGATAACTCCACTTAGGTAAAACATATTATAGGACATTCCTCGGTATATATGTACTTATGCATATATATGTTTAAATATACAGGGTACGCACAAAGATCTCTATATTAAATTGAAACTGACGTGATATAAAAGTACATATACCCACTATTTATTTAAATGTTTCTCATTAAATCTTAGAAATCTAAAACATCTGTATATGTTCTTCCATGGTCTCTGCACAGCTAAATACGCCACCATGTTCTGATGCTCATCTTCAGCAACATCCTTCGAGTCACTGCCTCGAAAGCTTCGCGCACCGCATTTTGCAGTTCATCAGTTCCAGCATACCGCTGCTTCCGCACCTTCTTGATGTAACCCCATTATCTGGCATTGCTAGATCAGGGCTCGTTGGAGGCCATGAAAGAGAAGCTGCATCATTGTCCGTTCCTCGACCGATCCAGCGATTTCAAAAGACTGCGTCCAGATGTTATTGAACAGCCACTGTGAAGTGAGCCGGCGCCCCATCGTGTTGAAACCAAACAATGTTTACTATTCCCGTATTTTTAAGCTGTGGGATGAACCAGTCATTGATCATTGGGAGATAACTGTTCTGATTAACATAACCATAAAAACATATATGAGGTGAATCCTGCTCGATTTCTTGAAAAAAATATGGATTTTCTTTTCCCCAAAAGTAAACATTGCGACTACGGAAGCTGCTATAAATCGCACATTCGTCTGTGAATATGACGTTTGCCTTCTGAGCCAATCTTTGGAATTGTTGCTGCACCCACCACAAGGATCATCACGTCTCTCCAAGTCATCATCTGATAATTCATTGACATTCAATGGACGCCAACACCTCCTTTTCAGATACAGATGTGTTTCCTTATGGTGAATTCCAGTGTCTACAACTCTGAAGCACGTTTCCGTATGTATGTGACTGGAGATTGTTCGATAGATTTTTCCACGTCAGCACAAAGTCCAAGTGTGGTGGACGGTCTTCAACTTCTCGGCGCGTCGCGAACACTGCCTTTTAAAAATTCTTTCTTTGCCCATGCTAACAAAGTGTTCTTTGTCAGTGCTGCTATCACAAACCGCACAACGAAATGTCCACGACATTTTAAAATGATTTTTAATTAATTTGACGCCCATGAACCCACACAGCGGCCACCAAGCCACACCATTGTTTGTATCAGCCATTCTTTCAATATCTTGGTATCAACTAATTTGCAGTCACATGATTCATTGCATCGATAACAATCTCACAACAACAATCAAAGTCTAATCGAAGTCGATAACAATGAGTATCTACAGGAGTATATATACAAACCTCAGGGGGAAAACTTACTCACATAATTCTGAATTTAATATAGGACATTCGGACTTAGTGCGCACACTATATATATATATATATATATATATATATGAATATTTGTATATAAATTGTGACCGTTCAACTTTTCAAACTGTCACTTCTCTCAGTTCTCACTGACACCGCTTTAAGTTCTTATCTGTCACGGTTTCGTTTTTGTGTAGTTTACATTCACTGGGAGTTCACTTCAATAAGGTGAACCAGTTCAATTCTCCATCACTTCACTCACTTTCTCGTGACGAAGCCTCTTCACGCTGGACGGTTCACTTCACTCCAGAGTCGAACACAAGACCTCCAGAACCGTCGCTCCTTAATATCACTCGTTGCACGTCACGACAGCCGTCACCAACTCGCTCGGAGAATCGTTCTTTATGTCGCACAAGAAACGTGGTCGCTAACTCGCTCGCTCACTGTCTGACTCATCAACTCAGTTCTCTCGCGAGAACGCTCGCTTATATAGTCAGTCGAATATTTCCACAAGGTTCTCGAACGTTCTAGAACTATTTCGATACACTTTCTGTAAGAGGGGGAAAAGAAGCTTCCAGAAGGTTTTAGTTATCTAACGATAGCGAGCGCGATGTTTACGCTGGCGAGTGGAGTTATCGTTATTTACTCCGACCACTCGACGCCGACCTCCCGATAACCTTAGACTATAGGCGCTGTATCACAATACATGAACAGCATCCCCAAAATCAATTCAGATAAAAGTTATAGAAGTTGAGTGTTTAAATCAAAAATCTTTCTAATACTTTGTTTATGCAGAATTACAAATCATTACCGCGTCAACTAAACACATGTGACGGTCACGCATTTTCCTTCAGCAGATCTGAAATGTTAAAACTAAACTACACACAATTAGATGTTGACTATATACACATTGGCAAGTGCGGAGCTTGAGGAGTTTCGGTGTTTTTTCTATGTACTCTGCATATATAAATAGGCCTTTGGATTAATTTGAAGTATTAATGCCTTTAAAAATCGCTAACAGTAAGTTTCAATGAAGGGCTTAATCATAAAATTTGCATTAAATATTCATTTGAATGGGCCTTAAGTAACATGGTGACAAGTCCATATAATAATAATGCTGTTGGTTTAGCAGTTCAGACAAAACTGCATCTTTCGTAAAACATATGTAACAAAATACTATATTGAAATGTCAAATATGCAATATATTTAATATATTAAAATATGCAACCCCTTTTTTTACCGCTATTTAACCCGAATTTTAAGGACCCTAACGACTGGATTCATGAAGCAGTCTCACGAGGAAGGAGCATATACGGATTGGATACTTACAAATTTAATTTTTAGGAGCTTTGATGCCAGTGACAAAATAGATGAAAATTCTCAGATGTTTGTTAGGTTCTGTGCCATGAAGTCAACATCTGTATATATCTCCTTTAATCCATCAAGGTATACTGAGCCTGTGAACCTTAAAGCTGTACTGAAAGCGATATTACCTAGGATAGAAAATAAAATATAGACTCCACATTGAATGTTTACTTTAATGGTGACTTCGTTCCTTAGCTGTTCTGAAAACTCACTCAAATTCACCGAGGGAGATGGCTTAGCATTAAGGTGTGTGGCTCGCATTCGGCAGGTACAGATTCGATTCCCGTCGACCGTCCACTCTGACCTTCGGTTTTACGTGATTTTCCCTGGTCGGTAGGCGAATGCTGAATTTGTTTCTCATCTACCATGATTTAATTTCTATAATTTCCCTTTCATTCTGTTTCCTTCTCATATTTCGTGGCGTATGGCGGTGCCAGACAGATAACGCGAATGCTTAATCAAAGGAAAGGGATTCCTGGTCACTTGGTCGCTTTGTTGACGGATCATTCATCGCCCTCTCTGGTCAGAGAGTAAGAGTAAGTGTAAGAGTACCCTTAGGGGCATTGGAGGATTCAGAGACCCTCGCACCTCGCCCAGAGGAGGTCTTTTGTTCTTTTCCTTATATTTAGTACGGAAACGTTATACCCCAGAAGGGGAACTCATAGACAAAAATACTCATGCCCATGACGGGAATCGAACCCACGACCCTTTGCGCCACAGAGTGCCGAAGTCATACGCGGCTACGCCGAGGCTCCTGGGCATCTCCAGTAGTGGGACGAGGCCAGGAACTATTGGGAACTTCCGCGTTTCTCTGTAGCATGTCTGCCTCCTGTGGTTCCTTCATTTCATCCCTTCCTCTTGGGGGAGTGGTACCGCAACAATAGATTTCCCGTAGGGCGCAGTACGCGAGGTATTCCCCTTCGTTGTGTACCTTATACCCTATAATCTTCCCCTTCACTGAACGTGTCTATGAGGAAAGACTAATTTGTAGGTTATTTACTTAAGCCAGATAAAGGTTCTGCTATCGATACGTGTAAACTGCATTTAAAACTTCAGAAGTTAATCAGTATTAACATTTGAAATGCAGAATTTGCGCTGGAACATTTGAAAGTCAATTTCTTTGTTTCTTCGATCTCATTGAAGAGCTTTATTTTCTTTTAACTAAAACATCTTACATGATTTAAATGTAGAAGTTATTATTGAGTCCTATTACTTTCTCTACTACGTATAGTAAGTAGGGGAAGTATTGTATTCCACTCAAAAATTCGATACCGAGATTTCACCGGAAATATATGTTTTGAGACCCCCTGAATCCAAAAAAATTTTTTTGGAAACATGTCTGTGTGTGTCTGTGTGTGTATGTGTATGTGTGTCTGTCTGTGAACAGCATAACTCAAAAACGAACAGTCGGATAAACACCAAACTTGGTATTTAGGTTCAGTATCTTCCAAGGATGCGACACGAAGGTTTTCAAGAAAATCACCCCACCCCTGATTACCCTTTACATGGAACATTTTTCGAAAATTTTAATTTTCTCAAAAATGGCTCAAACGATTTTGATTAAAATATCATATGTTTAAGATATTTTTATGACAAATAAAATGTATATCTTGAATTTTCTGGGAATGTCTCCAAAGGTATTCTTCATTGCGAACGACTTTTGCATAACTGGTAAACCATAAGAAATAGACAAAAGTTTACTACACAAAAAATGTAGATCGCGTTAAAATACACAATTTTCGAGATATTGCTTGTTATTGCCTTAAATTTTTCAATACTTATTTTCTCAAATGGGAATTCGTTATTCATTTTTTTGTCTTGGATATACCAAGAGTATTAATCTGTGGCAAAGGGAATGGTGCTGCACCTAGCAACCAGCTATTAAGAGATATGTACGTGCTTAAAGGCTACTGTATTTCCAAATTGCCCTTGTAAATATATTATCCCCTTACATCTACAAGAAAATTAGTAATAAGATAGACTCTGCAAATGTTTTTCTCGATTAACATGAAGTAGAAGGAGAATAAGCGTTTGTAAAAATAGTTTGTACAAGAGTAGAGAAAATTATGTGAGTGTAACACATCAGATTTTTTTTTAAAGATTTGAATATCTGAAGCATTCTATTTGATTTTATGTGTTTAAACCTTCAGTAAAAACAAGATACCTTAATTACTTTGGAGTTACGCCCTTACTTTGATTTCAAAATCAAACAGGAGAACTCTAATTGTTAGCTCAGCATCTAGTTACACGAAACGCCAATTCTGTGTTACTATACCTAAGAAAGCTTTCTCTTCAACAAGCACAGTAAGGCGGGCTTCACATTACAGCACTCTTCCCAGATAACCAGCTTCCTCGTTTGCTGGCAACGCCGAGTGTAATAAACGCATTAGTTCGGTTTTCTACGGAAGAGGTACTTTTAGCAAATTTTGGGACCGTTATTTAATTAATTTGTTATCCACCACGTTACAACGTTTTATGCACCTTCGAAAAACTATATTAGCTCAGGATGTTTCAAGAACAGCCAGCCTGCTGCTGGCCAGTGCAATGCTAGGGCTGAAGTACATCAATGTTTAAAATGAAGCTCGATATACGTATGCTGAAACTGATATTTTGATTACTCTTTGCATGGCCTAATGAGAAGTGTTGCTTGATGCACCGGAAACTCTGACCAATCATAGTCAATATCTCCTGAGGTCTAAAACTACAAAAAAGCGATTTAACACAAATTCCATTTTTAAAACCCTCTACAGTTTTTCTAGAGTAGCACAAGCTTGGAGAAGTAGTATTGGGGTATGTTATCTCAAAATTAATTTGAGATCTCCTTGTGGTTTAGCGACAAAAATGTCAGTCAGTTAGGAATTTAATGTGATATCATTATAACTCAGTTTTTAGAGCAACGGGACGGAAACCGGCAGACCCGTGATTCAAATCCCGGCTATCATTGATTTTTTCAGTCTGATAATACCATTCCAAACGTTTAACTAAATAAGGGTCTTTCAAGTATCGATTTAAAATGAGCCAGTCCAGATTTTGAATTTTAAATACAAAAATGCTGTTTGTTGTTCTTTTAAACTACTGTTATAGGAAATACGTTTCTGGCCGCATGTCGTGCAGCTGACGGAAGTAATAATCTGGAATGGAATAGCAGTTTAAATGGCCAATTATTTATAGAGCTGGCGTCCCATTAACAACGAATGCTTTTGACCGTTACATGAAATAGCAAATTCTTTATTTGAAATTTAATTTTTACTTCAAATTATTAGCCTCGCAACAGACACAATAAGTTAGGTTACAAAAGGTCATATCCATCAAGCACGCTTACTGTCAACAGAAACATGTTGAATTCAATGTTTGAAGTAAAGTCGAACCTTTTGGTTAGAAATACCCTGGAAGTAAGTATTTGTGTGTGTGTGTGTGTGTGTATATATATATATATATATATATCAACCCATGCATTATCCTCAATATAAATAATGTAGATGATATATATATATATATATATATATATATATATATATTATACCCTGCCGTTTGTGAAAATTGCAACGTCAAGAAGGAAACGCACGAATTCAATGAATTTAATACCACAGGTTAGGTAGATGACAAGTAACAAATGATAAACCTTTTATGTCTATACATGACCTCTGAGCTGTAATATTCAGTATTTGGTGTGGCCTCCACGCGCTGCAATTAGAGCTGCAATACGCCGTGGCATTGAATCAAAAAGGTTTTGAATAACTTCCTAAGGGATTTCCCTCCAGGTAGTTTGTATTCGAGCCCACAAATCCACGACACTGGTTACTGGAGGATCGTAACGCATCAGGTGCCGACCAACCATATCCCAGACATGTTCGATGGACGACATGTCAGGTGAACATGCAGGCCAGGGAAGCGATGGTACCCGTCGCTCTTCGAAGAAGACTTGTACATTACTCGCAATATGTGGCCGGGCATTGTCCTGTGGAGATGCCTGAAGCAGGGGAATTACCTCAGGCTCTACAACCACCGTTAGATAGCGGTTGCTGTTCAAAGGGCCCTCAGTTCGTAGGAGGCAAGTAAGGTTGTTGTAACCAATGGCGCCCCAAACCATCACACTTGGTGTTTGTCCGCTATGTCGCTCAACAATGCAGTCCTGCAGGTTCCGCTCACCACGGTACCGCCGGACACGTATGCGGCCATCACTGTAGAACACGTTGAAGCGGCACTCGTCCGAAAAGACTACATTTTGCCACTCAGCACCCCAATGTCGGTGTTCACGTGCCCATTGCATTCAGAGGAGCTTGTGGTTTCTGGACAATGGAAGCCGAGTAATGGCATGCATGCAACCAGTCCAACCTGCAGCAGACGGCGACGAACCGTTGATGCAGACAAGTTCACGCCTGTTGCAGTGCTCCAGGGTTAAGCCAACACGTAAATGAAGCTGTACGGTCCGATATGACCATGCGGACAAGATGACGGTCATCCCGTGCTGTGGCCATGATCCGTTGTCCAGTACCCATTCTTCGCTGCGTACGACCTTCATCTATCCACTGCTTCCACACACGCATCACTGTCGTAGCAGCATGCCCTGTACGAGCCGAAATGTCACGGTATGACAAACCCGCTTCCCGGAGACAGATCATTATGCCCCGTTCAAACTCACTTACATGCCGATATGGCTCCCTTTGACGTCAACGAAACATACAGGCACTCACTTTATTGTTTCCACCTTGTTTGACAGCTCTGCACTGACTACACTGGGCGCAACACTGATCTTGTCGGACCGACAGGAGAGGGCTCTGTTCGGCCTACGAGTACCCTATCTCTCTGCAAACCTAATCAGTTATTGCTTGCACATTTTCTACAGTTCTACCAAGTTTGGAGTTATTCGTGAAATTCTTTCTTGGTGTTGCAATTTTTACAAACGGCAGTTTATATTAAAGCTAAAGTCGCGCAGTGGGAAAGTAAATTGCTTTTGCATTTGCAAAAGATGGGATCTAGCATATAAATTTGATAATATGTACTTATGGAAGAGACTGTAGAAATGCTACAATAAAATTGTTGTCGAACAGCATCGTTCAGACCCGTCACTTTGCTTTGGAGATTTTTTTTATACGGTGTATGTGCAAAACATTCTAATCTTAAGCGATTAGTGCTACTTTGTTCCAAAAGCTCAGGTTTAGAACATTTCAAATAGAGAAAAGTTTTAAGGTGAAGAAGTAATACTATGAAATGTTCCATAATAAAGAGGTTGCGAATTCCTTTCAATATTACATATGATTAAAAATGAATCATAACATAAGTTAGGAGCAGTTAATAAATGTTAAACGCTGTGTTATTTAGATACAGCTATATTAGTAATGTTTTCATCAGCTGCGCCTTGCTAAATTTCAGGCTTTTTTCCCTCTACACCGAGATGAGAAAACTCAAAATTTATATGTACTTCATTTCTTGAGCCCCAGAAAGATACTGGGCGAGTTTTCTTTCTCTTGGAAGGTTTCATTCTCTCATATGTGGTGAAAATGTGGGCATATTGCGACATGAGAATAACCCAGGCGCTTCAATTGCACGCCATTTGTACTCTCTATTTTTCTACTCGGAACAATGGGTTCTGGAAAAACCCACATTGGATTCATTTATTCCGCCTTTTTGTTCTTTCATAAGGCTCATGTTGAGCCCTACGGATTCAAGTTTATTATAATATGGATGATAAAAACCTACATAAATGACTGAACAAAAATAGGATCTCATATTATTACTTAGCCTTTCAAAAATGTTTGCCGCGACTTCGTTCCTTATAAAATTAAATTTTTACCATTTCACTCCTTACGAGTACAACGACAAGATGCTATCTTCTTTCGTGGCCACCATCTCCGATTAATTTTGGTATAATTTTCCCTAGTGAGGCTGCCGGTGTGCTCAGAACGTGCGTTCTCTCCTCCGAATGATTTGTAATTCTTCTTTAATCCTAATTTTGTTATTTTAATTTTATTTTGCACATGCACGCATACGATTTGGATTTTTCCAGTTTTAGATAAAACGTCCGTCTTTAAATGAAATTTATACAGTTAATACTTGTTTCGTTTAAGTTTGCCGATAAGTATACTAGCTCAGCTTAATGTCGACATTAATCCAATTGTCGTTCTGTGAATGCAGGCTGGAACCAAAGGCACGAGAACCGCTAAACACAGTTTAACGGAGCAAGTAATAAAACTATACTGTTTCAAATCACGTGGAAAGTATTCAACATAGAGCGAACAATGTCAGCACAGGCGAGTCAACACCATAAATTCTATTGCTGCATGAAGTATGTGACAGTGAAAGGGTTATGTACATATATTGGCTCTCTCTAAACCTAGGTGCGCGGGTGGGAGGAAACGATGTCTCGCAAGAACCTCGAAAATGGTGACGTGTGGCAGATGGTTAAGACTCTGGAACCTTCTGAGTCAACATACCTCCCCACTGCAAAGCACTCAAGGGCGGGCATATAAAACTCAAGCTAAGGACAATGTGTTTGTAGACTACTTTGAGCGGACCATGAGGCCCCGAAAAGATCCCCAGAACAACGCATTCTCAGAACTCGTTGGCCAGAAGGTTTGCTGTTTCTTCGGCGCCCTCCGGAGTAAGCGGATCACTCCCCCGCCATTAGACCTATCGACTCCAGGGTACACTCCGACGTCCCAACATCAAAAAGGCCGCCAGACTACTCTCCCCACTACTGGGTTCAAGCCAACCTGACCATCAGTTTGTGTTTCGTCCTTGTCCCAACAATTGCTGCGCGTGAGGAGGTCGCTGTCCTGATTGCCATAAAGGTATCTTGTATAAGCTGACTTACCTCAAGCTTCCTACATACTTCATACACCTATTGCATACTTATTTCAAACATTATTATTTGTTGTATCGGTTGCGGGGAACAAATCTACACTTAGGCCAATAAGAGGCAGAGTCCCGGAAGGGCATGTACTATCCACCACGCTATTGAGCGTCTACGTGGCCAACTTACCTACAGAGATGCACGTCAATATAACACAATACCCTGACGACGTGTTGTTGTACTGGACAGACAGAAATCCACCAGAGCTTTCAACCCAATTCAGAGATACCTCCGCCTCATCCAAGAGTGGTGCAGGTGTTGGTAATTGTCCATCAACCCTGAGAAGAGCCACGTCAATCTGATTACGAAGCACCGCTTCTTCAACCACTTCTGTACATTCACATACCTCAGACGAAGTTAGATTACCATTTCGTACTTTGGAGTTAAGATAGATAAGGGCCTAACTTTTAAGGACTTATCGCATCGGGCCACTGAGATTACAGATTCTTTTTACCTCACGCTAGTGTTCAAGATATCCCTTTCTTTAAATCTAGGCCTTTTCCTGACCTATAAACCACCTATGGTATCTGGGGTATGGTTGCAAAGGAGTCGGAATAAACGCCTCCGGGCCATTTAATCTGTATGCGTTACTTCCAAGAGAGACTGCTTCATGAAACTTCATCTGCTCCATATGTGGAGCATGAAATTATGCACCAGGCAATAACATTTTACGACCCATTGCCACACCATCGGAGCGCCATCGTACGGTATTTTGGGGATTGTAACCTCAGACAATGTCCCTTGAGGATCCACCACGAACGCCGCATACCATACCAGCACATCCGGTAACACGGGAGTAATTCCACCTGCAGCTAAGGCTGAGCTCTATACAATCCTGCAAGAGATGCTTGGATATATCAAACTTTTCAATAGTATCCCTGAATATAGCAATGATTTGGAAAAACATACACCAGTGATGCACAATAAGCATTGCACCCTGACCAGCAGCCGTTGAGGAACTTCTTTGCTTCCTCCTTTCACTGTATCTACATTAGTCACACAGTCATCCCGTCTCTAAGTGATTAAGTCTTAACAAGTGCATACTTGTATTCATACACACCATCGGGCTACCCTCGAACTAAAACTGTTTCCTGAACTGTTTGGCGTTACAATTCTGTTAGCAAGATTATGTAGCAATGGATTTAATATATAACGCAACTCACCAACTCAGACGCGTTTCTAACTTGACTTCTAACAGTTTACTCGTCTTGCAATAGCTCGCAATTTCTTAGGTTGATTTTATAACAGTACAGGATCATTATTTTCTTGTGCGCTCATATCCGGTTGTCGTCTTACGTGGTGTAGTGGTTACCATGCTAGCCTCTAGTTCCCAAGTTCGCGGGTTCAAACCCGACGGAGAGCGATGGAACTTTTCGGGCGTAAAAGTCTTTAGCGTGGCTTCCTTCGGAAGGGAAGTAAAGCCGGTGGTCCCGTGTCGTTGATTTACGACATGTAAAAGAACCTCTAGCCTGATAAAGAAGCCTCTGAGCAAAATTATTGGTCTTTCACGTGCAATATAGAATGGGACACGCTAAGAACCATAGTAGTTAAAGAGCGTGCACAAATAAAACTCAATTTAATTTAATTTCATGTCAGGTTTTATTTTGCTGTTTAAGTTACATTTATATCTTCTAAGTTTTGTTAAATTGTATGTAATTTCGAGTGTTGAAAAATCTCCACCCTGAGAGTTTTACCTTCTCTGGTACACACTTGGGTATATCAAATAGAGGAAGTACTGTATTCCATCCAAAAATTCAATATCGAGATTTCACTGGCAATATACGTTTCGAGGCTCCCTGAATAAACAAGACATGCATCCTTGGAAAAACGTGTGTGTGTCTATATGAACAGAACTCAAAAACAAAAGGTCGGATCAACACCAAACTTAGTATTTAAGTTTAGTACATTCCAAAGACGACACATAGATTTTCAGGAAAATCCTCTTATCCCAAACTATCCTTTACATGGAGCATTTTTCGAAAAGTTTGACTTTCTAAAAAAATGGTTATATTGATTTGGATTAAAAGTCCATATATTAAAGGTATTTACATGACAAATAAAATGCATATTTTTAATTTTCTGAGTACAGCCTCTAAAGTCTTTTTCATTGGGAAGGATTTTTATACAATCTTTATAACTGGTAAACGTTAAGCGATAGGCAAAACGTACTACACAAGAAACTTAGATCTCTTTAGGACACGGAATTCATTTCAAAGGATGTTTTGTTTTGTGGCATCAGCCATTTCCGGAATATTCGTTGTTAATGGTTTGAATTGTTGAACACTTAGCTATTCTTTTGAAGTCCTGTCAACATTCAGTTGTTTCTCGCGATTCCATTGAAACAGTATGGAATTTTAAGGCTAGCATATAGCGTCCAGTTCTTAAACGTTTTACCGTCGCCGTTCCCGTATGTAATGTAGCTATTTCTGTAAAAGTTTATTTGGATTAAAATTAAGTAGACAGAAAAATGAGGTTTAGTATGGCTAGTTTGTGTACCCACTTATAACGACAGAGGGTAGAGAAAGTCATGTGAATGTATTACATCAGACTTGTTATAAGTTTTGAACGTAAGGGATAGAGAGAACTACAGCATAAATATCTATATTTCGCTAAATAGCACAATTTATGTCAAACATATTTGTGTCATTGGAAGTTTCCGAGTGGTTCTTTATTATTGGTTTGAAATGTAAAATACTTCATACTTTTTGAACTTCAAAATCGCTATTGCAAAGAGAGCGTAACTTCTAAGCTAATACATAGCGACTCGTTCTAAAAAGACTTGACTCTCGCTTAAGCCTAATGCAGTCCCTTGTATCTACAAGGAAATACGTAATAAAACTTTCTCTACAAGTGTTTCTCTCGATTACTGTGGATCAGATAGAATAATGAGCCTTTATAAGAAAGGTTTGTTGATGAATGAATAGAGAAATTCAAACGAATGAAACATTTTAGATGTTTTAAAAAAAACTGTTTCTCTTTTTCGCTGTCTCTTAAAGTTTTAAGTTTTGCAGTTTAGTTGCTGGCGTTCAGTATCCTGACACGCACACGAACATATACATACACACATTCATGCTTAAGAACACTAATCTGCAATCCCCCATGCCAGGAAACGCTCGAGCTAAGCGCCTTAACATGCATTACATGGTGACCGGCAGGGATCGAAGATTGGTAAGCTCTGTATCAAAAATGAATAAGCTTAAGTTTCATCATTGCAAATGCGAAGTTTATCCCATTAAAAGCAAACCTGAGCGTTATACATAGATTCTTTGCATCTTTTATTGACTGTAGGTAGTTAATAAATCCAGTCGTAAACAGAATTCCGCTAATAATCCGTCTATCTCCTCTCTCCCATTCCTAGCAACTCACATTCATTTTACTGTTCATTCGTGTATAATCAGAGAGTAACATTCTAGCGCAGCAAAATGTCACAAGAAACTAAACCATTCTTACTGCAGCACATATATTTGATTCTTTGTCTCAGTTAACTGGAATGTTGGCCCACTTTATGTATTAGTGTACTTAACGTGACACAGGTGCTATAGACTATTTTCCCCACTTATTTAACACGCCCAGCATAATGAATACCATTTCTCAACTTCTGGGGTTGGAATCCAAAGAGTTTGTATTATTCTCATAAGCATACGCGAATACTTAATTTTGCAAGCTATCCCCGGGAAGTAATCACTGTTAAATGTGTGATATGACCAATATTCATTAAGGTTATATGACGAAAATAGTAGGTACTCAATATAGATATTTATTACTCCATTGTATTTTTATAACTGCTTCATATAAGCTACTCCAAATTTATGCATTAAATTTGTTTAAAAGTTTTCGTGAACTTTTTCATATAGCTTTTCAACTCGGCACATGTAGCAGAAAAATCGTAAATTTTAGAAGAGTCCTCATATAAAATTACTATTAATTTTGTGCAAGTGTATTTTTCCAATTATGTTTGAAGTGCATCGATACATTTTCTTCCAACATTTCAATTCCTTCTGTAGCGGTTAATGAGTTGCTTCATGCGTGCAGACGGTTGGAGATGCAGCCTGAAATTTAGGAAGCAAAAATACATAATGGCGATAGGTATTATTTTGTATTCACATACGATCACGAGTAAATAAGACCATCTTCAAACATTAATGAGATTGTATCAAGCAGTTACGCCCAATGAGTCAGAAAAGTTAAGAATAAAATTGCAAGTATACTTTCATAGCATACTAAATATTTAAAATGAAAGATTTTTCCCCATCTGCCATCTTGAATTTTAGACGTCCTTATAGATTTTCCGTGTAGTGAGGCCCAAGCGGCACGACCTTGCCTTCCAACCGTCCAATACGGTTTGATTAAGTAATGGCACACGCCATGTGGCAGGCCTTTTGGAATGGGCTTTGTCTGAGACTGCAGTCTTGATACCGTTCTTCATTTGTACTGGTACTGACTAAAGAAGAGAGAATGCTTTGGTTCTTAGGTAGGGAGCTTTAGATGTTCATATTAAGGATACAGCCACTTTATAAGTACATGTTGCTAAGAAACGCGAAGAATGCTTCACAAGCAGTAAAGGAATCATTACTAGGGAGCCTCTTTGAAATGGCCCATTTTTACTTTCTCTACTGCGCACATAGAAGATATAGAAGGTACTGCATTTCACTAAAAATCGATATCAAGATTTTATCGGAAATACATGCTTTGAAGCACCTTCAATAAAAAACAAAATCATTTTTAGAAAAACGTCCACGTGCGTGTGTGTGCGCGCGCATTTGTGTTTATATCTGCCTGTGTGTCTATGGATAGTATAACTCAAAAACGAAAAGTCGGATAAATACCAAACTTGGTATTTAAGCTCAGAATCTTTCAAAGATGCGACCCGAAGATTTTAAAGAAAATCTCTTACGACAAACTACACTTCACATTAAAGATTTTAGTAATTTTCGATTTTCTTAACGATTTTGGTTAAAATACCACATAGTAAAGGTATTTATTTCACGAATAAAATGCATATCTTTAGTTTTCAAGGAATATTCTGTGAAGTACCTTTCATTTGGAAAGAATTTTATATAATCTTGTATAACTGGTAAACGTTAAAGGATAGACGAAAACATACTAGACAAAAATTTAGATCGCTTTAAAACACACAACTAATTTCAAACAACCTCTTTTTTATGGCATAGTCCATTTACGATATATTTGTTATCAATGTTTTGCATTGTTCAACTGTTATTCTTTTAAAGTCCTATCGACATTCAGTTGCTTTTCGCGATGACATGGAAAGAGTATGAAATTTTAAGGCAGCGTATAGCATCCTGTTCTTAAACATTTGACTATCGCTATTCCCCTTTATGTATAACGAAACGTGTAATTTAGTTTTTTCTGCAAAGGTTTATCTCGATTAAAACGAAGTAGAAAGAAAATAAGCTTTCGTAAGAATAATTTGTATACCCACAAATAAGAGATAGAGGGTAGAGAAAGTTATGTGAACGTAACGCATCAGACATTTTTACCACAGGAAAGATCTTCGTTATTCCAAAATGTATTCTGTAAAAGTAATTTTCCTTTGGCCTATATTCTATAAAAAGTTCAGATTGTAGGAGTTCAGCGTAAAACAGTATTGGGCAACTATTGGACAGTTGATTTTGGCATAACTAGTTCCTGCGATACTCTGCAGGAACTCTCTTGTAATACTTCAGCAAGCGCTGCACATTCTCTTCTGACATTCTCGATCAACCATCTTCATGCTTTTATTCTAGGAACCAGTCTCCAATTATATATTTTACCATCCTGTGATCCTCTTCCTAATGTGGCAAACTCTTTTGCATGCTTAACGGAAATCATTGTAAAATCAAGATCAAAGCCAAATTTCACGTACTTCCAAATGACTAGAGCTGTTTCCTTCTGCAACAGAAGTCACTTTCACCATACCTGTTATCAGTAATGTACTATCTTAGAATTTCCTTCAAAACCAGAGATGCTAAGAAAATTCAAAAGAAAAGACAGAGCTACAGGATGAAAGGGGTATAAATGTTCACCTTTAATCTGCGAATGGAAGTCATTGAAAGGAGTAAGTCTTCATATTCCTTTTCTTCATCTCCAAGCATTTCTCCAAAAATAAATAATTTTCAATAAATATCTGGCAACTTAGTATACTAACTTAGTATACCATTAGTGAGGCAGTATTTTTAACACTTAAATGATTTCAGTCTAATTATATAATATAAAAAAATAACAGCCCGCCTTAAAGCAATATGTGTATAATATAATATATAAAATGTATGTAACAGTCATTGTATAAGGTTTATATTATTATGTATATGTTTAATAATGTTATGTGAATGTATTAAGTAATTTAACAATGTAGGAGCTGTGAGAATAGAAGCCGAAAGTTGCTAACAATGAGGTGACCTCGAGGCAATAATGAATTAGAAAGTTTAATAAAGGCTACTAGTAATTCTTGGAACAATAATGTAATATTTAAAACAGTTTATAAATAGCCAATCAACAACTAGATAAAGCTTAAGTTAAATAAAAGTATTCTATTGGAGTAAAATTAGCCAATCAGAGACTTGAAGTAGTGGAAATATACGAATTTAGGCGGTTATCGCCAGATGATAGAAAACAACGTTTCAGAGGAGTTCGCTCGATACGTATTCAGTGTGAGACAAAAAAAATTCATTACGGCGTGAATAATATAAAGTTTACATATTAAAAGTGCAATTAATAAATAATCTGACAGCTCTACAGTAGGATATATCTGTGAAGTGTTATTTAATCGTGTGAAAGATTAATAAAATGAGTGAAGTAAAAATTATAATTTGTGTAAGCCTTCATTCTTTAGCCGCATCACCCCTTGCTAAGAGATACGTGTTTCTACAAATTACTACTGACGCAGCCGAGGCATGCATATATAATATTCTGATAAACATTAACAATTACAAAAAGTTGATTTTATAAACGTTGGGGCGTAGGCCACCGGAAAGTAAAATTGGGGCGAAGGCCACTGGAAGCTTTGTATCGTACGTGGGGCTGCAACTACTTCAAGTTTTGGCTTCCCAACAGTGGAACTACAATACTCCTTCACTAGTCAGTGTCGAACTACCTGCCGTGACAGCCCAGCTGTGCATGAATGAAGCAAACAAGACAAGAGGAATTGTGTGGCACCTTCGCTGATATTTAAATACGAATTACTGAAAAATGCTTTACTACAAACATTTGCTGTAAAGGAAAATAAATGTTCAGTTTGAATATTAAGGGGCAATTTACGCCAGAAAACTAAATTAAACATTGACATAAATTGTTGGCACATCATTTCGAAAAATGCATTTGTTTTCAGGTATCTAAAATGCAGATACGTATACTTAACACCGCACAGAGATTTGTTGGGAGGTAAAACATCACATTTTGAACAGCCGGTTTCATCTGCCACTAGAGTCGGGAGCATGAAAAAGGCGGGCGAGTGTAGTTTGCGCAGTAGCACTGGTTTGAGCCTGTGGCCTGCAAGCCAATAGCACCAGGCAGTTATTGCTCCTTCCCGACTGCAATTCGTGAGCCAGTTGAGAGAGGAGTCAAGGCGCAGAGCGAGTGAGAATGAGTCAGTGTATTATCTGTGTCTGTGTCTTTCTTCCATCCGCTTTCCTTAGTCCTCCTGACTGTAGCATCTTATGAACGAACTCTCGGTCCTAATGTACTGGCTCAGAATTCCAAACCATAGCTCAGAATCGCTATCATTGGAATATAGCACGCGTTAGTATAATGTTAACTGTTTTAGAAGTAACGTTTAATTTCCGTTCTTACTACCTAGGGCACTACAGGCGGTTGGCATTGAAGATACGTGTAATGAAATTATATTTGGAAAGGAAACGTTCCAGGCATTTGCTAGTTATGAGCTACTGTGAAAAACCGCACAATACTGAGTCTATATTTCCATCATATCTATGTGTCCTTAAAACAACTTAATAAAGAACTTCAGCTATACTATCTCAGCATCAGAATACCTTTTCTGTATCAAGAAGGTTTGAGTAGTGTTTGCGGTCCTCTTTTCTGGTATAACAATCAACGATTTATATTTCCGTTTCTGCGCTGATCATCTGCTATGCAACTTAATGAATAAGTTCTAACTGTATCTCGGTTCTACAAGAGCATTAATAATTAGAAGGCTGTTCAATAAATAATGATCATAATTTTTACTTTCTCTAGTATAATAAGTAGGGGAAGTATTGTATTCCACCCGAAAATTCGATACCGAGATTTCACCGGAAATACATGTTTTGAGATCCCCTGAATCCAAAAAAAGCATATTTGGAAACATGTCCGTGTGTGTGTCTGTGTGTCTGTCTTTGAACAGCATAACTCAGAAACGAACAGTCGGATAAGCACCAAACATGGTATTTAGGTTCAGTATCTGCCAGAGATGCGACACGAAGGTTTTCAAGAAAATTCCCCCACCACAGAGTACCCTTTACATGGAACATTTTTCGAAAATTTTAATTTTCTCAAACATGGCTGTAACGATTTTGATAAAAATATCATATGTTTAAGATATTTTTGTGACAAATAAAATGTATATCTTGAAGTTTCTGGGAGTGTCTCCAAAAGTATTCTCCATTGTGAACGACTTTTGCATAACTGGTAAACCATAAGTGATAGACAAAATTTTACTACACAAAAAATGTAGATTGCGTTAAAATTCACAATTTATGTCATATACATTTTTTTGTTGAGTGAACCATTTTCGAGATATTGCTTGTTATTCCCTTAAATTTTTCAATACTTATTTTCTAAAATGGAAATCCGTTATTCATTTTTACTTTCTCTACTACGTATAGTAAGTAGGGGAAGTATTGTATTCCACCCAAAATTTCGATACCGAGATTTCACCGGAAATACATGTTTTGAGACTCACTGAATCCAAAAAAAGCATTTTTGGAAACATGTCCGTGTGTGTGTCTGTCTGTGTGTCTGTGTGTCTGTGAACAGCATAACTCAAAAACGAAGAGTCGGATAAACACCAAACTTGGTATTTATGTTCAGTATCTTTCAGAGATGCGACACGAAGGTTTTCAAGAAAATCCCCCCACCCCAGACTACTCTTTAAATGGAACATTTTTCGAAAATTTTAATTTTCTCAAAAACGGCTCTAACGATTTTGATTAAAGTATCATATGTTTAAGATATTGTCATGGCAAATAAAATGTATATCTCGAATTTTCTGGGAATGTCTCCAAAAGTATTCTTCATTATGAACGACTTTTCATAACTGGTAAACCATAAAACAACCATTTGGTTGTAAACCATTGGTAAACCATTTACTATACGAAAAATGTAGATCGAATTAAAATACACAATTTATGTCATATACATTTCTTTTGTTGAGTGAAGCGTTTGCGAGATATTGCTTGTTATTCCCTTAAATTTTCCAATACTTATACTTTTTCTCAAATTCGTTATTCATTTTTACTTTCTCTACTACGTATAGTAAGTAGGGGAAGTATTGCATTCCACCCAAAAATTCGATACCGAGATTTCACCGGAAATACATGTTTTGAGACCTCCTGAATCCAAAAAAAGCATTTTTGGAAACATGTCCGTGTGTGTGTCTGTGTGTGTGTGTGTCTGTGTGTGTGTGTGTCTGTGTGTGTGTCTGTGAACAGCATAACTCAAAAACGAACAGTCGGATAAGCACCAAACTTGGTATTTAGGTTCAGTATCTTCCAGAGATGCGACACGAAGGTTTTCAAGAAAATCCCCCCACCCCAGACTACCCTTTGCATGGAAGATTTTTCGAAAATTTTAATTTTCTCAAAAATGGCTCTAACGATTTTGATGAAAATATCATATGTTTAAAATAATGTCATGTGAAATGAAATGTATATCTCGAATTTTCTGGGAATGTCTCCAAAAGTATTCTTCATTGTGAACGACTTTTGCATAACTGGTAAACCATAAGAGATAGACAAAATTTTACTACACAAAAAATGTAGATCGCGTTAAAATACACAACTTATGTCATATACATTTCTTTTGTTGAGTGAACCGTTTTCGACATATTGCTTGTTATTTCCTTAAATTTTACAATACTTAATACTTTTTCTCACATTCGTTATTCATTTTTTTACTTTCTCTACTACGTATAGTAAGTAGGGGAAGTATTGCATTCCACCCAAAAATTCGATACCGAGATTTCACCGGAAATACATGTTTTGAGACCTCCTGAATCCAAAAAAAGCATTTTTCGAAACATGTCCGTGTGTGTGTCTGTGTGTGTGTCTGTGTGTCTGTGTGTGTGTGTGTCTGTGTGTGTGTGTGTGTCTGTGAACAGCATAACTCAAAAACGAACAGTCGGATAAACACCAAACTTGGTATTTAGGTTCAGTATCTTCCAGAGATGCGACACGAAGGTTTTCAAGAAAATCCCCCCACCCCAGACTACCCTTTACATGGAACATTTTTCGAAAATTTTAATTTTCTCAAAAATGGCTCTAACGATTTTGATGAAAATATCATATGTTTAAGATAATGTCATGAGAAATGAAATGTATATCTCGAATTTTCTGGGAATGTCTCCAAAATTATTCTTCATTGTGAACGACTTTTGCATAACTGGTAAACCATAAGAGATAGACAAAATTTTACTACGTGAAAAATGTAGATCGCGTTAAAATACACAACTTATGTCATATACATTTCTTTTGTTGAGTGAACCGTTTTCGAGATATTGCTTGTTATTTCCTTAAATTTTCCAATACTTATACTTTTTCTCAAATTCGTTATTCATTTTTTTATGTCCTGACATGCAAAGAGAATGGAATGCGCCACATAGCAACCAGCGTTAAAATATTTGACTATCGCTTAAAAGCTACCATATTCCCCTTGCATCTACAAGAAAATTACCAATAAGATTGACATCTCGACATCTCGATTAACATGAAGCATATGGAGAATAGGCGTTTGTAAAATTAGATTGTACAAGAGTAGAGAAAGTCATGTGAGTGTACCACATCAGATTTTTTATGTCCTGGACATGCAAATAGAATGGAATGCGCCACATAGCAACCAGCGTTAAAATATTTGACTATCGCTTAAAAGCTACCATATTTCCCTTGCATCTACAAGAAAATTACCAATAAGATTGACATCTCGATATCTCGATTAACATGAACCATATGGAGAATAAGCGTTTGTAAAATTAGATTGTACAAGAGTAGAGAAAGTCATGTGAGTGTAACACATCAGATTTTTTTATGTTCTGGACATGTAAAGAGAATGGAATGCGCCACATAGCAACCAGCGTTAAAATATTTGACTATCGCTTAAAACCTACCATATTCCCCTTGCATCTACAAGAAAATTATCAATAAGATTTACATCTCGATATCTCCATTAACATGAAGCACATGGAGAATAAGCATTTGTAAAAATAGTTTGTACAAGAGTAGAGAAAGTCATGTGAGTGTAACACATCAGATTTTTTTTGTCTTGGATATGCAAAGAGTTATAATCTGTGGCAAAGGGAATAGTGCTGCACCTAGCAATCAGCTATTAAGAGATATGCATGTGCTTAAAGGCTACTATTTTTCTATATTCCCCTTGTAAATATATTTTCCCCTTACATCTACAAGAAAATTAGCTATAAGATAAAGCCTGCAAATGTTTATCTCGATTAACATGAAGTAGATGGAGAGTAAGCGTTTGTAAAAATAGTTTGTACAAGAGTAGAGAAAGTCATGTGAGTTTAACACATCAGATTTTTAAAAACTGGATGCTATGCTGGTCTTAAAATTCCATCTGTTTCCATGCAATCTCCAGAAACAACTGAAATTCGATGATACTTTAAAAGAATAAGTATTGAACAATTCGAAACCTTAATAACGGATATTTCAGAAACGGCTTATGCCACAAAAAATTATTTTAAATAAATTGTGTGTTTTAAGGAGAACTCATTTTTACTTTCTCTACTACGTATAGTAAGTAGGAGAAGTATTGTATTCCACCCAAAAATTCGATACCGAGATTTCACCGGAAATACATGTTTTGAGATCCCCTGAATCCAAAAAAAAGCATTTTTGGAAACATGTCCGTGTGTGTGTCTGTGTGTCTGTCTGTGAACAGCAAAACTCAGAAACGAACACTCGGATAAACACCAAACTTGGTATTTAGGTTCAGTATCTTCCTGAGATGCGACACGAAGGTTTTCAAGAAAATTCCCCCACCACAGAGTATCCTTTACATGGAACATTTTTCGAAAATTTTAATTTCCTCAAAAATGGCTCTAACGATTTTGATTAAAATATCATATGTTTAAGATATTTTTATGACAAATAGAATGTATATCTTGAATTTTCTGGGAATGTCTCCAAAAGAATTCTTCATTGTGAACGACTTTTGGTAAACTGGTAAACCATAAGAGATAGACAAAATTTTACTACACAAAAGATGTAGATCGCATTAAAATACACAATTTATGTCATATACGTTTTTGTTGTTGAGTGAACCATTTTAGAGATATTGCTTGTTATTCCCTTAAATTTTTCAATAATTATTTTCTCAAATGGGAATTCGTTATTCATTTTTTTGTCTTGGATATGCAAAGAGTATTAATCTGTGGCAAAGGGAATAGTGCTGCACCTAGCAACCAGCTATTAAGAGATATGTATGTGCTTAAAGGCTACTGTTTTTCTATATTGCCCTTGTAAATATATTTTCCCCTTACATCTACAAGAAAATTAGCAATAAGATAGAGTCTGCAAATGTTTATCTCGATTAACATGAAGTAGATGGAGAGTAAGCGTTTGTAAAAATAGTTTGTACAAGAGTAGAGAAAGTCATGTGAGTGTAACACATCAGATTTTTTTGATAACGTACCTTTACTCATCCTCAGAATTTTGATGATCCTTCTTAAAATAGTCTCCTTTGGATACGATGCACTTGTCTCAGCGTTTCTGCCAGTCTGCAAAGACATACTGCAAACCAATTTTGAAAGGTCCTCCAGAACCGCCTCTGCAGCCTTCACTACTGCTTCTGATGATAGAAAATGCCTCCCACGAAGGCGTTTGTTCAGGTTAGGGAATAGAAAAAAGTCACACGGGGCTAAATCCCGACTATAGGGAGGGTGAAGGATGCACCTCACATTGAGTTTTGCAACACATTCAGTAACAGCATTTGCAGTACATTATAATGGTGCCGCATCCAGTTTCACGATTATGTGGTCTTTTGCGCCTGATATGGTCTTGTAAAGTCTTCAGGACATACCTGTTGTATTGTATAGTTATTGATGTGTGTGTATAAGTACAACATGCTGGTATAGCATTCCATGAATATAAAAAATTAGATGACCATAACTTTCCCAGCAGAAGCAACCACTTTTGCTTTTTTGAGGATTGGTGAAGAAGGAGATTTCAAACACTGTGCTTTGTTGTTTGTTATCAGGATCAAAATGATGATGCCAAGTTTCATCAGCTACCTTTGAAAGAAACTCCGGATCTTCCTCTAACATTAAAATCACACATTGTTCATCGCTACCATTTTTGCGGTAGGCGATACTGAACTTGTCTCAGCTTGCCCGCCTCTCACAGGCGGGAACCAGAGCGCGCTTTAGGTCATGCTGGGTCTATATGAGAGGTATCCTCTTCAGGTTATCAGACTTAGTGCACCATGATAATTACCATTCTAAGGAAACCATAGCGGCAAATTATGCGAAACCTGTTGTGAATCAGAAGAATTGGAGAGGAAAAATCGATTCAGTTTCTTTTTAACTGTCCATTGGCTTAAGCCTAGTAAATGCGGCACAAAGCTATGCCGTGATACATGTCTCACACAAATTTTATGGCGAGTCTAGTGCTCAAAGGAGAAAAATATACTATAATATTTGTGTAAATGCAGAACCACCTATAGTCCCTTTCACCTTTTCATACATTTATTTGAACATTGCGGTGTCAAATTAGACATTCATCTTATTTGTTTATATATAATAAGAGTATGAGCATGTTCTATATAACCATATTCAAAGCATAGATAGTTTGCCACTCTAATAAATTAACATATTATTAGCAAAGGTGTTTATGAGTATGCATGTAGTTATTTCATATTATAGTTGAATAATTACTTACAAATTTACAGATTTCATTATGCACAAATACTCTGCAACTTTTTGGTTAGGGAAAAATCCATTGTAATGTATACTTTGTGCATAGAATATTATACTTTTACGTATCTAAAATAATTTAAGCACATATTTAATACCCTCTAGTAAATTTTACCTACCTTTGATTGTGTGCTGTATACACTGGTGTGCAAAACCTAAGGACGAAAGTAATCTTCACATGCTGTGACACTGCCAAGTAACATAGCTCGATGAAAATTGAATCATACATAGAGGAAACTACTACGGTATGCTGCAGTAGGCAGCTAAACGAAATATGCAATGAGACGAACAGAAATGCCACTTTTATTCATAGACTATACGCTACGCTAAAGTCAATACGATATATGATGGCTCTCTAGATTTACAGAAACAGATACATGGTGCTTAAAGGATGTATGATCACCAGGAACAGCAATGCATGCTCTGCATCGTGCTCTCATGCTGGCCACAAGGTTGGTAAGCAGTTCTTGTGGTAGGGCGTTCCATTCCTCCACCAGCGCTGTTGACAACTGTTGGATGGTGGTTGGTGCATGTGGATGTACTGCAATGCGTCTTCCCAAAGCATCCCACATGTGTTCGACGGGATTTAAATCGGGGAACGGGCAGGTCAGTCCATTCGCCGAATATCCTCTCGTTCCAAGAGATCCTCCACCTACACTGTTCGATGCGGTCGCGTATTGTCATCCATAAAAATGAAGCACCCCTGTATCCCTGAAAAGACGTACATGGGGAAGGAGTACAGTATCATTGACCAGTGAGCGCACCGTGTTCAAAGATTTGGAGCTCGATGCGCCCATGCAACATTATGCCTCCACAAACCATAATACTCGGGCCATCAAAACGATCATGTTCAAGGACGTTCCTTGGTTCATTACGTGTTCCCACCTCTCCCCAGATAAGGGTACGTCGAGAATCACTACTTAGACTGAATCTGCTCTCATCCGAGAAGAGCACGCGACCTCATTCCTCGTTGGTCCAATGTTGATGCTCTTGGGACCATCGCAAACGGTGCCGCCGATGTGCGGATGTCAATAGAACACAACGTACTGGCCGTCGGGCAAGGAGACCACCTCTGTGTAGTCGCCGTGAGATTGCGTGCCTAGCTGTCCTGTTAAATATGGTGGCAATTGCACCCGCTGTTTGGCATGAATCCCTTCTTGCCTATGACACAATGTAGCGGTCATCTGCTGCTCTAGTTGAGCATGGTCGACCACCACCTCTCCTTGGGACAGCAGTGTCTGTGGTTTGGAAGGTTACCCATGCGCGTGAAACAATGCTGTGAGCAGTTCCAAACCCCTGAGCAACACTCGACACACTTCGCTCTTCTTCCAGTTTCCCGATGATTCTTTCCCGTGTGAAGTCATCCAAATGGTGCCTATGGGCCATGTTGCAATGAAGAACATCACTACAGTGCACTGTAACAGCTCGCTAATTGCCACTCGCCGTCTTGACCTGTTTCGTCAACTTCCCCGTGTTGCGGGACCAGACCCATTTGGCACTATAGGATCGCTACACTCATGCCATGTGACGTCCAGTTTTCTGTGTACGTGTGAGAGACCTCTGGCAACATGCTCCCGCACCTTCATCTACTTCCATCAAGTAGTTCATTTGTTGTGTTACTTTCCCCATCTCGTCCATAGGTTTTGCACACCACTGTATTTTTTGCTGTGGCTAATACATAGATATTGTGACATCAATTTGAACAAATAAATAAGAAATTAAGCATTTATTGCAAAGCCGATTAGCTCAGGAAGGCTTTAAATGGAAATTTCAAGCAGGGTTTTAAGGTGGCTTAGTGTTTAAGTATAAGAAGATTCAATATATCCTAAAAGAGGTAACTTCTGGATGACAAACAAGTGATAGGTTGATTTCTTTACACGTACAGCAAACTGCTGTTCGTCAAAGTAATCTTCAAAATAAAAGTTGCTTACGTCGGAAATGATCTTGCTGATTACATACGGTATTATTACATGTTTTAGAAGATAACGCAAAAGAATATAACCATATCTCCGAAGCACTAGCAGCATAATATTGACGTTTGTGTGCCTTTATAGCTTACACATTCAATTTTCTCCCCTGCGGAGCGTCTTTCCTTACCCTATGTGTGTTCTCCTACCAGAAAGCTCTTTTTACATATCCTCTTTGCTGCTTAGGCACTTGTTTATTAAAATGAAGCTACAATTTGGCAACCGTGACAACAGGTGCTTCACACAATTCTAAAGAAATGTTTCCAAAATTTCAGAACTAATGGAATCGTTGCCTCAACGCATGAGAAGGCTGTTTTAAAGCAGATGAATGAAGGCCGGAATTAAATAAGCCGCTTTTATAGGATAGTCCGGTTTATTTTTATAGCATCTCGTATTCTGGGGAAAAGAGCAATCCGCAGCAAGCTTTAACGGCATTCAGGATGCGTCCGCTATACACAGTACTTGCATTTATTCCGAGTAGAAAGTTGCTTTAAAAGTTACTTCAGTCAGAACTGAAGATTCCTCGAAGTATAGCATATGCGTGTTGAGCGAGTTTGTCAGATAACCTAACAGTTTCAACAACTCTTGGCAATTTCGAGTATCGGATGATCAGTACTACACAGGAATCAACTGTGCATCAATTAAATGGAAGGCAGTTTGAACAGTATCTCTAAACAACATTTTTTCACATCCAGTATGCTTTGTATAATGAGAGTCCGAGAAGTAATTCAAAGCGTCTACGTGACAAGTTTGTGAATTTCACATAAAGAAAAACAAACCTTTTATCAGCCCTAAAATGTTGTAAACGAAAGTTTGTAACATCACGTTAGTCGAGCGTACGAATATTTAAGCTCAGCTGGCGAAACAATAGTGCATCTGCCAAAGTTTGTTACATTAAAGATGTTTATTTTCACCTACTCTAACATAATTGAAGATTTCATTACATAAACGAAATATTTTGACAGCCTATATGAAAAAAGAAAGAAACATTTCTGATGTTTTTACATTGACATGACTTTCTTTACTCAGTCTTCTACAAACTATTCTTACAAAATCTTATTCTCTTCTTGTAAATCGAGATACAATTTCATTACATATTTAATCATTCGTTGTAGGTATAAGAAGAATGTTGTAGGCTAAAGCGACAGTCACATTCTTAAAAATCGGGTCTCGATGTCTTTGAACTTCCTGCTCTTTGTATGACCACGAGAAAAAAACGGATATCGACTTATCCTAGAAAAAAGTGTTCAGTATTTCAAAATCCATACCAATAACAGAGGATATCTTGGAAAATGGTTAGCGCCACTAAAACGTTATTCGAGATATATTGTGAGCTTTAACCAAATCTACATTTTTGTGTAGTAAGATTTTGTTTACCTCTTTCCGTTTACCAATAAAAGTGTGCAAATGTCCTTCAGAATGAACACTAATTCACAGATTATTCCGCAGAATATTTAAGATATACAGTCAAATCGTTAGAGCCTTTCTTGAGAAAATAAACAACAACAAACTTTTTTTTTTTCATGTAAAGCTTAGTTTGGGGTGGGGGAATTTCTTGGAAATCTCATGTCGCATACTTAGAAGACCTGAACTTCAATATCAAGTTTGATATTTAACCGACATTTCGCTTTTGAGTTATCGTGTTTATAGACAGATTGGCAGACAGAAAGGGACAGATATATACACCTGATTTTTCTAAGTGTTTTTTTGTAGTTTGCTTTTCTCTGGTGAAATCTCTGTATCGGATTTTTGGGTGGAATGCAATACTTCCTCTACTTACTATAGGTAAGCAATAGAGAAAGTCAAACAGAATGGAAGCGAAAGGTACGATTTGTTCGATGCAGTACCTAAGTGCTGCATGGTAAAATTTTGATAATATTTCATCTTAAATAGTTTTTTTACTAATTGCCGCGTCTTTTCGGAATTAACGTGCTCCATGATTCAGTCTAATATGGACATTACGTCACTACTTGTATTATTTTTACTTTATCTATTACGCAAATATAAGGTTTATCACTCCACTCAAAAATTTGATACCGAGGTTTCACCGGAAATACATGTTTTGAGGATCCCTGAATAAAAAAAATCGTTTTTAGAAAAAGGTCCATGTGTGCGTCTGTGTGTCAGCGTGTGTCTGTGAACAGCAAAACTCAAAAACGATAAGTCGAATAAATCCTAAACTTGATGTTTAGGTTCTGTACTTTCAATAGATGTGACACGGAAATTTCAAAGAAGATCTCCCACCCCAAACTACCCTTTATATGGAAGATTTTTCGAAATTTTTTATTTTTTAAAAAATGGCTAACCTTTTGGATTAAAATGTTACATTTTAAATTTATTTACATGACAAATAAACTGTATATCTTGGATTTTCTGGGAATAGCCTTTGAAGTCTTCTTCATTCGGAAGGAATTTTATATAAGCTTGTATAACTAGTAAACGTTAAGGATAGACAAAAACGTACTACACAAGAAACGTAGATCTCTTTAAGACACAACTTATTTCAAACACAACTTATTTTGTGGCATCAGCCATTTCCGAGATTTCCATTATTGATGGTTCGAATTGTTCATTACTTGGCCTTTAAAGTCTTGTCAACATTCAGTTGTTTTTCACGATTGCATGGAAACAGTATGGAATTTTAAGGCCAGCGTATAGCGTCCAGTTCTTAAACATTTGACATTTCTGAAATCTTCAGAATTTGCATTCGTTAAGTGACAAGCCAAAATGCATAAATAATATGAACACTGTTTACCATAAAAAGCATAGTGCAACAAGAATAACTGATAGTGAATGACCAAATATATTTTTATGTTCATCAGCTTCCCAATTTATGCTTTGGTTAACTGACCAGTCTTTCGTCTTCCTTGCGTAGGCAGTCATATGGTATAGTGCTGTGATCCTTGTTAACTTATAAAGCGAGTTTGTTAGGCCATTTGGGGGCTCCCGCATTCACATTTGCATCTTCCTTTATCCTTCCAATGATCATCTGTCATTTATCTATCTTCAGTGGATCTTACGCAATCACCCCAAACCCGCCGTGGTCTTGCTCTCTTCTTCCGTCGAGGAGGTTGTCATTGTATAGCTTTAATGACCACCTTTCTGGTGACATTCCTCCGAAGTGATTTTACCAACTTGCACCTCTTCCTTCAATTGCACCATAAAATTTACTGCGTAACCTGAATTGTTCTCGTATAGTTTAATTTCGGACTTTATGAAGTCTAGAAATGTAATAACTTCTCCAATTATCCATTTTCATCGCTTTTGTTTTAATTTCCTTTAGCGACCTCTCAGAGAACAGCGCCATACAACGAATACTCTCAAGTATTCATTTATATATCCTGCTATTTACATACTTATGAATCGTTTTGTTCCAAATCATGGAATATTATTGACTTATAAGATACTCTTTTTTATCAATGTATATCGAAGCATTTAATGACTGACCCATATTCCATCAGATGTCACTACTTTTCCTTCAAAAACCATGTACTCCGTTTTAATTATATTTTTTCGTAAACCACAGTTTTCATGTTCTTCTTTTAATTTTCTGAACTTACAGTTCATATCGCTTTTATCTCGAGAAAAAATAATTTGATCGTCTGCAAAATTTAATGAATACAACGTATCGTCGCTTATCTGAATACCCATAGGGCTGCACTTTCTTCCCCAATAAAATTTGTCAAAGCCTCGGATAGGAAGAATTTAAGCAATGTAAATGCTAAGCAACATCCTTGGCTGAGTACTTCATCTACGTAAAACCAGTCGAGAGTGTTGCCCTATGTGGTGCTTTAAATTTGTTGTTACTGTAAAAGTATTTCAGAGAGAGTGCAACATCAACAAATATTGCGTGATGGGCCCATTAGTGTTTTTTGTTTTACGACCTAGAAGCGTGCATGCTCTTCGAAGAAAAATAAAGTAGTGTCTAACTCATATAAAAGGTGAGGAATTATGAACAAGGTTTAAAACTACACCTTTAACAAATTAAGCAACAAATTGGTTCTTGCAGCTGTTTGATATTTCAAATATATTTTACAAATCATTAACACATTAAAAAAAACTTTGCAACTCAATTCACATTTAGTGTGCATTTCAAAATATTTGTTTTTCTTGTAGAACTCGATTACGTGAATTCCACTTTACACGTTGAACAACTCGCTCTATTCCCGAAAAGACGGTACGCTACACGTACAGAATATATGAAATTTAAAATACTACTTACAAAACAGGATAAAGAATTGAAAAAAAAATCCGAAAGGCGTGTGGAAATAACAGCTATTAAAGCTTCCTTTTCGACTCCTCTACTCTTTTCGTGCTCGACGCAACCTGACCGGGACCTGCGGAGGACGATCACGTGATGCGACGTCATGTAACTTCAGCGCCTCACAGCGAGCAATAAGCTCGCCATCTATAGTATGTTGAACATAGCTCCTTCCAAATGGTAAGACAGGCACACCATGATGGGTTGCATCGTCTCTTCAGCAGGCGAAAGAATCTAGCAATGTCGATAAAGCAGGCAACACATAAACTTAGTCACCACTGACGAGACGAAAAAAAATTCAATAGGGTAGCCATCCCTGAGTCACTCTGTTTACAACTTGCATAATTCTTATTTCCTGAATAAAGATTTCTAATGACGTTTATGTAAATATTTTTGACCCCTTGTCTCTTCATGGCCTCCCGCATTTTAACACTTTTAAACAAACACACAATATTAAATGGGTATCTAGATTGTGCGGTAGTCTTATTCAGTAAAGGTAAAAGGTAAATATGTTGTCATTACAGGGCCGTCCGCCTCGGAAAGCACACCGTTTTGCCAGTTGGAAAATATTTTTTTCAACTCACACCTTTAATACTTTGGCATACAGTCTCCCAATAAAGCCGAGGAGGTGATGCTCCGGTAGTTGTAGCAATTATATCTGCTGCCTTTTTGGAAAACATTGCTGATATGTCCTTCTTTAAATTGTTGTGGTAGTTCATTACAACATAAACACAAGTTGAACAAGATATTCATGAAGTACTGTCGGTTCTGATTTTAACAGTACTATGCTTATGCTACATGGACTTTACCATTTTTAAAGTTGTTCATTACATACTATATTTCTTTTGGCGTTAGTTCTTTAACATTTTCTTCAATATGAGAGGCGGCACTGTTGCGCCTCATGGCGATATGGAGTACGTTGTTGATTATATGGACGTAAAAGGAGGCGTTGCAATCTTTTACTTTAACAACTAACAGTACTAACACTCAGGACAGCTAGGATTTTTTTACAGGAACGAACAGGACCCTACTTGGTAATTTAGCTAGGTTTTTATGCAAGGCAGCAGCAAATGAACTGCATTACTGAATTTATTGAGCAAATGCTGATTTAAATGCACAAACATGTATGTATAATAATAATAATAATAATAATAATAATAATAATAATAATAATAATAATAATAATAATAAAGAGATGAACCTTTGAAGTAATTCTGAATATACAAATATTACAATATTATACATTAGAAAACCCTGTGACTCGTGCACTTTTTAAAATAGCAAAACATCTTAAAGCAATTTCACCAACATTAAGCATTTAACCTTAAATGTGCCATATAACCGTTCAACAAATATTCTTAAGTCCAATTTGACGAATGCAACTGCATTTGCCCCACAGTCTGTTTGCAATCTCTGCAAAGTTTTAAAATATTATTATATATTTTCTTTCCTCCATGTCATCTGCTCAACTGAATTCCTCTCGACTCCCTTCATTAATTCGCTATAATAGTTTTGCTACCTTATAGTATGTAAATCTTTATGAATGTTTTAATTTGTTCTCATAATTGTTATTACTTCTCAAGACCCTCTTGATTTAGCGTTTCCTAAGTACATGTTAATTCAATTTGTTAACTTCAAGAGGAGATAACTGAAGTCGCATATGGCAGCTCGCCTGTGTAATATGACATTTTCACCCACACTTCTGTGTAATGTGAGGGCTGCATCACGTGAACTGCATCTTAAGAGGTGTGTCTTTGGAGACTAACTCTTCAGATTTAGTGTGAGGATTCCGAAACAAATTATCCCCATCAACGTCACTCAACTATTGTAGTGAAAATTGTGACATGTTTACACTCCCGAATGCGAACATGTAATTATAAAGGAGAATGTGGAGTTCTAGAACATGCTGAACAATGCACTGGAGAAATGAAATGTATTTCGGCAGATAAGATGGGACTTTTAAATCTGAACGCGAGGCATGTAATTAGTTTTATGGAACACAAATATAATTTATTATATTATATATTATTATATTATATATTATTATATTAAATACCGATCAATTAACAGTATCGCGATGACTACGTTCATTTTATACCTTTTCTAACTTACATCTGCTTAAAATAGTTCATGTATTTTAACTTGTTTTAGATCCAGTGTTTTATCACATTTGTTCTGTTATCTGTTCTTAAAGGTAGCAAAATGCACTATACTTAAATTGCTAAATCCAGCAGCTGGTCCATTATTTCAGAAAACAAAGGTACTTAATTTTTGCATTTTGTACCTATGGACACTTCTTGAGATAGTTTTGAGGCAGTGCAGCTTAGAAAGTAAGAATTTCATTCATTATATTTACAGGTAACTATATTTTTAAATACACAGACTTACATGTGTTTGTAATATACCCTGGCCTTCTGGAGTCAATTCTAGGACCAAAAGTATTATTTAACTCTAATGAAAAGCAAATACAACCTCCGGAGAGAAAATATAAGCTTGAACTAAGGAGATTTGTTCTTTAACTAGCGAATTGTTCAATTGGGTCTGATTCCTAAGATGACAAACGGCGAGTAAGCCCTCCCCAATCCCCAGAAAAAATTCATTCCCTGTGGCAAATGGCCAAACAATGTCTCGTTCGAAAATGCAAGGTTTTCAACAATAGGTCTTATGTGGAATTTTGTATCGCTTGCAAAACGCTCTCCCTTTCTCCCTTAGCGAGTGTTACTCACAAATGTGCAAATGCAACTGCTGACTTCCTAACCAGGATGCGGAGACAATTTGTTACCTCTGCAACTCCCAAACATGCTTGCCAAAACATACATTTTTTAATGTGGATACATTTTTTTATTTTCTTTTATCTAATATGTCAGTGTAATATTCTGGCAGAATGGTATAAAGTTATTTGAAAAATAAAAATTGGAAATTACAATTAGCAGCAGATCATAAAATTCTAATGAATGCAGTAATAACGTACAAAACGGATAACGTGGCAGTGATCCCTTTTACCAAATCAATGGTTCCGCGTTATGACGTCAGCGGTACGCTGCCAAAGTGTTGTCTCATTAGAAAATGTGGAGCGAGCATGGTCAGATATAAAACCTATCGAAGTAGAACTCGACTGTTTTCGGAAACTCTTTAGTGGGTCTCTTTTGATGCCTGGTTAGTGGATATCTTTGACTCTCATAATAAATATCGTGACGCAGCGGCTATAGCCCAAGGTTATCGAGAGGACAGAATAAACACGATAACCGCCGAATACCAACGTAAACACAGGGCGTGCTATCGGGAGATAACTAGAACTATCCGGAAGGTTCTCTCTCCTCCTCCAGAAAGTGTATCGAAATAGTCCTAGAACGTTCGAGAACCTTCTGTGGATGACTCCACTGGCTATATAAGCGAGCGTTCTCGCGCAGTACAGTCAGTTGCGAGTTGAGTGAGAGTCGAGGCGAATCGACAGTGAGTTGAGTTGCGATTCAAGTGCGAGATGTTGTTGAGTCAGACAGTGAGAGAGCGAGTTACGAGTGCGTCTCTGGTGCGACATCAAGAGCGATTATCCAAGTGAGCTGCTGACGACTGTTGTGACGTGCAGCGACTGCTACTGCCGATCGACGGGTTGTGGAGGTCTTGTGTTCGACTCCCGAGTAAGGTGAACCATGAAGAGGCTACGTCACGAAGGAAGTGACGTGAAGTGACGGAGGATTGAACTGGTTCGTTTAGTGAAGTTACAGTTGTTGCAATCAGTCGTTTCGACATGGGATGAGCGAGTAAGGCGAGCAGAGCCAATAAATTGAGAATTTTTATGGCTTTACCACACTGAAGTTGGTGGCAAGAGTTATGCTAGATAGCTGCTATGTCGCTCTCGCCTGCAATCTGAATCGGTTCTTTCTCCGTTCTCCCTTTTTCTAATTTTGTATGGTAGGGGAAGTACTCCCTCTTTGTCGGCACGCAAGAGCAGAAAAAACATTTAGACATACTACGAGACGTGTTCTTAAAATAAGTATCCATAATTTAAAAAAAATATAACAGAATCCTATTTTCCAACTACTTTGTTATCATTCATCTCCACAAAGTGATTGCCGTTATTCAGGCACGGGAAACAAGTTTTTGTATGCCTTCGTCAGAGAATGATGTGATGAAAGCCAAATTTGCACTTCTTGTTTCACATCATCATTGTCGTTGAAATGCTTTTCACAAAGGAATTGCTCCAGATGAAGAAACAGTTGAAAATTTCTCGGTGCCAAAGGCGGACTATAGGGAGTGTGGTCGAATTGTTCCCAAACAGATTATGCGATTAGATCTTGAGTTTGTTTGACTGTGTATGGCCGGGCATTGTCCTTAACCAAAACGATTCCATGGGAAAGCATTCCACGCCTTTTGTTTTTTTATTGCACGATGGAGCTTTCGTAGTGTCACTCAAAAACGTCTTTGTTGATTGTCGCATTCCTGGGCAAGAATTCCACCAGCAAGAAATCTTGTCTGTCCCAGAAAGCGTGCACATGAACTTGCGAGTGGATATCTGTTTGAACTTCTTCACGGAAGGTGTGTGCCTCCATTCCATGGGTTGATGCTTTGATTCAGGAATGATGCGAGACACATATTTCTCGTTACCAGTAACGATGTGCGTTAGCAAATCATCGCCTTCCTCAGCAAATCCCGTGAGAAAAGTCAGTGCAGTAGTAGATTGCTTGTTCTTGTTCTCATCAGTACGATTTTTGGGCACCTATTTTGAGCACAATTTCCGAAATCCTTAGCAACATTTCTCACGTTCACAAAAACGAATCACTGATCTGACTTCACAGTCGGCGGTTCGTTCGATTGTTTTGAAGATTTCGAAACGCTCTAACAACAGGAAAGCACAAAGTGACGATCTCTCACAACTGCGACTGGCTTCCTAATGAATGGAGGAAGTGATCGCGCATGCTCAAAATCGCTCTTGCAGCGGCTAAATATTGAAACGGTACTTACCTAAAAACACACCTCGTATGGTGTTTATATTGAGAGACTCGAAAGTGGAAATAGGTTAGGGGTACTACAGAGTGTAAAAATCTGTAAAAAGACAAGATATTAACCGAGAAAGGAAATAAAAAATAGATTACCCGCAGCAGTGGAGTAAGGGTAGTGTGTCTGACCGGTGATCAAGAAGTCCCGAGTGCATATTTTTGTTAGGTAAGAATGTTAAATGCGTAAGAATATATTTTTCCGGTTTTTTTTGTCCTCAGAATACGAATGTCGAGTAACTCCAAAAACTAGGGATTCTATTTGAGCATAATTTGACCATATATCATACATTACATTACACATACATACCATATATATTCTGTTAAAAGTAAAACGAAAAAAAAAGAAAGACTGCAACATAACCTTACATACGGAAACAGCTTCTGTTTAGTCTATGTCGATCATGAACTCTATACTCTTCGGTTAGTAATCAGTGGCGTAAACTAGGGAACTGTCAATAATTTATCAACGCATAATAGGGATAATAGTACCTGTTTTTTAAATTAATATACTCCAACTCAAGTTTAAACTTCTGTGTGATAAACCCTTTGTCACAGGATATTACTGAAGGACCTTTATGTAGATACATTTCGTTTAGCAGTTTTATTCACAACGTACTTCTTGTATATCCATTTAATTTATTTCTTATTCATTAAGCTTTAAACACTGTAAATAATCGAATACTGGAAACATTAAACAGAGAATTAATTACCCCAAAATGGAAGCAATTTGTTACACAGAAGAATGTGAGTGTGCTTGGAAAGTACTGTATACTGAGATTAATGAATACATACAGGAAACTAAAGCTGGTATGAGGAAGGAGAGCCAAGAGAAACAAATTTCTCTTAAAATTCGCTAACGAAACAATCCTGTGACTGGCCATGCCTCTCGTGCGATTATATTGTTTTGAAAGTCCGAGGGTTGCTCGCCGTAGATCAGAATAGGCTTGAAAGTTAATTACGCATAATAACGGAATATTTAAAGAATTGAAAACAAAACATCACATAATTGCTTGTTTATTGATTCTGATTCTGTTTTCTGAAAACAATTTTATGTTCTACGATAGGAGCAGGAATAGTAGACAAACGGGAGCACAACACCGCACGTAGTCCACAATAGACCCTTTATGCTTCCGAGACCGCTGGGAGGAAGGGAAGACCCGAAGGGCAACCAGATCTGGACGGTGATGTGCCCTGGTAAAGACGGGTTCTTAACGATTCCAACATGACACCAATCCCAACGTTTACTACCCGCAACCTGGGGGTCCCGAGAACAGATGAGACACTATCAAGACCCCAGCAGTCCGCCATGCGCCGGGAGAGATCTTTCTGTAGTACAAATTCCGGTTTAATGACTGCAGCACATCTTGATGGCATTTAATCAAAACGTTCATCCAAATGCACTTGTGGAATATTTCTGCAAATATCTTAAACATATTGTAATTTAATCATCGTTAGACATTTTTTAGAAAATAAAATGTGACGAAATGTTTTCCATGTAAAGGGTAGTTTGGAGAGATGAGATTTTCTTGAAAATCTGCGTGCCGATTCCTTATAAGACACTTAACTGACGAGTAAATACCAAGTTTGGTATTTAACTGATTTTCGTTTTTGAGTTCTGCTTTTACAGACAGACACACATACGGATCTTTTTCTAAAACTGCATTTCCATGTACTTTCTCTAATACGTATACTAAGTAGGGGAAGTATTTGCATTCCACCCAAAAGTTAGATAAGGAGATATCACCGGGAATATGTGTTTTGAGGCCCCTGAATAAAAAAAAGCATTTTTAGAAAATGGCCCGTATGTGTGCCTGTAAACAGCATAACCCAAAAATGAAAAATCGGATAAATACCAAACTTGATATTTAGGTTCAGTATCTTCAAAAGATGCGACACGAAGATTTTCAAAAAATCCACCTACCCCAGAATACCGTTTACATGGAACATTTTTCGAAAATGTTGATTTTATAAAAATGGCTGTAACAATTGTGATTAAAATATCATATTTAGGATATCTTTATGACAAATAAAATGTACATCTTGAATTTTCTGTAAAGTATCTAAAATTCCTCTTCATTCTCAATGCCTTTTGCATAATTGATAAACCGTAAGAGCGTGACAAAATTGTTCTACGCAAAAAAATGTAGATCTCGTTAAAACAGTTTATGTCAGATACATATTTTGTTGAATGAGGCTTTTCCGAGATGTTTCTTGTTATTTGTTTCAATTTTCCAATGCACTTTCTCTAATGGGAATCCGTTATTCGTTTTTTATGTCCTGGATATGCAAAGCAAATGAATTACTCTGCATAGCAACCAGCTCTTAAAATATTTGACTACCACTTAAAGCCTACCATATTCTCCTACAAGAAAATTAGCAATAACACAGTCTCTGAAAATGTTTATATCGATTAACATGAAGTAGATGGACAATAAGCATTTGAAGAAATAGTTTGTACAAGAGTAGAGAAAGTCATTCGTGTGTAACACATCAATTTTTTACCTTCTCTTCTACGCATAGTAAGTAGGGTAAGTATTGTATTCCACCCAAAAATTTGATACTGAGATTTCATCGGAAATACATATTTTGAGACCCTGGAATCCAAAAAAGCATTTTTGGAAACATGTCCGTGTGTCTATGAACAGCATATCTCAGAAACGAACAGTTGGATAAACACCAAACTTGGTATTTAGGTTCAGTATCTTCCAGAGCTGCGACACAAAGGTTTTCAAGAAAATCCTCCCATCCCAGATTACCCTTTACATGGAACATTTTTCGAAAAGTTTAATTTTCTCACAAATGGCTCTAACGATTTTGATTAAAATATCATATGTTTAAGATATTTTCATGACAAATGAAATGTACATCTCGAATTTTCAGGGAATGTCTCCAAAAGTACTCTTCATTGTGAACGACTTTTGCATAACTGGTAAACCATAAGAGATAGACAACATTTTACTATACAAAAAATGTAGACCGCGTTAAAATACACAATTTATGTCATATACATTGTTTTTGTTGAGTGAACCATTTTCGAGATATTGCTTGTTATTCCGTTAAATTTTCCAATACTTATACTTTTCTCAAATTCGTTATTCATGTTTTTGTGCTGGTAATACAAAGAGAATGGAATACTCCAGATAGCAACCAGATCTTAAAACATTTGACTACAGCTTAAAGCCTACCATTTCTCCTTACAGCTACAACAAAATTAGCAAAAGGTTAACATCTCGATATCTCGATTAACATGAAGCATATGGAGAATAAGCGTTTGTAAAAATAGTTTGTACAAGAGTAGAGAAAGTCATGTGAGTGTAATACATCAGATTTTTTCTATTCAGGGAGTCTCTAAATGTGTATTTCCGGTAAAAGTCAAGTAATAAAGTAAGTAAAATTAGCTGCACTATTTTGAGGCAGGGTTTTCTCGATTCCGTAAAACTCACTTGTCAACTTAATTTCGAAGTATATAATTATGATCAGGAATGTTTCCACAAGAAGCTAAATATATTTCGCAATTGCTTCATAAATATCGTGGATTCTAATTGTAATTGTTAGCGGTTGAAGCGACGCTTGATTTTCAAGACAACTCGCATCTTTCCTGTTCCATTATTCACATCGTGCAATTGCCTGGAATGTCGTAGACTAACGTTGATTTACCGGAAGCATTTTTTCATTAAAACCCTTGCTGCTGGAGCTGCAGAGAAGATAATGCATTACAAGCTGAAGATTCTAGAAAGGCATTAATGAGCACTTCTGGAGCTGGCGAAAGAAAACAGTCAGAGGTACTTCAGGTAGAACGGCGGGGGTTGAGGAGAGCGGGAAGATTGGAATGACTTTAGGGGTACTGAAAAATTCCAGTTGAATGAAAAAAAAGCAAGCATTGATCTAGAATTATAGCCCGAGGTCTTTCACAGCAGAAATCAATATTCTCCACTATTATTGAAAATGGGGATTCATAGATTTACGCAGTTTTTTTTTAAATTGATTTGTGGTAAATTCAAGTGGGTAATAAAGGTAGATTTGCTTCCGGATTAATCTACACATTTGCCTTGCTGCTGAATACTAAGCGATGTATTGCCCACAATACAAAAGGCAAACTGCATTATTCTTTTTCTGAATTAAAGATGAGTATTGCACTACAAGACTTCACTAACAAAGAGATAGCCAGTGATCACAGACACGAACACTTTATTACATTTACGCCTATTACCTCATTTCATGAATGGTTATTGTGCAGTGCAAATAAAATTTCATTAGGTAATTTTAGTCTTTTGTTTTCTTTACTACGTGTTTTAGTATGAGGCGTGTGTTTAAATTAAGTACCGATAACGTTTTTAAAAGTAACAGAACATTATGTTTCAAACACTTCATCATCATTCGTTACCTTATACATTACACTACTTCTCCACATAGTCACCGCCGTATTCAGGCACTTTTTGTATGTCTTCGTCAAAGAATGATGCCACCTGTGATGTAAGCCAAGTCTGCATTTCTTGTTCTACATCATCATTCTCATTGAATTGTTTTCCACCAAGGAATTCCTTTAGACGAAGAAACAAATGGAACCCGCTTAGTGCCAAATCAGGACTGTGGGGAGGGTGGTCGAATTGTTCCTAACCAAATGATGCAATCAGATCTTGAGTTTGCTCGGCTGTGTGTGGCCGGTCATTGTCACTCATTGTTTCCCCATAAACCTCACCCAATTGGCAATGGATGTTTGCTTGTGTAACGTTTCTCGCATTCAAAAAGCGAATCAGTGATCTGACTTCGCATTGGGCGGGTCATTTGATTATTTTGAACATTTTGAAACGCTCTAACAACAGGAAAAGACAAAGTGACGATTGTTCACAGCTGCGCATGCCTTCTAGTGAATGGAGGAAGTGATCGCGCATGCTTAAAATCGCGACTGCAGCGCTGCAGCGGCAAAATACTAAAACGGTACTTACTTTAAAAACATGCCCCGTAGTTCACTATAAAGTATAAATTTATCATAAACATGTATTAAAATGAGTGCATAATGCACAAAGTGACCATAGTTGTATTCTAGATTAAGTTTTGCATTTTTACATCGACCAACAAACAAATAAGTACCATTGCAATCGCTTGTAATGTGACTTTTTTAATATAGAAGAGAACAAGTGCATTACGGTCGATATTGTAGGTGAGGCAAACGGACAGAGAATTTGATTTTGAGAATAGTTTCACCGGAACCGTATTACGAGAACGAACGATATCTGATATTGCGGCTTTTATCATTCATTTTTTTTGTATGCAGCGGTGTTTATAATGCTCGAATGGACATTTACAGCTTTTCTCAAATTACAATTCTAGATGCCTTTTCTTTTTTTTTTCTTTTCTTTTTAGTGTTAACGTGCTTCTTACAGCACACGGTACCACAGACGGTGGAAGCTGATGATATCTACAGGAAATGAAGTGATCATTTAAGAAGAAAACATTCCAGGTCTAACTTTAGGGTACCTCCCTGGTATTTGCCAGTTATGAGGACTGAAAAAACCTGGAATACACCACAAAAGCAGGACAACAAAAACAGTTGAATTCAGTGGCAAATCTTGGATTAAGATTAGAATTTAATTATAATTTGAAAAACTTAGCTGTGTATAGTTAGATGAAAAATGTTGCGATGTAGAGGCATAGATTCAATTGGTATAGAATTTCTAGGTATCTTCTCTCTCTTTCACGTCAATCCTCTCCACATCCTGTCATTAAAACTGCTGAAATAGGTATTATGCTTCTTGGTAGAGTAAGTAACAAATCCTTCACAAGATCGTGCCACTAAGCCTTCCAAGAGCATCGGTTCAGTTATTTACATCTAATCGAAATAAAAACTTTCTGCGTTCCTTCGCTACTATAATACTTATTTAGTGGTTAATTTTTATTACCTAAGATTTACATCTGACCAGATTACCTTGTTTCCAAATAATCATAGTGACAAGAGATTTTAAACTGGATTGCTCCTTTAAGGCGATCAGATATAGGCCTCCTCAGAGTGTCTTACCCCAGGAATATCGTTTCCAGGGACCTATTTGATCCTTTATTACATATTTCAATCATGAGAGGTTTTATGAAAGTGACAGTTTTAAGGCCGATCTGTGTGGCACAGCTGGTTGTATTCTGACTTCCTGTGCTCAAGTAAGTTTACTGGCGTGTAAAAAATACTTGTACGGTGAAATTCCCGCTCACTGGTAACGCCGACACCACGGTGGCACTTAAATACGCTCGACGTTTATTATAACTGTTAAAACTGAGATATAAGTCAAGGAAAACATTCTACCAAACTATACTTAACTCGATTTAGACAATTCGTTCACCGTCGAATTTACTTGTTCGTGATTTATTATTGTAGTTTACATAAGACAAAATCTTTAAAACTGTGATGAAGAGGGGGAATATGATTTTATATATTTACCTGTGGTTTTCAAGACTTATCACCCCTTGTTTCGGATTTACTACTCTCAGGAGTACCAGCAAGATTTTGAGAATTCTATCTATGACGGGAGGAGGTCAAGAGAGACAAAACAGATCGTTGAACTTAGGTAAAAAAGAACTCGCAGGCAACTCTTTCACTCTTGCAAAGCTTATTAATTGTTTAGCGTTTTCTATGACATTACGTATTAAAAATTATTTCAACCGCGCGTATGCGGAAAACCTCAGATTGTGCGATTTTGATTAGTGCTTAGTAACGTACTAGAAATTTAATAAATGTTTAGAATTTTATCTTGTCCTTTCAGATGTATTGTTTCGTGTTTCAGTCAAGTTTGTTGTGATCAACGTACGCTTTCATAAATCTGTTATATCTTGTTTACTCTTGTAGGTCTCACGGCATGTTTTTTGTTTAGTTCCATTTATACCCCGCCTTTAACTAGTATTCTCTTGTCGTTGCGTTTTAATCATTAGATCACTCACAATTCACACTTCCAGACTCTAGGGAGGATAGGGAATAATCTTGGCTAGAGAAACATTCTCGCTCCTTCCAGGAATCGAACCTGGGACCCCTCGCACAGCAGGCAGGTGCTCTAGCGACCATGTTGTTTTACGCGACAAGTCATGAATATCAGTAGAGTTTCAGAGTTTGATGATTCCGGCTAACATCCTGATTCTAAGTCAGAACAGATTTTAAAACGAGACATACTCCATTGAGAAAATTCAGTGAGAATGAAATAGTCCCGCTTGATGATCCCAGCATTTCTCTTTCAGATAATGTACCTATATCACATAAATTCCATGCAGCTGTTATGGGCTCGTGCCATTTTCGGAAGTTAAGAAGAGTAAGAACCACTTAATAGTTGGAGAAAGGTCCTGTTAAGTTATCACTTCCATAATTTAGACTTTTTGATTTAATTGGATTTCTAACTTAAGTATTTTACATCGTTTTTGTTCGAAAAATGTATAAAATGCGTTATTATAAATTACAAGTGGTAGTGATGATGATTCCGTTTGAATGTACTAGTACCTCAGTCCAAGTGATGGATGGTAACCACGATTCACTAAATGATATATTAAATAAGGGGATGGTTTGCTATAACTATGGGATAACCTATGTTGTGCAGGGATAGCTCTGTGTCGAGGTCCTGGGTGCCAGCCTCGGTTGCAGTCCATCACATGGATAAGGCTTTTCCTCGAATGTCGGCTAACTCCAAGCTCTACACACATTGGTCATTCGTTCACCCTTCAACATAACTTACGCGATTAAAGGGCATTGTACTAAAGAAAATGGGGATGGGAACTACGGGACAAAACTTAGGGCTTTCATTGCCGGAACGAAATCGGAGTCAATGTAGCATTATCAAAGGGCACATGTAGCGGGAAGTGAGATGGGGTCACTAAAGATTGTCCTGAACTGTATTGCTCTCCGCAGTATGGAAAAGGACGCATACACCGAGTAATGAACAGAGGATGGAAGTTTGACAGTTTCAAACCTGTTTTCCTTTGCATAGTAATTAGGAGCGCTGACCACTTGTTCACAGACAGGCATAAAAGCATTAATATATTTAAAATATTATCTGCATCAATTAGTAAATTTACACGCTTTCATCGATCAATATTTCGGGTTATGTTGTGCACTAAAGTGTTTAAGGAGATAAATGCAGATAATAATAATGATAATGACAATAATATTAATGATAGTGTCGACAGTAAAATTTAAAAAGTATTCTTATAAGATAGTACATTAAAATGTAATTATTAACCAGAATATTGAAGAGAAACTCTTTATGTACATCATGCAGATAAAATTTCATATGGATATAATGTCACAATTTAAGCTGCAAGTCAAATATAAAGTTAATAACGATAAAAATTGGAAGCGTATAAAAAACTAAGGTGTTAAAATATGGTGATAGTCTTCCTCACACAGAGATATCTTGCTTCTAATAAAATAGAAGTGCACTTAGCTGCTGAAGTGGCAAGAAGAGACATCAGCTTTAACAGCACTCTTCATCGTCATCAAGGTTTTGCTGATGAGAGCTACATATGAGAAGCAGCACATAATAAGCTAATATAATACACTAGCGTGACGGATTATGACGCCAGAGAATATCCATATGAAAACCGTAGCCGGTCTTCAGCTCCTCGTGTACTCCATATGCAGGATTTACTTACATCATTGGCAATTCAAATCTGAATTCAGCTTGCACAAGTCGTGGTTTTATGAAGATAAAGTTTTGCGGTATATAGCTGTTTTTTTATTTGTCTTGGTCTCCTACTATCGCTGCTTCCTCTATACTGATGCTAAATATTTCATCTTTTGGGAATATCCCAAGCTTGTAGGTTATTTTAACCACTTAAGTTGTTAACGGAGGCCGTCGTATCCCGGTTTGCAATCTTAGCGAATCTGTATGAGCTTAAAATAAACATATGGAATCTTATATTAACTGAGCAGGATGGCTAAGGCAGTAACGTCTATTGCTCCGCATTCGGGAAGTCCTGGATTCAAACCCTCGGGGCCGACCAATCTGACAAGATTTTTTCGCGATTTTCGCTGGGTTGGATAATTTGATCCGAAAATTTTTTCATCCCTTTCATCCTAGTTTCATTTCCTTCTTCTTCACCGCCACCCAAGCATTGGGCTGATCACCCATTCTGGATATACTACGATCCAGGGTCTGCTTGCTTCTCGACAGGAATGCTAACCCAATGCATTGGCTTGAAAGCCCTTGGGGGTGTAAGTCCTACAAAGAGGAGCGTAATAAATTAAAGAAGAAGCGTTACATTAACATGGCACTTTAACCATTATCATTTATTTTTATATCCTTACTGCAATGCATTGTTAAAAGAGTTTTGTTTTTCTAGCTGTCTTAGATTAATCGATATAAACGTTTGCAGAAATTTGTTAATTGCACATTTTGTAGTAGGTACAAAGAGGATACATGACACGCGACAGTCAAATGTTTTAAAACGCCTCACTACATGTTGGCCTTAAAATTAATTTACTCTTTCCATGGCATCGAGAGAAACAATTGAATAGAGATACTACTTTAAAAAAGTGACAACGTATTGAAGAATTAAAACCAATAATAGGGAAAACCTTGGAAATGGGTTATACCATAAACATTATTTAAAATAAGTCGTGAGTTTTAAAGAGATCTACTCTTCTATAGTAGGCCTTTGTCAATCTCTTATAGTTCATGCGTTATATAGAATTCTGCAAAACCCCTTCCGAATGAAGGGGGCTAGACTATTCCCCAAAAAACCAAAAAATAATTTATATCTGTCAGGTAAATATATTAAACACTTCGTATTTTAATAAAAATCGTTACAACCATTTTTGAGAAAATTAAAAATATAAATTTTTTTCCATGTAAAGGGCAGTTTGGAATTGGGGGATTTTCTTCAAAATGTTCGTATAGTATCCTTGAAACATACTGAACTTAAATAAGAAGTTTGGTATATATAAGACATATTTTTAGTTATATTGCTCAGAGGCAAATACACGTACCTTTTTCTAAAAATGCTTTTCTTTGGGTTCAGGGAGCCTCAAAACACGTATTTCCGGTGAAATTTCGACATCTATTTTTTGGGGGAAATACAATACTTCCTCTAAATACTGCAAATAATACATAGTAAAAAGACTGGTATAAAATGGACACTTGCACAAAACACAGACAGAACCCTGTACTAGCCGTTTCAGATAATTCTGAACAGTAGAAAGGTTTGCCTACTGTTGCATGCTGCAGGGGCTTCAATTATGATATATTGGAATCTGATATTATGTATTCAACATAAATCCGTGCTGCTCTGCACACAATGCGACTCTCATTAGTCCCTCCCATACTCTTCGTAAAATTACAGCTCCACTTGTCGCTTCAATTCTGTTTAAAAATTTGGCTTTAACACCAAGTAAATCATTGTGAATAATCTCTCTTATTTTAATGCCACTGAAAATAGTCACAACATATATGTAAAGGAAAATAGGATTGCGCGCTCTATGTGTTTCTGTAAGAATAATAGCAAAAATGAAAAAAGGTTTTGGTTACCAATGATGATAGTAAATAATGGAAACGCTGAAAGTGGTTTCATATTATTATTATTATTATTATTATTATTATTATTATTATTATTATCACCATCATCATTATGTGATATAGGTTGAAAGTGGATTTAAGTTTTGTGCCGTTCCTCGACCGAGGTAGCTAAGGACAGACTGAGTCAAAGGGAAGAGAAAAAAACCTGATCATTTATTAGTGGGTATATAAGTAGTCTTACAAAAGCTTATTTTTATATCTACTTCATTTTGTTCCAAATAAACCTTTCAGAAATAACTAAATTACACAGTTCGTTATAGATACAAAGGGAATAGGGATAGTCAAATGTTTAAAATTTGGACGCTATATGTTGGCCTTAAAATTAACATACCGTTTGCAATCAATCGAGAGAAACAACTGAATGTTGACAGGACTTTAAAAGAATGGCTAAGTATTAAACCATTCAAACCATTAATAACGGATGTCTCGGAAATGGACGATGGCACAAAAAAAAGGTTATGTGAAATCCATTGTGTGTTTTAAAGAGATCTACATTTCTTGTGTAGAATGTTTTCTTCTATCACTTGACGTTTACCAGTTATACAATATTTTACAAAATTCCTTCCGGAATGAAGAGGACTTCATTGGCTATTTCCAGAAAATTCAAAACATTTGTCGTGTAAATAAATATCTTTAATATATGTACTTTTAATAAAAAGCGTTAGAATCATTGTTTTAGAAAATAAACAATTTCGAATAATGTTCCATAAAAAGGATAGTTTGGACTAGTGGGATTTTTCATGAAAATGTTCGTGATGCAACTTTGGAAGATATTGAACTTAAATGGCAAGTTTGGTGTTGATCTCACTTTTCAGGTTTGAGTATGTTGTGCACACACACACACACACACACACACACACACACACACACACGCACGCACGCACGCACACACGCATATTTTTCTAAAAATGCTTATTTTATATTCAGGGAGCCTCAAAACATGTATTTCCTGTGAAATCTTGGTATCGAATTTTTGGGTGAAACGCAATACCTTCTCTACCTACCAGATAAGTGGTACGAAAGTAAAAAGAACGCATCTAACTCGGTCCCGTTATGCTCGTGAGTAAAATGTGAACAATACAACTCAGTCCTGTAGCATATGGTACGAAACTGTAATAATACCCTGAGCATAGTAAACTGTAAATTGGTGTAGCATCCCTCTTACAAAAAATCTGATGTGTTACACTCACATGACTTTCTCTACTCTTGTACAATCTATTTTTACAAACGCCTATTCTCCATAAGCTTCATGTTAATCGAGATATCGAGATGTCAATCTTATTGGTAATTTTCTTGTAGATGCAAGGGGAATATGGTAGCTTTTAAGCGATAGTCAAATATTTTAACGCTGGTTGCTATGTGGCGCATTCCATTCTCTTTGCATGTCCAGGACATAATAAAAGTGAATAACGAATTTGAGAAAAAGTATAAGTATTGGAAAATTTAAGGAAATAACAAGCAATATCTCGAAAACGGTTCACTCAACAAAAGAAATGTATATGACATAAATTATGTATTTTAACGCGATCTACATTTTTTGTGTAGTAACATTTTGTCTATCTCTTATGGTTTACCAGTTATGCAAAAGTCGTTCACAATGAAGAATACTTTTGGAGACATTCCCAGAAAATTAGAGATATACATTTCATTTCTCATGACATTATCTTAAACATATGATATTTTCATCAAAATCGTTAGAGCTATTTTTGAGAAAATTAAAATTTTCGAAACATTTTCCATGTAAAGGGTAGTCTGGGGTGGGGGGATTTTCTTGAAAACCTTCGTGTCGCATCTCTGGAAGATACTGAACCTAAGTACCAAGTTTGGTGTTTATCCGACTGTTCGTTTTTGAGTTATGCTGTTCACAGACACACACACACAGACACACACACACACACAGACACACACACAGACATGTTTCCAAAAATGCTTTTATTGGATTCAGTGGGTCTCAAAACATATATTTCCGGTGAAATCTCGGTATCGAATTTTTGGGTGGAATGCAATACTTCCCCTACTTACTATACGTAATAGAGAAAGTAAAAATTGTTCGTGGCATTGAGCACAAGTAGTTGGCTGTGAACGCGACATTGCTGATAGGTCTGCACAGAAGCAAAAATATTTTTGTTTTGATTTATTTTTTAAGTTTAACGCCATTTAACTAGCTAGATCATATCGGACGGTGGCACGCATGTTACTGTCGTCCACGTGTGAAGAGCACAGACGTGTGGTTCGATATTTGTTGGCCATAGGACATAAACTGAGTGATATTCACAGGGACATGCGTGGCGTGTATGGGGATGATTGTGTGGACCGTAGCAATGTCTCTTCCTAGAAGGCCGTGTGGACCTTAGTGATTCGCCACACTCCGGAAGCCCGGTAACAGCTGCAACCCCACAGAATGTCTTAGACATTGAGTTAGTGTTCGCTGGGTGCCTAAGAACCTGACAGACAACCACAAGGGCCAGCGAATGATGACGAGCTTGGATTACCTAACGCGGTACACCGCAGTAGGGCACGACTTTCTGAAAGGAATCGTCACTGTTGATGAGTCGTGGGCATACCACTACACGCCCGAAACCAAGTATGCAAGTATGGAGTGGAAACATGCTGGTTCCCCGTGAAGAAAAAATTCAGTGAGACTCAATCTGCTAGAAAAGTGCTTGTGACGGTCTTCTGGGATATGTATGGTGTTGTATTGGTGAACTTTGCTGAACACGGGGCCACTGTGAATTCTGCAGACTACATGAAAACTTTGGTGAAGTTGCGTCGCCACAACATGAATGCTGACGATGTCAAAATTCTTCATGACAATGCTTGCCCCAATGTCGCTGCTCTGTTCATCAGAAAATCACCAAATTTGGTTGGGAGGTGCTCCAGCATCCACCATGCAGTCCGACCTTGCACCGTCGGACCTTCATCTGTTTGGTCCCATGAAGAAATTCCTGACCGGCCATTGCTTTGCGACAGATGCAGAAGTGAAACCAGCAGTCCGCAGATGGCTATACTGCAAGGAAACGGACTTCTACAAATAGAGCATATTGAAACTGGTATCACGACGGGAGAAATGTGTTGAGGAAGTTTGCGACTATGTCGAAAAGTAGGTAAAAGGTGTAAGTTAATTTGTGATTTTTGTTGTTTTAACTATTAATTTTTTTGTAAAAAAATTATTGTGCGTTACTTTTCCATCCGCCCTCGTACATTATATATTTTGGCGTTTTTCAAAATCCTTCTTTTAATTAGAATTATAAACGTTGCAATAATACACCGTTTTTTTCAACCATTTGTGGAGTTTACAAAATTGTTGCGTGCGGTTAATAGAGCAATTTTATTTATATAACTTCTGATTTTGCAGTTATAATCGGTTATGGTAAAATATGAAATTGCAATATCGTTTTGCAGTCAATAATGTCTGCTGAAAGTCCCAAGTCTTTTAAAATAGGAAGGGAAATTGTGATTTATGAAGTACATTGAGATTAATTTCCTACAGGATCGACTTAGGTTGTTTACATTTTGGAAGACGGGGCCGAGGTGGATTTGAAAGTAGAAGATGGGACCGAGATAGATTTCATCGAGTAAAAAATATAACGAAAACCTGTGTATGAGGACGACGAATAGATAATAACATGTTGCCAACAATTGCGCTTACCTTTAATTTACGTTCGTAGTTATTTCAAATTTTTAAGACACAGCTTCACCTTCCTACTACATCCACGGAGATTTTCACTACCTGGAAGCTTCCATTCCATGCACTCTAGCACGCGATGTGAAAACTATTCGTGATTCAACCACGTCTCCTAACCACACTCAGTAGACCAGCACTAACCAAAACCTAGATAGAATTGAGTCATGAGACTTACCAGTCACAAGATATTCGAACACTTTGTCATGTTCGGCAAACTTTTCCAATCTAATTATCCTTAGGTAAGTCCTAACGGTAAGTGCCTAAACTATAACAATAAAAAATGAAACGTTGAATACTAAGTTTTAATGCAGATGCGTTATACATATTACGTACATTCAATACAGTGAAATTAATATCTGTCGCATTACAAATGAACACAGTGAACTCGGTGGTTTAGAATACATACCCGAGATCAAATCCGTGATGATATTGAAAGAAAACGAGGATGTACCATAAGATTAAATTCGAAAAGGCAAATCATGAGATAGTGCTCAGGGTCGGGTGGTGTTTGTTGAGAAAGGTAGCATAATTAACCCCTTTTATGCTTGCATAGTATGGATGCGGCGGATGAACCTTAGAATTCCTTTCCTTGGAACAACTTTCTCTATGTAATACGAGCTAGCGATGGCTGCAACAAAAGCCATTTACGACATCCCTAAGCTACAAAACTTACCCATGCCAACTGCGATAACGTTTTTCAAACTAAAATTATGCCAGCTGTCACTATGGAATTCAGCTAATATAGACCTATCTGACGGTGAAAACTTCAAGAAACTGAAGAGCATCAAAGCCAGATTCTTAAAAAGAGCTCTGTCCAATTTAAAAAATCACAAGAAATAGCTATGCCAACATAATAGCGCAGCAATCGTTCGTTATAGAAGATATAAGATACTGCCTAGAGCTACCACAGACACAGGTACACAAAATCGAAATCGAGGAGAGACAGAACAAAGCCAATGAGGCTCCAAAGGAAAATAATATAAATAAAAACGATGACAAGAGATACCTGAAAAAATAGTTCCAACTCCACCACCTGTTAACAGGTTTCGCCGCCCTGGTTTTCATGGAAAGATATGCCAGAAGAATCATACCACGACCCAAGGAAGATTGTTTCTCTAAATTATGCAACAAACCATGCCCTAAGTGTCATTTAGTGATGTATGAAAACAGAACTCAACCACTAAATACAATAACAAAAGACTGGATACTCAAATGTAGCCTATAAGTAAACATTGTGTTTAATAAAGTTATTACAATAATATGGAGCACTTTGGTAACAACGACGATACGAAAACTCTGATCTCCGGAACCAAAATATCGAACTCTGAGAAATTGGGTATATGCCTCTCTTGTAAGTAGTTCATTTTCATAGGAATGAGAACAAACGTTTCGTGAAATGTGCAATCTACTTCAGGATAATACCATATGATAAGTATTGCAGCTGTCAAGAAAGAAGAATGAGAAACTTTGCCGTGATATCTGCCTTTGGGGTTAACTCAGTTCTTTTCATGAGGCTTAAGATACAATGCAGGTAGTCGGCGATGTATAAGTACCTACAAGACCTGCTTGCGAAATCATGGTGTGCATTTTAAATCGGAAACAGAAGTTTAGAGTGACATGCAAATAAGAATTCACATTGGAATTCAAAGGTAAATATTGAAATAGTAAGGAAATAAGGCAAGAAGCAATACAGCTACAGTTTGTAACAAGCCAAGTTTTATTCTCATTTACATATTGTGCGCTGTAAACTCGGTTGTCACTCATTCCCATTCCATACGTGCATACTCATAACTGCGAAAACAAATTTCAAAGCAGCGTTGCTTGTGAAGTCTTTCTGAATGCAGAGACAGTTGTAAGACTTTTGGGAGTGAAATGTTTTCTTCATTTACCCATTTCAGAGACAGCACTCTGCTGGAAAGTATCAGCGGAATGGAAATTGAAGTTAAAAAAGTTAGCATTATTACCTTTGGAAATAGAGTTTTCGTGTTTTTCTCTTGTATTATCTCCGAAAATGGACACTCTGTTTTAACAACATTTTCAGAATTCTGTGATACTCTCACTGCACGATTCTAATGAGAATTAACTTATTGGAAATGATCGCTTCTTCTCTCGCTTTTTAAAACTTCATTGCATTCGCTTCCTAAGAATATTTTTATTTGGAAACTTAAATACATGTTCGCATTAAATACCACATGCTCGCCTTTTGCATACTTATGTATGTTCGTACCTTTATTACTGAGGACTGAAAGTATGCATTTAATTATACTGAATTGCTTCTTTTTGATTCCCCTTTCAGTTCAATAAGAATGATAAAAAGGGCTTGTAAGGAGTGGTGCAAGTCCAATATTCCTAAATAACTTGTCTATACCAATAGAAAAAATAAAGAAGCACTCTAAGCTTTTTCGAAAGGCGGATTCCAAGAAAGATGAAACAAAATACTTATAGAACATATCTATGAAAAACACAAATAAAGTTGTTGCGGTATCGTTCGTGTTATCTTGTTTGCTGAGCGCCTGTTATTGTTTTACTATTTTGAATTTTGGGTTCTTTGTCCTCCGGCTAGCTATTATTACTCAGTCGAGCAAATCTCTTAAACAGGGTGTGTAAACGGAAAGGAGTTGTTACTAAAAGACAACACTGATAAAAGAATTTGTTTTTACACTTTTATTGCCGTCACACTTTATTAATTTCACATAATTATTCTTGATACACGCCTGACTGAAACTGTTATATTTTCGAATGTAACTATAATCACTTATTTGCCGCGCATTATTAAGTCGCGTATTTCACATTTTGTAACTAACTTTACGACGCGGAGATTCTGTAGAATTGCGTAACGTGTACTTCGTGAATACTTCTGTTGAACTGCGCGACGTGTAACTCGTGAATGATTCTGTTGAACTGCGCGATACCTGTCTTTGGCTCTAGAATTTATACTCCCTCACCCTGATATGCCTAAACATTATAGCAGAGCTGCTATTGGTTAATAAATCGCGCCAACATTAGCGTCTATTTTTTTATCCAATCAAAATTACGAACACATATGCTCTAGAGAAGATATTCCCTCCATTTCTAAAGAAAGGCACGCTACTCTGACGTCATTTGTTTGTCTCTTCTAATTGATAAACAACTCACCCCCTCGCTTCATTGTTACCCGCTCCTATTGTCAGTTTCAGTGAGGCCGTGTAAACTTATTTCCTAACAATACTTATAGTTAACAAATATCTCATATCATTGTCATACAATAATGTTAATTTACACTACAATCACTCTGGCATTCACAGTGTTGTGATATAAAATACTGCCTCAAAGTAAAGCAGTAAAAGAAACAATATTTATAAACGCAACTCAGATCTTTTCAGTAAGTTTGGTTCTTGTACAAATGACAACATGAATGACCCGAAACCAAGCGTTTAAAATGTAGATGCATTCTTTTTATAACGAATACAACAATTAGTGAAACAATTGCGTTGCGCGGAGCACAACCCGTTTATCCAACCTAGAAGGTGGATAAAAAGCTTGCCAACATTCAGTAGCGCAGTCGCTGGGGTACCTCAGTGGTTTCTTTCACGGCTCTCGTGTTCAGGATCCGTGGTTCATTCTCAACTATGGGGTGGCAATTTTAAGTCGGCCCTATCAAAGCCTTCCTTCACCTCTGACTGGCTCAGGTGAAGTATACCTAAGGCCCAACGTGCTTCGGAGTCCACGGTAAAAGCTGAAGGTGCTCTCGTTCTATCGTCATTAACCATTATCACTCCCTTATCGGAGAAGATGGACCCCGCCCTCCGGTGCCTCCAATTAATACATGAGGTCCATACATCGCTTGGTAGAACGAGGTTTCCCTGAAGGTCATCGACCGTATGGGGAGCGTTGTAAACCAACCAATATTTAACAGAGCTGAGGGCCTTATTGGGTATAAGAAATAAACAAGTAATACCTGTACAAAACTGTGGTGTGAAAGCCTTTATTAGGCCAAGGCCAAACATGACAACTGGTGAAGTGGGTTCAAGCGTAATGCTCCGGTTCCCTGCCATGTAATACTCTTGGGTTCGAGTCTACCCATGTAGTACAGATATTCTTCTGCCAGTCTATAGCACCAGTTTCCACTCAGCGTTGTAAAAACGTTAAAAGAGCTGTGATTGGTAGCAATCTGTTGTCCAGTAAGCCAATATTCCAACTGGAGAAGCATAGTGCTGACCACAGTCTCCGGTTGGATGATTCCACTTCTTAGCGTGCGCATGTTGATACCAGTAATTGTGTTGGTCGGCCATACCTTTATAAAATACAAATAAACATGTCTACTGTATTGTGGAAGTAACAGTATCATTATCCATAACAAAAACACAAATATTTCAAAGATAATCAGACAGATGTCTCCACGGTCAGTCAGGAAAGAAGAGAGTTTAGCCTCATTAATAGTGAAAGCTTTAAGTAGGCGTGAAGCGATTATAAAATACTTTAATCCTATTTAGCTATAGTAACCTCTTGAAATTTGGAAAACCCCTGGAATTTTAAGCAATAACTCGTGGAAACTTACTTTAACGATCGGTATGTCAAACATCAAAGATAATTATAAAACCAACAGACTTAATAATTATAAGATAAATTTGATTGCAAGAGAATTTGTGCAGTATAATCCTCAAACTACATTTGTGCAATGAAGGGCGCTGCATTTGCTTATGAGTAGCAGACACAAAGCTTTTTTTCCCATGAGAATTAAATGTCATACTTGCGTGCCTTTTGCATATTGGAGGTTCTCTCTTTCCTGACCTGGGGCATCTCCTTGGGGATTTCCCTAGCAGACATGGCCTAAAGGTACTCCACCGGATATTTACCTTGGAAAAATGTTTTTCTAAATAAGTAAAGCTATCTTATTCCTACCACTGTTCATGTGCCTAACAGAGCAGTTCCTTTCTGATTTACAGTAAGCGAAAGATCGTTGCAGATTTGCAGTAAAAATACAGGCTGATCCGTTTGGGTATGGATAAAATAAAAACATTAAAACATTTACTACTGAACTTTTATTTGTTGAAACTTTGTGTATACAACAATGAAACATGGGAGATTGCTTAGTGCTCAACAGAACCCATTGCGCACTTTGCATAACTCATAACGGTGATTCATGCCCTTTGTAGCATAAGAGGGGTAATTTGTTGAAACGTTTGACTAGTTTTTACTCTCATATCTCAATGTTCCTGGGTTTCTGTGTATACACTGTGTTATTAACAAAACCCAACACGAAGAAGCCAGGAGGGGTTAGATCTGGGGAGTTTTGGGCCCAAGCAAGGGTCCGCCACGTCCACACCACATGCCATTGAAAGTGACATTTAGAAAATTACGAACCTCCCATGCTCAGTGAGGGAATTTCACCATCTTGCTAGAATATAATGTTCATATTATTGTATTGCTCAAGCTGTGGTAACAGAAAAAACTACAACATATCTAAATAAGATTCATGGCGTATTGTCTTTTCCGCAAAGAAGAATGGTCCATACTCTTTATTGCGGCTCACTCCGCACCATGCATTAACTTTTGGAATTGATCTTTCAAGCTCGTAGGAGATATGTCTTGCCCAAATAATGCAGTTCTGCGCGTTTAAACTCCCGCTGACACGAAACTTTACCTTCGTCTATTTAAGAAGCCGCCGTCATCTTCAATCCATGATGATGCTTGCAATGATGGTACTTGATGGATGCAAAATTGAAACGAGCTTCATGATCATCACGTAAGGCTTGTAGGCGTTGTAAGTGAAATGGATGCAGTTTCAGGTACTTTCAAATAAGTTCCTGACATAACGTATATATTACATTCATCTCTACTGACAGTCGTCTTAAACTTTTCGTAGGACTCCTCGTCATAGCTTCAGTGAGTGATAGCTTCTTCTCTTACTGGGTTTCGCCTACGACCCCCTGCATGTCTTTTTAAAACAGAACCTGTTTCTGCAAACCCGGCAGAAAGCGATGGAAATATTTCGGGCGTAAAAATCCTTAGCATGGCTTCCTTCGAGAGGAAAGTAAAGCCGGTGGTCTCGTGTCGTAGATTTACGGCAGGCGAAAGAACCTCAAGCCTGAAAAAGAAGCCTCTGAGCAAAATTACCGGTCTTTCACGCCCAATGTAGAATGGGACTCCAAGAACCACATCAGTTAAAGAGCGTCCATAAATAAAACTCAGTTTAATTGTTTCTAAAAAATGTTCAATACCACAACATTATGGAATCGTATTTAGTACAGTACGCACACCATGATCACGTCGAAGTTACCTTTGAACTCTTTTCATACTTTAAAATTTAGCATACCAAAGAAACACTGTGTCCGCTGTTCATTTGTAGCAGTCATTTTAATCAATTACGATTTTCATTTGTCCTTTTAAGTTATGCATTGTTTATTGTTATATATAGAAACTCCCATTTTTTAAGTATCATATAACCAGCAAAAATTTTTCCTACAATCATATTGGATTTTATAGTAACATTTAATGTTATCCAACCCAAACTGATCACCCCATATTATTAACTTGTATAACCTTACAGTTTTGTGTTATTCTAGCCGTCATTACAGTATAAGACAGTGTTAGAGCAAAGGCACACTTTTGGCACGCACTCGAATTATATGTTGCTCCTCGATATTACCTATTTATTTATACTCACTGCAATATGTTCTCTATTATTTAAAGCAAATTCCAGAAACGTTTGTGAATTTGATGAAAGCATTTTACCCAAAAAAATCTGATGTGTTACACTCACATGACTTTCTCTACTCTTATAAAACTATTTTTACAAACGCTTATTCTCCATATGCTTCATGTTAATCGAGAAATCGAGATGTCAATCGTATTGCTAATTTTCTTGTAGATGCAAGGGGAATATGGTAGGTTTTAAGCGATAGTCAAATATTTTAAGCGCTGGTTGCTATGTGGCGCATTCCATTCTCTTTGCATGTCCAGGACATAAAAAAAAATCTGATGTGTTACACTCACATGACTTTCTCTACTCTTGTACAAACTATTTTTACAAACGCTTATTCTCCATCTACTTCATGTTATTAGAGATAAACATTTGCAGACTCTATCATAGTGCTAAGTTTCTTGTAGATATAAGGGGAATATATATTTACAAGGGCAATATAGAAATACAGTAGCCTTTAAGCACATACATATCTCTTAATAGCTGGTTGCTAGGTGCAGCACCATTCCCTTTGCCACAGATTAATACTCTTTGCATATCCAAGACAAAAAAATCTGATGTGTTACACTCACATGACTTTCTCTACTCTTGTACAAACTATTTTTACAAACGCTTATTCTCCATATGCTTCATGTTAATGGAGATATCGAGATGTCAATCTTATTGATAAGTTTCGTGTAGATGCAAGGGGAATATGGTAGGTTTTAAGCGATAGTCAAATATTTTAACGCTGGTTGCTATGTGGCACATTCCATTCTCTTTACATGTCCAGGACATAAAAAAACGAATAACGAATTTGAAAAAATTTATAAGTATTGGAAAATTTAAGGAAATAACAAGCAATATCTCGAAAACGGTTCACTCAACAAAAGAAATGTATATGACATAAATTGTGTATTTTAACGCGATCTACATTTTTTGTGTAGTAAAATTTTGTCTATCTCTTATGGTTTACCAGTTATGCAAAAGTCGTTCACAATGAAGAATACTTTTGGTGACATTCCCAGAAAATTCGAGATATACATTTCATTTCTCATGACAACATCTTAAACATATAATATTTTAATCAAAATCGTTAGAGCCATTTTTGAGAAAATTAAAATTTTCGAAAAATGTTCCATGTAAAGGGTAGTCTGGGGTGGGGGGATTTTCTTAAAAACCTTCGTGTTGCATCTCTGGAAGATACTGAACCTAAATACCAAGTTTGGTGTTTATCCGACTGTTCGTTTCTGAGTTATGCTGTTCACAGACACACAGACAGACACACAGACACACAGACAGACACACAGACAGACACACACACGGACATGTTTCCAAAAATGCTTTTTTTGGATTCAGTGAGTCTCAAAACACGTATTTCCGGTGAAATCTCGGTATCGAATTTTTGGGTGGAATGCAATACTTCCCCTACTTACTATACGTAGTAGAGAAAGTAGAAATGAATAACGAATTCCCATTTGAGAAAATAAGTATTGAAAAATTTAACGGAATAACAAGCAATATCTCGAAAATGGTTCACTCAACAAAAAAATGCATATGACATAAATTGTGTATTTTAACGCGATCTACATTTTTTGTGTAGTAAAATTTTCTCTATCTCTTATGGTTTACCAGTTATGCAAAAGTCGTTCACAATGAAGAATACTTTTGGAGACATTCCCAGAAAATTCGAGATATACATTTCATTTCTCATGACATTGTCTTAAACATATGATATTTTCATCAAAATCGTTAGAGCCATTTTTGAGAAAATTAAAATTTTCGAAAAATCTTCCATGTAAAGGGTAGTCTGGGGTGGGGGGATTTTCTTGAAAACCTTCGTGTCGCATCTCTGGAAGATACTGAACCTAAATACCAAGTTTGGTGCTTATCCGACTGTTCGTTTTTGAGTTATGCTGTTCACAGACACACAGACACACACACACACACACACACACACACGGACATGTTTCCAAAAATGCTTTTTTTGGATTTTTTGTATTTCCGGTGAAATCTCGGTATAGAATTTTTGGGTGGAATACAATACTTGCCCTACTTATTATACGTAGTAGAGAAAGTAATATATAAATTTATCGTAGAATCTTCCAGATTCGTTATTGTTAGACCTGGCAGCTCATAACTTAAGTTGTCTATCTTCGTGATACTTTGCAACTAATTATTCTGTTAACTTTATATAAGTATATATCTACTTATTAGTAGAGGTGGAGGTGTTAAATGACTGCATCAGCATGGATAATGATTACACTGTTATTAGTCTGCTCCTGCTCTATTTAAGTTAAACAACTGTTCGATTTATCTCTTATTATGTCGGCCACGAATTCTTTTACCTTTTGGTACATATTTTAAAATATTCAGAGGTATACGTTCCATTCTTAATACATGTTCATACCAATTTTTTCGATATTCTTCAATATTGTTCATTATACTAAACATTTTTAATTTATTTCGAATTAAAAATGATTTTTCTTTTTATCCAGTAAAGGATACCCTGCCACATAATATCTTGAAAACTCCGTTTCAACTACCTCTAATTATTTTTTCGAGAGGTTTGCTTATTATCCAGCATTCCGACCCATACAACAGTATACATGTTCTACACTTATACACATCCAGAATTACACAAATGCCTATAATAAAACGTAAAGGTACGTATTTGGCTTTAGTGATTTGAAATGTCCGTGCAGGTGAAGTGTTATGTCTGTACACTAGCTTTGTAATAAATGAACGGATAGTTTCTAATTGTGTCAATGCAGGAATTTAATTTATGTTGGAAAAGTTTGTGGCAGTACAAAGTACAACTTATGATAATTGTAACGGCGTTTGCATATGTTATTGAATACTTTGGGTGAGTTCTTACTCAACACTTCTTATGCAGAAACAATGGCTAGGAGCAGTACACCTGGTGCAGAGAAACAACGTGCAGAAAACTTTAGAGTAGAAAGTCAAGTACCAAATTAAGCACATTGAGGATAGGAACAAACGGTCGCAGAAGCGTTTTTACTGTACTACATGCATCAACATTTGAATCCATCATTTTATAATCTGCGATTGTCATTCCTGTTTGTGGCCTGTCGGGTGTAAACAAAACGCACGCTTGTACATTACTGTCATCGGGTGTGGAGTTAGGACAAATATATTTTGAGCAAGGAATCAACATAACTACCATCCTACCTAGTACACGTGACGTCGTACTGAATACACGGACCCAGGGCTGCACAGTCGGCAATAGTTTCGCTTGGGCTACAGGTATGGTAGAGTTGTTCTCTGTGAGCTCTGTGTTTATGTTCTGTTTTACCCCTGACGCTTATGTTTACAGTTCCAGGTTACCTGTGGCACCTCTTTCCCCTCTCCGCACTGTCGATATAGATTAGCAGCGTGGACACAAAGTAAAAGATGTTTGTTCTAGCTCTACTGATGTTCAATGCTGCATTTATGTTGTGATGTCTACTGAATGACGTGGTAATTCCGAACGCTCGTCTTGAATACAGTACGTCCATGGAATTGTTAGTTTCTCATTGTTTACCAGTACGCATTAGTTGAGACAGTACGTATATACTTATCGTGCGAGTTACATTTCATTTTGGTGGTAAATCAAGATATTTCGTAAAGTTAGATTTCAATAATGTTCTTGCAGCGCTCTTGTTATTATATTGCATCTCTAATCCCTTGCTCTTATGCTCAAAAGACTTATTAAGCGAAGTAGAAAGAAATGTCGTTAATAAAAGTTGCTTGATATTATGGGGGAAAGCAAATGCCATTAGTCGTGTCTTCTTCGGAGGACGTTATGATGGTAATGGTAGGGCCAATTTAATTTTTTAAAATGGGAAACTACATTTCATATTCTGTTTTCTTATTAGAAAATTGTTTGTAAAAAACTGTTTATTTTGCGATGAGGAATAAGGAAACAAAATAAAAAATGTTGGTTCCCACTTACGAAACGTAACTTGAGCCTCAAATGACCATCCATGGATGGTCCAACCATTCATTGCGCTCTTCGTACACAGCCATTCGGAATTTTCGTTGTTATTCACGTTAGTGTAAGAACAATTGCAAGGTGCTTTACACAAATGTTGTTCAGTTTTTTATGAGGAGTGAGAAAACAACATAAAAAGTTAGGTTCCCATTTAAAAAAAAAATCTGATGTGTTACACTCACATGACCTTCTCTACTCTTGTACAAACTATTTTTACAAACGCTTTTTCTCCATATGCTTCATGTTAATCGAGATATTAATCTTATTGCTAATTTTCTTGTAGGTGCAGGGGAATATGGTAGACTTTAAGCGACAGTCAAATATTTTAAGAGCTGGTTGTTATGTGGCACAAATCATTCTCTTTGCATGTCCAGTACGTAAAAAATCTGATGTGTTACACTCACACGACTTTTTCTACTCTTGTACAAACTATTTTTACAAAATCTTGTTCTCCATCTATTTCATATTAATCGATATAAACATTTGCAGAAACGATCTTTTGACATGCAAGAGAATTACATTTTACACATAGCGACCAGTTCTAAAAGTATTTTACTATCGCTTAAGGCGTACTATGTTCCCCTTGTTTTGTATTTGCAAGGGCAATATAGAAATACAGTAGCCTTTAAGCATAGACATATCTCTTAATAACTGGTTGCTATGCACAGCACCATTCTCTTTGCACAGATTAAGACATATGCAAGACAAAAAATCTGATATGTTACACTCACATGACTTTCTCTACTCTTGTACAAACTATTTTTACAAACGCTTATTCTCTATATGTTTCATGTTAATCCAGATATCGGAATGTTAATTTTATTGCTAATTTTCTTGAAGACGCAAGGGGAATTGCTAGGCTTTAAGCGATAGTCAAATATTTTAAGAGCTGTTTGCTATGTGCAGTATTCCATTCTCTTTGCATTAGCAGGACAAAAAAATGAATAACGAATTCCCATTTGAGAAAAAGTATAAGTATTGGAAAATGTAAGGGAATAACAAGCAATATCTCGAAAATGGCTCACTCAACAACAAAAATGTATATGACATAAATTGTGTATTTTAACGCGATATACAGTTTTTGTGAAGTAAACTTTTGTCTATCTCTTATGGTTTACCAGTTATGCAAATGTGTTCACTATGAATAATACTTTTGGAGACATTCCCAGAAAATTCAAGATATACATTTTATTTGTCATGAAAATATCTTAAACATATGATGTTTTAATCAAAATCGTTAGAGCCATTTTTGAGAAAATTAAAATTTTCGAAAAATGTTCCATGTAAAGGGTAATCTGGGATGGAGGGATTTTCTAGAGAACCTTCGTGTCGCATTTCTGGAAGATACTGAACCTAAATACAAAGTTTGGTGTTTATCCGACTGTTCGTTTCTGAGTTGTGTGTTCACAGACAGACACACAGACACACACACGGAGATGTTTCCAAAAATGCATCGTTCATAACTCTGACTTTATTAGTCATTTAAAGAGGCGCCTGTTAAAGTATTTTTTTTCTTTTTTAGCATTTTGAGATCAATGAGATTATTGGCAACTCTTTTACTATTTAAGTAGACACATCTGCGTCTAGGTTCGAAAAAATAGATATTATTTAGGAAGCGCTGTCCAAGAAAACTACTTATGATTCTAAATTCACATATTAAACGCGAATGAGTTACATATTTGAGATTTTTTGGTTCATATAAAACTTTCTAAAACATTTAAGTAGAGCCATACAAATAGGTTTTCGTGAGCGCACCTCTGTTGTGTTGGGTTGGCATATCTGCCTCAGGCTCAGGAGGTCCCGAGTTCGAACCTCGGTTATGGTTTTACTAGGTTTTCTCTTATCCTAAAAAGAGGAATGTGAGTAACTAAGGTTTAGGGACCTCGGACCCATTTGAGCGAATTTCAAATCACTCCGTTTATTCACAGTCTGATATGCTTTCCCGGTTAATGGACATTAAATTTCATGCCCCATCCAAAAAAGCTTCGCGATTTTTGTTAAAATCTCCTAAGGCAGGCATTTGCATTTTAAACATGCGAAGAAAGTCCATAATAAGCTGTGGCAGTTACGAAATGTGCTATTATAACCCCGAACTTAAACAGTAATGAATTCCGATAATTTAGTGGTGAAACACAAATTCCGTTCCCAGAAACACAAGAAAGAAAGAAAGAAAGAAAGAAAGAAAGAAAGAGGAAAAAGAGAATACAGGGTTAACTGCCTAGGAAAGTAGTGCCTTTTATACACAAAACGTATACCAATTATTTCACTTGAGAAATGGCAATTTTCTATGAAAGGACAAAGGATGTCTGCCTTCCGGAGGTCTTCAACTGGAGAGAACACCTAACATCAAAGAAGAAACATCTCTTGTTTACCGTACAACGCTTTCGTTCACGCTACTGCAAAAACTGTCAGATTTATTACATGCCTCTGTTCACCTGGCTTCCCCTTATTTTCTCATATCTTCGCGAGCAAAGGAAAGCTAGGCAATTATTGCAGTGCATTTGAACTTGAGATTTGAATAAAAAGTGCTACAAGAAGCATTCTAAAAGTGTTTCCTGAGAAAAGAACAACGTACGTGCACCGAACTTTTAGTATACAGCGAGGCCAAGAAATTGCCTTACATCGGCCTTTGGTGTAAGTTATTTGTAATTCTAGCGCACCTTGAAGTTGATATTTGAGTTGGGCAGCAACGAAAACCTCCTTTTACTTTCTCTGCTGCGCATTAGAAGTATTTCGTTCCACCCAAAAATTAGATGTCGAGATTTCACCGAATGTTTTGAGGCCCCTGAACCCAAATAAAGAAGTTTCAGAAACATGTCGTTGTGTGGTCTGTCTGTGAACAGCGTAACTCAAAAACGAAAAGTGAGATAAATACCAAACTTAGTATTTGAGTATAGTATCTTCCAAGGATGCGACACGAAGTATTCAAGAAAATCGCTCACCTCCACAACTACCCTTTACATGGAACATTTTTAGAAAATTTTGATTTTCTAAAAATGGCTCTAACGATTTTAATTAAAATAACATATATGAAAGATATTTACATGACAAATAAAAGATATATATTGAATTTTCTGGGAATAGCCTAGGAATTCCTCTTCATTCGGAAGGAATTTTATACAATCTTGTATAACTTGTAAACGTTAAGCGATAGACGAAAACGTACCACACAAAAATTACAGATCTCTTTTAAACACACAATTTACTTCAAATAAGTTTTTTTGTGGCATAAGCCGTTCTACGATATCCGTTATTAAATGTTCGAATTGTTCAATACTTGTCATTCTTTTTCAAGTCCCATTGATTTTCAGTTATTTCTCGCGATTGAATGGAAACAGTATGGGATTTTAAGCCCAGCTTATAGCATCCAGTTCTTAAACATTTGATTATCGCTGTTCTCTTAATTTTTTTTATTACTCTATTTTACGTCCTTTTAACTACAGGGTCCTATCGCGACGGATCTGTCGGTGGATAACTCTTAGATCGAGGTGTGGCGGACAGTTAGACTTCTAGGTCCCATCCCTTTAGCCACCCGCTTCGTCGTGTCCACAGAGACCCTATTGCATAGCAACTGGATCTTCTGCTTCGTGTCATGCAGATGGCATTAGGGTGTCGTCCAAGTCCAACCGCCGCCCTCATAAAAATGCGGACAGTTAGCCTTCTAGGTCTCATCCTTGTAACCATGCCATCTTACTTCGTCACGTGTCCACAGGGACCCTAGGGCAAAGCAGCCGGATCTTCTGCTTTCTTGCCGTGCAAATGGCAATAGGGTGCCGTCCAGTCTACCTACTATTTATAGTCTGTGGCACAGGATTTGCTATTACCGTTTATTTTCATTTTTAATATTGTTTTAGACTTAAGGTGGAATTTTGGGTCGTGATATTATATATCCAATCCGGTATTTACCTAAGCGGCTGAGGGAAACCACGAAGAAACCTCAGTTAGATTGATCGGCTCACGGGATTTGAATCTGGGACCTCCCGAATGCGGGCCACAGACGTTACCGCCTGAGACATCCCTCTCGGTGCTGTTCTCTTTGTATTTTTAATGAAATGTGTAATGTAGCTATTTTTGTAAAGGTTATTTGGATTAAAAGTAGTAGATAGAAAAATAAACTTTAGCAAGAACAGTTTGTATATCCACTAATAAATATAGAAGGTAGAAAAAGTCATTTGAATATATCACTTCAGGTTTTTATTTTGTAGATTACATAATATGCGATTTTACACGGATAATATTTTCAAGATATTTTACAGGGATACTGGAATTTGACAACAGCTAAGCGTTCCCTAAAAAACGCACTTCAAATTTTCGTCAATGTTCATTTTCTTTTGGTTTTTCATGTAAACTGATAGTTCCCAAAAAAGCAATATGACATTGTAGCAATAATGCATAAAATATCACTAAAATATACCGAAAATTTGGTAAAATTCTGAAATTATTTTCCTTTCACATTTTTAATTCTTTCAAGTAAGCTCATATAACATATTTGGCAGAATGAATGATTATATATTTTAATTATTTTATGTTAGGCATATTTTACAGCAAATGTGAAGCGCTAGACTTCAATAGCATTTCATGTAATTCTAATTTATTAAATTGAAAGATAAGGGAAAAATCCCTCAGTTCATTTTAAAATTTAGTTCTTATTTATTCACGTAACCACAACAGATTTGAAGACTGCAATGATGAAGCTATACTTAGAGATGTAAAAATTGATGTCAAAAAACCATCTGATAAACAACAGTATTAGGGCTTTCTATACCATTATCATTTATAGCTGGATTCACCGATTTTGGCCTGGAAAAAGACAAGGTTAAGTTTGAGAGGCTGATACCACACACAAGTCTATGTGTGCCTATAATGCAATAATAATGCAATGGATTAACGAGTCCTTCCGAAGAGAAAATCAGTTATTCATCCAATACAGCCACATTTCGTAATTATTATATAAGTTTATTTTTCTTAATCCACTTTTAAATGAGTGCGTTCGCCTTGTGAGGCCAAGATGCAAAATATTATACTTCAAATCAAATTTCTCAGGTACACAAGGTAAACAACATATTTTTTTTTTTTTTACAATATGTTCCCTTGTTCTTACCAGTTTATGATTACTGTCTTTTTACTTTTTCGTTACCGCTTATTACCGCACTTACGCAACACACAGACACACACAAACATCCATGCCTATGGCGGGACTCGAACCCGCGACCCTCAGCTTGGCGGAGCGCCGGAGCTATATACTCCAGCGACCACGGCTACGAGGGCCGACAAACACATTGACATGTAGGTGTGCGGATTAACAATAGTGTTACAAAACTTTAATGTTAATAAAAAGACCGTACATAGTTCCTCCTGTAGAGATGCTGCCAATTCCTTTAGAATACATATGAAGAAGATTTTAAAGCTTCTAATGTTAATAAAAAGAACGTATATAGTTACTCCTGTAGAGATGCTGCCAATTCCTTTAGAATACATATGAAGAAGATTTTAAAGCTTCTAATGTTAATAAAAAGAACGTATATAGTTACTCCTGTAGAGATGCTGCCAATTCCTTTAGAATACATATGAAGAAGATTTTAAAGCTTCTAATGTTAATAAAAAGAACGTATATAGTTACTCCTGTAGAGATGCTGCCAATTCCTTTAGAATACATATGAAGAAGATTTTAAAGCTTCTAATGTTAATAAAAAGACCGTACATAGTTCCTCCTGTAGAGATGCTGCCAATTCCTTTAGAATACATATGAAGAAGATTTTAAAGCTTCTAATGTTAATAAAAAGAACGTATTTAGTTACTCCTTCCGAGTTGCAGCCAGTTCCTTTAGAATACGATGAGGACACTGCTAAGGCTTCTAATGGCAATAAAAAGAACGTATTTTGTTCCTCCTGTCGAGATGCGTCAGTTCCTTTAGAATATTATAAATACGCTTCTAAGGCTTCTAATGATAATAAAAAATAAAGTATTTAGTTCCTGCTGCCCTGATGCACTCAGTTATTTTGGAATACATTTTGAAGGCATTCGTTACACAGGTTCGACAATGAAGTGAGCGGTATCCTCTTTAGGAGACTCGACATCTCTGCACGTACAGCGTCCGGCAACATGGACCTGTACATTTCAAGTTGCCGATTAATTATTCTTTAAATTTTAAATTTCTTGCTCGAAATATAATCTGAGTTGCCTCCAGATCTTGTTTAGTACTTGTCACAACATTTGTACGACCGTGGTTGCGAGTAGAGGGATACATCCCGATAACTTGTGACAATGGCGCCAGGTTGCGCTATCTCTTATGAAAAACCCCTGTGGCGTATCAACAAAGGAGAAGATTGGGACTTCGGGGTAGTCGTGACATCAATAAACCTCCAATACATCGGCCTGACAAAACCTTCTACCACACTGTGATTGTTAAAAGACTTTCGTTATCGCAAGCTGCAACTCTGTCATACTATCCTCGTCAAAAACATAACGTAGCCAATATCAAATTTACCAGATTTTATATATAATGGATTCGATTTGATTGTTTATAAATACTTTTGTACTTTTTAATTATTCTGTTGCATGTATTTAATTTGGATTTCCTTGTAAAGCTTCTCAGTTACATCTTTTTAAGGTTTAAGAGAAAGAGCATATTACACAATTACTCCCTCTCTCTCTTTCTCTCTCTCTCTCTCTCTCTCTCTCTCTCTCCCTACTTTCCCCTTTCCCATTCAGAGCCTGTTTGCTGCTTAGACTACAGTATTTTAAATCGCAATATCAGGGAAAATTCAATTAAAGATTAGTTATTTTTGAGGAAATTTTCTAGAATTATCTTCATAGTAGGTAATGAGAGTCTGCAGGGGTTTAAATAGGCGCTATTTTCCCTTCTTGGATTAATAAAAATGCAGTGTGCAGAGGTCTCTCGATTAAATAAAGGTAGCTGATGTAACGTGGTATTTATTCCCTTAGGAATACCTACATGTGTAATAGGCAGTAATAAATTGCATGTTTTGTCAAAATTTCACTTCATGTTCTTTTCTAGTATCTTTCCGAGATCTGCGTGAAATAAAACTTTCCACGTTCCCTGGTGTATTCATATCACAAAATATTTCGCAATATTTGATAGAATTAACATTTCAGAATTTATCGTTGCTATTATTTGTGTATAAACCTGTTACAACGAGGAATATCATAGTATATTATACTGCAAATATAAGGAAGAAACACAAGTGTTTCAGTTTTTACGAATACCCCCCCCCCAAAAAAAAAACGGTTTAAATGACAGTAAATATAAGTTAATAGTGATGGAAAAGAGAAGGTGGAAGAGAGAGGAGGAAGCAGGGAGTGGTAGAAATGGAGGGAGAAAGTATTAAAGATGCAGAAAACTCTCAGGATTTAACGCAATAACGTGAACAGAGTTGCAGGTGCTACTTATACCAACAAAACACAAAGAACATTCACGTGACACACAAAGTAAGCATTTATTGCACATGGTACATTCATTTTATAAATGGTGGTTCTTGGTATGAACCTCAGCAAAGCAAGACTGCCTGGTATTTGGCTTTGTATGTAGGTGTACGTATCTTACACAGCTTCCTTTGGCTTCCAGTGGAATGTAGACCGTCACTTTGTCATGCGACTCTACTTCTGCTGCTCATGGAAATATGACAGATATTTGATCGATACCTTGCAAAAGAGAGCAGGAACAACGTGTGTGAAAGGGAAGCGCATAAACATATCCGCCTTTTATGTGTACTTTAATCTGTGAAGCTTATACCTATGAATTCGAAAAAGTAATGGGTGAAGTTATGGCTTAAAGGTTCTTTCTTCATTTTTGGTACATATTTGCTCTCCATGTGTTCAGCTTTGATAATATTCTACAATTATGTAAATTGTCCTTTTAAATGCTGTATTTTCAACACAAAAAAGCAACACATATATTTTCTGATACTTAACAAAATTTAAGGTTTTTGTTTCTACATTACACTATCTTTAGCCTATCCTAATATATAAAATGTTTCTGGCGTGAGAATTTCGATTTTATTTTAATGAAAAGTTTAGGAATTTATTTTTAAAAATTGTATGTAGCGTTTAATATTTAATTTTGTGTGTAGGTATACTATTTTTTAAAGATCTTTCATTTTTATTTTCTCCCAGGATTGTAAACGAATGAATCTCCAAAATCTGTGCGAAACACCTGCTAGGAATCAGAACCCATAACGATTTTATTTTAAACACTGGGAAAGAAATGGAATCTGTACTAATATCATAAATAGCAAAAATGTGTGTGTATGTAGGGTAATTTCAAAAACCACTCAAGTGATTTTAATAATTGCTTTAGCATTGGAAAGGCCAATTCGTTCTGATGGACATGGGGCTATAAAACATCTAATTTCATTTCAAATATTGCTAAAATATTAAAAAGGATTTGCAAAACACTTGTACTTGAATACGAACACATTGCATTTGTAAAAGAACACGCATGCGAAGGTGGTCTTAAATTTTAGCTGAGAATGCCATGGGATAGAAAATAGTTATTACTTCAGAGAATATGCATGTAAAATAAGACAAATGCCCGGATATTTCATTCCAAGCAATATATACATGGCCACGATTTAATAACTAAGACACAGGAAAGCAAAAGAGAATTGAATCTATTTGCAATGCTACGATACGTATGTGATGTCAGTACCAAAATATTCTAATGTAAGAAAGTTTTGTTTTATTTCCTTTGTACTTATGGTGTAATCAATTTCATTAACACGACATGCCAAATAACTTCACAAAAAGAGAAAGTTGCTAAAATCAGAAATCAGTATACCGATAATTTTAATTAGCAAGTGAGAAGATTGCTTTTATCGATTGTTGTAGACTATGTCTTTTTCAAAGAGGTTAACTTGGTGGCCTAGGAGTGGGAAAACTTCACATTCACCAGCTACAACTCTCTTTCATTGAATGTATGAAAGGTTTCTATATTATGTGAATACTGTGGAGCTTTCTCTTATTAAATAACTACGGGACCAAAGAGAAGGTTTAAAATTTTACCTAATGCAATTATCTAACAAGTTACTCGACCATTTCGATCGATGGTTGTTCCACAGCCAAAGGGAATACTTATAGGCTATGCAGAATATCCAGAACTTGGGAAACTACAGGGGGATGTTAAGGAAGTTAGACGTTCCGCGATGTTTCATATCGTGGGTATCAGAGGATTTTTCTATCGGTTACTAGGAACAGCCCTGTATGTACGAGATTAAAGTTATAAGGGGTAAACCGTAGTATTCGCCATAAAAATCTTACAGATCATTGTTGGTATAGCATAGGTGATTCAACGGAGGGGGTCATCTCGCGCGCTGCGACTTGCACAGACCTACTGCAACCACCCCTCCCCCAGGAGGAAGGGATACGTTGAAGGAACCACAGGAGGCTGCAGGTCGTAGGCAGACAGGCCACAGAGATGCGGGAAGTCCCTAACATTTCCAAGCTCGCAGATCAGCTGAGGGGCCGCCGAGAGAAGCGATGAACCAATCAAGCAGCCCTCTGGTGTCCACGGGTTGAGGAAGCGTACTCCTGTACGCAGCACACGGCGGTGGTATTGGGGTGCAGGTTTAGTATTATTGGAGGAGTGGTCAGCAGTTTTGCCATCTTTGGAGGAGGAGCTAGCAGGTTTGCCATTGGAGGAGTAGTTTAATGTGGTTTGGGAGGGATAGCGAATGGAGTTATGATGATGTTAAATGTATGGGGATGTGAATTTGTTATTGTTATTAATAGGAGGGGGACTTTGAGTTTATGTAGGTTGGAGGTGGAGTTGGTGTTAGAATAAAAAAAAGGGAGGATGTGAGGGAAGTGAAATGTTGTGGGGTAAAGAGAGTAGAAGGTTTAGTGTTTGGTTAAAAGAAGTAAAGGTTTAATATACAGGGATACAATTTAAAAATTGATACCTATATAAAAATTAAAAGGAAGATCATAGAAAATTAATATTGAGATTAAATAAAATGTTATAAGGAAAATAGATAAACAAATAAACACAAATGTATAAATAAAGATATAAATGAATTAAATAAATAGTGAACTACTATAAATTAAATAATTACTATAAGAACATCGGAATGTAATAAATATATAACTTTAACTTTATAAAAAAATTAATTAAGGAAAATTTGAAATAAAATACAAATATAAATAAGCTTATTAAATCTGAAAGTAGTTAGTAGAAGGTTTTATGCTGGCTACCAGTACATTTTCGCTGGTTTCCAGTGAATATAGTTAAATAGGAGTAGATAGTAGCTGGTTACCCAGAATAATAACCATGGGTCAGAGTAGGCAGTCGTCGGGGATCGAACCCAGACCTCCCGAATGCAAGTCGCACACGTTATTGTGGCGCACCTCGCTCAGTAGAGCATTATTTAATACTTTCATAAACACAGGGGGAGATACATTAAAGTAATTAAATCATCATTTGAGTTTAAAAAACTACCCGTGCAACGTGGGGCAGGCGGCTAGTAAATGATAAAAGTATTATTTTCAAAACTGTGGATATAAAGTCTTGCGCCGTGGCGCGGGGGTACTACTGTTACCGGCCACAGTTCGCACACACCCATGTGAGCGTGGGGTTTTCCGCCCGAGCTTAGAATCGGTGCCCACTCCGCATCATGAAGAATATCAGAATATAGAATTGGTGGTGGTCTGTAGGTGACAAATGGCTGGGAATGGCATGGCACCCCGCAGGGACTCTGTATTTTGAGGGATATAGATTTTTGGAAGAAAGGTCCATTAGTCTAAATTAAGGTTTGGCTGTTGTTTCCAAGCTTTTAAAAAACAAAATATGGAGCACTGCAATAAATGACGCGAACTTTCGGCGCCTTGCTTTAGAAATAGGGACAAGAAATGTATTTTTACTAAGTATTAAGTTTTCAACTTAGGCTCGTTGATGTTAAAGGAATGAATTGTTCTAAACATTCTCTCCTAGTGATACAGATGCTCTGTCTTGTGAAACGTCTGATCCTCTCGGTTTATATTTATTTACACACACGGTACGTCTAAAAGGTAGCAAAGACAAAGCGCAAGTAATATATTCATTGGAATATTAGGCGTTTTGATAACATTGCAATACTTTTTAAATGGATCCCCATAATTCCACTTTAAACAACAAAGCATTCATAGAAGGAAAATGTGGCAATTATTATACAAGTTAACACATGGAATGCACTTAATTTGTAAGCTTAAACCTCAATAGGATAGTATTAGAAAATGAGTTTCAAACAAATTTCAACTTGTAGCGAACATAATGCCTCTGAAACCTAGAAGGACTGCTATTATTTTAAAATTATATTTCTTTGAAGATGAAAAATAATGCACTTTCTGAACTAATATGTATTCCCCAATGAGCACTGTATTTTACATAGAATGCCTTGAATTTGAATTAGGGAGGTTTAAGAAAGAAATGGATTACATCATCTTGGTACTGGTTTTTGACTAACTTAATGTGGCCAGCTCGTTATGAGTGAAGTAATGTTTTTTGTTTGCGTGTAACGGGTGGTTCTCATTTAAATTCTTTTCAATAAATGAAATTATTTTGCAGAAAGATTCTATTCACTATAACTACTGTTGACTGTGTCACATTATTTTCGATTGGATCACTTAAAACAGCAATTTCTAGAAAAATGAACACTAGTTAATTTGTGCTTCCTTTACTTAAAAACATCACTTTCGTTTTATCAGAATCTAAGTCATTTACCCGCGAATTGTTATAGGTGACCAAACAACCCTGAGAGCAACATATTATCCTCATCAAATGAGCACCCAAAATAATAGGCGGCGGGGCTACAATAAAAATTGGCTTAAACGATATCTGGCAAAGGGGTAATACAGTGCTGTGAAAAAAGTCAAAAGCCGTGATATAAACAGGCAGTAAATGGAATCTAATGTAAACAACTATCAGCAGTGGAACTACAAAATGAAATAAAAATTGGGTTGAGTAAAGAAACACATAGTTTGGAATTTGGGTATGAAAGAGAAAAGGGAATAGCATAGCATAGGTTGGAAGGGTGGAAAGCTCGTAAGATTGTTGACGATGCTGGTAGGGGGATTTGCTCATTATGCGGGGAACAGGAAGACTGGACCCATATTTTGGGAGCATGGGTGCTAGGAAAAAATTACCGGATGTATTTTTGGCTTCCAACAAACGGAGGACAGCATGCTTGGACGTATTCTAAACAGCCAAAACTGGCCACCTTGGGCACATACTTAATGGAAGTACGTGTAATAACAGATAAGGTATTTGTGTAAATGTTGTTTAAACATAGGTGGTACCTGAGCATTTCAGAGTATTTTTCGCTTTATGTTTCGTATATTTAATTTATAGTTACTGTGTTGTGAAATTTACCAGATCAGGTATTTTCCTAGAGAGCATGTACGGTTTTTAACCCATGCGACTTTGTTACGCAATTAATGTAATATTAGATATATAATAAATATTACTAGAACAACAAAACATTTACATATTGATCCTTGATATCCAAACTTGTAATCATAAAGTCTCCCAGCTACTGGTAGAAGCTGCAGCTCTTTCCTCAAGTACTTCAGAATGAGCAGTTAAATTTCACTGCAGGAAGGATGTTAGTGGTAGTGGAAGGATGTTAGTTATATGTTAATAATATGTGGAACAATTAAAAGAACTCTAAAAAATAAAGTGAGAAAAGATATGATATGAAGTTTTATAAAACCATGGCAGTTGCAGTTGTTCTAGATAGTAGGAAACTTGGACAGTGACAAACAGAGATAAAAGCAGATTACAGGCAGCAGAAATGAGATTTTTAAGAACATATTAGGAGTCACTAGAAGAGATAGAATAAAGAATGGCATAAGAAAACAATTAAGGATCTTTAACCTAAATGAAGAAATAGAGCAGAACAGAAAAAAGTGGCTAGAACACGTAGAGAGAATGAATGAGGAACGCTACTCAAGGAAAATATTCTATTACATACCTAAAGGAAAACGAAATGTCGCAAGACCCAGGAAACGATGGATAAATCAATAAATTAAACATTTGGAGCACCAACAAACCTTGGAAAGGTTTAATGCTTGGTGGAGAATAATAGAAGAAGGATGTTAGTTTTCACTTTGGTCTTAAATTAACTGAAATATCTGATAACCTATTTATTGCTAAGTCTTTATATTGTCAGTTGCATGGAATTACCCATCTATATTAACAACTGCTATTTAAATACACATCCCTCTCTCTCTTTGGGAATGAGGATTTTTTTACCAATTATAATTTTGCAGAGATACACAGAACAAGTTATCTGGCATTTTCTTTCACGTGTTTTTCTCTTATGCTTATGCGCTTTCATTAGATATCCTGCTTGCTACTGTCAGACATCATTTCATAAACACAATTACATCAAGTGTAATATTATGAAGAGTCCGGGGGGGTTTATGAGAAGAATCGCATTATGCACAGAGCAGAACGGAGCATATTTACATATTAGTTTATAGTATATCGTAATTTAAACCGCTGCAGCGTACACGAGTAGGCAACACTAATCTACTGTTCGGTATGTATATGAAACAATCTCTACGTAGATACATAGTTCATCACGGTAATATGAGAAAATAAATGTTGAACTATTTTATCTTGTAAAGCGTTAATAATACTCTGTGCACCCCGTGGTGTGGAGTGGTGTGTCTGCCTCACATTCAAGATATCCTTATTTAGAATCTCGGGTGCGCCGAGTTACCTGGATGCGGTTATTTTTCGGGGTTTCCCCTTATCCTTAGAAGATGAATATCGGGTAACTTAGGGGTTTCGTTCATTTGTTGTCCGATATGATCTTCCAGGTTAAAGAAGCCAAACTAAAGAAATGATAATTAGATTATACTAAACTACAATTTCTATTATACATTTCTTTTTGAGCAAAGATTCAAACAACTAGTACACTCATATGCGAAAAGTATAATACAAATAAAGTTCTGTAGTTTGTACGCTTGTGTTACCGTGAAGTTTTAACCTGTTATAACATTAAACATTCTAATGTGCAGAGGCAAAGGTGTAATGTAGAAAAACATTAAATTGTATCATTAAATTTCATTTTCGCTAATATTATCTATTTGGAAGCAACTAAATTTCGACACTGTGATGAACAAGTAATGTTTACAGCATGATCAGAGTCACCGTGTTTTTATGCGAAGTACACAATTACCGTTAAAAGAAAAAGAAACAGCAAAATATCCCAGCACGTTTCTTTTAATATTTCTCCACGCTTCTTTAAAACGGCTAAACTCTCCCCTCCAAGTATTTAGTAAATGCAACAAACATCTATCAGTAACTAAGTATAAAGCACGAGGGCAGTTAAATGAATTATTACGCACCCTCTAGCGGATACCGGATGTACCTGTAGGTACATTAGAAAAGATGTATAACTCTATGATAAGGCCGATTTTGTTATACGGAAGTAAAATCTGAGGATGGGAAAGAGCAGAGCATGTAAATAAAACACAGTAGCAATACCTCAGGGGTACTGAGGGAGGTGGGATGTTATGAAGACACAATACACTGTAAAATAAGAGCAGTGAAGTACTGGCTGAGACTGATGCAGGGGGATAACTCCACACTACAATCCAAATGTTATTCGTACTAGCGAGAAAACCTGTCTCCTAAGTTTTGGGCAGCTGATTTGGAAAGGGGTTTGAGGAGAATAGGAATAGGATCAGTATGGCAAAGAGCTGAAACAAATGACAAAACATATCGAAAGGTGTCAAAAGAGGACTAAGAGACATCAACCATTCGGATTGTAAAATTAAACCTTCTCTAAGTCTAGGAAATGAAATAAAATTGAACTGGGGTAAAGCGGCATATATACTTAATTTAGGAAGAAAGGAAACATCAGGAATGTCATGGTTTAGACTGGGGAGTTGGAGGGCATAGAAAAAATGACTGACGATTCTGGCAGGAGAATCTGCCCATTCTCCTGCCAGAGGACTGGGTACATATTTTGGCGGAATGTGCACAGTGGGAGAACCAGCGAACGATTAAACTCAAAGAAAAATTCTTAACTCCCTCAAGAAAGAGATTGGCATGTTGGGATCTATTGGCTGACCAGAGGAACTGGAAAAACACGGGAAATTTTTTAGCTAAAGTGCGTGAAGCCAGGTCAGATTTGTTCAGCTAGACAAAGGTAATTTATCTTTATTTTCCTTTTTCTTGTTTCTTTTTGTTTTGTTTTTCTATTGTTTATTTTATCACCCTACTTGTATCTTAAATATGCATGTACGGTCAATGAACCATGCACTAAATACTAGTGTAATAACTTCAATAATTTAAAACTAATAAAGATACCTTATCTAGTTCCCGAAATTAGGAATCCCGACCTGGATCATTTAATTCGAGCAACGACAACTTATCAAGTATAGTATATTGAACACAAAAGGCGTTTAGATAAAATGTGTCGGTGCAATTACATTGAAAGCAGAATCTGTTACATTGCGTCAGGATGGATTAAGCTACCTTTGTTTGTCTTTCTGCTCGGTATAGAGCTGACAAGAAGAAATATCTGGAGCAGCTACACAGTGCTAAATTGACATTGTGATTGTCACCGAATTCCGACAGCACAATACAGAGTTGTTAAAGATTGGATACACACAAGATGGATGGTGTTGGAGGCAGAAGTAGTTACTAATAAACTAAGTGCTCCCGCTGCTGATAGTCAAGGGTTACTAAATCCATAACTTAAACTGTCTCAAAGCCAATATTAATTGAAGAGAAACATCTTATTCCTTGTAAATTCTTGAATAGATAAATGAAGGTATTCGGTTTCTTTAAACTACTGTAGAAAAGGAAAACTGTACACTGCATTTGATGGGCGATAATTTCAAAATGGTTCTCGAGAAGGGGTATAGTTATTAATGAATTCTTTTTCCTTCTTAATTTATATCATAGTGGAGGATGTTAGCTGACTGAGAGTTCGTACAAATAATGTCAGCCTGCATTTGCAGCAAATCATACAACTTTGAATTATATTGATTTGCTTATTGTGTGTATCTCTAAAGAGCAAAGGCTTTTTAAGAGTTTACAGATTTTGAAATAAAATACCGGGACAGATTGCTGCATTTACACAAATGATCCACAGCTCCTTTATGTAGGCATAGTTTTAAATCTTGATGGTTTAAGTGAAGTTACAATTTTTTTTCGAGGTATGTGCACCCAAAATTCTGCAGGTGCTGTGATTTGTGTTGTACATCTCCGTCGGAGTTATCAGAATCTTAGCATGCCATCTTTAAAAAATCCATCTAGTAAATTCCAGGATCTAGGGACTAAGGCACTGCCTTATAACCAGAGCGAGCATCATTGTTCCCGAACATATAGTTGATCGAGTAGTTTGCTGCGGTTTAGCACTGACGTCATCGAGACGAGAGATTCGTGTTGCACATAGAGCGTGGTGCTCCCTCTATGAAGGTTGTGTATTTACAACAGCAAGTTACGAAATAGTTTAAAACTTCATTATGATCCGACTATAATACTATGTAAGTTGAATTTGTATAATATAAAATATATAAAGATATAATATAGATTTATGTTTGTAAACCATGCTTTATTTACATTACTGCTTATTTAATTTACACGTGGTTTGTACTTTTAACATGTGTTTGAGTAAAACACGTTCTGAATATAACTTTGTTTCATTCAAATGTTCGATAGACTTTAATTTATAGTACAGGTTTAACCCTTTCGCATATTAATCTTTATTCCATTCATTTTATTTGCATGTTGCCTTTCAAAAGAGTGATGCAAGATTTCACTAGAGACGTTTGTATTAGAATTTGGGAAAGCTATTTCAGTATAAAAAATGGAAATACATTTTGTAAGGTGTGTAAAGTAGAGCTGAAAGTTAGAAAACGCATTGGTATAAAAATACATTGTGAGAGTACATGCTGAACATTTGGAGTTGTTTCATGCTGCAAGAACTTGGGGCGCAGACGTTAATGACAAGTCACAGTTTGTTAGTGATCTGTGCAAACATATCTTTTAAGAAACTAGAAAATGAGTATTTTAAGAATTTCATTGAGAAATATACGAGGGCTGATCAATAAAGACAGACTGATTTTTTTTTCACAGATATTACTCCATTTCAATGTTGACATGATCTTTTTCAAAGTAGTCCCCTCCTAACTGAATGCACTTTTTATAGCGTCTCTGCCAGACCTCGAACACATGGTGCAGGCCATTCTTTGTCAGGTCTTTGAGAATCGCCTCACTTTTCTTTAGCACTGCTTCAGTGCTCTCAAATCGAATGCCCCGGAGCTGTGCCTTTAGTAATGGGAATAAAAAGAAATCACAGGGGGCAAGACCGGGCTTTCAGACGGATGCGGCACACAGGTAATGTTGAATTTAGAAAATTCCTGGACTTGATTTGCGACGTGAGGCCGCGCGTTGTCGTGATGAAGTCGCCACCCATTCCGATGATGTTCTGGACGTTTCCTTGTAATGTGCTTCCTCAGTGTAGCCAATACTGACGTGTAGTAGCAGCTGTAACAATAGTGTGATGGGGGAACTGCATACTGGTAAATCATTCCATTCCGAAACACCAGGCCCACCTTGCTTAGCACAGAGGACTCGCCCTTAAGTCCTTGAACCACCTAAACACCGTTGCACGAGGTAGTGCATCTTCACCGTATGCTTGCTTCAGCTTTTCAAGGCTGTATGATTTAAACGAAAATAAAATTTTATTGCGCTGTATTGCTCCTCTCGTGTCACCTCCATTATGTGGTATGCGAAATTCAAGTAGGGTCAACAATATACAGCATTACTACCAACCTACCGTTACGAGAGTGCTGTCGCTTATGGACATTATACATGCTCTTTTCAAGTATTCGTGGTAGAGGCATAAAACTATCAAGGAAACTACAGAAAAAATCAGTATCAGTCTTCATTGATCAGCCTTCGTACAAAGAGGAAAGTTCCACGAGAGTCTACAATGCGTGGGCATAATCTACGACGTTGCTACGACAAAACTTCGTAATGTTCTGCCCAACAACAACATATGGGTGTCCATAGACGGAACCACGGATACTGTTGGAAGATATATCGCACATAATGTGGTTGGAACTGTCACGCGATGGACCCGGACAACAGCTTCTTCTGGCATGCAAAGTGTTAAGGAAAGTCAACTATGCCTCAACCGTTCAACTTTTTTAGAGTTCTATGCCTCTTGTGGCCTAGTGGCATAAAACGAGGCAATTTATTGCTTTTTATTACTGACTGTGCATCTTATATGCTAAAAGCTGGTAGAGCTGAAGAACCTCTATCCAAACATTATTCATTTTACTTATTTAGCACATGCCTTACACAGGGTGGCAGAGGAATTTCATGCTAATTTCAGTGATGTTGACAATCTTATAATCGAATGCTAAAAAAGTGTTCTTGAAAGCTCCAGGTAGTATGTCCAAACTTAAGGAAATTTCACCTGAAACTCCAATGCCTCCATAACCAGCTGTTATGCGTTGGTATACTTAATTGGATACTTGTTTCTATTATGTCAAATATTATGAACGTATAGTTAAGGTAGTTAATCTCTTTGACAGTTCAGGTTCCTTTGCCATTAAAGCTGTAAAATCACTTGTTTCAGAACAAATTTACCAAACGTTTCTACTTATTTCAGAACATTTCAATATCCTACCACAATTACCTATCTGGAAAATTCTGCATGTAAAATGTCGATACTCTTGACAGGTTCCACAAAGTCTCTGAAAGAATCAACAGGGCTGCCGATGTGACTATTCCTTATCGCGTAAAACAAAAACTTACAAGTGTCACTCAGAAAAATCAAGGGTTTACCGAAATGTGTGAAATCAAAGACATTTTAAATTCCGGTAAGAAAGGTTAAAGTCTGGTATTAAATAATAAGTATAAGAATATAGAATACTTTAAATTTGTCCCTACGATGTCGTGTGACGTACTGAGGCAGTATTTTTAACACTTAAATGATTTCAGTCTAATTATATATATATATATATATATATATATATATATATATATAATTCAATAACAGCACGCCTTAAAGCAATATGTGTATGTAACAATATATAAAGAGTGTATATTACGGTCATTGTAAATGTTTATATTATTCTATACATGTGTAATAATGTTATGTGAATGTATTACGTAATTTAATAATGTAGGAGCTGTGAGAATAATAGGTTAAAAGTTGCTTACAATGAGGTAACCTTGAGGCAATAATGAGTAAGAAAGTTCAATAATGCTATTAGTCATTCTTGGAGCAACATTAATGTAATTTTTGTGACAGTTTATAAAATAGCCAATCAACAACCAGAAAAAAAGCTTAAGTTAAATGAAGGTATTCTATTGGACTAGGATTAGCCAATCAGAGATTTGAAATATAGAAATATACAAATTTAGGCAGTATAAATCAAGTCAGTTGCTTGTAGAAAGCGCTTGTAACTGGACGCGTTGGTTGTAGACAGTGTTCCTAACCGGACGCGAAACACGTCCTCGAGAAATTTAATACGTATTCGTGTGAGACGAAAATAGTTTTACGTGTTAAAAAGTGCAAGTAATTAATTAATAAAACAATCTCACAGCTCTCTATATCAGTGAAGTGTTATTTAAATTGTGTCAAGAATTAATAAAAGGGAGTGAATTAAAAATTATAATCCGTGTAAGCCTACATTCCTCAGCCGCACTACCCCTGCCAAGACATCAATGTCGCTAACAAAAAATACTGACGCAGACGAGGCAAACATAAATATATAATATTTAAAGAAACAGTCTAATTACAAAGTTAATATTTTTTAAACATTTGGGGCAAAGGCCACCGGAAAGTACATTTGGGGCGAAGGCTACCTGAAACCGGGTACTACACGTGCGGTTGCAACGATCTTCAAGTTCGGCTCCCAACAGTTAAAATATAATACAACTCTTTTAATACAACCTATTTCAAATTGACGCCCAAAGCGTGCTGCAAATAATTTAAAAAATAACAATACAACAAACCATGTACTTCAGTACAGAGAACATTTTCTCAGTTTAAACAGCTTTATATAAACAATAAAGAACGACTATGTTGCAAATGAAGTTGCATTCGGTGTTGTTATATTTTGTACATAGTGTAGTTTATATGTTATTGATATTATAATATTTTGTCTTATGCTCTGTTATAGAAATGTTAGTGCGTTTATATATTTAAACATTTAGCTGAGCAGACGATTTTAATTCAGTAGCAATTACGCGCTACGTGACCCACTCCTTCCAGGCAATACTATCCGATTAGCTTCCAAACTCGTTCGGGAACAAAAATGCTCGCTCTGCAGATGACACAGTTATATTTCCAAACAAACTAAGAGTATTAGAACTTATTTTATACATTTGTTCACAGTTCGTGGAATGTTTTATATAAATAGTAGCCACTATAGCCTTTAATAGTTACTGTTTAAATAAACTGGTTTCGAGGAAAATGAGTGGTATTCAAAAATAATGACCACGAAATACATCTGGAAAATTTATTTATATGTTCTCTACTGCCACTTTTAAGCTTTTCGTTGTGCTTACCAAACTTAGTATGTTTTGATAACATTTTTACATTTGTGATAGCTGTCTTGTGAATTGGAGAACAATATTTGGCAAACAATGCTCTTTTCACTGGTGTGTAAAAGTCGTGTTCACAGTAATTTTGAAAGTAATGCTAATTTAAAATTTGTGTTGATTTATGAATTGAAGGTAAATTAATAATTACAGGTTTAATCACTAATGCTATTAATGAAAATTACAAGCTTCTCTAGCAAATTAACTGCTATGTTACAAAATATCAGTGAATCGATGCAGTTGAACGAAATCCAGCTATACAGTTTGAGAACTGTGAATCATAGTCACTTTACATAAAAATCACTTCATTTGAATATATGAAACATTAGGTCGCTAAACTGAGTGGTTATTTTTCAGTTCATAGGAGCGAAGCCCTTTTTTGAGCGATTCATTCATTAAATGCCTGATGCAGTTTGGAATTCCTGTGTGATGGTCTGGATAGATGTCTGCCTATTACTCTTTACGACCCTCTTCAAATGTCGGCGGTCTCTGTCAGTCAATAGACGAGATCGGCCTGTACGCTTGTGGCTGTACATGTCCCTTAACGTTTCCACTTCACTATCACATCAGAAACACTGGACCTAGGGATGTTTATGAGTGTGGAAATCTCGCGTACAGACTTCTGATACAAGTTACACCCAGTCACCTGACCACGTTCGAAGTCCGTGAGTTCCACGGAGCGTCCCATTCTGCTGTTTCACGATGTCTAATGACTACTGAGGTCGCGGATAATGAGTACCAGAACGTAGGTGGCAGCACAATGCACCTAAGATGAAAAAGTATGTTTGTGGGGGTGTCCGGATACTTTTGATCACATAGTGTATATTGCATACACCACTGATGTAGAAGGATTGTGGTTTAGATGTTGCTACCGTGTGGTTGAAACCATCTGCTAGATTTTATTTTAAGGGGACTTAAGATCTTCTTCCTCACACTTGTGAGAATCAAGACATGTTCCAGCATAAAGGGCTGGAGAAAGGCATGTGTCTACTTTCCCTGCTAACTAGATATAGTAAGTAGATGAACCTATTGTATTTCAACCAAAATTTCGATATCGAGATTTCACCGGAAACAGCGTTTTGAGATTCTATGAATAAAAAAGCCATTTTTAGAAACAAGTCCGCCACGCGCGAAGGTTTTTTATGTGTGTGTGTGTGTGTGTGTGTGTGTGTGTGTGTGTGTCTGTCTGTGAACAACATGTCTCAAAAACTAAATGTCGCATAAATGCCAAAGTTGATAATTAAGTTCAGCATCTTCCGAGGATTCGACATGAGCATTTTCAAAAATATGCCAACCCAAACTCTGCTTTAAATGTAAAAATTTCATTTTAGATTTACTAAAAAATGATTCTAAATAAACTACCCTTTATTTAAGACATTTACATGACAAAATGTATATCTTCAATTTAAAGGGAATAGCCTTTGAAGACCTCTTCATTCTGCATGAATTTTGCATAACTTTGTATAAATGGTAAACCATAAGTGATAGACATAGCTTACTGCACAAAACTGTAGACTTTGTTAAAGATATAAACTACATTTATTGGGGCATTAACCATTTCCAAGATATTCCTTGCTATTGGTTTATATTTTCAAATACTTTATAATTTTTGTGATAAGTTGCTATTCATTTTACCGAGCGAGATGGCTCCTCGGCAACCTGTAAGGCTCGGGAGGTCCCGGGTTCGATTCCTGTCTACCATCCACAATGACCTTGGGTTTTTCGTGGTTTTCTCTAGTCGGTAGGTCATCTACCACGATTTCATTTCCATCATTTTCCTTTCATTCCGTTTCCTTCTCATCTTTCAGGTGTGCTTCTAGGTTTCGTGGCGTATGGCACTGCCGACAAGATGGCGTGGATGCTTACTCAAAGGAAACAGGACTGCTTGGTCGACGGGTCGTTCATTGCTCCCTCTAAGTAGCTCCAGCAGTGGTACGAGTCTAGAATTGCTGGGGATTTCCGCGGGTCTCTGTGGCGTACCTGGCTGCGACCTGTAGCCTCCTGTGGTTCCTTCACTTCATCCCTTTCTCCTGGGGGTGGTAGCCACAATAGATTTATGTAGATCGCAAGGCGCAAGTTGTCCCTCTCGTTGTATAACCTGTATGTACGCTTATGCTATTCATTTTTTTCTCGTAGTCAAGTAAAGGGCATGGCATTTCAAAGTCAGCCTACTGTCAGATCAACATTTAAAGGATTTGACTATCGCTACAACCTACCGTTTCTCACTCTACAATGAAATGTGCAATTAAAAGCACTTTTACAGATATGTTAACATAAAGTAGATAGCAGAATGAGCTTTCGTAAGAGTAGCTTGTAGAACAGTGGGTGGAGAATGTCAGGAGAACGTAACACATGAGATTAAAAAAGTGTTTACTTAATAGGCGGAGTTTTCAAACAAAAACAGCAGTAATAGTAGCTTTATAATGCTTTCAACATATCAGAATGGCTTAAACAAGTTCTATCACAGTATCGACTTCTACAACGAATACAAAAAAAAAATTAGAGAAACCTGTTGATGTAAGCAATCATGAGGAATGATAATATGCCCTGGATAGTAAAGCACACGTGGAGAAATCTGCATAATGCCGTTAATTCTCTCTAGCACGCTGCAGCTTTGGCAATATTGCTGTGTGAGGTACAGCAGTTCCATTTCCCATAATCCGCTGCTTCCTTACGGCGCCGAATCCCAAGTTGTACTCTTTCCCCTGCTGGAATCCGAACACACTAGCTTACTGAATGTCGCCATTTCCTTTGTTCCGCCATACTTTACGAGGGACTTACCTGTCTTGACAGTTGCAGATTACAAGTTCATTATTCGCCACCATTGTGTCCTCTGCTATGGCTAAGCCATCATCTTAATTTAATATTCACCAGAGCCACTCGAATCCTTCACTAAATTAAACTTCAGGAACTTCGTATCTTGCTCAATTTACTCCTCGGAGTTTGCTTGTTCTTCGCATTGGGTTATCAGGGGCTTTTGTACTTTTCCTTATCTAGCAAAGTTCTCACTCTCTTTAGACCTAGTTTGTTCCTTGCCTTTAGATTGGGGATTCCATCATTTCAAAGTGAAAAAGCGGGGCATGTATTTGAGGAGAGAAAACTTAAAAACATATAATAAACCACGTGGATTAGGTTAATAGAACAGCACGTTTAACTTAAGTCGAACTTGTTGATGCAATGGCATTGGGTGTGCATTTGGCAGAACCGTGACTTTGTAGAAGTATCTTACGATTTAGCAAATTTCATATCATTTCTACCACTATGAATTATACGAGTGAAACACACCCTTACACATGATACATCTAACGTTTTCAAGTCACCTTTTTCGTAAACGAGAAATGAAAGTTCAAGTTTCAAAACATCTGAAAGAGCACGTGCGTTGTGCATTGCAGGATGACGTACCAAAGCAGCATTACAACCCTGAGCTTATTACTATTACCCTTCTTATTATTAAAAGTCCGTATTACTTACAACAGTGAACGACTCACCAACATTACGTATCTTATAACAGACGGCCCCTTTGTGTTTAAAAGTTTAAACACCTCACACGACTTTTTCTACTCTTGTACAAACTATTTTTACAAACGCTTATTCTCCATCTATTCCATATTAATCGAGATAAACATTTACAGAAACTATCTTATTGCTAATTTTCTCGTAAGTACAAGGGGAATATGGTAGGCTTTAAGCGATAGTCAAATCTTTTAAGAGCTGGTTGCTATGTGGAGTATTTTATTCTCTTTGCATGTACAGGACATAAAAAACAATAATAATAATAATAATAATAAATTCCCGTTTGAAGAAAAGTATGTGTTGGAATATTCTAACGAATAACAAAGGAATATCTCGGATAGGATTCACTGGGCAAAAAAATTTATATGACATGAATTGTGTGTTTTAACAAGATCTAATTTTTTTTGCGTAGTAACATTTTGTGTATCTCTTACGGTTTACCAGTTATATAAACGCTATTCAGAATGAAGAGGGCTCTTGGGGACATTTCCAGAAAATTTAAGATATACATTTCATTTGGCATAAAAATATGTTAAACGTATGATAATTTAATCAAAATTGTTAAAGCCATTTTGGGGAAAATCAAAATGTTCGAAAAAGTTACTTATAAAGGGTAGTTTGGGATGGGGGGATTTTCTTGAAAATCTTTGTCGCATACTAAAAATACTAAACTCAAAATATCAAGTTTGGTATTTATCCGCCTTTTCATTTTTAAATTGTGCTGTTCACAGGCACACAAAAAGATACAGATACAAAGGCAAAGAGACAGAGAGACACACACACGGAAATGTTTCCTCCAAAAATGTTTATTTAGATTCAGAGCACCTCAAAACATGTATTTCCGGTGAAGTTTCAGTATCGAATTTTTGGGTGGAATGCAATACTTTCCTTACCTACTGTACGTACTAGAGAAAGTAATGATATCGAACTATTTTTTCGAAAGCGGGATATATTTATTGGTCTCAAGTTTGGTGTTGTCTCGCCAAAATCAGGACATCTGGGATCCCTACTTTAGGTTCATTTTATCCTTATAGATACGCAAATTACCCGTAACCCTATCCCAGGTCCCTTGCATCCACATGTCCTTACCAATGGACCTAGTCGTCCTCATCCACCGTTCCAAGGCTGCACGGAGACTCTGCCAGCGTCACCGCACTTACACTAGCGCGTCCATCGTCGCCTACGCGAGCACCTGATGCAAGCGTGGGAGGAAACGATGATCAGGCTGCGTATCGATAGTGGAACATGTGGAGGATTGCTAAAAACTTTCGCAACCGCCGAGGCCAGTATACCTCACCACTCCGAGGCACCCAAGATCTGGCCTTTGATACCCAAGCCAAAGCAAATGTGTTCGCCGACTATCTTGAGCGTACTGTGAAGACGCCCAAGAGATGACTCCTGGGACGACATCTTCTCCGAAGTGTTCGTCGGAGGGTACGCCGATGGTTTCGACCACCCCCGGAAGATGTGAAATGATGGGACCTAAAGGTGATGGGACCCTCACGCTCCGCCACCTTCCCTTCAATGACCTGCTCTTTCTTACGACTTCAATGTGTGTCTCAACCTGGGTAACTTTCTGCGATAGCGGAGAGACTCAGGTACTTTACAAGACTTGGTACATCCAGCCAACTACCAGTCCATCAGCCACCTTTTAACCCACTCGGAATTTTTTTTCGAGTGGCTTGTTCTCAACCGCTTGCCCCCACTACTGGGAAACATTTTAGCCATCCCCGACCACCAATTTGGATTTCGTCTGGGAACTCAGCACCTCAGCAACTGATGGATTTCCAGGAAGGTTCTCCCACTGCCGATGTCTCTGGATGTTGAGATGTATGGAAGGCAGGCTTCATGAAATAGTCTCACGAGGAATGAGCGGTCCACAGAATAGATTGACCGAAGTCCTATTCTGAACCCGGTGTAGCCATAACTGCCAGCTGTTTGCGGCCTTGCCGATCTTGCAGTAATAAAGCACGCGGGGGGTGAAGGTCTTCCATACGGGAAGGGAAATTAGGCGCCAGGCCGCGAAATTAATCGACAGTTTCCCTCTACATCAAGATACCCTGGTTAGGTCTCTTGGGGATTATATAATCCCAGAGCTTCCGGGTTCGCCATGTGGTTTGCGAATACACCAGGCAACACTGGAGAACCTCCATCCGCAGCAAAAGCTGAACTCCATTCACAATCCAACCAATAACTAATTGGCTTACTAATTATTTTCCCAACCAATTGAAATTCTACACAGAGGTGCATAAGAACTGCTGTACCCCAAGAGACTGCCGTCGAGGAACTACATCTATCTATCCATCCATCCTAAACAAAAACAGCCATCCTTGTATATCCATCCCGAAATAAGAACCCTGTGGGTAAACCCTATTGAGGATTGGCACGCAACAAAATCATTCAGGCTGAACCTCAGTCTGCCAGCAGTTTGTCGTTATCGACGCATTGATTTCCATTCCAGAATTTTGACATGTTTAACTATTCTTTCACCTTATCTGACGCTTATATATCCTAAGAAGATAGATAATGTATCTTTATTGGTGTCAAATTGTTAAGGTTATAGCACAAAATCTTAGTGCATGTGTCACTGACGGTACATGCATACTTAAGACACAGGTTAAATGTGGCCAAAAAAAGGAACAAAAAATAAAGATGTATTGTCTCTAATTGAACAAATGTATCTGATTTTGCACGCTGCAGCCAGGAAATTTTCCATATTTGGCCAGTTCCTGTGGCCAACTAGTAGATCCCAAAATGCCAATCTCCTTCTAGCTTCACTTAAAAATTGTTGTGTGGATTTAAGTTTTTACTGGTTCTCCCTCTGTACATATTACGGCAAAATCTCCACGAATTCTTCATCCTCACCTTAAAATGAACAGATTCTCCTATCAGATCTGCATTCATTTCCTGTGCACTCCATTTGATATTTCCTCTCTAACTTACTTTTTTCCTGACCTAGGCCTTAGTACCCCAATTAAATTTTATTTTTCCTTCCTTCCGTCTTTCTTTCTTTCTTTCCTTCTTTCCTTCCTTCTTTCTTTCCTTCCTTCTTTCTTTCTTTCTTTCCTTCTTTTTTTGCTGGACTTAGATGAGGCTTGATTTTACAATCAGATTCAATTTTTTATCGGCTGTTTTGTCTTCTTTCGACACCTTTCCATATCTTGTGTCATTTATTTCACCTCTTTGCCTTACTGATTCCATGCCTGTTCTCTTTTCAACTTAGTTGTCCAAAACTTAGGAGACAGGTTTTCTCGCTGGTATTTGTAACATTTTGAGCGTAGTGTGGAATTATATCCCTGCATCAATACTTCATTGTGCATATATCTTATTGGGATGAAGTATTGCATTGCTCCCAAATTTCTATATCTTGACTTAATGTACGGTTTAGTTCTCTTAAATAAACAAAAATCAGTTTTGGAAAGATAGGGAAAAATTAAATAAATGAAACATAAAAACGTAGGATAGTAACCTTCTAATTGGTATTCCAATTGGTGTTTAAATCTCAAGAATTCAGTTAAATTCCACTAATGAAAAAATTATCATTTTTTATTTTCTCGCATAATACTAATATTTATGCTCAAAATATAGCACCACACATTGGCACGACAAATATAATGTTTAATTTAATTTTTATTGTGAATAGTCTGCTGAGTTCTCCCATTCCTTACTGTGTTTTGGAAGCTTGGAAAACAATAACAGATGAATGAAGCTTACTACAGAAGAAATGCTCTGGTCGTATTAAAATATTTCACTTCTTTCGAACAAAACTTTATGACGTTAAGTAATTCCCAGATGTTCAAAGTTGTAGCCTTGCATTCTCGAATGTTTTAAGCAACGTTTTTGGAATGGTACGGCACCTACGTTTCCCGAATTGAAGCAAAGCAGGAGTGTGCAAAACACTTATCTTATCAGCTTCATGTTTGCTTCTGCCTACTGACAATAAAACCTGTCGTGAAACCATTTCTGTCAGTATTTACTATGATTAACAAGAAGTAGGTATAAAAACTAGTTTTTATATGAATGTTTATGAAAGTAAATGATATAGGTAGGGAAAGTCGTGTGAGTGGAAAGTATCATATTTTCTTAAAATTTCTTTTTCGTATTTCTTTTAATTGTGCTTTTATGTGATATTATTTGCCACTCCAACCTGGGGAGCTTTTAATAGCTTTTTTCATATGTGCCATTTAAGAACGATGTCTCTCACTCCCTCCTTCCTCTCTCTTATAAACGAATTAAAACTGCTTTCTGTAGTGGCTTTGAATATCACAGCTAAGGCATTTATTATATTAACTTGTTTCAAAGATTCGTATATATATATATTAACCGATTTAATTACACGTATTAATACTGCTCAAGTACATACTTTATGAGCAACCAAATATAATGGAAACATTACGTTGACATATTTAATGTAGCCCTTAAATTCGGCTGTTGGCTTTCAGTATTCTATTTATACCTTTGGTTATTGTTTATTTATTTCAAATCAGGTTCAAATGCCGCCATAGTTTTTATTCAGGTTTCCATTTAAAAAACTCGCGGTTTTATTTGAACTGAGTTAAAAAAATATTCAATTTACTTACTGAATGGAAAGCTTGAAATCAATGTTATTTGAGATCTAGGTTTCACTGTTTGGTATTTAACATAACACATCCCTGGTGTGTTAAACACGATAGAGGAATATACATTTTTATGTCAATGTCAATAATTTGCTTTCAGATTTTTTGTTATTGTTATCTCTTACGTTGGATTATTTCCCTATTTTATTAGAACCGAAGAAGATAAAATTACAGACTGCTGAGGAATTAATGAAGAAGTTGCCTTAAATTAATTTAAAATGGTTCTTATCGTTGAAGGAAAAACAGAACATTACTTTACTTTTGGTGCTAAATATGCTACGCATGTAAAACTACTAGTGTTTTAAAGATAAATACCCTAAGTCTTTTATGAGAGATATATATTGAACGGAAATTTGAAGGAACTGGCGCTGAATGTAACGAAACAAACGATCTCGACTTCCTCCTCTTCTTCTGAGGTTTTTGGGTATCTTCCCGAGGATGCTCAAGGATTGAAGAACAGAATATCCCAAGAAGGTGTTAAGCAGATACTCCAGGAAGCCCAAGCAGTGTCAGGAAGAGGCGGTGTTTGGAGAGAGGGAATGGATCTAATCACTCCCGTCAAGATATAAACTCAAAATTATTCAGTTGAAACAAAATAGACTTTAAAAAGTACTTTTTTAAACTGAGAAGTTTTGAATCAAAAGGGCGTCATTATCCTCTGTTCAAGGGAACCTTTAAATTAACAAGGTTTCTGATCGTATTCAGACAGATTGGGGACGACATTCTATAATTACTTAGTTTCATTTTGCTCCTCATTGGAGGAATAAAGCACGCTTCAAAGTCTTTCTGTACGTTGAACTCGGCATGTTGTGTTAACTAGTCGCAGGTATCCATACTTAAAAACAGCTGATCCAGCTTTTTTCTTGGTGCTCTCAAACTCGGTTTGAACAAGGATCTCGCACTTTACATAACATTTGGTGAAGAGACGGAAAGAGGATTGCAGCGTTATGGAGAAGAGGAGTGGGGTATCTCACGTACGTTTCAATATTCAGGATATATCGGAGACTCTTGTCTATACAGATGGAAATGCGAGATTACATACCACTTCATAGCGTTATTTTGGAGAACGTGGATAGCTGCAGAATTTTAACCATACAAATTTTCCTTAGCGCAGGATTCTCAGGCGATTAGTAACTGTTTAAGTGTTAATGTTTAAGAATTTAAGAAACTAAGAAAAGCAAGAGTAAGTGTACCCTTAGGGAAGTTTGAGGATTCAGAAACCTTCGCACTTCGACTAGAAGAGGTCTTTTGTGCTGTCCCAGTACAGGAACGTTATACCCCAGAAGGGGAACTCACGGGCAAAAGTACTCAAGCACTTGGCGGGAATCGACCCCGCGACCCTTTGTGCCACAGAGTGCCGAAATCAAACGCTCCAGCGACCGCGACTACGCCGGATCTACTGAGAAAAGCAATGTTACGCAGTTTGGATTTTTATAGAATAAAGTAATTCGGGAACGCTGTTTTATAATGTTCCTTTGATTTAAAGTAAAAATAGTTGCTTGTTCCACAAAAAAACTCTGAAGCGAAAATAATCCCAGTAAAGAAACATTCCTACTCTCCAGCCGTGGACTGTGTCCGGATTTTGAGATTAGCATGCCAACTACTGGTCCACCGAGGCAGTCTACTTAAGTCCTTATTTCTGACATTTCAGTCAGACTATGAATCGTATGTAATGATATTAAGTAATAAATGATATGGTAAGAATTATGGATGCAGAAATCATAAATGTTGATCATTGTATTGCATTTTTAACTATTTTGAGACAGTTTCAAGCATTGTGGAAGTTGTGGCACGATACGTGTGGTATAGTCAGCACATTTGCTTATACAGGGCTATTCAAAAAGTAGGAACAGATTTTAAATAATCATTTTTAATGAACGGCAATAGATAGGGACATATACGAAACATCACTGAATAGAGGAAAGTCCAAAGTGTTAAGCTCCACCTATTAGATCCATTCACTGCCTACAGGGATGCTGGGTTTGTTTATGAGAAAATGGCGATGCCACAGGAAAAGCTCTTTTGTGCACTGCAGTATGCAAAAAGTGAATCCATTGTTTCATTGCAGGTGCATTTCGTTTAAGTTAAACAACGAGCCACCTCGTCATAAAAAATTTACAATTGATACAGTAAATTCGTAGAAGATGATTGCTTATGCAAATGGAAAAGCACTGGTCGTCCTCACACAACAGATGGTGCTCATTTTGAACACACAAAATAGAATTTTGAACTTTCCTCTATTCAGTGATGTATCGCATGTGTCGTTTATCAGAAATAAATATTTAAAGTATGTTACTTCTTTTTGAACAACCCTGTATTTGAGGATGAAGTAACGTTCTGATTATGGTTCTAGTAATATTCCAATTTTCACACAGAAGCATACACGATTCTGATGCAAATACTTTATGAGATATCGTAATGTAAACTGCAACTAAACTTTTACCTGCAAATGCAAATTCAGACAAAAGATGAAAATTTTAGGCCTTTAAGAGGTCTTAATCTGGATAAAAAAGTAACGTGTATATTCATTTACATTACGTTTATATCCTAATACAGGGATTAAGAACAGCTGTTTGTTTTAGAGTTTCATGTAACAATTTCTCTTTTAGCGTTTGCACCAGAAGTTTTCAAAAAAATCCTGTTCTCTCTAGGACAGCGCTTCCTTCTCCATAAGGCAGTGGTCCGCGCATGCGTGCAAATAAATACGGGAACAGTTCTCTCTCCTACCAAAGGAATGCAGAAGAGGACAGCGAAGAAAGAAGAAGCGAGTTTTGAGAAGGGGGAAGCGGTGGGTTAACTCCTAACTAGAATAACTCGCCTTCAGGTTTCTCTTTTCTTTTCCTTTTTTAAGTTTTTCTATTAATTTTCGGGTTTCCTGATTATTTTACCATTACCTTGTACATATACACATTTTTACACAGGCACTAACCTTTTGGGGCTCAAACCTCCAGTTCCCTGTGCCACGGAATTCCTTGGCAAGCGCGACTACCGTGAGCGACCATCATTTCAATGTGATGTTTTGTTTCCTTGAAATATAATGCTGAGGCAAACATTCCTTTTGATACTTGTTAGAAATTATGAATACTGCTACGAAACTAATTTCCATAATAACAGTGCATAAAGAGCAGCTCTCGTTTAGGCGATATCCGCGGTGGTGGTTTTAACAGTATAAGGTAAATAAAATGGATAGTAATATAGAAAATACAAAGCAGAAAATGAGCGTACAAAAATGTTTTTGGAAAACTATGAAAACAAACGAACAGGAACAAGAATTAAACCTACTTTGCGTAAAATAGTATAAAAGAACAACATTATTATACTACAGGGAAACCTGGTTGTTTAGCCCAAATGATGAGAGACGTAGAGAAGCAATAGAAACCGCACTTATGAGATCACTCGTTGGACTGTTTTTGAGAAACAGAATAAGAAGTGAAAATGTAAGAGAAGAACCAAAAGAAAGCTAAGGTTACTGGAAAGATAAAGACGTTTTAGCAGAAATGTCAAGGTTGCATACTGAAGGCAGCAGCAAAGGAAATACCACGTTGCGTGCTACAATATCACTTGGAGGGCTGTGCTATTAAGTGCAGCTAATGCAGACTGTAAGCGACAGGTACTGTAGTTAAATGTGCAGTAAGTGCAGACTGTCATTTGTTCCCGCTAACTACTTCACTTTCTCGAGTTTGTCCAGCGCTACGAAAGCCACCGCAGGTTGTTTATAGCACTGATGTAAACGCCCCCGACCTACAGAAGAATTATATCTTAGTGATCAGCACTGTTATCCTCAACCATATTCCTATAACTGGAAGATAGGAAATTGTACGCATGACAAAGTTGTAGACGCATCCATTTTTCTGAAAACCTTTTGGTATCGGAAGAAATAGAAGGGTTTGGATTTAGACAGAAAATGAATGTTATTATAGAACCTTCGAAAACAAATTTAATTTAAAAACATTAAGTAACTTGCTTTGCAAACTATTTCATTAAACACATATGCAAGGAAAGGACGTGGGAATAATTGCATTTCAAATAATATCTGAAAATTAGACGTGCACAACATGAAGCGTTTCAGCTCATAGGAACCGTCAGAGCACACGCCCAAATTAATGGTAAAGATTGGGATTTAACCGTGAAACCATTAAGTGAATCTAGGGCGCAGTCTGGAATAAAGCGGTACACTACTGCCACAGTCAATTGGAAATTCCCACTCCGCCAGCGAGGTAATTGGAAGAGTTTACTGTGGAGTTCTAAATAACGTTTTGGTAAGCGTGGCGCTTTACAGCACGGATTAGAGTAACTAATCAGACAAGTTTACAACCAGACTCTTTTGAAAAGGTACTAGCTTTCGTGTGGCCACCAAAACCGATTTTTTTTAGAGTGAAAGTACTTGTATTTAAAGTTTAGCATGCAATGTATTGAAAGGAGGATTTTTCTGCCAATAAACCTTATGTGCTAAAACAAAAGCTAACTAATAATAGTATATTATGATATCAGGGGTAAACGTAGGGTTTTATTTTACGATTAGAAATGTTTGTGAAACGAAGACCATAGGCCGAGTTTTGCAATCCTACGAGCAAAATAAAACCACTTTTAACACGTGTGGCATATACTATTTTATAGACACCGCTGGAATTTGTAAAATATCAATAATATTATATTGATTCCTGAAACTAACAGAGATCGCGTTTAGAACGCGTTCTTGAAACAAGAGAAATGACGTTAAAAAGTGAGATGTCAGATGTTTAATGTTTTTTTTTGATACGCTAGCAGTCATTTTCAGTAAAATTATTTTCATCATATTTTGCCTTACACCAGGCAATGAAGCGATCTTATTGCTTTATGAATTTTTGGAGTAAGTATTTCTAGAGTTATTCCTTCTGCCGCTTCTGTAATTTCACTTCCATTTCAGCTTCTTTTGAATTCATAATTTCCGCCATTTAATACTTATGTAGCTAGATAAATGCGTAACGTTGTAGATAAAAAGCTGCCAATATAACGTATAAGCTAACTCTACAACGAATTGCTATAAATTGACGTATGACGATTTGTATTGTGAACAGATTTATCACGTAAATCATCATGGAAATTAATAATGTAATTAATGTTGTAAAAAGACATAATGAAAAGTTAAACCTAATCAAACCAAGTCGCATTATTAAACATGCGCAAATACAAAGGGCAATTGCCATGTGATTGGACTTGAAACCGAAGTTGGTTATACTGAAGATTATCTATCACATTAGTGCCATAATCTAAGCTTTTAGCTCGTGTGCTCTGTGTTAGAAGTTCTACTTTTAGGCCTTGCTGTCTAAAAGGGTTTTTAATGCTCATAAAGTGTAAGTTCAATAAAATAAATATTGTTACGGCAGAAATTGTTACTTAAGGTTTCCCTAATTTTATTCTTAAAAAAGCGTTTCCTAAAATTATTATTCCTATACATTTTCTGAAACAAAGCTTCTAAATCGCATGTCTTCTGTAAGCACAAAGTACACAGTATATTTATTTCAGCCCAACTGTAATACAGTTAGAGTAATAAAGTTAATAAATAAGTTACAGACCCGCTACTCCTCACATATTTCATTCCAACATTTAAATGGCTTAATATTCTTCCAGAAGGCAGCTTTCCGAAGTTATTTTACACTACATTATTATTTAATGAAACTATGAAAGCAATTTTTTTAATAAACCTGAAAACATGATAAGCGATAGTGAATGTTTATAGAGTAGTGTGCAAATTACAGTTCTTCTTCTTCTTCTTCTTCTTCAGCTTTAGATCTTTCGATACACTGCTGCTTCTTAAAATGCTTCTTCATCTTCTTGCTTCCTGGTTGCCATTTTACAATTTGCTTTCGAAATCTGTTGTCGTCCGTTCTTTGCACGTAATTTTACCGTTGATTTCAATATTTCTCCCCCCTCCAAACTCCAAATATTTAATTCCTGTCTTGTATCTTCATTCTTTATTTGTCGCCCTCCGTGGTGTAGTGGTTACCATGCTAGCCTCTAATTCCTGAGGTCGAGGGTTCAAACCCGGCGGAGGGTGATGGATTTTTTCGGGCGTAAAAATTCTTAGTCTGGCTTTCTTCGGAAGGGAAGTAAAGCCGGTGGTTCCGTGTCGTAGATTTACGGCACGTAAAATAACCTCAAGCTTGATAAAGAGGCCTCTGAGCGAAACTACCGGTCTTTCACGCCCAATATAGAATGGGACGCTAAGGACCACAGTAGTTAAAGAGCGCCCATAAATAAAACTAAAAAAAAATCTTTATTCGGCCTCTTCTTGTAACTCCTGTGACTTTAGAAAACTCATTTCTGAAGCTTGTATTCTACTTTTACGATATTTTTCTAATATCCATAGTTTACCATCATAAAGACTGATCCTGTCATGGTCTTATAAAATCTCATTTTAGTGCCGTTTATCACCCTCCTTCCTAGGGTTCTATTGATTGCACCACCTATGTTGTTAGATTTCTCCAGTTTATGATTTATCTATGAATTTCTTCGAAAAATTAAATTCAGTTTTATTTATAAACGCTCTTTAACTGCTGTGGACCTTAGCGTCCCTTTATATATTGGGCGTGAAAGACCGGTAATTTTGCTCAGAAGCCTCTTTATCAGACTTGAGGTTCTTTCACGTGCCGTAATCTACGACACGGGACCACCGGCTTTTGAGAGTAAACATATAATTACTTTATTTAAAACTTCAGTTATATATAAGGTATACAATTTTAGTTGCCATTTCCGTGGTATTGACCATATATAGTACAATAAAGATATAGGCGATCTACCAAGTCCCTTGCTAACATTTTTTTAAATAACTGAAGGTCCTTGTATTTTTATACATATTTTCCATCTATATTCTTTAAATCTTGTATAAAATGAAGTAATTCAGCACAATTTTGATGTTAACCCTATCGAAAGTCTTAATGTAATTTATAAATACACACACACACACACACACACACACACACACACACACACACCTCACACATATATCGGAGTACGGATTTTTAAAACCTCGTTTTATTTTCTAACCAGTGTACCGTAAAGAGATTAGTTTTCTGAGAGAAACTAGCAGTTGTTGCATAAATGTAGATTAGAAGAAACACGCAGCAGAAGAATAGAAACCGTAACCACTCAAATCATAGGGTAAAGCTTGTTAGCAGGTTAAGACATGTGTAAATTTAGAATACACGCAGAACAAAAGAATATCAGTGCAGCTTTTACTTTATCACCCTCTATGTGTAACACTTATATAGAAAACGTCATTAGAAAATGGGAAACCAAAGCGCAGTAGAGATAAATCCTAAGGATGATGAATATACCCGTATAAGTTTATGCGTCGTCGAACTGATAATGGACAACTCTGAAGAGAAATTTTGAAAGTTAATTAAGTTCCTTTATCAAATTTAAAATACATATAATCCGAGTAAGTGAGTGAATAAAACGAATGCTTTAATATTCCTGCAAAATAACCAGCAAAGCTAAGCGTCCACTAGTCTGCATCTGTTAAGCATTGTGTACTTTACTTGCGTATCTTACGTAGGACTATATATACACGTGTACACTGAAGGTCGCTTTAAAATAATGCATTATTTTACTACTTTTCTGTACTTCGCCTATTAAGTAGATAAGGTATTGTAATCCACCCAAAAATTTGATATCGAGATTTCACCGGAAATACAAGTTCTGAAGCTCCCTGGATAAAAAAGAATTTTTACAGGAAGGTCAGTGTGTCTGTGGACAGCATAATCCAAAAAGGAAAGTCCCGTAAGTGTCAACATTGGTATTTGAATTCAGTATTTTCCAAAGGTGCGACACGAAGTTTTTCAAGAAAATCCCTCAACCCAAACTACCCTTTACATTGACAGTTTTTCGAAAGCTTTAATTTTCTCAAAATTGGCTGTAACGATTTTGATTATGGTGTTATATATTTAAGAAAAAATATGGACGAAAATTAAGTGGATATCTTGAATTTTCTAGGAATAGCCTGTGAAGTCTTCTTTATGCGGAAGAAATTTGGCATAATTTTGTATAACTAGTGAACACTAAGAGGTAGATAAAAACCTACTACACTATAAATGTGGATCTGTTTAAAACATACTTTATTTCGAATAACTTTTTGTGACATCAGTTATATCCGAGATATCCATCATTATTGGTTTGAATTTTTCAATGCTTTGACATTTTTAAACCGCTGTCTCTATTCTCAGCTTTCGCGGTGTTATGTAAGGAGTTTGTAATTTCAAGGTCAGCATTTAACCACTCGCTTTTAAAAATCTGACTATCGATTCGGTTTCCTCTATCCACTTGTACCTACAACGAAATGTGCAATGAAGGCATTTTTGAAAGGTTTATTTCGAATTACATTAAGCAGGTAGAAAAATAAACTTTCGTAATAATATTTTGTGGGAGCTACATAAAATGAACAGCAGTGGTTAAAGTCATGTGACTGTAACAATAAGATGTTTTATAAATAAGCGTGACACAAATTTATGGAATGTTTGGATTACAGATGTTGGGATTAGCAGGGATCCACTGTAATATTCCATATTTATGTAATGTTTCAAGATAGGTGAGAATAGGAACAATCATTAAATGTTTAATATTTTATGTTTTATCCCTAATCGATCCAAATTATTTTCGCAGCTTAAATGATTACGATAGTTGTGATTTTTTTATGTTATATAGGTTCTTAAGTTTGATCTAATGCAGTCATTATTTCGTCCTTTATTTCTAACGATTCAGCATCACACTATCAGACATCATTTGCTAAGAGATACCTTCTGCTCTGAACCTGGTACACTTTACTAACATGAGGCCTCTCTGTCTCATGGTGCAAGTCTTTCCTTCTACAAGTCAACTATTTTGGCTGTGGATTATAAGTAAAACTATCTAAACTGTAGCAAAAGGAGCAATGGAACCAAGAAATATAGGAGTACCAGCACATTAGTTTTGATCAGTCACTTTCCATTGACATTCACATATTCCAAAGCGAAACGGAATTGTTATGACGTTGCTGACAGAAACCTTCTGCCCAACATCATAGCCATACATAATGGTGCATGCAACTGATCATATGCAAATAAATGTCGGAATACAGCTTATGTTGGAGCATCTGGTTCTGATCTAGTCCAAGTTTCACGGTGTCAACCATTCTTATGAAATAAATGTTATGCCCGGGTATGAAGTACACGTTCATCGAGCAGGTGGCGCTGCGGTAACGTGTATAGATCGCATTCGGGCGGGCCAAGGTTCAATCCTCAGGGACCACCTATGGGTTTTTCGTGGTTTCCCCGGATCGGCAGGTGAATCCTGGGGCGTTCGTCTTCTACCCGGACTCCTCTGCCGCTCATTTCCTTACCATCATCTTCTTTGCCATCTGTTTTAGAGCTGTGACGGTCCTCGGCAGGTTGCAGCTGGGCAGTAGCTATGTGCTCTGTAAAGGTTTGTTCATGACGTCGTTCAGGGACCGCTCGGTTGGATACCTGCCTCTGGGTGCTTTCGGGCAGGCGCTCACTCGGGGACCTACCGGAGACTCGGGGTCCAAAAGCTCTGCTCGGGCAGCGTTGGAGGTGTTCAATTTGGAAACATTAGAGTGCCCATCCGTGCTTGCGCTCATCGTCATTCGGATCTGACTGCCCTTTTGGTCTCTCCCTTTATCTCTCCCTGCCTAGGGTCTCGGTAGAAGCCGGATGGTCGACGTGCGGTGCTGTCCGGGCTTCTGAGGTCCCTTCCGTTCGTCAGTACCTTTTCCTTTAAGGTACCAATTCAATGACTATAACAGCATCTTAAAACAAAAGAGAAATGGCAGGGTTTAAATTTATTACGAATCACTATGTGGAGCAATTAGAAGTACCCTTATAAACAAAACTCAAAAGGATACGATTTTGAAATTTTATGAACTTTTAATAGTCCCATCTCTTCTTTATGGTTCTGAATGCTGGATTATCACAAAAAATCAAAAGCAAAAAATAGAAGCATCAAAAATGAGATTCTTGGAAGCGATCGCTAGGTAAAGGAGGGCAGATAAAAATACATTGATAAAATAAGGAAAGAATTGAACAAATTTATTCTAAATAAAAGAATATCAAGAGAAATATTTTGCTCATGTGCAACGGATGCCAGAATCCCGCATTCCCAAAACAATCTTGGAATACAGGTCTAAAGGAAAAAGAGAGAAAGGGAGACCCATCAGTGTTTTTGAGAGGACGGAACAGGTCGAAAGTGCTAATTCCTGGGGCTGATGATGATGATGACGACAAATCACAATGATATACTGCACTTGCGCACAACCGTACTGTCAAAACTTCAACCCGAGGAGTACAACCTTATTAAGGGTCCTCGATACTGACTTCTAGACACACACAAAAATCAAGCTTAGAAAAAAACCTCTGACATTGTAGAAGCAGAATACAATTGCGGTTGTGTCCTTTTAGCCGTTTAAATGCCCGAGCTCGATGTTTAAATGAGCATGCTATGGTGTGTGCTAATAACGTTGAGGCAGTATTTTTAACACTTAAATAATTTCAGTCTAATTATATAAATTCAATAACAGCCCGCCTTGAAGCAATATATGTATGTAAAAATAAAAAAAATGTATGTAACAGTCATTGCATATGCTGCTTATATTATTGTATACATGTTTAATAATGTTATGTGAATGTATTACGTAATTTAATAATGTAGGAGGTGTGAGAATAATAGGTTAAACGTTGCTAACAATGAGGTAACCTTGTGGCAATAATGAGTTTGAAACTTTAACAATACTACTTCTGATTCTTGGAAGCAATAATTAAATTTTAGTGACAGTTTATAAAATAGCCAATCAACAACCAGAAAAAGCTTTAGTTAAATGAAGGTATTCTATTGGACTAGGATTAGCCAATCAGAAACTGAAAAGGAGAAAATTTTACAAATTTAGAGTTCCGTTGGTTGCAGACAGCGTTACTAACCAGATACAAAAAGTGTCCTCAAGAAATTTAATATGTATTCGTGTGAGACGAAAAAATTGTTTACGTGTTAAAAAGTGTAATTATTAATAAGAATAATCTCACAGCTCTCTATATCAGTGCAGTGTTATTTAAATCGTATCAAGCATTAATAAAAGGAATGAAGTAAAATTATAATCTGTGTAAGCCTACATTCTTGTCGCATCACAAGCCTGCCAAGATATGCATGTCTCTAAAATAAATACTGACGCATCCAAGCAAACATAAATATTAAATATTTAAAGAAACAGTTTAATTACAAAGTTAATATTTTTTTAAACTTTGGGCAAAGACCACCTGAAAGTACATTTTGGGGCGAAGGCTACCGGAAACTGTTTACTATACTTGCGGTTGCAACTACTACAAGTTCGGCTCCCCAACAGTTGAAATAAAATACAACTCGTATAAAAAGTTAACGTTTCTCAACGCGCCGAATGTTAAAAGTTGATTGTTTTTATATTGTGTCCTTACATTTTTGTCATTTTAAGATGTTCCTCATAATGAACGTTTTGTGAAATTCCTTTAAATTTTTTCCTTACACTTTCAAGAAAGATTAACTAAAAATTTAAAAGAACCTTTTCTTGAAACATAGTTTAATTTACGGTCTTAATATTTTAGTAAATCATTCATTTTAAAAAATGAATAATTTTTCCAACTAAAAGTTTTAACCTTACGAAAAATTTAATATTTGATGTTAATAAATATATTTGAGAAATCATACAGTTACGAAATTTTAAGTTGTCAACTGACTAAAGTTTCATTCTTTCAACATTACTTTCTTGGAAAATTAAGCTCAAAGAACTACAAAAATTAATTTATTATAATCATAATGAAAAAGATTTCGAAAATTTCCACTAAAGCGGTTGCATTTGTGTATATTACAAATGCAGTACCAAGTAGCTTTAAATTAAAAAAAAGGGCCACTGAATTTGTAAACTTAAGGTGGTGTTGTAGATTAAACGATAATTTGATAGGGGAAGAGGAGACTTTGATCATCGAACTAATATCAGCCATGTTTCACCTGTTTTGAGCGTAAGAACCAAAAGCATGGTTGTGTGCTGGAAAGACGCTGCGAAAGAAATGTGGTGACCAGCACCATTGACCACTACTTGCCATCAGCAGGCCCCGGAATAGTTGTCTTTTCGAGAATTCAATACAAAGTTGCCGTTGCTGGGGTAGCCGTTTCGGTGAAGTGAAATTATGTAAAGTAAATAATATATTACATAAAGTAAAGAAGACGCTTTCCAAAGCTTCCCTACACTCAAATGCCTACGGTGCAAACTAGGAGGTCTCAACTTAAGAGTTAAAAGCGTAACAGAGGAAATAATTGTGGTTCACGTAATAATTTCATTACTGAACAACTGTGCTTCTAAAAATAAACATATATATATATGTATATATATATATATCGTGCAGTGGCACAGCTGGTAGCGTGTGACTCACATTTGGAAGGTCGTGGGTTGGATTCCTGCGGCAAAACTTCCGGTCCCATGGGTTTTTTCGGGGTTTCCCCGAGTCGCTGGGCGAACGCTGAGTAGGTTAATTACATCCCCCGAATTTCCTGCCCTTCCATTTCAACCCCTTTCTTATTTCATTTCACCTTTCATCTGCTTGGTTGTTTCAGGGTTGCAAGTGTCGGCGGGAGTCTTGGCGTTGCATGGTAGGAAAAAGGATGTTCTCTGTAACACTTAATCCCCCGAAATGGGGCGGTCTTCGAGTCCCGGGCCCCCCAGTGGGATGTGCAATCCTGCAATGGGGCACGGGAGCCGGTTGTACCAACTGCCATAGGGTTCCTGCCCTATGCTCTGGTGTGCTTCCTGATCCGGCTGCCCTCTGTCTCCTCTCCCCTCCCGGGGGCGCCCCGTTAGGCTCCTAGGCACGAAAGATCTCTAAGTCGTGGTGCTAATTCCCCTTCCGCTCCTAGGCACACGACCTACATAATAGATAACAATATACTTGAGGAACTATACATATAAATTAAAAATAAAAAATATCCACAAAACAGCACCTTAGAATATTCGCTCTCTCTGACTTTTGGGTTACGAAGGAAGAATTAAAGTAAAGTAATACAATTAATGAACTTCTTGAACCGTATAATGCAATGACAAAAGGAGTTGGTTGCCTAATGAGGACCTAAGCATATTTCAATAAATGGAAAATTAGAACGACGTAAAGAAAAACGGAAAAAAGTATTATGATTATATTGGGTGGATGAAATACTCATATACCTGTGATATCTTCTATGCAGATATGTGAAATAATAAATCGATATAACGATAAGCGATGACAAAACAGTAATACTCGAATGTGAAACAAGCCGAGTTCTCACCACCCAGACAATATCCTTAGACTATTATTAAATAAAATTTTCGCAAACGGAGCTACACTACAAACATAAGTCGAAGCATGATATGCTAATGTCTATACGATTGTGACGCAAAAAATGTTACGGAAAATAAGCTAATGGACATATATACGAATCCATAATGCACAGATCATGGAGGAATACCTATATACGGTGTACTATTTATGCGGACTTTTCGCTCACCTTTTATTCAAATCTCAGATTATGATCACAACAATAACATCCTAAGAATACAGAAGATTACACATTAATTGAAGGTAATTGTTGAATGTAACCATGCACATTTTTGTGAAAAGCGCAACACCTTGTGCTTTAGGAAACCTTGCAGAATGTTGAATTTTACAAGCAATCTTGCTGTATGGTCTTTAAGAGTTTTTAGGGAAGACGTTATTTTATTGTTTTGGCTCACTTGATGCACATGGTTTACATCCATGCTAACTAAACTTGCAGAGTAAGACATTTTCATTCGGCGAGTATTTCACGAGATGAAAAAATCGGCCTATGAATATGGAAGAGGAAATGAAGTAGAAGCATCTCAAAAATATCATAGCAGGCTCTGCATGTTCGTAGAATCACTGTTTGAATTAAAGTTGATGTGATGATTTTGTCACGTGTAAATATTTTGGGAATATGGTTTTCTATTATGTTATGTAAATCACATTAATGGCTTATTCATCGAGTCGTACTTCAGCATTTAAGCGGATTTTATACTTTACTGATAAAACACATATTCATGTTGCATAAAATTACAGCAAATGCTGACACATTTCCATTTTCTCTTTGCGTTTGTTTGGAGTAGGATTTAACGGTTGGTTGCACCGACGCCATAATTTTATTTGAACTCATTTAAGCTTCTAAAGATAGTGATAGGACTTACACTTCCGGCCAAGCGGTGTAGTAATGTGATACATCTCGAAAAACGTGTTTTAATTGAGAGGCACAACTGGGAAATTTATTTTCTTGTCTATAAAATAAAACTCTGTTGCCTACCTCCGTGGTGTGGAGGTAACGTGTCTGCCTCACAGTGCACAGGTCCGAGTTCAAATCAGCAATTTAGTGAAACCTAACCTTACTTGTAGAGGTCCCTAATCCTTATGCGGTAATTCGATGTAATGTGGAGATAGTTAGAGAAGCTAGCCGCAAGCACTATAAATTATAAGTTTGTGAAATACCTCTCGAACGTGTTATCAGAGATATACAAATGTAGAGAGTATTAAGTGATAAATAGTTTTGTTCCTGTTTTTCTGAAACTGTGTGTGCTATTATTTCAAAAGGAACTCTGCAAACATAGCAGTGATTTAAGGAGAACTGTGTTCTCTTTTTGTTTTGTATACCGCTTTTTGTTCTACGTAATGAGGTTCGACGTCTTTTAAAGTTTTTCGAATTAGAAGTTCGAAAATTCTAGGAATATTCTTGGCCGCTGTGGCCTTTCAGGATGAAACACAGCATCATCGCTGCTCGTATTTTAAAATTATTCTATATTATCCATTTAAACCAGTTATTTTAAAAATGTTTTTTCTTTTATAAAATATTCTATCTGCAGTGTTTGATGGCCAAATGAGGCCTGTGGTTAGACCTGAGAGTTATTGGTCAGAGACAATTTTCTAGACAATTCAAGGCAATTGAAAGTCCAACCTGTGCTATTCAAATAACAGCTAAGACACCACCTTGATAGGCAACCGATAAAACTGCCGGTTTGAAAAAGCATCATTAAGTTTGGACGGGAGATGAGCGCCGGTAAAATTTATCTAAATGCAAGGTTTAATACCATAACTGCTCATAATGCGTGAATAAATTATATATATATATTTATGTCATTTATACTACATTTTATAACATATAAGTTTATATTTATATAAAAATCTAAACACAACCAAATTTTTATTTTCACTTTATCGAAATATTTGCAGTTATCGGCACTTCTGTAAATATTTTAAACTAGTGCATTTAATAAAAAAGAAATCGAGAAAGTAAGCATGCTCAAATAGCCATTCTCTTTTGACTAATTTATAAGAGTAATTTAAAAAGAAGGATTGCATGATAACTACAGAGATTACACTGTATACAGTATACTGTTTCTCTTTAAGGAAGCTGCACGTTTGAAGAACAAATAAAGCAAGCAACATGCCAGTAGTGACTCGGATGAAATGTCTGAGAGCCCTGAGCCGTTTGGAAGTGCTGGTGACCTTAGAAAAGAAAAGAGTTTTGGTCTTTAGATGAGAGCACAAAAGACCCAAGGCGACATTGGGAGCAAATTGCACTTGTTCCTTCATCTACTGCAGCGTAGAAAGAAGAATGAGAGGAGGAACAGTTCCCTGAAAGCAGCCGTTGCCCATCTGTGAAATATATTCACAATTATTCATTACATGATGGAATGTGATAATGACTTTCAACTACTAAGGAGAAAATAGATGTGTTCATTGTATCGTGCAACCTGATCGAAGAGTCTGGACTTCATTATATTCAGCAAAAGTTAACAAAGCTTCAGTAAGGATAGGTTAGTCATTTTGAACCTTTTAAATAATCAGTGTGGACTTTCTAAAACCAGGTTGTCTTATTTCACTCCACTGGCAAAAGACAACAAGGTTACTCTTGGGTGCGTGCTTGGACATAAGGGAATTTTAGGCAATGAAAAACCAGATACTCTGGCAAAGAAAGGGGTTTCTCACTGGACCAGAACTATTTTTTGCATTCATTAAAATACTGTTCAAAGAACCATTGCTGAGTGGATTAGCTCTTCCCACCAAAGGAAATGGGTTCAAACAGAAGAATTCAAGAACAATAAGCAAATGATAAGTATAATAAGCCTTGCTTACCAAAGATGTACTTAAATTCAATAGATCCCAAATAAACCTAATAATTGGGCTATTTATTTGAGCTTTTATAACACTAATGACGATGTGTGTCAGCCAATTCTAAAACGTATATGAACGATATACCGGAAGCATTGAATAAGATAGAAGCTAATGCTTCTAGTATAAAGCATTACCATCACACTCTTCTGTACGAGAATAATCTAATTCTGATGTCCATATCAGTTGTCGGGATGCAATCGCATTGTAAGAAGTGAGAGTGAATGAAATGAAAAGTATAACGATGGTGTTCAGGAGTAAAGCAGTGTATAGCAGGAAAAATGCAGTGTAGACATGGCAAATGTTAAATATTTTACATATTTGTGTGATACCTACACTCATGAACATTAAGTGAAGAAATAGCATAGATACCGCGTGGAGCAAATGCATATGAAAAATAAAGACATTAAAGCCCCTAATAAAAGTTCTTGATATACAGTGAGGCCAATGGAAATTTTATACATAGCTGTTGTTATAGTTTCCATCAGAACGAGGGCGATAGATGACAGTTGTCGCGCAGTTAGAAAGAACAGGAATGGGATGACCGTAAGCACTTGGCAATTCGGCACGAACCGGGACAACAAAATAGTTTATAGTTAACATTCATACACCACATAATATACGCATCTTACCTTATTTTTCGTCGCTGGATTCTTCTTCAGAGTCCAAACCCTGAAGAGGTCTGCAAAATGGATTTCGCTGTTTAAAAGAAAGCAAGTTCACAGTTATCAAAGTTGAACCAAATTCAACCGTATTTTCTACAGTGAATTTTACTGGCTGAGGGGTACTACAACTCGCTGGGCTAGTAACGAATTAGTTTTGTACAGTGAACGAATACTTTAAAGTGGGACAATTAAATACTGATTATGCATAGTAAGGAGGAATAAATAGTTTGTATAGTAAGCAGATACCGGAAGGCGTGGAATGCGTTGGATAGTGAAATTGCGTAATGACTTAGAAGATGGTACATTTGTACACATGAGAGGAAAAATGGGCATAGTAGGTGGAAAATAATTTAGACATGATAGGCCGATATTGACAGAAATCGCTGTGTTCACGTAAAATTTCGCTCAGATTGTAATGTCAAATAGTTCGGAGTTGGCGGAGGGAGAACTATTAAACCACTGAACGTGAGCACAAAGCAGTGGATTAGCGTTGTTAAGATTGGACGCATGGAAGTCAGCAAATTATTTAACGATACCGGGAAGAGTATGTTCTCTCTACGGGGTAGGAGAGTCTAAAGACATGCTGGCAGAGTGTAGAGGAATGGACCTATTATGAAAGGGATATTTACCACCACAATTTCTGGTTCCAACAAGGAAATGAATGTTTGCCTCGATATGATAGCAGACACCGATGTGCACCAGCTGGAAACATTGCTGGCGAAGACAAAGGACGCTAATTACTGTGGAGGATGGAAGAGGAGAGGGGCACTTGAGTATGAAGGTTGGAGTACTGTGTGTTATGATGTTCGGTCTTGCTTCTTCTTTGCATGACATTCAATAATTTTCTGCTCCGAGCTCTTTCCTTTGGTATGTAGTATTAATGTATTAAATCAGGTCTAGATTTTCAAAGGGAAAATTAATGGAAACTTTTTAGAAACGGGACACCCTAATTTTCCAAAATTCATAAAGTTTCCATCGTCCGTTGTTACCCAATAACAGTTTGCAAGTGTGTACAGATGGTTCCCGAACTGCAAGAGATGTAGGTGATTTAATAGGATGCGCTTTTGTTTTATATTCCAGTAACAATCAAATACATTCAGATACATATAAGTTGACCCATTTATGCTCCATATCCCAAGCTGAATTGTTTACTATTCAACAGGTTGTAAACTGGATCACAATAATGAGTATACTACATGTATAGTCATTACTACTCTCAGTCTGTTATAAATGCTGTTGCGGATGAATTTAAACTTCATCCCCTAGCCACAACTATCGGAAAAAAACATTACAAATTATAATAATAATCTTATATTCTTGTCATGGGTTAAGGGCCATGAAGGATTACTGGAAATGAAAACGTAAATGAGCTAACAAAGGCAGCTGCGAACAGCCACAAAGAATTCAATTCCTCAAAATATCCACCATCGGGTGAGAAGATGGAATATTGGAAGCTATTAACAGACACTTGGAACAAATACTGGATAAATAGCACCAAAGGACACATCACTAAGACTAAATACACATTTTAAATGTAAAAACTTACATAAAATTTTGTATTCACACAGTTCGCAGGCCATGGAAAATTTCAAGATTACTTCAAAAGTTTCCACATCAATGTTGGAAGTAATTACCAATGGAATTAATTGTTCTTCCAGACAAGCCGTGTGTTGGACAAGGTTGGAAAGGTGGAATCAGACGACTGAAAAATTCAATGCTATAGCCGGGATTTGAAACGCGGATCTCCCGGTCAGTCGTCTGATTCTACCTTTTCAACCTTGTCCAACACACGGCTTTAGTGGAAGAACAATTAATTCCATTAATTGACCTAATGGTGGTTGAAACTATGAAGCCCGGGACTTAAAGTACTTACAACATTGTAAGCCGCCATTAGGGTATGTTATCTCAATACAATTTGAGATATTCTTGTGGTTTACCGGAAAAAATGTGAATCAGTTGGAGAATTTAATGTCGTGCGAGCATGTAGCTATGGTAGCTTAATGGTTAGAGCAACCGGACGGATACCAGGAGATCCGTGGTTCAAATCCCGGCTATGGCATTGAATTTTTCATCCGTCATGGCATTGAATTTTTCATATTTGACTGTCAGGACTTTGAAATGAAAAGGTATTTCTTTATTAATCACTTATCTTACTGTAATAATTTTGTACACCTATATATCATTTATTTAACAGTTTCTTGTGTTTCATCCAACACATTAATGCTAACTTGTAATTGTTCTTTAGTATTTAATTTTCATTTTATTGTAAACTATAACCCTAATATACATCTACGGGGAAAATAGGGTTAACAAGTGTGGAAATAAAAAACAGCTGTATAGTCCATTGGAGTGAAACCGAAAATACATAATTATCATGAATTTATAAACTGTTTGAGCTGGATAATTAGCCTTTTGATGTGCTTAAATTTGATGAAAACGATTAACTCAAACTGTGCTTGGCTATTGAGGGAGGGAGTGCAGAATATTTTTCTTCAGGTGCTTTAACGATCGAGACCAGCAACATTATGCTACAAAACTCTTCATTGCATACAAAGGTAATTTATTTTGGAGTGCTTATAAGCATTTTCATTGAGAAAATTCCTGAATTTTTCTTATACTTTGATGGACGGAAAAATGCTTACTAACATATTGCTAAGCTTGCCGTTGTTTAAGTACAATAATCCTTGTGTGCAAAACACCGGAAAGAAGGATGTGTGTAAATAAAAGGCCTATGACACTTTGTTTTTTAGAATTAAGCATTGAAGGTTCTTTGAAATTAAACAGTCTAGCCTGAATATAAAGCGTAATTTTTTCGCTTCTTTTGTGGCATATTCTCAACGTTCTCGGAAGCTTTCAACTGAAAAGTTCTGTGCTGAATTGATGAAAGGATTTTCGAGGATGATTTCGAAGATTTTTTCTTTCAGCTTCGTTTGGCATGAAACAGTTTTTTACGTAAAGATAGTCGTATTACCCTTTTAATGTTTACTCAAGTGGTGTTTAGAGGAGATTCTTAGAATTCTTGATACCTAGCCAGAAATTCATTAATGGATCGGCAGATATTGAGCTGATAAACCCCAGCATTCTGTTCTAAATAGTGTTCCAAACATGTATTGTGTCGACAGCCGCAAATCCAATTAGAATTTCTCTAAACTTATAAAAGAAATGTATGCCATCAAAACAAGCCTCGAAGCACGCATTTAAGGCGTCTTACGAAGTATTGTTTCAGTGTTGCAAATTGCAGAAATATTCAAAGCATGCATAGCTACTCGGATAGCAGAGTAAACATAGACACAGTTCACCAGAGGGGATGATGCCTAGTAGGAGATTGAGGGTCTAAAAATTGCATCCTAGGTGATGTCAAAGCTAATATTGAATATGTATTGAATCATATGTCTATGTAACGGTCATAAAAACGGGAAGTGTCAAAACATTAAAGCATCTCCCTTATTGTCTAAAATTTCAAGCAATGTATTGCAGAAATTTTCACAATTGTTTAATCAGCAATTCGGATACGTTGCGTAGAAAACGAATGTCTAATATGTATCATTGATTTGCAAACATAGATATTTAAACATGGCTGTAGCTAAATGATTCCAATAAAGTATAGTTCTTGCGGTCTCAGATATTTTTCAAGGCGACATTTCGCTCATACTCTCTGGTAGACGTCTTCTGTCTAGTGCACAGAATGCCGCCTTGTTCTCATATAATGTTTTGGTCCGCACCAGCCTGAAGAAGCCCAGCACAGAATTTGGGCGAAACATCACTAAGAACATCTGAGACATGGCCTTCACTAGGTCTAAGCTTTATTCACTGCAGCTGTTGCTGAGCCTGAAGTCTTAATAAAAATACGAGTTTTTAGCTTAAAGGTATATAAAACACTTTTCCATTTTAATGTGAAGACTTTCTGATGATGAATACCAGGTTATAGAACTGTCCCGTTTAGGGCCAAAATAATTATGATCACTCTAGACATATTCATTTCATACCCGTTCCGTGCAGATACAATTACAATTAACGGTGTGTACAGAACATATTTAAGATGGTAGTTTGTGTCCCACACCATAGGGCTGATTTCTATCATCATAATCTGCAGTGATGAATTTAGGAATGTCAGACATCACATGTATTAGTTCTGATAATACATTTTAAAAAGTACAAAGAATATCCTTAAAACACATATATGTTTTTAATACATGATTTATATCCTAATATAAAGTTGTCCTAATGTAGCACCGGCAACTACCGTTAACACAATAGGAAGCGATGTATATGCATTTTTGCATTCAGCGAAGTTCAAGGCACCATTCATCTACAGCATCATATTTGGTGAAATATTGTACTTTAAGAAAACTTAGGAGTTATCAAGCTTTGTAGTATTGACCAAATTTTAGAGACTTTTCTAACCAGCTACTTCCACTTTGCAAAAATATTCCCTTCATTTTCACTTTTTTGTTTTGTTTTATCTAGTGTATTGCCTTGAGAACTGTTTTCAAACTATTTTATGCTTTTGTACTTCCTGATAACACACAAATCAATATGCTTTGACACATTTCGACTTCACAACGCAATTTAAACGATCAGAACGTCACAAACTGTCTGGTTTGTTCCGGCGAGAGCAAATGAAGCAGTCTTATCGTCACGCGGTTTCCGTTCCGTTTACTTCATACTGGAGGCAGACAAGGATTCTACAGTACAATATTTTATGTAGCATAATAACAGCTCTTGATACATCACCCAGAATGGCAATGCAAAATATATAAAATATGTCAACTCTTAAATATCGACGATTCTACTGGCCGCAGTTTCTTAAATGTACTCGGATATTGCAAAGCGTTTCCAATAGCAAGAGGATAAAACTAACTTAAAATGTTATCAAAAGAAATAAAAATCTCTTACAATGCGGCTAAATGTCAACTTTTAGATTGTATGTAGACTGTTTTGGTCTGGAAATTAACGTATCTCCCTCATCGCTATCAACTAGGCTCGGAAGTTGGGGCCTTGTGTGCCTAAGCAAGCGGTACTCAATGTCAACAAACACCTCCTATCAGCTCAGGGTACTGTCATTGAGTACATGTTGTATTAGCTTTGTTATTGTTATACCTGTAGCTGAGTTGACCGCAGGGCAGACCGGTTCTAAGGTTCCGAGTCTTACTTATCAGCATAGTGAAAGTTTAGAAAGAAAAAGCGTTGCAAAATTGTCCTTTAAGTTAACATTTTTTTAATTTGTGTTGTTATAGAAGTTAAGATTACAGATGGTATTTATTAGATAAACCTTGCCATTGGATCAGAGTAATAATAAATAATACTAAAAATGAATATACAGTACGTGATCAAAAGTATCCGGACACCTGGCTGAAAATGACGTACAAGTTCGTGGCACCCTCCAACGGTAATGCTGGAAGTCAATATGGTGTTGGCCCAACCTTAGCTTTGATGACAGCGTTCACTCTCGCAGGCATACTTTCAGTCAGGTGCTGGAAGCTTTCTTGGGGAATGGAAGCCCATTCTTCACGGAGTGCGGAACTGAGGAGAGGTATCGATGTAGGTCAGTGAACCCTGGCACGAAGTCGGCGTTCCAAAACATCCCAAAGGTCTTCTATAGGATTCAAGGCAGGATTCTGTGAAGGCCAGTCCATTTCAGGGATGTTATTCTCGTGTAACCACTCAGCCATAACCCGTGCAGTATGAACAGGTGCTCGATCGTGTTGAAAGATGCAATCGCCATCCCCGAATTGCTCTTCAACAGTGGGAAGCAAGAAGGTGCTTAAAATATCAATGTAGGTCTGCGCTGTGATCGTGCCACACAAAACAAGGAGTGCAAGCCCCCTCCAGGAAAAACACGACCACACCATAACACCACCACCTCCGAATTTCACTGTTGGCACTACACACGCTGGCATATGACGTTCACCAGGCATTTGCCATACCTACACCCTGCCATCGGATCGCCACATTGTGTACTGTGATTCGTCACTCCACACAACGTTTTGCCACTGTTCAATCGTGTAATGTTGACGCTCCTTACACCAAGCGAGCGTTTGGCATTTTTCTGCGTGATGTGTGGCTTATGAGCAGCTGCTCGACCATGGAATCCAAGGTTTCTCACCTCACGCCTAACTGTCATAGTACTTGGAGTGGATCTGATGCAGTTTGGAATTCCTGTGTGATGGTCTGGATAGATGTCTACCTATTATTCTTTACGACCCTCTTCAAATGTCGGCGGTCTCTGTCAGTCAACAGACGAGGTCGGCCTGTACGCTTTTATGCTGTACATGTCCCTTCACGTTTCCACTTCACTATCACATCAGAAACAGTGGACCTAGGGATGTCTAGGAGCGTGGAAATCTCGCGTACAGACTTCTGACACAAGTGACAACCAATCACCTGATGACGTTCGAAGTCCGCGAGTTCCACAGAGCGCCCCATTATGCTGTTTCACGATGTCTAATGACTACTGAGGTCGCGGATAATGAGTACCAGGCAGTAGGTGGCAGCACAATGCACCCAAGATGAAAAACGTATGTTTGTGGGGGTGTCCGGATACTTCTGATCACACAGTGTAGTAAGGGAGAAAATGACGCAGAATGTTAAAACATGTTATATTGCGAGTGTTGAATCAGTACAGTAAATGTTGTGTAAATATTAAGGTATTTTGTAACGAAAATTTGTTTAAAGGCATTTAAGGGAGGACTAAATGGAGAAAATTGTCAAAATTTACGCTTTTAGTTTTTGTGCAGGCTTATCAAATGGAACTTCCTCTTTAATTTGATGTACATTTTATCATTATAGGCATACGTTTTGAATTTTAAATATATTTTTAAAAATTGTGCTGTATCTGCGTTTTGTGCTGTGCATTCTGAATCACTTAAAAATCATAACACTTGCACACTTTGGAGTAGAAAGATGGAGTTTAGCCCATCTTTTAGGGGAAGTTTTGCTCTGTAATTTGGTACTACCGTTAACTATGCCAGCTTCTGTTTCCTCAAACTATATGCTTTTTCTTTCTTCATATATATATATATATATATATATATATATATGCGAGTTTGTTTTCTCCGCTTTTACTTTTGACAGTGATGTAAAGAAAACATCCATAGTTCTGAGTTACATTTACTAGTGAAGGTGAGACCTGCAAAATGTGTTACTGTTTTCGTTGTGCAACCGTACATTCCCTTATCCTTGCCCCTCTCACCCCTCTGATCCCTAGCCCTGATGACATTAGGCATTGTGAATAAAAATATTGGCGTCTTCTTCTAAGCGCACTCATATCGTGGCCGACTAGTAAGTTAGTCGGGTCCCGCATTAATATCCCGGTTATTCCGGCGATGTGGTTTGCTGGCGTGCATTTTGTAAAAATCTTTCTTTTTACTTGCTCTGTTGTTCACCTATAGTAAGTAGAGGAAGTATGCATTTCACCAAAACATTCGATGCCGAGATTTCACCGGAAACACAAGTTTTGAGACTCCCTGAATTAAAAAAAAAGAAAGAAGAAAAAATCTATTTAGAAAGGTCCATGTGCGTGCATTTGTGTGTCTACAACTCAATAAGGAAACGTCGTATAAATGTAACATTTGGTATTTAAGAACAGCATTTTCCAAGGATGTGACACGTAAATTTGCAAGAAAATTCCCCACCCAAACTACCCTTTACATGGAAAAGTGTTCGAAAATTTTTATTCTCTCAAAAAATAGTTTTGACGATTTTGATTAAAATCCCACATGTTTAAGATTTTGATGACAAATGAGATTTACATCTTGAATTTTCTGGGAAAGCTTCTGAAGTTCTCTTAATTCTGAATGACTTGTATAATTGTTAAACTGTATGAGATAGATAAATCTGACTATATAAAAATTTAGATCTTATTAAAACATAGAAGTTATATTATATGATTATTTTGGAGTTAACTATTTCCAAAATATCCCTTGTTATTGTATTAAATTTTCGAATACTTATACTTTTATCAGCTGCCATGCAAAGAAATACAACAAATGTGTAAATGTAAATTGAAAGATTATCTCATTAACACGAAGTAGAAGATTAATAATCCTTTGTTAGAATAGTTTGTGGAAGAGTGAGTGGAGGAATTGATGTGAATGCAACACATTAGATTTTTTAAATCGTGAGATCTCAAAACATGTAGTTCCGGTAAAATCTCAGTATCAAACTTTTGGTGGTAATGGAACACTTCTATCTACCAAGGTGCTAGGGAAAATAAAAATGACAAACATCGCCTTGTAAGCGTTTAGAAATAAGCTAAGATGTGTTTTTGAACAAAAACAGTTGCTAGAGTTTGACAGAGCGCTGGAAGCCAAAACATCCGGTTATCATTACTATACTCATGCACGAGTATATTTTTACAGCCAATGGGAACACCATCTACGGTTGTTGATATTGCCATCTAATAACTTTATGCAGGAAAAGGGAAATTATCTGCCTGACTTTTCATAACAGTGATATAATTACAACAAGCGGAAAACAGCTTTTGAACTAGCTATTGATTGTTTTGTAGGCGAAGCGTTTCCGTAGTGAAACGCTATCGTATGTGTACGGAGAATCGATAAATAATGGAACAATCTTTTTACAAGGAACGTACTAGATATTTAATTTTAAAAGCATTTCATTTTTCATTCCAGAGTTGCTCTAATGATAAAGTTGACATCTCTCTAGAACCCGCTTATTCCTCAAAGTGCAGTTTACACTACATGCACGTACTTGCGTACGTGGTTTCATGGTCAGTGTGTTTGATTATAAATCTAGATATCCCGATTCGACGCCCATCATGACCTTGCCTTGGAAATTATCTTTTCAGAGCTTTGTTATTTTTTAAGAGGGATACATTAGGAGCTACGGAGCCATTTACGCTTTCCTTTCGAAGAAAATTCTTTTAATCACCCACCTGACCAGTGATATCTTAAGGAAAAGAGATACTGACATATTGAATATGCAAATATACGAACTAAGACTAAAAACAAGCACTTTACAAGTTACATAAAGCATTATATATTGATTCATGAAGGCATTAAAGGAAGAACGGTGGAGCTGATTATTGAAAACGCATGTTTAATATGCTCAGGTTCACCTTAGACGCACTATACTCGCGCCAAATATAAGGATGGTCTTTCTTCTAACATACCATCTGGCCACAAATATATCAACTGGAAACCTTGGAGCAGATAAGAGAGAATTTTATATATTCCCTGTGGTTTTTATTCCATCAAATTCCCTAAAGTGTGGTCTATCGTTCTATCACAGAAATATAAACTGGGCATCTTGTAGCAGCTAATATAAAAATACAGATTTCCCTATACTTCATCTTCAATCACTTTTCCCTGTAGTGTGGTTTATCGTTCTAATATATCATTGCGCCACTAAGATGTCAACTTGGTACCCTGTAGCAGATAATATATATGCGCTATTGTATCCCTTCCATCATTATTATTCATCTTCCATCACCTGCCCTATAGTGCGGGCTGTCGTTCTAATATACTCTGACCACGAAATATAAAGTAGATACATTGTTATTACAGATAACATAATAATAATAATAATATAATAATAATAATATAAATAATTTTTAATCTCTATAGGACAACGGCCTCTCCTAAGCGGTTGGTAGCTCGATATGTTACTTCCACATTTGAGCTAAAATGTGGAATTCCACTGTCTTTGTTAGTTAATTAATCGTCTTAACCTAGATTTGTTTTTACATTTACACACTTTTGCTCCTTAGCTCTCTGGCCCCGAGTCTCACTCGTTTTGGCAATTGCTTATTCTCACTTTACACTTTATTCTTGTTTTGACATTTGACACACTTGTTTTCACTGTCACTGTCATATTCAGCATGTCCCATTTTCCTTGACACGCGGTTCGGCCGAGTGACAGCGTCTGTACAGTTATTCGTGGGCCTCCCAGCTTCCAAGTGTCACGGTTTCTCGCCATCCTAGTCCAGGTGCTGCCAGCATCCTTTTCATTTCGTCCGCCCATTTCGTTCTCGGTCTTCCCTGGCCCTCTCTCGGGTCCCACACCGTTGCTGCGTTAGTCCATCGATTGTTGTTGAGCCTTCTTGTGACCTGCCCATCTACATTTCTCTACTTGTGCTGCGGTCACGGCGTCCTTCACTTTTGTCCTTCTCCTAATTTACGCGTTTCTTATCCGGTCTCTTATTGATATTCGTAATATCTTCCTTTCCATCTTTCTCTGAGTAATATGTATTGATGTTCTTTGTTGCTGGGTTGTGTCCAAGTTTGTGTTCCATATATTAGTGTTGGGAGGATGCATCTGTCTAGAATTTCTTGTTTAGTTTCTGGCTATTGCGTTTTGTCCATAAGGATGAAGCTTAACCTCCGAAACTTTCTCCAGGCTAGTGAGATCTTCTTTTTATTCCTTTGTTGTTACTGTCTTGAAATGATTCACTTTGACCTAAGCATACGCATTCTTGGACGTATTGTAGTACTTCTGATTTCGGTTGGATCTGGGCAACTTCTATGTTCGTCACTGCTTGCGTTTTCGTGGGATTTATTTGAAGGCCTACCTTATTGCATTGGGTCTGTAGTTGTTTTAGCATGCTCTCGAGTTCTTCTGCCGACTAGGCAAATAAAACTCGTCATCCACTAATCGTAGGTTTGTAAGTCTCTTACCATCTATGTCTATCCTGTAGTTATGTCAGTCCGGAACACTTTCTCTAATAGGCCAGTGAACAATTTAGAAGACATTGGGTCTCCCTGTTTGACGCCTCTAAATAATGTAAATGGTATGCCGTCCGATTTGAACTTGGCTTTGCTATTGGGGTAAATATTCGTTTGTGGACGTAATATTTTCTTTGTATTCCATGTTTCAGTGTGCCAAGTACGCATGGATGTTCTTCACCAAGCGTGGCGAAAATGCCTTCCTCTCTCGAGTCATCAAATATTCAACACGCACTAAACCACTCAACAGCACATGGAAAACAAATGAATAGACGGCTATAAAAGGAGTTGCGCCTGCGAGTCACAGTGCCTCGCGAGTCGCGCTTTCGCCACCACTGTTCTACACTGTTGAATGCTTTTGTACAGTCTACGAATGTGATGTAGAGTCCTAGCCTGAATTCTTGGACTTTTCTAAGATTTGGTTTATTGTTTGCAGGTGGTCTACTGTGGAGAAGCCCGCTCTGAAACCTGCTTGCTCAGGTGGTTCTTTGGACAGTCTTCTAGTTAGAATCTTCGAGAACAGCTTGTAGATGTTTGATAGAGGCTGATTGGACAATAAATGTTTATATCATCCTTTGATCCCTTTTTATGCATCAGTGTAACGATGATCTCTTTCCAGTGTTGAGGTATTTATTCTCTCTCTAGGATATCTCTGAATATTTGTTTCAGTGGCTCAAGTATTTCTTCGCTGATTTTAATGCATTCGTTTGTTATTCTGTCTTCTCCTGGTGTTTTTCCTAGCTTTAGTTCGCTAACAGCTTTTCTTATTTCGGACGTGATGGTTGGTGGAACATCGTCGGCCTCTAGGCTCCTGTATTTTTCCATTTCTTGTTCTCTGTCTTCTATGGTGCTTATAGGTTCTCGTAGCATGTGGTCGCAGCTTCAACAATTGCTTTCTTTGGCGTGATTTGGTTTCCTCTTGGGCCTGTTGTACTAATCATTAAACTTTTGTCTTGAAATAATTCTTCCTTCGTTTTCCTGGTGGATCTCGACGTTTTCATTATTTCGTTTACTAACTTCGTGTTGTGATTTCTTAAATCTTCCCTTATTGCCCTGTTTTCTCCTGATTCACTGGGTTGTATTCTGCCTTTTTCTCTTCTGATTCATGTTGTTTTAGTTGTTCTCTCCTACATCTATCTATCATGCTTAAGTTTCCCTTCCTTTGGGGAATTTCTTGCTTTCTCGTTTTGTTTCCTGCATCTTTTAGACATTTCTATAGCAGGGGGTATTTTTCTTGTGTCTTGAAGTTCGTTTTATTGGCATTATCGTTCATTGAGCTTGTATTTGCTTCTGTTTCTTTTCCAATATTTGCAGTCGCTCAGACCATTCTGTGATCGGTGTCAAATAGTAGGTTATTAATAACTGTTAGGTTTGTGATATATTCTAGCTTGTCAGTTATAAAGTAATCAGCCTCATTTTTGGTTTTCCGGTCTGGTGATTTCCATGTCCATTTATTCTCCTTACTCCCGAGGTGAAAGGAGTTTGCTATTTTAAGATTGTGGTTCTCTGCGAATTGGACTATCTTGCTTCCTCTTTCATTTCTCTCCCTTATCCCATACAGGCAATATAGCTGTTTATTATTTCCTATTATCCATTACCTTTCCCCAGTCCTGAAATCTAAAATAAATAAACGCTTATAAACTAGATAGAAAGTGAACTAGAAAATAACATCAAAATATGTTTCATAAAGAAGATATTTTTACATAACAAATAATTATTATGGAAATACATGCTGGGTAACCTTTTTAATCCGAAATTTAATTTAATTTTGTTGCCGTGGGTTATGAAATGTAATGCTAAAGAAAATTCATATTTGGGGCACTGTAAATTGTTTAAATTAAAAGAGAAACACAACTAAAAGCGTTACTAGAAAGAAATTTGTGTAACAGAATTAGGTCTCAATTCATAATCTTCATGTTTATATTTTGTAGACATAACTGCTATTAAGTCGGTTATTTTCTATAAATTTTACTTTTATGTGAAATTGTACGCTATGTGCACTTATTTGTGAGAAGAACTCCCCTCCCGAAGACGATTTTCTCATTAAGGGATAGTGCTAGAAAGCCATTATCGTTTCTGTTTGGTGTACTAATTTTCTAGCAATAAAATTAAATTAAGTTATACATGAGAGATAAGCTGAATATATATATATATTTAATTAAAATTACACTAACTCTTAAAGTACAATACTTGCGTATAATTTATGTTTCAATCATGATTGGGACTATAATCCAATGTTACGGAGTAACATATCCTTCCTTAAAGCCAAGATGCATTAACAGTTGCTGCTACTGGTAATGCCTAATCTCAAACTAAGGCATTAATTTGTTAATCGTTACTTGTGACCATCATTTGTTATCGTTAACGGAGAGGAACTACTGTAATTAATTATTTATTGCTCAATACCTATCTTACTGATTTGTCTGCTACTATAATGCATACACATTTATGCGACACTTTGTTTTCGCAACGATGTGTGATGCTCTATATTAATGAACTTTTTCTGTGCACATTTCTATACGTCTGTTTTAATATGCTGTCCAGTTTCCAAAAATGCTTGCAACCTTATTATCAATGCATATTATGCTAGTTACATGATAAATAAACGTTACACTGCAGCTAAGTGACTTATTATACTGCAAAAGCAACAACTTATATACAGTTTTGCAAGCAAGTACAGTAATGAATATATGTGCAGCTTACAATATAAATATAAATAATATGCAGTTAAACATGTTACAGCAATTTTCGTGATATTTCATGCACGTACCTGCTATTAATATCATTCAATATTAAGCAACCGGAACTGTTTTTCACTTTAATGGTTTTGAGAAAATAATTAAGATAATAATAGCAATGGTTGCATGTAAAATTAAGTCATTCAGATGTTAATGCTGTTCACGGATTAAACACAATTTATAAATAAATAACGGCTCAGGTATAAGCGATGTGCAGATAAAAGTAGGGCTTTGTCGATGATAAAATCCAGATAGGGTGAACACAGTGGATGAGCATGAGAATTGACGCAGTAATTTGTATCACAAATTATGTAAATTAAAGAGTGATTATAGTGTGAATATGCATTATTGTGTGACATTGATTTGAGATGTTTGATGATTGTAAGCATTGTCGAGAAATGGGTTTATACGGCCTTACTGAAACTGACAATAATAGCGTGCAATAATGTAGCGAGGGGGTGAGCTGTTTATCATTATTAGAGACGAGCAAATGACGTAATATTGGCGCGTTTTTCTTAGAGTTTGCTGGAACATTTTTCCCTAGAGCATATGTGTTCATAATTTTCATTGGATATAAAAATAGACGCTAATGTTAGCGCGTTTTATTAACCAATAGCAGCTCGGTTATAATCTTTAGGCATATCGGGGTGTAGGAGTATAAAAAGAGCTAAGTCAGAGGTAGATCCTTCCCAGTCCATCGGAAACATTTGTACATTACACGTCGGCTCCCAGTCCATCGGAAATATTTGTACATTACACGTCGCTCCCAGTCCATCGGAAACATTTGTGCATTACACGTCGCTGAATACATCGCACAGTTTATCGATTTGCAGGTTACGCGTAGCAAAGTTATGAAAAATCTCAAGTGTCGTAAAGTTAATTACACAAAAAGTTGAAGTACGCGAATTAATAATGTGCAGTAAATAAGTTATTATAACAGATTCAGTTTGGCGAGTGTCAAGATTAATATGTGAAAGTAAATAATGTGTTCGACAATAAAAGTGTAAAACAAATTCTTTCATTAGTGTTATCTTTGGATAAAAACTCCTTTCCGTTTACACACCTGTATAAGATAAGTGCTCGACCAAAAAGATCATAGCTAGCCGGAGGACAGTGAACACAAAAATTAAATACAATAACAGGCGCTCAGTAAAGGATAACACGAAGTGACCGCGACAAATTGTCTTTTATACGTGCGGCAGATAAACAGTAGATTCTTTCAAACTTATAACACATAATACCGCCGCATATTTGGCTTCAACGTGGGGCTAACAATAAACTTCATATTTGGCACCCAGAACGTGGGGCGAATTAAACAGGAAGATGTATCTTGGGAGTGGGAGCATAGATTTTTAGATGTGCGAGATAGACGAAATTACCAAGGTAATTATCAGCAAAGTAGAGGACAAGACAGACGTCATGAGAATAATACCAGACAACGGTATCAATCATACGTTCCAAAATTTGAAAGAACGAGGATAGATGGGAGACCAGGTCGACAGGAACAAATAAATTACGTCAGGACAGAAAGATTGCCGGAAAGAGGGCAAAATCAAAGAAGGCGGTACATAAGACAAAGGGGAAATTTCACTCACTGGAGGGAAAACACTAACCGGGAAAGATCCGAGGAACGACAAGAAAATTACATGCCAAGGGGACATAATTTCAGAAATCGAGGATTTCGAACTCGAGGAAGGGGAACTCAAAACAATGGTAGCGAAAATGAGATAGATTTAGCTCCTTTTAGGAATGGCAGTCCCGTACGTGAACATGGAAGTAACCAGGAAAACTGTTTATAGACTCCTGTGTAGTAGGTTCTCAGGACGTCTTTAATAATTCAGTATCCATTACCAATACAAATAATATGCCTACACACACACCCTGTAATAAGATTGCAGCAACAAAACATAAGGGGGAAAATTTCGAGTCACCTCATGTTAGGATGGAAATCGCGAAGAAAGAGATAATTGCAACTATAGATTCTGGTTCGTCAGCTTCAATTTGTTCGCAGAAATTTTACATAAATTTGATAAATGAAGGTAACAAAATTATGGCTCTTCCCACTAGTAATTTAGTTTGTCGTGTTGCAATCGGAAGAACGACACAGGTCATAAAAACACAAGCTCTACTTAACATACTTATAGGCGGAGAGAAATTTGAGGTTATGTTTCTTATTGTAAACCATCTGATTTGTGACATAATTTTAGGATGTGACTTCTTACATGAATATGAAGCACGTATAGATTTTAAACATGAAGAGTTAAAAATGACAAAAGACGATAGAGAAATAAAGGTACCATTTATAAAAGAGAAAGTTTCTGTGATTGAAATGACAAAGGATGAGAAAAATCTTCGTGACCAAGAGTTTTTTGTGCAAATAACAGAGACCGATAGAAATAGTCAGATAAAGCAGGTAGTCACAGAATATGAAGGGAATACCACGCCATATTTTCAACAGCTAATAGAAATGCCAGAGAAAGTAGAGAAATTTACAATCCAAACAAAAGACGACCGTGTGAGCGAGACAGACAACAGCTGGGAAGAGAAAAAAAATGAGGAAATAATACACAAGTGTGAAGAAGCTTATAACATTACGAAAACGCAAAAACAAATCCTTCATGATGTTTTGATGAACAATAGTTCAGTATTTAGTAATATCCCAGGCAGATGTAATGTGTATCAGCATAAATTTCAGGTAGAAGACGTGCCACCATATAGACATAAGTATGACAATTTGCCTATAAGTCTTCGGGACAAAGCTAGACAACTAATAAATAGCATGTTAGAAAATGGGATTATTGAGCAAAGTAATTCTCAGTATATAAATTCAATCTGTTGGAGTATTAAACGAGATGGTAGTTTGAGATTAACATTAGACGGTAGATATGTCAACAAATATATGAAACCAGATCATTTTCAAAGTGAAGGAATCGAACAACTAATTACGAAACTTTCAAGAGGGAGATTTTTGACATCCATTGACCTCACTGCTTCATATTGGCAAGTGGAATTAGATCCACAAGTGCGTGATTACACTTCATTTCAATACTCGGGGATCCAGTATCGTTTTTGTGTAAATCCTTTTGGTTTAAAAAACTCAGGAAGTGGATTTTTGAGAGCCATTCACAGTATCTTTGGAAATTCTGCAGATGCTTTTTTAATAAAGTATATTGATGATTTCCTCATCATTAGTCAAACATTTGAAGAACATATGAATCATGTACATTACGTGTTAAATAAACTACAACAACATGGTATGACTGTGAACATACTAAAATCAAAATTTTGTGTCAAGGAAATAAATTTTCTGGGTTATGTAGTGGATGAACGAGGTATAAGGCCTGATCAGAAGAGAATAGAAGCAATAATGAAAATTCCACCACCAAGGAACGTGAAGCAAATTAGACGTCTCTTAGGGGTATTGAACTTTCAGAGTAAGTTCGTACCAAGGTATTCGGCTGAAATAGAACCACTGCGGCAGCTACTCCGAAAGAATAATAAGTGGAGATGGACAGAGGATCATCAAAAATGTTTTGAGAGAGTAAAAGATCTCTTTGCTAAGTCCATATTGCTCGAGAGGCTCAGAGAAGATTTGAAATACGAGATTTATGTCGACGCATCAATGCAAGGATTCGCCGGAATTTTAGGACAGCGAGACATCAACAATGACTTTCACGTCATTAGTACAGCTTCTAGAGGACTTACAAACATTGAGCGGAATTCTTCGGTGACTCAATTAGAAATTGGAGCACTATATTTTTCATTAATTCGTTTTAAGACCTATATTTATCAGCAAAAGGTGAAAGTATATTCAGATCACATCAGCCTAACTTTCATCCAACGGTGTAGATTATGTAGTGGAACTTGCTAGATACATTCACGCAATATCTGCATTCGATATTGAGATTATACACATTCCTGGCAAGAATAATACCTTCAGTGATTTGCTATCAAGATTAAACTACAACCCACAAATTCCCGAGAATATTGAAAGGCCTAGAAATGAAGTCAAAATATTGACAATTGAAATTCCTTTAAGCAAAGAAATGATAATAAAATTGAAAAATATGGGGGAAATTCAAAATGAGGACGCAAAATTATTTGAACTAAAAGGAAATGCACCACTAATTGAAGAGGTAAAGAAAGAAATTGTAGCAATTCGGAAGGGGACATTATACAAGAAGCATGGAAAAGAAATGCCTAGTTGGAAGGTAATGGTTCCGAAAAGCCTGGAAAAGGAACTAATTAAGAATTTTCACGAAGGGTTTTCACGAAGGGTTAGCACACTCAGGAACGGACCGAACAACTTCATATATATTGGCGACCAACGTGGGGCTAACAATAAACTATAATACAACTTCAGAATAAAAGTTTAGATGAACTGAGTAGTTAATTAAAATAAAGCTAAAAGTTGATGACAATAATTTCAGTTGAGTGAGTATTTTGAGAAAACATATGTTAAGTCAGAAACAAGTGTCACTAAAAACAGCAGGAGTCACTATGATGCAAGAATTCTACCCTGCTTGTTACGTCTTTAACAACAAAATCAAATAGGACTTTCGCCTATTAGCTCAGAGAAAAGGATTTCCTCCGTAGCGTTTGGAAGAGTCGATCCCCAGCGTCTCATCAATAAAACCAGGCAGGGAGGATTAATTTATGCACATCATTTCCCTTCAAAATACAATCCATATGCATATTAGTTTACTTGTATAGAATAGCGGCGTAATATATTAGTGCATTTCTGCTTTCCTATCTTGCTATAAATTATTTTAATTGAAAAGGTTTTAGCGTAAAAAAAAAGTAAATGAAGTTGTGGCATGACGCCGTAACACAGGATTTCTCAACAGAGTGAGCCCTTGTGTATTGTGTAGCGCATTTCCGCGACTGCATGTAAATCGAGCATGCAAGAGTCTCTCTCAGAGCGATCATCTTTCAGAATGTTACTGTTGTTAGATACGCATGCAACATGCCTGATTTAACAAAAAACTAGAATGGCTCAATATCCCTTTAAACGGGATTGTCCCTCATGTACTGAAAAATGAAAATGGAATGTTAATTGCATTCATGTTACTATAAAAAAATCTGATGTGTTACACTCACATGACTTTCTCTACTCATATACAAGCTCTTATTCTCCATCCATTTCATATTAATCGAGATAAATATTCGCAGAAACGATCTTTTGACATGCAAAGAGAATTACATTTTACACATAGCGACCAGTTCTAAAAATATTTGACTATCGCTACTATGTCCCCCTTGTTTTGTATTTACAACGGCAATATAAGCACAAATATATCTCTTAATAGCTGGTTGCTATGTGCAGCACCATTTTCTTTACCACAGATTAATACTCTTTGCATATCCAAGACAAAAAAAATGAGTAACGAATTCCCATTTGAGAAAATAAATATTGAAAATTTAAGGGAATAACAAGCAATATCTCGAAAATAGTTCACTCAAAAAAATGTATATGACATAAATTGTGTATTTTAACGCGATCTACATTTTTTGTGTAGTAAAATTTTGTATATCTCTTATGGTTTATCGGTTATGCAAAAGTCGTTCACAATGAAGAATACTTTAGGAGACATTCCCAGAAAATTCAAGGTATACATTTTATTTGTCATGAAAATATCTTAAACATATGATATTTTAATCAAAATCGTTAGAGCCATTTTGGAGAAAATTAAAATGTTCGAAAAATGTTCCATGTAAAGGGTAATCTGGAGTGGGGGATTTTCTTGAAAACCTTCGTGTCGCATCTCTGGAAGATACTGAACCTAAATACCAAGTTTGGTGTTTATCCGACCGTTCGTTTTTGAGTTATGCTGTTCACACACAGACACACAAACGGACATGTTTCCAAAAATGCTTTTTTGGATTCAGGGGGTCTCAAAACATATATTTCTAGTGAAATCTCGGTATCGAATTTTCGGGTGAAATACAATACTTCCTCTGCTTACTATACGTAGTAGGGAAAGTAAAAAGATTTATTCGTTTTCAAACGTTATCTCGAAACCTCCTAAACTATGAACTAGAAATACGAGTGCCGACAATGAAACTGGATATCTAACATAGGTAGAACGATAGCTTTATATGATCAGCTTTTAAAGGAGCACAAACGTTCTAGCTTAATTTGATTAAGACTACATTTCGGCTGCAAACTAATATAAAATAAAGGATGTTTATGTACCTGCTGAGGCAGACCAGCTTCTAGTATGTGCTCCCTTTTTAATGAATAAATCTGGACACCCCCTAAAAGGGATACTCGTGTCAATTTTATTATATTATAATTGTTCTTTCATACTGGCCGTATGTAGACACTACAGTTGAATCAGACTTGAAAAGCCTAATCCCGTAGCCTAGACCCGAACTATGGATATTCAGCTCTTCGTATTGATACCTGATGTAGAAAACAAGGTATAAAGATGGCGTATTGCAGATTTTATTCTACTTTTTATCTCCGTGCTGATGCTTTTATTGCTTGAGCTACCATGGCGCAACACCCGTACGCACATTATATCTCTAATGTTGAGATCGCCTTGAAGATTTACCGGAATACTTGGATCACAAGAAGGAATTTAATTCGGGTATCTCGCCAGGGTAGCTCAGCTGTAAGAGCATTGATTTGGAGAGCCAGAGTTGGTGGTTCGAGTCCCGGCCAATATTATTTCATTTCTTAATATCGTACTAATTAATGGAGAACCTAGAAAAGAAGCATATTTATTCTGTATGAAAAAATCCCTATTTCACGAAATAACCACATCTAAGCGGTTTATTTTACAAACGGAGACTTATTTTTGTGGAAACGTTATAAGCTAACGTTTCGTTCAATATTTTTCAAGGATCAAACTGGAAGAAAACTTCATGCTATAACATATCCGTTAAACCATATTTCACACTGGCCATTAGTAGGTAATGGAAAGCCGAAGACACGTGGTTGGAGTGCCCATCGTAGCTTAGAATTTTACAAATGTGATTAAACTTTCTTACTATAAAAAGGTATGGCTTTCTTTTTAAAGATAGATAGAAGATTGTTAATATCCTAACAGTGTTACAAAGGAGTATTTAAGTATGTGTATAACAATAAATACCTAGAAGAATTAGGTACAAATAGAGGAATTACAAGTATAAAATCAAAACATATCGTTTTAAGATGCTTTGCAATTTTTATACGATGTATAGGTCATTAGCATGGAATTCATTAAACTACTTTTTAGATGATTTGGTGAAGGTAATATGAATATTTAAACATCTCCGTTTCAATAGAAGAACAGTCGTTGAAAAAACTTTGAACAAGTTTATTTAGAACTGCATATTTTAGAAATTTCCCCGTTACATTATCGAATATTTCAGTGCCATTGAAATTTAATCGGAGGGCAAAACAACGAAGGGCAGAAGTATTTCGACCAAAAGTAAGGCAGAAATTTGAGTTCGGTATAATGCAGGATGAACTAAGTACTTGGGGCATGTAGGTACGTGCTCCTATAACGAAATCGAAAAGGAAGGGGGAAGGAAATATCAGATATACGTTGTGTGATGTTGTGAACTGCTGAAAGCTTTTGGGACCATAAACCAAGTTATTACTTCCGTTATGTGCAGGATGTTATCTGTCTGTGCATTACCTCTTGCCTCTGAAACCAATAATCTCTATTCCATCGCACCTATCGAAAGCAATATCACAGCTCCAAATATAAGCGAGCATTATGGGATCCGTCCACTAAAGACGACCTTCATACTTAAAATAAAACCGTAATTATAAGTTGTGGCTTAAACGAACAACCATTACATTCTTTAGAAGCTATTGGGGTAAAAGGCAGCAATTATGCTAACAAACTAGGAGCTCAGAGTTTGCTACTATCATAGTATTTTGACAATAGTAGAATTACAGTCTCCGAATGTTCAGCACCTCTCCTAGCTGAGTTATATGGAGTCTTCGTTTGGACGCGTGGCCGGCCTAGTGGGAATTTTATTGGCACCGGGAAGCAAGCTGTTTGTCGGTGGAGTCGGATATTCATAGCCACTTAAATGCAAGCGAATACATTTCTCATACACACTATAAATACAATAACTATAAACCTTCGTATTAGAAGATATTGAAATAACATACTGCTCCATCGCTCACACCCTTTAAGAACATTTGCATTAACATTTATTAACTTTTCGTGGCCATTTAAATAAAATAATGCTTTGTCCGTAAAAATAATTAAATATAGGCTAACAGAGAGATCATTAGTATAATACAACAACCTATTGCAGCAATTAACTCTACTTATATTATTGGAATTCCTGAGCTACAGTTAACTTATTGGGTTTTAACGTTAAAAGTTTAGTGACATTGCGAGCCACTTTGCAAAATTAATGATTCCTGTGCAAGCTTTCTCAGAGATTTCTTTGGACCTCTAATTTTTCTCCGATATCAGAGTTTTTTCTATGCATAAACACGGCGATTTCCTTTCCCTAAATCTATTCACAATATTCGGAACAATTTCTCTGTGAGGCTCACGATTATCAGGGATGTGTCTGTAAATCGTCGTCTCACTTCTCTGCAGGAGTTTTTTTGTCACATAGGAATCATTCATGAAAAGTCTGTGAGATAAAGTATACTACTTTTTGGATTATAACAGCTCTAACAAACAGCAACAATGAAACACTTAGTCTCACAACGTATCAACCTTTGTGCAATACAGGCTTCGCGTCAACTAATTAGTTGGCCCACGAAGAGGATGGAAAAGTGGAGGTGAACGTATCCGAATACAAACAGTGCAGCGCAAGCAATTTTCCGTAATGCCGCCACGTGTCAAAATGAAGGCTCTTTATTATTGAACCTTAAAGATGTAGAAGTGTAAAACAAATGCCTTTATCTATCATTATTAATTTATAGGTAATCATATACATAATGTAAATAATGTCATTTTCATTTTCTGGTGCTAATGCCAGAAGAACAAACAAAAACCAAAACAAAAACAAACTAAACAATACAATTTTAATGAATGTAACAGTTATAGGGTCCATGTGCAAACACGAACAACCACACAAGCTCCAAAAACATCGGTCCGCAAATTAACTGTTTTTGAGGTACGTATTCCCTATGGTACCCACCACTTTACAAGTACCCACTACTTGTATCTCAACCTTTGGGAACGATGACTGGATATCATTTTGGACACCTGCTTTAATAGTTCGTGTTAAGGTAGAAATGTCTGCACGTGCGCTGTTAGTCATAAAATGTACATTATTTCGGACCACTTTTATTGGAGCTTTTGGGATTTGCTTCTTTTTGTTCACTTTTTAAACGTCACAGAAATGTGATTTAAGCCCAAGATTTTGTTTGAACAACCATGTACCATGTTTATGGACAAACATGGTACAGTATGGTACACATGAAAATGTTATCTGGACTTATTTTGCAAGCCATGTTTATTGAAGCTTGTGGGATTGTTTGGCATTTGAAGTGCTGTGAATGTCGCGTGACGATAAATGAAATTATTTTCTTGAAATTAGTACTTAGTATTCAACAAGGCTCGTCCTGCGTCATAGCGCTGTAGGCTAGAGCGTGGATATCTGGCTCCCGGCCAAAGAATTCGTGTTCAACCTCAGCTATAGGGGTTCGCTGCCCACTCAGCATCGTGAGGAAAATGAGGAGCTGCGATGTCAGCGATCCCGCTCACGGAGGCCAACATTCCGACTGGGGAATGCGTGATGCTGGCCACATCATCTCCCCGTATCGGTTGGATGATCGCTCACCCTGCCGTGCGTATGTGGGTGTGAGACTGGCAGGTGGTTTGGCAGGTCTACGCCCTTCATGGGCTGTAGCGCCACGGTATTATTATTATTATTATTATTATTATTATTATTATTATTATTATTATTATTATTATTCAGCGGGTCCAAACCAACAACAAAATGTCAATAATCATTATCTTGTAACCGGTGAATTACCAGATCCATGTTTACTTGGTTTTCTTTCTTCTCTTCCTGTTTAGCTTATCACTTTTGAAACATTCTGCCAAGAACAGTGAAGGAATTCGAAATGCACATCTCCAGGTTCAGTTGTATATACTACAAGCGCTTGTTTCGTTGTTTCTGCGCCGCATGTCACTATTTGTGGCGTACATCCATTATCTTGAATTTATTAAGTAAACTGCTATAGTTTGTGTATACGTTGTTGGAGCATATCACCACGTCACTTCCACCAACTTGTGCTGCCTCGGAATTGGATTGGCTATTCTAGTACCCAAAATGAAAACTTGACTTGATGGGGTGGCCTTCATAATCACCAGTTTAAGACCCTTCCAATCTCTCTTTAGTTAATTGAAGTACTGATTCCGTTGCTCCATTTGGCCAGTAGCCTACAAAATGCCAATCTAAACCTGTTTCTTGTAACTTTGCTCCGATGACGTGTATTATTCCGCGCTCCCTTTTCTACCTCTTTCCTTTGATTGGCTAATGTGGCACTTTGAATGACGATGTGTCACAAACAAGTCTTCTGCAATGCAAGGTCAGGCAATAAAACGTTCATAATATATGCACGTGCTTTCGTCATCTTAAGAGGTAGGAAGTATCCTTCTACTTGATTTGTGCTTTGAGTAGGATAGTGGAACTAGGCCGGGATAGATTTAGGTCAGACACTATCTGGAACAGTGCCAAATTAATGCCCCTTATAGCCAATATCAAAGGTTTATTCTCACAAAATGCCCAAAACATACAGAGAAGTGCACAATAACAATTATTTCAATGAAACTAATGAGAAGTTCCTTTACAGGATACACACATTATGCAGCAGAACTGCGTCGAAACAAAATTACAAGTATTTTTGTACCTTTAGACAAAGTCTTAACGTTTTACAGTTCAGGGATGAGTTTAAAACTGATAGCACTGTATTTAAACAAATGTATGTTTAAATAATTGTCGACAGACAAAGCAAAATCACAATTCTAACTAATCTGCAAACGTAATAACACCAAGTTCAAAACAAATACAAGTAAACTGTACACTTCTTAGCCATGAAATCCAAATTTAGCTCAGCAAATGCTGGCAAGGTATGTAGCAATCAAAAGATAAATTAGTAAACCTTTTGTGGCATAAAGGTACGTTAATCTCAATAGCTTGCAAGGCCAGAAGCGTAAAAATACTGAGTTACTTATATAATTACCAAAACACTTTGACAATTAAATTTAAGATACCCTAAAGATAACTGGTGAGGTATGTAATGCAACTGTTCACTTGTTAGAATTCAAATTCAAACTTCAGGCATGCGAATAGGCAAGTTACTTTGACTAGCAATTTTAGCATAAGCAATATAAAGTTCTTTAAGGAAAACCACGAATCTCAAAATCTTGCAAGGCAAGAAGCGTACAAATACGAATTACGTACATAATTGCCAGAACACTTGGCAACATTAAATGTAAGATTGCCTAAAGGGTATCTGGCGAACTGTGCAATGCAACGGTTCATTTGTTAGAATTGGAATTCAAACTTCAGGCAGGCAAATAGCCAAGTTACTTTATTAACTAGCAATTTTGGCACCATCAATATAAGGTTCTTTAGGGAAAACTGTCAGAGAACGAAATGGAACCCTAAATTATAAAGCTTGGCCTTGAAAACTGCTGAAAATAGTTGCAAAACAAAGCATACCAACTGGTGAGTTACTTTTACCCAATAGAATACTAGGTAAGAAGCAAAATTTAAGTGCAGCAGGTAAAGGATACAAAATGAACCTGGCAAGTTGCTTTTACAAGACATATTGATACTGCTGCATGCATAACGTGGAGTATTTCAAATCTCTCGAATTAAGCACCATGGCAAACTTGCGAGTGATTAACACAAAATCTAACTAATCAACCTAAGGTTCAATTCTGTAACATTCACATACTTTAAGCTGTAAAAGAATCAAAGAGGGGAACAAAAAAACAGGTACCCTGATTGTGCCCAATTCGATATAAAGGTAATGGCGCCCAATGCTCTCACTTCGCACCACCGAGAAACCCGATAAACAGAGAAGAATTACTTGTATAAAAAGGGGAAGGCAAACGCCCATTAAAATCACACCCACTCTTATAAAATGCATTTCCAAAAAACGTACCTCCAATGAAATACGAATTATAAGATTTAATTTCAAAACCTCCGTTAAATAAAATACAAATTATAAAATTTAATTGCCAAAGAAACGTATATTCAATGAAATAGAACATTTACCTAAATTTCAACACATTCAGGAAAAAGAACACTATTTCAAACACGAAAAGGAGGCCTGTTTTGCACCATCCGCCATGACGTGTAACTCTGACAAACAGATACACCTTCCCAACTCGCTACCCGTCGCATTGCCGGCCACTCACGCAGCCTCAGCGGCAGCCGAGGAAGCACCACGCCCAAGCCATGTCATGGTACTTCACGCCAAACAAGAAACGCGCATACTTCGGCCAACGTCCTCTTATGAGGAAAGAAAGTAAACAAGACCCTAGCGGGAATTTCGGGTACTACAGCCAAGCATTTCAAAAGTGTCTAGCGCCAGCAAATGGTGCAGTGTTAATAAGTGACTGCATTCCAGATACATATATATTGTTTATATATTTATGAAAATATAACTTCTACAATTCTCCTCATATCTATTAAAGACAAATGATCATGCTAAATAATGAACTAACTTGTGTCGCACAACAACCTATTCCATGACAGCATCCGATGAGGGATGTGCCGTGACAATTAAGAGATACGGGGAAAAGTTATATGAACAGAGTTAGGCTGCGGTGGACACGATAGACGAAATATTACACAGAGTTTTGAAGGAAATGAAATGTCGCCATGTGTGTGCATGACCTTAGGTTCTTATATGCAAAGCTTGAATATACTATTTAACTATTGCATTTTGAAACCGGAACTATTCACAATATGGAAAAATGCTTTTCCTTCTATCAAATTAGATTGTCTAATTGGGTCATATAGACTCTATTATATGCAGGATGCGGAGACATTCTGAACCCTTTTTTACCACAGGTAGTTTTGTTAGTCGTAACAGAAAAAGTGTATAAAAATAAACTCAAGTTAGCAAATTTAAACATAGAAAAGTGAATAGTTTGAAAATTATGAATGCCAGAAAGAAATTGTTAAAGAGTGTACATTTTAATTAGATCGGTGTTTATTTCGCAGTAATATGAAAATGCAATAAGAATAAGTGGATTTTGTTGGCTATTTGCGCAAAGCTAAGCTATATACTTTATTTATTTCAGTATCTCAGATATACGCTATTTTGAAGCAATCAAACGTTTCATGTAAACTATAGTCCTATGCGAGAGAACTTCTTAAAATTCTCGCCACGAGTCCTTGAAAAATGAACATTTATATTTACCTTGCTTTCATTTTGAGAGATGTTCTTCACAGACACACAAATAACTCTTACTACTTTTGCCTGGAACTTAGATATCTCAAAATGCATATTGAAATCTCAATCTTATGCTTCTTTCTAATTAGGTTTCTGTTTTGACTGAAGGTATCAACAATACAATTATTAGCACAAAACGAATAGATCTAATTAGGTGTAATACACAAATGCAGAAATCCTAATTTTACATGACTAGGCACCTAAACTAAATTTTTGAATTGTAAACATAGTATATTCCATAAGAAAGCTTATAAACTAATTCATTTCTAGATATCCTTCCACTGAATAAAAACAACCCTATATTAGGGATTTTTTCAAATATTTTTTGAAGACTGTTAGGGTTTTAACTTTTTTTAAATATGTGGGGAGTTTATTAAACAATTGAATGCCATTATAATATAAGCTTTTTTCATATACGGTTGTTTATGACCTGTAATGTGCATTTTAGATTTATTTCTTGTATTATAGTCATGAATATCAGCATTTGTGTTAAAACTATGTTGCTGCTTATACATTATTACCAGAGGTTCAAAAATGTATAGCGAAAGGACAGTCAAGATATTTAACAGTATGAAGTAAGGTTTGCAGCTTGTGTTGCTGCAAAGGTTTAACATTATTCATATAAGGTTTATCACTATCAAATGGTATTTAGATTAGATGCCTTTAAATTTGCCGCTACTTCTATGGACGCTAGGAAAACTGGGTGACATGCTGTACATACACGCTCTTGATTGTACTAAAACGTTAACGAAGAAAATCATTGGGTCGTACCAGAACTCCAGCAAATAAACGTTTCCTCTGCTTTCACCTAAGTCGGACACTGCATCCGTACCCTGAGGAAAATTTCAACTGGAATTACATCTGGCGACTGTGAGGACCAGATAAGCGTCACCTCTGCCACTATATTTGACCAGATTTTCGGCTATGACGATAACGAGTTCCACTTAAACTTGATATAGATGTAATCCGACTTTCGCCGAGAAGCGTGGTTTGAAATAATTATGCCTGTAGCACGGAAAACGCACATTCTCGGATATGGCTGCATATTGAATACGTTGTCTACTATTCCCCACTGTAATTTAGGAGTTGTAACACACTGGTTAGGCCTTTGGTACTTCCATTAGGAATTTGTTTCTACGCAACCGTGCGTAAACTTTTAAGCATATACTGTCCTAATAGGCAGCTCCTCTGATATGGTTTGTCCATGCTTCCTTTCCTTTCTTAGTTTTACAAAACGACAAGTTCCTGTACCTTTTGAAAACAAAGTAGGATACAAACTACATCCCTGCCGTATACTTCGATTTATATGTATCCTTTTACTATATCTTCAATTTCCAACATGTACGCTGATTATTGTATCCTTTATATATACATTTTAGTGTTTTTCTCTTCTTTCCTTCTGTAAAAAGAGAAAGACAGCACACTCGCACTGTAGCTCTCACTGTCATCCATTGGAATAGGCCGATTACAGGCAAAAATCCCATTCAAAGAGCAAGGAAGATCAGTTGCAGATTTTTTACCGTCGTTTTCTGATTCATGTGCATCGCTCACTTCATTTTCAGATATTTCCAAATATTTATTGCTGTTACTGTGTGCGTCCTTGTAAATTAATTACAATCTAGTTACTAGTACGCCCTCAAACCGTATTTTGGCAATAAAAATTTTCACGATTTGGCACTAGTTTACCACATTGCAATATTAAAGTTTTTTCCGTCCATACCAGCCACATAGTCTCTAAGTTCCAATTAAACGGCAGATGCAATGTTTTTGTGTGTGGGTATAACCAGCATTTTCATTATGTGATATTTGAAATATATTTTGAGATTGTCTTTTTTACTTTTTCTAGTGCTTACTTATTATAATCAAGCGGAGAACTGTATACCACTAAAATTTTAATATCGAGATTTCACCAGAAAAATATGTTTTGAGGCCCATGAATCCAACTTTTTTTAGGAAAAAGTCCGTGTGTGTCAGTTAAGTACCAGCCTTTGTGTTTAAGTTAATTGGCCTCGACACTTAGATTTTTAAGAGAATCCCTCCCACCCCAAACTGCCCTTTACGTGGAAAAAAATTTCATTAATTTTTGTTTTCTCAAAAATGGCTCTAACGATTTTGAATAAAATGCCATACTTTACCATAATCCAAATTTTATAATGCAATATTATTTTATTAATAATAAAGTGATATTATAATTTATTTTATCAATAATTTACTTATTTATTTTATTAATACATTATCATATGTTTTAATAATTTTTATATATCATAATCCAAATTTTATTTAGAATATATTAATGGTATATTCGGGTGTGTGTCTGTGTGTCGGTTAAATACCAGTCTTTGTGTTTAAGTTCAGTGTCTTCGATACATAGGTTTTTAAGAAACCCCCTCCCATCCCAAACTGCGCTTTACATGGAAAACATTTTCGTTTTTTTTTTTCAAAAATGGCTTTAACGATTTTGAATAAAATATCATACGTTTAAGATCAATAAAATGTACACTTTAAATTTTTGGGAATAGCCTGTGAACTTATCTTCATTCTGAATTATTTTGTATAACTTGTAAACGGTAAGGGATTAAACAAAAACTTACTACACAAAATCTGGTTAATATGTACTTTATGTTAAATAGATTCTTTCTTGCATTAATCAGTTCTGAAATATTCTTTATTGTTGGCTTGGATTATCAAATGCTTCAGATGTTTTTAAACTGCTAAGTCGCTATACGTTGCTTTCTCGTGGTCGTGCAAGGAGAACGGAACTTCAAAGCTATCACACAGGGATGGATTTGACTATCGCTTATGCCTATTGTATTTCACTTGCACTTGCAACGAAATGTGTAACAAAACCATTTCTGTTATCTCAACTAACATGAAGTAGACAGAAAAATAAGATTTTATAAGAATAGTGTGTATAAGGGTGCGTAGAGAAAGTCATGAGAATGTAACATGTCACATTTTATTTCAAATTTGCGAGTTAGTGCAGTAGAGATAATATACAAACTAGTGGCTAATATCAGTTTTAGTTGCGAATTAAACACTAATTGTTGAAAGCAGAATATTGTGAGTAAATTTCCACTGTGCACTAGTTTCCATTGTGAATAGTGTTGAGACCTAAGGGACTTCAGCTCTTTCACAAATATTTTGTACTTGCTGTTGAAGAATCCCTTAGCACTACACCACGCCGACATAAAGGTCCTCTTAAATGATGACTCATTATTAATAACATACACAAAATAAACACGTAATCCAGTGTAACAATTGAACAGAACGAAATAACACCGTCTTTACACGAATCTACTGCACACCTCAAATTTTAAACTGAAAATAATAGTAAAATAGAGTTGGTTGGTGAATGTAATGCATATCAATGGTAGGATAAGTTCCTTTAAATTTATTTTGTACAACACTGGATTTGTGCATAACATACTTAATATTTTTAAGTAGCCCATTGATACGTAACACAGTCAATGTTAAAGAAATTACTACCGCTTATTAAAGTAAATATGAAGTACCTATACTACATAAACATTGTTAAGAATATCGAACAGGATGTGAACTGTTTGAGAACTATTTGTTTGATGTTCGCATCTAATCCTGTTGGCAAGACTGGAACCTATTACATATAATTGACCATAACAATGTAGGAAATTTATGGTAGGTATTAAGTCTGATAAATATATATATATATATATATATATATATATATCTTCGTGCCTGAATCTTGAAACCATAAGGGCCTAGTCCAGAAATATGACTACGGTTATCAGAAAAGGAAACATATATCGTTGTACTATTGTACTCTCTTATGTGTTTCATGAAGTTAACATTATTTAACATTAAATCCTTAAGATTATTTATCTGTGGTTTCGGAAAATGAAGCAAACAGTTATGGCAACATGAATTGAAATGTCCATTCGCAATTTCATGTTTAAAATGCCTTGCTTCATAATGGTTGTATATTTCATTTAGCAGACGCACACTGACCTGTGTAATAGAGTTTTCATTTTCAATGCTGTTACGGCCTATTGGACCACACATATTTTGTATCCTCATTAGATTTCTGCCTCTTGTTGCTGAAGAATCCTTTAGCACTGTACAACGCCACCTTGGACGTCCTAAACGATGACTCATTATTGAACAAACCAATATAACACAACCAGAACGGAATAATGTACCAACACTTTTGTGCTTGTTTTTAGCGGATGAACATTTGGCGACCTGGTTACCAACGTTGTGATCAACGTTAGAATTTAATATTTTTGCAATACTGTAAAGACTGAGCAGCTTCGGTTGGTATACTACTATTAGTACGGACTTTTCAAGATAAAAACTAAAGCATTAAACTAATATAACGAAACGACCAAAACAAAGTAAGTTAGTTTTAAGCGCATATTTATTTTTAAGCTTGTGGCACTGTCTTGTTTTTAGCGGGTAAACATTCGATGACATGGTTCCAACGCTGCGATCAGCGCATTCTTCCGTTTGATCGCAACAAACATAGGTGGCAATGAGCTTACAATAGCCAATTGTTGTGAAATTGACGTATATTTTGCAAATATTTTGGAAATGAACGAAGTGATTTTAGAATTTAATATTTTTCGATTGGTGTTCTACACTTAATCCGTTCTAGTTCTAGTTTGAAAAGGGGTGGGTTTTATGCCCAAGCACTGCGACCTTAAGATCTATTGCGCATCCCCCCTTTCACCAGTTAAGTAGTCTGTTGCTCGTTATGAACTTAGCCAGACTGCTAACTGAGGCTTTCGATAGTTCATCTATCTTTGGAAAGTGATTGCCAAAAATACTTGCTCTTTGATGCGCAAGAGCAGGACAATCACATAGTAGATGAGTAACAGTCTCATCTCCTTCTAGACATCTACTACAGATAGGGTTGTTAAATAATCCCATTCTATATAGATTAAACTTTAGGGCACAGTGTCCTGTAATGAATCCTGTTGCCCATGCAAGTCTTCTTCTACTAAGACCGCGCAAGTATTTTGCCCGGCTGTTATCCAGGTCTGTAATAAACAACTTGGAATGTCTGCAACCCTCAATGAAGTTCCAGTAGTTCTTGTGTTCTGCTTGAGCCCAGCACTTAATAGCCTGTTTCGTTGGTCTGTAGGACACTCTCTATACAGGCTCCGGGCCAAAAAATGGGATTTCACTGCCAATCTTGGCTGCTTCATCTGCTTTCTCATTGCCTGGTATACCTATGTGTCCTGACATCCACATAAGTTGAACCTTATTGTGTTCAGCCGTACTTTCAGGATTAATTTGTAAATTCATGTACAGCTTGAAATTATGTAATTAAGTATATTATAACATAATGAGTCGGTCACCGTCTTTTAGGTGTTTTCTATTAGAGCGTTTTCCTCCTGAGCCTACAAAACATTTACCGCTTAGGCTCTGTGGTCTAGTGGTTAGCGTGCTAACTTCCAAATCCAGGGATCCCCGTTTTGATTCCCGGCTGGAAGATAGGCATTTTTCTTTAACTAGAATTATTCCCTAGCCTTCCTAGAATCTGGAATAATGGTTGTGGGTGTAAATGTGTGTAAATTGCATGTCTATAAAGAAAACAGCAAAGCAAATAAACCCAAAGAATAACACAATGATAAAACGAGTGATTATCATTGAAGTGATTGTTTCAAAGGCAAAAGCCGCCGATATGAACGGAGATAATAAAGGTGGCATATAAATTAAAAATAAAAAACCACCGCCTGCTTGCTTTTTCTCTTATTATTTAGTTATTTTAATAGCGTGAGAGGATACATTTGTAGCCAAAGCAGTTTTATTTCGTCATGGATTTTATTTTTTATTTTTTTTTAATTTCATGCCAGCATTCGTGGCCAAAAATATGAATATTCACAATTACTTTGCTACCATCTGATTTCATAGATTGATATTACTTTCTATCCAGCATTGGCTATATGTCATTAGCTCTTTTGATAGCTGTAGCACTCATATTATTTAGAAATCATTTGTAATACAGTCGATACTGCCACTGGTCCTTCACAGATAAGCATAAGCCTAACTGTGGCAAGAAAAGGCAGTTGTAAAGAGAGGGCGATTTAAAATTGGAAGATAGTGGTGCACTTTTCACACTCTCCTCTTGTGAACAAAGACAAGAAGGAGTGAAGGGCAGGAAGTTGTGAAGTCAGTAACTAAATATACATTTAAAAACAACCATTAAAGAAATGTTAACACTAACATGCATAGCGTTTTAAAAAAGGTCAGTCGGTCAAATATAGGAGCTCTGCTATCATGAAGATAACATGAATGACAATATTCATATGGTGACATCTGCGTACCAGAAGCATTTCCGCTTTTAAAAACTCCACGTATAAGGACTCTGGATTCCTAATTAAATCAGAGAGCTGTTCAAATTTAGCGGGTAAATTTCATTGCAATTTGTCGTAATGTCCTCGATACATCTATTCCGTTGATGTCCAAACGCGGAGTCGCGCGAATGAAGCCCTGAAAGCCAAAACTACGCTCCCTCGTGTAGCAGCTGACTGATTTGAGCACGTTTTTTTACCTGCAAGATCTTTTTTGCAAGATAACTCTACTTTCAAATTTTGGGGACTTAAGTTTACCAGCACTTTTTTCCATTTAGTACAGTAATCTGTAGCTTTGAAACTCTGTCTTACCAAAACCTTCAATAAGGCTGCATAAGAAAGCCTGCTAGAACAAGTTTCCTACATGAAGTATGTTCCTTTCAAATTCTGCATATGCGGGGGCTAAACAGAATTTGAAAAAGAGAAATTAAGGTTCTAAAACAAAAAAGTAACAAATGGTATACCGTTATTCCCCTTAGAAACGCTTACTACCATGCTTAAATCATACTTCTGACCACCTTAGGCGTCACACGATCATATCATTTAATTTTGGCGAAGACCAGACCTGTTTTAAGCAGTTGGCACTGGCTGTTTCATTTAATTAGTTCAAGAGAAGATGGTAGTAGTTGCTTGTTGAGGCCCTATGAGAGCTTCTCGTTATGCATCAGAATTAACCGTTCAGCAGCTCAGTTTTCATGAACTATCAGCTCTTTACAAAGAAGCAATCCCACTTGAAGCCACCAGAGGCAGTCTCTCACAGTTAAGTCGCTCGCTCGTCTGGCACTTGGCGTATTGTTTGTCAGTTGTTCCTAGCATGTGAAATGGTGTTGGTGCCAGCTCTTTGTTCTCGTGTGGTTTTGCAATGTGCAGCAGTCAAACTTATCGTGTTAAAGGAGAAGATGGACGTTGTTTGTTGATGAATCTACATCGAAGAAAACTGCACGGAATGACACGAAGGTGCTTATTTAAAATTAATTAAAGGTACAGATTATATTTATTACAAAAATAAAAGGTTACTTTAACACTTTTTCCTTCAATTTAAACAAAATCCGTTGTAGTGTAAGCCAGCTAAAATAATGACAAAAAAAAACAAAAAAAAAAACGAGATCACCATTATTGTTAACTTTTATATTATTTTTCATGTTGTGGCTAAGGTAATATGCAATTTAATATTCTCGTTAAATGAGCTTTTTTATAGTATTTACAGCTATTTATGCCATGTATTCGCAAATGCATATTATATGCGTTGTTATTTTCCATAAACTCGATACTCACCATACAAAGTCTATATAGATAATAATTGAAACTTGAAAAGCAAATTACCAAATGCTGGCTAATTTCATAGGGCAAAAGTAACGTAAATCTAAATAGCAATATTCTAGTTGCAGTTCTCTGAAAATCTGGAGTGCGGGAGAAGTCTCACTCTGTTGTTAATGGCAATTCTGCTATAAACTGTAACAACAGGAGGTGAAGGGAGTTGAAAGGAGATAATTACGCTAAATTAAGACATTTAGTGTTTTTGTTATACATTTAACTCGCTTAAAACAAAGATTAATTTCATAGTGAATATACTGGCTGCGTTAGTGTGCATACTTGAGTGTCCTATAACCTCTGGAAAATGGACGACTTTACATATTTTATTCACTTTCATTTGAAAGCGGAGAGGAATATGCATTAAAATAAAACTATTACGTTTAATACACATTAAATTATTCTTTAATTAATAAGTAACTTTGAGACGTTTATTTACATTATTAACGCCGATATACACAGGGGGGAGGAGCTGATTGCATGTACAGTTTGTAGGCTTGTTTGTCCATTCATTTATTCTTCCTTACCACTCACATGTGTTTACTTCAACTTTTAACTTCCTTTTGCTGCTCACATAAATTTTCAAGGGCAAGAAAGAAATAGCAACGATGTGGGCGTGTTGATGTGGTACACCATTTTCCACACCGCTATATCTCTTGTTGCGTGAAAAACACCTCGCGTTAACTTATATAGTGTTGCTTAAAACTGACGTATTATCACAACTGTTAACGTTTACACGCCTAGTTTTATCTAGTGGGTTCTTACCGTGTTTCGTTCTGCGCTCAGCGCAAGGAAACCTAGTGGTTATTAAGAAGCACGGGAAAAAATGTGGCAACGGTGTACTCCGATTCCACGTGGGTTTGATATATAGATATATATGTCAAGTGCATAGGTGTGCAGCTGTTAGCTAAGGGAAGACTTTTGTTGGACTTGAGCATGAAGCAATAACCTTGTGACGCGGCGAACATCACTTGTCGGTGATTGTAAGAAATGCCGAGTGTTACAAAACGGCGTTAGGAAAGAAAGGTGTATTCTTTACGCAGGAAAAAGAGAATGAGGTATGAAGTCATCCCAATAAAACAAGCCTCACTATGACGTGATGCTCATATTAGCTTCCGAGCATTTCATTCACGCGTAAAATTAAAGGAAAGTCAAAAGCATGTGACAATTATGGATAAATGTGCACTACGTCAGACATTAACTGTCATGGACGCTATTCCAAAACGTGTTTTGATTCTAATGGACTTGTTTCTATACAAATACTATTAATTTTGGGAGGAAGTAAAATATTATTTAATGTTCTGCATTTATAAACTATAGCAAAAAGGGTGGGTGTTAGTTGAACGGCAGGAGTATGAAGTAAATGGCCAGGTTGGCTTGTAAGCACATGGAACAGACTTATTCGCTCTCTACATTATTTTAATTAAGCCTAATGATTATATTAAGGATAGGTAATGCAAAATAGCAAAAATGTTTTATTAACCAAGGAGGAATTTTAACCATCGTTTTTTTACCTTCAAGCATCACTTCTCGTAAATAGTGTGCTTCAACATGGAAAAAATTGGACATATGTTGGTTAGAAGTAGTGGGGGCCTCCAGTAACTGAGCACAGTACCACACGTAGGCCATAGTGGACACTTTATGCTTCTAACGTAACCTCTGAGAGGAAGGGATGAAGAGGAGACCCGAAAGACGACCACATCCGGACGACGATGCGCTATCCCTGCCTTAGCCGCCCGCAATCTGAGCATCGCGGGTATAGACGATACATTTCCAGGAAGGAAGGGGGTCTCAGCAGTCACGTCAAGCGCCGGGGAGAAATCTTTACAGAGCGCAAATTCCAACGTCCTGCCGCAACCGACCAACCGCCATCACTTGGTCTTACAACACTGAAACAGATAAACGGAAATGGACAAGAAATTTGTGATAGAAGGTGACCCACCCCAGCATTTACCTATCGACCCGTGGAAACTATGAAAAAACTCCATCGCCGGTGGCCGACCTGGCGGGAATCAAACCCTACACCTCTCTAATGGAGCCACACGTTACCGCGGAACCACTTCGCTAGGTGTATATGATGGTGCCCTTGTTTCTATAAATTGCACGTTCACATGGCGTTGGGCATTGTTTGAAGCAACATGAGGACTGGCATGTGCTATATTTTACTGATTACAAAACCTTTGTGTTGAAAGCAGCACCCATTATATTTTCACAATAGAACACTGATGTGTTATGTGTTAATATATGACCAAATGCATTCATATATTCTGCACAATAGTTTATTCTAAGTGCATCACAATTGTCATAAAACAGTATTGAGTGATATCACAAAATGCTGAAATATGGAATTGGTTAACTCTAACAATAGATGATTAAATTAAGTTAGATTCGAAGACACGCTTTTTGAAGCATTAGAATAAGTATTTTTGAGGCACACCTGCTTATGGTGACGGTTACAAAACTTTCAGAATTTCTTTGAACTTGAGAACTTCAACAGAAACTAAGATATAACTCCTCTCCCCTTACATGACGTGTCTTATATCTGTGTATCAGTAGCTGATATACGCAAAACGGGATGATTAACACAATATAAGCTGGAATAATTAGCAGTGTATCATTACTTCTCTATATTGTTTCACAGGCACAATCACCACAGATGCTGAAGGCACCCGGTAGAGTACCAACCACTTTTTCATTAAAAGGGAAAACGTTATCTCTCTAAGGATGCGCTAATGAACATCTGTATACACCTTATCAGTATACGCAGATATTTAATTGTCCCTTGAATGCTCCAAAGATGGCTCTCTTGACTTTTGAATAACGAAACTGATGCAGGTATTTACATAACCGTCCAGGGAAGATGACAATAACCATTGAATGCACAATAAGCAGTATTAAGCGCTGAATCAGGCAAATCTGTAAGCTGACAAAATGACTTCGCTCAGAGAGCACGATTGACCGAAGGCACGTAGACAAACACTCCAATAGTGAATTGATGAAATATGAAATCATATTGAAAAGCAAGAATGTTCTCATTAACAAAGGAAAAATAAATACTTACTTGCTAAACGCCGGATTTAAACAGATCTTATATTTTTGCCCACTTTGAAAAGCAAAGCTCTTATGATTCGTAATGCTCTGTTATGTACAGAACATTAATTGGAAGTAATGAGAAACGCTGTTCCCTACAATTCGGGCTGGAGTAGAGAAAATCCGGCAACGATTTTACCTTGTCTCAGGAGATGCACACCTAACCATTGAAAACCAAGTGTCAGGCGTATTGATATCAAGTGTCAGGGGACATAAGATGCATTATTGACGCGAACAATACAGCTGCGCTATATTTAAATAAACGCCACAAAATTTTCGCATATGATTTATGTAAGTTCTGCTTGATAGGAAACAATACAAAATAGCTTGTAATTTATGACCTCAAAGGACAGTTAGAAATTTAAAATATATGTATATAGTTAGGGGCTAATTCTTATTTTGTTACCTATTTACAACTGTCTGCCGAGTACCTGGATATACCACAAGATGTGGAGTAGTTTCAGCATGCTAAATCAAATCCTAACATACTTTACAAACTTTTTAACCACACCACGTTAAAAATGAACATACTATAGACCAGAGCTGGCGAAAACGTGACTCGCGAGTTATTTTGACTCGCAGGCGCAGTTCCCTCTCTGCAACCGTCCGCTTGATTTTCACATGCTACTGAGTGATGCAGTGCGTGTTGCATATTTGGTGACTCGCGGAAGGAAGGAGTTTTCGTCACCCTTGCTATAGACGCTGCATACAAAATGAGGAACTCCGGAGATTTTGCGACACACAGACTATACATCAATTGTCTGAAACAGCAACACCACATTTAATCAGCAAAGAGGAGTTAGTAAAGAACAGGAGAATAAATGTGATATATGCAAGAATTGTTGTATTGGCTCTTTCAATCAGTTTTTCCTTTATGCTTCTAGTTGAAACAAAAGCTATAATTTAAGACATACAGCAGTTTGTATCAAATCAGAAAATTAAAATAATTGTATGAATGATGTAATTCTCTTATTAACCTCATTTAAAGCGCTTAACATTAAAAAAGGGTAAAGTAATTTGAATTTATTTTATTGCTACATGCAATATACACCTTTAATTTGGGATAAAAATTTAACATAGATAGTCTGTCACTAAGTTACACTCCAACAGGAGCTGTTAAACACTATGGGTGTTCTAACGAAACAAGGTCTTTGTGGCTATGCCCTCCCAAGCTTATTTAATAATCTCATAACTAGTGCTATGATAGTTAATGTAAAAACAACTGTTGTTTTATTTGGTTAAAACATATGAATAATGTTAAATGTGCACGAACCAATGTTTCCTGAGTCCGAAAATGTAAATTTTATTGTACATGTTTTTGCATATTTTAGACTTTTTCGTAATTGCATAATATTTACAGAATGTCGTTACAATTATACATATTTTCGATTTTTCACAGGAAAATGTTTAAAAATGTAATTAATTACGTATTTCAAAAAAAATAATAAAATAAAATACAATAAAATAAAGCCTGAAAATAATAAACGCCGAGCGGTAGGTATCGCATTTTCAAAAAGTTTCCGATGGTTAATGCGGCGAGTATTATATCAAAGAACTGCCGATGTAAACTTCTTCAGTGGGACGATAGTACAGATGCAGTTTGGTTTTGTTTGTGCCTGTAGAGGATTGCGTTAACCTCCAGCGTTCTCTAGTTATAGCAGATAAAATGCCACCAGTGAAATAGAGTTTATCTACTCAACTAAATATATTTGTACGTGAAAACGAAGGTATGTTTACTACAAATGGACTAGTTTTATTTTGTGTTGCGTGTGAAAGGCGTATAAGTGCAGACACTCGTTTCCAAGAGACGCAACATTTAAAAACAGCAAAACATTTTAAAAATGTTTCACTAAAAAAAAAGTGCCAAACAGTCAATGCTAAATGTCAATACGGGTATCCCAAATGAAGCAAATTGTTCAACTTCAGGCCCCCAGCTGTCAACCTTTAATAAGGACGTATGTGAAGCTTTTGCTTGTGCTGACATTCCGCTCCATGAATTAGAACATCCTAAATTACGTGCATTCTTAGAAATGTATTTAAAACAGGCTATACCACATGAGTCTACTCTTCACAAACATTATGTTCCATTACTGTATGAAAAAACAATACAAGAAATTCGTGATTCTATTAAGGATAATATAATCTGGGTTTGCTTGGATGAAACTCCAGATGCATGTAAACGATCTATATGTAATGTAATTGTCGGTACGCTCGGTGAAAATGGACTGTCAAAGGCTTATCTTCTAACAGTGGAAGAAATAGCAACGACATATCATTCAACAATTGCGAAAATATTCAATAATGCAATGTTATTATGGCCAGAGGGAAGTAGGTATGAAAATGTATAAGTAGTTTTGTTTTTATGTGACGCAGCCCCATATATGGTTAAGGCAGGACATCTTTATAGTAGACTGATTCATGTAACATGCTTGGCGCATGCACTGAATCGCCTGAGTGAAACTGTGCGCAAAATTTTCCTGCTGTTAATAGTTTAATATCAAGCGTAAAAAAGGTTTTCCTTAAATCTCCGAGTAGAATCAGTTTGTTTAAACAGTTGGCTCCAGGAATTCCACTTCCTCCTGAACCGATCATTACGAAATGGTGGACCTGGTTACAGGTTGCCATATATTATTGTAACAATTTTGACATCGAGAACATACTTCAAGAACTAAATGAAAACGAAGCAGAAAGCATTGTTGAAGCGAAAGGTGCTATATGTAGGGCTGGGATAAAGGAGGAATTAATTTACATTAAGTCACATTTCTACAGCCATCACAGCACTCGAACGAAATGACATACTATTTGTCACAAGCTTAACTTTAATAGGAAGTCTCTCACTAAAGCTAAAATCTGCACCAGGTCAAGTTGCAAAATAAGTAGTTGAAAAATTTGAATATGTACTACAAAAAAATCCAGGGTGCCATACATTACAACATATTGCAAATATCATCTCTGGTAAAACGGAGAGCAAATTGTTGGACAATGAAGAAACATTGTCGCTGGAAGAAATTGTAAAGTTTAAATAGGCACCTATAACGTCTGTTTTTGCCAAACGTTCTTCTCAGTACAAATCAATTCTCAGAAGCAACAGAGAATCGTTTCTGTTTTCAAACCTTAAAATGGTTCCTGTTATACAATGCAATGGGAAGAAGTAAGTTCACTTCAGCAGCAGCTGTTCCAGTCCACAAATTCCGTGAGTTTTACATTAATTTATTACTTTGGTGCATTATAATGTTAACTTGTAGTTTTCAATATAACGAATATTAAATGAACTCAAAATGTCGATTTTTAAAAATTATTATTTCACCATTTTTGTGAGATTTTGGATAGCATATATTTTCTAGGTTGTTAATGCATACATCGCTGTTTTAAACCGCATAATTACATACATATTTTACGTTTTTAATGCATAACTATCCGAGCCCTACTCATAACCTTTCTTGATGTTAACCATAGAAATTTCGTTTTATCGCGTGTTTGGAGTTTACGAAGCCAGTCGTATTGTGAAAATTTATAGTGCCCATCTCCAGTGAAACAAGCTGCGCCTGTAGTCGCAAAACTAATGACGGATAATAGTTCTTCGCAAAAACCTTACATTTGTAGAGCGGTCGATAAATAACGCAATACTAGGTGAATATGGCAAAAATATAACGTCTTACTGGCCTTAACATACTTGGATATGACAGAGAAAAATCACAAATTTCATCACGAATGCTGGTGTGGTGACTGTCTCAATAAACTTAACATTTCCTCCTGTCCAAAATTTCTTCGAGTGGCTGTTAGCTATAGTTACGGCATCGTGTACTAGGAAATCGCTATTAAACAGTCCTGTGATGTGTTTTTGGCTTAGAAACATTCCTGCTCAGAAAGTAGGTTCTCAACTTTTCTCACCATTCTTAAGATGTGGAAATATATTGGAAATTATGCTTTAATTGCCCTGTATGTCAATGCTGCGCTAGACGCTCCATATAGCACACGGTGGTCTTACAATAAGACAAGACTGCTTAAATCCTTTGATAACAGCGAAGGTGGCGGTGCCACTAGCTGGAATTAGATATCGGTGTAGCAGTAACTTAAAATGGTCTACTGTGAAAAACGTTCATTATCATCGTCATCACCATCACTTCAAGGTTTGAGCCTTCTGCCCGTTCCGCCTTCACAACGTTCAAGTCCACCTTTTCTTTGGTCTTCCCACACTTAGTAATGATGTATTATAAACCCAAAGGGATACTATTCTTTCTTTGTCCATTCTTGTAATATTTTTTCTCGTTTTATTTATTTAAACTTGTCAGTTAATTACAAATACTGTGACATAGCGGCTATAGCCGAAGGTAATTCAGAGGTCGGCGCCGGGCATCGGAAATAAACAAGTATTAGTAGTCGGAAAGGTAGAATCAGATGACTGAAAAATTCAGTCATCTGCTTCTACCTTTCCAATCCTGTCCAACACACGGCTTGTGTGAAAGAACAATTAATTCCAAATATTAGTAGTGCTCTCGCCAGCTTGAACACCGGAAGCGCTATCGTCAAATAACCCGAATTTTTTGGATGCTTCTCCTTCTCAAACGTTCCGGAAGTCTGTGACAATTTTCAACGGCTCTATCAGCGAGCACTCTTGCGAGTCGAGTTGACGAAAGGTGCTCTTCTCCGAGCATGTTTGTGACTACTGCTGTGACGTGCAGTGAGTGTGGCTTTCGCGAGATATTTGAGAACTCTTATGTTCGACTCTCCAGTGAGTGAACCGTCCGGGATAAGTGGCTACGTCGTGCGTGCTTCATTACGCCGCTATATCACAAGAAAGTAAAGTGATAGTGAAAAAAATAAGTGAAGTGACGGTGAATAGTTTAACTAGATCACATTAACGAAGTGACAGTGAGAACTTGGTGTAGTGAGGTAAATAGTTGAACTAGATCACATTAATGAAGTGACATTGAGAACTTGGTGTAGTGAGGTAAATAGTTTAACTAGATCACATTAACGAAGTGACAGTGAGAACTTGGTGTAGTGAGGTAAATAGTTGAACTAGATCACATTAACGAAGTGACAGTGAGAACTTGGTGTAGTCAGGTAAATAGTTGAACTAGATCACATTAACGAAGCGACAGTGAAAACTTAGTGTAGTGAGGTAAATAGTCGAATTAGATCACATTAACGAAGTGACAATCAGAACTTGGTGTATTGAGATAAATAGTTGAACTAGATCACATTAACGAAGCGACAGTGAAAACTTGGTGTAGTGAGGTAAATAGTCGAATTAGATCACATTAACGAAGTGACAGTCAGAACTTGGTGTATTGAGATAAATAATTTAACTAGATCACATTAACGAAGCGACAGTGAAAACTTGGTGTAGTGAGGTGAATAGTTGAACTAAATCACATTAACGAAGCGACAGTGAAAACTTGGTGTAGTGAGGTAAATAGTTGAACTAGAACACATTAACGAAGTGACAGTGACTTGGGAGAGTGGAGGCCAGACAATTGGTCCACCTGTACCTATCCGTCACCGAATCTGTTATTTAGAGGACGACGGACATTAACACTAAAATTAGGAGGTGCTGCATCGTGCATGAAGTACATGTTTTGTCGCACAGCTAAAGGCACATCTGCTAACAAATGAGGTAGAACATTCTCTACAAATTATGGTAACTTTGTCCGTTGAGCCTGGGCGGAAGAACGTGAGACCCTACCAAAAAGTCACCAACAATGCCGGCCCAAACATTGACACAAAATCTTTGTTGATGACTTCCTTCAATAGTTGCGTGAGGATTACGTGAGCCCATACATGTCGATTGTGATAATTTACAATCTGATCTCATTGAAACGACGGCTCGCCAGTGAACAGCACTGTTGTACTTTAATTAGGGTTGGCACTTTGTTGCATAACCATTCGCAGAAGCATACCCATGCTGGAAAATCAGCTGCTGATAGTACCTGCACGCGCTGTGAATTGTATGGATACAGCCGGATCTCGTGTAACACTCGCCAGACAGTCATGTGGTCAACATTCATTCTTGCAGGCACTTGTCTTGTACCGAAACTAGGGTCGTCGTCAACTGCCTGAAGAATTGCCGCCTCCCGTTGCGGTGTCCTCGTCCTAGGCTCCCACGGTCGTGAGTATCAAGCTGAAATGCCCCATGTTCCCTAAGACGATCAATGGCTTCAAACGTTTTCCTGTCGGGACACCTTCGTCCTGGAAATCTCTCCTGTTATAAACGTTGAGCGCAAGCGCCATTGCCGTCTCCTAATTCATACATCAAATAGGCATCTGCCATTGCTGCATTTGTGTACACTGCCATTGCACGAGCCAAGTCTGTGATCAACTCTACTAGTACGTAGTAACCCGTGTGCTCGCTAAGGTCGTACTGGTCACTGGAACAGTTGATGTTACTGTAAACAAGCAATGACGTAAGTCGTATGACAACAGGCACATGTAAAACAGAACACTGGCGGAGCACCTACGATATTGACAACGTAAACCAGACGTAACCAAGAGGGCATGTTTCCCATGATTCTAACGTTCTATTCTTGTGTGTTTCCCATGATTAATGAGTTGGAGAAAATGAGTTGTAACATGGAAACAAAGCGTTTCCAGACCCATGTTCATATAACATAATTTCTTCGTCTACGTGTGAGGAATGTGTCCTGCAATTTGTGCCGTACATCTTTTTTACATCCTGTATAATGTTGGAGGTCATCTTCGTTTTCCTATGTTAGTGCAGTGTCATTAACGTATACCAATTTATTTATATAATCTTTATTATTTATTCTCCTGCCAAGTTTCATTCCCTTATCCACCTATTTATAATTTCGTATAAATTATATTGAACAGGATACATCTTTGTCTTATTCTGTGGTTTGCTTCTATCTATGGTGCCTTGTTTGTCCCTATTTTTTATTATTTTATTTCCTTTAAGCAGACGTTTTAATGGTTTAATAAGATTCGTCATTATAATTCACAGTTCTCCAATTTCCCTTCGCAGACAAAGTCAACCGCCTTTTCAAAGCCAACAAAAGAATTGTGCGTTTCTAAGTTAGCAACATTTAGAAAACTTCAATGGATTAAATTGTTGCTTATTGTAGCTATTGTCGTACTCATAACACTTGCCGAGTAACTTTGCCGAAGAAAAAGAAGCATTGCAACGTTAGAATTTTATTACTAAGGTATATGGTAGTAAACTCTGGTATTTGGTTAACATAAGAGATATGTATTTATTTTCTACCGTACTTTCTTCCTTTCCATAACCTTAGGCTAGAGAATTCTCCTATCTTTGTCATTCGGAGAAATTTTACTTATTCTAGGATTATATTTCATAGTATTTACGATTTATTTAGTGTTATTTTCATAAAATACCACTACTTGGACCTTTCACCGCTATTTTAATATCGTATTATTTATGAAGTAGCTGAAGGACCATATATATTTTTATTGGTTTCATCATCAGCTTGCGATAATGTATTCAGCATAAAATTCTCGTGTAACTTTATTCTGAACGTTATTTTTAATGATCTCGTTTATGCACGGTATGCACATTAAAAATTAATGGGCCCCATTGTCTCACCGCTAGTAATTAGCGCTGCATTTAGCGTTTTTTGAGCTTCAACACAAGCTTTTTTACAACCGCGAGCATTAATAGAGGCTGTGGAAGCACCATGATTTCCCGTACCTGTTGTCTGTTAAAAATTCCTTCATGGTAGAAGAGCATAAATTTTAAAGTTGACATACTGTATAGATTCTATCTTTCCGTGTAAGAGAACGTGGATCCCATAATTTACATTGATATATCCGAATTTTGTCTCACTGGCTTTTGTAAGGGCACATATACGATAGCAAATAAGCATAGGAAGTAACAACATGTAAGATATTAGAAATAGGCTTAAGAATCAACGTTAAAATTCTTGAATTAATTTAAAATGTGTAAAATCAACTTGTGACATAGTTTTAATTCGCTAGCAAAGGAGAGGTGAAAGTCCATAAACACACGCGCTAAGCTCACAGGGTTCCGGCTAAACTTCAGAAAATAGAAAAAGACAGAAACAGCGGTCCATTTCCTGGAACTCGTGGGATTGGTAAAATAGAAAAGGAAACACATACTTAGAGAAGGACAGAGACATTCGGTTTTTCTGGATAAGTAAACAGGATGCGCGACTTCAGAAATTTGGCACATTTTATTGTCATAGTAAGTCATGAAACACTACCTAAAGATCAATGGAAATTGTAAAAAACAAAGGCGCGAATTCTGGCGTCATTGGAAAACAGATAAAAGGGAGGGAGGCCCCGAGCTTACACGACTCTCCGAGATACTCTCTTGACATTAGTTTTCGTGCTACCACCGTAGCAACCGATATTAGAATTAGTGATGTAATTAAATTGTGCAACCACGTGGAAGATGCTGCGTATGTGGGTGGGAAGATCGTGTAACGAATTAGCTAGGTCCACAGAATAACAAAAAATGATAGCGGGAAGGTTTAAGCACTTCTTCATAAGGAAAAATTGCTAGCCGCCTGAATAGACATAATTCTCTTCAGTAAATCAAGGTTATGGGAAAAACAGTTCATTATTTTGCCTTCATCCACAAAATTCCAGAGTTATTATCTAACTAGATAGGATAGGAATTCTTTCCTCAGCTCTTCAACTGGCAGCGGGCAAGAACGTCTAGAAAACAGCGGAGGCCCAGGAGGTACATGAGCCTACATGTACTCTCGCCACACTTTGATACGTTTGTTTCACAGATCGAACAGAGTAGCAATATTGACTCTCATTAAATATAAGTTCTTATAGATTTACAATTGCTTTTTTCACAATGGTTTGTACTGAGTTACGAAATATTGTGGCGCGATTGGTATCCGGAGTGACGAGGAATGAAATTTTATGAAGTGAATGCACAAACGAGCACAGAGCACTTGAATTATCTAGTGTTTATATCTTTGAGGAAACTGTGGGAGAAATTTTATCACACCAACTGACCCCACAGTATTTGTAGCGAGACAGAATAACCAAAAAGAACATATAAAGCCATTAACAAGACTATATATGCATATGCAGTATTGTACTAAATTTGAGTGAGCAGGAATTTTCAAAAGCTTGCACTTTTTTCCAGTTGAGTGGATGAATTCAGTGGCTTTTCCTCTTTTCCCTAGTCGAATCAGTTTTGAAGAAACATCAAGCCTACTTTTGATCAAGCGTTAAAATCTGTTCCTTTCAGCCGGTAGACTAAGCTATTAATTTTACGAAAACATAAGATTTAAAGCTGTTATACATAAATATACAGAGCATTATGTTTCAGTTTCCAGGAAGTTTCGTAAATAGCAGTGCACCATTAGTCAATTCTACCTTTTTTTGTCAAGGACAGTAGAACAATAGATATTTCGAAGAATTAGACAACTGAAAAATTCAATGCCATACACGGGATTTGAACCACGGATTTTCCGATTTGCTCTAACCACCTGAGCTACCATGGCAGTATCCCAGTACGACATTAAATTCCCCAACTGACTCGCATTTTTCCCGTAAACCACAAAGAGATCTCAAATTGTTTTGAGATGACGTAAGCTAATGACAATCTACAATGTTGTAAGTACTTTAAGTCTCGGGCTTCATGGTTTAACCATTATTAAATTTGTCTTCCACACAAATCCCAACTATAGCAATGAATTTTTCGTCGTTTGATTCTACCTTTCCAACTTTGTCCTACACACGGCTTGTCCTACACATAACATTTTGTTCTACAATAACGTGAATACGAGTTCTGCCTTGCACGTGCTTGCAAAATGAGGCAATCGGAAGCTGTTAGGCCGTAGCAAAATGCAGCGAAACCATGGGATCCTGCCATTTCTAGATTTAATCTTCTGGTTAATGTGTGTATATGAACTCGTATTTCTATATTTACATATTACATTGTAATTTCTCCCTCTACCAACGGAATCCACTCTAATATTTCCAAATCTAGCAGCTAATGGTTTACAAAGAATTCTTGACTGCTCCATCACTTAATTACAACAAATAATGGTATAGGAAATGCGGCTTACTAAAGTAGTTGTTAGGAAAAGTGTTACTAGGAAACTTAGTTTAGGAAGAATGGAATGGGAAAAATATATTAAAAATCATACTTTTGTTTCACACTTCATTATTTCTATTCTTTCTTATTAAGTTTTTCAGTTGACATAACCGTAGTATTGACGGATTTCACAAACAGTCAAAATATTTCTCTGACGAAGTATTTATTGTTGACGTTCCTCTTATCCAGCTTCTCAGTTGTCAAAGCGTCATGATGACAATTTCACAAAAAGGCAAAAGTTTTGTTGACGGATCGTCTGTTAATTGTGTTCCTACTACAAAAAATATACCGAGTGAGCCTTCTCAGCCTGCGGATTGAGAAGTTATACAGTCCCAACTCTGTACCGGCTATGCCGTAAACACTGTCCACTGCATCGCGCCGTATCAATTTCGGCCGAAATGACTGTTTTATACTGCTATACGTGCAGTGGATTGTACTCGTAGCGCAACAGTGTGCGCGTTGGTCTTCAGTGGTGAAGGTCCTAGGTTTAAATACTGCTACTTGAGGGTACTTTTTATGTTTAGTAAATTTAACCAGAACTAATAGTGTGGAATGGAAGTGTCGTTTCACTTAATTAGTTTAATTACAACTGTAGTCCTAATCAGTGAGCTGGTGAATGTGGTGTTGCACCTGCATTACGTATCGTGTGTAAAATACAGGGTTGCCTAGTTATCAATCCGCAGGATGAAAAGACTCGCGCGGTATATAATATAATTTCATGGCAGAGTTAGCAAACATTGCGGTGCGTTGAATGAATACATTTATTTCAATTTAAAGATATGGATGTTCGAGTTTTAATTATAAACACGCATACTGGAGAAGAGGAAATTGATTCATTGTTTTAATAAAAGTCCAGTGGAGTAAAAAAAGTACATCGGAGTAACAACTTAGAAAATTACAAAATACAAATCTACTGATAACGTGACCGAGCTCATAGTTATACTTCACTGTATTTCCTAAAGAACATTCAGAAATAAATAATAAATACGTGAACAATCCAATAAAATACGTATTACAAACACTCAACAGAATTTACTTAGCTGTGTTCACACAGTTCGTTACGACCAGCACTTTCAGACCCGAGCTTCTCACCTTTAGCAGAAAATTGCCTAAATCTTCCTCTTCTCTGATTACTAGTAACGTCCAACAAGTCCATCGCCTCTATTCTATGCGTAATGGTTTTGTGGTAAACGCTTGCTTCTCCATTCTTCCGTCCTACAGATCACCGAGAGATGCACTTGCAACACAGATTGCACAGTTACTGGAGCCATTTCTATCGGCGTTCTTATCTATCATTGTTAAGGAAGAACGCTAAGACACAGGGTCAGGAGTACAGATATAAGACAGTGACTTAATATTGCAACCGGTATTATTGAGGACATTCAACATATCTGCAAGCAGAATGACTCCTGATCGCCTACCGCGGCAAAATGTCATTTTTAGATCGCAGGGAAGACGGGATGCTAGAAAACCCAGAACACGTTGGAGACAACAGTTTTAATAATTCATTAGCTTCGGAGCGGGTTTTTAAGGACACACTCTTTGATATGGAGGAAGAAGAAGAAGAGAGACAAAGAAGCGTGACGAGGCATTGACTTAGGTGTTCCAATGCGATGTTCGTATTGTTAGGTTGTAATCCTTATTTATTTATTAGATTTCTACTTTATGCATATTGCAATTGTAACAATTTTGCGTCGTTTATCTTCTTTTAGAAACCGAATTCTTTTGTAACTTTTAACGTCCTTTACCCGCGTTGGTCACATTGGATGGTGAATGAATGAAAGAGTGAAACGATGCTCAGATGAACCCGGAATCCATAATGCTCATTTACCCGACAATTGTTTATTGAGAATAAAGGAAAATTTCGGAAAAAGATTATAAAACAAATTCGAATTTGGGACCTGTTTAATGCGAGAAAGGTACGCAACCTTCAAATCGTGCAGTTGGCCGTAAACCTATCTTATAGATGCAAGTGAACCCAAGAGTTTAAGATGTTGGCATGTCACCAGTATTTTAATTCCTTATTTAGGACAGCATGTGGTAACAAGATTTTCTACTGAACCCTACTCGGTGCCAAAAAGAAGTACAGAGATAAAATATCAATTATACTGATTTTTTTGGTGTTCCATTTATATCACGCATTTAAAGCTATGGTCATATCGGCAGACTTTCACCTTTGGAACACATTGCCTTATTGACAATGGTGTCAACTCATATGCACTTGTCGCTGGAATTTTAGATTTCTTTGAGTTTTGTATATTAGATCACTCACACATACTTCCAGAACTCTGAGGAGGATAGGGAATAATCTTGGCTAGAGAAAAATTCCCTCCCCAGTCGGAGATCGAACCCGGGACTCGCACAGCAGGCCGGTGCTCTATTTATGCTGCCTGTTTCACTGCTACTGACTCTTTGTGGGTTATTACAATGTTTGCGGTGTTTCACTTAAAATCTCCGTGTAGAATAATTCTACTGTACTTAATAGTAATGGAACATTGCTAACCTGCTCATTTAATAGTTAAAATGCTATGCAGATAACATAAATTAGGTATACCCACATGCTTTTATCTCAGAATTACAGTGAGAATTTTGAAAGAAACGTAATTAACTCTCGTGAATCACTATAATGGAATTTATAAATAAATTATAATTGCATGTAGCTTCGTACGTCATTGATCATAAAAGCAGTATATATAGTACTTTTGCTTTATTTTATTTCAAGCTAGGTTTGCTTGTATTTCGAGATACTCTACTTTGGACAGGCAGTTTTGAATTGTTTATCCCTCTTTCTTCAATATCTGCGACATTTTTCTGTCCAAACTCTATAATATAATGGTTGGCAAGCCAGTCTCCTTGATTCCTAAAACATATTTGCATTTCATCTTATATTATAAAGGCACTTATTCCGTTGGCACAAGATACTAGAAAACATCCTAAATGACCATAAATACGTTGGGCTTTTTTCAGAAGATAAATTAGAATTATCTTCCTCAGAAGATTAAGGATAATAACAAATTAAATTTCATTGCGACTTTCAACCAAGGTGCAAGGCAAAAATTTTATGGTTTCTGGGCTTCTTGCTGTCTGGATGTCAGGCTTGGAACAATAACTGGGAAATGAATTAACAGAGTACCTGTGGGATGAAGTAAGAGAGTAATTACTGTGAATGGTTAGCAATCAATATCTTATGGCACAGGAGGTGTAATATAATTCAGTATTCACCATATCGCTATGTAGGGGGGTGGACCAGGAAACGGAGTTAAAAGGCGTCCTTCATTAAAGTTGTATTATTTAATCTCGCTCTTCGCCCGGCTGTACGTTTGAGTGTCATTTTTTGTCAATAGCTAATTTTTACAGGTTAGTTTATTAATAACAATAAAATAAGTAGAGTACAAGTAGGAGATATAACAACAAAGATTACAAACGAGATTCTTTGGGAAGAAAACTGAAACATTTAATTAATTTTTTAGTTAAAAATACGTTGCACTAAAATTCTGAATTGCTAAAAGAAGCCTCGAGTAACTACTGGCACAACATATCAATTTAATCTTTATATAAATAAGTATATAAACATACAATAATATTGTCCACTATTATAAAGTTTCAATCATGATAAAACGAATATGTGTACTGTTTCATCATACGAAATTTAACATCCCTTTTTTTCAAATCTTAGATAACTAAGGCAGAGGATATATTGCATTACACCCGAAACTTTAATATAGAAATTTCATTACAAAAATATTTTGAGGTCCCCTGATTAAAAATTGGGACTTTAAAAATCTAGAGAATATTAAAAATAAGCTTTCAATAAAAATCTTGTATCTAACTCAATCACATTTTATGGACGCAAGGCAAAGTTATCGAAAAACTAATCTAAAATAACGTTTTTCAGGAAGTCTGTTTTCATTTGTTATTTTCTCAATAAAGTCTGATTCTGGTTCTGATTAAAACAAAATGTGTATCTTGGATGCCCTATGAACTAATCATCATTATTATTGAAAATTCTATAACTGGGCAACCATAAGAGTCAGATTATTAGAGGAAGAAAGGTTGTAAAATATACAGTTAAGTAAAGTAACTTTTCTCTCAGCATTAGACATTTCCGCAATGTTCATTGTGAACTTATCACAGATTGAAGTTTACCTAAGTTCAGTGTTGCATATATTAGGACGGATTCATCAGGAGCTGCTTACGAAGATAAACACATTCAGTTTCCCGTAGCAACCATTTATGAAGCACGATATAAATATATTTTTGAAATGGGTAATTTGCTTTCTTCCCATGGATGCTTTATCAGAGGGGCATATGTTATAGCAACTTGAAATATAACAGCTATATATTGATATTGCTTATTGAATATAACCAAGCTAATGTTGCGTAATTGAAACCATTACTAGGCAAGCAGTTGTCGGAGTTAAGTTTTACAGAGGAATCATTTTGCATATGGGCAATGTGATATAGTACAGCATACATAATATGAGGTGAGAATCAACAGAGAAAAGTATGATGGTGGCACACATCAAACTTTTATTTTCTTTAGATGTTTGCGGATATTTTCAGGACCATCAATGAGCCTTCCGTGGTGAAATTAATTCTGGATCATTCAAGAACAACTTCAGACTTTGGTTGTAAAACGTACTTTTTGTGTTTTACAACGGGCTTGAGTATACAGGAGAAAGAGATCTTAGTGTCACAACCATTACAGAACGGACAGAGATTCTATTCACCGAGCAAGAGAAGAATTGGCAAACAAAGAAGTAATAAACATCAATTTCCTCTTCTCCTGAACGTAGTGCTTCAAGTATGTCAAGTATCCTTTATGTAAGAATTCTTTAAATGAAGGATACTATTTATTAAACATATAACAAGGAGGCAAATCGTTTATTAATGTATTTATTAAACATCAAAGTAGAGGATGGCCCAAACGGTATATACTTAGGCTAACATTTTTACTTTATCTATTACTTATCTATAATACGTAGAGAAATAAATGCACACCTGCCTGCTGTGCGAGGGGTCCGGGTTCGAATCAGGGCTGGGGTGGGAATTTTTCTCTAGCCAAGATTATTTTCTATCCTCCCCCGAGTTTGGAAGTATGAATGAGTGTGTGAATGTATGTGTGTATGTGATCTAATGATTTAAGAAAACCAAAAGTACAAGAAACCCAAGGACAAAGTTACACGAGTTAACACCATTGCCAATAGACAATAAGTTCCAAAGGAAAGGCCAACGATAAGACCAATGTAGTTAAGGGCGGGGTGTACCTACATGGAACTAAAAGAACAAATGCACTCCACTCAAAAGTTCTATACTAAGATTTCACCAGAAATACACGCTTTGAGACTCCTTGAATAGAAAAAGGTCCTTGTGTATGTCTGGGAACAACATAACTAAAAAACGAAAAGTCGGTTAAATATTAAACTTATTAAGTGCGACACGAAGCTTTTCAAGAAAATCACCCCACCCTAAAGTATCTTTTACATGGAAAATTTTTCAAAACTTGAATTTTCTGAATACTCTTCATTCTGAATGACTTTTGCGTAATTGGTAAACCGTAAGAGACAGAAAAAAATTACTACACAAAAATTGTAGATTTCGTTAAAGCATACAATTTATGTCAACCTTTTTTTTATCGTGGAGTTAACCATTTCCGATATATTGTTTGCTATTGGTTTGCATTTTCAGGTACTTATCTTTCTACAAATAAGTCGCTATTCGTTTTTCTCTCGTGGTCATGCAAAGGGCACGGAATTTCAAAGCCAACACATGCCGATCCGTTCTTTAAAAATTTGGCTTTCGCTTTAGCTTGCTATATGTTTTTCTTTTGTTTAATGACTTAACGGACGTAGATTACGGTGAATGAATTAAATGCGTGAAATGATGCTCAAATGAACCCGGTCCATAGAACTTAGAGTTACCCGACATTCGTCTTTTCAGGATAAGGGAAACCGCCGGGAAAAAAAGTTCATTCTAAAAAGTTCAAACTCGGGCCCTCTTGAAAGTTACGACATGTAACACCTACACCATGGAGGTGTACTAGAACAGTTCATTAAGTCATGTGAACATAACACATCAAATTTCTATCTCCCACTTTGGAGAGTGGGCGTGGTTCAAATACAGTCGGATCAAAGACGTTACAATGTAGCTGTAGCATTTTATGTCCTCTAGCTTCTTTTATGTTTTCGTTTCATAACACCTGATTAAGTTATTTGTTATAACGTTAAAGTTATTTGTTAAAATTACCTAAAGCGTCTCCCGCGTTTTCTAAAGACCCGAAATTATAAATATAAACATTCGGCTCTTAAGGCACCATCTCATCATCCCTGTAAACATGAGATATTGCAAAGACCTGAAAGTATATTAAAAAAATGTGTGATACATTCACACCAATGTCTCCACCCTCTATCGTTTATTAGTGGGTACACAAACTATTGTTACTAATTATTATTTTTCTATCACTACATTTTAATCCATATAAACCTTTGCAGAAATAGATATATACACATTTCGTTGTTGATATAAAAGGTTCAGCGATAGTCAAATTTTTAAGAACTGGACGGTATACATTGCCTTAAAATTCCATACTGCTTCCATGCAATGGCGAGCAACCAAATAAATAAATAAACAAATAAATAAATAAATAAATAAATAAAATCTGAATATACTATCCCGACACCTTGGTTACTACACCGGGACATACATTCAAACTTTACATTTATTCTCATAAACACATTTACATTTTAAGTTACATCAATTTTTTCAGATAGAATAACTACAAACTGCACAATGTCTGCAAAATAATAATACTGATATAATAATAAAAATAAATAAAAGAAAGAAAGAAAAAAAAAGAAAAACAGCGAAGGCGTAAAACTTAATTAGAATTCTAAATTCTATATTTATCTACAATTGCTAGAAACCAACAAACTTAGCAACTGGTAATCAGCTACTATCTATTCATATTTAACTATGTTCACTGGAAACCAGCGAAATTGTACTGGTAGCCAGCACACAACCGTCTACTAAACTACTAATCATTTTAATAAATTTATTTATATTTATATTTTATTTAAAAATTTTCTTAATTAAAATGTTTTATAAAGTTAATGTTATCCATTTATAATATTCCATTGTCCTCATAGCAATTATTTAACTTATAGTAGTTCAATATCTTATTTAATTCATTTATATCTTTATTTATACATTTATGTTTGTTTATATATTTATTTACCGTATACCATTTTATTTAATCTGAATATTAATTTTCTATTATTGCCCTTTTAAATTTTTTTATTTATCAACTTTTTAAATTGTATCACTATATATTAAACCTTTATCTCTTTTAACTAAACACTAAACCTTCTTTCTTCTATCACTAAATAAATATCTACTCACTTTTCGAGAATCGCGATCGCAATCGCGAGAAACAACTGAATGCTGACAGGAATCCAAGGGACTGGACAAATAATGAACAATTCGAACAATTACTAACAGATATCACGGAAAAGGCTAATGCCAAAAAAGGTTATTTGAAATAAGTTGCGTGTTTTAAAGAGAACTACATTTCTTGTGTAAAGTTTTCGTCTATTGCTTAACCTTTACCAGTTATATAAGATTATACAAAATTCCTTCAGAATGAAGAGTACTTCAAAGGCTACTCCCAGAAAATTCGAGATATAAATTTCATTTAGCATGTAAATATAATTAATATATGGTATGTAATTAAAATCGTTAGGCATTATTTTAGAAAATCAAATATTTCGAAAAATCTTCCATGAAAAGAGGAATGTGGGTGGGAGGATTTTCTTGAAAAATCTTCATGTAGCACCTTTAAAATTTACTGAACCTAAATACCAAGTTTGATGTTTATCAAACCTTTCGTTTTTAAGTTATGCTGTTCTCTTTCTGTTACACAAACACATACACATGGAAGAACCTTTTCTAACGGGTTTTTTGGAATTCAGGGGCTTCAAATCATGTATTTTCTGTGAAATCTCGGTATCGAATTCTTGGGTACGTTGTAGAGAAACTAAAAATTAACCAGAGATCACAATTACCTATTATTCACATGAGAAATTAGAAGTTGACATTTAGTGAAACTCTGATTTCATCATTTTATGGCTAAATGCATTCTGATTGGCTATCTTTATTTCGTAGCTGTAGTTACAACCACCAGGATAATTCATGCCTGTTCATATGTCACGTAAATGAGTTCATGTATCACTCGAATGTGGCTGTAATGGAATGTAGCAACGTGGAACGTTGGGTTAATGTGTCGTGTTCACATCTCTTTGCAAGCCCAGATCTAAATCACACCGTTGTAGGATTATAGCAAACATAGTTCCTTTAATGAGTAAAGAGACACTAATCTGGAATTCCTATCAGGAGGCATTTGTTTCCAGTAGTGGCAATCTTATTCTTTTGTAAATGTAGTTCAGTTAATCTAACACTTCTGTAGAGTTAAGGGAGACTAAATGACGAAAATTGTAAAACATATAGTCTTATAAATTGGTTTTTATTCTTTAATTTGATAATACTTTTATTATTGTAGGCGAATACTTTATTTTAAATGTATTTTTGAAAATCGTACTGCATCTGCCATTTTGAATGTGAATTCTGCACATCTCACAGAAAAAATCATAACTTCTGTACTCTTTGGAGTAGAGAGGTAAAGTTTAGCTTATTTTTTAAGGAAATGTTCGTTCTACAGTTGTCACTACTTTTAAATATGATAGCGCAATGTGATGATATTTTTTTCTTTGTAAGCATATATACGTTTTCTCCACAACTTTACTTTAAACAGATTTTTCTCTGAATGCCATTTTCTGTTACAAATGACCCATTTCCTCAAGAACTATTGAAACTAGTTAAATTGATCTTTGATAGATAAAAACATCTCAATTCCGTTACGAAACTACTTCGATGTTTAAAAGCTTGTCAGCCACTCTTTAAGAAATTAAGTGCCGATAAATTTAAATAAAAACATATATAATTAAGTAAATATGCTATCTTTCGTAATAACACTTTATTGCACAAAATTACATCAATGAACGTATAAGGCATGCGTCTATATTCGATAAAAACTTCAGTATGATATCGTAAATAATTTTTCAGATAATGAGTCATGAAGTTAGCAAGTTTAACATTGGCGGAATAGGCCTTTAATCTCCCCTTAAGGTCGAAATTTTACAACGCCTTGGCATGAATCTGCATCAGCACAGCTCCCAATTTCGGCAAGCTACTTGCCGTACAATTCACCAAGACGTCGTAATAAAGAAAAAAATAGATTTAGTAATAGTCAGTCCACTGTTAGTTGCGGTGGGCAAGTATGTACAGTATAGGAGTAAACTTTGGCAGACAATTATTGGCACGACAGGAATATAAATGAAAAGAAACACGTAAGAAATTGCGACTACTTAATCCCCATATACATATCTCTCTCTTATCTATTAAGCACTTTATAGTTATCTCCTATAAATTGCACTATTCATATATAAGCGGTCCTCCATTCCAATTTACGTTAATCAAAATCAAATATTAGTCATAAAAGGAGTCTCAGGTTAGGAAATAAGAATTTAGGTAGAAACAAAAACACTGTTACAGACGTTTAGGTTACAAATACCTCGCGCGGAAAAAAATATCATATGCTTTAACCTTTTCTACTAGATAACGCACTTGGGGAAAATGTAAAGATACAATAGCATCTATTTCGGAAGCGGCTAATGCTGATAAAGCGACATTTAACACAAACTGTATATTGAAATGAGCTCTAAATGTTTCCCTGTGAAAAGTGGCCTGTCGCAGTTCCCTTATTCTTCTGCTTTTTGGGTGTGGAGGGGAAATGAAGTTATGCACTCCATTGTTGCTGGCAGTGTAGGACTTGCCATCAGCATGGCCCTACCCACTAAAACCCTTCAACAGGAAAGGAAGGAGAATATTGAAAGGAAAAAAAATTAAGCTGAAAATACCGCGGTCTTACATAGCACCCGCGTTAATCGAAGAAATGGGCGGGAGCGGGGGAAAGGTAAGGTTCTAGGCTATAAACTGCCCTGACTGCAGCCTAGAAGTTAGGTAACAATGAAGGAAAAGGCTAGGTGAGGATTATTGCCAGTTTCGAGGACTTCATTTACGAGGTGTTTCTTGGTTGCCAACGTTCTCCAGGAGCCGTTGATTTTCTGGTGGAATGACGAACGGCGGTCGGTGATCTAGGTGATCTTGTGGACTGGTGTGATGAGTTGGCTATTGTGTTGGTGGAATCTTGCTGCTAGTGTCGTTCTACAGAGCCTGCAGGCGGGTGGTGATGTCTAGGCATGCTGGCAACTCGTTGGCAATGGTCTGATGATGAAGTTTGGCAGTGGTGATGGTTGCCTACAGCTCCTGTAGCTTCGCTTAGATGGTAGCAGCCAGCGTGTCTTCCAGGGTGGTTAAATGAATAACTATATGCGTACCTCCGCATGAAGGATATGGCTTCCCGTGTCGCCTCTCCGTTGAGGCAGCGGGTGTTGATGTGTTGTTCGACGGCGGATGAATCTCAGTCGGTTGCGTCTGTTGCCTGCTCCTCAGGTTATACACCAAAATTCAGTAATGATGAGGTACTTCACAGAAAACTCAAGATACAAAGTTTGTCATGTCAATGTATCAAGCAAGTGATAACCGAGACAAAACCGATAGATCTATTTTGAGAAGGCAAAATGATTACATATTTTTATTGTTAAGTATTGTTTAGGTTGGGGAGGTTTATTTCAAATCTTTGATAGAAGTATGCAATTTGATGTGTATTCGAGTTTTTCTTTTACTTATGCCATTTACACAGAAATACATATGAGCGAGCGCGCATGGTCCTTCTTCTATTTGTTTATTCTGGAGATCTAAGCAATATAGAATTTTTGTGTTAATGAAATACTTCTTCTGCCTTAGAAGAAGGTAAAATGCTTTGCTTTTACCAAGTTGGCAGCCTTATTTCTCGCATAAAAATCCGTTTATGAATTACTAAGCGTAACAGTGAGTTCAAATATGGCATTTCATATTAACTGGAACTGTGACATCTTTCATTGTTAGCGAATTGCTCTGATGAACTACATTTTGTATGTAAAATTGATCGACAGAGGCGGTCCTAAAAACGTGGTCTGCACGCTCACTGACCTTTGGAGATTATGGTACACCTGAATAAGTCACTGGTTGTAGGTTTAGAAATAAGGTTTTCATTATCTTGTGATGCTCTTTTATAACCTTGGGATCTCTTAAAGAGGCATGGTAAGTTGTAGCACAGGAGAATCCTCTGGAAAGTTTTATTCACTGTGAGTTTACAGTGCATTTTTGCACATACGTTCATAGCATCATTTTGTTTATTGCTGTGCCAACATGAATCCCCCAGGCCTATTCCTGTAATCTATTAACACTTTGTATTATAATGTAATGACTGTAAAGCCGTTACACTCGCTGTCTTAAAGAGTGAAGCACTCTGGTTCATATGAAATGTTCAACAATTTCACTCCGAGTGAAATTAGGAATTAAAATAACGCACTGCTTAATATTCTTACAATTAATATATGTTTGAATTAGTCTATGAAATGAATAAAACATGGGTAGGTCGCTATATATTTAACAAATGTCACCCTTCTGCTTCAACACTAACAACATTTATACAATTTGAATTTATATTATGACACAGGAGATTTCAAATGATTTAACTTGACGTATAATTGATAAGGAGAAGTGTCAAAATATTTATTACGGTTCACATCGGGAACATTTTGTTAAATATACATAACAAACATCACATTAACTTTCTCTCGAAAGTCTCTTTTTGGTAGAAAAAACTACAGTACAACAATCAGCCTTCCGAATCTTGGGTAGCCCCTTTGGCGCTGCACGATGAGTGATCGACCATTACAGCATCACACTTCTGCGTTAGTTATTAAAAGATTTAGTAGCTAGATGGAAACATCATCAATAGTTTACCCTAAGGTATTCCTAGAAATAAATTAGATGGTATTTTGTGCTGGATTTTGACATCAGGTGATAGATATGGTTTCTTCTGTCTCTGTGCATCATGGGATATATGTAGGATTGATGACGCGACGCGATATGACAGTTCAACTTAGCTCTTATGATGTGTGACTGAGCAGTAGTTTATTGCTTTAGGCAGTTTTGTTTCTTCATTCCTGCACAGTAAAACGATGAGTTGTAAGGTTATCCCTCAAAATATTTTTTCTTTTATTTATTTTTTACTTTCTCTACCGCTAGTAAAACAGCTTTTATTTCATAAAGATAACAAGGTATCAAAATATCAGCGGACCCTGAACCAACAAGGCATTTTAGAAGAACTCTTTTTGTGAATGTATGTGCGTTTGTGTTTGTGTGAGCGCGCGCGCGCGCGCGCGTGTGTGTGTGTGTGTAAGTGCAGTAGAACAATATAACCCAAAAACAAGAAGTCGGATGACTATCAGATTTTAAGTCCAATATCTTCCAATGAAATAAGATAAGAATTTTAAGAAATTCTTCTAACCGTAATGGAGTGAAATGAAAGGCGGCACTGCTCCAGGGAGCCCAGAAATTTTACGGTACGCTCCCCCACTAGGGGGCGCCCCGGGAGGAAGGGATGAAGTGAAGTCTCACCCTATACTACCGTTTACATTGAAACAAAATTCGTTATTTTTACAAGGTTTTTAATTTATTTTGATCAAATCATGTGAGATATTTATGAAGATTAAAATCTATACCTTGAATTTTCTGTAATAATGTGAAATCCTCTTGATTCGATTTAATTTGGTATAAATGTGAAACCATTGGAGGTGAAGTAAAACTTACCGAAAGGAACATTGATCCTATTTAAAAGCACATAATGGTATTTCTGTTTCTTTGTAAGAATAAGGGTGTTTGAAATATTCCATGTTGTGTATTTACATTTTTAGAAACGTTAGATGTCTTTTCTTTCCCAAGATCTCGTTACTACGAGTTCTGAATTTAGTTTTCCTTACTTTTGACATAAAAATTTTAATGTTATTTCCTATTTTGTTTGTAACCAAGAATTTATTAATTATTTAAAAGCATTTCTGAACAAAGCCATTGTGAATGACGTAATTTGGATTGAATAATCACTGTTTATGTGAGCGATACTATAATATATAACACACAAAGATGTACTCCTGTTTTTGTCTCAGTACATACCAGTTATTTAACTTTGCACGTATGGCAGATGAGGCAATTTCCGCCCACGTCGTCTGTATTAATACACAAGCTTTTTTACTCTGAGGTTTCATATCGAGTTGGGATATCGTTTCGTTCTTCCATCAGAATTTCTTCTGAAAAAGAAGACATCGTCAGAACTAGAAGGTGGTGTCTCGGAACTAATTGTAATCAAATGCTGAAGTAGTCAACCGCTCCTTGGTAAAAACAGAAACCCAATTAAAGTTTTGTCATTTAGTTTTGTGATTTAAAACATTCAACTCATGTTTAGTATTTCGAATGCTACGTCATTGTAGTTGAACCTGGTGTGTTTATTTTTAAACGGAAACATTGTACCCTTTTCATCAATACTATATTACATTTCAGTTTTCTGCTTAGAAGAACTGCGATAAAAATAAAATTATTTATAGCATTGTCATTGTCATCGCAGATTTTTTAAGACAGAGAATGGTATTGCAAAACATTTCTAAACAGAAGTTATTAATACAGAAGTTGAGCATTTTGAACAGGCGTAATATTTCATAAAATCGATAAATATGCGCTTTGAAACTTAATACACGAGTAATAAATATACACGATGATTCATAAAATAACTAAAAAAATAAATAGATCTTAATTTGTTTTATACACGTATCAAACAAAGAAAAATGTCCAAAAAATACAAAAGTGAGTGCAGGAAGTTTTCTGGTGGATGTACAACATGTTTATGTAATGTAACATTAAATAATCTGATTTCCAGATGACTCATTTCATTTTATCCCTGTTTTAAGGTAAACAGTATTGCTGTTAGCCTTTGTGAAACCAAAGCCCGTTACTATGGTTCAATTACAAAGCTTTGTTACGATCATTAAAAAGGATTCAATTCATGACTATTATAATAGTATCTACTTTTTAAGAGATTTTATTTTCATAATATTTCTGAAAGTACCACATTTGTATGTTTTCATACAATTCTAGTTCTAGAGCGCTACCTACTACCTGTGAATGATGATGATAATAATAACAATAATAAAATGTTGCACTAAGATGTTAATGTATTCTGATGTGCTACATTTAATATCGAATTCATTAGCAAGTCATCTGTACTTCGCTGTCCTTTACTTTGTAATGCGCTGAAATTGTCTAGGCGATGCTAGTCCATATCCTCTTATGTGTTATTACATAAGCTGCATCTAGGTGATATGAATACGTTGACTCAATACAGGTGGATTGCTAAGCAGATATTACCTGTTGTTAGCCTAAATTGTGCACTGTTTTGCGCTCAGTTTTGGTATGCATCCTGGATTTAGCAGGATTTCAGAATTCCCACTTTTTTCGTTGCAAGCTGGAGCTTAATGTTGTTTCCGTCTTGAGTGCTTTATTATGGCGTTTGATTGAACTGAAATATGTCGATTTTGAGGCTGATAATTGTTTTATGAAGGATCCTTTCTTACCCAGGAGTTCCGTAGTGGGAGGGTATGCACTGGAGAACAATAAGCTTACTGGTATTGAGTTGAGAAGACGTTGTCATTCTTTTGTGTCAGAATATTTTGGCCAACAGATTGCATAAATAACTGTTCTTGAATTTGAAAGATCACTACAGTTTGGGTGTAGCTTCCTCCACGTGTCTTCAGAACTCTTACCGATTTCTCATAATGTAGAATTGTTTTCTTGTAGAGGTAGCCTATGATGTGTTAATTTTGCATTAAAATTCTCAGAGATACCACTGGAATGGTTTTAATTACTCCGGTGATTATTCATAATCATAACAAATATAGGTCCAAAATTGTCATTATAAATAGCTGTCATACATAATAAAAACGCAAACAAAGCACTAACGCTATAATTATATCGGATTATGAAGTCCTTCTTCGGGTTAAGAGAAACAAACACACTATCCAGGTAGTGACAGCTGGCGGGAGTAAAGCTAACCTTTCGGTGTAACATTTTTTGGCGAAATATAATATGACCAACATTTTTGGGTGTGGAGTTATAAAGCCAGGGCAAACCCAATTGCTTATAAAAAACGTACTGTTAGAAATCTTGCACTTAATGACCCAATAACTTTAACAACTAGTAGGTATTTAAAATAAATAATCACGTGAGTAACAAGACAGCTAAGGATAACATCATTGGTAGGTAATAAGACAGTGTAAATCATGTAATAACTAATATACAACATACTATAATGTATAAGGTAAGTCAGATTAACAGTTCTTTTGAAACAGTCCTACTTGACACTATTGATTCTTAAGAGGATGCCGAGTCACACATTCTTCCTACATGATCTTCCCATGACAGCTTACAATATACTCCTAAATATGTGTGGAACCAATCTGAGAGATTTACCGTTGCAATTAAAATCTACTTTTTCTATTACTATACAAGCGAAAAGACTTGATACACCATAAATTATCTTCAGACCAATTATTTAGGTTAAGTTAGGTTACTATCCAGGTTCTTTCTTAGTTGTTTGTCATGTTTGTGCTTATTTGATAACCAGACACTCATAGTCTTCACTTTGGTTGTCTCCAGAATTCCAAGAACTTCACTTGTATAAATTTAAACAACCTTGGGCTGAAAACTGTTCCTTGAGGTTCTGTATTTTCTTGACCGTTAAATGCTTCCTTTATGTAATGGCTGTTATGACCTATTCATCGTCGAATGATTCTCTGAAACTAACTTGTTAGGTGTTATTAAATTATGAGGGTTTATTTTGCAGACAACATGCGTTGGTATCGGCAAAATCATGACTTTACTGATGACTGGTGAGAGAAATTGGGTGATATATGTTAATATCATATGCTTGTTTATTTTACCTCAGAATTTGTATTATAATCGCCTTCTTCCATGCTACCGAAATTGAAATGATCCACGAGGCCCCGGATATTTTATGAATTATAGGTGGATTTTATGAGGTCTCCGTCTGTTTTAGCCAGCAATTGCACCCTGGACAACGCTACATTGTCTACCTACTGTTGAGATAAATCTTTTAAATAAAATTCAGGAGCAATCTCGCACAATCAGTTCTCCGGTTTGGGATATCTACAAAAGACATTTCTTAGCTCCCTGCCACCTTAAAATCCTCACTGCAATACGAGTGGTTATTACAAAGAAAATGCATCATAGATATAAACTGGTTGAAGTTCGAATTGTTGAAGAGGGTCAACATTACAAAATATATGGCTGCTACAATTTCCATAGCAGTGTTTTTGATTTGAACTTCATATCAATTAAGACAAAAACCATTCTGACTGCAACATACATTCCTCTCTATGGGAATATACAGACATCAACGTTACAAGCAAAGTTTTTGAGGATTTTATACATTCCTCCATGATGAAAGTAGCAACATCCAAATGACACTGCCACCTTTATACATAACAGGGATCAGGTCAAACCCTGGTATTTTATTAGTATCCTCAAATATGATGGAACTTTAAACCAGACGCATCATGACCAGTGGGATGATCACCAAAACGAAGGAAACAGAGCTTATAATCAATAGAATAAGGCAGCTGAAACAAACAGGAAACTGTTCGAAATTAAGAATAAGATTAAGGATATAACCAGATGGAAAAAATCAGAACATCCCGGATCAGGACAAAGAGTAATTATTGCATGAATTAAATTGGATGAAACATCTGAAAATGCCTAATTAGAACGCACGTCTTGGAACTTCATGAAAACAAACTTGCTTGAATACTCTAATAAATTAAAACAAGCGGGCGAAGCAATTTTAAAACAAAACATCACTTCTCCCGATAAGCTAAACAAATTATTCTGCTACTTGAATTTATGGGAAACTAAGAAATACATACCCAGAGGAATAACCAGGAAATACAAAAGCGTTTGGTTTAACATAAATCTTGAAATTAAACAGAAACTTAGCCAGAAGGAAAACCGAAAAGTTTGAACAGATGTAACTGCATGGAGAAGGAAAGCCGTAAAGGTTTAAAACGAATTACTTAAAGTCAAACAAACAACTTAAATAATGATTTTATAATGAAAATAGTTTACAAAAAAGACAGAAATAAAGTTCACAAATATATCAAAAAACGAATATGAATGCAAATAAAGAACGTGTCCTACATAATGCAACCTGTGATAAATACATTGCAGAGACTTCAAAATATCAAAAAATAAAAATAAAATACAAAGAAATATATCCCAAAAAGTTAAAATTGCTACTAAAGATACCAGAAACCTCCTGTTCATATTACACTATACCTTAATAACCTTATACCATTAGAAAGTTAGTTTGACAGAATCACGGAGCGGTTTTGAAAAACCAGAGTCTTTGTTTGTGTAAAATATTCCACAAACGTCACTATGCAGTTTTTGTTTCACACCGATATTATGTTGAACATATACATTACTGAAACACTACAACTTAATTGATTTAACGGCAATCTGATTAACAATAAAGCCAGAGCTGCCAAAATAAAAGGTACTATGGATATTGAGCTGAGCTTTGAAAATTAACATGCACAGAAATCAGTAATTTTGCTTAAACCATACGTCAGATAATATTATAGCGTGCTATGTAAGTTGGCAACCACGAGTTTTCGAGAGAATTTGTAAAATACACCTTCATTGTGTGCAAGGCCAAGAAAATGCGCCTTCAAAATCACAATAAAATATTTAAATTTCTTGTTGTCTGTGTTTGCTAGCACGTTCGCTGGAAAGAAAGGCAATAAAAATTAGTGCAGTTGTCTTTGTAGCTTAAATACCCAGCATGTTTGTGTTACGATAAAAGGTTCTGCATCCAGTAATATGTAGGATACTTTTCTTCCATTTTCTTCCTCCTTGCATCACTCTCGAATGCATGGAAACGTGCCGATATAAGAAATGTGGTTAGCAATGGGATATCAAAATACTTCTATTAGTCCTTATCTAATTCCAGCAATTCCCTTGTGTTCTGACAGCTCACGCTTAGCCCTTGTTCGCGGTAGGTGGTTGCAAATGTCATATGAACTAATGAGATCAAGATAATTGAAATATAAAGTTTTAAATTCTGGTAGGCTGAGAAACCAGTATTCAGAAATAATCATATACACGCATTTAATCTATTGAATGTTAGGTTATACGATTAAACTTAATTGCATTTGTTTGGAACAGTTCTCAATTCTAATATTATAAACAGGAAAATATGTGTTAATACGCATGTATGAGTGTGAGAGGGAGAGAGAGAGGGAGATGAAAGATACTCACTCAAGTGATTCTGATAATTCTTTCGCCATTGAAAAATCCAGTTCCTACCGACGAACATGAGCTACAACACATCCAATTTCAACTCCTGAATGGCTTAAAGCTTAAGAACGGATTTATAAGCCTTGATTATTAGATTACGTACACGTTAGAGTTATCATAGCATAGAATGGTTTTGACTTCTGAAGTTGTTACTTCACGGACAATAGTGTAAAAATCCCAAAGCTATGGAGGAATGCTAAGCAAGCAATACAGAGCGAAATATAGAACACTCGGGACCTACATTTATTTGGCATTTTATCAAATAATGCAGACATGTGTAATGAAGCAGTATGAAAACTTTGGATAACCTTTATTTAAATTATACTTCATAATTACCAACTTATACATAAGTATATACATAATTAACAACTGAGAAGATTATTTTTCTATAGATTATACGTTATATTATACCAGACCCATAATTTTTAAACTGTTAGTTTGGGGTTCGGGTGGCAGATTTTTCATGTCAGCCAGTTTCGTCTCTTATTTCGTTAAACGTTGATGTTATACTTTCTGTTAATGTGAAAATTTTTGCTTACATTTGTTGGTAAATCATTACGAGATCAAATTTCACCTACCGTGCGTATCTAAAAATTACTTGATCGTTTGGTTAATTATTTCATAGGTAAAAGAAACCGTCTACATAAACTTCCAGGATTTGAAATATTTTAGGGGGAAGTTAACGAGTTGAGAAATATAAAGCCTGCAAGCGCTTTATTTGTATTGCCATGAATACTAGGGTACATTTTAGTTTATTATTATGATATTTTGGGTTTTATAAACTTATAGTTCTAAAACACAAAAGCGTCTTTTAAATCATTGTACAATAATTTTATAAAAATGAGGGTTGGGGGTAAATGGAATTAATTAAAATGTCATTCGAGATTTAAAACACTATCCATGCAATTTCGGATAACCCAGCTAGTAGATTTATTTTAAGTTTAAATTATAACGCACATGATGGAAAAAGCATTATGCGAAATTAAGGAATGTAAAAATAAATTTTATAAAATACAGAAATATAGCAATGGAGATTTTCGTGGAAAGATATTGTATTTTAAATTAGTTTATTCAAATATTTTATAATCTCAATAAGAAGTCAAGAAGACAAGGCATTATTAATAGTAATAATAATAGTAATAATAATAGTGATGATAATAATAATAATAACAATAATAATAAATTCACAGTTTCAGCCCGTCTAAATAGCGTCTGGTTACGCTCAGTACTACATGTTTTTCATGAATAATACCATAAGCTTATTCATCAATAGTTTCGAAAGGCAAAGAATAGATTTTTTTTATTCCCTTCGAAAGTGATAACATGGCACATATTTTACGAAGCAGCCTTTTTCAGTCCCTAATTTTAAATATTTCAATAAGTTTCCACTTCGACTTAGAACTGGTTTTTATACACATGTAATTTTTTTGTGTGCCGGGGATTACTTCAAACCAATAAAAAACTGTTTTCATCAAGGGGTAGTTTTGTGAACATCTAAACTGTATTCACTCTTAGGTTAATCCACACCAAAATAAAATCCAGGTGACCAGTGCACCGTTATAACGTATCCTTCCGCCATTCGCACCATACATACTGTCATTTTCACGACCATGTGACTAAGTAAAGGCGGCACGTAATACAAAAAGAACAGGGTCCGACAACTTAAATGATGACTAGCATATTCTGTTAGGGTTGAAGCTGATAAGATTGATATTTGCAACAAAATAAATATTTGTACATATAATAATTAATTCTAAAAGAAACGAGTGAAAAAGAATGTAACAGGTATGCGATATCTTACATTTGTTCGCTCGCTTTATCAACTGTTGGCGGCTTATTTTTAAAAAAGAAATTCTATATTGTTATATGATTTGTATTCTTGTCACATTCTTGCATCGCGTATTTCACACGCTTTCTGTTTTTCCCGCGTGTAACCACTTTCCCGTTTCAGATTTTTCTTAACGAGCACTGTTTATACTTGTACTCGAAACACCGATGGACTCAGAAGTTAATTTCACCTCTTCTATCACGGGAAGTGTTAGATATTTCTTACATAACTAACAATAAACTTCATCTATTGTTTTTTCACCACTAGTTAATGGTTTTCCCGCTTATGCTTTACGTAAGTCGACGAAAACGCAAGCGCAAATCACCCTCCGCCATGATACTAACATACCCGGATGTCAGGTCTTATATGAATTGCATGTTGGGACTTGTAGCTCTGTTTAACGGTACAAATTAGCGTTAATTAGACTTTTAGGTATTTGTATAGAATATTAAACCATTCAAGGATAAATTCATTCTAAAATTTAGATTATTAACATGGGACTACCTTCCTGCACGCATTGCTACAGTGTTGTACCAGAGTGCACTGTTCTCGTGCGTTTGTTTTGGCGCGGATCAACCTAAGAGTGAATGCAGTATAGTGTATTTCTGCCAACATTAGGCATCGGAAAACATAACAGAACACCAGGTGTACAGCACGTCGCTGTGCCTTCGAATGTACCGCGTATCTTAGCTTGATGTGAGATTAAGGTTTGTCTGAAATGCATTTAGTATGCCTCTCTGAATCCAGCTAGGATACAACTAGGACGTCACACTAGATCTAAGCACAAAACTAAAGCGAGAGAGAATTGTATATAATGAGTTTTGCGCCTGTGGAACCTGACAATCAACTGCAGTTCTGTTGTCCTGCGGGAAGACTACTAAGTACAAGGCAAGATGCAATGGGAAGCACAATTAACTTATGTACTTATGCTACAGTTCGAGAAGAGTTCTGAGAACAATATATTGTTATATGCTGGGGTGAGGGCCAAAAGGTTTCCAGCAAACTATTAAACGTTAATCATCTCAACATGCACATGGGGAAACATAGCACAGACACTGCGAGAGGACCAGGACCTTGATATTCACATTCCGATGTAGACGTGGGGTTTTGTAACAAATTACACAAGTTTCACATCACTCACGTTACCTGTGGATTATTAATAAAGTAATTTGTGGCCCTACATTACATACACAAAGGAATAAAGGATTGAGGGGAGATGCCTCACATACACGCAACCTACACCTTACACACCAACTCTCAGACTGACGCTTACACATAAATAAAGTAACGCTAACATCTATCCCCCCTCCAACTCTGGCTAGGCTCGCCATGGTGTGTCATGCCAGATGGAAATTCAAACACAAGCCGAAAGAAATACTAAATTATCCCAACAATGCTGTCACCAATGCTACGCAATAATGTGTCTGGCATGACAATACCTACTAATACGCCACAATATTCGTAGTGGAAATCTGCCAATGCTTTGAAATACTGCCATAGATACGAGATACCGTATTTTGGAAGCAATTTAAAAGGTTACGTTACTAAATCATTGGGTGGTATTAATAAAAATGAGACTAGGGAGAATAAACTAACAAGTTTAAGCATTATATTTAAGTTTAAACTCAGAAACATATGAATAAAAGTTACCGTAGTATAAATTCACGCTAGAAGTTTATAGTTGTTAATTAACATAGTTTAAATTGGCATTGTTGGCTAGAAAATACATTGTCGTGGATCGTTGTTTGAACTGGTTTACGACGGTTGTATTTAGATTTATGTGTAAACGAACAATGGTATTAACATACCAGATACTTCGATTGTTGAGGACGTCGGTGAACTTTATTCAACAAATGACGTTTTCGTGAGCGTGCTTAAAAATATCCTGTGATAATTTCCAAATCGCAAACCCCAGTCGCAGGGAAGAAACGAAAACTACACCAAGCATTATTCGACATGAATTGATGTGCAGTATGGAAAAGATATGGCAGAAAATCAGATAATCAAAAAATTAACAACTTGAAAATACGTGGTATATATACTTTTCAGGGCTTCTGTGGAGTAGTAGGATTTATAAAAAATGTCATTAACCATGGAGCTAAACAACATCTTTGATCACTCAGAAAAACAGCACGTAGTGGATTCTCTTTATTCACTCTATACACGTTTGAATTCTTCCAAATTCGAGAATCATGTGGTGATCCCAGCTTTCATCCAAAAAGTTTCTGCCAACCACCTAACATTCTCTCTTTCAAATCTGTACAAATTGTTCTTATCCATCCTTTCCATTGCAACGCACTGAATAGTTTTCTAGTACATAATTTATCCATAAATTCAGCCATTATGTGTGACACTCGTGAACAACGCGAGGTTGAGTCTACTACTACACAAGCTCAGCCTAAGAGAAGCATAAACTCACCATCAAAAGTACATACTCTCTTTTATTCATACAACTTTGAATTCATACTACCTCTCGAGTGTATACTCCAGACTCTCAACTAAGTTTATACTCCAAACTTTTAATTATATGATTCGTAGTGTAAGCTTCAAATTTGTTAAAAGTACACACTTTTACTTATACCACTCATTGTCTTTATTGTTGCTGAATCACTGTCTACAGGTTCCGTGACTTTGTATACTTTGATTGTAACTGAACGAATGTTCTCACTGTCACTTCGTTAATGTAATCTAGTTCAACGTTTTATTGTAACATCTCTTAAATTCGCAGGGTCTCTTCACTTTCTTTGTGACGTAGCGATGTAATGAAGTATGCAAGACGCAGCCTCTTCCGGACGGTTCACTCACTGGGACTCGAACACAAGGCTTCTCCAATATCTCGCGGAAGCAGCACTCGCTGCACGACACGACAGTCATCATAAACTCTCCTTGAAGAACAGCACTTTTCGTCACACCCGAAACGCACTTGCTATCTGACGCACTCACTGACGTCTCTCGCGAGAACGCTCGCTTATACAGCCACTTGCAATCTTCCACAGAACATTCTAGAACTATCTGGATACACGTCCTAGAGACGGGAGGGAGGAAAGATACTTCCAGAAGATTCCGATTATCTACCGAGAGTGCTTTTGGTGTTTACGCCGGGCGCAAGCGCGACTTAACTTTGTTTATATCCGACTGCCTGGCGCCATCTTCCGATAACCTTAGTCATAGTCGCGGCATCACAATAATGCAGAGTTAGGTATTCATTTTTGCAAGTGTATTTCCTTACTATGAGATGTTTACGATGGAGTCGTAAGTGAGGTTGAAATTTTGATACATCTTTAAGAGTTGCGTAATATATATTGGTCCACATATCTTGACATTGTCATTTTGATTAAATATAAGAATCATGCCAAAGGTAGTAGTAGTAGTAATAGTGGTGGTATTTATTAAGTATTTAGTATTACATTAATTGCATAACACAGTCACATGGGTCATAAGACCGTACATGCTCTCTAGAAAAATACCTGGTCTGTATACGTGACTTGCAGTATCAACCAGAAAACAATTATTTTTTTTATAATCACCGCACTATATACATACATATAAAATTGAAAAAAACACTCTGAATCACACACACACACACACACACACACACACACAGTCGCGCACAAGTATTCAAGCACCACATATGTTTAAAGAAAAATTACATAAACATCCTTGTGACGCCTGCGAGTTAGAAATAATGAACGGTAAATACGGTTCGGACATGTCGGGGGAAGTAACATTTGTGCATACGAATGGGAGTAGTGTCATTGACTACATTCTGTGTTCACAGGACGTATTGCCGTTAGTTCAAAATTTTAAGGTTGAAAACAGCATTGACTCTCATCATTTTCCACTGTAATGACTCTAAAAACATCTCGGCTGGTTTCTTATACAAGGGATGAAAGCGCATGCGAAACATTGACGCCATTGTTTAAATATAGATGGAGGGAGGCAGGAAAGGAGATTTTTATTAACACTTTAGAAAACAAAATTATATCTTTTGACGCAGATCAACACAAAGGAACTGAAAGTATACAGAACATAACTAATATTATACAGAAAGCAAGTGCGCACATGCTAACAGGAAGGGGTAATACATCAAACGGCTTAACATCAAATAGTTGGTATAACGATCAGTGTAAAACAGCGAAGAAAGCAGCGGAATCTGCACTTGTCAAATACAGAAGAGGTGAAGAACGTAGAATTTCTTTTGCAAATCTAAGAAAGTCATATAGGGAAGTCCTAAAGCAGAGCAAAACAGCTTGGCAGGACGCAAAGGCAGAAGAGATACGTGAAGTAGTCGAAAATGGGGAAATTGGTGACATGTGGAAAGTTATTAGACAGATTCGAAGGCGAAGGTCCATTCGGGCAACTACACATGCCAAAGGTGCATGTAGATATACCGTTCCATTACGTAATGTAAACGGGGCTGTAGCGCTATTTTGTTTTCTGAGAATTGAATTTGGAAATTTTGACAATTTGTTACGCTAAACGAAAAGCTTTACTGTATTTTTTTTGCACAGTGATTTTAAACATATAAAATATTGAAGTGTGATATGATGATGATGAACCCTGGGTGGCCTCCTTTAACAGGCCTGCACGTAGGCTCTTGGCTTCCCTTGTGCCTCTTATCCTGAGCATTACTCAAGTCCAAAGGTCCGAATAAAATGGACCATGCCCTTCGTATCTCCTCAGGTTCCAAGAAGAAGGACCCTAAGTATATATATCTATGCATAGCGAAAGCTTTGATTCACTTAGTATATGCTGCGAGGTCTCAAAATCCCTCATACATTTCCGACATAAAGGGTCTTGTGTAAGCCCCATTATATATAAATGTCTGCTCATAGTGTTGTGGTCGTAAGGTAGCCCACAACTCCTCTGAGCTTAGATCTAGTCAAACGCAGAAAGAGTTCGCTCACATTCCCGTCAGGCCCCGATATAAAGCCATGGGCTTGCCTGACAGTAGTTTGCTTACTCCAGATTTCAAGTTGAGCCCTCGCCGTAAGCTGGATTATCTCATACTTGACAGTTCTATACGACACCCCGCAGAAGGGAACGGGACCAATAAATCAATCCTCGATCCCCTCTTTGCAAGAATGTCTATCATCTCATTTCCTCTAATACTAGCATGCCCAGGAACCCAAATGAAGTGTAACCGGACAGCTGGCTCAGAATGTATTCAACAGTCTCTGCCATTGCTACACCAATATGAATGTAGTTTTGACCGCCCTGACGGTTTTCAAAGCTGTTATTCTATCCGAGCAGATTTACACATTCGCTCGTTGGCATAGAATGGAATAGCATAGCAAGAACATGCTTAGCACAGCCTAAGATGCATATATCTCAGCCTGATAAACTGTGACAACACAACCAAGGAAAACGACAAGCCTGGTTCTAGGACTCCAGGCTCTAGGTCCTGTCCTGCCCCTAGGTGGAACCGTCCATAAACCACGTCCTGCCCCCTGCCTTCGGAGAGATCCCGCCTGTGGGTCTCACTTCTCCCTGAAAAGTATTACCACTGTATAAGATGGACTTAAGTTATATTTAGTTCCCATTAAATCCGCTATCATCAGGATAATAAAATAAATCAGCTGGAGTCCTGCGAGCATCGTGAGTGCGCTTTATGGGGTAGCTTAAAGTACTAACCCTACAGTCCTGAGGAGATGCCCATTCACCCTGGCAACTTCTTCACAAAGGTCTCAGGCCCCAACTCAGTTCTATAGATCTGCAGGCCTACAAAGTATTGTAGGTCTTCTTTACTGTATAATCTACATGGATTTTTAATCTCAGCCCAGCATTCAGAATAATCTCTACATACTTAACCACCCCGGAAAGTTTCAACTTCTTCCAAAGTAGACGAGGCTCTGCCAAACGTTCCTCTCCTCCTCCTTTGAAGAGTATTGTTTGAGTCTTGTTCGGATTAACAGATAAGTCCGTTTCTTTACACCATACCTCTAGAGCATTCCTCTACCTGTATGAGGTCCGAAATAGTATTCGGAAATGTTCCACGTCATCGACATAACTTGAGCATGAATCCCCTCTATTGAGTCTGTTCAGCAAATCACCCATCGTAAGGTGGGAAACAAAAGTTTCCCTTGTAGGCAGCTTCAGAGCATTGTTGCCCTCAAGGACTCATTCCCCAGTGTCACCACTGCCTGAAGGTCTTCAAAGGAAGTCATAATTCAGTCCGTAACTACTAGGCTGACTCCCCTACTCTCCAGATACTTCCTAATGGTGCCTAAGGTCATATGATTGAAGGCATCTTCAATGTCCAAGAAAACTGCCAGCGAGTTCTCACAGTCCAGCACCTTCCCCAGTCTCAAAAAGAGCTGAGGAGAGTCTTTCCGTGGATTTATTCGGTCATGGGTAATAAAAGTAGTTACGGAGGCATAGAGTTTTCAGTTTGGAAATTAAAAGAATTCGACAGTGTCTTAAACGATAGTAAATCATAACATAACTCCTTAAATGCCCTCATTACAGATGGAGGTGCTGCATATCACAGTAATAACGAAGTGAGTCCTTCAGCTTTGAAACCATAAACTTGTTTGCTATTATGCTTTTAAAATATAAAATTATATACTATGTCATAAAGAGGAAATTTCACAGTTTTTGTTTGAAAATAGTAGGCATACTGATGAGGGTATATGGATCTATCAACCAATGCCCGATTCCTCAAACAAGTGTGATATATCATTAAATATGTTTTCTATAATTTATGTTTGTGTACGACGGCGGAATGGTAAGTCAGTGATTTTTTAAAGAAAATAATTTTTTTTCAAAAAGTCAGTTTTATTTCCCAACATAGTCTCTTTTGAATTCAATACACGTTGTCCACTGTTTCTCCAATTTTTTAAACCCTTTAAAATATGGTTTTTCGAAGTCTGCAAAATATGAGGTTTCTGCCATGATGTGTTCACTGGATGTGAATTTCTTCCAAACGAGCAAATTTTTCAGGTTTGCGAAGAGGAAGAAGTCGCTCGCGGCCAAATCTGAAGAATATGGTGGGTGAGGTAGCAGTTCTAGCCCAATTCCACAAATTTTGCGATGGCATTGGCTGACGGGTGCATTATCCTGGTGGAAGAGAATTTTTTTTCTTCACCAAATAGGGTCGTGTCTTTAGCCTTCCTTGCGAAACTGATCCAATCTGAACCAATTCGTTTTACCCTTTTCCAGATAGTGGATTTTTATCGCCCCTTGTGAATCCCAAAAGACAGCTGCCATGATTTTTCCTGCCGACGGAATGGTTTTCGCTTTCTTTGGAACAGGTTCGCCAAAGGAAATCTACTGCTTGATTGTTGTTTGGTTTCAGGTTGATAGTAATGTATCCGTGATATAACACCGCAAAAACTCATTTGGGTTGTGGTGGAACATGTTCAAACATCCCTGTGAAATGATCATAGGACCCCGCTTGTTCTCAACTGTGAGCAGTCGCGGCACCCATCTTACTGACAGCTTTCTTATACTCAAGAATTCGTGCAGAATGTTATACATCCCTTCACTTGCGATGTTTACAGTCTTGGCTATCTCACAGATTTTTACTCGGCGGTCTTCCAACACAATATCGTGAACTTTGTTCACCATTTATTCTGTTGTGACCTCAACCAGCCGTCCTGTGCACATTGCATCTCTTGTGCTCGAACGGCCACATCGAAATTCTCTGAACCACACCATGTGATGGAGCAGAGTCCCCATAATACTTGTTCAGATTTTCTTCTGTTTCCTTCACCGTCTTACCAAATAAAAAGTAGTGCTTTATCAGAACACGAAATTCACTTTGCTGCATTTTCTAGGAAGCAACACACATCTGCTTATTTTAGACGCTCTCAACAATATTCTAAGAAACAAATGACGAATTTCTGAGATTATCCATAATAGATGCAAGACTTGGGTGTAAACAAGAAACTATCTCTCCTCAAAGTCATGGACTTATCAATCTACTCTCTATACTATAAAACATTATCTTGTTGTCTGAAATATTCTAATATTAAACTTATCGTGGTTGTTGTGAACATAATAATAAAAGTAGCTGCCGATACATAGGGTTTTCAGTTTGGAAATTAACAAATTGCGATAGTGTGTTAAACAATAATATATCGTAACACAACTCCTTAATGCACTCATTGCAGATACGAGTTGCATTGAAAACGTTTTTATTTGCTCCCCGTTTTGAGAGCCAATTTGAAGACGTATATTATTTGTTACGTTATTTTTTTAGCCCCACGTTGGGTGCCAATTTGAAGACTTTTTATTTGCCCCACGTTGGACGCCAATTTGAAGAATGTTTGATAGTTGCTTCATTTTGTTATTTGAAAAAGGTTTGTATTATATTTCGACTGTTGGGGAGCCGAACTTGAAGTAGTTGCAACCGCACGTATGGTAAAAAGTTTCCGTAGCCTTCGTCCCAAATTTACTTTCCGGTGGCCTTTTCCCAAAAATGTGTTTAAAAAATATTAACTTTGTAATTTTGACTGTTTCTTTAAATATTACATATTTTGTTTGCCTCGGCTGCGTCATTATTGTTAGAGACATGTTTCTCTTTGCAAAGTTGTGCGACTGAAGAATGTAGGCTTATACAGATTATAATTTTACTTCACTCCTTTTAAATAACGATTTAAATAACACTTCACTGATATAGAGAGAGCTGTGAGATTTTTTAATTAATTACTTGCACTTTTAAACACGTAAACTACTTTTATCTCACACTGAATACGTATTATACTTCTTGAGGACGCATCTCGCGTCCGATTAGTAACACTGTCTGCTAGCAACGCGTCCAGTTATGAGCACTGTCTACAAGCACTGACTTGATTTCTAGCGCCTAAAGTTGTAAATTTCTGTATTTCAAGTCTCTGATTGGCTAATCCTAGCCCAATAGAATACCTTCATTTAACTAAAGCTTTTTCTGATTGTTGATTGGCTATTTTATAAACTGTCACTAAAATTACATTATTGTTGCTCCAAGAATGACTAGTAGCACTAAACTTTCAAATTCATTATTGCCTCAAGGTTACCTCATTGTTACGTCATTGTTAGCAACTTTTAACCTATTATTCTCACAGCTCCTACATTATTAAATTACGTAATACATTCAAATAACATTATTACACATATATACAATAATATAAACATATACAAGGACTGTAATATACACTTTTTATATATTGTTACATATACATATTGCTTTAAGGCGGGCTATTATTGAATTTACATATTATATAATTAGACTGAAATTATTTAAGTGTTCAAAATCCTGCCTCAGTATATCACAGTAATAACGAAGAAGCGGGTCTTTCAACTTGTGAATCATATTGTACTGCCATACTTTTAAAATATAAAATTATATGCTATGTCATAAAGAGAAAATTTAACAGCAAATTTTTGTTTGAAAATATTTCAAAAATCATGTCTCCAATTTGAATCACTTTCATTATGTATAGCTTAAACCCTTATGTCTAACATAAAATATTGCTTTGTAAAATACTTATTATTTAAAAGCAAAATCGAACACTAATTTCAAAACTCAAAATTTTACAGTAACGACATCTGAATATGAAGTTATGAACACCCATACTTCACGGCCGTCTTGATATCCCGAGTGGTATGAATGACTTCATTAGTTACATTAATTCTACCATTAGAACAATCGGGAGTGAATGCTGGTATTTAAAATAAAACCTTTATCTAATTTTCACCCTAAATAGCTACCAGATCCATAAGCCATAATTCCACATTAAAAATGTAATTGTACTAAAATATCTTGCCAACGCTCCTTCCAAGGTTATATAATATCATCTTTTTACGTCTCGAAACCTATTTCCATTCACCGTTTCAATTACTCATTCACCATTCCCTCCAGAATAATTCTTCATTACTTCTAATAAAAGATCTCAGTCAGTTCCGTTTCCTCTCTCTGATCGATATTATTGTAGTTCTTTTGCAGCATCTTTCTAAAGTAAGTGTAGTTTATTTTGTTTCTCTCACTTCGTCTCAAAGCCAACATTTCCGAGCTGAACAACGCTACATTCTTATGAAACTATTCCAGAATTTCTCCCGAAAGTTCTTTCTTGAAGGATCCAAGGAAGCTGTATTTTGCTTTATTCAAAGCTTCCGTTTCTTTTCTTATACTCTGTTTTGACTTCTTGACAACACCTCATGTAAGTATAGTTGTGGTACATGTGGGTGCAAAAATGGTCCATTTAGGAAGAAGACGATTGGTAATGAAATATGTAGTTCTGACCTCCCCAAGCGTCACCTCTCCTCTTGCATAATTCTAGCCATTTTAATGACCAGGTGCTTAAGTTATTTCAAACGATGGGCAAAGAATAATACTGCCAACGCGTTTTCTGTTCTTGCTAGCTGAGTACCATTAAGTTAATAATAATGTTGATAATATTAATTGATACTAATTGGTTTTTAACGATGCTTTTGACTCCAGGATTATATCCGTGTCTTTATGCAGCAACAACAACACTGACAATGAATTATCTGTATATTATAAATAAGTTTATATGCATCATTTTATACTATAAGTGATATGTTATTTATTATCATTATTAACATTAATATTATTATTGGTATCTGAATATTTATGAACCAAAGTCATTATTGAAACTGATAAATATATCGAGGAATAACCGTTTTCTTGACCATGTTTTACCACAAATTCTTCTATTTATGTCATACAATTGAGTATAAGTTACAAGCTTCATTCCTATTCGATAGCAGCAATAAGTTTAGAATTAGTTTTCACGTTGAGTGCAAAAGAAACGTTTGACATAATCATCGTGACTGCTTTGCACTTCAGTTCTGTAAGTAACGAATTTCTCATCCAACCCTCTTCCTAAAGGTCGAGTCTAATCATATTGCATTGTACTAGCCCGTTTACACCAATCGGAGTAGAATTCATTAAGAGTGGTCATTTCTGAACATTGCTCATTCGCTCATGTTTGTTTCTGGAATTACGCTTCAAGCAGTCATAGAGAGAGAGAGAGAGCTAAGGGATTGTTGTAATCTATTGTTAGATAAATGTTGAAACCTTACGAAAAACTAACTACTGCAATGAGGGGGAATGACCCAGTATTTTGTGTACATTATAGGTATCTAAAACTTGTTCAATTGCCTCATATTGAATTTGTCATGCATTTCCTCTGCTTTTCTTCCATTTACCATGGCGTTTATCTTTTTAATTTCTTTACCACGTATTTAATAAGCAGAGGAAATATCGTATTTCACCCAAAACTTCGTTATCGATATTTCACCGAAAATATATGTTTTGAGATCCCTAAATCCAAAAAGAGCATTTTTAAAAAGACGTCTGTGTGTGTATGGTCTATGAGCAGCATAACTAAAAACAAATGTTGGATAAATGCCAAAACTGTTATTTAAGTTTAATATCTTCCAAAGATACGACACAGGTTTTCAAGAATATCTCTCCTGCCCCAAACTATCCTTTGAATGGCACATTTTTTGAAATTGTTCATTTTCTCGAAAATGGTTCAACGATTTTGATTAAAATACTCACATGAAAAATAAAATGTATATCTATAATTTTATGGGGATAGCCTGTCAGGCTCTCTTCTATTGAACGGAATCTTGTATCATTTTGTATAAATAGTAAACCTTAAAATATGGATACTTCACAAGAAATTTAGACCTCTTTAAAAAACAATATATTTAAAGTAACATCTCCTGTGGCATCAGCCACTTCCAAGATATCAGTTTATATTACGTTATCGTTCTTATACCTGCGATGAAAAGCGTAATGAAAGTTTATCTCGATTAACAAGAAGTAGGCAGAAGTTCGCTTTTGTTAGAATAGTTTGTAGAAGAGGAAGCAGAGAAAGTAATGTGAATGGAACTCATCACATTTTTATTTTTGAATTAATTAATTTTTACATGTATCTTCGTTCCTTACTCGTTGTTTAGGATAGTTTCCTTTCCTATTACCAGTGCTATATCATTGGTTATGGACTTGATTCTTCTTCCTCATACAGCCACTTTCAGAGTAAATTGCATCTGGAACAGATGCCATAAAAATAACTAACAAGGAACGCTATATGTGAAAAGAAGGCGTCATAAATTTGTACAGAATATTCTTAGAAATCTATCTCATCAAAAGGTTTTTGAATAAGAAGTACGGAAAAGACAAAAGCGAAGCTTAATATATTCAGAAGGTGCCGCAAGTAAGGCGCACACAGTATTGGGTATAAGATGCAACAGGCTGGGAGGAAAGAGACGCTAGGGAACCAGGATATCGACCGACAGCTTCATAGTATTTTACGGCCCTCAGGGAATTTCGGTGACATGGGATTTTTCTACTCAAAGGAAAAAAGAAACGATCCTTTAAATTCTTGCCCGACTTTACTGTTGGCTCTGCACGTTCTTCTAGAGGACAATAGACTCTCTCTGTACAAAGCAAAACGCCAACACACTTTCTTAAGCAACAAAACATAAATGAAACAAATTTCGGTATGCCATAATTGTGGGCATTATATTTTTGCTAAATATTTACTTAAAAAGCTTTCCCGACTTGAATAAAGCATCTCCATTCTAAGAAATTCACCACTAATTGTATTTAGACTACATTCATAAACGTCTGCAGATTAGAAGAAATAACCAAAGAATTGAATTGAAAATATGAAATACCAAAGGAGGCCAAGAGCTGCATTGCTCAATAAAATTTAAATACAGTAGGGAAACAATTATGTTAACTACAAAAGCCATCAAAATATAATGAGGTATAGTATATAAATGAAGAGTGGTTAATGCAAATACCAATATAGCCCAATTAATGTAATTAAGGCGCCCAATTGAGTTCGGTATGAATTGGGTCCTATGAAGAAAACAATAACGGGCTAGCAATAAATTGTGTTAGGAATACAAAGCAACTCATTTAGTGGTCTTCTATACCAACATATTCATCAATCATAAGGTGCTAAATACAATATTTTCCCAGCAATATCAATTTATCTCAACTGTAAAACATAATATGCTATAAAATAAGGTTTGGCTTTATTGACTGACTTCGTACAATTGCGGTAAAAAGTTATAGCGAGCCTGTTCCCACATATGTGTGAAACAGCTAAAAACATTTTATACCTATAGCTATGCTTACTGATCACTGGTTTTGAAAGTGGAATGCATGATTAGTACACTTTTTAATGAAATATCCCAACCGTTGTATATTTTGTTTACTATTGTGCACATCTTTAAGAAGTTAAATTATTTAGAGAAGAGCTTAATAAGCAACATTTTTATAATTATGAATAAAATGTGTTATTTTTATCCAGGCAAAGGTTGCTACTTGCACCATTATTCGTGATGTGTTTAGCAAAGCTATCATATTAGTCTCAGGCAGGGTTCCAGAACTTTAGAATAAAAAAATCTGATGTGTTACATTCACATGACTTTCTCTACCCTCTATCATTTACTAGTGGATATACAAATTATTGTTACGAAAGTTTATTTTCCTATCTACTTCATCTCAATCGAGATAAACCTTTCTGAAAATAACTACTTTATACATTTCATTATACATACTAAGAGAACAGAGATAGTAAAATGTTTTAGAACTGTCGCTATATGCTGGTCTCAAAATTCCACATGGTTCCCACGACATCGCGAGAAACAACTAAAATCTACGGGACTTGAAAATAATGACAAAGTATTGAACAAATCGAACCATTATTAACCATTTATATCGAAAATGGCTGATGCCATAAAAAAGTTACTTGAAATAAATTCTGTTTTAAAGAGGTCTACACTTTTTGTGTAGCACGTTTTCTCTAAAGTTTATCAGTTATACAAGATTATACAAAATTCCTGTTGAATGAAGAGGACTCCAAAGGCTATTCTCAGAAAATTTGGGATATACATTTTATTTTTTCATGTAAATAACGTTAATATATGGTATTTTAATCAAAATCGTTAAAGCCATTTTTACATGTTTCATGTAAAGTGTAGTTGGGGGATTTTCATGAAAATCTTCGTATCAATCTTTGGAAGGTGCTGAACCTAAATACTAAGTTTGGTATTTTCCGACTTTTCGTTTTTGAGTTATGCTATTTACAGATACACACACTCGTGGACATTTTTCTAATTTTTGTTTATTCAGGGGACCTCAGGACGTGTATTTTGGGTGTAATCTCGATATCAAATTTTTTGGGTGGATTGCAGTACTTTCTCTACCTACTATGTACGTGGTAAAGAAAGTAAATAAGGAAAAGCAAAAGGAAACGTGTTTCATCTTTAAACAATTCCAAGGGCTATTATTGTATAATCTTATATTTTGCTTTAGAGCTTTTACGGTGGTAAATATTTATAATGACTAATGTATGCATGAGGATCATTTCTGTATGCAATTTATATGCAATAAAGTTCCTAAGAGGTTAAAGAAAAAGAAAGAAAAAAAAAAAGAAAAAGAGCTCCAATCTTACCGCAATATAATGTCCTATTTGCTGCCTAGAGTTTAGTAAAATAAATGCTACAGTAAATCCATACAAGATATGTGAATTCAGTATTTGTAAACTGACGACTATATCGGAAGAATCGGCAGTTTAATTGGTACAGTCACATCTATAAACCCAAAACAGAAACGAGCTTGCCTAACTCATTAAAAATGTTTTTCTTGATTTTTTTCAAAGTGTTACAAGTGTTGATGTTACACATGGCCTGAGCTTATGAACTAGATTGGCTTACCTGGCTTAAGAAGTTGCAAGTCCAATGAATCAACAATGGTCCATGAATCTGTGAAGTACAACCATAATGAGAAAAAATTCTGAATAATGTTATAAATGGGGGAAGGAATTTTAAAGTTTTCCTTTTTTCGGTTTTGGATAAAAAAATAGGACATTCGGCATTTCAGTTAGAGTATGGAAAACTGTCCTGTAAGCAGTATGACTAGGATCCCTATTTAAACGACATAATACAATGTTGCCACTACATTTCTGTAACGCTTAGCAAATTACGGTACGAATCGCTAGTATACTCACCGTCTCTTGAGAAGGGGGGAAAACATAGTGAATATATAATGTTCAATTGCAAATTGGCTTGTCATGTTACCAAAAAATGAACAGTATTTTAGATATTTTAGGTTTCATAGATATGATGAAACTACTGCTGAAAAGTGAAGAAGTTTAATTTTAGGAGGAGTTGTATTTTATTTCGACTGTTGGGGAGCCGAACTTGAAGTTTTTGCAACCGCACGTATGGTAAAAAGTTTCCGGTAGCCTTCGCCCCAAAAATGTACTTTCCGGTGGCCTTTGCCCCAAGCTTAAAAATATTAACTTTGTAATTTTGACTGTTTCTTTAAATATTATATATTTATGTTTGCCTCGGCTGCGTCAGTATTTAATTTTAGAGACATGAATGTCTTAGCAGGGAGTGGTGCGACTGAAGAATGTAGGCTTACACAGATTATAATTTTACTTCACTCGTTTTATTAATGCTTGACACGATTTAAATAACACTTCACTGATATAGAGAGAGCTGTGAGATTTTTTTATTTAATTACTTGCAATTTTTAACACGTAAACTATTTTTGTCTCACACAAAATACGTATTAAATTTCTCGAGGACGCATCTAGCGTCCGGTTAGAAACGCTGTCTACAAGCAACGCGTCCAGTTATGATCACTGTCTACAAGCAACTGAACTCTGAATTTGAAAATTTTTCTGTAATTCAGTTTCTGATTTGCTAATTCTAGTCCAATAGAATATCTTCATTTAACTAAAGCTTTTTCTGGTTGTTGATTGGCTATTTTATGAACTATCACAAAAATTACATTATTATTGCTCCAAGAATGACTAGTAACATTATTAAACCTTCTAATTCTTTATTGCCTCAAGGATACCTCATTGTTACCTCATTGTTAGCAACTTTTAACCTATTATTCTCACAGCTCCTACATTATTAAATTACGTAATACATTCACATAACATTATTGAACATGTATACAATAATATAAACACATACAATGACTATAATATACACTTTTTATATATTGTTACAAACACATATTGCTTTAAGGCTAGCTGTTATTGAATTTATATATTATATAATTAGACTGAAATCATTTAAGTGTTAAAAATACTGCATCAAAAGTTAATGCGGAATTGCAGGCTTTCTCAGTAGAGAAGATAAAAGGTACCAACCTATGGATAAACCTATAGACCAATTTATTGTTTATTATAGCACAACTAACGGCAGTTGTTGTTATGTTCCGAACTACCACAAGAATCGTATACACAAGATCAAGTAATAATATACACAGAAAATAAATATAATATATTTATATTATTGTAGTGTGTGTAAAACAGCAACAAATAACTGGGTAGAAATGTATAGAGAAAACAGAATATCTATAATTAATTTATGAATATTGTCTTAATTATAACTTAAACTATCTTGAGTTATTATGTGCTTGCAATAAGCAACCTATTACGCAAGGCGCTAAAAGTTTGGCAGTCTCTGACCTTCGCAATAACTGATGTTCCGAGTATTAGTATTAAAGTAAATGACAGTTTTCCGAACGTATGTGAAGATTGTATGGCAAAGATAAGTGTTGAAAGCAATGAGTTTAAAAGAAGATAAAAAGTCGTTTCCCGTCAATTTGAAATCTTCCAAATTGCCAAATCTCAGAAAATATTTCAGATAGACTGAAGTTTTATGTGTAGAGTCATGCTTTCTAAATTCATTCATCTGCCTTTATGCAATAAGTTTGTTCAGTAAAATTCATCAGATATAATCTTTTATAAAATAGTCGACTACGTTATTAATACAAGCTTAAATGCACAATAGTATATAGAGATTGTTTTACAATTCTAAAACTTAATTTAGTTATCTTCAATAATTTCTGAGAAAACGAGTCATTTATGCTAGAAAATGTCATTCACAGAAACAGCTGTTCAAAGCAGAAATAAACTCTCATATGTGTTTGCAAAGAAAGAAAACACATCGCTCGAGCATAAATACACTAGCATACGTTAGAGTAGTACCAATTTGTAAGAGTAAACGTTCCCCTAAAATATGTATGCCAAACTGTATGTTACGATTCTTTTCTGGAAGCGGTGGAGAATTTGCAGTATTAGGATTAGGATTCTAAGCGGAGAGGGACTTAGCACCTCAACCTAAGCAGATCTTTTGTGCCTATGCCCCGGGGGGACGCCCCCAGGAGTGAGGGATGAGGTGAGAGGAGACAGAGTGGCCGACAGGAGACATGACATGCAGAGGGCAGAGTCCCAAACATTTCCAGATTTAAACTCTCCGAATGGGCACTGAAGTATCCGGGTCCTCTACCCCGGTGGGGCTTGCACATCCCGGGTCCTCTACCCCGGTGGGGTAGAGGGGTCCCCTATCCGGGGACCGTAGATTTCCACAGAGCATCCTTTTTTCCTGCCATGCACACGCCGAGATATCCCGCCGACACGTCCTACCTGAGAGAACCAAGTGAAATGAGAATGGAAATGAAATGGAGGGACAGGAAATTCGGGGTACTTAATGATCCTCTCCAGCATTCCCTGGTGACCCATGGAAATTCCCGAAAAAACCCATGAGTCTCAGGAAGGTCGGCCACGAGAATCGAATACGAGCCACAGACGTTACCACCTGAGCCATCCTGCTTGGTATTTGCAGCATAAAGTTGCAGAACTATTTTAAAAACGTATATTTAATATATAAGCATTGTGCTTAAAATTATAATATAGTATATATAAAATTAAAGAGGAAATGTGATTTTTGGACAATTTTCCCATTTAGTTTCTCTTAAGAGAGAAAGATAGGAGAGGCGTCTGAATAGTTTAAGTAGAAATGAAAGAGACCAATTACACAGACTCATGATAACTGAGTTGTATGACCTTATGCAAATATTATAAGCCCTCTACAGTTTACATAATAAATAGGATCTTAAATCTATTAGGAAACTGTCATAGCATGTGATGTGAGGCATCATCATGTTTTACTACGTAATTTTACTGAGCGGGGTGGCTCAGGCGGCAACGTCTTGGCTCGCATTGGGGCGGTTCCAGCTTCGATCCCGGAGACCGCTCACTATGTTCCATGGATTTTTCGTGGTTTTCCTGGGTCTACAGGCCAATGCTGGGGTGTCACCACCATGGCGGTTTCGGACAGATAGCACAGATGCAAGCTCATGGGAAAGAATACTCCCCGTGGACACCAGAGGGCTATTCGACTTGTGAGTTGTTCATCGCGCTCTCTCGGCGTCTCCGGCGGTGACAAATGCGTCTACGAGCTTGGAAATGCAAGGGACTTCCGCGAATTTCTGTGGTCTGTGGCCTCCTTGATTCTTCACTTCATCCCTTCCTCCTGAGGGTGGTAGGCACAATAGATCTCTATAGGTCGCGGTGCCGAGGTGTCCCCCTCCATTGAACAATCTATAACGTATGTCATTTTGAAGTTCTAAGCAAGTATGTATTTAATCAGTTGTAATGTTAGAGGTTTTGTAGATTAAGTGTGTGTACAGATAGAATACAGATGATGCGTTATATGGAATTATTTAAAACTTGAATGTACACAAAACCTCCTTAGAGCCGCATTTCAGTCTCGATGTTCCAGACATTGATATAAACACTGTTGACTTTTATCTGCAATTCCATTGTTCGAGGGCTCGACATGTTTGTCATAAACTGCAAACCATCACCTGTTTGGTTACATTTCAATGAAGGTAAAGCGATTTCGTAGTTTTTTCATTTCCTCCTAATACTGCTATCGTAAGCCGAAACTTACACCGAGATCACATATGCATATTAGAGACTGCAAATTCTCAGCTCACAAAATGGATAGTGTATTGGGTTTCAATGTTAGCGTAATTAAATAGTAATGGTGTGCAAGCGTATAGACTAAAAGCATTTGTTTTAAAGCGTTTTATTGTATCGCATAATGCTAACAATACTTCTCTTTATTTTACTGCCTTACACGTTTTCCGTCGCGTAGGTACCTACCTATGATAGAAATAGTATATTGCGATTCAAATGTGGTAACTGCATCATTAGAAAACGGGGGAAAGTTTGAAAGTACGAAACGAAGACGTGTACTTCCTATTTCCGTTTTCAACGATACTGAATAATATACACAGTACTTAACAGAACATAAAATTAATTGCTAACGTCTGTTGAACATGGTGGTGCCAAAAGCAAGGTCGCCAACATTAACCTTGGTGGCGATGGATTACACATATCTGGGTGTTGACCTTAAACAATCTGTAACTTGCAGCCCATATTTAGCTGCTTCATGAATTAAATCGAAATGAAATATTAACAAATAAATAGGAAGTAAAGATACAGGTAATATTTAAATGTTAAAATCTATCTATGTGAAAGTTAAGGATTTAATATAGTTAATGCACTCTCTGAGGTGAAATACGCAAAACATTACCTATTGCCAGCACCGAACGCAAGAAATACAACGTTCAACCATCACAGTATTAATGGGAAGTGGATCAAAAACACTTTTGTTGAAAAAAATATTCTATGAGCCTAATATTTTTTGTTCTATTTATACCCAGCCCTCTTATGGTCTTAGCGGCGGCCTTTTGATTTGGAACATATTGTCTTATCAAATTAATTTAAATTCAGTTTTATTTATGGACGCTCTTTAACTGCTGTGGTCCTTAGCGTCTTATTCTATATTGTGTATGAAAGACTGATAATTTTGCTCAGAGACCGCTTTATCAGGCTTGAGGTCCCTTTACGTGCCGTAAATCTACGACTCGGGACCACTGGCTTTTTTTACCTTCCGACAGATGCCATGCTAAAGATCTTTACGCCCAAAAAAATCCATCGCCCTCCGCCAGGTTTGAACCCGCGACCTCGGTAAGCACACCACCACCTCATCGGCAATGCTGTTAACTCGTATGCACTTATCGTTGGATTTGTATATTGCTCTGGATTTTGTACATTAGATGACACCCATTCATGCTTCCAGACTCTGGGGAGGATAGAGAATAATCTTGGCTAGAGAAAAGTTCCCACCCCTAGACGGGAATCCAAACCGGGACCTTCGCACAGCAGAGAGGTAAAACCTAAAAATCGGATAGGGACATTTCATCGGAAGTCCGTTATTTGGGAACCCATACATAGATACTGTTGTTAATTTATGCGCTCCAAATCTTGTTTTATAGCATATATGGAGTAGGCCACCATTCTTGCATACACGCTTTGGAGCTGCAGATTCCCAAGGGACTACCATAGGAGCTCGACTTTGCCTTACTAAGTTACTCTCGGCAACTTTTACACTTCATGCTCATAAATGAAGAGCATGGTGGGCATCAAAATGAACTTCAATTTCAGTCCACTTTCTGATGGAAATATTTAGGCAACGCTCTTATATTAATTACGATAGTTAAATATTTTATTCTTGCTATTTTTTCTATTTGCAGAAAATGTTCGCACCATCGTATAATACTTTTTCCTTGAACGGATTCCTTCTGTGCTTTCGTCTGAAGTAACTCCGTATCAGTGTTACTGATTTTGTGTTTTGCCGTCCATAAGGTAGTCTTAGCTTGTTCTTATATGTCAAACGTCTGAACACGTAATACACTAGTCTCCTCAATTTGTGTGTGGCGTGACTTATTTATTTCACTTCTTTCAGTATATTAATAAATTTAACAATAGCTTTATTAAGATCATTACGACACAGTGACAGATTATAAAGACATAGTCATAGTCTTTTTGAGTTGCTTAATTAAAATGCATTAAATAAAACATACATCATAGTTACCTAATGAAATTCTACCTCTCATTCTCGGAGACAATATATTACTGAGACAGTAATCCTATTCTTATGTTGTAGTAACTCGAGGGTATTATAAACATTTGTCAACTTGACAACGTTAAGCCATACGTCATGTCATTTAATGGCTGGAAAATTTGGGAGCATAGCAGTTTTGTGGTACCTATGTGAATGTTACTACTTTGTACCATCTAGTGCAAGAGGTCTTGGTAGATATGACAAAAATCAGATTTTGTAGAAAACACGACTTTCTCTACCTTATTGTTTATTTTTATATAGCTTCTACAAGCTATTCTGACGAAAGCCTATTTGTTATCTGTTTCCTGTTAATCGAGATGAACCTTTGCAGAAATAGTTTCATCACACACTTCATTGAAGCGGGAACTGAATAACGACAGAACTGCAAAAAATGACAGTGTTAAAAATTCTAACCAATAGCAGCGGATATCTCGAAAATGGATAACCCTATAAAACATTACTTAGAATAAATTGTGTGTTTTAAACAGAACTTATTTTTTATGCACTACTTTTTTGTCTATAGTTATACAGAATTATACAGAATTCCTTCTGAATAAAGACGTTTTCATGGGCTATTCCCAGAAAATTAAATACATGCATTTGTTTTCATTTAATATCCTAAAAAATTGTGTTTTAACAAAAATTGTCAGAATGTTTTCTGATAATATCGAAAACTTCAAAAACTTTTCCAAAAGGTAGTTAATGGGTGAAGGGATTTTCTTAATCTTCCTGTTCCATTTTAAGAGGTTGAAACTAAATATCATCTTTGATATTTATCAGACATTTCGTTTTTTGGTTATACTGTGTTCTCTCTCTCTCTCTCTCTCACACATACACGCACGCACACTCACACACACACACACGCGAGAAACTTGTTCTAAATATTTTTTTTATTTATTTAGGGGGCCTCAAAGCGTATTTCCGGTAAAATATCCATATCCAATTTTTGGGTAGAATATAATACTGGTACCTTCTTTACCTACTAGGTAAAAGGTGGAGAAGGTAAAACACAATTATGTTTTAATGATACACTGTGCAATGCGAACGATATGGAACTATATAGTTAACAAAATATTAAACACCTTCTAAAATATTCCATAATTTATGGAGAGAAAAGCGAGGGTCTGGAAACTACCATCTATATCTGAATTGTTAACATGTGCCACTTCTTGTAGAAAGGCGCATTCTGACGGTTTCAGCTTTTAAATTTAGAAACAAAACGGCATTTGCATGAACTGAGATACAATACCGAGAAGGGGTGCAGTTCTTATCTTCCGTATGATTCTAGTTCTGCCACTATCCGATATCTCGTACAATGGACATTTGGTTACATAAAAAAAAAATATTTCATTTGGAAATTTCTTAACTATAAAGGGAGAAACCCTCTCTTGCTTTACTCCTCAAATGTCTGTCTAACTCTCAGGAACACACTTCTTTTCGTTTCGTATCCGGTTGGTTTATACGAGGCGTTCGAAGACGATGGTGAAAGGAAATTAAATGCAAGGCATTGTTCGTGAAGCAATGCGTTATGAAAATGTGTCTTTTTACATGCAAGGAATGATAAGCAGCATCAGATGAAAAAGGGGCAGCATCTTATTAGAGGAGCACAAACGTGTAGTAGATGGGTGCCCAAGATTAAAGAATAATTGAAAAGGCAGACAGAAAATTCCAATATCTCTTGTAATGAGGAATAAACTGCATTTAATAACTCAACAAGAGAGACTAATACAAAATTGGCAAACAATAAATGCTATCACCGAAGTGTCCATGAAGTACACTCCAGTGCACAAAATTTGTATATTCCCCTAGATCGCAATAATGTTTTCTCTTCCCTAAGGTTCCCACATTTATTTAAGCAACACTACCAGCTTGGCTCGCTTGGAACAAACTTCAAGAAACATTTACGATGTTATACTGGGTGTGAAACAGAGAAATGGTCAGCAATAACTTCTATAAGTGAATTCAACTTTGATTTGCATAAAAAAGTAGACCTAGCCCATTGGAAAATGATTAAGCGCTACAGAGGGCTGATATACCTGCAGCACTGAAATGCAAAAGAGTAGTAATATAAACGTCGAAACTTTCGTCTGAATCAATTATGTAAATGATATCTAAAATCAATGTCATTGTCGAATTACTGCCACCAAGACAATATTATTTCGATGTATGTCATTTCAGTAATTACTTTAGTGCATAAGCATTTCAATACCAGTAAAATAACAATAATAAGAAATAATGTATGCTTTAAAACTACATTTAATGCCTTATTTGGACTTCAAGATGTAAAGCTTTCCAACTGGTTAACGGTCTTCCTCTGTCCCTATACCTTCTTGGCTGGTAGGAAAACAAAATCTTTGTAAATCTGGAACTTTATTATTATTATATTTATTATATTTATTATTATTATTATTTATTATTATTATTATTATTATTATTATTATTATTATTGCTGCACAAGGACACTAATGTAGCCCTGATAGTCAATGATCGTTTTCTTAAATGTACTATTATCATCAGCTTTATTAATATTATAATGTTTTTTAATTTAATCGTAAGAACATAGACGGTTATTGACAGTGTAATTTTTTGGGAAGACTTAGCCACTTGCTAATCAACTGTCCGAAATTATGAAAGAAGGAGATAGAAAGGAGGCACTTGGAAATCGTTGAGCTGCGTATATCATTACCAACTTATATTCTCGTGCCTATATGGGCCACTTTATCTGCTCCCAAATGTACAAATATTTTGAATGAGAACGGTTTTACAAATTATTTAAGATTTATACAAAGTTTGTATATTGAAACAAAAAGTAGAATAAAAGGTGGAAATAAAACATCAAAAGAAGGAATTAATATAAATCAAGGTTTAAGGGAGATATGTCCTCTTTCTCATCCTTTTTAATGTATATATAATGCCATTAAATGGCAGAATATTTTAAATAAAAGCTTTTAAATAGGATTTGAGTACGCTTATCTGGGCGGATGATCGAATGGTAATATCGTCAGATGAAAATAATCTATAAAGTAAAGTTTAATTCAAACACATATACAAATATCTGAAAACAAAACTAAAGTCATGGCTTTCTAATGGTAAAGAACCAATAATAATTATAAATGATAAAACAGTGGAATAAGTAATGAATTTTAATTATTTGGGGGTATCGTTGGCGCTAATACAGTGAAATTAATACAAAATTTAGTTTCTTTTAGCAGATAAATAGGACAATTTAAAGATCATTAACAAGAAAAGTAAGACGAAAAAACTGTGTTGAAATGCTACAAACTATTAGCGGTGACAATGCTGGCATATGAATCAGAATGCTGGATAATAACCAAATCTCTCGAAAAAGGAATAGAGGTAGCTAAAATTTTAGGATATGTAGCAGATAAAAAGAAAGATCAGATAAAAGAAAAGATTAGAAGATTAGAGGAAAATATTTAACTAAACTTTTCTTAAAAGAAAACATTAGATAAGAAGAGAAATTAAGAAATTCAAAATGATTAAAAAAGATCGAAAAATTGATATGAAAAGGTATTAAGAGTGCAGAAAGGATGTATTCCTCTGAAAACCGAAAGGGAAACAAATTCGTGGCCTACCTAATAAGAGATGAATCGATCAATTACTAATAGTCTAACCTGTGAAGGATAGTGATGCTGATGGAGTGTACAAAATTACGCTAGGCGATTCACGATGGACATAACATTTAACTCATTCATTGCTAACAATTTATATGTTCGTAGGAGCGCGTAGAAGAAGGCTTGCATGGGCAACAGGATTCATTACAGGACACTGCGCCCTAAAGTTTAATCTATACAGAATGAGATTGTTTAACAACCATATCTGTAGTAGATGCCTAGAAGGAGATGAGACGTTACTCATCTACTATGTGATTGCCCTGCTCCTGCGAATCAAAGAGCATGTATTTTTGGCAATCACTTTTCGAAGATAAATTAACTATCGAGAGCCTCAGTTAGCAGTCTGGTTAAGTTCATAACGAGCAACAGACTACTTAAATGGTGAAAGGGGGGATGCGCAATAGATCTTTAAGGTCGCAGTGCTTGGGCATAAAACCCAGCCTTTTTTCAAACTAGAACTAGGAGCGCGTCTTATTTCGTGGTTGTCATCTGCGATTGAATATGGTTTCTTTATCTCGAGATTCCTGTGCACTCTAGGAGGTACTGTATGTCCTCTATGGCTCTGTGTTTATGCTCCTGGTCCTAGGTTTTAGCATTTATTTTGGATGCGGATAAGTCTTTGGGCTTTTCTTATCTACACAATTAAGCGCCCATATACAGGCGCTTGTCCTGAATGTCGACATTAACCTCCTAAGTGACTTGCTGTGAACTTAAGGCATTTCTGTGATTCTAGGATACATGATCTGTGATTATAGGTTCAAGTGCCTCGCAATAACAGCAGCCTAGATCCCATACCCATTCCACCCACAGTACCTAAAACTTGTGTCAATGGCAGCGAAAAATAAATTTATGTCTGAGATACCCAGACACGAATTTATATTCACAGTTTTTAACTATGTGCTTGCTAAAGGATAATATACCCTGATACTAGGCAACCATTCATACATAACCGCCTATGAAGCTGCAAACTTTCAGGCGATACCTTGTTCCAGGGTACCAGAAACTCTTGACATACGTTGCAATAGCTGCTTCCAACTACTTTTACACTGAAAAATATGAACCTTGGCGCATTATTTGAAGACGATCCTATTGGATAATTATTTCAGAATATCCCATTGTTTACATTCTACACATTTGTGTTGCGGTTCATGTACATTAAGTGTAAGTTTTTTTAATTTATATAAATGATTGAGCTGTGGATTATTTAAACCACTTTAGGCTATGTTATTAAACTTTCCGAAAATAGACGAGACATTTTTCCAATAAACTTGTTTACGTTAATACATTTGTCTTTTGATTTAAAACTTAACTGTTTGGGTTATATATTTACTGTATATATCTTATACAATTGTTTATTATTGATTTGTTAATTGTATATTTATTGCTTGAATGTAAGATCTACTGTGCACTCCACAATATCTTAAGAGTTTAGGATTTCCTGTGCCCAGGCGGGAGTAAGTGATTTACCATGATAAAGGAATGAAAATAAACTATGTAGATTTTCTTGTATTGCTCTGTGAAGATTTAAATTTTGTTTGTTTCATATCGTTTTGATATGATTTTTTTATTTTAAAAGAAAAGACAGGACATTAAATGTCCCATGCACTGCGATCAGTTGTGATCCTTTCATTTAATCTCCTTCCTTGGTAAAGTCTGTAAGTCTCTTCAGGTACTTCTTGAAATGTTGCAAGCGCATAACATCCTGATTAATGTATTTAACCCTAAGAACTGTGAGAGCTTCACATACACACAGTAAATGAGATACGGTATCATTGCTCTCCGGAATCTTCTGCATACTTGATCGACTGCTTTGTCGATTTTGTGGAGATGTCCATGCAACGGACAGTGTCTTGTTAATAGACCAACTGTCCGTTTTAGTGCAGTTCCACTCATTTTAAGCAGTGATTATATCCTGTTTTTTATTATCTCTTTTATAGGAGCCTTGTAGTCCTGATAAAGACTTGCAATACTCATTGTGCTTTTTCCTGATCTTATCCCGGATTACCCCCGCCCCCAACGGACTAGTCCATAGGACAGCCCGAGTCTAGGTTCAGGACTGACAAAAAGATTATCTCCTGCTTTCTTCGCCAAATCATCTACTCTTTATTGCCATGGATTCCTCTGTGCCCCGACACTGACACAGATCCCACTGAATTGTGCAGGGTTAGTGCCGTTAGAGTCTCCATACATTCCCAGACCGTTTAGATTTGGTTATCCTATCTTCAAGAGGTTTTAAGTCTGCTTGAACTTTCAGTGTAGAGTAATGTGTATATTTTTATAGTTCTTACTTAAGGTTTCCCATACACAAGCCAATACGGCATGCATTTCTGCTAAAAGGAGTGACATTATCGCAGCTGAAAGAAATTTTTCCACTACAGCCAAACACCCCTGCTCCAGTTCCATCATTAGTTTTGGATCCATCAGTAAACTACATTGGTCCCTTTCGGATCCTTGGTCTAATTCCTTATTCCCATTCGCTTCTTTCTGGAAACTTTCCTTCTATTCGCCTTGGTATCATTTTGTTGTATTCACACACAATATATAATCCAGACTATCATTCCTAGAAAAATTAAAGCACCCATAACATGTGAACTATAGTTTCTCGTGCCATTATACTAAGTCTATATAGACAAGCTTAGCTTCCTCTTACACCCAAAGGTGGAGGGGGAAGATCCAACAAAGCTTCAATGGTAGCAGTAGGAGTAGTCCTGAATGTTCTGATTATATAATGAGGCAGTATTTTTAACATTTAATGATTTTCACCCTAATTATATAATATATAAAATATATAAATTCAATAACAGCCCGCCTTAAAGCAATATGTGTATGTAACAATGTATAAAAAGTGTATATTACAGTCATTACATATGTTTATGTTATTGTATACATGTGCAATAATGTTATGTGGATGTATTACATAATTTAATAATGTAGGAGCTGTGAGAATAATAGGTTAAACGTTGCTAACAAAGAGGTAACAATGAGGTAACCTTGAGGCAATAATGAATTTGAAAGTTTAATGCTACTTGATTCTTGGAAGCAATAATGTAATTTTTGCAATAGTTCATAAAATAGCCAATCAACAACCAGAAAAAACTTTAGTTAAATGAAGGTATTCTACTGGACTAGGATTAGCCAGTCAGAAACTAAAATGAAGCAAAATGTACAAATTTAGAATTCAGTTGCTTGTAGACAGCGCTCCTAACCGGACGCGTTGGTTGTAGACAGTGTTCCTAACCGGACGCGAGATGCGTCCTCCAGAAATTTAATACGTATTTTGTGTGAGACAAAAAAATAGTTTACGTGTTAAAAATTGCAAGTAATTAAAAGAATCTCACAGCTCTCTATATAAGTGAAGTGTTATTTAAATCGTGTCAAGCATTAATAAATGGAGTGAAGAAAAACTTAAAACCTGTGTAAGCCTACATTCTTCAGTCGCACCACGAGACACATTCATGTCTCTAAAAATATAAATACTGACGCAGCCGAGGCAAACATAAGTATATAATATTTAAAGATACAGTCAAATTACAAAGTTAATATTTTTTAAACATTTGGAGCAAAGGCCACCGAAAAATACATTTTGGGGCGAAGACTACCGGAAACCTTTTTACCATACGTGCGTTTGCAACTACTTCAAGTTCGGTTCCCCAACAGTCGAAATACTCCTTCAATACAACTTCTTCAATAAATGCAGGCTAGCCGTTGCAATTTAGAAAGATTTTTCCTTCAAGAGCTAAGTTTAACCCTAGAGCACCGAATTACAGCATAGGAGATTGTAGGTCCAAACCATTGAGATGTATACCCAACACATAACTGTAGGTGTCAGTCCCCTCGTTTTGCCAAACATACTTCTACAGAACCTTAAGGAGCTATTGTCTATACCCTATTAATGCTCGTCTCCAAGTGTTTCTTCCAGTTTAATCTCTTGTCCAGAATTAACCTAATCAGAGGAATGTATCCTTGTTCCTCTGAGACTGAGTTCCTTAATGTCCTTCAGATTTCTGGGTCTAGTTTGATATGAATTTACTTCATATTGAAACGTAACCCAACTTACTGCAATTTCCAAATTTACATTTCTGTTAATCACCAGGATCTTGACCATCTAAAACATGGCTACAGTGAGTTAGGTGAAAAAAATTTAGGCAGATCTACAAAGATTATGTAGCGAGCTTTTGCAGCGTTGTGCACACAACAGCCCTTAAGTAGCTCTCGATATGGTGAGTGAAACACCAGCATCCAGCACGCTGCAGCCCAGGTTTCTCCGGAAGCTCAGCACACTGACGACGATACAGACAACGGAAACATTATACAGTCTGCATTAATGAATATTGTTTATTAAATGAATATTCCATATAATCCTACTGTCAGAGAAAAGAGTTAATAATTTCTGCTCTCATAATGCAAATCAAGCAAGGCTGTTTGAAATTGTAATGTTCAGCTGTTCTGAAATCTATTTCAATAGGCTGTCAACTTAATAATGTACTTAAATAAGGGCAAACATTTATGTTAATTACATCATTGGATACACTCCGTAAGCCCCGAGGCCAACGGTAATGTCTTTATTAGCTACTTCGCATATAAATTGTTGTTTTTTTTATAAAAGTGTGTTCCTTATCAAACGTTTATAACAACCATTACGAATCGTGTCTTAAAACATTTTCCTTTCTCTACCACGTGCGGGATAGGTGGGGAAGGTACTGCAATCCACCCAAAATTCGATATCGATTTCGCCGTAAATACAAGTTTTGAATCCTCTGAATCCAAGAAAAAGCTTTTTTTGGAAAAAAATGTCTATGTGTCTGTGAATAGCATAACTCAAAAACGAAATATCGGATAAATACCAAAACCAAACATCCACCAAAAATACAACACGAATATTTTCAAAAAAATTCCCCATCACAAGCTATTGTTTACATGGGATATTTTCGAATTTTTTTATTTTCTCAAAAGTGGTTCTAACGATTTTGAATAAAATACCCCATATCAAAGATATTTACATGACAAATAAAACGTAGGTATATAGATTGAGTTTCTAGGAATAGCTTGTGAATTCCTCTTCATTCGGAATAAATTTTGTATAATCTTGTTTAACAGGGAAACGTTAAGTGATAAAAGAAAATGTACTTCACAAAAAATGTGGATCAGCCATTTGTTCAATACTTAGCCATTGGTTTCAAGTTTTGTAGAATTTTAGCTGTCTCTCGCGATCCCCGTAGGGGAAAGGGGGTTCCGACCCCTTCAGCCGCCGTGGTGCGGACGCTGCCTAACCCTAGCACTCGTAGTAGTTCTGACGTTACCAGAAGTACGTCGGGCCGAATGTCTGAGACCCTCTCGTACGGGAGTTGTTCGGATTGGTTTGGACTCGCCAGAACAGTGGTTTACGATACCTATGGGAGATTGGGTGCGTCTGGGCGGTTATGTCCAGGCGGGGTTGCGAGACGCCTCAAGGTCCTCCAGTACCGACTGGTTAGCCGGTAGTCACTGTGCTGGGTTCACTGTCGACCCTACTTGACGCTCGTAAGTGGCGTATACACTTCTATTTCTGCATGAACAGGAGGAGTTTTAAGTTTTAAGGTACTGACCTATTGGAAAACCCCACGGGTGGGAGTATCACTCGGCTGACGCCCTCCCCTGGGTCCCGAGGGAGGCTTTGGCCTCTCTGGGTTTTCCTGTCTCTCGCGATGTCATGGAAAGATTGGAGTTTTAAGTCCAGCGTATAGCGTCCAGTTCTAAAATATTTGACTGTCGCTGTTTCCTTTGTATATAACGAAATGTGTAATGTGGATATTTCTGGAAAGGTTTATCTCGATTAAAATGAAGTAGATAGGAAAATAAAATTTCGTAAGAATAATTGTATACCCACCAGTAAGCGATAGTGGGTAGAGAAATTCATGTGAATGTAACACATTCATATAATAGTCAATGTCGAGTCGTTGCAGATTCTGAAAATTATGAACTCAGATGCAATTACCGTGTATTTCATAAGCTTATTTCTTACATTAATTATTACAAATCAGAAAAATACATACATTAAATAGAAATATTGGCTATAGAAGCGTGGCTAAAATACTTTTATCCGATAATGAACATCAAATACATGATGTCTTCTAGGTGCATGTTAGTGATAACTGAATTTTGAGGACAGTGTTTTATACCTTAAGCATTTGTCTTATACAAATTGTTTATATTTAACCTATAAAACATATTTATAGGTTCGAGGAAAATGGCAGTCCTAAGTAGGAGGCAATAAACAAAATTGTTTTAAAAACTCAAATTATATACTGTAAAACGTACGCAATGATATATTGGAAATGAAATGCTGATACAAATATCCAAACTATAACAAATTCAGAGCTCCTTATTGTTGGGAAGAAGTCCAGAATTGTTTGAACTGATTCCGATGTTCAACAGAGCCAGTCGGTTTTAAAGAAATAGCGATCTGCCTATGTGTGCGGCAGATAAAGCAGGTAGAAGAGAAAGAAGCCTTTTACAATAATTACGGAACCTTGAAACTCACTTTGTTAATTAAAGAAAAGTCTTAGGTGGGAAGAAGGTCATCTCTCAGTTCTCTGATAGGCCGAAATCATTACAGTACTTAAATTACACTAAACTTTCCTTGTGAACGAATTTCTCATCTCCCAGAAAAAATAACATGTTTAGTAATATAAAGAAGAAAAGAATGTGTGTGTCTATTAATCTTGGAAACCACTCGGCCATATTTGATAATTCTTTCACCATTGAAAATGCACTGCTATTCCTGATGGAAATAGGCTATAAAATACCTTGTAATTTTAACGTTTCATAAAATTGAAATACTAGAAAGATTTTACAAGGTCTGGATACTAGAATACGAACTTGTTGGAGTCGTAGTTGTAAAGGTGACGTTGAATGTTTCCTGAGAATGCCACAGAGTAGAAATAGTTCGTGTTGTTACTCCACAAAAAACGTGTAAAGATAAGACAAATGCCACAGATATGTCATTCCAAGCAATGTACATAGATAATCACGACCTAGTATTTAAGAAAACAGAAAATAAAGCAAAACAAAAATCATATTTTGCCTGTGGTACGACATTTGTATGTAATACTTTCCTTAATTTATATTTTATTCGAGCATTGTAGATGTGTGCAAAATGTAGCATAAAAACATTCCAGTAAATTTTATTCTAATTCTATAGAAGTATATAGTGAAGTTCCTGAATGCCAAAACCTTTAAGTAACTCTTATGTAAGAGGTGTGGATGTTATGTATATCGTAATCAAGTTCGTTACCGCCCATACTCAATAATTATATAATGAGATAAACTTGTGACAGCGTAATATCATAAACTCTCAAACTATATTTATAATTAACAACTGAGACCAATTTCCTCAATCGTTACAGACAATGTGCAATTTATAAAACGTTTAAACTGCTACCCTGGGGGTGGAGTTCTGAGTTTCATCCGCATTTCATGGAATGTTGAACTCCGGGGTTTCGTATGATGTGAAAATCATTGTTATATGGAAAATTGTTATTGAATAACTACAGAATCAATAAGAAAACACAAAAGTTTAAAATTTCAACTACTGCAATTATCTAAAATTACTCCCATATTCCGTTAATGCTTTCACTGCTAAAATATATTTTCTCAAATTCTTAGAATCTCTTAGAATTTGAAGACTGCCAGGAGGTGGGGTTAAAGAAAACAAAAATTTAAATCCCTCGATGTATGATATGCTTTTATGTCAACATTAGGAGATTTTTCGAATGCGATTAGATTATCAGGAGGCTTTAGGAAATTATTGCAGTTATAGGTGGTAAAACAGAAGATTCACCATAAAAATCTTCTATATCATTTAACAATACTCAACTTATTGTAAAATGGGGAGGTCAATAAAATTAATTTAATCGTCAACTGAGAATTAAGAGCACCCTTGCAACTACGATGGATAATATTAATATAAATGGGACTTTGCGGAGAGAAAGAGGAAAGTGAAAAAGAGGAAAGAATGGAGAAGGTTGCGTTTGCCGCGGAGAATGCTCTTGGGCAGAAAGCTATGATTGACTAATATTTTTGTTTTTATAGTATGCCAGATAATGGAACATTGTTATTAATTTCAGAATAAGACTTTAGTAAACAGCGTGCAAATTGCGAAAGGCTGTAACAAAAAGAGAGAGAGACAATAGAAACCCAAGCGGATAACGAGAAAACGCAAAGATAGCAGTAAATTCGGTGACTAATAAACAAATGCATATGTATAACTTATTTATAGACAACTCAAATGAGCACACCAAAAGTTCAATAGGAGGCAAGGAAAATTAAAGCAGAAAATGTATACTATCATTCAATACTAACAGTTCTTGCCTATTTTCACAGATTTTTGGTAATGCGTTACATTACGGCACAGTAAGGTGAATAAAACGTTGAGAGAAATAATGTAGTGAACGTGGTTGCTTAATGAGTGCACAAGTATGACTTTGCAATGACGTCATAGGCCTCTCTTAAACCATTCAGAAGTAATAACTTCATTTCTTTAAAGGGGAAATACTCAAACATGAGCTATTGTAATATTTCTAAAGCGCTTTTAAGTTTTACGGAGGGCAAGATTAGAGATTTAGCATTTTGTGCGACGTTGACTTTGAATCTATAAAAATCTGATATAAGGATGTTCTATTTATCCTTAGTTGGTAGCGTTCCGAGTGCGAATAATTCCAAGTTTATTAAACACGTAACGCTGTTTATCGTCACACATGCATCATATAATCATAAGACGATAACGAAAACGAGTTAAACCCGCTGTTTAAGTGATATACATTGACCGCTATGGACAGATTATTATATGGTACAGGGTGATTTATGAAGAACTGACACTTCTTTCCTTAATTATTGTGTTCGAAATTCACTCAATGCCCCAATTTTAGCACCAAATTAAGCAGAATGTTCTGGAGTTTTGATTGTCTGTCACTAGATGCGCAGGTGGTCATGTTTTATTCGTAATTGTTAGTTTTATTGTCGGCAACTGTTTTTGAGATTTTGTTCTAGTCAACGTGAAAATGGAGTAAACATTAAATGAACGATTCTTCCTTGTAAAGCAATACTGGATTACGAATTCAATTACAGCTACTTAAAGGGCATACCAGAGAGAATTTGGTGTTCGGAATCCTCCTCAAAGAAACGCAATACTGGGACTGGTAAACAAATTGGAAACAATTGGATCTCTGGTTAGTGAAAAAGGCAAAACTCGTTTATCTAGGATATCCACGGTTGTTGAGTAAGAACACGACTGGATCAGTCACCCAAAAAAATCATTAAGACGTTCGTCGCAGGAGATACGGTATAGCTATTCAATGTGTCAGCTGTGAAAAGTGCAGGCCTAAAGCCGTATAGGATTACGGTTGTCCATCAGTTACAGAATAAGGATAGACGACTGAATTATTGTCGTTGGTTTCAGGCATTCATCGTGCAAAATCCTGCCATATTGTCCATCACATGGTTCATAGATGAAACATGGTCCATTTATCCGGCCATGTGAACTCAAATAACTCATGCATATTTGGACCAGCGAAAATCCACATGTTATTCATGAAGCACCTATGTACCCGGTTAAAACCGGAGTTTGCTGCGCAATATCCGCACAGAGAATAGTGGGACCAATTTTTTAAAAAACAATGTTAACACTGCAGAGTACCGACGGATTTTCATGCACTTTGCTGAGCAACTAGACGATGTAGAGCTGAGTCAAGGATATTTTCAGCATAACGGCGCTACATGCCATACATCAAATGAATCCATGGCATTAATTGCAAAATTCTTTGACGGCCGGATAATTTCCAAAAACCGTGGCTACCGAGATCTCCGGATTTGACATCGTCGGACTTCTTTTTATGGGGGTTTATGCCTCACGTCCCAAGACATTGGACGATCTGAAGCACAACATTACACAGGAGATTCAAGCTGTTGACAACAAAGTCCTCCAACGAGTGGCCAGTAACATGGAACGACGTGTTGAGTGTGCCTTATGCAGGATGGAGGACATTTTCAACATTTGCTATAGAGGTAAATAATGTCCCAAAATTCATCTGCATTTCAGGTATAATAAGTTGTCGCTAGCATAGCTCGTTTTGAAACAATTAAAGAAATAAATGTGTCAGTTTTTCATAAATCACCCTGTATATTAATAGTCAGTGGTACATTAACTCCGAGGGTAAGCACAATTATATACCAGCAGACACCGCAGCTTCTCTCGCTTTGGCGTGTTAATACTATCATGACAATGGGACAGTGCTTTTATTTTCTTAACATATGATTGCAATACCGTATGGAAGTCATACCGGCGTTTTTATTACCTTCTCTACTACACATCCGCAGTAGTAGACGTGTTGTATTGTAGCCATGAATTCAATACCGAGATTTCACTGGAAACACACATTTTGAAGCTCCCTTTTAGAACAAGTTCCATGCGTGTGGGTGTCCGTGTGTGAACAGCATAACTCAAAAACGAAAGGCGGTTAAACAAAATTGGTATCTCAGTATGTTACAGGGTTGGGACACGAATGTTTTCAAGAAAATACTCTCACCTGAAACTACATTTACTGGAAAACAATTACTTATTTTTTATATTCTGAGGCAGTATTTTTAACACTTAAATAATTTCAGTCTAATTAAATATAATGTAAATTCAATAACAGCCCGCCTTAAACCAATATGTGTATGTAACAATATATAAAAAGTGTATATTACAGTCATTGTATATGTTTATATTATTGTATACATGTGTAATAATGTTATGTGAATGTATTACGTAATTTAATAATGTAGGAGCTGTGACAATAATAGGTTAAAAGTTGCTAACAATGAGGTAACCTTGAGGCAATAAAGAGCAAGAAAGTTAATAATGCTACTAGTCATTATTGGAGCAACAACAATGTACATTTTTGTGACAATTTATAAATTAGCCAATCAACAACCAGAAAAAAACTTGAAATGAAGGTATTCTATTGGAGTAGGATTAGCCAATCAGAAACTGAAATATAGCAAAATTTACAAATCTAGAAGTCAGTTGCTTGTAGACGGCGCTCATAACTGGACGCGTTGCTAGCAGACAGTGTTACTAATCAGACGCGAGATGCGTCCTCGAGAAGTTTAATACGTATTCAGTGTGAGATGAAAATAGTTTACGTGTTAAAAAGTGAAAGTAATTAACAAAAGAATCTCACAGCTCTCTATATCAGTGAAATGTTATTAAAATCGTGTCAAGAATTAATAAAAAGGAGTGAATTAAAAATTATAATCTGTGTAAGCCTACATTCCTTAGCCGCACTACGCCTTGCAAAGAAATCCATGTCTCTAGCAATAATACTGACGCAGCCGAGGCAAACATAAATATATAACATTTAAAGAAACAGTCAAAATTACAAAGTTAATATTTTTTAAACATTTGGGGCGAAGGCTACGGGAACTTTTTACCATACGTGCAGTTGCAACTACTTCAAGTTCGGTTCTCCAACAGTCGAAATATAATACATCTTCTTCAAACTGGCTTTCCATACGTAGCAGCAACAAACCAACTTTTTCAATTCTCAAAATTGGTTCTGACGATTAAAGCATGACCAATAAAATGTATATCTTGAATTTTCTGCGAATGGCCTGTGAAGATGTTTTCGTTCTGAATGACTTGTATAATTAGTATACTGTAAAAATAGAGAAAACCTTACTATAAGAATTATGCAGAGGTCGTTAAAGCACACAATATATAAGTCGTTAACTATTTCCGAGATATTCCTTGTTATCAATTTGAATTTTCAAATGTCTTTTACAAGTGGTAATTCGCAATTCATCTTTTCTTGTGGTGATGCAAACAGCATGGGATTTTAAAGCCACCACATAGCGATCAGCTTTTTGAAAATCTGACCTGCGCTTTAATATTCTTAAGCTAAAAAGAAATGTGCAATAAAGGATTAGATCGATTAAGAAGAATTAGATTGAAGGTTAAGCTTTTGTAAGAATAGTTTATAGACGAGTGAGTAGACCAACTCGTGTAAATTCATCATAAGGTTTTTTCATGTTATAATTATCACAGCTTCTTATTATGAACATCACAAAACTTATCTGGAACATCATGGAGGTCAAAGTTTGTTATGCTGGTTCTCTTTAGCAAAACTAAAAAATAAGTAAGGTTTTGATTTTTTTGAGTTTGTAGCCATTGTAGCTTCCCTCTGGGGGAAGTGACTGACATCTTATTATTTGAGAACTAAACTGTGATACATACCAAATTCTTAGTTGTTCTGAAGACGTATGATATAGCAAAACTTCATGCATACATTCAAATGTTTTAAATGTGACTTTTGACTTCGAGTTATCTATTATACAGATTAATATCGCTTATTTATCTATAAGCGAATGTTTCCAGAAGCGTCTGGACATTTTTGGGTAGAATTCATTTGTTTCTCTAGGGGTACCGATTGCCTTATAACCACAATGATAAATTATGAATATGTGATGCACAGTTTCTCAAACTATTCTTAGCAGAGAGTTTAAAATTATATATTTTAGATATATTATTTACCTATGTGTTGAAGCTTAAATACTAACATTTAAAATTTAGAGTGAATGATTATATCTTTTATTTCATTAAACATGTTTTCCTATACTTTACAGTGTATAATTCTTAGAGAGATGAGATCTATAAATTGGGAAAGCTCCAGTTTTTGTGTAGCATATGGATAAAGAAACTATGAACATATTAGGTCTCTTGTTATATCTTAAATAAAGTCTCATTCAATATTCTGTCAAATCTTAGTCAAGCATAGTTTTTGTGTCGTTTAGGTTATTTTTAATTTCTACGCACATTGCTTCTGCAGCAATAGTGCCTGTATTATCTTGGCTGATCAATTTTTGCAGATTGCTCAATCAACATTTCCAAGTACATATAGATCCATTAAATTCATTCGCTTGAGGGAGTTTTATAGGGGATACGTTTCGTGTTCTCTGTTTTTACGCTACAATTGATTAGGAACGTTCATGCATCGTTATTCTGCTTAAACTTTGCGAAAATATGCTGCATGTTTTACATCGGAAACCTAAAAACATCATTATTTTGTTGCGTCTAGCATGTTGTGCAGTAACTGGAAATTATTCCTCTTGTATACTGAGGGGGTGTAAGGACTGGGAAAATGGAGCAAACAGGGAAATAAAAAATGTGTTTTATTTTAGTGAAACAGTGAAATGAAAGCTATTGAATTTTGCTCATATGTACGCATCAATTCACTGTCAATGATATAGAATTGAAAACTGAAGCAACATACGGTACTAGCCACGGACAAGATAATACGACAACTCATTAATATATTAAAATATCTAATTCGCAGCTTCACAGCGTCAACACATCAATAATTTTCTTTCCTTAATATTTTGTTCTAAGTTTTATGTATTTTTGCTAATATTGTACGTATAATAATTAGAGTGTGTTAAACACATATATTCATAATGTACACACGGTAGAGAACAAGTATATAACGTTATAACATATAAAATATAATATGGGAGGGAAAGGCCATTGTTAGCTATACAACCTATAATTCAAATACGTACTTAAGAAAATGGTTGAAGGTAACGCTAACAGAAGCTTGCCAGACTTCGAGCAGGAAGGCCTTGTATAAGCTCGTCTATAAATAGACGCTAAAACTACGTATTTGAAGTCTGCCAGCTACACATATTTTAATATGACAAAGATAATAATGATTTGTGAATATCTACATGTGGTTTATCTAAAATACAAGTGAAATAGTTTACAGAATAGGTGTGTACAAAATATTTTAACATTCTCCATACCTAACCCTGACAAGACACAATTGCTCTCCGACTCAAAAATACAGCAGTCGTGGCATAATTATAAAATAATAATTACAACATACTAACATATACATAAGAATACAGATATACGAGCATCAGATTCCAGTCTACAAGAACTTTATGATACATCACCAGAGTATGGGCATCAAGACGATCTACAGGTACGTAACACAGCACCCATCATCTCTCTACGGGTCCATCCTCATCAAATTAGTGGAGTTTCGGCGCATAATGGCCTACCACGAAAGAACCACTACAAAACAAAACGTCGTTGGTTTTCAAACTGTTAGGTTATTACATGAATTTATGATTGCTCGTAATTCTAAAACGTTTTACTGCAGAGTGAAGACAGAGAGCTGAAGACACAAGTTTAAACAATAGGGAATTCGTGTCTTTGAAACGAAATCTCATGGTGTTACTTTTAGAAAAAACCAGTTTGTATCATCTGGAAATGTATATTTACTATGTGGGGTAACGTGACAAAATTTTAAGGCAATATATTTACAGATTTATATATTTATTGAATTAGATCCAGCGGTGCATTGCGTTTATCTACTTAGATTTAGCGAACCAATAATTTAATTAGTATCTTGGAGTTATTAGTTTTGTTTAAAAGGGAATAGACGTAGAAATGTTACACCATCATTTTGAACTTAGAATTCTTGAGCTCATCTAGGTCTGCTTTCTTTTCTTTTTTAACTACCAATAGTGATAATTTCAGAATGAAAAATATAGATAGTGTGAAGGCTCTAAGATTAGGTGTATGGTTTCTATTCAATTCCTAAGAAAAAAAACGCAAAAAAGTTGGATTGAAATTCGCATATAATTAATCACCCTGAATGAAGAAACTGGTCATTTATCACTTGTATCGGGTTGAATTATATCGCTCTACGATAGCCTAGTTCAAGTGTCTACGGAGGATAATGATGACATTTCTTTGGTATACTATATACTGGAGAACAGGTTATATGAAACTGTCCGTTTATGTTTACTGTGTGTAGGTATCATAGCGTATACTACAAAACAGGTGTGTTTATTGTGTAAGTTTTGTTGGAAAATTTTGACTGTCAGCTTGATTTATACAGAAATTTTCTGTTGTCACCGTTCCTAACAAATCTACAATTTATGTTTTTTTAAAACAAATTTAAACATTCTCGGTCCATAGCAAACAGTTCTAGTCGAGGAAAAATTAGAAGTGATAAGAGATGTGGCGCTAAAAACCCAAATCGCTGTCTCGCATTAGGTGATTTTGATGGTAATAACTGACTCGCCTGGTCGCTCTCCAGAACTAAATCCAGAGAAGCTAGGCTTGTATAGACGCAGAGAAACATCTCCAACACCTTTCATAGCGAAAGGTAAGCGTAACGTATTCGTATATTTTCGCATTGTTAGCATTATCTAGGGCAGAGGTGGCGAAAACGTGACTCGCGTGTTATTTTGACTCGCAGGCGTCGTTCCCTCTCTGTAACCGTCCGTTTGTTTTTCACATGCTGCTGAGTGATGCAGTGCGTGTTGCATATTTGGTGACTCGCGAAAGGAAGTCGTTTTCGCCACCCTTGATCTAGGGGGTCAAACGGCGGGCCGTTTCCTCGATACTACATAAACGGTTGCGTATATATGTGGTGGGCTGTCAGTCGCGACATTCAGGAAAAACCTACTACCAAGCGGTTACATAATGCCAGAGCTAGTCAGCGAAGATAATGGGCTATGTCCTAAACTTTGAACATGGTTTGACGTATGTTATACCGACACAGATAACCGGGGTCGTTAAGGCGGGGACTCTGAACGGGAAGTCCGTGGATAAAATCCCACCGCCATCCTCCCTAACTGAAGTTGTTTCCAGGTTTTCCTCAGTTCTCATAACTGGCGAATGCCTGGGAGCTATCCTAAACTTAGGATCGGAACGTTTCCTTCACAAATTTTCTTTCCCAATTATTATTTCATTTCATGTATCCCAGTGCCCATCGCTTGTGGTGCCACATACCTATAGTAAGGACGGGTTTTAAACATTTATTTGCTTCCTTTTTAACATATAAGTCGGCCACGATATGATTGCTTCGGTAGGAAGAGGAACTAAACAGTTATGAAATAAGTGGGTGGGGCATTAGAGGTGCAGTCAGGTAAAGAAAACATCCGCAGAGATGGTGCTTCCGAGAACTAATGTGAAGACATCAACAGGCTAGTATTATTTTCGTTGCGCAACTGTACATTCACACTATTGCCTTGATCCTCGCTCCCCTTTGGATCTAAGACCTTGACGACGTTACGCATTGTCAACGAAACAGTGGCGTCCTCCTCCAAAAGCACTCATATAATGGCCGACTAATTATAAGGGAGAGAAAGGAGATGACGTGTATTCTGTGTTTGCCTCTCAGTCAGGGCCTGCTTACAGAGACAAAGCTCAATTTTTGTTACATGATAATATATTTTATGTATTATTCAATATGCAAAAATATTGTAATACAAGATAAACAATCAAATACGTGGATGTGTGTTATTTCATCAGCAACAAAGCATACAATAAATTAATAATTAAAATTGTAAATGGAGTATTTGTTGGGAAGTGTAAGCAATTTCCTAAATGACTTGTAATTCTTTCAGAGCGGTTATGGCCACTGTCATCTAATGGTATGAGAAACTAAAACTGTCGACAGAAGTTCACGAAGAGACGAGATACTTCGCCTATTGCTACTACCATTAAACCTATGGGCTCAATAGATTTTAAGTCATTAAGTTTGTAGTGAAGAGCAACAGAAGGGGCATTTTTCTTTATGTAAATCGGAGGATTTATGTTCATTAGGCTTTATTATGATTAATGATAAAGCCAAATTAGCAAGGATGTCCATTCTTCGATAATATGTCTCGGAAAATATTCAGTGTACTTCCTTAAAAACGGTGTAGTGATTCTGATTACGGATCACATAGAATTGGGCATGGCGTTTCTCTTCTCCGCGTCTCATTATAATGATAAATACCCAGGGATTGGCTAAAACACAATTCCAATAAACGGAAATCTAAAATTCTTCTATTTTTTCTTTGGTGTCACAAATAGTTATCTACTATCAAAATACAAGTTTTAAAATTAAAGTTCAAGAAAATAATTCTTCTAGGTTACATTTGTCTTCTTTTAATAGGCATATAATTTTAAAATATCACAAATAGGTTCAAGAAATATTTTTAATAAAAGATTCAGAATAAATGGGCTTTAGCAGAATTTAATTGTCTTATTTGCAATAATTTAGGAGATAATGTCGATTTTATTTAGCTTCCATTTACTTTGAAATCCCTTTTCTACTTGACATTCATGGCAATAATTGCAATACTATGTACCTACACAGGAATCACAACCTACATATCAGAGTCAATCTCAGGAAGCTCAAAAAGTGCAAAATACATTGAAGTGTGTTCTCAAAAAATAAAAGAGAAGTTTCACCTGAAAAAAATTAACTCTTCAGTTTTGCTCTGCTCTTCCATAACCGACTCGCTTGTTACGTGCGTCTATTTTAAACCAGCAATGTAGTGCAAATATTTTAATTAGGCTTTCACATAAAAGAAAGGATTACGAGCGTGTCACTATTTGTCAACACTGCCACCTGATCCTCGATCTGTCTCTCAGAGGATGTTACCGGTGACAGTGTGAACATTCCCGCCAAATGAGACAGCTGGATATGACAGAGGCAACAGAGATCACGTGTTTCTATGTATACTGTGGTCAGCGACACGTATTTCTCTACCAATCACAATCACAGTTATCCCATACATATTACACATAGATTATTAAAAAAAAGCGGCGGATTTTAACGCTTCATTTTAATGAAATTAAAAATACAGCAACATGTTCCACAAATCACGCATAGAGGGTACTTTTAAAATGTTATTCTCTTTGAGGCTGCATAAATTAAACAAAAATGCTATTTGTTTGAACAGAAACATCAAAGCAGCAGTCACATCTTGTTAGATGCAAATAAATTGGTCCTAATTATCTTACATTTTATGCCATACGTAAATCTGCTTATGACGATCTGGTTATTTGCTGTCTCTACTGCGAAAGTTACTTGTTGCACTAAAATTGATTCAAAGAAACCTTCAGTATGAAAGTACGCTTTCCTATACTCACCATTTTATATGAATAACCAGATGCGTGAGGCAGTATTTTTATTGCCTAAATGATATCAGTCTAATTATATAATATAAAATTTAGTAACAGTCCTACTTAAAGCAATATGTGTATAATATAATATATAAAGTGTATGTAACAGTCATTGTATTATGTTTATATTATTATGTACATGTATAATAATGTTATGTGAATGTATTACGTAGTTTAACAATGTAGGAGCTGTGAGAATAGAAGCAAGCTGCTTTCCGTAGCAAACAGAATTACAAAGTAAAAGGCGAAAGTTGCTAACAATGCGGTAACCTTGAGACAACAATAAATTACAAACTTTAATAAAGGCTACTAATAATTCTTGGAACAATAATGTCATATTTAAAACAGTTTATAAATAGCCAATAAAAAAACTAGAGAAGATTAAAGTTAAATAAAAGTATTCTATTGGAGTAGGGCTAGCCAATCAGAGACTTGAAATAGAGAAAATATACAAATTCAGGCGGTAGACGCTACAAGGAAGCGTAACCAAGCAGTCCAGTTTAGATTCGGTACGGTATAGGTTCAGTGTGAGACATAAAAATTCATTGTGGAGAGAATAATATAAAGTTTACGTGTTTAAAAGTGCAAATAACAATAATCTCACAATACAATCATACATCAGTGAGTTATTTAATCGTGTGAAGGATTAATAAACAAAGTACAATAAAATTATAATTGGTGTAAGCCCTCATTCTTTAGCCGTACCATCCTGTTAAGAGATACGTGCTTTACAAATTACTAATGACGCAGCCAAGGCATGCATATACATACATATATAATAAATAAATAAACATTAAAATAAAAGTTAAATTTTAAACGTGGGGCGAAGGCCACCGGAAAAGTAACCGTGGGGCGAAGGCCACCGAAACGTTTGTACAGTACGTGGGACGAACACTCCTAGAAACAATCTGGCATCCATTACGTGTCTAGTCTAAAACACATGCTTCAAATTGGTGTCTATGTGGTGCAACCGCTACAACAATAGAAACAATCTCCCGCAAGTTTGGCTCCTATATGTGAAACTTGCAACGACTGCAAGCGACATCTGTCACTGAATAAAATTTTGAAATTTTGAGTTTCCCTCTGTCAGTGCTGTGTAGAATTTTTTCTGTATTTCACAGTTTCTTTGGTACAAAAGATTGAAATCTTCTACATATTTTCAAATAAGTCTGTACTTTTCATCAAGAGGTTCTTCTTACTCTTGTTCTCCCCCGTAGTATGTAGGATAATGTACCTCTAGAAACGGTTTCATTTTAGTCAACATCGACTAAATTTAGTAATCAACACTCAACTATCCATATACAAGTCCATTTTTTTGTAATGAGTTCATGCAGGAAAAATAACATCTTCAAATAAGTTTCATAGAAGGCGCACCAGAATACCTACACCGGCTTTAAGGAATGCCTAATTCCACGAAACAATTTACTGAAGATAAATTGTATATTTTAGTGAGATCTATACTTTTATGAAGTAAGTTTTATTTTCTATTTGTAATTCCTTCTCATTTATTCAATATGCAGTAAGAATGAAGAGGACCTCATTGGCTGTTTAGATAAAAGTCTATGCATAATTCCTCAAGTATACGCTTTAAGTAAATTCGTTAAGTCGCTTGCAAGAATACATATTTTCCAGGTAAAAGGATGTTTTTGGAGCATGTACTTATTTGAAAATATTCCTCTTGCATCTTTAAAATGTACTAAGTATGAAATAGAGTACATATTCGACTTTTAGGTTTTGAGTTTGTTATGAACAGCGAAATCTGAATGTAGAATTATTGGATGTGTCCTCTGCCTCAATAGGTCTTAGCCAAAGGAGAAGGAGAAAGGGAAAGAGAAAGAGAGAGACAGTACATTAGTCACAATATCCCTAGCTATGTAATGAAAACGTGCCTGAAAACTGAAAGTTTAATATAGATTTTGCTATGGCAGTTTTAAATTCAACGAATTTAAAACCCTTCAAATTGTAATTATCATAGGAAACTCTTGTTAATATTAAGGAAGCAACATTTAATTACAATTAACACCTTTTGTGCTTCTGAATCACTATATAAAATATTATGTTAGCAAAGGACAGTTGATATACAGGCTGGACCATTTAAGTTGAGACTGTACAGTATCTCCAAAACTAAGATCTCAAATTTTATTGAGATGTCATACCCCAATGGCGACCTTTTTCAGTCATCTGATTCTACCTTTCCAATTCTGTCCAACACACGGCTTGTGTGAAAGAACAATTAATTCCATTAATTGACCTAATAGTGGTTGAAACTAAAAGCCCGGGACTTAAGTACTTACAAAGAATGTAAGTCGCCATTGGGGTATGACATCTCAATACAATTTGAAATCTCCTTGTGGTTTACCGGGAAAAATGCTAGTCAGCTGGAGAATTCCATGGCGTGATGGCATGTTGCCATGGTAGCTCAGTGGTTAGAGCAACCGGACGGAGACCGGGAGATCCGTGGTTCAAATCCCGGCTATGGCATTGAATTTTTCAGTCATCTGATTCTACCTTTCCAATCCATTAGTCGTGTTTTGTTTGGAGGACGTTCTGATAGCAATTTTAGGGTCAATTTAAATTTTTAAAATGGGAATCTACAATTAGGGTCAACTTAAATAGACCCTAAAATGACCATCACAACGTCCTCTAAATTTTAACTCACGGTCAAAGACATCGCTGTTTAGCAGCACATTATCTGCCCTGTGGCCATGACACCGCATTTCTGTATGTGCAAGAAAGTAATGAGCCGGTGTGATAGTACCTATTCTTTGAAAATTTATCGCCTTTGATGATAATTGTATTGCCATATTCCTTAATTTTTTTCAGATAGTTCGATTGCGTTTCGGCACGGTATGTAATTAATATATAGTTAAGCTTTTGCTGACTGATATCTTGGAAAATCATTTCTTATTCTCATGCTACTGGCAACCTTTGTCTTTCTGTTTTCCCAACAATGAAATAGTTATAACTGGTATGATCCTTGATTTACATCCATAACTACATTGCCGTTTTCTTTTGAATTCAATACTAAACCCTTGTGTGAAATTGCTGTTGTTTCAATTTGAAGGTATACAAGAACAACTTGGCGTTCACTGGGATACATTATTCGAATGGGAGGAATTTAACGACATTATTGTCACGATAGCCTGGGAGCGGTTCATGGATGCTAACAGCTGAAAAATCCATAGTTCGAATTCCTGCCATGACATTGGATTTTCTTCAGATCCGAATAAATTTGTTTTTCCTTTATTCCTATTTCATATACAGCTGATTATTTCTGTTTCTTTATGATATTTTAAATATGCACATGATTAACGTTTACACAAAAGTTGATTCTTGTATCACTCGCAAAGCGTTCATTCCTTCACTTTAGCCTCTTTCCTCTACGTAGCAAGAACACACAGACATTATAAACAGACCCACCAAGGACAAAAAAAAATGATGGGCACCAGAAAGTTTTTCACTTTTCCTCCCTTTTACGTATGGTAGGTAAAGTATTATTATATTCCACAGAAAACTTTTATATCGAAAATCCTCCAGAAACAAAGTTTAAGCATCTCCTGAACATCCCTTCCCAGAAAATAACACATTTTGAAGAAAAAGAAAGGTTCCGCGCACGTATATGGGGTCAACATAGCTCAAAAATGGAAAGTCAGGCAAATACCAAACTAATATTTAATTCCAACATCTTTCATGGGAGCGATATCAGGATTTACACGGAATTCCTCTCACCCTAAACTATCCTGTGCACGAAAAACATTTTTTTCTCTCATTAAATGACTCTAATGATTCTAATTACAATATGTTTGAGATAATGGCATGGATAAAATAATTAGAATTTTCTACGAATAACCTCTAAAGACCTCTTCATTCTGATTAAATTTAGCATAATATTTTATGAATGAACATTGGAGCTAAGGAAAAGGTTTACTATAAAAATGCTATCTTGTTAAGAGACACAATTCGGTGTATTTTCTTGAAACAGTTCCCATTTCTGAGTTATTTGTTGCCTTTAGTTTGAATTTTACAATGCATTATTATATATTTTATATGCTAAATCGTCATTATTTTATTTTTCAAGATTTCGTACAGAAGATCATGGGATTTCAAAGGCAGTATATAGCGATTCACATTGTAAAATTTGCTCCAGCCTTCTGCACACTCCTGTGTACCTGCAATGGAATGTCGATGAAACCATTTTAGGTATACGCTTATTTGAATTAACATGAAGTGTATAGAAAAATACGCATTTTTAAGAATAACAATTAGTTTGTAGGTGAGCGAGAAAAATAAATGATAGTGCGTAAAGTAATTCAATGTGAATGCAACACATAAGATACTTCAAGACAGTTTTGTGTACAACTAACTAGTGAAAGTGGAACGCAGTCAGATGTTCTGTTCTGTTCTCTTTTCTATGCCCTTCTCCATTTATGATTCCGACACATATATTTCATAGCATGTCATATTGGAGCACAAAATCACGTGAATCTCTCTGTATCACAGCGGTAGTTTTTAAGTATTCGCAAATAACTACAAACGCGGCTGCAGCGAAAAAGTTTATACTGTCACTATTCTGCACACAGTAACCGGATTTTAACCCTGTAACTTATAAAGAGGGGGAAGCATGCTGTGAGGTATGAAAAATGGCTGTTTTGTGAGTAAGTTTGCTGGTGAGCGGAAAGTGCTTACGGTAAAGCAAGGAAAATAAATGTTCTTACTTCTTGAGAACGCTCGTAGCAGGAATCTGATCTTCACACTTCCTTAACTTCTTTTTGATTACTTTAGATATAAAGAAAAACATTGCGCAGCCTCAAAATTTATTTACGGCTTTCTTTAATTATGTGTAGTGATTAATATGAAGAAACATAAACACTGAGACAAGTTTAATTCACATGGTGAATGAATAAGCCGTGAAGTTTACCTGCCGATATTTCTTGTCCACTTTAAAGACTGAGGCAGTATTTTCAACACTTGAATAATTTAATTAAATTATATAATATAGAAACTCAATAACAGCCCGCCTTGAAGCAATATGTATGTAATATTTTTTAATAAAATGTATGTAACAGTGATTGCATGTGCTTATATCATTGTAAACATGTTTAATAATGTTATGTGAATACATTACATACTTTAATAATGTAAGAGCTGTGAGAATAATAAGTTTAAGGTTGCTAACAATGGTTTAAGGTAACCCATTCCGCACGCGTAACCTTGAGGCAATCATGAGTTTGAGAGTTTGAATGCTACTAGTCATTATTAGAGCAACGATAATGTAAATTTTGGAATTAATTGTTCTTTCACACAAGCCGTGTGTTGGACAGGGTTGGAAAGGTAGAATTAGATGGCTGAAAACTTCAATGCCATAGCCGAGATTTGAACCACGGATCTCCCGGACTCCGTCCGGTTGCTCTAACCACTGAGCTACCATGGCAACATGCCGACAGGACATTAAATTCTCCAACGGATTCGCATTTTTCCCGGTAAACCACAAGAAGATCTCAAATTGTATTGAGATGTCATACCCCAATGGCGACTTACATTCTTTGTAAGTACTTAAGTACAACCCCAATTAGGTCAATTAATGGAATTAATTGTTCTTTCACACAAGCCGTGTGTTGGACAGAGTTGGAAAGGTAGAATCAGATGACTGAAAAATTCAATGCTATAGCCGGGATTTGAACCGGGAGATAAGAAGTGATGGATAGGAAGTGTTGGGAGTAGTTTCGTTTCAAAGGAACGCTTTACTCTTTGGGAATCATTATTTTTTATATTTTTCTCTACAGAGCTGCAGTCGCGATTTTGAGCATGCCCAAACACTTTCTCCATTCATTAGGAAGCCGGGGGCAGCTGTGAGCGATCATCACTGTGTGTTTTCCTGTTGTTAAAGCATTTCCAAATGTTCAAAACAATGGAACGACCCGCCGTCTGTGAAGTAAGATCGGTGATTCGTTTTTTTGAATGTAAGAAATGTTACGCCAGCAAACATTCATCGCCAATTGTTTGAGATTTATCGGAAATGAGTGGCAATGCTCGGCCATATACATCTAAACAAACGCAAGATTTGATCGCATCATTTGGTTCGGAACAATTCGACCACCAGTTCGGATTTGCCACCAAGCAATTTAAATCTATTTCTTCATCTGAAGAAATCCTTGGTAGAGAACATTTCAGCGATGATGATGTTGCGAAACAAGAAGTGCAGACTTGGTTTTCATCACAGGCGGCATAATTCTTTGACGAACGCATATAAAAACTAGTTTCCCGTTACAAGTGCCGGAATAATGGCGGTAACTTTATGGGGAAAGTAGTGTAAGATGTAAGGTAATGAGTGATAATAAAGAATTTGGAAAATAATGTTTTGCTATTTTTTAAAAAGATATCCGTGCTTACTTTAAAAACACGCCCCGTAATTTTTGGGTAAACGAGTGCTTTGATCGTAAACGCCTTTAACTCTTGTAATGCGAAATCTCGTTAGAAAAGTGTTAAGTGTTCACCGATAATTTTGCTACCTAAGCTTTATTCATCAATAATACGAATAATTTTGGTTCTAAGTTTAAACTTCTCGTTATCCTAATGAACAACTGGGATATTTAACAAACGACGCGTTACACGTGATATTAAGTATAATGCTGACATCTCAAACAGATTTGCATGTTTCTTCAGAAATATTTTTGAACCTCTTAGGTCTCATAATAATAAAAAATTCAAAGAAAGATTTTGAGTGTTATTTACAGAAAATATGTACATTTATTTTTTCATCAAAACAAATTAAAACATATTCTACTCAAAATCGTTACAGTCATTTTAAGAAAATAAAAAAAATAATGAAACATGTTATGAATCCAAACGCACTTTTCTTACTATTTACTTTATGTAGATATTGTGAACATCACAGAAGAAAAGGTGATTTGGAACACCCCACTACATAAGATTTTTAAATAATTATGACAATATATAATCATATAAAATAATTGCCTTTTGGAACAAAAAGTATCGTAAGATCAAACATACTAAATAATCATCATCTAGAAGTATCTGAAAATTATTAGAAGTATTAAAAACTATTCATGTAAAGCTGGAAAGACATCAGTTTACGTTGTTAAACATATGCCCCTAATATCAAAGAAAAAAAACAAAGTAATTATAAAATACTACGGCGATGCTAGTTTGAATGTGTGGTAATGAGTAGGCTTGTAATTTTCCACGTAAATAATGCGTTCACATTAACTACCACGTTGATGAAGTACTCATGCCGGTATCCTATGTCACAGGATCGTCACATTTATATACTGTGCTGCAGTCAAATTGTGTTATCGGTCCCCAAAATTACATCCGTAATGGGATTTGGGCACTACCATAAAATAATGAATGTTTGAGAACAAAAGGGCATACAAAAGTTTTATCTCATAAGCAGACACAGGCAAAATTTGAAATGTTGTATTCTAAACCATGCTTACTATCATGTGACAGAAATTCAATTTTCATATTATTTTGGTAAAATATTCATATTTTATGAAAGCCTCCACATTTTTTTCTTAATATTTTCAAATTTTGGCAAATGTTTCTTCATACTTTGCACGTGTCTACTCATAAGCAATAATTCAATTAGAGTAGAAGTTAATGCTAAATCAGTACACGTATTGATATAAATAGAAACAAATTATATTACACATCTAGAGAATGAAAAAACACAAAATCCCCCAAAATGGCAATAAGTTAAAACATATTGTGGGGGGAGGGGAAGAGATGGATGTAATGACTGACGAAACAGACAGAATGCCTAATATCTGGAGAGAAATAGCAATTCAAAAAGTCTAGCAGTTGAGATTACAGGTGCCCAGGAATATTTTTATCATACAAACTTGAATTGCTTCCTGAAGACACATGTTTCCATATTGCGTAAACATTGTTAATTTATTTGTTGATTGAATTCACTGGGAGTGTGTAATCTCAAGTGGTAGACTTCTTAAACTATTATTTTTCTCCAGGCATTAGGAATTCCGCCTGTTCCGTTATCGCAGTGAATATACCCATCTCTATAGCTGTGTATCCACATTTCTCTTTTCTCTCCTCCTTCCCAAAATAAGTTTGTTCTTAATGACCTGATGGGAAAAGAGAGGAAGCGGAAAAAACTTCCGTTTATTATTTAGTATGCTTTGCATAATTACTTCAAATTTAACTATGAAGTTAATAAGGGAGTTAGAATGTTTCTTTTTCCATTTTTGTAATTAAGGCAATCCTTATTTGAAATTTATGGCATTGAAAATCCGCGGAATACTCGTTTTAAAAACGATTTTAATAAAAAAATTGTTATTGTCCACGTGTAAATAACTCGTTATTTAGCTTCATGTGTGTTTTGATTTTGTTTTTCTTTATAAAATTCTCATACGAACATTTCCTTCATATGTAGTGCAAAACTGTAACCATTTCGGAGAACTGTTGAATCAGCGCCTCTATCCCTGTACCAGATGGTTATTTTTGTGAACAACAAAATGGAAATAGAAATCTTACGCCCCAATAACCACGTCTCACACGTAAAACGGTACGCTCTCTTTCATTGTAGAAAAAGAGAAATGACGAATCGGTTGAAGTTTGGGGAAGTTGAGCCAACATTGCACCCAGGTGTTTTAGACGAAGATTAACAAGTTTAAATGAAAACATTTTTCGCTACAGCGGTAAATGGATTCCAAACAATAAAAGTAGATATATGAAAGAAAGTACAGAAAATGCTGCTTTCTGAGAAACAAAAACAAAAATACCAGAAAACGCTGCATTTCTGTAAAATACTTAGTGATGTGTAAGCGTTTCATTATGCTGGCCGAGTATGTAACTTCCTGTTTTTCTGAGGATTGTGCTCTATTAAGCCTCAAATGGGCAGATGATGGATATTTCACGGCAATCCTCTTACGTTTATGATCCCATGTAGGAATAGGTGTTCCACAAACCACAATAACCTCTATGAATATTCGCGTCATTAGGAATTTATTTTGATTGGGTGCAATAGGTAAAATGCGCAATAGAAGCTGAAAATGACACGAGAAACAAACAGTCGGTATTGCATGGAGGGAGTTATGGCATGTCTTCAGCTCCGAACGTACAAACCGACTCAACTTATTAATTTAGGGCATCGAGTCTTGTAGTGACTTGCCTTTTTGGGCCACGCCAATCCTTTAGTCCAGCACAGTAAATTGTAAACTGCCCTTATCAGATAACACTAAATTGCCATATGGCTGTTTCAATTGAGCTCTTCAGGGATGAGGGCTACTTGAAGTTCTTAATCGGGACCATTACAATTAGATTAGAGGCAGGAAGAACAACGTGTTTTAAAGCCCGTTTATGTGATCACTTCCAAAAAAGGTTGATGCTGGGTATGATATGATACGGACTGACTGACGAATGTGAAACACATAACAGAAACTTTAAATGTTTCTAATGGACGAGGCCTTAACATCAAGCATAATGATTTGGATATAACAAAAGTCCCTGTTGAATGGATCTTAAATGACTTAATAATGAGCAAAAACGGATAAGAAGGACACCCTCCAAGCCTACTTATCGTCAGTTTGAAGACGACTCTTCCAACATTTTGATCATACTGTCACTATAGACGAAACGTGGATTCATTAATGCGGTCCAGAAATAAAGTAACAATCAAAGAAATAAATACACATTGGTTTGCACTGCCTAGATAACTGCAACTCTAAAAATCCGCAGGAAAAGGAAGAAATAATAATATAGAGAAGGGTAGCGGAGCTTATCATGCTGCATTGCTGATCAAGTGGAGGGGAGAACTGGAAAAACGAGTCGGAGATAATTTTCCAAAGAAGTGCCTGTTTGGGTGGAGAGACAATAAATCTTCTCATAGAAGTGCTAAGTTGCAAGCCATTAGAATTCTCTGTGATGAAGAACATTATTGAGTTGTCTTTGACTTTGTACATTTTCCCTATCTACTAGATATAGCTGCTTCGGTTTGTTATCTATTTCTAAATATGAAAAAATTGCTAAGCAGAGAAAGTAACGTAGAGGAATGGTTTGCAAATTAAGGAAAATGATACGTAGAAATTCTTTGAGAATGTTTTACTGATTAAAATCACCATTTCCATGATTTGGAATTTTTGACAACATTTTAAGCCTAGGTCTATAGAAATAAAAGGATGAGTATGTTGAAAAAGTAAACCTTTTTCAGAAATAAAATTCCATTTTCTGAGAATTTGTTGACCCTATCTTCTGTATGACTCTTAACAATTCAATATCGACCTTCTCCATTCTGGTCACATGAGTAGAGAAGCGTATGGAAGCCAGGATGAACTTTACAGTTTAATTACTTTTGATAATGCAACTATGAAGCAGTACTAAGAAAGACATTTAGTTTTAAAAAACTCTTTTCAAAACAAGCTTGCAGAACTAAAGTTATTTGCTTCATGGTACATGACATATAATGATAATCACGTGTTTGTATACGTTGTCATGAAGCTAGCATAAGACGTTCAGTAAATAGTTACAGAGTGACAGATGTACAGAAGTGCTCTATGTTGTAGTGAAAAGCCATCACTGACAAAGTTTGTTTAATTGTCAAAACTCCGAAATTATTCGCAGATACCCTATTCCCGACCATCATCGTGACCTTGAACAAAAACAATCTTTGTAGACTCTTCGCCCGTTTCTTTGCTTCATGCTGCAGTAGCTAGTGGTGTGACGACCGGTATGTATAGACATCAAGTTATTTTTGGCGCTTTAGAAATAAGAAATTTGTGCGTCACGATGATTAGTTTCGGACTTAGAAATTGCGAAGCCTGGCTTCCAGCAAATACTACGAAGCTCCAAGAAACAGTAATACTGAAATACATTTATAATTCTTCGGCAGTGAGTTGTAAGTAGATTTTGGGGGTGATATTGTGTCTTAATTTGTTCTGTCATCCTATCTCACCTTAGTCCTTAACACCTTCGCTCCTGGTAACGTATTAAGAGGTTTCATTCACAATGAGAATTAAGATAACTACGTAAAACTTAAGCATAAACATAATACGAAATGTTATCATTTTCAACTACAAACGGAAAGCTAAGAAGCAGCCAGTCCAAGAAAGCATGAAAGAGCTGAACTAGTTGGCGGTCTGCGAAGCGACCACGGATAGTATACGCCCATTGGTAGTTAACCAATTAAAGGATGTTAAAAAAAGAAAGAAAAGACAAAAGACTACCACCTACCATCACAATTTGTTTGCCGAGACTTTTAACAGATATATTCCTGGCCCGTGATCTTACACAAAAAGACAGTTAGCGAGTTAACAAATTGTAGCGAACCTTGGGGCAGTTAGCCCCGAGAATTGTTGACAACAGGGGCAAGTAGCGTCAGGGGTGGAGATGAGGGGCGCCATGAGGATGCTTAGAGGCGGGGTGTGAAATAAGTAGCAGAGATTCTATAAAACCCATTGGCTATATTATTTGAATAAATTGAATGGTGGTCATAGCTCCTCCGAAGGAGGGTCTGTCGTGCAAGAACTTAGCTCTACATGCTCATTACTCACCTGAGCAAACCTGGCAGGAGTTGCCACACTAAGTTTAAGGATATACTGCTTAAATTGGGGCACGAAACCCGAAACTGACGTAGTCTGTGCATAGCAGCTGGTCGCGAGAAGAATTGAGAACGGTGACCCACTGGCGTGGAAAATAAATATGTTTTGGAGGGACAAATCAGCAACCTGTTGTCCTCATTGCTAACACTTCCCCATTTCAACACTTTTCAAAATTTGTCGCAACTTGATGTAGCTTTCCGGTTGTAGTTCGACATCCACGCAGGGTCGTTACAATACGGTTATGCAAAACTAGTGTGAGAAAGTAGAATGATAATGTGATTAACCGTATGGAGAATCATTCTCTGTTTGGATAGTTTCTTAGGTTTGAGTAGAAATAAACATGAACGCTGGAAACGTTTAAGTTTACACTATAAGTTTATGGCCATGCCATCTCAACTAATGTATACCCGTACATTAAGATAAAATAAAACAAGCTTCTATGCTTACGTTATGCTTATGTCTAAGTTTCTTTATAATTCGTCCTGTATCACATCAAGTAGCAGCAGTAGCAAGAACAACAATAATAATAATTATAATTATATACTTTGAAAAATTACATTTGTTGACATCACAGCTGTCTCTACACAGTTTCTTTGTCACAATTCCCTGGTATACCAAAAAGGTGTCGCATATCTGTATGTTGTGTTACCTATAGTTAAAAGCAATGCAGCGAAAAAAACTTTTAATATAACACCTTTCAATAGTATGTCACACATTTTCCCGCTACAGCTGTTGGTTATATTCATTCCATATTTATCTGCGGCATAAATATGCTGCTGCATTCGATCAAGTTTCCTAGGTGTTCCTATATTCTTTGTAGATTCTATGACCTAATGGTATTACGCAGCATCCTGCTGTGGGGGCAGTTTCTCTCTCCTGTAGTTATATCAATAGAATTGCGTAACGCTTCACTGTTTCTCTTGTTTAATTCCTCGTGTTGAATTTTACTTACACATTTCCCTGTTCTATATTCAAACATTATTTGCACGCCATAGAACTGTACAATTACTGCTATTCTTGAATTGATTCTCCTATAAAAATTACAACTTTTATATATCTCTTGCGACTTCTGGTTCAACTTTGTTAGTTGTTGAATTACCTGCTGAAATATCTTCAACAAGTTTTCCAGAAATGCACTCGGATCTTTTCCAAAAATTTAGCAAATGTCTTCTGCAGCGTTTGTTTTATCCTTTTTACTTTCTCTACCACGTACCTAGTAAGTAGATAGGGTACTGCATTCCACCCGAAAATTCGATATCGAGATTTCATCAGAAATGCATGTTTTGAGGCCCTATAAATACAAACGAAAAAATTTTCAGAAAAAAATCCCTGTGCGCGCGTGTGTCTGTGAACAGCATAACTCAAAAATGAAAAGTGGAATAAATACCAAGATTTATATTTAGGTTTAATACCTTTGAATGATGCGACATGAAGATTTTTAAAAACAACATTCCCCTACTCCATACTACCCTTTACAGGGAAGAATTTTCCAAATTTTTGATTTTATAAAATGGCTAACAGTTTTGATAAAAGTACCATGTATTACCGGACGTTTACATGCAAATAAAATGTATATCTTGAATTTTCTATAAATAGCCTGTGAATTCCTCTTCATTTGGAAAGAATTTTGTATAACCTTATATGACTGGTAAACGTTAAGTGATAGACGAAAACATACTACACAAAAAATGTAGATTTTCTTAAAACATACAATTTATTTAAAATAAGTTTTTTTTTGCACAAGCCATTTCTGTTTGGAATTGTTCAATATTTAGCCATTCTCTTAAATTCTTGTCAACATTCATTGTTTCTCGCGATTGCAAGATTCCAGAGTATGCGACTTTAAGGGCAGCGTATAGCATCCAATTCTAAAACATGTAACTATTGTTGTTCCCTTTGTATGTATAACGAAATATGTAATGTAGCTATTCCAACAAAGGTTTATTCTACTATATTATTAAAATGTAATAGACAGAAAAATAAGCTTTAGTACGAATAGTTTCTTTATATAACTACTAATAAATAATAGAGAAAGTCATGTAATGGACCACATCAGACTTTTTAGATATCGATTTTCTTTCAGTTTTCTGAAATTAATAACATAATTACATACCTTAATTTCTCATTAGGAGCCTAAATTTTTATTCTCAGGCTGTTACTGTTTAATGATAGGGAATGTTACAAAGTATAGTTTTTATTATTCTTTGAAAAGTTAACCACGAATGGGCATACCAATGACTGGGGGTTGGGAATTTTTAAGCCAAAACGAAAGGAAATGATGAACTGGTATTGGGCTTTACACAATGACGTCGCAGGTTACAAATCATACCCATTCCTCGTACAGTCTGTTGGTGTTTGCAGACTGCACTCACCAGACCGCGATTACCTGTCCGTCAGTGACTCATGACCGCTGTTGTTTGCATTCTTTGATATAATCGTCTGAGTGCAGATAAATTGAAGCCAACTACTTAAGATTTTCTATGCCGGTCAATAATGATCTACAGGATGGTTGTCCTGAAGCCCATTTCTTTTAAACTGCTTTTAGAGTAAATATATATTAACACTTAGTGCTAAGAAAACTAAAAATTAACTATGCAGGAAGAAAGTGACAAACTATTTTAGAGTTAGGGCAGAATAGAAATTCACATCTGAAGGTGAAAAATATTTCATGCCTTGCTTTATTGAAGTTGCTCTACAAAAAACAAGGCAAGAATATGAATGCCAATTGATTATGACTCCATATTTCTAAGGCATGTGATTTCTTAAAATTGAAAAATTGAGTTTTATTTATGGACGCTCTTTAACTGTTGTGGTCCTTAGTGTCACATTCTACATTGGGCGTGAAAGACCGGAAATTTTGCTCACAGGTCTCTATCAGGCTTGAGGTTTTTTATGTGCCGTAAATCTACAACGGAACCACCGGCTTTATTTCTCTTCCGAAGCAAGTCGTGCTAAAGAGTTTTACACCCGAAAAATGTTATTTCCTTGCAAATAATGTAATCAATATGTCGCAGCATTCAGTATTCACAAACTTAACCATTATTCTTCACTATAGAAAATACCGTGCAAAAGATTTAGAATTCTTCAATCGTTTAACTTTGCACAGGACATTAGATTAAGCTCAACTACAATGCATTCTAAAACTATGCATAAGTTCTTGGAAACAAAAGGAAACAAAAAGCTTAGAGCAAACAGCGCTATACGACTCAACTCTTTAGAAACTATAGCATTAGTGTTGTGGGGTTCACAGGCTGCAAAGTAGCATATATAGCCGGTTAATAATCGCTTTTCAACGTCTACCCCTAATTTTTTGCGAATTAGTTTACCTAGATATCAGCGGGTGGATGGGAATTTCTACACTATAAGCCTGAGTGTTTAGACAATGAGCGGTGCAGGGATAGTGGAACCAATTTTTCAATATTACTACTAATATACTCCTTGATTACTAAAATACACAATATTATTTAATATAGCATGGGATGTTCCCATCTCATCCATTTCTTCATTGATTTTTTGGATAATATTTTTGCCACTTTGATGCATATCTGGAAACTCAGTGATCAAAATCACGATATTTTGTAGTTTCCAATCTAATGTGGTGCGCAGCCAAAGTTAAATAGTGTTCCTGGTTGAAAGAATCTGCCCACAAATCGATGGTTTGTTTCTTTTTTCAGCCGCAACAATAACCCGAGGAATAATGTCATTTCTTATCTTATCAGTCTGGTGTTTCATAACAGGAGCAGTTGTGAAGGATAAAGCTTCACTAATATTTATTTTTCCATGTCGCTCACCAGCCTTTATGAGTTCTTCTCTTAACATCTTAAATCCCTCGCCACAAATAATATTAAAGGGACATAAATCCTTAACAAACAGAACCACACATACTCTTGTTATATTCTCTTTCCCCTGTGCAGCCAAGTCGGAAATGGGTATATTACCGCTAATGGTGAGATGGTGTTAGTAGAGTTGAACAGATGTCACAATATACGAAGGCGGATCGAAAAGTAACGCACCATAATTTTTTTTACAAAGAAGTTTAATAGTTAAAAAAAATCACAAATGAACTGGCACATTTTACCTACTTTTCGACATTGTTACCAAGTTTCTCAATACATTTCTCCCATCGTGATACCAGTTTCAATATGCCCTGTTCGTAGAAGTCCGTTTCCTAGGAGTACAGCCATCTGCGGACTGCTGATTTCACTTCCGCATGTGTCGCAAAGCGTTGGCCGGCCAGGAATTTCTTCATGGGACCAAACAGAATAAAAGTTCGACGTTGTAAGGTTCGGACTGTATGGTGGATGCTAGAGCACCTTCCAACCAAATTTGGTGATTTTCTGACAAACATCAGCAGCAACATGGGGGCGAGCATTGTCATGAAAAATTTTGATATCGTCAGCATTCATGTTGCGTTTGTCACGAAGGGCACGACGCAATTTCACCAAGGTTATCATGTAGGCTGCAGCATTCACAGTGTTCCCGTGTTCAGCAAAGTTCACTAATACACCACTATGCATATCTCAGAACACCGCCACAAGCACTTTCTTAGCAGATTAAGTCACTATGCATTTTTTCTTCACTGAGGAACCAGCATGTTTCCACTCCATACTTGCGTGCTTGGTTTCGGGCGTGTAGTGGTATGCCCACGACTCATCACCAGTGATAATTCCTTTTAGAAAGTCATGCCTTTCTACGTGTACCGCGTTAGGTGATCCAGATTCGTCATCATTCGCTTGCCCTTGTGGTCGTCTGTCAGGTCCTTAGGCACCCAGCGAGCACTAACTTTAGAAAATTTTAACGTGTCATGAACAATATCGTACACTGCATCATAGGAAATGTTGAACTGTTGCGATAAGGTTCGCAGTTGCACACGCCGGTCATTAAAAATTGCCGCGTCAATGCCTCTGAGATTTTGCGGGGTTGCAGCTGTCACCAGCCTCCCGGAGCGTGGCGAATCACTAAGGTTCACAAAGCCTTCTAGGAAGAATGCACACCACCTGGAGACATTGCTACGGTCCATAAAATCATCCCCATATACGCCACGCATGTCCCTGTTTATATCACTCGGTTTAGCCCACAAATATCGAACCACACCTCTCTGCTCTTCACACGTGGATGGCAGTAACATGCGCACCATCTTTGTTGCACAGTTCACGCTTCTCTCGCTAGAGCTGCACATGAAACAAAAATACCCTTGGTAGTGAAAAATTCAAACTATAAAGTGCAACACTCCATATGCAATACCAAGGCAAAAAAACATTATTGTGCGTTACTTTTCGGTCCGCCCTCGTACATACGTGATAGGCGTTTTATCACTACGTATAACAAAAATAAAATTCTTCTACACCTTGCTGGCTAATCTTTCACATTTCTGTAACTGGTGTTTTCTTTTGCAACTAATACCTTACAACTTCTGCCTATTCATGGCTGCATGTTGTTGCTTTTGAAAACTTCCACTGATAATGACTAAAGGATTAATTTTCGTCTGCTTTTTATACACCTTCCCACCGTCTTGGAAGTTTCCAGAATCTATCTAATCATGATTACACAAACCGTCGCGGTGGGAACATTTAACCGGCCAAGTATGCAATCCGCATGAAACGAACGTTTTGCATATTGCCTACAGCACACGGCGTCAAGTATTACTTCGAATTTGAAGTTTCTTAATCGGTTAGTGCAAGACTGTGATATAGAGCCGTATCCGTAAATGTCTGTATTAAGAGAAACGGGAGTCTAAACTATTTTACTTTACATCAAATTTTTGCTCTTTTAAAGCTATTGTTCCATTGTTTGTAGAGTTATGAATCTGCACTCTGCGGATAATTCGGATAACTTCGGATCACTATTCCTTTTTATAATGTTTAAGGAACGTTCTTACTACAGGCGCTGGACATTGGTGATACACGAAATAAAATTATATTTGGAAAGAAACTTTACAGGCCTTTAACCATGCAGGTCATGTCGAAGATGCATGGATTGAAGAATGAGAGTAGTTAAGTAATTGAATAGATGTGTGGACTACTTAAGTGTTGCTATCTTTTTTACTGTGAGCTTTAATAACGTGGGCTGTGCATATTCTTTCATTTATTTTTCAAACTTTTAAATACACACCAAAAACCAAACCATGTATTAAATAAATGAATTAATTATATTAATATAGAAAATAAGCTGAAAAGCTGCGGTGGCTAGCTTCGCCGCATACACCTAAATAGTAGAAGGTGCACCTGAGAAAGGTGCAAAGAAAGACACCTCTATTCTTTCTCGAAAATCGAGCTGTATTCCTTTCTGGAGTATTAGTGTCAGAGTTAAATATAAATACAAAATACTACTAATTAAAATTACGAGTAAAAGCGGAAAGTCGATCTTCTAATGGATGGCGAAACCCTAGAGGCCCGTAGTGAAAATTTGCTAGTAGATATACCATAGCAAGCAGTAGATAAAAGCAGATAAGCAGGTAAAACTTTCTTGTAGCTCATTCTCTGTTTTTGTTATTAGACTTTGATCATCTGCAAAAAGAATAGTATTAATGAATTGAATGGAAGTAAGTTACATGCTCCGATATACTACAGAAACTGTAGTGCATTATTTCTGATTTCGGCTAACCTTAAGAAACTGTGTTATCAGATACAAAGCTTAAATTTTGACAGTTTATTAAAAACATGCCAATTTGTTTTGCTATAGCAAAATTAGGTCACTGGGCACTATAGACAGATGACTGCGCAAATGTCATAACTGTGTAATATGTCGGTATTGCTAGTTTATTCCTATGTATACTAGAATCTATGAGCGGTTAACAGTTGCAAAGGTTGACTTTTATTTTTTCTGATAAAATGGTCAGTCCGTTTTTGTGAGCATCCATCCAGTTTATTATTTCCTAGTTAGATAGTTAGGTAAAGTTGTATACAATTCCTGTAACACTTTATTGATGTATATAACAAACAGAATGGGAGACAAGCCGCATTACTGCCTAATTTGTATTTGAATATTTCCAAAATGTTCACTAAGAAAGTCCCATAGTTTTTATCTCAAAATGTGTCTTAAGCCTTCTCGTAATCTAGATACAACAGATATAGTGATAAATTAAATTTAGATCTTTTCTCTACTAATTGTTTAATTACAAATATTGTATCGATTCCTTTCTGGAATATACACTGTGTTTCCTCTAGGCTCTCTTCTGCTTGTGTATACAACTTGCATTTTATAAGGACAAGTAAGGCTTCCGGCTTTCACGGTTGGAGTTAATCGATAAAGTATTAAAATCTTCCGGGCTAGAAGGAAACATTTAAGCTCAATCACACATGGATACCAGTCGCACGATATTGCAGACATGCCAATCCTGAGCTAGTTCTGACCTTGGGTGAGCTATAAATTGTGAGGCATCTGCCGCCTAGTTGACAGTCGTTGTTAAGCTACTCAGGGTGCTACCCTCTTGAAGATGGCAACTAAGGGTTGACCGAAACGTCGGGTGTAAACAATTTTACCCCTATACCATGGCCTTCCAGCCCGAAAGAAATTAATATTTTACGTGCTGCATTTGATAGATTTATGTTCCTGTAATTGGAGGATTTATTCGTAATACTTTCATGTGTATATTTATCGTTTTTTCCGACTTTCCATCCCTCCGGTATTTTTCCCATGTAACAAATGTCATTCAGGAATTGAATGCATTTTGTCTTACATTTTCTACCGGTATATTTTATGAGTTTTAAATTTATACCAATTATAACAGGTACCTTTCTATTACTGGTTTTTTCTTTAAGATATGATCATTCACACATTGGTATCAAGAGTAATGAGGTTAATTCTCATTAGTGAGCAAGTTGTTATAGTTCATATCATCCTGTATATGACAAAAAAATCGGGCCGTTTTGTTTCCTGAGTGTTCTAATTCTTTCGTTGTACAGTAATCAATAAATGCCTAAAATATTCAGATGTGAGTTATAATCGCACAAATATTGTTGTGTAATTTAATATTTTTATTAGTGTATTATACCTACTAATACTAAATATTGGAGAATTAGTTTTTCCCCTTGTATGATGGTTAATATTTAGTAGGAAAATATCTACTAAGGTACCTCTAAACTTCAATTTTTCGTACTGTAACACGTTAAAACTTCATATGTTTGTATAGTCATATAGTTGTATAGTCTAAAATAGGAGACTGTTTTCTTAGTTATTAAAATCAAGTTTTTGGAGACAAGAAATTTTAGAAACTACTAAATCCTCCACATGAGCAGGATTTTTGTAATATATCGTTGTTTTTTGTTCCAGGTAAGACTCGGCTACTTTTTCGGCGTAAGGGGAAAATGCAGGTATTAGCGGCAAGTAATGGTAAGCGGTAATTTATTTACAAGTAAGTCATCATAATTCTTTAGGCTTCATTTGCTTTGTCTCTGGCCAATGCCTTAGTGTACACACTTTTGAAAAATATGGATCATAAGATTTAATTATTTGATCATTTTTAATATATTAAATGCATTTGGCATCTAATAGAAAGCTGTGTGCTACAGCTGTTAGAGTATTTAAACAGCAGTGGATAAATGCCCATTAGCACTTTGGTAACATTTATACTCTGGCAGTATACAGTATGCTGTTAGCAGAAATGCAGAATTACACATTTCATTTCAGGTATTATCAGTGAATATATCATATTAGTTGTGGTGATGGAAAAACCTAATGCAGTAAACTATCATTATAATATAAATAGTTGCAATGACGCGCTCGGTAATAGAATGAAATAATACAAGTAGCATATATTTTATTCATCTCATTTTGCAAAACTCTTGTTATATAACAGCTAATTGTGTTGATACAGTTCAATATACATACGCCGTTCAGCACAATATGACCTGTAATTTCCAAAGGGAGTATGTACATGCTTTCGTTCTTTTATCTCGAAACGAGGTATCTCTCTTTATGATGGCAACGACGCCTTCGTAGTTTGGGTTGGGCATTCCTGTGTAAAAGAGACGACGAGCTCCCAAGTTTGCGAACTGTTGCATTGCACGCTCGGCTCACATATATACGAATAAAGAAATTTGTCCCTCTTAGGACAATGATTCGTTTGATATACGTCCTATATGTTATAGAAATGGGAATAAGAACTAAACTGTAAGAAAAGGCTATAAATGCAGAATAAGCAGTCAACGTTAAGGATACGATACCCCTCCGCAGTGAACCGCAGTGAAGCATAAAAGGTGGCCCATAATGGTATGCAGTGCTTATGTTTGCATTGACAAATCTAATCCCACCCTTTGCCAGCGTAAGCTCCTCTCTTCCTCGAATTTAATTCTAGCTACTGGATTGACAGGCAGCTTTATCTCCCCAACTTACAAGCTTCTTATCCATGTTTTACTAGCGAATGTAGAAGGCAATGCTTTATTGAATTTGGGTGCAAAACTAAAATATAATACAACAAAAAACGTAGAAATAAAGACGAAGGCTAAGAAAGTTTTGTTTTTGTTCTTTTAAATACACTTAAACTTGCATTTCCATGCTATTATTTTCTTAATGTTGGTTTTCTTACTGTCGTTTGATGGCGGAAATAACTTTAGCCTTCGTCTATATGTCTGGATGAAAGCTCACGTATAAGTTTTAGAGGACCAAATTGTGTTGTATTAGTTTAGCCTTTCCCTGCGTACCAGTCGTAGTGAAACTCTTTCTATCCGAATCATCCCTTCATTTAACATGAATTATGGTCCAATGGTTCGTTTTTCATGTACCTGAATTGTTTCTCAATCCAGTCACAACGAAAAGCGATACTGGCTGGGTGGAGTCAAAGGTTGGTTACCTGAAGGTGGAGACATTACAGAGGTGAAAACCACTATTACGATATGGGGGAATGGGCCATTTTATATTGTAATGCGGAAAAAAACTGGACCATACTTAATGCAACCCATAACCACGATGTTACCCAAAGGAGCGGATCTTAACTGCATAACTTAATTGTGTAGTATATATGCATGGATAAAAATCCGACAATTGAATGCAACCAACGACTGAAAATAAAAGTTAAATAACATTTCAGATAACAATTCCTAATCCTCGTTAATATTAAACGAATATCTTTACTATAATTTCTTTATGTTTAAAAGTGCTGCATTAAAAATTCTGAAAAGTTTTTATAATACAAAACATATAACATTTTATAGCTTGCATCGCTGACACATATAATATATGCAGTGCCTTCACAAGGTTCCATTTATCTTTATACCATTTCTAATCCCGGCACTAATCTGATTTCCAAAGCAGACAAGGGAAGAAATAATTTTGGAAACTTACTCACCAAAGTGTGTGGTTAAATAAATTTGGAAAAGGTCGAAATGGCTTAAATACCTTGTCTAAAACTGACGCAGACGTGGCCCTCTAAGGCTGGCGAAGAACGACGCTGCTTTTTCGCTGGTTCTATATAATTCTCCTTCCTCAGACCAAGACGACCCTCCTTCCTGGACGCTCCATTATGGCATTGCTGTCGCGAACTGGTGTCTGACGTTAACCAATAGCAAGCACTCGGATGGCCTTAGTACCATCATACCGAGAGCTCGGAAAGGTGACGTCATTACAGAATCCTTAGCTACCTTGTTCTTGGTATATCGGTAACTTCAGCAGCGGGAGTGGAGAATCGGCACAATATGCACGTGTATGTGTACACTTGAACAAAAAGGTAGAAGCGGTAAAACATAGCCACCAGCGCCTAGACTTTCGCCAGTATTGGTTAAGGAACGGCAGGTAGGCAACTGCGCGTGGACGTGGCAGTTCAGTACGACCACCTGGTTAGTGGCCGAGAAAGAGAAATATAAATACATCTGAAGTATATGGCATGGTGGACGAGTGGCACACGATTGTTTATACAGTAAACACTTTGCGATTCAGTCGATACAAAGCAATGGAGGCGGAGAGTGAGAGAGAGAGAGAGAGAGAGAGAGAGAGAGAGAGAGAGAGAATGAACTCACATAGTGGTTACGAAATGGTGCGTCTTACAACACATGCAGTTTAAAAGAGTTTATTAAATGAAATAAAACAAGTAAAACAAATATTTTATGTATGATGTGTATACGTGTTTTTCAATCGTTAAGTAATTTATTTTTATATTGGACTGATATTTTACTAATGCACTTAACATTAGTTACTGTTCAAAGTTGCAAATTTGTATTGGAGATAACGCTATAGTATTAGTACTTTTTTGCTCATTTATGACTTTGTATTTAAAGTATGTAAGTATTATTGTCAAAACGCAATTTCACAGGTTGAGAACAACGTTCGAAATTAACAATAACTTCAATTTCCCTATCAGCGAAACGTTGACCACATTTAATACCATAGCGACCACAATATAGTTTAGGCAACGTTGGGTAAAAACTGCTTAAAATATTTAAAAGGGGAAAAGTACGAAAAAATGCAGCCAGTAACACCGGACAGAAGTGATTATTATTGCTTTTAATTTTACAAAGTTTCGAAACCCAATTACACGTAGTAGTAATGTACATTTCCAAGGTCGCGTTAAGATCTCAGTGTAAGAGTAAAACGTACAGCAACCGAAAGAAACACTTTCTATCTCCCCTTCCATCCTTCCCTTTCTTATCATAACTGGTTCTGAAATGTTGACATGGAACAAAATAAGTAACTATTGAACACCTCAGTTTTCCGCTTTTACCTTCCTGGGCGACTGTACAAACAATACATGCAACGAAGAAGGTGCTTTTAATTATGGATTAAACATTGTGAAGAACTAAGCCAGGAATGCAATGCACATTTAACTAAATGTTGTACAAGGTTGACTCAATGTAACTTAGATTTTGTTGATGCCAGTTGTTTCCTCCCGTTAACACAGTTACGTGACCAATTTGAACGACATTGAATATTACTGATTTTCACTTTATCTATACTTATATACAGTAAATGCAAGAAGTATTGCATTCCTGCATTGCATTTGTTACCGAGATTTCAGAAATACACGCTTTGAGACTGCTAAATAAATAAATAAGTAGAAAAATTTAATGTGTTGCACTCATATGACTTTCTCTACTCCATAAATTATTTTTACAAACGCTTATTCTCCATCTACTGCATGTTATCGAGATAAACATTTGCAAAAACTAATTATTGCTAATTTTCTTGTAGATACAAGGGTAATATGGTAGGCTTTAAGCGATAGTCACATCTTTTAAGAGCTGGTTGCTATGTGGAGCATTCCATTCTCTTTGCTAGTCCAGAACGTAAAGAATACGAATAACGAATTCACATTTGAGAAAAAGTATAAGTATTGGAATATTCAAACAAATAACAGTGAATATCTCCGAAAATTAAATTAAATTGAGTTTTTATTTATGGACGCTCTTTAACTGCTGTAGTCCTTGCGTCCTATTCTATATCGGGCGTGAAAGACCCACAATTTTTCTCAGAGGCCTCTTTATCAGGCTTGAGGTTCTTTTACGTGCCGCAAATATACGACACGGGACCACCGGCTTTAATTCCCTTCCGAAGGAAGCCATGCTAAGAATCTTTACGCCCGAAAAAATCCATCACCCCCCGCCGGGTTTGTTCCCGCGACCTAGGGAACCAGAGACTAGCATGGTAACCACTACACCACTGAGAACGACGAATATCTCGAAACCTGTTCACTACGCATAAAAATATAGGTAACATAAATTGTGTGTATTAACGAGATCTATATTTTTGTGCAGTAACATTTTTGTCTATCTCTTACGGTTTACCAGGTATGCAAAAGCCATTCAGAATGAAGAGGACTTTTGGGGACATTCCCAGAAAATTCAAGATATATATTTCATTTGCCACGAAAATATCTTAAGCATATTGTTAGAGCCATTTTTTCGAAAAATGTTCCATGTAAGGAGTAGTTTGGGGGGGTTTTCTTGAAAACCTTCGTGCTGAATCCCTGGAAGTTTGGTATTTATCCAACTTTTCGTTTTTGTGTTTTTCTGTTGAGTGACTGACAGACGGTCATGTTTCCAAAAATGCTTTATTTGGATTCAGGGCACCTCAAAACATATATTTCCGTGTGTGTTGTGTCTGTGAACAGTAAAACTTAAAAACCAAAATTCAGTTAAATACCAAAGTATGTATTTAAGTTCAGCGTTTTCCAAGGATCTGACAAGAAGTTTTTCATGAAAATTTTCTATTCCAAACTCCCCTTAAAATGCAAAACGTTTTGTTATTTTTGATTTTCTAAAAAACGACTTTGATTAAAATAACATGTGTTTAAGATATTTGCATGACAAATAAAATGTATATCTTGAACACTCTGCAAATAGCATGTGAAATCTTCTTTATTCTGAATGACTTTTGTATAAATGGTAAACGTTAAGAGAAACCAATCAAAATCTTACTGAAAAAAATGTAGATCTCGTTAAAGCACACATTTCACACCATTTTTCTTTGTGGGATCAACCATCTCCGAGATATTATTTGCTATCATTTTGAATTCTTAAATACTTTTCAAGTGGTAGGTCGCTAATTTTTTTCTTTTCCTGGTAATGTAAGGAGTAGAAATTTCAAAGCCATTACATAGCAATTCGCTTTTTAAAACTCTGAGTATCCCTTTAACCTACTATATCCTTCTTACACCTACAAGGAATGTTTAAATGTATGATGAAAATTTATCTCGATTAACAAGAAGTAGAAATAAGAATAAGCTTTTGTAAGAATAGTTTGTGGAATACCAAGTAGATGATGTCGTGTGAATACACACATCAGACATTATCTCTTCTTTAATTTTGCAACATTTAGCGGAAAATAGATGCCGACCAGATGTTCCTTGTTTATATATATATATATATATATATATATATATAAAACACCAAAATAAAATCCTTCCCAGTCAAGGTGTTTATAGGCAGGTAAAGCTAAGCTTGACATGTATTGCTATCAGTCAGAATTATATAAAGTTGATCTACGTTAACCATACTCTAATTGATGTTAGGTTTATCAGCATTTTACGTTACCTCACGTCTTCTTCTTCTTCCTTCCTTCCTTCCTGCATTAGACATTTTTGTCAGTAGCAATCTACAGGTCCTGTTCGTGCCACCTTTTAAATGGCCTTCCAATATCTCTTTCCCCTATTGGTTTATAATTCTTAAAATGGAATGGCAGTCTCTTTTTATTCATTTTTTGAAGATGACTTATCCACTTAGTTTTATATTCTTTAATTTTTTACTTAAGATTGCATATATCTAATTTTTTTCTTATATCCTCATTTCTTTTATGATATGTTCTGCTATATCCTGCCACTACTCTTAAACACTTTGTTTGATTTACTCGGAGTCTGATTTTGCTTTTCTGTATCATAATCCATGTTTCACTTCCCTACACTAATTTTGGCACTAACATTACTTTATATAATTTTAATATTGTGCTTTTTGCCTTATTTATCAAACAACTTTTTATAATGCCATTAAAATAATTAAAGCTTTCGATTTTTACTTTCTCTACTACGTATTAAATAGGGGAACTGCTGCATTCCACACAAAAATTCGATACTGAGATCATACCGGAGATGCATGTTTTGAGGCGTCCTGAACTCAAATAAGGTATTTTTTGAAACATGTTCGTATGTGTGTCTATGTGTCTGATTGTGAACAGCGTAGCCAAGAACGTAAAGTCGGATAAACACCAAACGTGGTATTTGAGTTTAGTATCTTCCAGGGCACGGACACAAAGATTTTCAAGAAAATTCCCAGCTTCAACTACCCTTTACATGAAACGTTTTTCAAAAGTTTTGATTTTCTCAAAAAAGGCTCTAACTATTTTGATTAAAATACCATATATGAAAGATATTTGCATGGTAAATAAAACGTAGATATTGAATTTTCTGGAAATAGCTTAGGTAGTCCTCTTCACCCGGAAGGAATTTTGTGTAACATTGTATAACTTGTAAACGTTAAGCGACAGACGGAAACGTACCAAACAAAAAATGCAGATCTCTTTAAACCACAAATTTACTTACAATACGTTTTTGTAGCATAAGCCGTTTCTAAAATATCTGTTATTAAAAATTCAAATTATTCAATACTTATCATTCTTTTAAAGTACCATCGATTTTCAGTGATTTCTCGCGATTGCATGGAAACAGTATAGAATTTTAAGGCAGCGTTCATAAGCGTTTGACTATCGCTGTTTTCTTTGTATCTATAACGAAACGTGTAATGCAGCCATTTCTACAAAGCTTTATTTGGATTAAAAGGATGTAAACAGAAAAACAAACTTTAGTAAGAATAGTTTGTATATCCCCTAATAAGCGATAGAGTGTAGAGAAAGTCATGTGAATCTAACACATCAGAATTTTTTTAATACATCAGATTGTTTTATATGATAAATTACATCCTAAGTATTTAAATATTTACCTTATTCCCATAAGTTAAATGCATCATAGTTTTGGCTTTAATATCTTAGCATGCACCGTAAAATATGTAACTTAAAAGATCACTGTAAGATGCAAGAGGAAAAAACATGACTATACTATCCGGAAGAAGATTAGAAATATTATTCCCATACTCGATATCGGAAGTATTATTCATATTATAGTTCTATGTACTTTCTTGCATATGTTCTCTTTGCAGTTGATCACGTGTAGCGCTTTTTCAATCCAATTTGCGGATAGTTTCCCCTTTACTGTAAATTGAAATATATTTATGACCATTATTCTCCAGAAAAGCTATTTAGTGTTTAAAATGAAATACAAGCGAATCAAATGACTTCGTGAATTACCCACAGTAGCTTTGGGCTCATATTATACAATCAGTATTTAAGAAATATAGTAATAAATGTTATTGAATAACCATTTTCGATAGATTTTACATGGCACACACTGCTTTATGCTCAGCATCCGTGGACAGGCACAAGCTCTTTGGTAGAGACTGCGTGTGAATATCCTGTCATCTTTGTGAAGTTTTTTCTATTTCATTGTAACAAAATATCGAAGTACTGCCTCTCAGGAGATTTAAAAACGTATCAGTATATGATAGGCGGAGTTTCTCCTCTATTCACGAGCACAGAATAGCAAGCGTACAGGAGAAATTGCTAAGAATACCCTCTCACTCAAAAGGTGATCTGTCTTGAACACAGTTGAATGTTTGCTCTCTTCTCGATACTGCTTGGGTATCCGGTCGATGTTTGCAGAAGAGCTGGGAGTTATAGAGAGGTTAAATGTGCGATATAAGATCTCATATCCCTCGCTCTCTTTCCAATAAAGTTTCGTTTCTGTTATTATGTTTTCCTACTTTATTTTATCACTGTCCTTACTTCTAAGTTTTATTGGACATCTGTTGCTGCTTATAATTTTGATCCCATAGCTACTATGTACTTTTGGTGTGGTTTATTACATTCTCTAATAAAACACTATGATGCGAAGAAAGTCTCTAGCATTTACTTAATATTTAAAGGGCATTCATCATAAGAATGTAAGGGTGAACGTAATATTGGCATATAACCTAAACGTAAGTCATACATATTCGCAATGCATAGATAAAGGTTGATAAAGTTAAAGGTTAGAAGGGACGGAGGGGGGCGTGAGGGGAGAGTCCCGAAGGGCGACTAGATCGGGATGACGGGCGCAAGCACAGACGGGGTCTCTAACGTTTCCAGAGCGAACGCATCCGTTTCCACCTGATCTGCCCACAAGCAAATAAACTTCAGCGTCTCCGGGACGGAGCCCACTCGGAGTAGAGATCTAACTAGGCAGTTCCCGCAGCTACGCCAGGGAAAAAGCTCTAGAAGTGTGTAAGGCACCGTCCAGACGCAACCCGCCGAACATTGTCGCCTGGTCCTAAAACCCTGAAACAGATAAGGAAAATGATGGGTGCAGGAAATGAGAGGGAGGAGAATTGTGGTAGATGATGAACCACCACAGCATTTGCCTTCGACCCGGGGAAAATACGAAAAACCCATTGGTCAGAGTGGGCAGTCGCCATGAATCGCATCAGGGACCTCCCGAATTTGGGCCACAGACGTTGCCACCTGAGCCATCCTGCTCGGTAATGAATAGATAACACTAATATCAGAATTTCACATGGCCGAGTCACTGAAGATGTAAAATAATTTTCAGTTCGTCCTAAAGAATTAAATTGCTTTGTTGACATTTTTCTCTTAAGCCGAAATAAACAAACTATGGAGCATGTAACAATTTAGGTACATTCAGTCTCTCTTATTGTCGCCTATCGAATGGAAGTCAGAAACAGTATGTGCAGACTATATGTGGGAGTCTTCAGTATAAATGAAAATGGCAATGTGCCGTTGATAAAAACTTTTAAAACTAAAATCAGATTGTAAGAAAATAACTATAAACAGCTATTTTATGTTTCTTGTCGACTGTTTAAGTTATTTTGTCTTTAAATTAAACATAGCTTCAGGAAAGATATTTTTGATACCCGGTTATTATTCCTTCTATAAATAAGAACTGTAAAAGGATTAAGTAGCCGGTGCAGCCTGTACCATCAGCCTCCTCACCAAACCCTGTAGGCATCCTGTAGTATAATTCACGATTTGTGTTTATAAAATAAAACAATATAGGTATACACTTTTGAATAAAATGCAGAAGAAGGGTTGTGGGATCAACATTTCTGTAGAAATTAGATAGATTTTATTACATTTAACACATTTTTTTTAAGTATTTGGCACAATTCAGTACTACGCAACTGTTCTTATGATATATCATAAAATGGCTATTCACTGGCAGTTTTCAGATACTTAATTGATTAATGTAATAGCCGGAATACACATTCAAGCATTCATACCTAAAAAGAAATTCGGGTTGAATGCGGTCGTGCGTTCGGTCAGTAAGGTTTTACACATTGCTATACGAAGGCAAGCTCAATACGTGTGCAGTAAATATAGAGCACGTCATACAAAATTGTGTACGTGGTTTCATGAACAGCAATACAGAGCGGTCAGATTCTGCCTAGGTCGTGAGAGTGCAGGAGTCATATGCAGCGTGAACTCCTGAAGTTTCACTGTCAAATTTACTTGACAGATGTAGACAATGTAATTTACTGTTCAGTGAAAATCAAACAATTATAAAATTAAGGCGAACGACGTTGTTATGTAGTTGTAATTCACGTAAATTTCTCATCCTGTGCACTTCCAACTTTAGCATTTAATTTGCCACATCGACAGATCCTTTTAAAACGCCTTCTTCTTGAGACAGAGGAAGTGAGAGTCCTAAAGATGCCCCAAATTTATCTCATTTTTCTGTTAAAACCATTATTTTCCGCATATTGAGAAGTTACACAGCACTGCGTCAATTCCGCAGTGGAAGGATTATTTCAAGTCGCCGATTCAGCCTTCGCTTTAGGACCCACAATGCACCGGCCGAGACATAACTGACCGCTTTACATCTGTATCTACAACAACAATATAGCAACTGCTACATTTGCTAGCAATACCTTTATATTCACAAAATTGCTTGGAGGATGAAAAACTACGGTACACATTGAGAGATGGTAAATCTTTAGCAGTTTATAGTTCCGGTTTTTAACCTTTGTAACTTAGGACGCTTTGTCCTGTCCGTTTATAGGCCGTACTTGCAATGGTAGTCTTTAGTAATGAAGAAGTTGTTGTTGCTGCTACGTATGGAAAGTCAGTTTGAAGAAGTTGATGTATTATATTTCAACTGTTGGGGAGCCGAACTTTTAGTAGTTGCAACCGCATGTATAGTAAACAGTTTCCGGTAGCCTTCGCCCCAAATGTACTTTTAGGTGGCCTTTGTCCCAAGTTTAAAAAAATATTAACTTTGTAATTAAACTGTTTCTTTAAATATTTAATATTTATGTTTGCCTCGGCTGCTTCGGTATTTATTTTAGAGACATGGATATCTTGCCAGGGTTGTGATGCAACAAGAATGCAGGCTTACACAGATTATAATTGTACTTCACTCCTTTTATTAATACTTGATACATTGAAATAACACTTCACTGATGTAGAGAGCTGTGAGATTCTTTTTATTAATTAATTACAGCTTTTTGCACGTAAACTTATTTTTCGTCTCACACAAATACATATTATATTTCTTGAGAACACTTTTTCCGTCTGGTTAGTAACGCTTTCTACAGGCAACTGACTTCTAGATTTGTAAATTTTACTATATTTCAGTTTCTGATTGGCTAATCCTACTCCAATAGAATACCTTCATTTAACTAAAGCTTTTTCTGGTTATTGATTGGCTGTTTTATAAACTGTCACTAAAATTGCATTATTGTTACTCCAAGAATCACAAGTAGTACTGTTAAACTTTCTAACTCATTATTGACTCAAGGTTACCTCATTGTTAGCAACTTTTAACTTATTATTCTCACAGCTCCTACATTATTAAATTACGTAATGCATTCACATAACATTATTACACATGGATAAAATACATACATTTTACAAATTATTACATACACATATTGTTTCAAGGTGGGCTGTTATTGAATTTACATATTATATAATTAGACTGAAATTATTTAAGTGTTAACAATACTGCCTCAATATGGCACAAATAAACTTTATTGAATCAACAAGTGGGTTCTCGAAGTCTATAGTAGTATAGTACAAAGGCGGCGGGTATAAAGGATATCTGGTTAACTTAGCATGGATACCTCCATATCAAGTGAGAATTAGGACATGTAATCTCTATGAGGTTAAAAGCCAATTCACCCTGATGAATGAAATATATGTTTTAATGATTTACTTCAAAATACAATTCACTCAGGCATGGCGAATTAAAAGACGGTGCATGTTTGCAGTAACACCCAGACGTTACTTGAAATCTCGCATCGCTATCGTTTCGTATTTTGCTTTAAAATGCACAAACTTAAAAATGAAATGTTGGAATTGTATATCTTTCACATTCATGTCTTGTGTTTATGTTACGCCTGAATTTACTATTTTATTGTGGCGATTTACTCTCCAGGCATGTTGTCGTAATTAGGCACTTTATCTTTTGTTGTAGAAAATTATATTGCGCTGATTTTCGAATTTACTTTTCAATTTTAACATAAATAAACTATATAAATTATTAAACTATTTGTTTACATATGGGATATGGTGCTAAGTTTTAAGTAAACATACAGTTCTACATAACTTTTCCTAATGAAAAGCATGTTCAGGAATTGCATATGCAGTTTTAAATTGCTTCCACAAAAGAAGCATATACTCCGAGAGAGCTCTAAAATTAGGATTAATTAATTAAGAGGAAAATATTGAAAATACGTGTTGAACGAACCGGCATACAAACAAGAAAGTGATAGAGAAAATGGTTTCCTTATGTCAAAATCCTACGGGAGCAATTTTTTTAATGATCACCGAGATACCTGATAAATGTGCGCACAGTTCTATAATAGACTTTTCAGTATTCAGGAAAGCTGAATGCATAGCTAATAACGTGGCGCGAGGCTTACAGTAAGCCGATCAGTAGGTTTAATCTATAGAAAAGTCCATCGCATAGCTGTAATTTTCTCTCTGGTATATTTTCCTTGCTCAACTTCTGTTGATTTTTGCTTAGACCGCAGTACACACACCGTGTGATAAAACTTTGCTAATCAAATTATCTGCTTATCATAAGGGATATTGGAATTACACAATAAATTGTACGATTATTTGAAATTGTATCTAAAAATAATGTAAGATATTTTGAAAGAAACTTCATATTTTTATGATGTTGTAAAGTGCATAATCCAAGATTAAACATCACGGGGCTAGGAATTATGGAGTAATATTTAGGCTGATTCTACACTTTCAAACATGTTTATTTCTGAATTTTGACAGTTGCCTAGTTCATGTTCAAACTGCCCCGATCCCGTGTGATCTAAGTAAAATTCGCGAAATGAAAATTACTGGGTTGGAATAGGATTAGGAACGGAAGCAACAGGTTCATGCGATTGGATGCAAATAAGGTGACTGAGAACTAGTTCAAACTGAAACAGATTAATGAAATGCCCTACTTAATAGTTAGCGTCAGTGTATATACCTGACATTTAGTTCGCATTTTAAGCTCCGCAAGAAATAAGGAATCTCTCTGGACCGAAGACAGTCAATTGAGGAGAATATCGTAAGGGAGTGGAGGAACAGCGGCAAGCAGGCAGGTAGCCGGGCCAGCCAGCATGAATGCTATCAACAGCTGGCTAACGAGTAGCGCTAACCCGTGATTCAATATCGTGCCTTTTTATTGGCTAGCTTTTTAGGGCAATAACCTGAAAACTATTCACTTAAAACATACGTTCCCTAAACTTTTTGTTTCCAATACGTCCGTGGAATAGGGTGTAAGAGAGAGAGAGTGCGTGGATTCGTAGACATCTTGTAAGTCTAATGAGCTCGAATTTTTTTTCTAAAGTAACCTTTTGTATATCTTATGATTTCAAGTATTACAACATTCATTCAGAAGGAAGAGACCTTCATAGAATACTCAAAGAAAAATGTGGATACACATGTCAAAACATATAAGACGTTAATAAAATTGTTTAGAGCTGTATTTAAGAAAATAAAAAATAACGAATCCCTTTATACATAGTTGGTAGTGTGGGGTAGGGGGCTTTTCATTAAAACTTCGTGTTTTATCTCTGAAATATGCAGGGCTCAAATGACAAGTTTAGTATTTACTGATTTTTTATTTTTGAGTTATACATACATATTGGAACGTGGTCTTTTGACCCAAGAGGAAGTGGATTAAATTAGGAATAATGGCAGATTGCTACTTGAAAATATATTCCATAAATTAATTAACAAGCCGAATTTCTTCCATTTAATAAACTGATATTTCAATAACATAAATAATTACAATTAACAAACCCATATTCGTTCACCATTCTTTAGATTCTTTACGGCTCCAATGCTTTAAATTAAATTACAATAATTACAGAATTGCTTCCTGCTCTCACATTTACGAAATATTTAAAAACTAACCCCCATAAGTTTTTGAATACGTTAAGCCAAAAATGAATTTAGAAATACCGTCCAGAATGTCTTCTATCTAAACGTTGTCTGTTGTGTTTCTCGTAACCTAGCTCGCCGTCGAAGAAAGACTCATCAGCCTTGTGGACAGCACATTGAAGAAAGCTGGAACTGATCCGGCGCCTGTGCAGTCGACGACCACAATCGCCTGACGTACTGCGTGACTCAAAATAACTGCTCCCTTTCTTCTTGTTGTCTTCTGTTTGAGAACTACTACCATAGTCGTTTCACTTCTGTTCCCGTACATGTCAGCCTTCCTTTAGTACAGCCCAGTCGCCTAAATTAGATTTCTCCGGGAAGGGTCAATTTGGCACAATATATACTAAAAAGATTTCTAAATTTTTTGTTCGGGGACCTCAAACATGGTATTTTCACTGAAAGCTCGATACCAAGTTATTATCATAGTTCTGCCTACCATAGAGAAAGTAATAAAAGGAAATAAAAGGTCTTCAATAATAAATATATTCCTCCTATATTAATTTTAAAATATCTTGAAACTAATATAAAACATAGCAACCTTGAAGCAACAAGGGACTAATTTAGAGCCGTATCACTATATCTCGTTTTCAAAATATTTAAACTATCTCCACTTATGTGTTTCAAAAGTTAATACTTATGTTTGGCAAGACGTAGAAGTGTACACGTTTGCTATAAAGAAAACTTTACAATAATTACAACTGTATGCTTGTTACTTAGGGATTTAAGTCTAAGTATTCTTATGAACTATCGCAGAGACAATAATACTGTGTACTATATAGGGAACTTATTTAATGTATAACTAATATAGCATAACTAATTTTGAAGTCTGGCTTTTCAATACAATTCCATAGATAACACATGAGATTATTTTCCTTTGTCGTTCGATAGTGATTTTGCTTTTATTTTATTGACTAGTAATTTTAATTTATTTATTCATAGTTTGTTGTTTACGTTAATTATAGAACACACAAGTCTCTTAAGGTAGTACAGTGGTTCAAATTATACCAGGAATTCTCTTCGTAGAAAAATTAACGCTTTTGCTACGGTTTTTTGTTCTATATTACAATATGCATTTTAATATAAACCCTCCGAGAGTTTCTGATGAAAACTCTCGATTATTATTAAACTTAGATTAATGCAATACAATCATAAAGCTCTTTATTTGAGAATGCTTATAGCCGGTTGTATGTCTAGCGTGGAGAGATTATTGGAGCTGTAGGCAGAAGGAGGGACGTGTAATGCAACGAAACTGCTGGTTCAGTTTTCCAGTTTTCCACAGCAAATGGGAGCTTTCTCAATGGGGCGTGATCAATGTGCCCACGCGATACCTTGAGGGAAGTAGAGAACGACAATTGATGGCGAAATCCGACCTAATAAACACCAACGTTAGGGAGAGGCGAGGCACTGAATACTTGTCCCTTCTAACGTCCATGGAGGAAAAAATCGAAAGTTAGCCTAGGGATTCGATACGGACGAGGGGTTTAATAGCTACGAGCAAAGCACGAGAGATTCTGCTGTTAGATGCACACAGGATGTTTCGACGAACACGTTACGTATGTTAGGTAGTGTCAAATGGAGCACATAAATTATATCCGGTGACACTCCATCACAAGGCTTCATTTCCACCCATGACCATGATTCAATTAACATTTTCTCTTTTGTAGGGCGGGTTGCAGAGAACGACGTAATAACTACTGTTTGTTGAGGTGGCTCTTTACAACTCTCCTGTATGTACAACTCAAGTGAATGCACGTTTTCACATAGAAAGGGTATTACACAAATTAAACTCATTGACATGTCATTTACAAGATTAAGGCACAATATATTGCCTAGGATTTAAAGGAGATAATCAACATTTCCCTACCAACTCAATTCATTACATACTCCGTCAGCCAGTGGCAGTCAGACTGTGATCTCCTTCAAATGTTATCAGATCAACTACGAGTTTAGCTCACAGTATCTACAGGGACTTCATAAACAACACATTTTACGTTACACCCAAAATAAGCAATCTGAAGAGTGAAGTGCCGAAGCAACAGTACCTTCTCTTTTTTTATTTATTTATGGACGTTCTTTAACTCTGTGGTCCTTAGCGTCCCATTCTATATTGGGCGTGAAACACCGGTAATTTTGCTCAGAAGCCTCTTTATCAGGCTTGAGGTTCTGTTACGTGCCGTAAACGTACGACACGGGACCACAGGCCCACCTTCATTTCGTATCATATACCAGGAGAATGGTGATGCAGCTATTGCAGTGAATTCTATTCTACTGGTTTTGTGCCAATCACGTACAACTCCCTATATAAACCCTCCACACCTACTAACTTTAACCTATTAAACAAGACGCACATTAAAACATTTACTCTTACACAAATAATACCTACAATTCCTCACACTCAGGTATTTACATCTCATCTTTTACTTTATGACTTGGCACATCTCCATTATCACTGCTCCTTATTGTGCACGCATTTTTCACTGCAATACTTTCACTTTTCCGGTTTGCATTGCCTTTTGGAATCCCTGTTAAGTGCGCATGATGTGCAAGGCGATGTCGTTGTGGCCATAAGTGTAGCACAGTAATTGCACGACCAGTCAACATCTAGGCTGGCCCACAAAGCAAGATTCCTAAATATGTTTGACGTTGGAGCACAGGGAGATCCTTGCGCCTAGTGTTGTTGACAGATCTGAACGCTGGGTGATCCTGCATTCATACAATATATCTGTATTCATGCTCCCATGTATACCCACAATATATTTTTGGGTTTATCACCTCCACTGCGTAGAAAATTTTCCTGAAGCATAAAATTCTCATTGGTATATGTTCTCAGGTAACATCTTGCCGAAAGCGTAGGATAATACGGTACTATTAAAATATGTGCGTTTCCCGAATAAAAACAACAATTCTCCTCCTAAAATACGAAGCATTATTTGATACTAAATGATTCCTTACACCAAACGAAGCAAATGTCGCGCAATACACATTAGTCGTTGCGTTTGCCTTCCGTATGCAACACAATCACACGTATTTTGTAAAGCCATGTATATATACAAACGCACCTTTAATACTCTTATTTTTCGGAGAAAATTACCCTATATAATCCATATGCAGCTTCTCCAATGGCTTGTCCGGCAACACTGAGGATAATATTCCTACATTTGTATTTTAAGTTGGTTTACTCACGGTACAAACTCTACAACCTCTAACACGAGTAAAAATATCGGCATATATACCCTTCCATATAAACGTTTTTTAATGGGTTTCCTTGCCTTAGATACACCTTTGTGTATATATTGGACTATGGTGGTGATACGTAAACAACATTGAAATTACTATCCACCTTAGGAACTACTATTCTGTTGGACTTACAACACAAGATCTCATTACTCAAAACTGAGTATTTCCCTGGTGAATATTATCAATGATGGCACTTAATTTAGGATCCTGCTTTTGATATTCACTGAAATCTGCATACGCTAGCGGGCAGTCTAACAAAACAGACATTACAGGCATATTTATACTAAGGACTGTGTATTCAATTCTCGATTTCGTCACCATTCATGCATGATAAAGCATCCGGTATGAATCACCTTCACTTTTTATGTGTTTCCCTTAGGCGGAAAATTTTAACGTCCGTGTTGCAATTCTTCATATGACCAATACGTAGGAGAGAACCTGGTTTTCAGATTCTAAAATCAACTGAACTTGTTCCAAGCGGATGCAGAATACTAGTTCTCTGAATCAGTTAAATTCCTCAAAGCACAAGCAACTGCTTTGTGCTCGTCTGCGTGCTCTGATAGTAAAGTTGCAGATATAGCCGACCCACTTGTATCGGACTGTATTATAGCTAACAATGCAGGGGATGTTAAAACAAGCTTAAACGCATGAAACGCTTCTGTTTTTCCGGTCCCCAAATAAATTTAGTATCCTTCTATCTTAATAAACTCAATTTTCCTGGATGAGAATCATAAAAAGGTGTATAAATAATTAACAATTTAAAAAATCTAGCACCCTGTTAAGCATTCTTGCATACTGGCAATGCTCGAGGTTCTAAGTATGATTCAGATCTATCCCTGCTAGCGAAACAATATGCCCTAAACATTTCATATAAAGTTCAAATTTTCAGGATTTACAGAAAACCATGCACTGCATAATCTTCTCAATCTTCCTGTTTATCTAGGCATGCTCCTCAAAATCTTCGGAATAAATGCACACGTAATCCAAGTAATTATATAAATAATTTAACTTTATATCTTCAAATAAAATGTATAATAAACGCGTTATCACTTGAGCATCGACAGGTAATGCAAGTGTTATACAATTACACACATTCCAGTGCATGGCGAATGTCCTGTAGCGCCTTAATCTCTCTTCAGGTGGAATTTAATCTTCTTCTTCTTTTCTATTGCACGGTATAGGCTATCTCAATTTGTTCCGGTTTCAAGTTCCTGTTCTAAGCATCTGTTCTTGGGTCTTTCTGGGTTTCGTCTTCCTTGGGGTCGATAATTTAAGGTAGCTTTTGGTATTCTGCTCGTTGGCATTCTTTGTACATGTTGTTTCCAGTTTCCTCTGTATTTTGTTATTACAGTGTTAAGTTATTTAATATATAACTGCCGTCTTGATTCATTATTTTGTTTTTTTGTCCATTCTTGTATATCCTGCTACTGATCAGAGGAATTACATTCTGCTGATTGTATTTCAGCTTTATGGGTTATATTTCTGAGTCGTAAGTAATAACAGATTTTGTCATTGTTTTATATAGCTTCATTAATGATTGTTCCGGTTATGTATTTACGTTTATTTATTTATTTATTTATTTTGTTGTTGATATTTGTTTCACTTTTAATTGTTACCTCTGCTTTATAATATTATTTTAGGCCGAAGTAAAATATTACCCTTAAAGACGAATACTTTAGTTTTTGCAGTTGAGATTTACATATTGTATTCTTTTAGTTAAAAGTTTAATATAAATATCATCTTTTGTAGTTCTTCTTCGCTTATTGCTAAAAGACTTGATCAACTGTGAAGACCGCGTTCGTACTAACAATATTCCAATACATTCCCTTTGTTTTTTTCTTTCCATGACCTTCTCTTATCGTCTATATAAATATTAAAATGTGCGGTTGGCACTGGGCAACCTTGCCGTACCCTTTTATCAATCACCACTGGTTCTCGATTATTTATTTTTACTTTCTCTACTACGTATAGTAAGTAGGGGAAGTATTGTATTCCACCCAAAAATTCGATACCGAGATTTCACCGGAAATACATGTTTTGAGACCCCCTGAATCCAAAAAAATCATTTTTGGAAACATGTTCGTGTGTGTCTGTGAACAGCATAACTCAGAAACGAACAGTCGGATAAACACCAAACTTGGTATTTAGGTTTAGTACCTTCCAGAGATGCGACACGAAGGTTTTCAAGAAAATCCCCGCACCCCAGACTACCTTTTACATGGAACATTTTTTGAAAATTTTAATTTTCTCACAAATAGCTCTAACGATTTTGATTAAAATGCCATATGTTTAAGATATTTTCATGACAAATGAAATGTATATCTCGAATTTTCTGGGAATGTTTCCAAAAGTATTCTTCATTGTGAACGACTTTTGCATAACTGGTAAACCATAAGAGATAGACAAAGTTTTACTACACAAAAAATGTAGATCGCGTTAAAATACGCAATTTATATCATATACATTTTTGTTGTTGAGTGAACCATTTTCGAGATATTGCCTGTTATTTCCTTAAATTTTCCAATACTTATGCTTTTTCTCAAATTCGTTATTCATTTGTTTTGTCCTGGTAATGCAGAGAATAAAATACTCCACATAGCAACCACCTCTTAAAATATTTGACTATAGCTTAAAGCCTACCATATTCCCCTTGCACCTACAAGAAAATTAGCAATAAGATTAACATCTCGATTAACATGAAGCATATGGAGAATAAGCGTTTGTAAAAATAGTTTGTACAAGAGTAGAGAAAGTCATGTGAGTGTAACACATCAGATTTTTATTATTGTTCTACTATACAAATAGTTTACAACGTGTGTTAATTATAATGGAATTCCTTTTTTCCCCAAGATGGCCCACAGTTTCGTTCTTGACACTTTATCAAATGTCTTTTTTTTAAATCTATGAATAAAATATGTGTATCTAAATTGTACTCGCTGCGCTTCTCAACTATTTGCTTTAGGGAGAAAGCATTATCTGCGCAGCTTCGTCCCTTCCTAAAACCTGTTTGTTCTTCCAGTGAGAAGAACAAACTTACATTATATTCATCAATCCATTGCTTATGATCATTGCATACATTTTGTAACCTGCAGAAGATAATGCAATTCCTCTATAATTTTCAGGTTTTGTGTATCACCTTTTTTAAATATCAGTATTCTAATCCTTCCACGGAATTTAATGATACGCGCTATTTATATCAAGTGTCCTAAGATACCTCGCTTTAGAAAATTAATGAAAACTCAAGTTTATGTTATGTATAGTAGTAGACTCTAAGAGATATTTGAATTCAATAGCCTGTAATCTACAGCAGTCTTAATCATCATCAGGCTTTGAAACCAGAAACATTAGCTCAAATAATATGAATTGTATAGAGGAATAAGCCCTCTTTTAATATTATATTATATTTTCCTGCAATAAAGCCATTCTAGAAGGAGGCAAGCGATGTGGTAGTAACCTAAGGGGAGTTATATCCAATAGTTGAACTTCATATTTAGTTAAACTGATCTTACCTAAGTTCGTTGTCAATACACTTTGTTCAAATAGTTTTGCTCATTAGAAAAATATAAACCTTCCACGACAAAAATCTCGCATTACTCCTCTATGGACGGACGCTTATGAGTGTATTACTTTCTAGACTACGAAATGCAACTGATTAGGCATAAGAGAGAAATAAGCACTCCCCATACTTCAATCAAGAATCATACCCGCTTGACTGATAAAACCTACTCCTAATATTACCTGACAAGTTTAGTATTTCAAGACACCTTCGAGGAGAATTCTGCTATTTTCAGAGCAACACCTGTCCTACCACCTTAATTGGTTAGAGTTAATACTTGTACATTATGTTATATAAGCGAACAACAGCGACCAAATTGCATCACGTTGAGCATACACAAAGGAAGTTTACTTACTATTAATGCTAGGCACGATGACTTCTGTAATGCAGTTGGCACAAAAGGAAATGTAATAGAACTTACTACTTTGGAGTTAAGCTACCATGTTGTTATCTACACTCGAGGGTAGGCATAAGGTAGAAGAATCTTTACCTGAATTTTGCTTCGTGTTAACTTTTGCTAAACTTATAGTACAAAGAGCCTAAACATTCCTTGTTTGCCAAAAACTCAACACATGATACCTGTAACCCTCACTTGGTTTGTTTCTGTTACCCTTTTCCCCAGCTATTAGTAAGAAAATGCCTAGCGTTAGTGATAATCTGCTCTAAAGTCTCAAAATCATTTGGAGGATTTGGGCAGATAAACTGAGAAAATAGCTCAGAACGTACCATATCTACCAATATTTGCTACGATTTCAGAATCAGAAAACTGTAATGATATGGCCAACGAACCTATGGAGTATTATTCACAAAATCCGAAAACATCTTGTTCGGTTGTTTACTTGGGAAATAATGCTTCACCAAAATCATAACTGAAGATGAAGTGTATATCAGCAGAATATCTGCATAACACTGCTCAATATCCTTATTTATGATGGTAGCATCTAAAATAGCATTAACCACGGAGGTTGACTATATGAGGCAATATATAATAGTTGGCTCTGTAACCTCGAAAACAGTATCGTGTTTTTGAGTCTAACTAGTATCAATAAAAATGCTATTATTTCTTCTGCTGTCCCAGTCAGCGAATTTTTCAGTTGTCGTAATACTGACTGCCATGGATACGCCAAACGAGCCTTCGCAAAAATAACAGCATTACCCCGAGATAGAACGATCTTCCCATCAAATGGGCTGACTCTATTCAATCGGTTTGCATTTCTACTGCAGTATCGATTGCTACATCTGAACCCTTTGACTACTTCAGAAAATTTACCAAATAATTGGTCATACTCTGCAGAAATTCTATGTATAACTTCACGGCTACCTTTGCATTCCCTCACTACATCTCAATACACAAATTTAACTTTTAATACACATATTGACTTTTGCTAACTCCAAACTCCATTAAGGGGACAAGGTACTCTGAAATGGTAAAAAATCCCATTTTTTGTTTTAGGCATTAATAAAATCTCTTATTATTTCCAGTTTCAGAAAAAATATACTTTTTGGGGGAGGTTTTTAAGACATTTAAATGCTAGTCTGCATTACTTTAAAGCTGTCAAGCAACGCCCCTTTTTAGAACATTTTTGTATCTTTCAACAACGAACGACTATAACATGCCCAGCGAGCAGTTCAGCAATTAACAAAAGAGGCCAGAACCAAGAGAAAGCAATCATAAAAGCTGCAGTAATCCAGGAATGAAGGTGCAGATGATTATGACCCTGGAATGTACTGAAGTGTGTCAGAATTTTAATGTTCAAACTTTAACTCAGTTTTCTCAAAACAACCTTTTTGGATTACTTATGTACCTTTTTCTCAGAAAATATGAGAGGTAGAGAGCTGAAATTCTCAGTACACGTATACAACACGTAGTTAAACTTTCTGAATCAAAATCATAATTTTATAATGTATATTAGTGATATTAAGAAAGCAACAACATTGCAAATTTTCAACATTTTTACTTTTTTGATTTTGCAAATACTTTCTTTTTCAATTTCTAGTTAACTGATATTAATAACAAAATAATCGACGTTCAGAAGATAGCTGATTATACCAAGACCAAGCATTCAAAGTGTGGTTCTGTATTACAAGTAGTATCAGAGAAAAAGGTACATGAATTCACATGTTTTAAGAGTAAATTTTATTATTTTTCTGCTGAATGAAATAATTTTTACGGACTCAACTACATAAGCTATCAACTCAAGTAACCACTTCAAATAATTATCAATGTTTATAAAATAATTCATAAAAATGTCAGGAAAAACCATTTAGAACTTTAAGAGCAGTGGTAATTTAACACACTTAATGTGTAATTTCCATGTGTTCAGATTACCCTGTCCCTTTAAGTCCCCAAGCATATTCTTAAAACATGCAACATTACCACTAGATATTCCATCTCCTGCACTAAATCAATTCCAGTTGCCAATATGCCAAGATATCCACATCTGCCTTTTCTTAACAATGTAACGATATCTCTCACGCTTTCAGTTATCAGTAGACGGGATACCTTGCAACCGAAGTCCGTGATCAAATGTTGCAAATCCATTTTATTGCTTCCTGAAACTACAAATCACAGCAATATCATAAAGCATACAAACAATTCAGGTAACTCCATGAAAATATCCTAAAAGTAACAAATGCATACTGCCAACGCAGACCGTATCATGTTTGGGACTGTGTAAATACAGCTTAATAACGCAATCTACTGTCAAAACTGTCCCTCACTTTCACTTCCGGTCCCATTCGGCTTGACGGAGGGAGATGCGGGGCATGTTAATTTGTTGACTAGAAGGTAGTAATGCCAGTTTACCTTCCTACAATTAGGCTGGACCTAAAAAAAAAGTATTGTGTTCTAAACATAAGTATGTTTCATAAATGCTGATATCGTTTATATCGATGAAAGGGTAATGTAAATAATTTACCAACTTGAAGTAAAAATAAGGGAGTAGAAGAGTCTGAGAGCAATCTTAATCAATTAATTCATTACGAAAGGCATTTGAAGGGCTTGATCAATATTTTAATACCAGAAAGGTGGAACGATCCACTTCTTATACCATCACAAACGAAGTTACCAGAACAACTTAATTATTGGTTTTCCAATCCATGCATATGCATTGTTTAGAAGTGCTTGTATTGAAGTTCGATACAAAGGAAACTAAATTAAATTCAACTCCACTTTGCTTTTAGATGGCCCACAATCTAGCTTTTTGAAATAATTAAGATATGACAAGACTTTTAATGAAAATGAAAATAGAGAAAAGTAAGTTGCCAACATGGAATATAATTTTGCATTATTAGAATGCATATAACGGGAAACGATACCTTGCTGCTCTCAAGCACAAGTATATTATTTAAGGTTTTGTATTAAATACACCGAGCGAAATGGCGCTGCGGTAACGTGTGCAACTCGCATTCGGGAGGTCCCTGGTGCAAACCCCCGGGGCCGACAATTTGACCGAAAATTTCTTCATGGATTTCCTCGGTCACTATGAGAATGGGTTAGATTATTTGATCCGCGAATTGTTACATTGCTGCATTACATTTCATTTTTATCTCCTTCACCGCCGTCAGGCATTGGGCTGATCACCCATCCTGGTTATGCTATGATGTAGAGTTTTTGCTCCTCAACGCTACTGACGAAGACATTGACTTTAAGTCCTTGAGGGTGCACTAAGAGAAGGGTAACGCGACAAAGAAGAAGTATTAATCTCTTAATGCTCTCACCAGCTACATACACCACTGATTTTCAATTGACTGCATTCTCATAGCATAAACTTCTTGAAGTTGGCAACTCTGAACTTCATGCGGATTTGATTAAATTGAGTTTTTTATTTATGGACGGTCTTTTAACTACTGTGTTCCTTAGCTCCCATTCTATATTGGTTGTAAAATACCGGAAATTTTGCTCAGAGGCCTTTATCAGCTTGAGGTTCTTTTATTTGCCGTAAATCTACGACACGAGATCAACGGTTTTACTTCCCTTCCGAAGGATGCTATGCTTAGGATTTTTACTCCCGAAAAACTCCATCGCCCTCCACCGGGTTTGAACCCGCTACCTCGGGACCAGGAGGTACCCCTCATGGTACCCTTAGACCATCGAGGACAACTTCATACGGGGACAGCAAGGGTGACCAGCTTCCCCGCGTACTATTCCAGTTTGCTTCAATATTAGGTATTAATGAAATAAGAAAGAAAGAAGAAAACAAATTATGAATGTCCAATATGAATGGCACTGTCATAGGTAAATTGGGACGCTCTTTTAAATGAATTTTCGTACAATGCAGTTGAGTAACACATAAATATTAAGGAGGTATTTCCAGAGAATATTCAAATTTGAGGAAGTGATAATCAGTGTCTGACTAAAGTTAAAGGATTAACTAAACTGAACCCATTTATTTAGGTATCACGTACGAGTATAACGTTTTCAGAACTAAACTAGTTTTGTAAAACAAACGTTTTAACAAGTATTGCTTGTTTGCAGAAATTATTACACGCATTATCATGCGTGATTTGAAATTACAGTAAGTTACCGAGGTACAATGGAAATTTTAAATCGCGTTGCATTTATTAAGACCATGAATGAAATGTGATAAAGGATATAAATAATAGCTACGGTTAAAAAGTACATTACTGAATAAAGAAGGCGCAACCAGCTCATAACATAGTAATGCAGAGGTGTGTGTATGTGTGTGAGTGTGTAAGTGTGGGCATTTGAATACTTATAAACACAATGTTGGTCTCAAAAACGTGGCTTCAACAGCATTGATTGTATTACACATGTTTATACATGTTCTAAAAAATGACGCGGATATTATGTTAATTTAGTGTATAATCACAATTTCTTAAAGAAATTTTAGAACAGCTATTCTTGATAAAAAGCTATACCTAGTCTTGGTTCCAGGAAAAGCATCATCAACGCCATACTTGTTTTAAATTACCATCACTATGATCCCGTTTCAGAAAGAAAGCAACAAGATACTGCTATTAGATGAAAAGAAAATAAGTAGTGATAAAATCAGAACTATATATCCAGGTGACTCGAAAGAAATTTATCATATTTACTTAAACTAAAGTGGAAATAAAGTGGAAATAGAAGATTAATCTGATTACAAGCACGTATTATTTTTAACCGATAATCCCTACCCCCTCTTCTTTTATTTTTTAAGTTTAGCGCCCTTTAATCGGTTAGGTCATTTTGGACGATGAATGAATGAAATGGGAGAAACGATATTCAAATGGGCCGGGATTTACAGAGCTTACAGTTGCAGCCGGGCGTTGGTCGTCACTGTTGAAGCCTTACCCTTTGCTTCAATATCTGCTGTTGATTCTGCTGCCGGATGCTTTAGTGATTGGCTGTGAGAATCTTCTTCTCAGGATATGTGTGGGCAGATGTGAAAGAATAACACCAGTTTAAATTGAGTGCAAAATTTAAAGTGTTCTAATAGTTGAACTATTGAACCGAGTTGCGACCGTTTGAAGATAAAGAATAAAACTGATTATGAATCGTAGCACTCGAAACTATAACAATTCAATTATTATACCTGCTAACTTCTGCAGTACCAATTTTACGGTTTGAAATAACTGTTTCCGCAATAAAAGAAACTAGAAGCTAACTTACCGTGAATCGCTAAAATGCTTACCGGTAAAGCCCCTTGCAATAGCCACTAAATCCTATTCACACAAGCGCGTCACAGATATCTAGAGTGAAGAATGTATGCAAGAATGTGTGCACAAACGAATGTGTCTCTGATTGGAATACACACCCTTATATTCATTTTAAGCTCCGCCTACTTTAGAGCTACCCCAATAAGTCTTCTCCCCGATTCAGCTAATACTTAAAGCCTATATGTGTGCGTCTCTTACCTTGTTATGCGGTACCTCACCAAATCTCAGAATTTAATTCCCTTTCTCTTTCAAAGAATTCTGGTGTACGTGACTGAGCAAACGTATTAAATTCATCCCTTAACTACATTCCAGGAACTTCTATACTAACGCGTTCGCTACTTCGGCTATTGCTAATGACTTTGCTTAACATGGCTGGTTAATAACCTTTTCCTTGGACAAATCTTTTTAACTCAAGCTTATTATTTTATACATTGTTTTAATATACGGAAATTATTTATTGCAATTATTTCCCTATCTCACTGTTATTTCTTTATTTAATTATTTATATCTTCCTGTCAATAATTACGGCATAAAAATGGTCTGTTACATTTTTTTTATTATTCTCATTCACATTTGCCCGAATAAAATGTTAATTGTGCATTTATCTGATCCACCGTCGACAACTCTTTCAACTTCCACACAATATTTTACAAATTCCTTCTTCTCTACCACTTAGGATTACGTACAAATACTTCACTGACAGTTAACAACTCTCACATACATAAAGTACAGTACTCTTTATACTATTTTTCTTTACATTGTCAATTTTTCTTCTGAATTTATAGAAATTTCCAAGAGTCTGCTTTCTTTGTATTTGGTTTTCAGTTTGTCTTTGTTTGAGTGTTTTGGTCGCAGCGCTGATTTTAATTTTATTAAGTTCACTGCACTTTAATTTTAGCATGTTCTGCTTAAAAACTAATTTTTACAATTTTGTACTTATTATCTATTACAGGTTCCCACTTATGTTTTCTTTCTTATGCTTTGTATTTTCGCTTGTCTACCGTTTTCTTAACTCTTTCAAAAGCAATCCTAGCTCTATCTTCCTCACGGTTTTTATTTCTATGAGACTGCGCGACGGTTTTTTTCGTTAAGTTCCACGTTGTGGTAGCCAATTTGTGGCGGTATTAGTGTTTGTTTGAAAGAATGCTACTGTTTATTTGCCGCACGTATGAAAGACAATTTGTCGCGGTCACTTCGTGTTATCCTTTACTGAGCGCCCGTTATTGTGTTTAATTTTTTGGTTCACTGTCCTCCGGCTAGCTATGATTTTTCGGTCGAGCACTTATCTTATACAGGTGTGTAACCGGAAAGGAGTTTTTATCCAAAGATAACACTGATGAAAGCATTTGTTTTACACTTTTATTGTCTTAACACATTATTCACTTTCACATATTAATCTTGACACTCGCCAAACAAACTGTTATAATAACTTCTTTACTGCCCATTATTAATTCGCGTACTTCAACTTTTTATGTAATTAACTTTACGACACGAGAGATTTTTTATAACTTTGCTACGCGTAACCTGCAAATCGATAAACTATGCTATGTATTCACCATGACTGTTTCTGTTGAACTCAGCGACGTGTAATGTACAAATGTTTCCGATGGACTGGACGAATTTGACTCTGACTTAGCCCTTTTTATACTCCCACACCCCGATATGCCTAAAGATTATAACTGAGCTGCTATTGGTTAATAAAACGCGCCAACATTAGCGTCTATTTTTATATCCAATGAAAATTATGAAAACACATGCACTAGGAAAAATGTTCCAGCAAATTCTAAGGAAAACGCGCCAATATTACGTCATTTGCTCGTCTCTAATAATGATAAACAGCTCACCCCCTCGCTACATTATTGCACGCTATTATTGTCAGTTTCAGTAAGGCCGTATAAACCCACTTCTCAGCAATGCTTATAATCATCAAACATCTCAAATCAATGACACACAACAATGCATATTCACACTACAATTACTCTTGACGTTTACATAATTTGTGATACAAATTACTGCGTCATGTGCCCCACTAGAAACATAATTATAAATATTTACAACTTGTTTGGAAATTTTATAATGGGGTTTTTAGTCTCCTGAATCTTGGAACACACGCTATTTATCACTTTCACTTAACACTGCACACGTATTTAACACACGACATATGTTTAGCCTTTATCTCGCCACTATTTACTGGCTCTGGTTTAATGTGTTTAGACATTAATCTGACATTACAATTTTTTATAGCAAATACTGTACCCTGAATTATTTAGTTACTATTACAAATTGGTTTACTTTCTTATATTGTTGACAAAAATTTATGCATTCAAGAATTTTTGTAATTATTAAACATATTTACCAAAATATTCACACTCTACACAAATATATTTACATCTATTAAATTTAGACACTGTTTCACATTATCTGTTTGCTACATAAGTATTTGTTTCAATTATCTTTACCCTTTTTTATTGTTTTGTACTTTATTTCTCTTTTCTTATGACATATGTATAGTTAACCCTCTTACATTCCAATACATTGCTCTGCAGTTCATCTTTAACTATACAGCATCTACTTTACATCTCATTGCTATTCACCCTCCTGGTTCAAATTGTCTGTGGCTAAACATTACTCGTAGCCGTATCCTAACCTTCCAAAATTTGTTCATGAATAACCTCTTAAAGGATTCAAATGCAATTTCACCCCAAGATATAATTTGAAACCAATCTAAAGTTTTCTGAACCACACATCTTTAACAACTGTCATTTTCAATTCTTCTGCTATCTTTTTAATTTGAGAGTCCTCTGACAAGTCTGTAATAAATTGTACTGGATTGGAGTTTTCATTTTGAACATCTTGGTGTTTGTTAATTTCAGAAGTTAGCTTTTGATTATTTATAGGCAAAACTTTAACTTCTTCGGACAATTTATTTCTTTGTATTACTGACTCTTTCTGTATTTCTGATATCTCCCCTCTGAAATTAACTTGCGCCAGATTTAAATCTACATTCGTAACCTCTTTCATCTCTCTTATCTCACTTTTTTCGTTTTTATTTCCCTGCTCATGTCTGACATTTTCTTTGAAACTTTTCCTATCTCACTTGCTATTATTTCCTGATTTTCATTTCTCATTCTTGGCATACTACTATCTAGCTTCATAACTTTCTTTTCAATTTCTTCCCTGTTTTGTTCTAAGCTCTTACCAATATCTTCCCTTAATTCCCTATTATTCTTTTCCATATTCTGAGTTAGTTTTGTTCAAATTTCTCACTACTCTTACCAATATCTTCCATTAATTTCCTATGATTCTTTTCCAGAATCTCTTCTAATGTTTCACCAAAATTTCTCAGCATTTCCATCATCATACCAGCATCAAAATTAACATTTCCTGCTATTCTATTCTCACTTTCTTCACTAATATTTCCTCCCTCAAATACTACATTGTTTGAGCTATTTTCTGTAACCTGTATTGAATTACAGCTAACTGTTACACTATCCCCTTCCATCATTGTTTCTTGAGTATTATTAGTAGACATTGTTTTCTTAATCCTACCACTCCTCAAGTACATTTAAATTTTTACAATTTTTTTTAGAAAAAAAATTACTATACTCTGAGCTTTGTGATGCTGTCTGTTGATGTTGCTTTGTTGTACAGCTTCCTGCCTCTCTCTCCTAGATGCATATGTCGCTTCTGCGTCGTATTACGATGAATCTACGACGTCTCGATGTTTTTGTGTCCTGTAGTTGAATTCCCCTGTTGCCTTTTAATCTCGGAATTACGATGTCCACTCATCCGCGTCGTCTGTCGTTCCTGTAGTTGTTTCTGGAATCTGCGTCTTGTAGTTCAGTTAACTGCTCCATTCGCTCCACGTCTTGGTTCCTTCGCCCCTTCCTGGTTATTTCACTCCTTCCTGGTTAATTCGCCCCACGTTGTGGTAGCCAATTTGTGGCGGTATTAGTGTTTGTTTGAAAGAATGCTACTGTTTATTTGCCACACGTATGAAAGACAATTTGTCGCGGTCACTTCGTGTTATCTTTTACTGAGCGCCCGTTATTGTGTTTAATTTTTTGGTTCACTGTCCTCCGGCTAGCTATGGTTTTTCGGTCGAGCACTTATCTTATACATGTGTGTAAACGGAAAGGAGTTTTTATCCAAAGGTAACACTGATGAAAGAATTTGTTTTACACTTTTATTGTCTTAACACATTATTCACTTTCACATATTAATCTTGACACTCGCCAAACAAACTGTTATAATAACTTCTTTACTGCCCATTATTAATTCACGTACTTCAACTTTTTATGTAATTAACTTTACGACACGAGAGATTTTTTTATAACTTTGCTACGCGTAACCTGCAAATCGATAAACTATGCTATGTATTCACCATGACTGTTTCTGTTGAACTCAGCGACGTGTAATGTACAAATGTTTCCGATGGACTGGACGAATTTGACTCTGACTTAGCCCTTTTTATACTCTCACACCCCGATATGCCTAAAGATTATAACTGAGCTGCTATTGGTTAATAAAACGCGCCAACATTAGCGTCTATTTTTATATCCAATGAAAATTATGAAAACATATGCACTAGGAAAAATGTTCCAGCAAATTCTAAGAAAAACGCGCCAATATTACGTCATTTGCTCGTCTCTAATAATGATAAACAGCTCACCCCCTCGCTACATTATTGCACGCTATTATTGTCAGTTTCAGTAAGGCCGTATAAACCCACCTCTCAGCAATGCTTGCAATCATCAAACATCTCAAATCAATGTCACACAACAATGCATATTCACACAACAATTACTCTTGACATTTACATAATTTGTGATACAAATTACTGCGTCAACTGTGCCCCTTGCTCGAAGAAATCTGGGCTTTAATTCTCATTCCTTCCCTGATTTCTGTTGTTTTATTTGACTTCACCTCTAACATTACTTATTTCCCCATCAATTTTCCTCTTGAACGCTTCTAATATTTGCTGTTAATTTTCTAACTTCTTTCCCAACTCCTGTTGCCCCTTTTCCTGTCGTCACCTTTCTCGCTCCTTTTTTATTTTCTGTTGTCACTTTTCTATTTCTGTTCTGGCTACTACCCTAACCTGTTGTATTTCTTTGCTTGCTATTTCCCTTCCTGTTTCTAGTTTCTTTGCTACTTCATCCATCAGTTTTTTTTCCTATTTCGGATTTTTCACTAACCTGTTAGCAAATTTTCATTTTAAAATTTTCTATTTCTTGGCTAACTTATTTTCTAACATTTTCTATTTCTCCTTTAACCTGTTTTGTTTTTTTACTTCTAACCTGGCTTGTTTCCCCTTTAATTTAATTCTTGAATGTTTCTAATACATGCTGTTGATTTTCTGGTTTATTTCCGAATTCCTATCGAGTAGTCTCTTTGCGTTCAATTTTTTTCCTATATGTTTTAACTATTTTCTAACCTCTGCTTATTACTCTCCATCCTTTTTTGTAATCTCTGTTGATAACTTTCTTATTTCTCTTCTAGCTCTTGTTGATTACTTTATAATTCCTGTTTATTTTCCCGTAATTTATTTCCTAGCCCTTCCCCCATACCTTTTAAAAATTTCCCTCATAACCCTGAAATCGTTTCCTACTATTTCTGAGTTATTCTGCATTTTTAAACTATTTTCTTCTATTTAAGTTACCATGTTTTGTACAAGTTCTTGTCCACTACTGATTTCTCCTTCCTGAATTTCCATTGTTTCTTCTAAATGATTTTTATCCAACATTCTTCCGCTCCTTAACCACATCTACGTGAATCATTGAAATACATACATTTACACTCAATACCTAATTAGCTGAAGCACTCACTGTTGTTTACTGATGGTGATGCCTCTTTCTTGCTCCCCGTGCACCTGTAATCTAAGCTACCGTCGTTCTGGCGCCCTGGATTGTCTTCCTTGCTTCTCGTTCTGTCGGTCGCTGAGTTTAATTCCCAGTGTGGCCTCCTCAGCTTATAATTGTTCTTACTTTGAAGTCCCGCGATGGTGCGCCATTTTTGAAGCCTTACTGTACATGAAGAGGCGCCAATTTTTGAAGCCGTTTAGCACCACGATGGTCGCCAAGTTTAGAAGCCGCACCCTTTGCTTCAATATTTGCTGTTGATTCTGCTGCCGGATACTACAGTGGTTGGCTATGAGATCTTTCTCTCCGTGGCGGGTGTGAAAGGATAACACCGGTTTAAATTAACTGAGAAGTTTAATGTGATCTAATACTTGAGCCTTTGAAGCGAGTTGCCAACCGCTTGAGAATAAAGAATGAAACTGATTATGAATCGTATCACTCGATACTATAACAATTGAATTATTATAGCTGCTAACTTCTGCAGTATCAATTTTACGGTTTGAATTAACTGTTTCCGCAATAAAAGAAACTAGAAGGTAATTTGCCGTGAATCGCTAAAATGCTTACCGGAAAAACCTCTCGCAATAGCCGCTAAATCTTATTCACACAAGAGTCGTCACAAGTTTCCAGAGTGGCGAATGTACACACGAATGTATGCACAAACGAATTTATCTCTGAGTGGAATGCACTCCCTTATATCACTTTAAGCCCCACATATTTTAGAACGACCCAACCAAGTCTCCTCACGTTTGATCCAATACTTAAAAACTATACGTGTACCTCTCTTATATTGTTACTATGCGGTACCTCTCCAAATCTCGGAATTTAATTTCCTTTCTCTTTCACAGCATTCTGGTGTGCGTGACTGTTCAAACATACTGAATTCGCCCTTTAACTGCACTCAAAGGGGTTTTATACTAACGCGTTTGCTACCTCGGCTATTGCTAATGATTTTGCTTAACACAACTCACTAATGACCCTTTCCTCGGACAAATCTTTTCAACTCAAGATTAATACATTACACATTGATTTAATACACGTAAATTATTTATTGCAATTACTTTCCTATCTCACTATTATTTCTTTATTTAATTGTTTATAAATTCCTTCAATAATTACGGTATTGCAGCTACCCGATATTCATATTTTTAGTACAAGGTGAAAAACCGAAAAAAACCTTATTCGTATAACTCATCCTGAGATTCAAGCCCGGGAGCTCTTGAATGTAAGGCAGATGCGCTACACCCAAACCACAGATGCGGGCCCTTCTCCTTTCTTTCAATATTTTCCAAAAATGGGACACTAGCTACAATAGTATAAATCGCTAAGCGTTACCGTTATGTTCACCAAACGCATTGATCGCACACTAGCCATGAAACCGGAAAGAAACGTCTCATAATCAGCAGCAAGTGCTCGTTTTTTTTCTAAGTTAGTCTTTGTGATTTATCCCCATAAACTATACCAAACTATACCAAGGCCCGCCGCTCGGACATTGAGTCCCCTAACTCTGTCCACAACACGCGTCATGAGTGGGGTGCAATACTGGAGCGTGGGACGTAGTCCCTCCCGGCCGATATATGTGGCCTCCTTCACCTGGAGCCGCCACTTTTCAATCAAGGAGCTCCTCAATTGGCCCCTCGGGGGCCTAATGAGACTGAGTACACCCCGGGCCAGGTCTCTCAGGGGGAGAAAATCCCCACGCGGTACCGGGAATCCAACTCAGGTCTCCCCCTTGGTAAACACTGCGCTACCATCGCGCTAAGGAGACGACCGATTTTTTCTCTACCAAATACAAATCTAAAGTGTCAAGTGTATGCCTATTATGCCTATCGCAGCTATGGAGTGGTACGTCCCTCTCACTATTGTTCCGTTAGATGTACCTCTAAAATATCTGAATTAAACTTTCAAGAGATTTTTTTGAGGTTATTGAACACAATCTGCAGTTTAGGTTTAAAGCAATTAAAATATCTTTTTGTTACCAAATAAAATACGTTTCGCAGTTCTCTTGTTCGCTCTAAACTAAATATTGAAATTTAGTTATTCTTCTTTTTCTTCTTCTCCAGCAAGCATTAAACCTTTCCAAGGCTTGTTGCGTGCTCCAAATGTTTAATGTATTGATTTATCTATCATTTCCTGGGTCTTCCGACATTTCGTTTTCCTTTAGGTATGTAATAGAGTATTTTCCTTGGGTAGCCTTCCTCATTCATTCTCTCTACGTGTTCTAGCCATTTTTGTCTGTTATGCTCTATTTCTTCATTTAGGTTAAGCATTCTTAATTGTTTTCTTATGTCATCATTCTTTATTCTATCTCTTCTAGTGACTCCTAATACTGTTCTTAAAAATCTCATTTCCGCTGCCTGTAATCTGCTTTTATCTCTATTTAACATTGTCCAAGTTTCGCTACTATATAGACGAACTGGAACGGCCATGGTTTTATAGAACATCATCGTATCTTTTCTCACTTTAATTTTTAAAGTTCTTTTAATTGTTCCACATATTTTTGAAAAAGTGTTCTATTTTAGTTCCAATATCTGCTTCTTTAGTATCTGATATTGAAGATCCTAAAAATGTAAATGTGTTAACTTGTTCAATGTGGATATGTCTAGATTACAATAAAAAACTGTTTGATGTAGTTGAAATAGTGAACTTTTTAGCGCGTCTTCGTTATCAGAAATGATTACTTTTAAATGTAGTTTCTAACGGTAAATACTTTGTGAGTATAAGGATAAAAATTACGGCAAAGAGTATCTTGTTTCTCTCTTGGATAACGTTTACACAATTTGTCTATGCTGTTAATACAAAATTATGATTGCAAGAATTGACGAGCTTCTGAATGATCAGACATCTTCAGACGATATTTTGTCGGTTTAGCTACGACTAGCTCGTCTTCATAAGCAATACAGTTATCAGGATTTTCTGAATTTCTTTTTGTATTACGTTGTAACTACTGGACTACGTTATTTTAACTTATTGATCACAAAGTTTTCTAATAATCGTCGAACTGGAATAGTAGGAATATTACATAACTGTAGTTTGAAATCTGAAGGAAGTTTTGCCGGGAGACTATCACTAACTTCCTTATTCTTCTTTTAACAATCTATACACTACTTTCTCTTTCTTTTAGAACCCCCTTTTTAAGCCAAGGACAGCCTAACCTTGACACGTTTCTCTTTTTGTTGTACTTATAGGCGGACTCGGGGAAGGGCGGAGGGGATCTATAGTCCCTTTTATCGTATTATAGAAAAATTATGGTAAATGTTGTACTTGAGATTATGGCGTTACTTTGCTTTGGTAAAATCAAAACCAACATTTTATTTCTATCCTACCAGATGAGATTCCGTTCATCCAGAGTAGGGGAGTAAATTTATTTTACGTAGCGGTGGACTATATATCAAAACATATTTCAATAACACAAGAAGATAATGGAAGCAGTTTGGCCGAATCAAATAAGCTTTACAGTTACTAGTAAAATATGGCATATGGATAAGAGTTAAGTCCTGAAACAACGAGGAGCAAAAACTTGCAGCAAAACTCAGTAATCGAACAGCTTAAATATTACGTTTAAAAGGCATGCTTGTTTAATAAGTATTTTTGTAAGTTTTGTCAATATTTAAATTCGGATCACTTATACACGGTGTTTTAAGAGCTCTGCGACAAACTCTGAGGAACGATAGACCTCGCAGAGAGGAAAATTTCTTGTCAAGCAAGCACCATTCCTCGACTTTGTGTGTCGCAGACCCTACGTTTGCCGCACACGTCTTGTTTACCGATGAGGCCTGCTTCACACCAGACGAATACTTTAACAGCAAGAACAGCAACATGTGGAATGTTGAGAACCCTCATGCAGTGTTCGTCAGATATCACAAACTTATTTTGTAAACATTTGGACTGGAATCCTTGTGAACATCTGCTGGAATCTTTTGTTTTGCCACCCCGTTTGAGTTAAATTAGGCTGTGCGTCTCAGACCTACCAAACCTAACCAGACATAAGGAACCAGGAAGAGGAGATGTCACTTGATTCACCGGTTGTAAACAGAGAGTCAAAGTGCACTGGCTGTGCCTCTCAAACCTATCCTACCCTTGATATGCCTCAAACAGGGGTGAATAACTCCGTAATGGTGCGTCGTAGGATACCACATGTTTGACTGCATTTTGCGCATTGGTAAGATGTGTCTCAAAATGTGTTAGCCTCATCCTAACAGAATCCTGCGTCCGCCTCTGGTTGTACCTAAAGAAAGTCATAGGACACCTTATTAAGCTCCATGGATGTTTGCGAGCTGAACATCGTCGCGAGCTATATTTGTTGTTCTTTTCGCGGAATTCCGTAATATATCCAGAGTCCGACTTACGCTATGCAAAGGCAGGCACAGAGACACGCACAGCCTGGTCCATGGTCGGTCGGTTTTCTCTTGTCACATCTTGTGTTTGAACGTGTGCAGAATTGAGTGCGAGGTATAGTTGTGTTGGGCTCGTGAGCCCAACGGGAAGTGCTGCTATCTGAGTTACGCAGCGGGCGACTATGCAACGAACAATAGGGTCTTAGTCAGCATTCACCTGTAGCATTAAGATAACCTACTTTGCTCAGTGTATCCAAGCACCCTAGTGTATCGGATACGGAATTAGTACGACCAGTAATATAAGGCAGACTGCATGTTATTTTTCAACACCGTATCTGAGCGCGACTTTTGATTCTTTATGTCATAACCTCTGTGTACTTGTGTGTATCTGTACGCATTCTTTCCTGGGTTCACGAGCTCTGAACACAACTTTACCTCCATGTTGCTTTCCATGCGTCACTTCCTGAACTGATGGAACACTCTATGTTCCTGACATGGGGTTCAGCTCGGGTCGAGAAAGTTCAGCCTGAGCGGCGTCGCCAGCATGTCCCATTTCGGTTCTTGGTAGCGACGTAGCTTTAGAATGCTTACAAAAATGTTACGATTTGAACACCCATACAACTTTACAGCTTTATAAACAGCTTATATTAACATTCCTTGGGTGACCCATGTATTATCAAGGCTGATCACCAAAGATGGGTTTGTGCGCGGCACGAAATACACTTGACTCGACAGCGAGCAAAGATGGTCATTCAGGTCAACAACTAAGGACATTGTACCCAAAATAAGTGGAAAAATAAGTTGCAAATGTCCAAGTTGTTAAGAATAATAATAATAGAAGAGGTGTCAGAAAAAAACAAGAAGCTTGCACACAAAGGATAAATAATAAATGACAACACATTCTACAGGAAAATAAGGGGCTATTTAACAATTTGTAACATGATGAGACTATAAAATCATCAGACGATAGCATAGTATACTTGACATATACATCTTGAACTTTGAAAGAAGCTTCTCGCAGTTCAAAAACTGTCCGAGTTTGACATTCGATAATTTAAGAATATCTATAGTAATGCAGCGCAATTGGATGAATCATAACAGCAAGTTTCTTCTTCTAACTTTACTAATGCGTCAATACATCCTTCATATTTGTATATTGTCGTCTGCTGATCCTTAACGGAGTGTTGCATTTCTCATTTTCAGACTCTACGCTTCGGGTAGTTTGCGTATTTCGGAAGTCAATACGGACATTGGGTACACAGCGTATAACGTCTATGCATACGCAACCTGACGACAAACTACACAAACCCCTCACGTTTATTGATCACCATTTTCTCTTACCATACCTAAAAGTTGCTATGTTCTTATACTTTGAAACCACTTTCAAATTCAATTGCACCTTACAGTATTTTTTTAGATGTTACCGTTATCAAAAAATTGTACTGATTCCGCCATAAACAACTACAATTTAGAGAACATGCTTACTGATTGATGTAACATGCCTTGCATTACGGTATTCCGATGAACAAAAGTTTTGTGATTTATCATATTAATTAGTTACCCCAGATGGTGATTAAGTACGAAAGCAGTAACTCACTAATCTAGGCGGATAGTGACGTTGTGAGAAGTTTCAGCTGGTGCCGTACGTAACAACACCTCCGGAGTTCCTTCATAACCTGCCAATTTGTCAAGAAGGATTTAGAGCCGAGGGCGAGAGCAGCAGACATCATAATTACTAATTACGGCAACCGACCTCTTCACCACCCCTTCCAGGTCCCTGCAATACACAACAAGAACTTGCCATGCAGTAATTGCTTAAGCTTTCTACGGTACAGTCCATGCAATAACGTTATCAATGTCTAATTTAATTTTAAGGGCAATAGGTAGAGATTCTCTCCCACTGTGATGTAGACGGCGGAGATTTTAGTCAGGATTTAGTGACCAAATCGAAAACAGCAACAATTTACCAGTGACACGTCGTGTATAATTAATTCGTATTTTATGACATTTTAAACTTGAGTTCATATTTTACTCTCATGGCGTTAATGGCGATTGCAGTTTTTCTTTTCCAATTTATTACAATAAAATTGATGTCTTAGTTTTTATTAACATTATAGTGCAATAACAACACAGTTTTTAATATTAAATAGTAACTCAATATCTGCACTTAATGCTTCCCTGTACAAACTGCTGATACTCAAATATAGCGTTTCGGGAATAAATGTTAGCCATTCTTTGCTACACGGAATATTTAAAATTAAGTTTAAACATTTCGCATTTAGAAAGGAAGATAGAATTCTCTGTAATTTTAGGTTCCTAGATATTAAATTCAAGCATAATACTGACACATGTGTTCATTAAGAGTACTACAAATATAGTGCATAAAAAGTGGCCCATTCCCCTAGATCGCAATAGTGTTTTTCCATCCGTAAGCTTTTCAACTTCGGGTAACCAACCTTTGACTCCACACAGCTGGTATCAGTTCTACATGTAATTGGCCTGGAAAACAATTCAAAGACACAAAAACGAACTAATGAACTATGTTATCGTTGTGAAGTGAAGGCGGATGCCACTTCCATGAAAGAGTTTACTACGATAGATACACAAGGAAACCTAAATCAATGCAACATAATTCGGTTTTCTAGAGAAAGGAGTGAAGCATTATCTGCGTGTGTGATTAAACTGGACGACAGCTAAAACATTTATATGTATATATGAGAGCTTTCATCAACGACATGAAGCCAAAAATTAAAGTAATAGCCTCTATCGTACACAATAACAAAGGTAGAGAAGCATCACAATACAAGCTTTTAAGTTGTAATGTTACCCTTCGGGAATATCTTAGGGGAAGTAAAGTACTCTGAGAATCCAGAGGCTGGGAGTGGTCACATGGCACAGAGTGAAGCTGGATTTCCAGTACCAATACAAACAGCCGCGTTCCATTATGGGCCACATTTTATACTCAGTATACATATGCACATACCATCACCTACAGAATCACCCTTCGTGCTCTGAATGCTTCCGAATTTCTGAGAAACAATAGGCATAAAACCTAACAAGTTGGCAAGAGAATACAAGCTAATATGTTGCATTCATATGACTTTCTCTACTCAAAATTCTGCAAACATTTCTGAAAAAAAGCTTTTTCTTACATCTATTTCTTGTTAATATACATAGATAAACCTTTATTACACATTTAAACATTTGTTATAGGTGTAAGGACACAGACTAAAGCGAAAGTCAGATGTGTGATGGCTATGAAATTCCAAGTTCTGCATGAACATGACAGAAAACGAATAATGGCTTAGGTGCGACTTGAAAAAGTATACGTATTTGAACATTCAAACCAATAACAAAGAATATGGCTGATGTCATAAAAAAGGTTGTATGAAAGAGGTTTTTAGTGAGTTTTACATTTTTGTGTTGTACGTTTTTGTCCATCTGTTAAAGTTTGCCAGTTATAAAAAATCACATAAAATTCCTTCCGGATGAAGGGGATTCAACACACCATTTTCAGCAAATTTAAGATATGAATTTTGTCATGGAAATATCTTAAGTATGTGGTATTTTACCCAAAATAGCCATCTTTCAGAAACTCAAAAAATTGTTAAAGTATTCTACAAAAATGGTAGTTTGGGTGGAGGGATTTTCTTGAAAATCTTCGTGTCGTATCTTTGGAAAGTCATGAACTTATGATAAGTTTGGTATTTATCCGACATTTCTTTTTAGAGATAAGCTACTCACACACACACACACACACACACACACATGCGCGCGCGAATGAGGCTCGCTTTCGGGATGTACGCGGTTCAGCTCTGGCCAAGACCGTCCTTCCTGATTGCAGTTTCTTCCACGTTTCCCTCAGTCCTCATAAATGGCAAATGTCAGGAAGTTTAAACTTCTAACACTAGGGCTGAAACGTTTTCTTCCCAAAACTCTCATTTCATTGCATGCATCATCAATATCCACCACCCGTATGTCGTAGTATAAGAATGGGCGTTAAAGACTACAGCTATTGCCGCGGCTACCGCCACCACAAACACCAAACACAGACCTTTTTCTAAATTCAGGAAGACTAAAAACAAATCTCGAAATCGAATTTCGAGTGGAATAGATATTTCCTTTTACCTGATTACGAGTGCCTGCCTGCAGATCGCGCTGTGTGCTACGCTTGCGTCGTATCGCTCAAATTTACCCACCTGTATCATTATATATTGCGAGTCTGCTGGGGAATTTAATATCGTACTGGCATGTTGCCGTGGTAGCGCAGTGGTTAGAGCAACCGGACGGAGACCGGGAGATCCACGGTTGAAATCCCGGCTATGGCATTGAATTTTTCAGTCATCTGATTCACCTTTCCAACCCTGTCCAACACACGGCTTGTGTGGAAGAAAATTAACTCCATTATATATTGCGTTGACACGATAAAAATCTTGCTTTGATAAACCCGAAATTAAAACTAGCATTTGATATTTTATGGATGACCTGCTTATCTCTCGGGGCTCCCCTCTCAGGAATTCCTAGATATGTTTCGTCATGAAGGTTTGGTACTTCCTTTTTGAGTCTCGATACAAATGAAAAAATAATTATACTATTTTAAGATTTGATACGCAGTCTTGAGGAAACAACTGGAGAAGGTATTAGTGAAATGCTGTATAACACGGAAACTTACACGTTGTGACGAAGGGAATCAATTGGAAGGATTCTAAATAATAATGTAGAGCAGAGTTGCTTTTCTGAAATGGAGAGACAAACTAAGTAAAGGAATTGTTTCAAAAAGAGTAATAAACACAAAGACAGTGCTAAAATTGATCAGGAAAACCAAATAAATGGACTAACAATGGATGTGAAGAAATTGCTTGCTAAGGGATGCGTTAGAAGTAATGGTAAAAGGTTTAAAAGCTTCGGGGCAGAAGCCAATACCAGATGGTGCTATTAAGATAAATTATTGCTAACCAAAGCTAAAATAAGAAAGAACGACGGAGGCAAGTTTTGCAGTGAAGGTTTTAGGCAGAAACTATGATTGTATTTATATGCAGATAACAAAACCGTGTGAGAAATAAAATGCCAAGCGCAGTTTTGAAAACTTATCTAGATAATCGTTAGGGAAAGTGACTTTTTCCCCAATATGTATACCGTAAACGTTTACATTGTTTTTCTGTTTTCCTTTTTATTTGCATATTTTGAATACATTAAATTAGTCCTCTTTTTTCCTGCATTACTGGCTAGATTTATTTTCGTGGTAAGCGTTGTCTTTTTAATCTAAAATGGTAGAGTTATAACTATTCATTAAATAGAAAGTAATGCTTATGTTAATCTACGCAAGATAACTTGCGACCTGAGCTGAAACAAGAAATCACAGTTTGAAATGTTTGTACCCATAAAAAATATCAAAATGTTCCTTAAATGTGTTAAAAGTAACGTGAAAAATGAAAGTATTTAAACAGATTTCTCCTGCTGCATTTGAATGGGGTAAATGCACTAATGCATTTGCACAAAAATAACTACAGAACGCTACAATTATTCATACCTTTGATTTTGAACATGCTATTAACTGTTCGCTTACTTTGTTTTCAAAGGCATGAAAACTGAATAGAAATAACAGTGCATTGGAGTTTAAGAGGTTTAGTGGTGTTTAGCTACTGGCTTTTCAACTTAGGGGCAAACAAGCAGAAGGTAGATTGGTGACGAAACCTACCCATATAGCTTATGCTTATTAACAAATTAACTCAGTGTTTTAGCGTCCTGTTGCAGGTTAATTATATAGAACACCTGCGATCTCATATTGTTTGCATACGTTAGAAGCAAACAACATTTAGTATAGGAACATTAAGATCCACTGAAATAGCATAAATATACGTGCAAATGGAGCAGCTGGTAAGGGTATAAACGCGCTTTAAAGGGGAACCCTAATACAGCTTGTAAAACCGATACATTTAGCTTGAAACTCTATATTTCCGGAACAGAATTACTCTGCCTAAGGGCCTTGGCTCTTGGGAGCAGTGTTGGCAAACAAATTTATTTCCCTCGTATTTTAAGCAAATTAACGCTTTTACTGGAGTTACTGGTCTAAAGGAGTCATATTTTCAGCGTTAGCAAGCAGCTCATTTTTCTCAGAGGTTAGAATTTAATATAAGGCTGGGCTTTGCATTTTGAAATATGTCTTTATGATATTACAGCTCTTTATATCCTGTGCTTACGTTCACAAGCTTCATATTTAGTTGAATCTTTTTAATGCAAATAAGGGGATATATGTATTAAGGCGGTCAAAGTTAAAAGTACATCTAGGAAGGAAATAAATTTTTAGATCACAGATGTATTATTAGATATAGTATTTATTCGTACTGTGTACATAAGTTGATTACAATTTCTTAATACTTTATACAAATTGTATCATTATGATTTTTATAAGATAATATTTTGAAAAGTACTTGAATTCACAGCTGGAAAAGTGTGTGCTTAACAGTATTATTAATAATGGCAATTATAATAATAAACTACATATGCTAAACAAGAATAATTTTTACTTTCTCGATCACCTAAGTCGAACTGGGCAAACGTTTGAGTCCTAACTATTTGTGACCAAGGTTACAGGTTCAATTCCAGCATATGCAAAATGCGACATTCTCAAATTGATATATTTGCTGGCATGTAAACTCCCGGAAGTTAATAGCGTCGTTAAATTTATTGTAATTGTCATGATCATCTATAGCTAACCTATGGCGCGCGAGCGCTTGTGTGTGTATGTGTGAGAGAGAGAAAGAGAGAGAGAGAGAAGCAAAGAGAGAGATAGTCTCCCGTAATTAAAAAGCGGAAAGTCCTAAGAAGTACGAAATAAACAGAACTCCAGCCCAGATTCTCTCAAGGATCTCACTTATGCTACTATAGAAAATAAAACTGTGATACTGCTTTCGCAAGATAATGCTATGGTGTATAAAGTTACGGAGGAAAGGTGTATGTAATTTGACTAACAACCAATGAGTGGGTAGACTCTAATTGCATGTATGAGGAGTGCAGACTCAAAAGGAAAGTCTTGAACTGCATGAATTGCAGGCTGGTGTACGTACCTTAGCATTCAATTTTCTTTCTGTGAGCAGAAACATTAAAATTGTAAAACCTGCAAATTCACTTCTTTTCTGCTTAGCAGAAGTTTTATAAGGCTAGTGTAATTTTTCTCAGATAAATATGTAGATTTCGAAAAAGCATTGAATGTGGCCATATCTAGAGTTGACTAATGCCTGTAAACTTCGATTTACGACATATAGAGTCCCTCGCACTATTTCATCAGTTATTACTTAATATTTTGGAAGATGTATTATACAAGCACCACAGGGTACGAATTATCTTTTATTAAGCAACATAGAATATTCTGTAGAATAAGAATTTACTAAACAGAGTTATGTCTGTGAAATCAATTATTTGAACAAGCAACAACTTAAAATACATGACTTTTAACATTTTAATATGTATAAGGTAGCCTTTGTTTTGCATGATTTCCAGCATTTTCGTTCTTTTAAATTTGTCGAAGAATTATAGTTTGTAAATAACCAATATATATGTTTTTGTATTATTCCATTTATTGTAAAGACACTGTCTACGCAAAAACTAATCTTTCTTGTAGAGACCGTGTCTTTACAATAACATGCATGTATGTATGTATGTATGTATGTATGTATGTATGTATGTGTGTATGTGTGTATGTGTGTATGTGTGTATGTGTGTGTATGTATGTATGTATGTGCACGTGCGCATCAGATCACAGTACATAGAGAGATTAACGTTAGTAATGCAATTTCACAGCATCTTACTAACACTATCGCGAAAGATTGCAAGGGAAATGTTTCTTTAAACTTATTTAACTTTAGAATTTGATGGCGCAAAGTTGATATACGCCATAGAATACCTTGGTTTATCCCTTTTTTCACTTCCGCAAGCAATTTCAACTCCATAAGTAAATTATAGTTTTCACTAAATGTTTAAGTGAATTAGAGGCATGAATTAGACGTAATTAGAGGCATAATTCTGTAATACAACACTGATCTACTGATAGTTTATGCATTATAGTTCTGCACTGTGGAAACTGAATGATGGCCAGGGCCAAATTTCAGTAGACAATCTAATTGTAAATGTCTTAGCACTGTGACAATAAATACAAAATAACAGAACCTGAATAGTTGGAGGTTAAGACAGGGGAAGTAGAAACACCGAGTTTACCGCTTATTTACAAAATACGCAAAAATTAGCATGGCATACGGGAAGACATTGCTTCTGTGGAAGGGAGGGATCGATAGATTTGCCATTTTAATCTTTATAAGCCGTGATACAGGGTGTATTTTAAAACATAGTTTGGTGCATTGTGATGTTATGGGTTTAAAAGTACGCAATTTTAGGGCAGGAATGCATAGAAAGGATTCTTAAAACATCTTAAGCCAATAATGTAGGATGGAGCTATCAAGTAATGCTCTAAAATACAAAATTCATTTTGACAGTATTCCAAGATAAGAGAAAATCCTTTACAACCAGTCCTGCAAAAATCAGAGTTTTCTTGTGATAACTGGAGTTTGTTTTATTGAAATCATAAAACATGTCTATAAAAATGGTTTTATAAAACTCTCGAGCAAGCAATACTTTATGCCTTGTGATTTCAGGGCTTCATTGTTTTACACAACAGTTATACATATGATTATGGAATTCAGGATATTGACAGAATGTATAAAAATATAACTAACAAAACCTATAGCCACATTTATGTTATCCCAGTGACTGGTCTAGTTCCCAAGGTCGCGGGTTCAAACCCGGCGGAGGGCGATGGATTTTTCGGGCGTAAAAATCCTTAGCACCGCTTCCTTCGGAAGGGAAGTAAAGCCGGTGGTCCCTTTCGTAGATTTATGGCACGTAAAAGAACCTCAAGCCTGATAAAGAGGCCTCTGAGCAAAATTACCGGTGTTTCACGCCCAATATAGAATGGGACGCTAAGGACCATAGTAGTTACGGAGCGTCCATAAATAAAACTCAACTTAATTTAATTTCCAGTGACTGGTGGAGTCTCTCTCTCTCTCCCTTCCTCTTCACTTTTATTTTAAAATATAAATGGTTTAATGGGAGATTAAATGATGAAAATTGCCCAAAAGCGAGATTTTAAATTTTTGCGTAACCGTATAAATTGGATTTTTAAAAAACGTTTATTATTATTTTTTAACTGTTTTACCCAGTTTATGATGCTGTCTTTTTACTGTTTTCATTACAGCTTATAACCGCAATTACACAAAACACACACACACACACACACACACACACAAACACCCAGGCCCATGGCGGGACTCGAATCCGCGACCCGGCGTTTGGAGGAGCGCCGGAGCTATAAACTTCAGCGACCACGGACGAGGGCTGACTTCTTTAAGTTTATTGTAGTTTATCCTTTTAAGCATCATGCTTGTCTTTTAAATATATTTTTAAAAGTGGTGCCGCATCTTAATTATGCACTACTTTACAGAAACACTCATAATTTCTAAACTCTTTGGGATAGAGAGTTACATTTTGCTCTACAAGTTGGTACCATTGTAGATATGTAACTCCGTATGTCCAAGCCGTGTGGTTTCTTTCTACGTAAATGTATGTATGTGACAATTTTTCTTCAGTTTTCTTTAAATATGTTTTTTATTGATGCCATCTAATGTAAATGACCAATTTTCTCATACTATTAAAGAGAGCTTACTGAAATTTTAGAAAGATAAAAACAAGTTCTTAATGAAATTGGGCATATTTATAGTGTTAATGTCAATGATTGGTTGTTTTTAAAGAAGTTATTTCGAATGAATACTAGTAAAATTAAGAAAAGTCCTGCCATCCTTAATAAAAGACATTGTTATATAAAATAGATAAGTGAATCTAAAACGCATACATCTACAACCTATTTAAAAATAGTGTGCACATATAAAAACACAAGAAGGACAAACCATAAAACGTATTTAGAATATTTGTTTAAGAGAAAAATTTTTCTCACAAAATAGTCGAAGCCCACATCTGTGGTGTGGTGGTAGCGTGTCTGTCTCACATTCAAGGTTCCGAGTTCGATTCTCGGTTAGGGATAGTTACCCAGATAAGATTTTTCATTTTCTCTTATCTGAAAAGGTAAATATCGGCTAACGCAAGTTCTATAGACACCGGGCTCCAAATATTATTCTACCCGGCTAAAAAACGTTAAACTAAAAAGATAGTAAAACATTTCAAGAAGAAAATATCTCAAAACTTTTTCTTCCTATTCCTATAAGTTTCTGTGAGTAATAAAAAGGTCCCATCACAATTTAGGTTGGTAAGCTATGTTGTTTAACTATTTTTCTTGGGCACTCCGAAAAATATGTGAAATATTTAATGGTTTTCTTCCCCTGCACATTACAAAAAATTGAGGAAATAAATTATGATTTCATAGTATAAGTAAAATCATATTAGTCATAATAAAAATTGGTTTATTTATTCTTAAATTGTGTATTCTCAAACTTTCAAAGTGCAATTATATTTAGTTCGTTTCATATACGGAGTGACATAAAGAAATTGCTAAAATCATAAACTTTTCTGACTTATTAATAGCGTAGATAAAATCTCAAAGCTTCACAATTTATTGCTCCACACTCTTTTAAACTAATTTTGGTCTGATATTGGCTCACACAATTTAAGGAAGGATTGAGTTAATAGTGGATCAGAGTGCTGCTTTAGCTGTTTTATGGTTAAAAATCGTAATATACTTTTATTTTGGATGCAAAAATGCACTTACTTTAAAGCAAACTTCTGGGAAATTTCGTTTCCCTTGGGAAGTTGCAATTCATGTTTTGGCCATCATATCTTAATGACAAAGTTTATGACCATTTTTCTCACATTAAGCTTCCAAGTGCAAAAAATGTCCGATTTAAATTTTGACATTCTTGGTTTATTAATAAAAATAATGTCCGTAATTATGCGCTATTATTGTCGCATTTTTTCCCACATTGCATTTTTAAAAAACAAGAATGTTCCAGTATATGAAACATTTATTTTATTACAGAGCTATTAATAAATGTCACTGTTTAGTAACTATGCGAGAAGAGATTTTTAATAGAAAAACAAATGGGTGTAAGTAATTAATAAAAACTAAGTGCAACTGAGACTCTGCATACACTCTTCTTTAATTACTTGTATGGTCGCAAAAACTTAAGCTTCTGGCCTCAACAGTTTAGAAGCTAGAATTTCACTTTTGGCACTTTCGTCCCCTCTTAATAAAGCAAGTTAAATATGCATTCATTCTTCAATATTTGCTTCTTAATGATCCTTGGAAATGTCACATATCTTGTTGAAATAAGTTTTGGAAATCTTGGAACTCCATATGTTAATGCTGCGAAACGAATTTACTTGAGTGTCGCATGCAGCTGGTTTAGGGAATTTAATGAACTCCATTACGCGATATTGGATGTGTGGTGCTTAAGTGTTTATTGCCCTGCCGGGGTTAAGACCTGCCGCTTCCCTAATTGTACTACAAAGGTCTGCTCAGCTACGGTTAGTTGTTTCTCCCCATTAACTTAAAGTGGTCTCTCAAGCGCTAGGTTACACCCGCAGCGGCAATGACATTCAGCATGTTATTGACAGAATGTTATGTACTGTTCACCAATGAGAAGAATGCTACTGTATACTGTATATGCATTAGCTCGTATAAAGCTAATGGATAGATTGGAAAGTGCTTACTTAGCACATTCCTATCTTATTCTTCCTGTTCCTCCTCCTTGTATATGTAACACCCGTTTGTTTTCTACTGCGTAGAGTTTTGCACTGCTAATTAGTTGAGATTTAATTCTGTACTGATATCTTCGTTTCTCAATTTATCCATTCGTTTGCAACTCATCTTAAGTATTTTATCTCGCCAGTTTCAATTTTCTTAAGTTCTTTTGCTTTGTTGATTTACGTTTCGCTATAATACGCCGAGCGGGATGGCTCAGGCGGTAACGTCCGTGGCCTGCATCAGATCTCGGGTTCAAACTCCGTGCGCCGACCAATCTGACAGTTTTTTTTGTGGTTTCCCTCGGCCGCTAAAGTAAATACCGGATTGGATATTTAATACCACGACTCAAAGTTCCACCTTAAGTCTAAAAGAATAGTAACAATGAAATATAGGTGGTAATAGCGAATGCTGTGTCATCTACTCACAGACAATGAAAGTAGTTAGTCTGGACGACACCCTAATGCCATCTGCACAGCACGAAGCAGAAGATGCGGCTGGTGCGCACTAGGGTCTCTGTGGACTGTGACGAAACAAGATGGCAGGTTTCTATATGAAAGCAGCAGTTAGACTGGACGACACCCTAATGCCATCTGCTCGGCACGAAGCACAAGATCTGGCTGCTATGCGCTAGGGTCTCTGTGCGCATGACGAAGCGGGTGGTTACACGAATGAGACCTAGAAGGCTAATTGTCCGCCACACCTCGATCTAAGAGTTATTCATTAACAGATCCGTCGCGATATGACCCTGTAATTAAAGCGACGTAAAATAATAATAATAATAATAATAATAATAATAATAATAACTATTTTGGAAGAGTCATTAAATTATGGAACCATATCAATGTGCTTTTAGTGTTGTGTTTATAATATTACATACAGTATGCTGAAACTTATGCTTCATTTACACTTTTTGATTAAGAATCTAATATTCATAGTATGCAACCTCTTCTAAACCTTTATTTCGTAATATAATTTTTGATATGATATGATTCCTTATGAAATATATTATTTTGGTTTTATATAAAGGTAGTGAAGTTCTGTTACTGATTTGCGATTGTGTATTTACTACAAGGGAGAATCTAAAGTCAGCATTACATGGGTGAAAGGGCGGTCGATAATTGCTGTTGACAATGCCATGAATATATTTCCATGCTCATATACAAACGTTGTTTCTGCTTAGTTTATGTTTAACTCTTCATTTATGAGTAACATTTGAGATTTATCATATGCATTCGTTACGCGGGTTACCATTCATCTTATTTCTTCTAATATATTAATGACATCCCAAGAGCTTGCGGGAATATTAACAATACCATATGCAGTGATGTGATGAAAAGGAAACCCCTTTTGTGCGACAGTCGTTACCTTAACGAGGCTAATGCAGTCGTGCATGATAGGTACTCGGGGTTAGTTCCATCAAAACTGATGTTCAGAAAAAAGCATAACTTCAGTAGGACCTCGTCCAAAACACGGCTTGTGTGGAAGAAAAATTAGTTCCATTAATTGACCTAATAGCGGTCGAAACTATGAAGCCCGGGGTTTAAGTACTTACAGCATTGTAGATAGATAATGTATCTTTATTGGTTTCAATTTACTGAAGTTAACACAAGTATTTAGTGCTTGGGTCATTGACCGTACATGCATAGTTAAGATACAAATATTGTGACAAAATAAACAACAAAAAAAGCCCAAAAAAAGAACAATAAAAAGTAAAATAGAGATAAACTACCTTTGACTAACTGAACAAATTTGACCTAGCTTCGCGCATTTTAGCCAAGAAATTGCCCACGTTTTGCCAGTTCCTCTTGTCAGCCAATAGATCCTACATGCCCAGCCCCCCACTCTAAACCATGCCATTCCTGATCTTTCCTTTCTTCCTGTATATGCCTCTTTACCCCAATTCAATTTTATTTTATTTGCTAGACTTAGAGAAGATTTCATTATAAAATCCGATTCTATTTCCTGTTGGTTGATGTCTCTTAGTCTTCTTTTGACACAATTCCATATGTTTTTGTCATTTCTTCAGCTCTTTGCCATACTGACCCCATTCCTATTCTCCTCAAATACCTTCCCAAATCAGCTGCCCAAAACATAGGAGACAGGTTTTTTCGCTGGTATTTATAAAACTTGGATCGTAGTGTGGAGTTATCCCCCTACATCAGCCTCAGCCAGTACTTCACTGCTCTTCTTTTACAGTGTATTGTGTTTTCATTACATGCCACCTCCCTCAATACCCCGAATTTGATGTGCCTTGTGAAACTCCAAGAACTCTTTTCCTAAATGCTACCTACGTTTTATTTACATGTCTGTCCCCAGATTTCACTTCCGCATAACATAATCGGCCTTATCATACAGTTGTACGACTTTTCTAATTTATCTACCTGTACATCAGGTATCCGCGAGAGGGTAGGTAATAGTTCATTTAACTACCCTCGTGCTTTATAGTTAGTTACTGATTGATTTTTGTTACCTTTTCCTCTCATATTAAACATTACTCCTAAATAGGAGAAATGTTTAACGTTTTGCGGTTCTAGCCCCTTGTAATACAATTTTTCATCCTTGCCATACACATAGCCATTTATTAAAGGCATTGTTTTCGTTTTATCAATGTTTACCACCAAACCCCATTGTTCACAATATTCTTCCAACCTATCAATACATTTCTGTAAGCCTTCTATCCTCTCTGACAAGATTGTCATGCCATCCGCGTATAAAAGCAAAGGAATGCAGACATCGCCTACTTTTAGGTCATTCATTTCCTCTGCTATTAGCACGTCTGCTGTATCGTCTATGAATAAAAAGAACAATAGGGGCGATAAAATACATCCTTGACGAACTCCTCTTCTGGCCGATTTAGATTCAGTTATTGTGTTTTAGTCTATTTTGATGCTGAATTTCACACAGTTGTAAATTTGCATCAGAGCTTTCATAATTTACCAGAGAGTCCTTTGTGGTGAAGTTTCGCCCAAAGGGATTCCTCTGCACGCTATCAAAAGCCATTTTGAAATCAACAATGGGTATGTCATCTCAATACAATTTGAGATCTCCTTGTGGTTTACCGGGAAATATGCGAATCAGTTGGGGAATTTATGTCGTACTGGCATTTGCCATGGTAGCTCAGTGGTTAGAGCAACCGAACGGAAACCGGGAGATCCGTGGTTGAAATCCCGGCGATGGCATTGAATTTGTTGATTGTCTGATTCTACCTTTCTAATAAGTACGTTGTACTATAGAAAGGAGCTTTGGCCTTACTTTACCCATTACAATTATGAATGCTGTGGCAGTGTTTTCTTCTACCAGCTTCTCTCCATTGTTAACCTCACAAACGACTAGTTTTGGTGTAGACAGAATGTTAAGCTTACTAACGAAAGTATCCGAATTTTGTTAACAAATGTTTTCAGTTTGGATTGAACACATCTTTACACCAATCCAAATGTTTGGATTGCATAGGGATATATCAGAATAATTATTCTAAAATTCTGCTGTGATAAACGCATGAAATTACACATATTTTTATTCATAAAATAATGTCCTGAAATGCTTCGTTTTAAAGTTATACGAAGGAAAAATGAAAAGAAGAATCTCAACTTGGAAATTTACTTTATGTACTTTCAGTTATTACGCAGTAACTGGACCTGTTCTCTTTATCCAGCGATTTGAAAATGTACAGACAAATAATTTGGAAATTTTAGCCGAAATGTGCGGGTGCACCATCAAGTTTCTGGAATATTTACCGGGTCATTTTCAAGTAGCTCGAAGCATTTACGCAAGAAAAATGCCATAAACATCTTCATTCAATCGCTCAGATATAAAATATGGCCTCACGAGATGTTTAGCAACAAACCCAATCCAAATATTTACAGAAAGCTTCTATTGATGGCGGTGATTCTCCATAGCTTAAGGATTCGTGTTAATCAAAAGTGACTGTTGTATGTATTCAAAAATTTATCTCTTGAAAAATATGCTATCGTCTGTCCATGATATGCGTCTACCAAAATCAGGCTTATTATTAACGTTATGTAAATACCATCCAGCAAATTGTACTCCATTAGGAAAATCATCTGGGATGTATGTTTGTACTTTTTGGGTGTTTATGCAGACATGTGACTGATACCCATCAAATGGGTCAACAGTTCGAGTGTTAGTTCATGGATTATATTAAAAAGCTTCATCTTCAATATAATGTTTTCACTTCGCTTCACTCCTGAATCTATCTTTCTTTACCTTAACTGGGCACCATCTTGAGTTGATTCAGTCTTAAAAATGTCGTATGGCAAGGAATATGGTGCTGAGGGTGTTGCTCCTCACAGATTTGCCAGAACAGAATTGCCGTTAATCTGTTTCAAATGCCTTATGCATGCCTGAAAATCCAATATTTGTATGTTGATGCATTTCAATACCATGAAATTAAATAAATAGATCTCACGGAAGATACTTGTGACACACAATAAACAAACTCTGTATTATTTACATTCTAATAAGACTAGCTGTAACATAAATACAGACACTATTACGAACATTTTTATTTTTATGTTTTCTATCATATCCGAAAATTAGGAATAGTTATTCCGATACATACTGTATAATAAAGAAACTTCAGGAAACTTACTAGTTTATTATAATGACGCATTTAAGATTCTCGTCAATAAAGGCGAAAGCTATGCTTAGCATAAAGTACTGATGCAATAGTATACATTTTGAAATGTATGGAAAAATATATTGTATAAAACTCACATAAGTTTTACTGTACGTTAATACTTCATTACAATCCCTAAAACGTTTCACAGAAACTATTATTCCTTATAACTTTCTCCGTTATATAAAATTGAGTATGGTGCAGGCTTACTGGCTTTTCACAGAAAAGCAAAATGCCTGTACATTTCATTTATTGTCCCAATATCCCGAATATATAATATTTTAGTCCAAGTCTTTATAGTCTTTCAATTAAAGTATTTTTTCGTAATGGGTTATTTAAGAGGGAGGGGTTGGTGTAAATATTCTTACATTCATATAAGGCATACGAAAGTACGGGGTGCGGGTTTTCAAAACAATTATTCTCTTCTCTCTCTCTCTCTCTCTCTCTCTCTCTCTCTCTCACGCGCGCGCGCGCACGCGCACACAAAATATATACAAACGCCATACATGTTCGAAAGAGATTCCGTTTTAATTTACAGGCGAGAATTTAGGGGATGAAAATTCGCAAAATCCCATACGAATACGTTGGCAATGGCTCATATAGGTTTCATTGTAAAAATTAAATTAAACTGTGTTTTATTTATGGACGCTCTTTAACTACTATGGTCCTTAGCGTTCCATTCTATATTGGGCGTGAAACACCGGTAATTTTGCTCAGAGGCCTCTCTATCAGGCTTGAGGTTCTTTTACGTGTCGTAAATCTACGACACGGGACCACCGGCATTACTTCCCTTCCGAAGGAAGCCGTGCTAAGGATTTTTACGCCCGAAAATATCCATCGCCCTCTGCCGGGTTTGAACCCGCGACCTTGTGAACTAGAGGCTAGCACGGTACCACTAGTCCACGGAGGACGACAGTGTGTATACTAATGATCCAATTCAGAACAAATTTAACATGCGATGCTCGACGTTAGACTAAATTGAGTTTCTTTTAAAATTTCATTAAAACTATATTTACCTTTATTTTCAGTCGCTAGTATACAAAACTAAGCTGTTGGTCAATCGGGTCACAAATTTTTGCTCGCCGAAAATTTTAGGGCATTAAAACTTTCAAGAACTAGTCCTGCTCATGTTCAACCCCTTAGTAAAATATACACAATTTGAGCAATGTGGACAAACATTTGGACAATTAAACTGTAGGCACAGTAAAAATTGTAGGTAACCATGTGTTTCAAAAGCTATGGTTAATTTAAAGCCGTTACCTACAGATCTTCAGCGTGTGATCTATATGGATAGAACTTCAAAAATTTTCGTTTACCATATTTTCAACTCTTAATGTAGAGGTCTGCGCTATTTAACGTGTAACTCCTACCAAAATAAAAGATTACTTTATTTCAATAAAAACCACTGAAACCCTTGTTTTTAATCCATAGTACTTTGCATTTTTTTAAGAACGCCCTTTACCGCTTTTCTAACTCCTTAACAGACTAGCCAATCGGGATACAAATTTGTCAACTCACACTATAAAAATTATAGGCTGCTTTAAGGGGACTAGATAGTCTGAACACATGGAAATTACACCTTAAGTGTGTTAAATTACCACTGCTCTTAAAGTTCTCAACGGATTTTCCTGAAATTTTTATGAATTACTCTATAATCATGAAAATTATTTGAAGTGGTTGTTTGAATTGATAGCTTATGTAGTTGAGCCCGTAAAATTATTTCAATCAGCAGAAAAATAATAAAATTTACTCTTAAAGCATGTGAATTCATGTACCGTTTTCCCTGTTACTACTTGCAATACAGAATCACACTTTTGCATGCTCGTTCTTAGTATAATCCGTTATTCTCTGAACCTCAATTATTTAGTTATGTATATCAGTTCACTAGAAATTGAAAAAAAAATTCTTGCAAAGTAAAAATGAGGAAAAATTGCAATGTTTAGCTTTCTTAATATCAATAATGTACATTATAAAATAGTTAGTGTGGTTCATAAAGTGTAGCTATGTGTTGTATACATGCACTGAAAATTTCAGCTCTCTACCTTTCATACTTTCTGAGAAAAAGGTGCATGAGTATCCAAAGATATTGTTTTCAGAAAACTGAGTTTAAAGTTTAAACTTTAAATTCTGACGCACTTCAGTACATTCCAGGGTCATAATCATCTGCAGCTTCATTCCTGGATTACTCAGCTTTTTTTATTGTCTTCTCTTGGTCCTGGCCTCTCTTGTTAATTGCTGAACTGCTCGCTGGGCATGTAATAATTCTTTGTTGTTGAAAGATACAATAAAAATGTTCTAAAAAGGGGCGTTGCATGACAGGTTTAAAGAAATACAGACTAGCATTTAAATGGTATTTAAATGTATTAAAAACCTCTTAACGCCCAAAAAGTATATATTTCTGAAAGTGGAAATAGAGATTTTATTGGTGCCTAAAACAAAAAATGTGATTTTTGGCCATTACAGAGTACCTTATACCCGTAAACATTGTATCCATTCTCAGATTTTCAACGTCTTTCGCACCATTTGATCACTCTGGACAAAACCATCGACTCTTTTGCTTTAGGTGAATATAAATACGACTTTAAAAAGCTACCCCTGTCCTTATTTTGAATGCCTTACTTAATGTATCTGTGCAAGTTCCGGGTAGGATAGCTATTTTGATTGTATCAAACCGAGCGCCATGGTAACTTGTGCGACCCGCATTCGGGAAGCTCCGAGAGTTTCACCCCCGGCGACCGCCCACGCTGACCCATGGGTTTTTCATGGTTTCCCCGGTTCGGTAGGCAAATACTGGAGGGTTCATCTTCTACTACGACTCTCCTACTCCTATTATCCTAAGAGCGGGAGCTTTTATGGGGCCCGCTGGATGCTCGGGGCCCAATATAGTGGGCTCGGACAGAGTTGAGGCGTTCAATCTGAAAACATTAGGGGCCCCGTCTATGCTTGCGCCCGTTGCGATCCGGATCTGATCGCCCTTCGGGTCTCTCCCCTCATCCCTCTCTCCAGGGGTCACGATAGAAGCACAAGGGGCCGGTTGGTCTGCGATCGGTGCCCTGACCTGGTTTCGAGAGGTTCCTCCGTTCGTACGTACCTTTACCTTTCAGCTGGCTAACATATGAATTTGCAGTGAGACTGTGATTATAAAGTTATGTATGGAATATAATGCGTTCCTCTAATTAAGTTAAAGGGAAAAATTAATAAAAATCGGAATAAGTCTACCTTGTAAATCAGATTGTGGAAAAAGAAAAAGAAAGCCGACTTCTGTTTTAGCAATATAGTGAAACAGTGGTATTAAATCAAACACTTCAAGCAAATCAGATTTTCTTGAAGCTAAATCACTCAGACTTCTCAAGTATGAAAGGAAAGGGATATTAAGAGATCGATACAATAGTAAATCCTCAGAAATGGAAGCCCGTGGTCCATTAATTGAAGTGAACTTGACGTTTCGTGCAGCTTTTTAGTTGCCACCTTCAGAGGAGAGTGGAACCCACACTTGCTGTATGTCCGTGAAAGCCTCAATATGATCTTAGAGTTATTGCTCAAAACATCGAACGACACTAAATCACAACGTGATCAAACAAATTAAATAATGGAAAGGTAGAATGAGACGACTGAAAAACGCACTGCCATAACAGGATTTGAACCACGGGTCTCCCGGTTTCCGTCCGGTTGCTCTAACTGACTTACCATAGCAATATACCGGTACGACATTAAGTTCCCCAACTGATCATTTAATGTCGTACCGGCATGTTACCATGGTAGCTCACTTGGTTAGGGCAACCTGACGGAAACTGGAAGATTCGTGGTTCAAATGTCGGCTATGGCATTGAATTTCTCAGTCCTCTGATTCTAACTTTTCAAGCTTGTTCTATACACGGCTTGTGTGGAAGAACAATTAATTACCAAATTAAATAATACCTATCAAAAGTGTAGTGTGATCGAGATTCCTAGTTTATGGTGGAGAACGCATCTTAACAGTATATTTGTACAATTAAAATATATGGTACTTGCAGAAGTATATTAGTTACCGAGCGTTATGTCTCAAGTGGTAAAGTCTGTGTTCGGCATTCGGGAGGTCCCGGGTTCAAATCACGTGGGCTGACCAATCTGAGTTTTTTTCGTGCTTTCTCTCAGCCGCTAAGGTAAATATCGGATTGAATATTTAATATCACGACCCAAGTTCCACCTTAAGTCTAAAACAATGGTAAAAATGAAAAATAGGTGGTAATAGCGAATGCTGTGCCATCTATCCACAGCAATGAAAGTCGGTAGACTGCACGTCACGAAGCAGAAGATTCGGTTGCTATGCACTACTGTCTCTGCGGACACGTGACGAAAAAAGATGGTATGGTTACAGGGGTGAGACCTAGAAGGCTAACTGTCCGCCTTTCTATATGAAAGCAGCAGGTAGACTGGAGAGCACCGTAATGCCATCTGCACGGCACAAAGCAGAAGATCCAGTTGCTATGCACTAAGGTCTCTGTGGACACGTGAGGAAGCAAGTTGTCATGGTTGTAGGGATGAGACCTAGAAGGCTAACTTTCCGCCACACATCGTTCTAAGAGTTATCCATTAATAGATTCGTCGCGATACGACCTTGTAGTTAAAGCGATGTAAAATAAATAAAGTAATAATAGTAATAATAATATATTAGAGTTACACCACTCCGTAAGGTAACTTGTTGACGCACATATGGCGGTTTTACGATGTTCCGTTTGGTGGCGACTCGGTGTTGTTATGATGTAGCGGCAGTATGTACATCTTTGGGTAAAATGTGCCCAGTACATGCAGTACTGCCTCAGCTCGAAGTTTTGACAATAGAATACACTACTAAAGTAGGGATTCTTAGCAACAGAGTTGGATAAATTGACTACGTTGATGTAGGCCTGTAACTAACATTCCTTCAGGTAGGGGGCTTCTTTTGCTGTAAAGGGCTAAACAGCCAAAACCCATCAGCTAAGTGCGCAGGTGGTAATAAGCCAAGTCATGTTATAGCCTGAAATGCAACCTTAGAGAAGAGGTGTAATGTATACCTATAGGAAGGAAGGATAATGGAAGACGAAAATTAAAACTTCTTTGAAAGAACTGGGTTGTGTAGGAATGGAAAGAAAAGTTTGATACAATAGGGTTTTAATTACATCTCTCCAACGTAATTTATTCACATTATATAAACATTATTATATAGTAACTGCTTGCATAATTAATGAAGTTCTAAACTTTTGCCGCTCTTAATGGGAATAGGCCTTCAATAAATCCTCTCGCCAAAATAAACGAGGTTAGCTTTCAAGAAAGAAGGATGGTGTGCTGCGAGTTTCTTTTTACAAAAGAAAACACTGGTTCCATACACTTAAAATAAGAGTTTAATAAAGTGTTTATTACGCATACATCTGTAATATAAAGAAAATTAAATTTGATAGTCCCAAGAAGGACCAACAAAATTTACTTAAATACTTTACATTTCTCAGAATTTTGTTTATGTAATCAAACTCAGTAATCCTGAAATAAGTCTGTCTGGCTAAAGATGTGGAGTCCCGATTCGATCACTGGCGCAGTATTCCGTGAGCTTAAGCCTTCAAAGGAGGGATCCATCCAGGTTCGAAATGTTCACTGGAGAATTGTCATTAGAGATGAGGTGAAATGCAATCAACTTTTACATCAGGACCCAGGTGTGTTTTTCATTATTTTCCTGCGCTCCGGAAGGGCAATAACCTACATAGAGAAACTAATAAAACCAGAACCTTATTTTGAAGAGAAGCTTTACTGCAATGCCATGGAAGATAGGTCCTTCATATGTTATGAAATTAAACGGTGTTTATGAAGGAAGTAGTAATTATTGGCTAGATAATGGAGTAAATGATAGATAATGTTTAAATTATAACAATGCCGAATTTTGTCGAAACCCGATGCATTTACATGAAGCAAAAATATGGAGCTTAACGGAATACGTGTGACAACACTTCCATCGCTCTCAGCCGTTACTGCATCTGTAACCAGATATATTTAAGTGTACTTTCGAATATTAAACACACCATAGTAAAACAAACTCGCTTAGGAAGTTGAGCTAACATCAAGATTTTTTTTAAACAATTAAGTGCATTTCAATTGTGGCACGGCATACATCCAAACGGTAATCAACTTCTTGCCACGTTCTGGCCAGCATATCAGGGTCACTAGTTGCCACAAAAGCGGTGATCCTTTTAAATGATTTACATCTTGAACGCTCCCCGCATAAACAAGCTTCTTTACATGCACCCAAAAGGAAAAAGTCAAAGAAAGAGAGAGAGAGACAGAGAGAGAGAGATTCGGAGGCCAAGGAATAAACCCTGAGCTTCCAATCCATCGGTTAGTGAGAGCTTCCGCACATACAAGCTGTAGTGGGGTGGAGCTCCATATTGCTGAAAGTAGACAGGCCTCTTCTCATCCTCAATATCATTCCACTGAGGGAAAAATATAGCTCTACATGTTATGGTAAACATGGCAATTGATGTTATTCTCGGTAAAAATAACGCGGTCGTGCATCAGATTGGCGTAAATAAAAGTTTCTGAGTTAAGAATTTAATTATTATAATCTAATCTGAGTTAACTAATGCCGCTGGCTCGCTATGATTTTTAAAAAACACGTGGTTATTTTCTGGATATTCTGAATACTTAGGAGCCTCATGGTTATTATACTTTGAGTTTACAAATTCTTATATAAGTATCTTATGTAAGCAATGTTCAGAATTGAAAATCACTTTCGTAGAGAAAGTAAAGCGGGAAAAGAAAACTGAGATCTTATATTGCTATTCAATAATGTTTACTTTTGTCCGACCTCGGCCAGCTTACTTCAGGCGAGAGGAATTAACCACTTTTCTGGAAGAACGATTACCGGAGCTGTATTTTGAAAAAGTTTGCTTACGGTCTAACTATAACACACACACACACACTCTCTCTCTCTCTCTCTCTCTCTCTCTGAAGAATTACCTCAAAAAGGTCTAAAGCATTACTTTTTAAAACTTCGTACCACGCGTTGGATATCGGCATAATATATTTTATAACATGTTATAATCACACTTTGAAAATTGATGACGTTTCTGGCTAGATTACCACTGTGACCGTTTTGTGACTGTTTTATTTTGGAAGGACACCGCCTTTTGAACTGAAGTATTCAAGATGTGAAACGTTCTCTGCATATTACGATCACTGTAAAATTTGGGTGCTTCTTCACTATTGGTAAGCTAATGAAAAGAAACGTTTATTTATACGCCATTAGAATCCAAAGGCTCGGCTCTATATCATTCTGCAACAATTATCGTGCATAAACTTACTGTAATTTCGCTGCATGGTTGAATTAATGTCACAAGTTCAACAATATGCTTGTATCTCGATGCACCGATACGGGTGGCCGAAGTCGATAAAGCACAGACTCGGTCAACAGGAGGCCGAGGGTTCCAATTTTAACAGGATCGCCCTCCCTACTGAGCTTCCATGTTTTCCTCATCACTGGAAAATGCCGATCAGGAAGTTTCCTTTCGCAATTATCGTTTCATTTCATCATTTTCAGTGTCCACCTCTTGCAGTTCCGTAACTAGCAATAAGGACGTTAAACTATTAAAACATCTTATGCGTTACATTCACGCGACTTTCTCCCTCTTCTATCGCTTTTTGGTGGGTATACAAATTATTCATGCAATAGCTTATTTTCCTATCTACTTCATTTTAATCGAGATAACCCTTTCCGGAAATTAGTACATTACAAAGTTCCCTTTGTATCAGTCAAATGTTTAAGAACTGAACGCTATACACTGGCCTTCAAATTCCATACACTTTTCATGACATCGCGAAAAACAACTGTAAATCGGCAGGACTTCAAAATAATAAGTGTAGTGGGTATCTAGAAACTGGCCGATACCACAAAAAAGTTATTTGAAACAAATTGCTTGATTTAAAGAGATCGACGCTTTTTTGTCTATCGTTTATTGTTTGGCAGTCATGAAAAATTATATACCTTTCCTTCCGAATAAAGCAGACTTCACAGGCTATTCTCAAAAAATTCAAGATATACATTTTATTTCAAATGTAAATATTTTAATATATTATATTTTAATCAAAATCTTTAGAGCAGTTTTTCAGAAAATAAAAAAATTCGAAAAAGGTCTATGTTAAAGGTTGTTTGGGGTGGAGGAATTTTCTTGAAGATCTTCGTGTCGCATCTTGGACGGTAGTGAACTTAAATACCAAGTTTCATTTTTGAGTTATGCTGTTCATAGACAGAGAGAGATGCACCGTTTTTAAAAAGATGCTTTCTTGGATTCAGGAAGCCTCAAAACATGTATTTTCGGCGAAATGTCTGTATTGAATTTTTGGATGGAATGCAGTTCTTCTGTACTTTATACGTGCCAGAGAAAGTAAAAACGTAAAGGAAAGGAAAAAGAAAGAAAGAAAAGAAGCATAATTATCGAATTTTTATACAGAAAACATCGTTTTTCTTTATTCAAGGCCATTCTTTTCAGCTTTAGGAGATTTCATACCAAGATATTCCATTAATTTAAATGTTAACGAAGTAGCTTCAATGCTTTATATTCAGTGATATATTGCTAAATATACTGGATATTTTTACATAAGGTACTTTTTCAATAACGCAATAAATGATTCTGGATCAATCGTTTTTTGCACGATTGTGCGTTTTATTGACCTTTGAAAGTACCGACATACGCATTGGAACGGCACAGAATATACAAAAGATGCTTAAAGTGTAATGATTTTATAATGTAACTTATAAGTTATAATATTATAATGTTTTGTTGAATGACCTGGCTCGAACTGCATGCAGACGACCACGCGACTCTTATCAGCACAGAACTACCGAGTAAACACCTACAGACAGCAGAAATACCTCAGCGACCTTTCGCTTTGTACCTGCACTGCTCCTTTGAACAGCAATGATGCGACAACTTCTTTTGCACCTGTGTATGTGGAGACATAACTGCAAAGGACGGCTTGTTTCGGACATCTGGTATATTTTTTATGCTGTTAATGATCTTCATGCCCATCCATCATCATAGAAGTATTAGAAGAAAATTAATGACATCTGCATTTCTGTACCAATGACCTTTTTGAAATCTTCCCACATATTTCGCAATAAATGTTCATCATAATAAAAGAATAGTTTTCACGACACAAACAGTGTATATCTCGCGCTGTGACAAATGCTTAAATTATAACCTGAATTAGTGGAAAAGTAGCGTAAGGTGAAAGGAGTAGAATATCCATAAATTTCCTAAAATAGTACTTGTTGTTTAATTGCAAAATTATGCTCATTTAGTATGTTTTGTTGCATTCGACACCATTACCTTTTTGATGTATTATATATTATCACGCTATTTATGATAAAAACTGAGTTCTGCCATGAGCTTTATGAGTGGTATTTTTGTAAAGATGCTATAGTAAAACACACATCTTGAAATATACTATATAAATGATGCATCATAATTATATTCAGCCAAGGAAAACTTGAACGCACATCGGCAGCTAATATTACGAAAACAGTTATTTGAAAGACTATGTATACCTTAATGGCTTATTACTTTCTCTATAATTTTTGTCCTCTACTCTCTCAGTTATAAAAACAATTGTAATAAGAATGAAAATAATTTCACAGGCTACTGCAGAAACTGCAAGTTTGCAATTTTCGCGCAAATATTTCAAAAATATGATATAAAAATCGTTACAGAAATGTTCGAGAAAATAATATTAAGTCATTTTCCATGTAAAGGTTTTGAGGCTGCAGGGAATTCCATGAAAATCTATGTTTTGCATTCCTAAAAGTTCCTGGATTTATGTCACTCTCACACATGCACACTAACTACTTGTATTTTGGGCAGAGACAGGAAGATGTTTTCAACGGAAATTATTCCCGCAGCAGTTATTTAGCCTACCTGTTTAAACGTCAATATCAAGTGTCTTAATTTGCTTTTTCATAACATTTTCAGAATAATTTGAAGTATGAACATTTCTATGTTGCTGCTGTGGAGTATTATCGTTTGGAAACTGCAGAACATAAGAGATCCTTTTAGTTCGCTAACCACATTAACAGCATGCAAGTACATGACGCATACTTGCGTTTGGTGAGTACCGGGCTTACATTGTTGGCTGAACTACTGTGTTTTTCAAATGGGATGATGTTTGTCCTTGAGCGCGGCCAGAGCGGCAACCAATCGGAGTTCCGCTGTGTTGTCATATTGCATTCGCCGTAAGCTAAGCATGACGTGCGCTAGGCGAATCTGTTTCTAATAAATATAATTTGCGCTAAGACAAAAATTCAAATTTTGCAAAAAGTAACCCACTAGAAGGTAGGGAGTAATTTTCGTAACACAACCGTAAAAACCACATATTTTTAGCTCAAATAGTTTTCATAATACAAACGAATAAACATACCCATATGTTATATCATAACCACGTAAGCACTGTAATGGTCACATTATTTGTATGTATGGATTATTGTATACATTATGTATGTATATTTGTAATTATATAGCACTACTGACTTGATGGTGATAAAGAATTATGTTGAAAAACCAAGGCGTTTGTTTAAGCTGAGAGAGAGCAAACAGCCCACACAGCTCACTTGTGTTACTTGTAGAATGCTGAATCTGCAGAACGTGAGCCGTCACATGTTTATTATTGTGTGTTGTTTCTAAATCTGGGTTGGAGTTTATTTACCCTACACAGTTAATATCAGTATGCAGTTGTTCAGAGAGCAAGCAGCAAGAGTAAAATAGTGCAGTGGCTTATTGTGGTGAATTTAGTGGCGAGTCAAAGAGGCAGGTATTGCGAAGTCAAGCTCGAAATATTATATTTAGGGTCTACTCGTTTTTTAAAAACTACAACAATGAGGAACACAGAAATCAACTTGATTTCAAAAATCCTCAACACTACTAAAGCGTGTGGTGTCGGTAAAGCAAGTGTGTCTAGCATTTGCGGAGAGGCAAGATTAAAAGCACAGGTAATTCATAACCTATAATTATATAACACTTAAAAAATATGTACGTAACATGCGAGTATATTCCCAATTATGAATTTAAACACCAAGAGAATTATAAAAGTTTAGAAAATTCAGTTTGGGTTGCTGTACTTCGACCATTCTAGCGCCAGGCCGATGTGTGAGTGAGAGGGAAATATGAAAAGAGTGGGGGTAACGAGGCGGCAACACTGTGCACGCAAATGCACCTCATTCGCTGCAGCTCAGAACTCTTCCCATTTGAAACTAATTGTAAACCTCCATTCGCTTCGCTGGTTATGTGCGTAACGTTCTCTACTTTGCTTTCTACCTGCTACTCTCGAAAACCAGCATGTACTGCTTCTTGGTTTACAATAAGTCTAAAAGTGTGTAGTGAACCAACGTTATTGGGAAAGGGACATATCACAGTGTATTTAACAAGAATTTTCCAGTAGTGAACACAGAAGAAAAAGAAAGGAATTCAGGGTGGTACTGGGCGATTTATGACAATGGTCATAAATCACGATTACTTTCTCCCACCAGACGTTTCATATAAAGACTTATTGCAATCAACCAACCAGAAGTGAGGGTTGACATTAGCAACTCAGAAAATAGGACAGAACATTCAAATATAAATAGATAAACATTTACAAATAAATACACAAGCATTTAAATGTTAATTGTTTCCATTAATTTCAAGTAAAACAAGAAGAAAACAAAATCTTCAGGAATTATTGACATATAAATGGTACAGTAATATTTGTAAACTGTCTTTCTTCCAGTATATAGCTCAGTGTATGATAACTTTAAAACTTAGTACGTTTAAAGATTTCAGGATTTAAGTGTAAAGTTGGGTAGAGAACCATGAGCTCCAAAAAGCATCCCATGAACAAAGCAGTTGGTAGTGGCAATGTTGTAGAAGCTCGGCAGGAAAGGAACACAGGGTACTATGACATGGTGTATTTGCCAGAGTTACAGACATAGTGTCAAGCATGCTGCTAAAACCATCTTGGTTCATCTTAACCAATGTATTCGGAGAAGCATAACGCATAAAATAGAATACATAAACACAAGTTACACACGAAAATACACGTTCTCATAATTATAATGTAAAATGCTCATACACAATAACTTTATGTACAAATAATACGGCGTAAAACGACCGTTTAGAATAAATAGGACGGAATTAAGGAGCTCCCTGTGGTTGCACAGGCCAGAGCCCCTTTCTTCATTCAGTACCGATGTAATTCGAGTACAGATTTCTTTGGCACAGATCTTCCACGAATTAACCTTCGACCGCACTGCCCCTTGTCGGGAGACGCTTGTACATCCCCAGGCCTGGGTTGTCCTTGAGCATTTTGGAAATATTAGGGTCCTGTCACTATATCGCAGTGAATCACTTCTGGTTTCAAATCTCCCGTGCAGCTCCACCTATTCATCTCTCCCTACCGGAAGCTAAATACCTACAAAATGCCTAAGTCAGAGGTGAGGAAATCCTCCAATGCTTTTTTTTTGTATAACTCCTCTCATTTTAAACAATTTGATAACGAGTATAGTATTAGGAAAAGGCTTTTTACCAGAAATAATCTCCAAATCACAGGGGCGAAAAGGAATAAAGATAGCACAGCTGTCCGATATTCTCTTGCATAGGCTTTAGTTTCAACTCAAGAAAAGAAAAAACTAATTATTTCATTGCTTTGAAGACAAACAGTTGTGTATTTGAAATTTATATGTATTGGAAATTAGACCAAATTGAGTACGTATGGGAACTATAGCGAAAGTACTACTTTTTGTGATTTTATTAGTCTCCTTATACAGCATAGCCATTACAAAAACTTCGGATAGTTAAGCCGTACGCGGTGATCTCTAACCAGTATTACTTATTTTTATGTCCATTCTAAATTTTTTCATATAAAATCTTTGTTTTTGTCTTCACTTCATAATAATAAGCAATACATTTTTACTAGAAATTGCGTAAGTTACATTAGACTACGAAATATACATAGTTCGTGACTTGCATTGTTTTCTTGACCTTGTAGAGTACGGATGTACCTACACATTGGAAGTGGAGCAAACAAATTCTATGCATACGAGGGTTGAGTATTATATAATGTCATAATGGCATTAATTATTTCTAATGGGCTGTAAATAATACCACTGTGTTGTGTGCATGATTTCATTCTCTTAACACCATAATAACCTACAGTTCCGCTGTCTCCATGTCAGTTTCCTTTAGTATTTAAACCTTTTGTGTTTTTAAAATATACGACCGTGCAAAATATATAGTAAAACACACATTTATTAAATGTTTGCAGAACCTCCGAAACAAAAACATTCAAAATCCCATTTTTAATACTTTTCATAGTATTGTGAAATCATATCGAAGTATACTTTTGTAGGTAGAAAGCCAGGTGTTTTAAAAAGGAGTTTAATAATTTATTTGCTAGTCATGATATTGCACATGCTTTGCATTACCACTTAGAAACAAAAGAATGGCCATCTAAAGGTTTAAGCACGTATCGCTTAAGAGGTGAAATATTTTAAACAAAAGAGCGTTAATATTTCCGAAATGGTTGGGAAACAAAATTGTTGACATAAATTGTAAATCTTAACATACACATTCTTGTATCCATGGTCTTGTTTATCTATTAGTATTTAACAATGAGAATGAAGAGGACTTGCAGGATAGGTACAAAAATGAGGATATGCATTAGCAATATCAATGTCTCACATATATGCTGTTTTAATGAAGATCGTCAAGTTGCAGTTGGGAATGTCAACATTTTGAATAATTCTTCTGTTTAACAGGCTATGGCGATGAAAGTTTCTTGAAAATCCTCGCCCTACATTCTCAAAAGATTTAAAAACGAAATTTCGTATTTCTTTAACTTTTGATTTTAAGATGCAGATGCGAGAAAAAGAGAGAGAGAGAAAAATAAAGAGAGGCAGGGACAGAGATAGGACGGAATATTACAGCAAAGCATATAATCTATTCATGCAAGCATAACTTCTCCACTTCTTGCTAATTTTGTTAATTGGTAGAAGTATGATTGTGTCTATGATGTTTAACCTATACTTTCACTACTAATTTCAGGTTATTGTTACACTATGGGCGAAAGTAGAGACACCGTAACTTACACATAAATACTTCTGAAATAAATTATCAGCAATCACTGTGACAACTAAGGCTTCTTAAGTTTCCGCAAGAAGCATTCCTTGCTCCATAACAAGAAATATTTCACTTACTATAACCCCTATTAAGGAGTTTAATGTGCTTAAAATAATATGAAATTACATTTAGAGCTCGCACTTTCACAAATACCTTCAGGTTATTGTTACGCGTGTATGCGAAAGTACACACACGTAACTTGCACATAAAGACTTCTCAATTAATCTTCGACAACATTGTAACAAACATATGAAATATTTCACTGACATAACCCCTATTAAGAAGGGATTTAAGTTACTCAAGATAGTATTAAATTATATTTAGAGCTGGGAATGCTATCCAAAATCTAAAAACCATTTTAAGGTGATTTCTAAAGAAATTTTCTAAAATATTTAAAATTTTCCTTTTGAATCTCTGTCCTTGGTCGATAAGATTACAGGATCTCTGTACTGTCAAAATAAGTGCAAAGCTATTAACATAACATTTTCCTTTTGAAAGGTTGTCAAAGGTATACAAGATATGAAGTTGTTTTTTTTTGTCTTTGGGGGGGGGGGGGTTCGGGAATAGGAAGGATTCGGCGTGAAGTAGATAGGATAAGTAAGGTAAGGTATTGGGGTTCCGCTTTCGCACCCCCGTTAGTACGTGGAAGGATAGGTGGCTGCCAGCTTATTGCGCGGCAGCGGAGTAGGGAAGTGTCCGGGAGACGACCTGACCGAGGCCCTGGCCGGCACCACGGGTAGGTACGTGGAAAGGAGTAGGAAAGGTTTGTAGCGTTGTTGTTCGTTCTTTTATTGCATCTGTCGTTAATTTTGGCGCGGTCCTCAAAAGGAGCCCGCTGGTGGTCTGTATTGGCTTGGAAAGAAGTAAGCGGCTTCTAGCGACATCAACTAGCCGTTTGTACGTTCCTGCTCACTCTTCATGCCCGAGAGGGCGGATGTCCACTCGTCAATCGTCGTGAGCAGGCTTATCGTCGTGTGCCTAACCTCCTCTAGGCATTCCGTCGGAGGTGGCAGGCTGGCGATTGATTCCCCCAGGCCTCGGATGGCTGTGTCGGCTCTTTCGAACCGCCGTAGGCAGCGTGCGGTGAAGCTCTGGAAGGCGGTTGTGAAGTCTGAGACGATGGTGTGAAGGTCCTGGATTGCGCTTTCCAATGCGTCAGGACGATCAAGTTGTGGTTCCAGGTTGGTAGCTTGAGCGGCGGTGGCAAGTGAAGCAAGTGTTTCGTCCTGTTGCGAGATGCTGGATCCGATGTTCAGGACCTCTGAATGTAGATCCTGGATTGCATCTCACAAGGTGGTGTCTGGTGCTGCGGGTGGTGGCGGTGCTGGTGTCGGAGATGTAGGTGCAGGTATATTTGAAGCCGGAGTGAATCGGCGGCTTCTCGGATACTGGGGGCACTGTGCCTGCCCGGTGAAATGGCCGTGACCATTGCAGGAGGCGCAGTACCGGCGTCGGCGTCGTAGATCGTGACTGGTGCACTGCGCTGTCAAACTCGGTGCTCCACAGTAGTGGCACCTGGGTTGTGCAGCGCAGGTGTTGGCATCGTGGCCGAAGCAGCAGCATCTGCGGCATGGCTGGTGAGCTTTAGTTCGGCTGGCCTCGACGCCTAGAACCTGCCCTAATAAGAGCAGGCCGGACCTGAAGGCAGCCTCTCGGTCGGCCGGATCAGCCAGTGCCAGGCGGACGAAGGTGGTTGCTCCTCGAGACGTGATGATGCTGCAGAAGGCCACCGGTGTTTAGCTGCGGAGAGTACGTATCTTGTAGGCAGGTCCCGAGGAACTCCGGAAATCACTGCGCTGCACCGCAGTGGTGTAGGATGTGGTGGCTGCTGCGATGGAGGTGCTGATAAGACGTGCGGTGCTATTGGCGACTGTTGTGGATGGAGGTGAGGGGTGGTGCTGACTGGCGGAGAACGGTGAGGTTGCTGGCGCCGTGGCGATGCAGTGACCGCTGCCCAAGAAGGCCCGGTCACCGGTGGCGTGGTGGCTGGACTCCCGGCAGATGCCGGGGCAACGGCCGGCGAAACTGCGGCGGCGAAGCTCGGAGCGGCTTCTTCAATTGACGGCGCGGCGATGGCCCCTTCGGCGGGTGCCAAAGGGGCTGCGACTGGTTCTTCAGCGGCGGTCTGGCGTGTACATCTTCTTCCCATCTCCGACGAAGAGTCCAAAAAAGTAAAACCGAAATTGTCCGATAATGCAGCTGCGCGTTTATATTGAAACCGTTCTTGGTGCGATAATTTTGAAACCATGGCATCTGCTTCAAATTTTGATGTTGCTACATCGTGATTGCATCACCTTAAAATAGCACTTAAGGTTACCTCTCTGTTGAGTTCTACGAATTTAATGAATTTTACATCGATTATTTTAATCATATGCTCCTTGTTAACTCACTATTATAGAGAATCATATACGAAACACCAAATGTGGAAAATGATCATTAAAGTATGTAAGTTCTATTAAGGGAGAAGCACTGGTGATGTCATATCCCGACTCGTTCTGCGTTGTCTAAGTCTGCTGGCTGCTTCTATGGTAAAGCTATGAGTTCTTTATCAGTCTATGTGTGTGTGTGTGTGTGTGTGTGTATTTTGAAAGGATAACGTTACTTTAGTTAGCTGATAAATTTTAATGTTGAATAAAATGTTCACTTTCAGAAGAGTCGTCGACTGTCAAATTTACGAATTAATTACTTCTATAACAATAATTAAGCGAAGCGTCTGTTGCCTTAAGTCGCAGAAATATTACTCGGACAGATTTATTTTAATTACCGCTAATCTTCCTAACACCGGTGCCTTCATGTGCGCTACACGACTTAGAAATTACACACAAGAGTATGTCACACGAGAATCAAGAATCTCAGGAGATCACGAATATTTCACGAATGTGTCGCGAATGTTTCTCTGATTAGAATACGTGCTGTTTTCCTAATTTAGGCTCTCCTTTTATCTATCGCTACCCCTGCAACCTTCCTACTCGCGCGGTCCAATCTTAATCCCCTACGCATGCATTTCTTAACTTGTTGCTAAGCCGTACCTTTCACGTTTCTAATTTACAGAATTGCTGCCTACGGACTTTTCAAACGTATTGAACTAAAGCCTAACTGCATTCTAAGCATCTTTAAGCTAATATGTTGTATACTTGGCTGTTATTAATGTCTTCCTTACATGACTTGCTAATTATCTTTTTTATTTCCGGACAAATATTTTAACTCGGGCTTATTACATTATACATTGATTTAATATACGGAAATCATTTATTGTAATTATTTCTTTAATTTACTATCATTTCTTTATTTAATTATCTATACCTTCCCGACACTAATTGCGGTATCAACATTTTCTTTTGCTATAGCCTACCAAACTTCGCCTTCTCTTGGCACGTCTATGGTTAACAGAAAGAACGGAGTGGGGAGCTACATCTTCTGCAGGCGACAGGACACAAACACAGTCTGTTTTCCCTAATCGTCTTTTCCCCTAAAAGGCTCTGGTTCACAACAATACTGGGGTTTATTTGATCAAAACTAAATAGTTTCGGACATACATACAGGGTATTAAATAAAATCAAATTTGTGCAATGCTGTAGTAAACATTAAATTCTTTATCTAAATTTTAAAAAATGGATAATTTCGAATAATGCAACGTTTAATGCAACAGGAAAATCTTTCATTTCTTGGAAAAGATCAAGGTTTATTAAAATCGTTATAAATCCTTGAGTAGGTCTCTGTACCAATTATTAAGTATCAAAACGTGGGGTGTTTTAACCTTTTCGACCGCTTTTAAATCCGCAAAAGAAAAGTTCTAAATTAAATTTTCAATGCTTTTCGCGGAAAATAGGGATATGCCAACATTCACGTTAATCGGAAACATTAGATTCAAAATAATGTTCAATTGGTTGATCTTATATGCGCTGATTTAATGTGAGGAATTTGTGCTCAAATGCGGACCTTTTAAAATTAATAAAGAGAAATGGATATAGATCTCAGTATTAGTAATAGAATCCAACAATCTTATGGTTTTAGATGGCATTCTTTATTTACAATTGGATTTCTTTCCGTACGTGCACATATTATGGTACCAGTTTCTTTGTCTCTCCTAGTGTAGCAGAAGGATATATTTCAGCTTTCTATATGTTCCAAGTCCTCTTTTCATTTTCTTTGGACAAGTCATCAAACTTTTATATTCGTTTTGTTGCCTTGGTAGCTTTCACTAAATCCCTGTGATTTTGTTGCTGTTTCCAACAGCAAAAGATGTCCCTTTGAGAGACACATCTCGCACACACGATCTGCCGAACAGAACTTCTGAAATCACCAGCACAACATCTCGACACATGAATCGGCTAGCGCTAGTTGTAATAGAGGTTTGACACAGCATAGTACTACATATTACCTTAAAACTGAGCTTAGCGTAAACTTAAGTGTACACACAATTTCAGACTAATAGTAAAAATTATATGCAAGCGCCATTATTTGAATCTAACATTTCTGTTTTGCAACAATCGATTTTATGTGTGCATGTAAACTATATATTCCAAACTGTGCAACAATCGACAAAATGACGCACTTCGTCTCTTCAGCTGTTGATGCAAGATATAAACAATTCTACGGAAAATATCCTTAAGCAGCATTGCGAGATAAAATATTCGGTAAGAAAAAGAGAAGAAATTTCAGTTCTGTTCTGTCATTTCTTATTTCCAAACTTACTTCGTGGCAAAATAGTAAAGCCAAACCACAGCCGGAGCTTTAGTTTAGCATACATTGTATTCCAAAAGACACAACGTGATTTTCTGACGACTTACACACTCGATAGAATAATTAGTTCTCTTTGCAGCTTCATGAAGGGTGTCAACGCATATAGAGTTAATGCAAAGATGTTTTTTAACGGTCAGAATATTGGGATTTTGTGCTCCTTTATTTACAGAGACGCGAAAGCGTTCGCCTTCACATTAGAAAACCCTCTCAGCCAAATTAACGGAGGGAACTTTTTACACGTTTTCCAAGTTATTGCTTTTATAATTTCTTTAAATTTCATCGATTTTTCAAATTTTTATTTAGTTTGTTTACAAAATTATTTTTATTCATTCAGCAGGACAGTTTTCAATATAACACCTGGAAATGTTATACCCGTGTGATTTAAATTCACAAAAAAATAAATATTTGAAGTCGTAAAAACTGAAGCGTTATGAAGAACTTGGATAGTTCTTAACTTTTTTTTCTCCGTCAGATAAAACCCCATTATATTATGCAAATAAATACTCCGCTAAATGCCCCTAAAATAATTTTATAGATCATCACCTAGTGATTTTGTTCTGTACTACAGAGGCACTTGAGCGATACGATTGAAATTGCACAATGATACAGTTTCATTTAAGTCGACTCCGGATCGAGCTATTATAGCATTGTTGTTGAAAAGTTACATTTTGTGACAGTTCTGTTACTACCTTACCAGCGATCTGAAGCTTTGCCGGCGCTGGATGGCGACAGAGAGGTCGGCGAGAGCTTGTAGTTCAACACTTGCCTGGCTGATATCCCAGGAACTTATTGTTACTATAATACTTATGTTTAAGGTCACTGCTGATATAAAATTTTCTTATAAAAATCTTAAGCTGATCAATAGAGGACTATTCAATTTATCATGAAAGCGTATTCCATTTGTGGCACTCTCAAAGTCATGGGTATTACCGCGAAGTGCAATTTGTGATGTCCTCATGCTTATGGATTACGTTGGATTTATCCCCCAAAACAATAACAAATTATTAATTTGTAAGAGATATGGTTACTTTTTAATATTTCGTGTTACTTGATATGTTTGTATGTGTCTGTGAGAGAGGGGGAGAGATGGAGAGATAGAGCGAGCAAGAGTGCAGCTTAATTAAGAAATGAAAAGTCGGATAAATACGACACATGTATTTAATTTCAGCATCTTCCAAGCATACAACACTTAAGATTTTCCGAAATCTACCCACCCAAACCGCGATTTAAAAGGAAAAATTCTCTTAGTTTTTTGTTTTCTTAAAAAATCTAATAATTTTGATTAATAGATCGTGTTTGACAAATCGACATAAGGAATAAAGTGAACATCTTGAATTTTCTGTGAAGTGCCCTTAAATACTCTCTTCTGATAGAATGTATGTGTTTAATTAGAAAACCATAAGATATATCAAAAAACGCATTCAGGAACAAATATAGTATCATTAAAATATATAATTTGTTACAACTTATTTTATTTCTGGCATGATCCGTATTCGAAATGTTCATGATCACATTTTTGCCATCGTAAGTGCATCATTTTACACACGGTGCATGAAAGTTTCCGATTCTTCTCTTTTCTTTTCCTTCGCAACAGCTTATTACTATGATAATGGAGGAGTAATGCATTCGTCCACGACTATGATTGAATTTTACTTGCTTCCGAAGCACATTTGAACGTTTATACTCCATGTTGTATTGGAAGAAATAGGAATGGGGGAAACTTGGGCAGAACGAAACAACAAAAGCAAGGATTTCTGAAGAGAAATTAGAACAAGAGTGGAGGATATTGAAAAGCAAGACATAAGTAGTTTTAAGGATAAAAGGTGATTAATAGAATACTAATATTTTAAAACATCGAAGTATGCCTCAAAGAAGCCAGAATGGGGTATGTATGGACGAGGACAGGTGTAATGCATTTAAATGGTCTAACAGGGAGAAGAACTAAATGTACTAAATGTAATGGATTACATTACAATTGTCATTAAATTCTGGAACGCGAGAACACGGATAAAGGAAGAGAGAATTTAATACTAGAGAAATGAACAAATTTACCAATAGAGCTAAACGTTAGGAAGATTTTTAACACAAGATAAAATTAATATGAGGAAATCAGAAAAATATTTAGGAAAAATCATGCTGAAGTGGTTAAAAGAGACCTGAAGCAAATTGTAGAAGATATGGAAAAAGAGTAACAAGGCAAAAAAATAAATACGGATAATTATACGTCTCCATTATATATGCAACAGAATGTTAAATATAAAGGGAAGAGAAATAATAAGCAACATAAACATTGTATAAACTGCATGTAAGCTCAAAGTAGACAATGTCATTCATTCATTCATACTCCATGTTGTATCTCACGTTAGTTAGGTATGCAAGTCCTAATTGCTCCTTTGAAATCATTTCTATGCAACAACATAACGTTGATACAATATGCACATTTGTATAATATGTAAGGTATATATGCAAGTTTGTGATCAGTGAAGAAGGCAGTTCGACTATACCACATTAGATTTTAAATTAATAAGGTTGTTAAAACAGCTCAGTTCCAGAAATTTCCATTTCTTTTCGTTTATCGGTACTCTATGTAATGATCGAATAAAGGGACATGCTGGCTTTTGCTTTTGTTGTGTACGGAGTCATATTTCGGTATTTATATTGTCCCTTTGTCCAGTTTTCACTGCCACTTCAGGAACTTCCCAACGTCACTTCACTAAAGTGATCTAGCTTAACTTTCACTGCGATTTCGCTTAGTTCACATTGCCACGTCACTAATGTGATCTAGTTCAGTTCTCCCCGTCACTTCACTTTTCTTCGCGACGAAATAGCCTCTTCTTCGGATGATTCACTCTGGGGAATCAAACACAATAAGTGTATAATCTCTCGCGGAAGAAGCACTCACCGTACGTCACAACTGTCGTCACAAACTCACCTGTGGAACCGCACTTGGTATCGCATCAGAAACACAGTCGCTACCTAACTATGGCTCGCCCACTAGCTCACCCGCGAAAACGCTCGCTTATATAATTGCTGGAATTTTTCAGAGACTTCCTAAACACTCGGGAAGCGCGAGAAGGGAAAGTTCCAGAATATTTTGGTTATCTCCCAAAATCAGCTGGGTTGCTGGGCGAGAGCGCTACTTATCTCTCTGTATCTTTTTCTAGTTGAACGCTATCCAACTGATAGCTCGGCACATAGCTGCGTAAAAATACGTACGGAGAAAGGCTTAACGAAATATCGACAAACTAAGACGAAAGCCCCCATTTAATTTGAACGCTTCATATAATGTTTTACACAGTGTCCTATAAATAAGCTTTCATAGTAAACAATCTCAAGATTCGTTTTAGGTGTTTATGACAGTGTCTTAACTCTGATTTATTAGTGAACCTCGCAACAAATATATGGCATTTTCGTCTCCACAAATCCAGAGCACTTCGCGCACGAGTATCGACCCATGTTATAGAGATAATGTTGTAGGCTTTTCCGGTCCCTATGTCAGTAGTGACGTAGAACTCTTGTCTGAAATTAACATTTCCTTTTGCTCAATGAGAAAACCCAGCGGAAAATTGAACATATGTTCATATTATACGGAGCGTTAAATTTTATGTTATAACGCGGAAAATATGGTCGACTTTACCTAGGAAAGCCACAAAAATGTGCACTTTTTATCATTTAAACGCGAATAATGGTTTCATACGGAGTCAGTAACCCGAAAAAATTTATAAACGTGGTTTTTAGTATAATATGTTATTCTAAAGTTTTGAATGTTGGACAAAGTTATCGCAGGAGCCGTCAGTTTAGATTCAGGATTTCTGTGCTACGAATACGTTTTATTTCCTACAAGAAAGATAATCTTTAGCGGCTCGTTACAGAGTAATTGCATTTGTTTGCTTTCTTGTCTCAATTAGCTTTGTATCTGTATCGCACTGAAAATACTGCACAGCAGTGCAAATGTCGACGGCATGTGCTGTGTCTCTTGTTTGTAAAACAATCTGATGTGTTGCACTCACATTACTTTCTCTACTCTTGTAGATACAAACTATTTTAGAAACGCTTAATCTCCATCTACTTCATGTTAATGCAGATAAACGTTTGCAGAAATTATCTTATTACTAGTTTTCCTGTAGTTGCAAGGGGAATATGGAAATACATAGGCTTTAAGCGTTAGTCAAAACTTTTGAAGCATTCTATGCTTTTTGCATGTACAGGGCATAAAAATTTATGATGTGATACATTCACATGACTTTCTGTACTCTCTATCTTTGTTAGTGGGCATACAAACTATTCTTACTAAAGCTTATTTTTCTATCTACTACATTTAATCCAATTAAACCTTTGTAAAATTGCTACAATACACATTTCGTTATAAATACAAAGAGAACAGCGATAGTCAAATGTTTAAGAACTGGACGCACTATGCTGGCCTTAAAATTCCACACTGTTTCCATGAAATCGCGGGAAACAACTGAAAATTGATGGTACCTTAAAAGAATATGTATTGAGCAATTCGAACTTTTAATAACGGATATCTCAGAAACGGTGTATGCCACAAAAACTTATTTTAAGTAAATTGTGTGTTCTAAGGAGATCTACAATTTTTTATGTGGTGCATTTTCGTCTATCACTTAACGTTTATTACAAGTTACACAGATTATACAAAATTCCTTATGAATGAAGAGGACTTCCTAAGCTATTCCCAGAAAATTCGAGATATACATGTTATCTGTCATGTAAATATCCTTAATATTTGGTATTTTAATAAACATCGTTTGAGTCATTTTTTATAAAATCAAAACTTTCGAAAAAAGTTCCATGTAAAGGGAGTTGGAAGTGGGAAGATTTTCTTGAAAATCTTCATTCGCATCGTTTGAAGATACTAAACTCAAATACCAAGTTTGCTACTTATTCAACTTTTCGTTTTTGAGTTATGCTGTTCACAGACAAACACACAGACAGCAACATACGGTCATGTTTCCAAAAAATGCTTTATTTGGATTCAAGGCGCCTCAAAAACTGTATTTCCGGTGAAATCTCGGTATCGAGTTTTGGGTGGAACGCAATACTTCCTCTACTTACTATACGTAGTAGAGAAAGTGAAAAACGAATAACGAACTCCCATTTGAGAAAAAGTTTAAGTATTGAAAAACTTCAAACAAATGACAAGGAATATCTCGGAAATCGTTTACCCGACAAAAGAATGCACATGGCATAAAGGTGTATTTTAACGAGGTCTACATTTTTGCGTAGTGAAATTTATTTTATCTCTTACGGTTTACCAGTTATGTATTTTCGTAAGTCATTCATTCAGAATGAAGAGATCTTTAGGGGAAATTCCCAGAAAATTCAAGATATACATTTAATTTCCCATGAAAATATTTTAATATATGATATTTTAATTAAAATTCGTTAGAACCATTTTTGAGAAAATAAAAATTTTCGAATAATGTTTCGTGTAAAGGGTAGTCTGGGGTTGGGGGGATTTTCTTAAAATCCTCGTGTTGCATCCTTGGAAGATACTAAACTCAAATACCACCTTTGGTATTTATCCGACTTTTCGTTTTTGAGTTATGCTGTTCACAGACAAACAGATACACGTATGAACATGTTTCCAAAAAATGATTTATTTGGATTCAGGGCACCTCAAAACATGCATTTTCGGTGAAATCTCGGTATCGAATTTCTGACTGGAATGCAATACTGCCCCTACTTACTGTACTAGTACAGAAAGTAAAAATGTCTTTTTTATTAAGGGGGCCTCAAAACTTTTATTTGTGGTGAAACTTTGCTATCGAATTTTTTGGTGGAATACAATACTTCCCCTACTTTGCATAGTAGAGGAAGTAAAAATTGTTTCCATTCTCTCACGGTACCTACTGTTGCCAACAGTAATACCCTCTTTACTCGTTGACCTCAAGTTTACATTAAGTACTGTTCGGTTCTGTCTAGGGTTGTTTTTTTTTCGACAGTATTAGTTATGCGTTATCAGTGATAGGTTTGCTGATGAGTGGCCGATACGTATCTCCTCTATGCACCTCGTGTATGCTTTGAAAATAATGGAAGAGCGGCACAACGACACTATGCCGAGTGTTCCCGCACCGACGGCAACCGTATCATAGTACTTTTGCATCTGTACACACGCACCTACAAGAAACTGGATCCCTCCCTGTGGAGTAGAATATTTGTTTGTTAGCCCCACGTTTGGGAGCCAGTTTGAAGTGGAATATTTGTAATTGGAAGATGCTTTATGTTTATCTGCACCACGTATGGAGGCCAATTGGTCGCGGTCATTTCGTGTTATCTTATTTCTGAGCGCCTGTTATTGTTTTACTACTTTGAATGTTGGGTTCATTGTCCTCCGGCTAGCTATTATTATTATTATTATTATTATTATTATTATTATTATTATTCAGTCGAGCATATCTCTTGATCAAGGTGTGTAAACGGAAAGAAGTTTTTACTGAAAGATAACACCGATAAAAGAATTTGTTTTTACACTTTTATTACCCTCACAATTAATTAAGTTCACATATTGACTCGTGATACACGCCAGACTGAGACTGTTATATTTTCTAATATCACTATAATCACTTATTTACTGCACATTATTAATTCGCGTGTTTCACACTTATAATAAACTTTAAGACGCGAGAGATTCTGTAGAATTGCGTAACGTGTACTTTATGTATGCTTCCGTTGAACTACGCGACGTATAGCTCACGAATACTTATGTTGAATTGATCGACGTATTACACGCGAATACTTCTGTTGGACTGACGAAATCTGCCTCTGACTTTAGCTTTTTATACTCCCACACCCCGATATGTCTAAAGATTATAACCGAGCTGCTATTGGTTAATAAAACGCGCCAACATTAGCGTCCATTTTTATATCCAATCAAAATTACGAACACAAATGCTCTAGGGAAAATATTCCCGCTATTTCTAAGAAAAGCGCGCCAATCTGACGTCATTTGTTTGTCTCTTCTAATTAATATTCAACTCACCCTATCGCTCATTGTTATCCGCTCTTATTGTCAGTTTCAGTGAGGCCGTGTAAACTTATTTCCTAACAATGCATATAATTAACAAACATCTCAAATTGTCATACAATAATGCTTATTTACACTACAATCACTCTGGCATTTACATTATTGTGATACAAATTACTGCCACATATGCCCCACTAGAAACATAATTATAAATATTTACAACTTGTTTGAAAATTTTATAATTGGGTTTTTAGTCTCCTGAATCTTGGAACACACGGTATTTATCACTTGCACTTAACACTTCACACGCATTTAACACACGGCATATATTTTGACTTTTTCTCGCCACTATTTACTGGCTCTGGTCTAATGTGTTTATATACATACTCTGGCATTACAATTTTTTATAGCAAATACTGTACCCTGAATTATTTAGTTACTGTTACAAAATGGTTGACCTTATTAGGCTGTTGACATAAAAAGTTATACATTCAAGATTTTTAACCTGGTTCATTTTGTAATTATTAAACATATTTACCAAAATGTTCATCCTCTACACAAATATATTTACATCTCTTAAATCTAGACATAATTTCACCTTATCTGTGTGCTACAGAAGTATTTGTTTTCAATTATCTTTACCCCTTTTTGTTGTTTGTACTTTATATTCAAAATACTATTTGAATTATATCTACGTACTTTTACTTTAATATAACATTAAGTTTTCATTATTACATGCTTCATTTCAAATGCTGTTACAGTTTACTAAGAAAATGTTCTTTTTCCCCTTTAAACATTTATTTTTTTGTCCTGAATTTATTTCTCCTTTCTTATGACATAAATACATAGTTAAAACCCTCTTACATTCCAATACTTTGTTCTGCAGTTCAGCTTTAACTATCCTGGATTTGCTTACTTTTTTTTTTTTAGCGGTCATTGCTATTCCCCCTCCTGGATCAAATTTTCTATGGCGAAGCATTACTCGTAGCTGTATTGTAACCTTCCAAAATCTGTTCATGAATAGCCTCTTAAAGGATTCATATATTTCCTCCCCTGATAACATTTGAAACCAATCTAAAGTTTTCTGAACCACACATCTTTTAACAACTGTCATTTTCAATTCTTTCGGTATCTTTTTATTTGAGAGTACTCTGACAAGTCTGCAATAAACTATACTGGATTGGAGTTTTCATTAAATTCTGGAAGTGGAAAATCACTTAAGATATGATTATAATTTTGCAAATCACCTACTCCCATATTTAAATTCTCTAGTGTTACTTGTGCACTCTGAGTTTCAGCATGAGCTATAGATGAAGCCGCCGCATCACTCACATTATTAGTCATACCTGAGGAACTACTTCTATCATTATTCTGTACATTAGATACATTAACATCACATATATTGACCCTTGATTTCAATTCTAACCTATTTACAGTACCTTGCAGATTTTCTATTGTCTGTTCCAATTTTTTATTATTCTCATTTTGAACAGCTTGGTGCTTATTAATTTCAGAAGTAGTTTTTGATTTAAATCTATAGACAAAACTTTAACTTCTTCGGACAATTTATTTCTTTGTGTTTTTGACTCCTTCTGTATTTCAGATATGTCCCCTCTAAAATTAACTTGCACCTGAATTAAATCTGCATTCGAAGCCTCCTTCATCCCTCTTAACTCACTTGAAATGCTATTCATTCGGCTACCTAACTCTGTACATTTTACGTCAACATGTTCAAACTTAGTATTAACCTCACTTTTTTGGTTAGATATTTCCCTGCTCATGTCTGACATTTTCTTTGAAACTTTCCCTATCTCATTTGCTATCATTTCCTGATTTTCATTTCTCGTTCTTATCATATTGCTATCTAGCTCCATAAATTTCTTTTCAATTTCTTCCCAGTTTTGTTCTAACTTTTGCTCTAATTTCTCATTACTCTTACCAATATCTTCCCTTAATTCCCTATTATTCTTTTCCATATTCTGATTTGTTTTTCAAATTTCTCATTACTCTTACCAATATCTTCCCTTAATTGATCTGTAATACTCTTACCAATATCTTCCCTCAATTCCCTCTTATTCTTTTCCATATCTTCTCTCAATTGCCTAATATTTTTTCTAATTTCTCATTATTCCTTTCCATATCTTCCCTGTTTTGATCTATAAAATTTCTTAGCATTTCCATCATCATACTAGCATCAAAATTAACATTTCCTGCTATTCTATTCTCACTGTCTGCACTAATATTTCCTCCCTCAAATACTACATTGTTTGAGCTATTTTCCATAATCTGCATTGAATTGCAGCTAACTGTTACATTATCTCCCTCCATAATTGTTTCTTCAGTATTATTAGTAGACATTGTTTTCTTAATCCTACCACTTCTTAAGAACATTTAATTTCTCACAATTTTTTTATTACAATATTCTAAACTTTGTGATGTTATCTGTTGATGTTGCTTTGATGTCCAGCTTCCTGCCCCTCTCTCCTAGATGTATATGTCGCCTCTGCGTCGTACTATGATGAATCTGCGTCGTCTCGCTGTTTTGGTATCGTAGTTGAATTCCCCTGTTGCCTTCTATTCTCGTAATTACGATGTCCACTCATCCGCGTCGACGGTCGTTCTTGTAGTTGTTTCTAGAATCTGCGTCTTGTAGTTCATTTCACTGCTCCATTCGCTCCACGTCCTGGTTCCTTCGCCCCTTCCTGGTTATTTTCGCTCCTTCCTGGTTAATTCGCCCCACGTTCTGGTTATTTCGCACCTTCCTGGTTATTTTCGCTCCTTCCTGGTTAATTCGCCCCACGTTCTGGGTGCCAACTTGAAGTAGATTGTTTGTTAGCTGGTTAGTTGGAAGATGCTTCATGTTTATCTGCACCACATATGGAAGCCAATTGTCGCGGTCACTTCGTGTTATCTTATTTCTGAGCGCCTGTTATTGTTTTACTACTTTGAATGTTGGGTTCATTGGCCTCCGGCTAGCTATTAATTATTATTATTATTATTATTATTATTATTATTATTATTATTATTATTCAGTCGAGCATATCTCTGGATCAAGGTGTGTAAACGGAAAGGAGTTTCTACTGAAAGATAACACTGATAAAAGAATTTGTTTTTACACTTTTATTACCCTCACAATTAATTAAGTTCACATATTGACTCGTGATACACGCCAGACTGAAACGGTTATATTTTCTAATATCACTATAATCACTTATTTACTGCACATTATTAATTCGCGTGTTTCACATTTATAATAAACTTTAAGACGCGAGAGATTCTGTAGAATTGCGTAACGTGTACTTTATGTATGCTTCCGTTGAACTACGCGACGTATAACTCACGAATACTTATGTTGAATTGATCGACGTATTACACGCGAATACTTCTGTTGGAATGACAAAATCTGCCTCTGACTTTAGCTTTTTATACTCCCACACCCCGATATGCCTAAAGATTATAACCGAGCTGCTATTGGTTAATAAAACGCGCCAACATTAGCGTCCATTTTTATATCCAATCAAAATTACGAACACAAATGCTCTAGGAAAAATATTCCCGCTATTTCTAAGAAAAGCGCGCCAATCTGACGTCATTTGTTTGTCTCTTCTAATTAATATTCAACTCACCCCATCGCTCATTGTTATCCGCTCTTATTGTCAGTTTCAGTGAGGCCGTGTAAACTTATTTCCTAACAATGCATATAATTAACAAACATCTCAAATTGTCATACAATAATGCTTATTTACACTACAATCACTCTGGCATTTACATTATTGTGATACAAATTACTGCCACACCTGTTAGAATTGAGGATTCTCGCCGTGCGAGGTATGCCAGAACACCTGATTTGGATGAGAATGTGTTACAGGCGATTGGTGACAATACTGCCGCTAATACTCGGCGCGCTGCACGAGCTCTGAACACAAGCCAATTAACTATTTTGAGAGTCCTACAGGAACAACAATTTGCACCCGTATCATCCATAGAAGGTGAGTCATTGCACCCAGCGGACTTCCCATTTCGAGTGGAGTTTGCAAATTGGTTCCTACAGCTATTTGTAGAAAATACACAATTTTCCTATTTTAGTGTTGTTTGCAGACGAGGCCAAGTTTACAAGAGAGGGCATGTTCAACAGAAAGGACATGTATGGGATTACGAAAATCCACACGCACTGATGTGTCGATCCTATCAACAGCAATTTGCTGTGAATGTATGCGCTGGTATTGTAAACGATTTTGGATTGGATATTACGCACTTCCCGGTACACTGAACGGAGTCGTGCACAAAACGTTCCTTCAACATGTCCCTTCACAGTTCCTAGAAGCTGTGTCTCTGAGAACTCCTCAGCTTAAGTGGTTACAACATGACGGGGCGCTGGCACACTTTTAACTCCATGTTAGGAACACATTGAAGTACAGCTTCAAGAATGGATTGGTCTCGGTGATCCAGTTCCATGGTTAGCTCGGTCGCCAGACATGACACCAATGGACTACTACTTCTGAGGCATGTGAAGAACCTAGTTTACGAGACTCCAGTCAATACTCGCATGGGACCTGATTGATAGCATTATACTAGCCGAGGAAGTGGTACCTACGTCAAACTCCTGGAATGTTGAAAGACAGTGGTGTATCACTGTACACTCTGCCGTGATCATAGTGGTCGACACTTTGAACAATACCTATAAGAGGACAGTTCTGCATTTGTTATATACTCTGCTGTACAGTGAAAGATCAGATTGGACACATTGTGATAAAAGTGTACGTGTTTCGTCTGCGAGAGTTGCATTATTCTGTGTTGTGTGTTTACGTTTTTGGTTATTGCGCATTACATACACGCTTCTTCACTGTGTGAATGTATTTTCACAGAAACAAGAGTGGTGGGGTAACAAACCGAATAAATCATAATTATATTCTTCCTCTGTAACGAACCGCGGGAGACCATGGGTCCATCATACCAAAATTCTCAGAAGGTAACCTCAGAAAGTTTGTCGGCGGAATTATGGTTTACTCTATATATTATTTCTTGAATGGAGTATATATTCTGCAGAATGTGAAACGGCATGTGTAATTCGACTGATGAAACAAAATGAAATGTTGACTATTGCATATAACCATCCATTGTTGTAGCCCCCCACTCGATTCTTTATGATAGAAGATTATAATGGAGTTTCAAGCAGTTGGAACGTTTTTCCTGTACGTGTAGTGTTTTATCATGTAACCCAAAACCACAAATATGTAACCACGACAAAGGTTTTGCCTCCATCACTAAATACGGTACCGTTAATCAAAGAGGTAAAAATGCAAGACATTGCCCCGTGTCTCTTAACGTCACGTGCACCAGTCCTCTTACTGGCTGCTGTTGTAGAATACGTAATTAGGCGATATAGAATAGTTCCTTCTTTAACATGATAATTTACCTTAATATATTTGAAGATAATTGTGAAGTTCCATTTTCATAACCGTATGAATTAAATATATATTAAGTAACAAAGCTAATGCATCTAAAGTGCATGCTAATTCTTATCAATAAATAGTTGAGAGGTTACTTTGGTTTAAACCTGCATCTCAGTATGCCGAAAGCACGTGCATCTATTGCGGCAATGTGATATTGTCACGATATATCGCTTTTATCACCTATTCTACCAGTGCACATGCCTTTTCCACCATTCGAAGAAAACGCAGCGCGAAAGAAGAAAGTAAGCGGGGAAAGGTTATAAGAAACAGGGTGTAGCTAAGATCGCCACATTTGTAGGTAACTGAAATGTTTTGTTAGAGGACACGATTATCCATTACATTAAAAGAAGAGTAATTTAGGAAAGCGTGGATGGAGAATTCTGCGACGAAAACTTCTGACTTTTTATTTCCATTTCCAAAAGAGGGAGCTTGAGGCAATATTTTATATCGCAACACTGTGAATGTCAGAGTGATTGTAGGGTAAATTAATATTATTGTATGTACAGGATTTTGGATGTTTGTTAGCCATAAGTATTGTTAGGAAATAAGTTTACACGGCCTCACTGAAACTGACAATAGAAGTGGATAACAATAAACCGAGGGGGCGAGTTGTTTATCACTAAGAAGAGACAAACAAATGACGTTAGGGTAGCGTGCCTTTTTTTAGAAATGGAGGGAATATTTTCCCTAGAGTATATATGTTAGTAGCAGTGATTGGCTGACAAAACAGACGCTAAAGTGGGTGCGATTTGGAAACCAATAGCAGCTCTATTATAATGTTTAGGCAATTCGGGGTGAAGGAGTATATATTCTCGAGCCATAAGCAAGTATCGCACAGTTTGGAAGAATCTCTTACGAGGTGCACCTCACACAGTTCGGAAGAATCTCTCACGAGGTGCACGTCATAATCCTGAAGAATCTCTCGCGAGGTACACGTCGCAAAATTAGTTACAAAATGTGAAGTACGCGAAGTAATTGGTACGCGGCAACTAAAACGATGTAGTTACATTCGGAAATATAACAGTTTCAGTCAGGCATGTATAAAGATTAAATATGTGAATTATTAATGAAGTGTGACGGCAATAAAAGTGTACAAACAAATTATTTTATCAGTGTTATCTTTCAGCAACAACTCCTTTCCGTTTATTCGCCCTGCTCAGAGACACTTGCTCGACTAAGTTGTAATAGCCCAGCCGGAGGGCAAAGAACGCAAATTTAAAGTAATAAAACAAGATGCGCTCAGCAAATAAGATAACACTAGCCATTGAGAACTGCGACAACCTATAGAAATTAGCGATATCTTTGGGGTTATGGTCGCCTATCTGCTGTATGCGTACTGAATTTCCATAAATTTCCTCTCATAAATTTATTCCCTCATAAGAGTTTAAAACAGAGTTAGATCCTATGTGGAAACGAAATGTTTCTGGACTCTCTTGTGACATGGTTTTTACCATAAAACTTCACACTAAAATATAATTAGAATGTCGTATTAGGTTATTGGAATTTTCGTTATTGGAAAGAGACACATGCGCAGAGTATCTGCCAAGTGCTTTTAGAGGTTGCTGTGACAAAGTACAGCGAGCTAGATGGCTCCGTGCTAACGTGTGAGACTCGCATTCGTGAGGTCCTGGGTTTAATTCCCATTGGGTTTTTATGCCTATCCTCGTGGCCATGGTTGCTAGAAGGTTTGGCTTTGCTACTCCTTCGCGTGGAGGACCGCGGGTTCGAGCCCCGCTTTGGGCATTTGAATGTGTGTGCGTGTAAATGTAAAGAACAGAAAAAAGTGACCAGAATCACAGGAAAAACAACCCACAAAAAGTAAGCTGTGAAAAAACCTCTAAAATGGCATTCACATTGAAACGAGCTACCTTAAATGCGCCACTCTAATAAGTATAGGTAAGAGATGGAGAAACTAATTATAAGAAGCCGAGGCTGTAATTCGAGTTTTACTCTAAAGAACACCATATAAGATAATACCTTATATTGTATATACTAAATGTTTTGGATATTTTCGCATATTTAAACGTATCAGAAATATAAGGATATGAATAAGTAAACGTATATCATTACGATATAGTACAATTAAAAAGAACCAAAGAGTAATCGTAAAATAACTTTTTGTAGTGTGAAATGAAGTCTGTATCCCGTATCGCTGTGTTTTAATCCAAGGTTTCTAAGAAAGGACTCCTAGGTTTTACCGAAGCTTTAACACATCAAACAACAAAATCAACACATTCGTATGGCTAATAAGAGAAAAAATATTCAGTATTTTTTGGTGGAGGAGGAATTGAGTGAATTTGAATATACAGGATGAATCACCTAAAACTTGCACCGCAAATATTTTGAAAATTGAAAATGCTATTGATGTGCAGTTTTCACAGTATTGTTTGTTCGTCAGGCGCTCGTACATTTAGTATAAACACATTTTAATAATACTGAGAAAGTGTATTTTTTGATCAATCATGTAATTTTTAAATGGAACAATGCCTAGTTACATCAACAGAATAAATTTAGGGTAAATTAGAATGTCAATGATCTTTGTTGCAGGAGTCTAGTGCAAGTGGTTTACGGGAAAACGTATTTTGAAAAGTTTCCACCCCGAAAATTGTTTGTCCCATTCAACCTGCTTATTTGCTAGGTACGATGTTGTTATGTTTATTTGCATTGTGTTTTCTGTTCATTGATTGCATTGCGACTTTCTGGTCAGTAGTTTGCGAGAGTTCAAGCAGTAAGTCGTGAGTGGAAGATGGAGTTTACTAATGCAGAAAAAACCGACATGCTCATGCTGTATGGAGAGTGTAGGAAGAATGCAGTTTGTTCCTGTACGGTGTATGCGGAAACGTATCCCAATAGACGTCAACTATCTCGGCAATTATTTATCAACCTCTTCAACCAATTATGTGAAAATGGCACTGTAACACCTAGAAAACGTAACAGAAACAAACGACTGGAGAAGAGGCAGAAATTACTTTTTTGGCTGCCGTTACAATACATCCGCAAATTAGTTCCCGCACGTGGAAGTGGCATAAGTCAGGCAAGTGTACTACGCATTCTCCATCGACATATGTAGGTTTCATCCCTATCACATCTCTCTCCATCAAGAGCTGCATGGGAACGATTTTGTGAATCGTGTTAACTTTTGTACATGGGCATTAAGACATGATACTCCAGATTCATCATGTATCTTGTTTAGTGATGAGGCAACATTTACTAATCATGGCTAGGTCAACCACAAAAACATGCACTATTGGTCTGTTGACAATCCCCGTTGGCTTCGTCAGGTGGAACAACAGCGTCCGTGGAGTTTAGACGTGTGGTGTGGGATAGTGAACCATCAGCTCATAGGCCCTTTGTTCATAGAAGGAACAATGAACTCGCACAAGTATCGCAGCCTCCTGACAGACCATCTACTACAGATGCTAGATGTTATTTTGCACACTAGGAAGAACCCGTGATACCAACATGATGGCTGTCCAGCCCATAGTGCACGAAGTACTACAGCTTGTATTAACGGATTGTTTCTAAACCGTTGGATTGGACGAAGACGACCTGTACCTTGGCCAGCCCGTTCACCGGATCTGACCCTTTTAGACCTTTTTTGTGGGAAAGGCTGAAAGACACTGTCTACAAGGATGTACCAACTAAACTGACGATATGAAACGACGTATTACTGCCGCTTGTTCTGAAATTTCCGCTGAAATGCTAGAACTTGTGCAGCAGTCTTTCCATAGCAGACTGGAAGCGTGTATTGAAGCTGCCGGTCGTCATTTTGAACACAACGTTTGAAGGGCTATATTTTCTTTACTTGTGAGAATCCACAGAAGTACTGTAATTCCCTTTTGTTTTTCTTTAGTTTGTGATACCACAGATTGTACAAGTGTCGGTGCGTAAAAGATTCAAAATAATATTTCTCGTAAACCACTTGCACTAGAATCTTGCAACAAACACCACTGACATTCTAATTTACCCTACCTTTATTATTTTGATGTAATTACGTATTGTTCCGTTTAAAAATTGTATGTTTGATCACAAAATACACTTTCTCAGTATTATTAAAATCTGTTTATAGGCTAAATGTACGAGTCCCTGACTACGAATCAATGCTGTGAAAATTGTACATCAATAGCACTTTCCATTTCCAAAATATATGCGGTACAAGTTTTAGGTGATTCCCCCTGTAAGTTCCATTCGTCGCTGTCACATATGTTTACTAGCAGGTAGGGAAAGGCAATGGGTAACATTTAACGCGTTGTGTTTCAGATGTCGACTAACATTCAGTGCAAATAGCGCAGGGCGCAAGATTCGCCATGCAGATTGTGGGAATTTCTGTTTAGACATCTGATACGTAAACTATTTCATTCCCCTCATTAGGCTGTACCTGTGGCATAGTATTCTTTGATATCCGCAGAAAGTGAAACCTGTTGCTTCCATTTCCCTAACAGCTGTAAGACTGAAGACGTATTTGGTAGCTCACACACACACACACACACACACACACACACACACACACAAACACACACACACATGGCTCCCCTTCGAAAGGCCATTTGCGTTTACATCAAGTCTATGGTTTAAAGCCATGCTGATTACAGTATTGCGTGATTGTGGACGTATAGCTTTAAGTTTTCGGTTATAAATAACAATGCATCGATCTTCCGCCATTCTCTCGGCGTTTCATTACTGTGATTCTGTCAGCAGCAGCACTTTTCTACATTTGTTTCTCCCAGGTCTTTCAAACTCGACTATCCAATAACAAATCCTTTGCTGAAATAGTAAAGATTTAGGTGAATCACCTTGTAAATTCTATAACAACATACAAGCCCTTTAACGACGAAAGCATTTATAACGTCTCATAATTGTATAAGAAATATCACAATGCAATCTAAAGTGCACTTAATGTATGAAGTTGGAATTTAAGAATCGCTGGCTATTGAGAATATGCACTCATAAGGGACAATTTGTGAACGCTTTAAAACATTCGAGAACATACAGATTTTGTCCAGCAATAAATTCTACTTTTAAGAGGAATAGGCATAGTATTGGAGATACCAATATCATTAAGATACTAGCCATTAAGGGAGTATAGTTTTGGATTTTAAAATTACCTTTCTACTTTTTTCATTTTTCTTTTCAAATTCCTCCTTGCGATGCAAATTTTTGCCAATTACTTTGAAAACTTTATCACGAGTCTTAATATAATATATGCAAGTTTTCAATATGCATTTTCCGAAAGTAAAAATTACATAATACATCCCTTTATAAATACCTTTTATTATTTAAACAGCGCAAACAACTATATTCTTTTGAACTAGTTTTCTGCATTTTATTTGCAAATAATATGATAGTTTGTAAAACATATATATTTGGAACACTACATTTAAATTTGTGACGATGGTTTTATCCCTCGAGCTACCATGGTGTGATATATCATTAAATCCTCTCATCTGATTCAAGTAGTCCTGTACACTGGGAGGACCTAAAGATTAGTGGTTCTAGTCCTAACCTTGGCATTGAATTTATCTTGTCTGATTCAACTGGTGTGAAAGAACATTTTTATTGTCAAATGGCAGTCAAAATAACTTCCTTTAAAATTTTCTGCTGATGCACTTTTAACATTTCTTGTGGCACACAAACTTCCCGTTGCTGCTCAATAAACTATTGTGGGAAGAAATATTTCTTATGTAAGCTAGTTTTGCACAAAATCTTCCATAATGCATGGAACAAAATATTAAATCCGTGATCAGGCTCTCTCTTTGATGGAAATTGCTGTTGCAGATTTTGCATGGAAGTGTTTGTTCAAAAGTTTTGGATTTATATATGAAATTACCTGTAGATTATACTTTGATTCATGTTTTATAAGAGGGAAATTTTTAAGATACATTTTCGAATATATAGGTTTCAAAAATGCTCAGTAGAGTAAGAGAAGACTGGAGGCTCCAAAAGAATTCTTTTCCCGGTCATTCCGCAAATTCCATGACAGTACCAACTTGGGCACGACATTCTTCATCTTTCGTCCATTCAACTTTGTCCAGTAGTCTTCCTCATGCTTCTAAACCAGAGGCAGAAGCAATATTTCCTTCTTTATGTTGGCACGCACACTATTTCGGGTTTTCTCATTTCATCCCCTCATAACGGAGAAAATAGCCTGTCTACGTCGTTTAAAGGATCTATTGCTGAATATAATTGTTTTATATATTTTTTCCTAAGTAGATGAGTGATATTTGATAAAACTCTTTAGGAGTAGGCTCTGGCAATGCTTTAATTACAAGTGCCTAAACCGTTTAAGCTTCTTATTTTAGCGTTACATCATATTTCACTTGTGTAGAAGCTGGACATTGCCAAGCTGAAAAGGTTTAGTTTATCTGAGTGTGCAATGTAACGTAAAATACCTGTCTGTTTATCCCATACTTTACTACTTAACCGTCATAATTGATACAACACTTAATACAAATGAGATTAATCTTCAGTGCCTCTGTAGTCGAGTCATTAGCTTCCTCAAACCGAAGTCTGCCGTTGGATTTCCAACTAGAGTTGCGGTTTTTTCTTCAATTGAGTCATTTCCTTCTCTCCGCTGAGACTGGAATTATGAATGTGATGGCGAATATTAATGTGCCTCATGAAAAAATGAATAAAAAACTAACATACACAGTTCAATGAGTTAATGAAACATCAGTTTATTCTCAGTCAAAGCACCCGATATAACCGAAGAAGTTTAAGAAGGCTATACAAATGAAACTATTAAGAAAAAAAAATCTTATCTGTTCTGTAGGATTTAAGTTCAAACGCACATATGACGAGAATTAGGCAGGAGATAAGTGGAACTGAAAATGCAACACTATTGTTAATAAGAGAGGAGCAGTTTAAATTAGCGCAACCCTGAAGCAACTGGCCTTAATTGGAGTTTATAGAGTTTTGAGCCTGTGCACTTCGAAGCGGTTTATCCCGTACTAATGATATGTACATATTTCTACTAATGTATTACCTTTTCTAGTTACCGATTAAATTAACTACTGCTGATTTATTTAGTTTAGGGTGCAAATGGTTCTGGTGTAAATTTGTTACTTATTTTATAACATTTCTTCAAAAATTATTTCGTTTCACATTTCATACAAAAGGTGTACATAGAGCTATATGGAGTTGATTATCAATACTTGCTATTCATTTCGCCAATTTTCTACAAAAGCGAGTAGTTTATATTCCTTTCCAAATCAGATTTGTTTGTAATGATACACCTATGTCGTGCACGACTGTCATATATTTCATTTTGTATTAAGCGAAGCCTTTATATCCTTAGATTCATACATTTATTAATTAGATGTAAGTGGAGAATCAGCATTTAGTTATTATTACATTGTCTAGCGTATACCTATAGCAGGTAGGGGAGGTATTGTATTCCGCTCAAAATTTCGATTTGACCGAAGATCTCACCGGAAATTCATATTTTTATTTAGCGAATCTCAAAACATTATCTGTGTGTGTATGTGAAAAGCATAACTCAAACTAAAAGTTGCACAAATACCCAAGTTGGTATTTAAGTTCAGAATCTTACAAAGATGCTACATTAAGATTTTCACGCAAATTCCCCCACCCTTATCTTCCCTTTACATAGAAAAATATTTTTTATTTTGGTTTAAATAACACTTATTGAAGATACTTTTATGTCAAGTAAAATGCATATTATGAAAGTTATTCTAGGCCTGCAAAACCCTGTTTATTCTGAGTGAATTTTGTATAATTTTACATTAGTGATAAACAACGAAACATAGGCAAATACTTAACGAAAAAAGAGCTAATTCATACACATACTATAATGTGGCAAATACACTCTTATGGCGTTAATTGTTTCCGTGATATTTGTTTCTCGTGAGTCATGCAAAACGTATAGAATTTAAGAAGTAGTATACGGCAATAATTTGATTATTGCCATGGTCTCGAAAATTACGGTGTACCCACAGGAGAATGTGTAATGAAATCAATGCTGCAAACATTTATCTCGATTAACATGAAGTAGACAGAAAAATAACTATTCGTAGAAGTAGTTTATGGAAGAAATATGATAACGATGGTGGGTGGTGGAATTATGTGAATATAACACATCAATATTTTTTATCTAAGGGGTAATGTGTTAAAAATGCAGTACTGCAGCCATGTCTCTTAACGACACACAATGACTGTTAGACTAAGGATTCCATTCATTCTGCGTACTAAACAGCTGTGTTCAAAACAAACAGAATTGGTTGAGGCTATCTCTGTGGTCTAGGGTTAGAATGCTAGCTTCCAAGTCCAAGGTCCCGGATTCGATTCCTGCCTGGAGGATGGGAATTTTTCTTTAGCCAGGATTATTCCCTATGCTCCCTAGAGTCTAGAGGTATGAGCGAGAACTAGGCATGTGGGTGAATATTATCTTCAGAAAGGAAACCTAACGTAAACAAACCCAAAGATACACAATAGTAAACGAATAACATCATTACGATTAGTAATTGTAACAAAGACAAAGCCACCGATACGACCTTGGATGTTAAGGATGGCATATAAATGGGACAAACTCATTTGGTAAGTAGGATTTCCTATTTGTTGCTATCTTTTGAGGGAGTTTGAGCATTATGATAATAAAATAATAATGCCAGCATAATTGCAAATACATCATCACTGAAATTCTGATAAAATTATTTTGAGGAAGTAATTTAAACTTACAAAACTATTTATTTGAATGCAAAATCTGCCGCACATATTACCATACAGGCTTTCTGTGATTTCGTACATTAAATCTACAGGATAATTACCTATAGAAAAATACCACAAAATGTTAAAGATGTTAAGAATTAGAAAGTCAAACAAATAGAAGGTCAAGTATATAAGCAAACACAATTAAGATCCAAAGACGATGTTCAGTTCCTTCGTCAGGACTGGATGTACAGCAGACTTGAAACTCTGGGCTGATAATGGGTTGGTATTGGTAGAGTGTAACGACTTAATTTTTGCTGCTATAACATTACTGCTTTTACATTTAAAATGAAATTTATTTAACACTTTTATCTCAGATTTGTCGTAGAACACGATTCTGGGAAGCTACTGCGCGAATTCGTTGGATTGCTGTACATCTAGCATCTCTACATTTAGAATATTATAATTTTTCCCATATCTTCCGATGCTGTGCGTTCTGAACTTGAAATATTAGCCATTGCCATAAGTCCTTATAATTAAGTATTTTTATTGTTTAACTAATAAGAGTACGTAGGTTCAACATTAAACGGGAGTTATCCAATTGTTTATCTGATTATTAAGCATTTCGTAAGCCAGTAATCAAGAACTCTGAACAACCCTGCAAGCCACAAATAACATTTTGCATACAAAACCTTCTAAAGCTCCAGGTAATATATTTTAACCGTAGTTGCAAAATAAGCAGCATGTAGTCTTTTTGATTGGAAATTTCCGTCCTAGCCAATCATATAAAGTGGACTCTCTCGTCGAATTCCCCACTAACTCAAACTCCATTTAAACGGTTGCACTCGCAAATTCAACAACTTTTGCCACTTATCAAAAGAAAGAAAGAAAGAAAGAACTTACGTATTAGTAGTGTATAGTACACTGACAAACTTTATTTTTCAGCAATCTTGATTTCCGTAACTATTCTATGAACACAAAAAAGTGTCCCAACTTATTTTGTTAATGCGTTTACAGATTCTTTGTGTTTCTAAAACAGTTAATTAAAAAAACAGGAAAAATGATTTCATGTTGGAACTTATGTGATAATTACTCGAAATTCTTCTTGCACGATAGGAAACGCATATGTTTTCGCAGCTAATATTTAGCGGATAATATTCGGGGACAAATCTTGCGTTAAATTCTAGCAGCTAAAGGTATGTTTTACTCCTCAATTATTAAGTGTGCCGTAGCCGGCGGCGCCTGTGCTTCATCTCCGCTATTTATAAACTTTTACCAGGTGGCCAGAATAGTCATATCTATTCTAAGTAGGTATTGTGAAAACATTTTCTTCGTGATTTAAGTTGTAAAGCTGTTTTACTTCTAGTGTTTATCTTCAATTACGTATTTTAACAAGTCAGAACTTCATGTGCGCGGTTCGTCAATGAGGATCATTGTTGTCTATCTATAGATCCGGCTGTATGCATGGAATGATGAAACACATTCAGATAATACCAAGACATAAGGACTTGGTATTTTACATAATCTAAGGATTTCAAGAAATTTTTTCAAATATTCCAATTTGTTTCAAATTTGTTAAAAAATTAAGTGGAATACAATGTGTAAACGAATTCGTGGAATAGCTTTCCAACACCCTATTCTGCAGTCAAATTAGAGAAAAAATGATGAGGGAATGTACATTATAAATATAATAGCCCTCCTGTAATAACGATAAAAATTTAACCGAGCAGGAGCAAAATATCTATCGTATCAAAGATTAAATCAAGGCACTCGCCACCTGTCGCTCTGCTTTCCCTCTTTTATAGTTCCGCACTGTCCTCTTTGAACACGCCTGGGCTGCAACAAAGGTAGGTTGCGGGTATGAAAACAATTTTCTATCATAAACATTAAACAAATAGAGGCAGAAGGAATGTTTGGTTATCACATTCTAAGACATGTGTAATAAAAATATGTAAGTGTTTACAATATACCAAATAAATACACCCTGTCCTTTTTTGCATCTTTAATTAAATGAATACGAAAGAGGTGCTAAATTTATATTTCAGGAAATACAAGATGAATATTTTATTTAAATAAGGAAAACGGATTGCTGTACTGACAAAATTAAACGACCATTCATCATGATTTTTGTGAACTAATATTTTTCTTTATATTTATTGACACTTTGCCCCCTCTGAATTGGCGATAAACACACCGCTGCGGCCGTAATGATCGAAACACAGCTATCGATCAGTTAATGATTCTGAATAGGGGAAGTCGGGCTCTCCATGTATCTTACATGTGTAACTTATGGCGTTGAATTTTTCCGTCTGATTCTACCCTTCCAAGTTTAGCCTACACAAAAGCATGATTGTCATTGATTGATCTAATAGTGGTTAACAATGAAGCCGGCCTTAAAGTACTTACATTATTGTAAGCCGAAATTAGGTACGTTATCTCAAAATGAATATAAGAACACCTTGTAGTTTACCGGGAAAATGGGAATCAGTTGGAAAATTAATGTTGTCGGTCTGTTGCCATGGTAACTCACTTGGTTAGAGCAGCAGCACAGAAAGATAAGTTCCGTGGTTCAAATTCCGGCTATGCCATTCAATTCTTCAGTCTGATTTCACCTTGTCATCTACAGCTTACACACGGCATGTGTCGAAGAACAATTGATTACCAATACTGCCAGTGTTTCTCAATGTTTGGGGAACTGTGCAGCATTTAACACTTTAAAGGCAAGCTCGTGAATCTCAAAAGTACAAGAAAATTAGCAACCCTGACATCATAGATCTAACCTACAATCTGAGATGTCAATACTTCTTCTGGCTTTCGGTTGCTGGTTACATTAAAGAATGGCTTATCTAAAACTGATGAAGATTTCTTCCTTAAAAATTAACAAAATTCCAAATTTCTAGCTAAGCTTACTGCCTTACTAAGAATAATGCATATGCATAAAATGCATTCATACCCCAATGTTTTGTGGAAAAAGTAGCAGTGATTTTCCAAAAGTGATCCTTTTGAATTTTTCTTAACCAAATATTTTAAAATATATAATGTTTTAAATATTCCGAACCTGAATTTGAAATATCCAATAGCTTAATATTGAATGGAATGTTGATGCTTACGCATTGTTCTTAGCAAATCATAATTTCCTTTTTGTGTTTATCTCTGACCAGGGAATGTACTACTCCATTTCACATATTCAGTTAATGTTCGCATCCCCTCATCCCAGTTCGAGAGCGGCGGTGACGCAGCATTATGTTTATAACTCTGAATGCAAAGAAGGACGCTGTTTGGAAAATGTGATATGTCTGAATGGCCTTCCATAAAAACTGCTTTCATTAGAGTAGCTAATGGTATATTTTGTTCCTCAGATCCACATTTACTATTAATACAAAGATGCACTGTAAATAATGAAAATATCAAATAATGCGTGTGGTATAAAGCGTGTAGCTTGTTGAGGTATAGGGCTCAAACTTGCATTAGACTCCAGGTTTTATGAATAATTGTTTATTCTGAAGTATAATTTTGTATCGTAAATTAAATTCATTAGCTGTTGATTAAACTTTGTGTAGAGGAACATTGCTTATTGGATAATAGGAACTTACATAGTATTGTTACTTTCAAAGTTACCTCGTAATTACACTGGACGACAGAAGATATGGTTGCGAACCTACGCAACGTGATCATTGCTTTTGTTGTATATTTTTCAACATTTATCGGCTTCCCAAATTGAAACTGTACACGAAAGGGATTTTGTCTTAATTGCTATTTTCCGCATAAGAGGAAAACTCAGTATTGGAAAATTTAGGTTATTAATTCGTATTTAGTACACGGGCTTAAATCGTTGTGCAAACAATAAATTCGTAATAGAATGGAAAATTTCGTTTAGCGTAAACTGATTTTCTAAAAATTTAAAACGAAAATACATGCGACTGCCCTAACAAGACACGGCGATGGCTCCCCTTTACAAGTGTGTCAGTCGAATAGCTCTGCAAATAAATACATTAACACGAATTCTAGGACATCAGAAGATAAAGTCATTCATGAGCTATTCCAATTATAGGGATTAAAGCAGACCCTTCTCCGCATAATTCAATGGGGTAATGCAAATTCATTCGAAAATCGGCGCATAGATGACACTTAATTCCAACATGTGAACGCTGTTCGTCCGCCAAGTGAATATCAGCGGTTGGTTAGAATCATGTGTATGCGTAATCATGTCAGAGGTTGTGATAACAAGCACATACTCACTCAACCACTGACTCTTAAACTTAAACGATATATACAGGGTACCCGGCGTATACTTTTAACATTACAAACTTTTATAATTTTAGTTGTATCAGATACAGATAAAACATTTGACATATGATTAGAATGTCTCTTGCCATTTATGAGTGCAACAATGACAGTGACAACAATGATCACATTATTAGGTTAGATTAGAATGTATAAAGATGGCAACGTGGACACCATACCATAAGGTATCTGTGTTCTTGAACTGGCTGAAACAATATCTGTGAAGTGTGTACGTTGAAAGTTTCGCTGTGAACTTAATCTGAGAGCCAGTTACAAGAAACTGGTAGTCCCATATCTACACGTGGAAAGCATAAAAACGGAATGCTTCTGCTGAAAATGTGGAAAAGATTCTTACCGCCTTCGTAACAAGTCCAAAGAAATCAATTCAACACGCCAGTGTAGAATTCGCCAATCCTCGGTCTACGGCTCATGTTGTAGTCCACAAAATTTACGGCTACGGACTACAAGATTCAGTTACGCCAGCGAATCTATCCCCAGGACAAAAAAAACGGAAGATGTTCGCCGCAGACGTTTTGGATAACATTGAAGAGAACGGTGCTTTCTTGGACAAAGCGTGCTTCTCTGATGAAGCACTTTTCCATGTGAATAGGAAAGTTAACAGACACATTATCCTCGTATCTGGAGTAGTGAAAATTCTAGTGAGATTCTTGAGGTCGAAAGAGACTCGCCAAAATTAAATGTGTGGTGTGCACTAATGAAAACTGTCTGTCCCATTTCATAATGCTTACGTAGGAGCAAACATCGTCGTGACGGCCAAGGTTAAATCCATGGCGAAAATTTCGTTGTACGCGCTTCACAGATTTTGTTTCAACCAGTTCAAGAACATGAAAACTCTGCTGTGGTGTCCACATCCCATCTTTGCGCATTATGATTTACCACTGTCATCTGACATACACTTGGCAAGATGGCGCCGATGTTGGTGTGGTGACGCGAGCGGTCAGTCAAGTTTTAAAGGAAAATAGTGGTAAAGATACTCAATCAAAAGCAATATCCGTAATTGACAATAACCAAATAACTACTGTGAATGAAGATGGTGAAGAGAAACAAGTGGGCTAGTTCAAAAGTTCAGGTGAATCGGAAATGGCTGCTTCGTCATCGTGAGTGAAAAGATAGCACTGCTTCAAATGGTGATCTCGTTATTAAGCAAAGATTTAATTAAGGCCCAAAATGAGATGAATACGTTGAAGGAAGAACATTAAGTGACGAGATATAAAATAAACAATGAAAACAGGAATCAAAGCTATTCTGCAGTAATAGAGAAACGATCTAAGGGATCTGAACTGGCAGAACACAACGTTACAAACATCGTAAAATGAAACAGGTTTGAAATTCTGGACGAAGTGGATGATGGAGATGCCCAAGTGTTTCAAAATACAGCCTGTAGACATTCTTTTGACTAAACGACTCATGAAGGGAAGAAGGCAAATGTGCTGGTAGCTGGAGATTCTTTGCTAAAATTCGCAGGTGAAACTTACAAAGAAAATTGATACAAGGTATGCTGTTTTCCTGGTATTAAGTGACGGCTTCAGCATCAAGTGGAGAAGATGAATTTGCGGCAATCAAATCCTGATGTGGTAATGCTTCATTCCAGAACTAACTACTTTAGACGTGTGTTATGCCCCAGCAAATAATGGAAAATACTATGGACTTAATAAATTTGATTAGAGGTCAGTCTAGAGACTCTAAAATCATAGCAAGTGTGCTTAGACGTAATGTAAACAGGAAGCATATAAGGGATTTAAATCAGGAACTGCATTGGAACTCTTGTTTAACAGACTGTGTGGTTGTGAATACAAACATTTGGGTAAAAGATGGGGATTTTGGCAGGGACAGGATTCACGTAAATGCAAAGGGTTTATTCAAGTTTGGGAAGTTATTAAACACTGTTATATCTCATCTTAGAAGAAAAACGAGTAAAACTAGAGGTGGATGCTTTCCCATTACAAACTAGCAGTTCTGTTGTGCATCTAGATACTAGTCCCAAAACAAACATTTAAGATTAGCACTCCTCCGGCCAAAACAAGTAATACTGCCAATTGAACCTACTCAAACGGCAAAGGAAAACGTTTAAACTGTAAAAAATTTCACAAAAATATTCAAAGTATAAGTAGCAAAAAGCGTAACATTGAAGTGCTATTAAATTCTAATTTAAAAGTTTTAAATGCAATATGCTTGAAAGAACATTGGTTGGAGGAACATAACATAAATCAGTTTACTTTACATAATTACGTGTTTGTCATTTTTATTGTAGGAAAATTAAAAAAAAGGGAGGGTCGTAAAATATATGCGTAAAATATACTATTAACTTCAAAGAAGTGTAACTACCTAAATCAGGAAGAAGACTTTGAGGCCAGTATTTGTGAGCTTAAAGCAGTTCTAATCTGTGTATTTAGAAATCCAACACAAAATATTGCAGTTTGCTTACAAAGCTTAGGAACTATTTTAGATTTCTATAGACAGTCAAAAAAGATATACCTAGTAATAGAAGGAGATAGGAATATAAACTACCTAACTGAAAATCCATGTAAAAGTTAACTTCAAAACCTTTTAATAATGTATGGTATGAAAAATATAGTTAGAGTAGCTTAGAGTAGCAACTAAAGGCACTAGCCATAGTTGTGCTGCAATTGTATTGGGTTATATTAAACACAGAGAAGTGGTTGTATGAAATTCAGGTATTTCACTCAAATCATTATGCTCATATCTGCAGTTAGCTGTTCAAATAGAAGTTCCTCTCCACAACAAAGGAAACACAAAGTTTTTATAAGTGTTAGGCTTTAAAATGGTACAAATTTGAATTATCTAAGTTTTTTTATTAGGCAAAGAAATGTGAGAAAATGTGTATATGATGAAATAACTAAATGAAGCAGTAAATACGTTCTTGGATATATTTACTTTTTACTTTGAAGCAGGAGTACCAGTAGTCAAAATTCAGACAAATAAATAAAATAATGTGTCTCAACCGGGATATGAAAATCAGCGGAAACATTAAGATAGTGTCACAAGAATTTAGACCTACCTTCTAAAATATAAAAAAGTATATAATAAGGTAATTAATGAAGCATAAAGGTTACACAATGATAGTACAATCAACGGAGCAGTTAATAAATCTAAGTCGTTCTGGGAAGTAATCAGGGACGAAATTAAAACACAGACAACTTTAATAAGTAACTTTTGTATCAAAATTGATGGACAAAACTTGAGTAATCCTAAATATATATTCGAATCATTTAACAGGTTTTACACAAGTGTTGCTGAAGAGCTGCTAAAAGAATTCATAGGTGAGATTGGATAAATTAAACCTAAAATATAATGAAAATACTCTTTTTAATACCAGGAAATCAAAACTGTAATACAAAATTAAACAAAAACCAAGCAGGAATTGATGGATATTCAAATTATGTTGTTAAAAAAATATACCTATCTCGTTTCTAATAGAGCCGTTGTTGACAAATCTTTCACTACCCAGAAGACTATTCTCAAGCGGGCTAAGAGAAGCAAAAGCGAAACCTATCTACAAGTAAGGTAGCAAGGATGTGGTTGGGAATTACAGACCGATTTCGGTAATATCCACCTTTGCAAAACTTTTTGAACAAATATGGGAAAGCAGATTAATAAACTTTCTAAATAGGTTCCAAATAACAGACCTCAATCAAAATGGTTTTAGGAAATACAAATCAATTAATTCTGCAATAATAAATTATATTGAACAGTTTATGGTTCACTAGATAATAAGCCATTAGGACTACGTTTATTCTTAGACCTAAAGAAAGCGTTCGACATAGTAAATCATTCGTTACTACTTGAGAAATTATCTGCATTTGGCATAAGAGGGTTGTCGTTAAACTGGTTTAAGTAATATCTTGAAAATTCAAAGCAATATAAAGGGTATTTTATAGTAAAACCAATGAAATTAAATAAAGAATTGTCTGATTTTAAAAATATAGATATATTGGGCCTCAAGGATCTGTTCTCGGGCCACTGTTATTTATACTCTACATGTATGATTTAGTTGACAATGGGAATAGCATGATGAAGGTGTATATAGCCCAATTTGCGGATGACACGAGGATTTTTATAATGGGCGCAAATGATAATAATAGTAGTCATCATATAATTATGCAACATTAAAGAGTAGGTATATTAAAACTGTTTAATACAAACCTGTTACTTTTAAGTAAAAAGAAAACAGCGGCTCTAAGCTTCAATAATAGACAATCTTCTTTTTCTTTTAGGGATTAAACCAGTGTTCTTTCGTCCCGTTCGTTAATAAACTTAATAAGAATATTATATATCCAAAAATTAACCGGGCCAGGACGAGATAAAGTATGTAAAAACCAATAAGTTTTTGGGTTTGTTATTATATGAAAATTTAAGTAGAGAAATGCATATAGACGGTTGACTAAAAGACTCGGTAAGATGTGCTTCTTAGTAAGGTCAGTCAAATTTAAGTCCAGTGTAAATATTCTTAGGGTACTTTATTTTGCATAAATTCATAATCTAGTAGTAGTTCTAAAACAACATTAAGGTCTTCAGGATGCAAAAGAAAGTAATAAGAATTATGGTTGATATCTCTAATAAAACTAGCTGCAAGGCACACTTTAAAAAATGTAACATTTTGCCTCTAACATGCATGTTTATATATGAAACACTTAACTATACAAAAGATAACTTCAATTCCTTTAAAAAAAATCTGGTTCATTCACACATCATTAGAGCAAAAAGCAACTTATTTGTAAATTCATACAGAACGAAACTCTATGAAAATGTCTTCACATATTCTGGTCTACACTTTTATAACAAACTGTCCTAATATATAGGGGATATTGAATCCCAACATAATCAAAAAGTTTTTATTTAATTGCATAATGTACAAGAGCTTTTGTAGTATAGATGAATTCCTACATCATGAAGTAATGTAAAATGTTCATTTGTAAATGATTGTCTTTATAACTTAAATCTGTATAGTCTTTGATGTATCTTGTTATTATTTTCCTTTGTATTTTAAATTTTCACAGAATCTTATATCTCCGCATTTATAATCATTTGTGTATCTTGGTATATTTTATTTGTATTTTGAATTGACGTGTCCTACAATACTTAATAAGGGATTGCCCAGTAGCTCAGTCGGTGGAGCAGCTGCCTGCTGTGCGAGGGGTCCCGGGTTCGATTCCCGTCTGGAGGGTGGGAATTTTTCTCTAGCCAAGATCAATCCCTATCCATGAGAATGAGAGTGTGAATGTTTGTATGATCTATTGATTAAAAACCAAATGTGCAACAAACCCCCGACAATTGTTACACGAGTTAACACCATTGCCAATAGGTAATCAGTTCCAAAGGAAAGGGCGCCGATAAGACCAATGCAGTTAAAGGCGGGGTATAAATGAAACTAAAAATAATAATACTTAATAATGTGATCATTGTTGTCATTGTCAGTGTTGCAATCATAAATGGCAGAGACCTGCCAATCATATATCAATTTTTTTTATCTGGATCTGATACAACTACAGTTATAAAAAGTTTATAATGCCAAACGTATAGGGGACGCACGCACACAATATTGAAACGAAAAGCATGGATAAAGTGTTCGTTAGGCAGGTGTAAAGAATGGGAAACATTTGACAACTCAAGATACCAGCGTTATATGAAATATGTAGATAGTTACTACCACTATTTTCTAAATCACTAAGAGAAGTTCATAAAATTGGAGAACTCCGCCTATAGTAACCCCCGAAAATCTATTAGTGAGTAATACAACATTTGTGCTTTTGTTATGTTCATGTAATATGATTTAGAATATTTATACTAGTGCTTGTAAATAACACATTTAACTACTGTGCCATATTTTTTTACGCAATTATTTTCAAATTATTACAGTTCAATGGGCAATATATACCTCTCGTTTTTATACTTTACCTGAGAAGACCGTAACTATTTACACAATATTTGCAGATTATTCAGATTGAGTGTTTCTCTCCAAAGTGCTTTGTAAGTGATTTCGAAAAAGGAGGTCATTCTACAGCTGTTTAGCCAGATATGAAACCCCGCAGGTGGCGATTTAAAATTTCAAAAATCTGGTGGCGTAATATCCAACATCTTGAATTAGCTATGGAATATTAGAATAATATTGGTGTAGGATAGAAATTTGAGCTTCTCTATTAGAACCTGAGGATGTTGGCAAACTTTTTGGAATTGAGTTATCAAAACGATCACAAGATGAACGGCTGGTAACATTTTCAGACTGTTTCTTTGATAACTATTTATATATTGTAACGACCCTTAGTAGAATTCGCTTCGGAAAGACAGATCAGCGAAGTGTTGTTTCCGTTACTCGGTTTGTTCCAATTACGTCACTTGGTGAAATCTGATGCAACTTCCCGGTTTTGAATCTAGTCCCACGAAAGATCGTTATAATGTTAGATGATGCTACTTCCCTCCTTATACATGACACGACATGATCGAGCATAAGGTCCCACAGAAGCAAAATAATTTAATTATGCCACTGTCTCACGCACACACATATATAGAGAGATATTATATAATTATATATATATATATATATATATATATATATATATATATATGTATGTGTGTGCATGTGTTAACAATCGAGGTCTAGTTTACGTTTTCCGAGTTTAATAAGAAGAAACGTATAAGGGAAAATAACATATAATATTTGCATGACAAATTAAATTAAATATTTTATTGTCTAAGCTTATTATAGCACAAATTCCAGTATTATTTTATTACAAAACTTTTTATAAACAGTGCAGAACAATATGTATCACGGTGCTACGGAGGATATACCATCTCCTTACTCGTAATGAAATTCCAACCTCAGATGTGGTTTGCTCGTAAACATCTCACTCGTAAAAGAACGTATTACTTCTTTAGCAGTACCGCAAAAACTATTTTCTTGTTACATGTCGTATATTCACTGGCTATTTTTAAATTGCTACACATATATTTTTTTCTGAAAGTACGTATTTTGTGCCCTTCTCTTGCTGAAGAAAACAGTACTGATACAAAAACGTCTGATGGGCTACGAATTTCTATATACACTATTTTGCAAACTATCCTTACAAAGCTTATTCATCTGTCTACGTCATGTTATTTGAGATACGTCTATACAGAAGTGGTATAATTATACGTTTAGTTGTGGGTACAAAGGCAATATAGTGGGCTGAAGTGATAGTCAAATCTTTAAAAATAGGACCGTTATGGATCTTCGAAATTGCACTCTTTACATAATAATGAGAAAGAAAAGAAAAGAAAAAACAATTGCGACATACACTTCTTGAAATGAAATATTCACAAATGAAAAGAAATGATAAAGTATATCTCGCAGATGGTTAATGCCACTAACATTAATTTGACTTAAATTGTGCGTTTAAAATAAATGCACATTATGTATGCAGTAAACCTTTGTCTATCTCTTATGGTTTAAGAGTTGTATAAAATTATACAAAATTCTTTCAGATGAAGAGGTGATACCGCAATTATGACGGGATATATAAAGAATTAAATACAGAAATGATAGTAACTGCAATAAATCATTTCCATTTATTAAATCATTGTGTAAGGTAATAACAACCTTGAGATGAAAGATTTATCCTAAAAAAGAAGGTAATTAGGAGGCCATGTTAACAAAGCCATTAGCGACAGCCAAATACGGAAAGTATTAGCGTTTCCTGGAAGGCAATTGTATTGTAGTTCAAGACGTGTGCGAATAAGTACGTAGGCCAATTTTGAAAAAGAGAAGTAAAAGGTATTTCTGGGATTTTAGCCAGACCTCCTAGTAACAAGGTAATAAACTAGCATGAAGAGAGTTTAAGTATTGGCCCGGATGTGAAATAACGTTGGTAGGAGTAGTAATAAAGTGGGCGGAGCTTAAGTAATAAAGGCATGTAATTCTGAATCAGAGAGCTACTTTGGTACCGGGTAATGATAGACATTCGTCTGGATATCACCCTGGATACTTGTGACGACTCGTGATGTAAGAGTGAGGGATCGTGGAGTATTGTGAGGGATCTTTCCTGTAAGGTTTTTAGCGACTCACGGCAAGTTACGCTTCTAATTTCTTTTATTGCGGAAATACTTATTTCAAACCGTAAACTTGCTACCACAGAAGTTAGCAGGTATAATAAGTTAATTGTTATAGTTTCGAGTGCTACGATTCATAATTGCTTCATTCTTTATCTTCAAACGGTCGACAACGCGCTTCAAAAGCCCAAGTATTAGATCACATTGAATTTCACATTCAATTTACACGTTTGTTGTCCTTCCACAATACATCCACGCATATCCTGAGAAAGAACTCATAGCTCTACCACTGGAGCAGCTGGCGCACGCGACAAAAGAACGAGCCACGAGATAACAAGGACAATCTCAGAAGCAGGTAAAGCATATATGGCTTCAAAATTGCCGACCTTCGCTCCCATATCCGAGGTCTTAATAGGTTAATAACGCAGCTCCTCATCCCAGGAAAATATCTTAGTTATCATTCTAACTCCGGCCGTGAAACCAGATACTTATCTTCATAGACTATTCGTAAAAAATACAAGATATATATTTTATGTCTTGCAAGTATCTTAAACGGGTGATTTGCTTGGGCTTCCAGCCTGATATACATTTATTGATTCATCTATTCGTCTTCAGGAACACTTCGAAACGTCGGTTTCAAATCAATTCCAGCCGTTGTCTGGCTGGAATCCCGAGAAAATCTTGCTATTTGGTGCGTTAATCAAAATTCTTTGAACCATGTGAAGGATAGTTTTGGGTGAGGAATTTTCTTGAAAATTTTCGTGTCGCATCCTTAGAAAATGCCGAACTTCAATTTTGATATTACTCCGAATATTATTTCATTTTTGAGTTAAACAGTTAACAGAAAGATACTCGAGGACCAATATTTATTTTGCATTCCGTGAATTTCAAAACGTGTATTTTCGGTGAAACCTCAATATATAATTTCTGGGAGGAATGCAACGCTTTCGTTTCTTCGTGCAGGTAAGCAATAGAATGCCGAAAAATGTAGTTCTCCTTAAAACACACACTTTATGTAAACTGTAATTTTTATGGCATTCAGCAGGTTCTGGATGCTCATTCGTTATTAATAATTTGAATTTTTAGACACTTGCAACATGCAGTATTTTGAGAATGGTTAATTCTACGGAAAAAATATTTGACTCAAATTCTGTACATATTTTAATGAGCTATACAGTTTTTCTTGTAGTATGTTGTCAAATAATGGGAAGTACAGCAGATATTCATAGAGAATTTAAGACATAATGTTATTTCTCATGTGAGTATATTAAATACCGAAATTTAATAAGAATTGTTAGAGCTTTTTTTTGGATAAAGAACACTTACGCTTAAATGGTGGTATGGGATGGGGATTTCCTTGAAAACCTTCGTGTTGCATCCTTGGAACATGCAAACTTAAATACCAAGTTTGGTACTTAACTGAGTTCATTTATGAGTTACTCGTATTCAGTTCATAGACGAACACACACACACACACACACACACACACACACACATGCACGAGCGAACTTTTTAAGAAATTGTTTTTTTTGGGGGGAGGGGTTCAGAGGATCCTAAAACGTGCATTTCCGGCGAAATATTAATATATTATTTTTAAATGAAGTACAATACTTCCTGTTATTTAGTATAGATTTATGGATAAATGGGTAGACAGATTGAAAAGGTAGAATCAGACCAATGAAAAATTCAATGCCATAGACGGGATTTGACCACTGAAGTACCATGGCAACATGCCGACAGGACCTTAAATACTTCAGCTGACTCGCATCAGTCTCTGATTCTACCTTTTCCAACCTTGTCCTACACACATGTCAGTATGGAAGAACAATAAATTCAAGGTAGATGATGTACATGCCTGTAATTCTCTATATTAGCAATTCATCAATGGTAAAATGTGTCCTGATATTAATGAACGTTAATTGCCAGTAAACGAGAAGTATGAAATACTGCTGCGCTACATGCATTAGAAACGGAGTGCCGTTATCTTAAAAGTTGATGGTTTTCATACGTTAGTATTTGTCACCGCCGACACTGCTGTTCGAATGTGGGAGTGCACTAATATTAACTTAGGTTATCTTGAGCAATTGGGGATGTTATATGTGACATTGCCAGCTGAACAAACAGATAGCTCTCAGACAAACGAGTCCCATAATAGCATGAGATAACCCTCTTGGTTCCAGATCATCATCCCTGTAAGGAAATTCCTTCTGCTTTCACCGCTAGCATTAAATTGATGTGTCTAATAGAAATAAGCAGAATCATACTGCAGCTTGAAATATACTTAAATTTCAATGAAATAAAATTTAATAAAGGATACATCCTACAGATACTGATAAAAAAATTTTCAAGCAAAGAAAAATCTTCAGGAAGTCCCTTAAAATAATGTATGTATAGAATTTGAAGCTCAATGTTTACTAAGCAACTAGTTCCTCATGTTACCAGGTATTTATAATATTTTGATAACAAACACTCAAATTTATAGTTTAATTCCTTGAATACTTTATTCTTTATTGTAAATTTTACATTGAATGAAAATGGGCACTGAAATAATATAACTGGAAGTTATTTTCTGGCTGTTTTGCCGTGGTCTGCTGGAAATAGATGTTCCAGAAGACGTTTCGTCTACAAGCTTCTCCTAGAAGACTTCGACAACGCCACTGAAGATGCCTACCGTAGTTGTAGACGAAACGTCTGAAACATCTATCTCCAGCAGACCACGGAAAAACAGCCCGGAAATAACTTCCAGTTATTCTGACTCCGGCCGTGAAAGCCTACGTTCTCTCACTGGAAAAATAATAAGGAAATAAATAACTTTTTAAGTGTTGAGAGATGACTTTAGGTTTTAAAAGCGCAATCCTGTGTTTGCTGGTACTTAACTAATTTCAGCGTCTGCAGCATTGCATACTGAATGTATTACTGAATTAAATTACTGCACAATATCTATACTTTTCAGAAATTTATTAAATGCTCAAACTTTGATCTCCTTGAGATGAATCCAAAGAGTATTGTAATAAACCAAACAAAAATATAAAAGTATTAAACAAATTGCATGCACCTGAAGTAGTCAAATTGCATATTATTCGAAGGCTGGTAAAGCGATGACGAAATATTTTGAATTTTGAGATTACTTTTACACAGGGAAACGAACCAGTTAGTTATTTATTTCCAGCATAGTTTGAATATACCACCACCACCTTCAAAAATTCATAAGAAAATTATGAAACACAAATAATTTTTTATTCAGATATTATCACTTATATGGTGAAGAATTAACACCTTACTATTCACCGATAGAGAGAGAGAGAGTGAGGAAATAAGTTGAGGTATTTCTTGTCCTATCTAATCGACACTCAAGATGACAGGTTCAATATTTCATCGATCAGTACCTGTGTGAGTCGCATCTGTTATTGCTCAGACTTCTCACAGTATTGCCTAAAACACAATTTGGATTTAGAAAATTTCACTACTGCCCAAAAAGCTACACAACATCATAAACGAAATACTGAACACTTATGAAAACAAGAAAATTTTGTATAGGTGTATTTCTTGACACTGAAAAAGCATTCGATAAAGTTTGGCAAGATGGACTTCTGTTCAATATTAAAAAATAACTTCCTGACGCATACTATCTTCTTATGAGTATCCTATCTCTAGAAAAGAACAGAATCTGTAATCTATGCAGATACAGTCTTCATCAGACCTATCAATGCAGGAGTACCTCAGGGGAGCATACTGGGACTTTTTCTATATTTAATATACACTCATGATTTACCCAAACTGATCATCTATGCATAACCCAATTTACAGACGGTGGTGTAGCTAGTATGTGCAGAGGCGACACAGATGAACACGTTACAACAAATATACAGTATCATCTAATTGAAATAGAGTTATAGAACAAAAAGTGTAAAACTACTATGAACAAAGCAAGTCATCTGATGTTACTTTCACTTATCTTAGGAAAGAACATGCTCATCCTGTATTCTTGAAAACAGTCAAACCACAAAAATTTGATATGTTACATTCACATGACACTTTCTGTACTATTGTACGAACTATTTTTACAAACGCTTATTCTCCATATGCTCCATGTTAATCGAGATATCGAGATGTCAATCTTATTGCTAATTTTATTGTAGATGTAAGGGGAATTGGTAGGCTTTAAGCGATAGTCAAATATTTTAAGAGCTGGTTGCTATGTGGAGTATTCCATTCTCTTTGCACTACCAGGACCAAAAAAAATGAATAACGAATTCCCATTTGAGAAAAAGTATAAGTATTGGTAAATTTAAGGGATTAACTAGCAATATCTCGAAAATGGTTCAGTCAACAAAAAAACTGTATAAGACATAAATTGTGTATTTTAACGAGATCTACATTTTTTGTGCAGTAAAGTGTTGTCTTCTCTTATGGTTTACCAGTTATGCAAAAATCGTTCACAATGAACTATACTTTTGGAGACATTTCCAGAAAATTCGAGATATACATTTCATTTGTTATGAAAATATTTTAAACATATGATATTTTAATCAAAACAGTAAGAGTTATTTTTAAAAAAATTAAAATTTTCGAAAAATGTTCCATGTAAAGGGTAATTTAGGGTGGGGGATTATCTTGAAGACCTTCGTGTCGCATCTCTGAAAGATATTGACCTAAATACCAAGTTTGGTGTTTATCCGACAGTTCGTTTCTGAGTTATACTGTTCAAAGACACACAGACAGACAGACAGACAGACACAAAGACATACACACGGACATGTTTCCAAAAAGTTTTTTTTTATTCAGGGGCCTCAAAAGATATATTTCCTGTGAAATCTCGGTATCGAATTTTTTAGTGTAATACAATACTTCCCCTACTTACTATACGTAGTAGAGAAAGTAAAATAGCATACTTAGAAAAGGGAGTATGCATGTGAGTGTGAGTGTGAGTGTGAGTGTGTGTGTGTGTGTGTGTGTGTGTGTGTGAAGCATAGCTCAAAAAGGAAATGTTGGATAAACACCAAACTTGGTATGCATATTCAGCATTATCCGAATGCCTCTTTTTTCTCTGTATGTCCTCCCGTTGTTAGGGCTTACACCTATCAGGAGGTACAAGAGGGTACCTGGGATCAGACGCCTGTCGGGGAGCACGGACTATGGATCGAGAATTCTGCCAGGATGGGTGATCAGCATGAAGCCTGGTATGAGAGTGAGGAAGGATATGATATGAAATGCCGGTAAGAGGAATGAAAGGAAAAGTGATGATAGAGCAATTGGTGGACAGAATGGCGACGTAAACTGGAGAACGCGCCCAGACGCCGCTTTGTCCAGCTCAAATCCCACATGCGGGATTCCCTGGGATTGAGCCCAGGCTGCCTTTGTGAGAGGCGAGTGGTTGAACCACTCGGCCGCCGTGCCACCTCCAAGAATGCGAAAAGATAATTTTCAAGTATATCCTCTCTGTTGCAGACTACGCTTTTACAAGGAACATTTTTGGTTATTTCTTATTTTCTCAAAAATATCTGTCAGGTTTTTTATTAAAATACTGTAGATATTTGTATGGATAAAAATCTGATGTGTTGCACTTACATGGTTTATTTCTGTTCCTCTTCTACAACTATTCTGGTGGCGATCGTTATTTTCCTGTAACGGTAAAATAATCGTTACTTCACCTTAACGATTGCAAGTAGGGATTTACTCGCTAGTTTTTTTATTTTATTTAAGTCACTTGAACTATACAGTCGTATCATGACTACTACATTAGGTTTTTACGTAGATTTGTACTTGTTGATAGGTTTTACAAAACTGAAAACATATTTATATGGAGTTATATTATTAGTATTTCCATGCTGTTTGAAACGGAGCACTGTTACCTCTGTTTTTGAAATAGTGCACAGTCTGTGTTGATGTGTTGAACGGCAAACACCGTTTGATAGTGTTAACACATTAGACGGTGGTTCACGAGACAGAAGATGAGAGTGAGTCAGTGTTGCATGTCGTATGCGTAGTCCGGTGACAACTTGTTGATTTAAATGTGAAATAGAGAATTTGAAATCGTAGTTAGTATACACTGCATGGAGCGTACTATTTGGAGTAGAATGCCACTTACTTTGCCACTGATGTGTTATGACTCTTTTTATATGGATAAGGAAATCCTGATGTGGAGCTTTAACGCCATCTATCAGAGGGTGTCGTGTCGCTTCTTTGCTGCAGCATCGGTGTCCTCGTTGCCAGAAAATCCTATATGTGATGGAATCCAACTGAGCATGATCACTTTGGCAGTGGAGACTCCTTTGTAGCATAATGTGCGTAGTTCTTGAACAAGGGAGTTATACGTTTGGAACTGCTGAAGGCATGCAGTGAGCTGATGGAGTCAGTGTGTATGATATAGGTGTCATTTGGTTTGATCTATAATGTACTGTATTCCATTTCACTAGTTTTTATTCACCATAAATCAGCTGTATTTCTGTTAAAAGGAAGTATCTTTAGCTCAATGGATTTTATGCTCACAAGGTATTGTACCTTAATTACAGTAATTCAATTTCAGATCAACTCAAAGATTGTGGTAATTATTTATTGAGGGGCAGGGCTGTACGGTCATACTTTTTCCGTAGAAATCAAATTTTAGGCAATTATCTAAAAAGTGAAATAATTCCATACGTAACTGGCTTTCGTGCATTTACTCATTTTATAGTTCTTGATTAGAACTATAATGAGGCAAACGTTGAGCTAAAAGGAATTATAAATATGTACTCCATGAGCTGCAACACACGCATAATGTTTCAAAGGAAAATACAGCAATATTGCCAAGCTAATATGGGAATTAAGCATAAAATGCATGTGAAAGAAAAATATTTGTTACATTTTGAGTAAGAGCATAAAAGGACAGTGTATTCGCAGTGTAATTTATTACTTGCATTGCAAAAAATTACTTACCTATTTAATATTTCTGTTAGGAGATGGTGTAACAGAACGGTAGTGCTACGCTGTAATAAGGATCAGTATAATACATAATTTTATTTAGTTAACAGGTTACAGTAATGCAGGTATTTAATCCATGCAGCATCTATTATAATGCAACTGTTACAAACGAACCCTTAAGTTACTTTTTGGCCATCCCTAACTGGAAGTGTTAGCCTGGTTGTCATGGAAACCTCAGCGCTGTCGGAACGTGTGGTGTTTACGTCCCTCTGTACATGGGGCTGTATTTCATCAACCGGAAAACACCGGTTGACACACATGAAATATCTAAACAATAAAGTCCCGTTTGTAGCTAACAATTTAATTCTTGCCTAGTTGTAATGCTTACCACAATATATTCAGGAAACATAATATACTCCCCACTAAATTCAACTTCTAATAAAACAGTGTCAGGAAGAACTGATGAACCTCTTACAGTGCTTGAAATCTGGTAGCGGACAGCGATGCTTGCCATTTTGTGTTGTATCGGATAAGAACGGTTTCCATATACTCTGGTCGAATGCTGTAGAAAAAGTTGGTATCATTAAAAATTATCATGAGGGCTCATCCAATTTAATACTTTCTTTGTTATATAAACACTGTATATTTTAACGTAATTTTACATTTTAAGAATGTATTACTAGTGCTATTTTTAAACCTAACAGTTTATTTTTATACAATTTTATGTCTCAGTTCCGAATCTCGTTTTATACAAAGTGGATTTATTAATATTTTAGAGAAGAATATTACGACTTATTCGTTTCTCTGAATTGAACATCATGGAAGTTTTGTATCATTTAAAAGAATTCAATATTAGTAATGCATCACAAGTACATCTTAAAGGCTATCATAACCTCACTTACACAATATTATGTTTTAAGGAAGCCAGGACAAATTTTGAAGGAATTTCTCCGCTCTAAAAAAAAAGTCTTTCAAGGAAGGTGTTTCATTATTTTAATTTTTACTTTCTCTACCACGTATAGTAAGTAGAGGAAGTATTGCATTCCAACCAAAAATTTGATACCGAGATTTCACCGGAAATACGTGTTTTGAGGCCTCCTGAATCCAAAAAAAAGTATTTTTGGAAACATGTCTGTATGTGTCTGTGTGTCTAATGTGTCTGTCTGTGAACAGCATAGCTCAGAAACGAACAGTCGGATACACACCAAACTTGGTATTTAGGTTCAGTATCTTCTAGAGATGCGACACAAAGGTTTTTAAGAAAATCCCTCCATCCCAGATTACCCTTCACATGCAATATTTTCATTTTCTCAAAAATGGCTCTAACGATTTTGATTAAAATATCATATATTTAAGATACTTTCATGACAAATGAAATGTTTTTGTATCTTGAGGCAGTATTTTATATCACAACACTGTAAATGCCAGAGTGATGTAGTGTAAATTAGCATTATTGTATGATGATTTGAGATGCTTGTTAATTATAAGCATTGTTAGGAAATAAGTTTAAACGGCCTCACTGAAACTGACAATAGGAACGGATAAAAATGAAACGAGGGGGTGAGTTGTTTATTAATTAGAAGAGGAAAAAAATGACGTCAGAGTAGCGCGCTTTTCTTTAGAAATGGAGGGAATATTTTCCCTAGAGCATATGTGTTCGTAATTTTGATTGGATAGAAAAATAGACGCTAATGTTGGCGAGCTTTATTAACCAATAGCAGCTCTGTTATAATGTTTAGGCATATCGGGGTGAGCGAGTATAAATTCTGAAGCCAAAGACAGGTAACGCGCAGTTCAACAGAATCATTCACGAGTTACACGTCGCGCAGTTCTAAGAAATATCTCTCACAAGTTACACGTCAAGGATCTATGGAAGCATTCACGAAGTACACGTTACGCAATTCTACAGAATCTCTCGCATCGTAAAGTTAGTTACAAATGTGAAATACGCGAATTAATAATGCGCGGCAAATAAGTGATTATAGTTACATTCAAAAATATAACAGTTTCAGTCGGGCGTGTATCAAGAGTAAATATGTAAAATTAATAATGTGTGACGGCAATTAAAAGTGTAAAAACAAATTCTTTTATCAGTGTTATCTTTTAGTAACAACTCCTTTCCGTTTACACACCCTGTTCAAGGGAATTGCTCGACTGAGTAATAATAGCTAGCCGGAGAACAAAGAACCAAAAATTCAAAATAGTAAAAAAATAACAGGCGCTCAGAAAATAAGATAACACGAACGATACCGCGACAATCTTGAAATTTCTGGGAATGTCTTCAAAAGTATTCTTCATTGTGAACGACGTTTGCATAACTGGTAAACCATAAGAGATACACACAATTTTCCTACACAAAAAATGTAGATCGCCTTAAAATCACAATTTATGTCATATGCAATTTTTTTGTTGAGTGAACCATTTTCAAGATATTGCTTATTATTCCTTTAAATTTTCCAATGCTTATACTTTTTCTCAAGTGGGAATTCGTTATTCATTTTGTTTGTCTTGGTAATGCAAAGGAGAATGGAATACTCCACATAGTAACCAGCTCTTAAAGTATTTGACTATCGCTTAAAACCTACCATATTTCCCTTGCATCTACAAGAAAGTTAGCAATAAGATTAACCTCTTATTCCGTTTCCTTCTCACTTTTCAGGTACGTTTCTAGGTTTCGTGGTGTGTAGCGGTGTCAAGACAGATGGCGCGGATGCTTGCTCAATACAGAGTATTCCCCTTGGACACCAGAGGGCTGCTTGGTTGACCAGTCGTTTATCACTAACATCTTGATATCTAGATTAACATGAAGCATATGGAGAAAAGGGTTTGTAAAACTAGTTTGTACAAGGGTATAGAAAGTCATGTGAGTGTAACACATAAGATTTTTTCAAGAATAACTCCAAGCACTTTATTATGATTATATAACTTGGGAGCAAAAAACCGATAAATTCTTTGATTGTGCAGTGTATTTTAATCCATAATGTCACCATATTTGTCTAACACTGGCTTCCACAAAGCTCTTATCACAAGAAAATTCCAAAAAACCCTATATGAACCAATGAGCAATGTTACACTCGATGTGAAAAAAGGAGAGGTCAAAAATAACCTCTCCAAATAAATTCAACTTGATTCTTGTAGACGTGGCTAGAGTCCAGAGTATTACAATGCAGCGCTTTTATATCACGATACGGCCACCGCTAGGCGGCTCTCGCGCGCCGGCGCCGCAGCTCCGACTCCCGCCGAAACAGTTATAATATCACCGCACGTTCTCACAGTTACAGTTACAATGATAATAAGCACATATATTATCATAAGATATGTTGTAAATGTTGTTCTCTATCTGTATTTTTATAGCATCTTCTCAGAAAATGTTCATTCACACTAGAGAGTTCAATATCCGAAAGTGAATGAATTTCCCACCTGATGTTTTCTTTTAGTTCATACAATGTATGGGGTTTGTTGCATACACTTAAATTTTCAAGTTTCATCATAAATAAAAATCACATGTATTCAAATCAGAAGATCATGAGGGCCATAATTCTTTACTAAGTACCCTACCTTCAACAATTACCAATTAAATTGAATGAATATGTGCGGTAGCAAAGTTTTGTTGGAAAGATCCAGACTGATATTCAACGTTGGTTAACTGTTAAAAAATGGTGTGAATAAGTCATTTCTGTACTATCTGCTCAAAAAAATATAGGTCTTAATATTCTATGTGTATTTTACTGTACACGAATCTTCGCGTCATGCAAGGAAACCTCGTGTGTAAAATCGGGTTTATCTGTGCTCCAATATCTGTTACTTTGCGACGAAATATAACAATATAAATGGAACCATGCTTCGTATGAGAAGAATATTAAGTGTGGCTCAATTACTCTATCATTTCGCAAAATCCGGTTACATACATTTACCCGACTCTGCTGATACCATGAAAAATAAGGTATATGCAGCAAACCTCCATAAATTGTAAGAACTAAAAGAGAACACCAGGAGAAATTCACTCAATTTCGACACTGAACTTTTCTGAGAAGATGCCAGAAATGTGTGGATAGAGGACAACATTTCCAAATGTCTTATGCCAAAGTATGTGCAACCATAAATAGAGAACGTGAGACTGTTGAGGGAATAATATAACTCTTTCGGAGGGATCCTGAGCTGCGTGAACCGGTGCACGAACAACCGCGCGGTGGCCACAGTTTGAAGGAAGAACACTGTATAAGCGACTTAACCTTGTGGAGGGATAGTTGAGTAAGAAATGAGTTACCTGCAACGTTGGAATGCATCGCAGCCATAATATTTACGTCAAATGTGTTTTCATTATTAGACATTCAAACGAGATATAAAATTATTACCATGCAAAGGTTGCCGCTAAGAGGATATTACTTCGATCTACCATTAGATAAATGAACTATTATCGCCAGCCTTATTAATGCTAATCATTATTATTGACTCAACGCTAATAAACTCGAAAGAGCATACATATTGGTTGTGTTACTCCCAACTCATTGTTTGGGAAGACACAAGCAACTTGCCACTCAACGTTTTTGTATTATGGAATAGGGGAGGTAGAAAGGAGATACAGGGCGGAACGAAATATGTCAGTACGAAACAAAATCCTCTCATTCCCATATGGGCAACTTTTTCTGCTCCCGAGTGTAATTTATTATAAACAAATCACCAGTCCTCTTTAATCTCACTGCATTTAATACAACTGGAAGTCCATATAATAAGGGATAAAGTAGCACTTCTTATAGCATGACATTGATTTCAAAGAACCTTTGGATAAGGTTATCACCTTCCGAGTATTTTTCGCTTTTACTGATTGGCTTACTTCGATACAGTATCCATGTAATATACTGATAATCAACAATTTGCTTTTTGCATGCATTTCTCGCATGGCGCATGGCAAACAAAAATGCACTTGTGATACAAAAAGAAGAGCGTTGTCCCTACATCTTATAACAAAGTCGGTTATCTAATCTGAAACCTTTGCTTGGATTATTTGTCTTTATTGTACAGCTGATAAAAGAATGAACTAGTGTGCTAACTACAAGTTGTTAATGAGTAGACAGAGTACAATACTTTTCACACAATACTTTTCTTTTTCTAGAAACACACGGAAAATAATGTAGTCCTTATCTCAGCTATATTTACAGATCATCGTCTTATGGTTTTGTTGTGTATTCCCAAACTCTCGATTTTTATCAGCTAGCACACAAATCAGAATTTATGAAACATCCTTTCTTTTATACAGGATGAGGTAAAGTGTATCGACAAACTTCAGTGGGCGATTCCTGCCTGGAAATGGAGCACAAGATTTCATATTACCTTGTGTCTGGAAATGCAGTTTCCATGGTAGATGACACTGAAGAACGATATCAAATAAAGAGCCCTGGCACATAGTACATGGCCTGAATCCCATCCATGCCACAACAGATGTTCAAGGTGGCCTCCATGGGATGCAATGCACTCGTTTACATGTTCATCATGGATTGCCTCACTCGTTCGAATATTCCGGGCTGTGTCCGAATATCGTCAAAGGCTACGTGGACAAGCTGTTGAAGGGTGAACATTAGGAATTGGCTCACCGTACACAGTTCTTTTCAGATGCCCCCACAGGCATCAGGGAGTTTAAGTTCGGTGATCGAGAAGACCATGCAACAGCACCTCCACGTCCTAACCTATGTCTGGGATCACAACAGCTGTTCAAAGTGGCCTCCATGGGATGCAATGCACGCGTTTACACGTCGCATCATGGATCTCATCATTCTTTCAAATGTTCGGGTTGTGTCCAAATATCGTCACAAGCTACGTGGACACGCTGTTGAAGGGTCTGAATATCAGGAACAGGCTCATCGTACACAATGCTTTTCAGATGCCCCAAAAAGTAAAAATTCAGGCGGGTTTAGTCCGGTGATCGAGCAGACTATGCAACAGGACCTCCACGTTCTAACCAACGTCTGGGGAAGACGACGAGGCGTCGCAAACATTAATGTCGAAGTGGGCTGGAGCTCCATCGCGCTGCAGCCACATTGTCTGTCGTATTGCCAGCAATGGAGTCAAAGTGTTTTGCGAGAAGTCCAGATACGTTTCTCCGTTCAGACGATGTGGAAGAAAAACTGGCCCAAGTAGGCGGTCGCCAATAATCCCTGCCCAAACATTGAGGCTGAACCGTTGCTGATGAGACGTTTCTACCATTCCGTGAGGATTTTCTATAGCCCAGATGACTATTATGCAGGCTAATGATGCCATCTCTACCAAAGGTCACTCCGTCGGTGAAGAGGACTGAAGACAGAAATCCCATAATGTTGATGGCCTGTTGCAAAAATTAGCGACAGAATCTTTCCTGTGGATGAAAATCCGCCGCTGATAATTCCTGCACACGTTGCAGGTGATGGGGATAATAGTGGTTGTCATGTACAATACACATAACCGTACTTTGGCTTACAACATGTTGGCGGGCCAATTGCCCAGAGCCTGTACCAGGGTTGTTCTCTATGTCATGGAGAACATGTTTCTTCACTTCTGGTGTACGCACAGTCCGCGGCCGCCCTGAATGTTCGTCTGCCTCAAAGGACCCATGCTCACACAAACGCCGAAAAATGGCTCCAAATGTTGTGATGTGGGTGGTGTTATCAGGATACGTCGCTCGGTACATCGGTGCTGCCTCTCGACCGCTTCCAGCTGCTTGGCTATACACGAACACCATCTCGTTTTGTTCCTGGAACGAATTCCGGACCACTGTGCTTCTACGTTGCTTAAATTACACTATCTGCAACGCACACTGCAAGTTATTAGAGACAAGTATACGTCTAAACCAAGTTGAAATTTTTAATTTTCAATTTGAAGGGTTTATAACAGTAGTTATAAAATACATATTTACCTACCAAACCAACAACTGAGGTTACCTACAGATATGCGAAAATGAAATTAAGAATAGGAGTGGGATACTTATTTTCTCTGCTACGTACTTATAGGAAGTAAAAGAGTAAGGGATGGTGAGACATCAGAAATACGTGTTTTGAGGGATCCGAATCCAAAAAAATATTTTTACAAAAAGATCCTTATGTGGTGGGTGTGGTGGTGGTGGTGGTGGTGGTGGTGGTGGTGGTGTGTGTGTGTGTGTGTGTGTGTGTGTGTGTGTGTGTGTGTGTGTGTGTGTGTCTGTCTGTGTTTCTGAACAGCACAACTCAAGCACGAAAAGTCGGCTAAGTACCAAACCTGATTTAAGTTCAGGACCTTGCTAGAATGCGACGCGATGATCTCCCACCCCCAACTATCCTTTACATGAAAAACGACTAAGATTTTGATGAAAATACCATATATTTAAGCTATTTTCATGACAAAACATATATCTTGAATTTTGTGAGAATGGTCTGTTCTCTTTCTTCTGAATGACTTTTGTGTAATTGGTAAACTGGAAGAGGTAGACAAAATCTTAGTACACAAAAAACAAAAAAAAAAAAAAAAAAAAAAAAAAAAAAAAAAAAAAAACGTAGCTGACATTAAACCACAGAATTTTCAAATAATTATTTTGTGGCCGTAACCATTTTGAGGATACTATTTTTTATTTTTTTGATGTTTTAAAATAATTAATACTCTTCTATACTGTAATCGCTATTTTTTCTTTCTTTCTTTTTCCTCTTCGTGTTCATGCAAAGCAAACAACATTTCAAATCCACCACGAAATGACCAGCTTTGAGAACATTTGAATATCGCTTTAGTTTACTGTATTCTTCAAAATTTTGAATTTAGTTTTATTTATGGACGCTCTTTAACTGCTGTGGTCCTTAGCGTCCCATTCTATATTGGGCGTGAAAGACAGGTAATTTTGCTCAGAGGCCTCTTTATTAGGTTTGAGGGTCTTTTATGTGCCGTAAATCTACGACACGCGACAACCGGCTTTACTTCTCTTCCGAAGAAAGCCATGCTAAGGATTTTTACACTCGAAAAAATCCATCGCCCTCCGCCGGGTTTGAACCCGCGATCTCGGGAACTAGAGGCTAGCACCACACCACGGAGGACGACTGTATTCTTATACCTCCAACTAAATGTGGAAATGAGTGATGAAGGTTTATCGTATTAACAACAAGTAGATAGATGAATAAGTTTTTGTAATAAGAATTTGTAGAATAGTAAGAGGACGAACTTATGTGAATGAACACATTTTATTTTTTAAAAGCACAAGGTAACCTATTATTTTGCCGAGTCCTATAATCCTTTTTCCCGAATATGTTTATACGCAAGCAATTGAAACTATGGGTTAAAATAATGTTATAAAGTTTGTAGGGCAACTTAACATTTTTATTTGGTTCTAAAATAGAGATGCTGAAAATTTTGTTGGGAACACACCAAAATGAATATTTCTTGATCCCACAATTCAGTGGAGTCGGAGAAGCACTAAAAGAGGCAAACATAAGGCACCTCCTTCCAACTTAAGGATCGAGCCCCCCTTTTAGCCTTGGGACTAGAGTGCTATAAAACACACATGATATCCGCAATAAAGCACCAGGAACGTTCCAGCATATTTATATTCAACGGCACCGAAATTAAATTGGGCAGCATGGATGTGAAAGATTCCGGGTATTAAGCGAAGAGGATTGCAAACTTTCCATTTTATTTTGATAGACGATTTTAATTTCGATCTTTTGGGTACATCATAGCTAACTGAAACCTGGTCTATTGCCAAAGATATCTCAAAATAAATGATTGGGGGAATTAACAAAGAGAAAAATCTACTTCGGATAGGTATTAATTAAAATTTATATAAATCGATTTATAAAATATTAAAACTACATTTTATCATTACTTGGAAAACGCAATGTACAAAATACTTCGCTTACATTATTAATATTTACCTGGATGAAATAACAAAATCTCATAAGCATAACTAATTATTATTTTGTGTCGGAAAATCAAACTTGCGGGAATCGAGAAAGATCAATGCACAAAAATAGAACTCTCATACAATAAAGGTATCATATCTTATATATGTGAAGTTAAAATATACCAGAAGTCATCAAATGAGTGTTCCTGCTTCTTTTTGGCTCCAAAATCTACATTTTGGCGACTATGATTTATTATAATTATATGGGCATATTCTAGCCACTTTTTGCAAATAAGCCTGGTTTCTGTAGGTTATACATTATTCTTGGAGGTAGCAAGTAATATTTGTTAATCACAGCTTCACTAATGCACTGTTAAAGTCTTGCAGCTGTCTTAAAGACTGTAACCAACTGGGAAGAGCAGTATGAAGGAATTTTTAACATGGTTGCGCGAAATTATTCTGGATGTGAACTATGCACCTAGATGAGTAAATAAGCATAGATACTGACTACTGATCAGTTTTCGCGAGTCTAATTTAAAGTTAGGTAAGTTTAAGGCTACTTTAAATCCAGGTATTCTTAAAATCATTTTATTTCTATTAATGCCGTCAATAGACAAATTAGTGTATAAATCAGTATGTTTTATTATTATTATTGAATTATTATTTTAATTAAACCAAGGTTGTAAAGTTATTTCTCCTGAAACTTCTTTTGTTCAAAAGTATTTCATAATTAACTTTGACTAGTTTTCCGCATACTCCGAAGATAAGTTTCAAATTATTACACTGGGCAGTTTCATTAGGCAATAAAAGTGATTAAAGAAAGTTTCACTTGTCACTATTGCGTTTTGGCAAATTTACAGATATTACAAGTGAAAGTGTCACATTTATGAACAATAATCCATATCAGAAAGGCCTGGAAGTCACAACTCTGTGACTAAACTGGGCTTTAATAGACTATTCCCTCCATATAAATTAGCCGTTACAGCATCCATTAAACTGACTGGAGTAAGTGTTATGCAAAGAGGTGTGTATTTGAAAATGAGTGGGTTTACAAAGAGCAAACATCCATTATTGTAGACGCATAATGTTATTTGTCTTGCTGGAAGGTAGGGAACTTGTTCTATCTGAACTCCTCCGCTCATGTAGATATATTTTATCTTGTTGTTCTCACCCACAAGTCACAAAGTCACACGTTTTATCCCACGAGGATGCAAATGGAAAATGGTAATCCATTTTAATCGGCATATAATGGCGTCATTCGAAAATTCAGTGGCTTTAATGGTAACAATATCGTTAAATAATGCCAGCTGGTGATTTTAACTTAGAACTGATTAAATTGTTATATGTTGGTCAGATTCTAATGTCACAATCGGAATATGATTTACAGCAAGCAAGTTATCTAATGATAAATATATTAAAACATAATGACTACCTCTGCAGAGAAAGCCGAGGTCATTATTTTTCAACAAAAATGTACCACACAAAGAAAATTAGCAGTTAAGGTTAAAGTTATAAAGCAAAAATGTAATTTAACTACTTAGAATGCACTTAATATGATAACTTAAGCTTTACATTTTCCAACAATTATGTGGAACAACAAGACGAACAACGCCCAAGGAGAATCAAAGTTATGTAACGGAAACTGTTTTGTTATACAGAGTTAAGTTTGGGAATCAGCAATGAAGGAAAATAAAGGGAAAAAATAACAGAAATGAAATATTTAAGACCAGTGGCGGGATATGCTTTGAACGACAAAAATAACATACAACAGACGAATTAAACATTTTTATTTAAATGAAAATATACTAATATACACTCGGAAATGAAAGGAACGTGTGACTATACAAAATAATAATATAAAAAAGAGGTTTTAAAATACTAACCAAGTGAACGTCGAGATTCGGAAAGGGCAGTAAAGAGGTAGATAGAACAGTTAAATTGCATAGAAGACGGGACGGTCATTAAACTAACCCCTGGATCTATTTCTGTTTCTGGCAATTCCCGAGGTCGCGGGTTCAAGTCCGGCGGAAGGCGGTGGATTTTTAAGGGCGTAAAAATCCTTAGCATGAGTTCCTTTGGAAGGGAAGTAAAGCTGGTGGTACCGTGTCGTAGATTTACGGCACGTAAAAGAACCTCAAGACAATAGTTTCTGAGTAACATTCCGGTCTTTCACCGCGAATACAAAATTGGGATACTAAGAACCATAGTAGTTAGAGCTCCATAAATAAAACTCAATTTTATTTTTTGCTTCTGACGACGATGATGATGGTCATGGTGATGTTAGCTGGTAGAGTTAGAAGGGCAACATTTTATGTGTGTTACGAATTATATCAAATGGGATTTTCAGTTTGTCAAGTAATTTGCGAGTGCATCTGTTGAAGCTAAAAGCCTCGAGTGAATTTATTTTACATCATAAAATAGATGTAAATAACCCGTTTTGTTATAAAATACATACAGTGAAAATAATTTATACTTACCAGTCTGACGTATCACCACATCGCCACAAATTTTATCATTACTATCAAATGCCGAATTACGAAAAGTCCCTTACCTGGAAAGCAAAAATAATTATTATATTAATAAAATAAAATATTATACTAAGAAAATAAAAATAAAACTTCTGGAGCTTATTATACCACTTATTTTTAAAGCATGTCCTTTACACCATTAATAAAGCCGTCATTTTGTTTTGAATTTCACAATCGACAACTACTATTCGCTTCTATCTTGCATAGTGCCATAAGTATACCCTCTCTTATAAGCTACGCTTAGTGAGATTGACTAAACTGTTATCTCTGGTGCCTTAAAACTACGTTTATTGAATACGAACAAAGATGTTCCATTAAGATTGAGGTTGCAGCGGCAAGAATGCTCAAAATTGTCACACTGCATTACAAGAAATTGCTTCATTACCTTTGCTTGTGGTAGAAAGACATTACCATATCGTATCGTACAGTATTCCTCCAGCAGCGTTAAAATGCACATTATTATTTTTAGATTTTGGTCTGTCATATCTGTGTGTTTTTGTTTGTTTGTTTTTCTTTTTATGAACATCTTTGCTCCCCAATTGAAATGGTCTCTCCCACATAGCCACGATATGATTTGATAACGTCTGTCTACCGCGAAATTCCTGAAATACTAAATGATTTCTTCTTTAGGACACTACAACTATTAACTCAATATACATACCTCATAAATCAGATTTTCATCTGATTCTCAGACAGTATGGATTAAATTCAGCTCTTTCACGTTATCAGCTAAAAATAGTATCAATAATAGCGCCAAATACAGCAAATGATGTTGTTAATTTTTGAATGACTTATACAGCATACCTTATTTGGAATGTTAGTTCAATTATTTAAGGAGACACGAAGTGGAAAATGTTCTATTTATTAAAACCTCTGTCTGTTGTTTTTGTTCTATACTTTTACTCTGTTAATACGTGGAGAAGCTTTGTATTCCACCCAAAAGTTCTACACAGAGATTTAACCATACATACAAGTTTTGAGATCCCTGAATAAATAAAAACAATTTTAGGAAAAGTCCTTGAGCGCGTGAAAGAGGGAGAATGTGTTAATCCGTGTATGTTAACAGCATTACCGAAAAAGCAAAATTGTTCAAATACAAAACTTGGTATTTAAGTTCAGCACATTCAAAGAACGCGACACGAAGATTTGAAAGAAACTCCCTCCACCCCAAATCGCACTTTACATGGAGCATTTTTCATTATTTTTTATTTCTTCAAAAATCGTTTCGACAATTTTGCATACAATATCGTATGTTTAAGATATTTACATACTAATAAAGTGTATATCTTGAATATTATTATATTAAAATAGTATGTGAATTCTAGTTCATTCGGAGTTCATTTTGTACAATTTTGCATAACTGGTAAACCATGAGACTTAGACCAAAAATTACTGCAGGAAAAATCTAGAGAGCAATAAAATTTACGCTTTGCGTCACAAAGAGGTTTTTGTAATGTTTGCCGTTTTCGAAATATTCTATATTGAAATGTACTATTTTGAGCGTTATATAATCGACATGCTTGAAAGTTTGCGATTATCCCCCTTTTTCTAAATGCTCCATTTACATATCGCCTTTAACACCTAAGGTCATATCGGAGGCTTTGGAACAATTGCTCATCAGCACTGATGTTTACTCGTTTACAATGGTGTTAATTTTTCGGTTGGTATTACTTTTGGTTATTACATTAAATTCAAACACGCACATTCACAGTGCCATTTATACTTCCAGACTCTAGGAGGATAGGGAATAATTCCGGCTAAAGAAAAATTCCCACTCTCCAGCCTGTAATTGATCCCCGGACCTCTGAATTTGGAGGTTAGCATACCACAGAGTCATTCCCCCTTTTTTGCCTATACAAGAGTTTGTTTCTGCGAAAGGATATTTTAATACTGTTTTCGCATGTTGTAACTAAGTAAAAATATATCATAATGTGGATACAAGAATCAATTTTTATATTATTCTTAATATAACATATTACATTAAATTGAGTGTTTTATTTACGGAAGTTCTTTATCCGCTGTAATTCTTAGCGTCCCATTATATATCAGGCGTGAAAGACCGGCAATATTGCTCAGAGGACTCCTATCAGGCTTGAGGTTCTTTGGCGTGCCGTAAATCTACGACACGGACCACTGGCTTTACTTCCCTTCCGAAGGAAGCCATGCCCGAAAAAAATCCATCGCCCTCCGCCGGGTTTGAACCCGCGACCTCGGGAACTAGAATATAACATATAACGGATATATTATATTTTTAGTTAACTGCGCTAAAGGAAAATATTTTCAAATATTTGCAATCTTCATGTTTATGTTTTTATGTTTCTAATAGTTCATGGAAGGATGTGTGAATCAAAACTAAAAAGGTCAAAAGTACATACATACTTCAAACTTTTTTGTTATTCTTCTTTTGCTATTTGTGTAGAAGTTACGTTATTATTGTAAAGCACCTTTTCTCAGAAAACCCCTTACTGCAGATCAGAAAGTTGAGGACTGCCATTTTAAATTAATATTTGGTATTATGTGAATAAGATGAACTTGCTCAAATGCCTCTTAATGCATTAAGATGCAAACCTCAAGATCACAGAAATCTTGGGAGATCGGTGAGAAAATAATAGGATGATATGGAATACTATAAAGATGATGGTGAGGATTTCCACTTTGTTGTGCACACACTATGGTCGCTATATAATGTACAGTGTATGTATTACTACAATCAGAAGATGGAGTTTTTTTTTGTAGCCAAATATTCAGCGATGAATAAGTGCCCTCCCACCGCACCTTATCTTTTGCAAGCGGTAACTTTGGAAATTGCTAAAGATACTCTACTTTTGTGAGGGGAAAAACCGATGAACCCCTTGAAAATAGTTTAAGAATTCAATAATCACTATCGATTTCAGTTATCTTCTAAGTCGCGAACATAAACAGCACTAGGGCTTCTTTCCGTTTCTTTATAAGCAATTTCCTGCAATACAAAATTATACTTTTCAGAAATGTATACACATAACTCTTAAGGGCAATATTCTAACTGATGTAATTTGTGTAATATAATAAGATATAACCAATTAATGCTGTGGCCATCCGGTGAAACCAAGATGCTTGTGGTTATTCTGTCTTCCTTAGTACAGTTTACCCTTCCGCATGTTTTTATGGGTATCGAAATGAACAGCACTCTGACTCACTTCTGAGGGATTCCAAAACGTCTTAACAATCATCCCCAACCTATTATATGGTTGCTTTTTTCTAGTAACTCTTTGTTTCTTTCTAGCCGGCTGGCCAATCGTCATACACCAGCTGCCCAGATGGAAGTGGCATGTATATCCGTTGCTTAAGGGGTGATTCTAGATGAAGCAGTATTTGAAATAATATACCTATTACATTTGTCCTGCGAAGACTACATTCCCCGTAAATAATAGGTTTTGTATCAGAATTCCATCAGGCGATTATGGCTTTGAATATCAGAAGTGCTGAGGCTGTTCTCAATTTAAAATAATTGAACGTAATTTTCTTGTGCAATCCTTATGGAAAATATTCGTATAATTTAGAATTGAAGTTTTCACACAACTGTAGGTGTGCTAGAGCTGGTAACCCAAGAAGTCCTCTTACTCCTGCTCAACAACCCTGAACTTTCTTGCCCAGGTTAGCGGTATGTGAATCAAAGTAGCTGATAAGAATTGGAGCAAAAGTTGTAATATGATGATAAATAAGGGCTGCAGAAAAAAGTTAGCGTTAAACCGAGATGAATTAAAAATATTAATTTTCCAGCAACCAGGATTCCAGAGATGCAGCTGGAAATTATTGAGCTTATCTACTAGAAAAAACCTCCATAACGTTGAATCGTTGTTCAAAGCAGACGCGGTATATTACTCACGCCGAGAGAGAGAGAGAGAGAGAGAGAGAGAGAGAGAGAGAGAGAGAGATCACAAAGCGATTCAAAAGCGGTGAGTCCTCAACATCACTAGCCGGTGGAGCGATGTCTGGAAGGAAGTAAGAAAAAAGTACATAGCTGAAATGATAGGAATCTTCACCGAGCTACTTGAGGAACATTAGCAAATAACAAACTTTTGGGAACAAACAAGTTGCTTATAGTTGAGTATCTCAGTAAAAGGGATTCGACTTGCAAATACTACGCCACGATCTCAGCCAGATATAATGAGATGATTTACAAACATTTTACTAAAGGTCTTATCTTCTATTTTCAGAAAAGAATGTATTGCCGAAGCAGAATGCAAATATCGAAACTCAATTACATTTTCAAGAACGATTTTCTCAAAACTAAATGTTGTGTTTAGTTTATCTTGGTTTATTTTTGCCGTATTAATATGAAACCTAAACATCTTTTTGTCTATCACAGACAGTTTGCATTGCATTTATTAATTAATGTAAAGGTAAAACAGAAACACTTTAGCCTCTCTTGCAAGAAGTGCAATATCATCAGCATATGTCTTGTACTTCATTCTTCCTCTACCACATCTCCCTTGTTCTGTAAACGGTTCTTCACCAAATTATCTAATTTATTTAGTAGTGTTTAACGCCTGTTGTTACAGCCAACGGCACTACAGGCGGTGGACAGTGTTGATGCAGTAAATAAATAATCAATGGGAAAGGAAATTTTGGAAAGAAACTTTTCAGGCCTAAATTTAGAGTACCTCTCCTGCATTTGTCAGTTATGAGGACTAAGGAAAATGTGGGCAGGATTTGAACCACAGACCTCTCGTTAACGAGTCCGTGCCTTAACGACCTCGGCTATCTGTGTCAATCAAGAATCTCTAAGTAAGTGTTGAAGACATAATCCATATTTTTCTATGCACAGTGACGTTATCAGATAAAACTATACTCATAAAGAGAACTCGGAAACTTCTCAACGATATTATTAATTATATTTTTTTTAAAAAAAACACTGTTCATCTTGTGGGAAATAGCCCATAAGAGAACTTCTAATTTCAATTCATAAATGTCTAAAAGACCAAAATGGTTTACAAGGAGAATACTAGCAAACTCTGGGCTCATAAAGGACCATGCCTCAACATGCCTTGGAGTAGAAAATAGTTTTCGTTATTACTCCTGAGAAAACGCAGGTAAAAGTAAGACAAAAATCTGATGTGTTGGACTCTACTCTTGTACAAACTATTTTTGCAAACGCTTATTCTAGATCTAATTCATGTTAATCCAGATAAACAATTTGCAGAAACTGTCGTATTGCTGATATTCTTGTAGGTGCAAAGGGAATATGGTAGGCTTTAAGCGATAGTAAAATATTTTAAGAGCTGGTTGCTATCGGGAGCATTTCATCTCTTTGCATGTAACAGGACATAAAAACGAATAACGAATTCCCCATTTGAGAAAAAGTTTAGGTATTGGAAAATTCAAACAAATAATAAGGAATACCTTGGAGATGGTTCACTCCAAAAACAAATGTATATGACATAAAATGTGTGTTTGTTTTAACAAGATCTACATGTTTTTGTGTAGAAAAATTTCGTCTATCTCTTACCAGTTTACGAGTTAGGCAAGAGCCATTCAGAATGAAGAGAACTTTTGGAGAAATTCTCAGAAAATTCAAGATATGCGTTTTATTTGTCACAAAAATATCTTAAATATATGATAGTTTAATAAAAATCGTTAGAGCCATTTTTGAGAAAATCAAAACTTTCGAAAAATGTTCCAGGTAAAAGGTAGTCTGGGGTGGGGGAATTGTCTTGAAAATCTTTGTGTTGCATCTTTGAAAGGTACTGAACCGAAATACTAAGTTTGGTGTTTATCCGACTTTGCATTTTTGAGTTATGCTGTTCACAGAGACACACACAGACCTTTTCCTAAAACTGCTATTTTTTGGATTCAAGGGGCCTTAAAACACGTATTTCCGGTGAAATCTCGGTAACGGATTCTTGGGTGGAATGCAGTACTTCCCCAACTTACTATACGAAGCAGAGAAAAACAGCAATGTGTTTACCTGGAAGAAATATATCTATACGGATAGCCATGATTTAGCAGAAGAAAACAGAATCGATAGTGAAACAAAAGATAATCGTATCCGTTTATAACGGTAGGATATGTATGGGATGCTTTTGAAATTTTGTTCAAATAATGAAGACGTGTGCAGAATTTAGGATTAAATATAGTTTTAAAGTTACAATAATAACCCATACAAAAATTATTGTGGTATTTTCTCAGTAGATTTTATGATCTAATAGTTAATTATCAGTGATGTTATATGTACAATTATACAAAGTGGAAAATTGTTTCCAGTGTAATATTAGAAATTGCTCAATCGATATTTATACTAAGATGGTTAAGGAAAATGTATAAATTGGTAGCTTGAGGTTGGGGAACATTTTTGTTAGATTTCTGTATTATGTGAAAACGACAAATCCTTTGTTATTAAATACGGGACCAAAGAGAAGGTACGTGTAAGAGCTTAATTTTATATATATTTGTTATTTATTTTGAAGATTTCGGTAATAATTAATAAGAGAGGTTTTTTAGCCACAAAACATTTAAATAACGTGGAAGACATTTGGGGAAGGTTAAGGAAATGAGAAACGTAAACTCCTGCGATATTTATACCCATTTTTAAGAGTATTATGGGATGTTTGCTAGGTTATTAGGAATATCACAGGGACTTTATAAAATTATAGTAGAAACACAAAGATCCGTCAAAGAAATCTTATACCTATACAACTGTTAATACTTTCATAAAGAATACGTTAGGGAAGGTATTGAAATTAATTAGATTATCATTTAAGGTTTGAAAAGCCACCTCTGCAATGCGAGGTTTCCAACTAGTAAGCTATAAAAGTGGAATAGATTGCCAGTTGCCATCTCTTCTCATATAGCCTCGCTATTAGAACGATAATTAGTAATTTAATAAAATTCCCAATTGTCTCATAACTAGATCCGAGTCGCATGTCTGTTATTTCAGTGTCGAATTATTTAATCCGACAACTGCTTTGTCCCATTTCGTTTTGAGATTTCCATACTACGTTGCTTCGTGTTTTGTTAAAAGCGTGGAACGATAACATGCGCATTCCGTAATATAAAAACTAACTGGCTGTTGTTATTACCCCCATAAAAAATGTGCGAGAGAGAAAATTTTAGAAATGCTTTTAGCATCGGAATGTACTCTGCTGGAACGTTTTTACACATTTATAGTGAGTGAGAATTGTTAACCAGGGTAAGCTGTGGCGGACATTTTCTCACGTTTGATTTGAATGTAAAGCCCTTGTAGGCTTGTCTTAAGTAATCGTCATTAAGTAATCATCCAGTCTTCAGGAAACCAAAGCCTGCCCCTCTATCTATGCATTTGCTCCAAAATGCACACTCGAGTGTCTAGAAAGTTATGGACATAAGAAACAATAATTCATATTAATAACGAAATATTAAAACGCTTTTATTCCGCCGTTATCTGACTAAGAATTCCTTTGTGTTGTTTGGCAGCACACCGCTAAAATTTATTCGCGGTAGGAACATATATATTATATGTTATTAAAAAAGAAGGAACAGACTTTAAATATTTACTTCTAATGAGCGACAATAGATGGGAAATATGCAATACATCACTGAATAGAAAACAAAACTCAACATTTTATTTTGTGTGTTCAAAATGAGCATCAGTTGTTTTGCGAGGACGATCGTGCTTTTCCGTTTGCATACGTAACCATCTTCTACGCATTTATTGTATCAATTGTACATTGTTTATGACGAGGCGGCTCGTTGTTGAACTTGCAACGAAATGCACGCTGCAATGAAACAATGGATTCACTCTTTGCATAATGCAGCACATAAATCGACTTTTCAGTGGCGTCGCCATTTTCTCGCAAACAAACGCAGCACCGCTGTAGGCACTGAATGGAACTACTAGGTGGGGCTTAAAACTTTGAACTTTCCGCTATTCAATGATGTGTGTCGCTATCTATTGTCGTTCATTAGAAATGAATATTTAAAATCTGTTCCTTCTTTTTGAATAACCCTGTATATATTCCATATGGACTAGCGAGATCAACACAGCTTTACGGTGAAATTAAGCATCGTCTGTACAGATTATCATAAATCTTCATTCAGTATATCAAAAAATGCGTCCAACAGAATTATTCGGTGCTTGCTATTAGGGCAAGCTAATATTTATTTGTGTTTATTCGAATTCATGTGAATAAATATTAGGCTATAAATTTAAACAAACACATTTCTTATCTTATTCCTTTATAAAACTAAATATTAACTTAAATGATATAAAGGGATATTATAAAATTAAGGTATAATTGCAATTTTGATAAATGAAGAGATATACAACCAGGAATGCAATGCAGAGAAAGCTGCATATCTTGAAAAAATATTGTGTTTTTGTTTCTATTAACTTTATTTCTTTAAATCCTTTTAGAATGAAGAGGAAAATAAAATAAGGTACACAGAGGGGATTTTAACTTCTTTGAACTACAACAGGAACAAAAAGTTAAAAGTACGTTTAATAATAATCATAATAATAACAATAAATAGTAATCCTATCCCTGCGACGAGGGATAGTGTGTCTGCCTCGCATTCAAGTGACCTGCGTTCGAAACTCGATTACGGTGAGTTACTTCCGAGATTTCCGTTATCCTGAGAAGAGGAATGTTGGACAACTATTAGCTCTGTGGACACTGGGCTCATTTGAGTATGATTTCACCTATTTCATTTAAACACCGCCGTAATGACCTTTCCGGTTTCTATTAAGGAAACTTTGCTTCATAACAGTTTGTACAATATAGTTCTGAACTATATTGTTTATTGGAAAATAAAATTAACAGGATAATTTCACGATACATATTCGCCAGAAATCGTTTGAATACAAGTATTGAAATTAGTATTGTTATATTAGGTACATAGAGGAACAGAAAAGGCGACAGTCAATTTTTAAAGAAGCTTTGATATACCGTTCAAATGAGCTCATTAGGAACATAATTAAGCACGTACAAACATTTCAAACTGTAGTGCTTCAGACACTGTAAAGTTCACACTAACAGCAAATACTTGTATAAATCCACAAATATATTTTTTTCACCATAATTTTAATAAGACACCTCCTTACAGCAGTATATTTATGTACTTATACAGAGAGAGAGAGAGAGCCAAAAAACTACGAACCGCCTGCGCGATGCTTTTCCTGTCTGCGTCCTCGGCGCTCGTTGCCGTCTGCCGTTATCACAGAAAGGCGCAGATGAAATCATACAGCATTTTTAAAACTACTTTTAAAGGCTTTACTTACCGACTTTATGAAAGGAGGTGAAACTGGCCACCGTCGTTGTCCACACATTTTTGACACCTCTTTAGGAAACTATCACTCGCCGTAGTTCACGTTGAGAAATGCTGGCAATTTCCTGGCGAATATTTTGTTTTAATTCTTCCAGTGTGTGTGGATTTGTCTTGTTGTGAAAGACGCCTAAGTGATGTTTCGGGAGAATTCTCCAAACGATGACCGATGTCGTCTAATGTTTCTTCGGTAAGAATTATACGCCGCTTTTTAGATTTCTTAGCCTGAACACTTCCTGAAATTTATTGTAAAGTTCATGGAACTTACGGCCTGGAACTTTTACACCTAGAAATCTTTCTGCAAATGGTACTTTCACTTGGCGAGCTGACTGAGTTAACACATACGAATCATAAATGAATACATGCTGTGCAGTAGAAAACATATACTAGCCATAATATACTTTGTGACTAAGTACAGGACAAAATAATAACTGAGCTACATCACATCGCCGTCAACTCAATACTGCACTTCACACTGCAGAGCGAAACCACGTCAACAGCGTGACCTTGTTTCTAGCAGTAGTGTGTTGTTTCCAAACGCCCAGCCGGTTCGTAGTTTCTTGGCTCTCCCGTTATATTCACTAAGAATAAGGAGGAATTCGTAGGCTATTCACCAAAACTTCAAGATATGGAACTGTCATGTCAGTATATCAAACATATCATACTAAATAAAACTCCTGGTAGCCATTTTTGAGAAAACAAGAAATCCGAAATTTTAATGCAAATGGTTCTTTGGGGAGGAGTTAATTCCTGAAAAACTTCTTGTCACATTTTAAAGGTGCCTGGCTTGCTTAAATATGACATTCATATTTATCAAACTTCTTGATTTTGTGTTAGACTGCGAGCGCTCTCGCACACGCACGCACACACGGGCATTTTTCTGACTTTCTTTCGTCAGGGTTGGTGGGCCTCAAAACGTACATTTCCTGATAAATCTGGTTATAGAATTTTTGGTCCGAATGCAACACTGTCTTAGTAGTGGACTGTGGAGAGAGTAAACATTCTATACTTATCAAAGTTTGATGCTTATAGCTTTCTGGTGACTGAATTTGTTAACAATGACGTGAACGCACACCACACGGCAAGCAAGCACGTGATACACCGCAGGAATTGTTGAATCAATCATGACCTCGGGGACCTGAACTAAAGGTCCCGGTTGACAGAGTAAACCTTGAGCTTCCCCTTTATCCTGGTAAATACAAGGACCACAAGCCCTTTCCACATGCATAATTACACGACATTCAAAATTATCCTGCATTGGGAATCTTGCAATCAGTTGTGCAACATTCCACAAGTTGTTACCAATGTGATGATTGTATTCACTCCAGAGTTGATTAAACCGGAAATGCAATCGAAAGATGGAAATACGGGTGGAAGGAGCATTAGCGCATCATTTTAAAGTGAGGATTGTGTCAAAAAAGTAGCACTGTTTCTTTGATTAAGGGTTAAACAAAAACAGAGTATCTTTTTATATTTTGGCATTTATGAAGAAGTTCTTGAGAACCTCATAGGTTTTCAAACAGATATTAAAGATGATAAAAATATTTGAAACATTTATCAATTTTTCATTCAAATCACCTTTGCACTGTTATTCTGATTTACATGTTGCGTGCAACAAGTTTTAAAAATGGTCTCAAACAGGAGACATACTCTTTTCTTGTCTAAATGCAAGGCTTAAAAATACTGATAAGGAAATATTTTGCTTTTTATGGTATTTATTCTGTGTGTTCACTTATGGGCACTTAGAAATCCCCGAAGGTTTTCCCATAAATAGGAAACAAATATGAAACACGTTTTCTTGTATGAATCCTTAACCGGAAAAAATGCATTTGATTTACTTCTAAGCAGTAATAAAATTCACTAATGGTCATTCCATGGCTCAAGCATTTTCATAGCTTAAAACTTCTTTCAATAGAAGAATTTAAAAATGTTCAGCTTTTATCCAGAAAAATAACAGGAAGCATTTGTATTATTTTGATGAATATAGTTCCTGAAACCTCCAAAAATGTATTGCCATATAATTGTGGTCGCTAATATTTATTCCATTCCGAAATAGCGTGACACTTGCAAGTATTTTCAATCTTATATATTCAAAGTAATGAATATAATAAATGTAAAGTAGCTTCGCAGAGAGATTATTTTGTGTTGAGTTCCGCTCGGCTCCGCGGTCGATTCACAGTCGATTTGGTTTTCGGGAATAGGTAGGATTAAGCGTGGAGTAGAAAGGAGAAGTTAGGAGATGTATTGGGGTTCCGCTGTTGCACCCCCGTTAGTGCGCGGTAGGATAGCTGCCAGCTGGCAGTGGAGTGAGGGAATATCCGGGTGACGACCATGACCAAGGCCCTGGTCGCCACATGCGGGCAGTTGCGTGGATAGGAATTGGAAGGGATGTGACGTTTCTTTATTGCATCATTTATTGGTTGTAGCGCGGCCCTCGAAAGGAGCCCTCTTGTGATCGGTAGTGACTTGGGAAAAAGCGAGCGGCTTCTAGTGACATCAAGTAGCCGTTTGTTCGTTCCTGTTCACTCTTCAGGCCCGAGAGCACGGAAGTCCACTCGGCCATCGTCGTGCGCAGGGACTTAGTTGGTCAGCGAGACCTGTTGTCGTGTGCCTAACCTCCTCCGGGCAATCTGTCGGAGCTGGCGGTACTGATGTTAGTGGCAGACTGGCAATAGATTCCCCCAGACCTCTGATGGCTGTGTCGGCTCTTTCAAACCGTCGCAGGCAGCGTGCGGTGAAGCTCTGGAAGGCAGTTGAGAAGTCGGTGACGATGGTGTGAAGGTTCTGGATGGCGGATTCCATTGCGGCAAGACGGCTGAGTTGTGGTTCCGTGTTGGTGGAGTGAGCGGCGGTGACAAGTGAAGCGATTGTTGCGAGATGCTGGATCCGATGTTCAGGACCTCTGAATGTAGATCTTGGATCGCATCTCGCAGGGTGGTGTCTGTTGCTGCAGATGGTGGCGGTGATGGCGTCGGAGGAGCTGTTGGTGCAGGTACAGTTGGTGTACTGCGATGTCAGCGTTGGTGCTCCGCAGTAGTGGCACCTCGGAGGTGCAGAGCAGGTGGTGGAGTCGTTCGATTCACACTGGTAGCTCTGTGCGCGGGACTTCAGCTTCATTCCTCCATTTGTCATATCGAATTCTAAATGTCCAATGCGCACTGTTAGCAGAGGTAACTCTACTGAAGCTTGAATCCAGAATATGAACGTATTTTGGTTTCTTTCTTTAAAAGATAAATTCAATGGTTATTGCACAAATTATATGATTTTATATTGCAAAGACTTATTTGATATTAAGGCATTTATGTTTACAAACAAAAACTGAATTATATTTTCAGAGTGCATATGAAATGAGTATATTTTATGATGAAATGAGTTTTATTTATGGACGCTCTTTAACTGCTGTGGTCCTTAGCGTCCCACTCTATATTGAGCGACAAAGACCGGAGATTCTGCTAAGAGGCCTCTTTTATCAGGTTTAAGGCTTTTTTTACGTTTCGTAAATCTACGACACGGGACCACCGGCTTTGCTTTACTTCGCTTCCGAAGGAAACCATGCTAAGGATTTTTACGCCCGAAAAAATCCATCGCCTTCCGGTGGGTTTGAACCCGCGACCTTGGGAACTAGAGGCTACCATGTGTACCACTACACTACGGAGGACGACATATTTTATGTGAAAAACCGGTTGTGTGAACTCTCGGCTTCTATTCTTGCATTTATTTTTGGGCATTAATTTGAAAATATTATATATATATATATACTTTTTTGTTTAAGAATAAACCTAACTTATAAATTAAAATATATACTATGTATATATTTTACTTACATTGAAGGATGTAGAGAATTCGAACCAACGATATTCTAATTACCAAAAACTGTTATTATCACTCAGAATAAGACCACATGTCCGAATTGTACGCATTTATCGCGTATCTTCAAAATGAACGTAGGGTAGCACGTACCATTGAACACAGCGTTAGCGATTACTTTCAGAGTTTACTGAATCGAGCTCTTTTTAGCCGTTGCTCACTTTTTTTAATTTTCAGTGTGTTTTCGGTTGTTAGGATTAAAATCGTAGAAGGTATATACCACATTATTTGGGTTTTAAAGGTACGAAATAAAATGCAGACGTTTCGGAATTAGTCAACTTAAAATCTGGCATGCGAAGGGAAGTACTGATGATTTTAAAATGGTATTTTTTCATAACAATATCTACTCATATTCGTTCTTCCCGTTGACACCATTTTATTCCTCTTCTTGAAATAAGGCGGTAAGGTCGTGTTCCCTTTCAAATCTTAATTGGAACGAGTTGTATGTTTCTCAAACGTGATCTCTCACTGCACAATACGGTCGGCCAAGTTAGTGCACGCATACTTGTATATGACTATCTATTCCTTCCATGAGCTCGGGCAAAAATTTGAAGCAGCAATATGATGATTTTAAGCGAAATTAGTGGACGTGTTCTGCATTAGTGACAAAAGCACTGTCATTATGCTTACGTCAAATTTATTATAGTGGTCTAATGCCGCCCACAGGTAGCGCAAGAGACGCTAAGTTTCTCTTAACCGAATATTAAAAGCTCTGTTGATTGTGTGCAGACTCGCTTAATTGAATATTTTAGAGTCCCGAAAAATATGATTAAGTGGAATGTTGATATACATACTGTTGTGGCAAAGATGGTGAGAAGCAACCAAGTTGTTTTGGTAGGAAGTATATATACTTTTCGTTATTATACAGTAATTAATATTTGAGACTGAACCCACTAATTCGGAAGAGTTTCCAAATAATTTAATCTACAGATACGTCTAGGTTTTGTAGATTTAATTATGGATATTAACATAATGAAAAGTAATAAATGTCTTAAAGAACATGTGTAAACCTATAAACGTTAAAATAAAATTAAACAATAGAGAATTTCGACATCAATAACATTAAACACGTTTAAGACAAGGGTGCAGTTTGATCCTACGGCGTTTTAATATATATATATATATATATATATATATATATATATATATATATATATATACACTGGTGTGCAAAACCTAACAACGAGATGGGTAAAGTAATATAAATGAACTACTTGGTGGAAGTATATGAAGGTGCGGGAGCATGTTGCCAGAGGTCTCTCACACGTACACAGAAACCTGGACGTCACATGGCGTGAGTGTAGCGAGCCTATAGTGCCGTGTTGGTCCTGCAACAAGGGGCAGTTGACGAAAGAGAACAAGACGGTGTGTGGCAATTAGCGAGCTGTCATGGTGCGCTGTAGTGGTGTTTTTCATTGCAACATGGCCCGTAGACATCATTTGGATGACTTCAAACAGGGAAGAATCATCGGGAAACAGGAAAAAGGGCGAACTGTGACGAGTGTTGCTCAGGAGTTTGGAATTGCTCACAGCATTGTTTCACGTGCATGGGGAACCTTCCAAACCACAGGCACTGCTGTCCCAAGGAGAGATGGTGGTCGACCACGCTCAACTACTGCAGCAGATGACCGCTACATTGTGCAACAGGCAAGAAGGGATCCACGCCAAACAACGGGTGCAATTGCAACCACATTTATCAGGACAGCTAGGTACGCAATCTCACGATACACAGTGTCTCGGCGACTACACAGAGGTGGTCTCTTTGCCCGATGGCCAGTACGTTGTATTCCATTGACATCCGCACATTGGCGGCACCGTTGGCGATGGTACCAAGAGCATCAAAATTGGACCAACGAGGAATGGGGTCGCGTGCTCTTCTGGGATGAGAGCAGATTCAGTCTAAGTAGTGATTCTCGACGTACCCTCATCTGGCGAGAGGTGGGAACACGTAATGAACCCAGGAACATCCTTGAACATGATCGTTTTGGTGGTTGGATGTTATGGTTTGGGGAGGCATAATGTTGCATGGGCGCACCGACCTCCAAATCTTTGGACACGGTACACTCACTGGTCAACGTTATTGTGATACTGTACTCCTTCCCCATGTGTGTCTTTTCAGGGGTGCAGTCGGCCCTGACTTCATTTTTATGGATAATAATGCGCGACCGCATCGAACAGCGCAGGTGGAGGATCTATTGGAACAAGAGTATATTCGGCGAATGAACTGGCCTGCCAGTTCCCCCGATTTAAATCCTATAAAACACGTGTGGGATGCTTTGAGGAGACGCATTGCAGCACATCCACATGCACCAACGACCATCCAACAGTTGTCAACAGCGCTGGTGGAGGAATGGAACTCCCTACCACAAGAACTGCTTACCAACCTTGTGGCCAGCATGGGAGCACGATGCAGAGCATGCATTGCTCTCCGTGGTGATCATACAGTCTTTTAAACACCATGTATCTGTTTCTGTAAATCTAGAGAGCCATCATATGTTGTATTGCTTTAGTGTAGCGTATGGTCTATGAATAAAAGTGGAATTTCTGTTCGTCTCATTACATATTTCGTTTAGGTGTCGACTGTAGCATACCGTAGAAGTTCCCTCTATGTATAATTCAAACTTTATCGAGCTATGTTACTTGGTAGTATCACAGCATGCGAAGATTACTTCCGTCCTTAGGCTTTGCACACCAGTGCATATATACTTTGTTGAAGTTCGCGTTATTCTTCTCGTCGATTTTTATATCTTATCATAATTATGAAGCATAAATGGCGAAGGATATGGACCATATACGTTTGCTCGACTCAAAGTAATCACTGTGTGGCTATTGTTTTGGTTGACTCCAAGTATGATAGTCGTAACTACTAGTTGAGTCGGCTAGTTACGAGTTCGTGCCTTCATATTTTTAGCTGCTGCATTTGAAGTTCTCGGTCCACGTCTGCTGTCGGATGTTAATAAGCATTATTGAGCATGAGATTGAATATGGAAATCTCAAGGGTGTGCCTCATAAGGAGACTTATTAAAATTAAAGACACTAATTAAACTTGAATTTATAGTATTTACTTCAAATGAGATTGCATTAAAATGTGAACTAATTAACAATGGCACTTTACAACGGTTCAGGTAAGCGATATTTGACGCATTTTCGCTGTATTGGACTTTGGGTAGTTATTTCCCGCATAGAAATTGTTCAGTGAAGAGTGTTCACTTGCACGTGACATTTCCTTGGAGCTTCTTCACTTCGCGCATATGACACTTCTTTATTTCTTACGACGCACTTGGTTATTAACATGGGATTATTTCTCTGAAGGTCGTAGCTTTTACTTCAAATGAGTTCACACAAATACTTTAAAGTAGTTACCGTCACGCACACGATATTTTTTGTGTTACATTTTTATACTTATAGATTTGGCGCGGAATGTTTAAGTGGAATGTTGCACGCTTATCCCGCAAGTGAATTTAACACAGGACTTAATTTGTTTCCCGGAGCTTAGCTTATACACTCTAGGAATCTCGGTCCGTCCGTATTTTACTCTAATTTTCTTATTGGCTGACTAACGCGATTTCTAAATTTGAGACATCTAGAGGGGTTTTAGTTTCTCCCCGTTGGTTTTTTAAAAGTCACAGGACTTAAAACAATGGTGGAATCCCCAACTTGTGAATATGTCTGAAGTTCCTTAGCGCGCACTACAAAAGGATTACGAATTCAATTACAGCTACACAAAGGACATACCAGAGAGAATTTGGTGTTCGGAATCCTCCCCAAAGAAACACAATACTGGGACTGGTAAACAAATTGGAAACAACTGGATCTCTGGTGAGTGAAAAGGCAAAACTCGTTCATCTAGGCTCTCAAAGGTTGTTGTTGACGTAAGAGCACGACTGGATTAGTCACCCAAAGAACCATTAAGACGTTTATCGCAGGAGACAGGGCACAGCTACTCAATGTGCCAGAGAGCTATGAAAAGTGCAGATCTAAAGCCACATAGGATTACGGTTGTCCATCAGTTACAGGAATCAGATAAGGATAGACGACTGAATTATTGTCGTTGGTTTCAGGCGTTCACTGTGCAAAATCCTGCCATATTTCCATCACATGGTTCACAGATGAAACATGGTTCTATTTATCCGGCTATGTGAACTCAAATAACTCACGCCAGCGAAAATCCACATGTTATTCATGAAGCACCTATGCACCTGGTTAATACGGAGTTTGGTGCACAATATCCGCACAGAGAATAATGGGACAATTTTTTTTTAAATCAATATGAATACTGCATAGTACCGACGGATTTTCATGGAGTTTTCTGAGCAACTAGACGATGTAAAGCTGAGTCAAGAATATTTTCAGCAGAACGGCGCTACATGCCATACATCAAATGAATCCATGGCACTAATTGCAAGTGTCTTTGACGACCGGATAATTTCCAAGAACTGTGGCCACCAAGATCTTCGGATTTGACATCGCTGGACTTCTTTCTATGGGCTACTTAAAAGACAGGGTTTATGCCACACGTTCCCAGATATTGGACGAAATGAAACACATTACACAGGAGATTCAAGCTATTGACGACAGAGTGCTTCAACGGGTGGCTAGCAAATGGAACGACGTGTTGTTTTGCCTTGTGCAGGATGGAGGACATTTTCAATATTTTCTATTGAGGTAAATATCTCCCAAAATTCTTCTGCATTTCAGCTATAATAAGTTGTCGCTAGCATAACTCGGTTTGAAACAATTAAAGAAATAAATGTGTAAGTTCTTCATAAATCACCCTGCACATTAGCCGGGAGGTCAAGATCTTTAGGACTGAATTTTATATTCGGCTCCTTAAGCTACTTCTGGACCCAAACGTGTTGTAGATAGAGCAAGTGAGTATGGCAAAAGTATACTGGGCATTCTGAACGCATGTTGTTTCAGACTTAATAGTCATTCTGTACAGGTATTAGTTCGGTTATGTTCTCCACCTCCTAAACCCATTATCTCCTTTGGGGTTCATTACTGAATATTGCTTTCCCTACGTCACCGTACCTATTCTACCTTTCCAAAGCCATAATGCTACTTCGACGACTCCTATCGGGTCGTTTACAGGATTAGCTATAAACTTTCATACCGCAATATTAGAAGGAGAGCCAACTCGAGTTAAATCCCTGTGGCTCACAAAATCCCCAGGAACACCAAATAATAGTCATATTTAATTGTATTGCTTATGCATCACGTGATGCAATGGTTTTTCTGTTTTGTTTTATCACATTCCAGATAAATAGAAACACCCAAATATTTATTTTAATTTAATGTTGACATAAAATAAAACGCCTATCTTATAAATATGATATAAGGTTATAAATATTCTAAGATTATTGTGATAATTGAATAATACTTACTATTCGCTTTATTTGCGCTTTGATTATTACATTTAGAAGTTACGAAAACAATTTTGATGCTTTATAATGAGCTGTTAGGCTTTGCAAACACTGTGGTCAACGTTTGAAAGTATGGTTATATGTATTTAAATGAAAGTATGCATAAATTGATCCCTAAAACCGCAGGGTCCAACTCACCGAACGTGCTGTTAATAATACAAGAATAATAAAGTGAAATATAAAAACGAAAAAATAGAAGAAATAAATAAAATACCATTGTACAACAACAGTATAAGTATAAATATGAATAACCCACAAAATAACGATATACTGTATTACGATGCATTGTTATACCCTATTATATTTGCCAAAGGATAGTTAAGAAAGATAAATAAACACAACACACTAACAATATGTGAAGAATAATAAAGTAGCATAAACCAAAGCACTAACACACTGTCAACATGTTTAGCTGTGTTTACACCGCCCTTTTCCTACTCTCAGTCTACTCAAATCTCAGATGTTTCACCTTAAGTAGAAACTTACCTATCCCCTCCAAATCTTCCCTGCTTACCATTAGCGTCTAACATGCGCTTAACCGTTCATTCAAGGTGGCAAAGGATCGTAGTAAATATTTTTCCCTCCATTCCCCCGTGCTCCTACAATTTGCCATGATATGCACCCGCGACTACCTCTCCTCGCAAATGGGGTAGATTTTTCATACTATTTACATCACACACCACCTCCCAGTCTAAGCCACGGGAGCACCCGTCTAATGAGTATGGTGCCTGTTACATACCACTCAGATTTTAGCCCAAACTGTACTGCCAATGATATCTTCTCCGTGCATTGCGCAATTGGATATTATTTTTTAAGTTTAACGACATTCAAGCGAGTAGGTCATATCGAATGACGAATGAAATGGATGAAGTGATGCTCAAATCAGCCCGGGATCCATACAGCTTAGAGTTACCCGACAATTTATCTTTTCAGAATAAGAGAAAACCCACAGGCATATAGAGATTAGATTGGCAATGCCCTGTCCCTGTGCATTATCGCTGATGAAGCCGGCTTCACGTGCGGCCGCCATAGTCACTAATTTTTGAGAGGAGTACGCCTGATGAGAGCTGAATGCGAACGAAAAAATAAACTTTTTGGTGTGAATTGTTGAATTAATCAGTAAATTTATACGGTGATTTTCAAACCACTATAATAATCATCGCGTGTGTGGTGTTCCGGTACAATTTCTCTTATAAGAAGAGGAAAGAAAGAAAAAACAAGGCACATGAGATGTTTCAATACTCAAGTTAGTGTAAACTTCATGAAATATGGTGTGCACTATCAACAGAACTAATTTTGTTGTTATTTTTAGATTTCAGACTTGGAAAGACCTAAAGGAAGCATGGGTGAAGACAACATGCAGAAAAACAATTGATAACCCACTTCGGTTTCTACTATGTGGTCCTTTAGATCCGAGGATTTGGCGCGGAAATATTTTATATAAAAAATTTAGCTTAGTAACCGTTGCATTCCTGAGCTCAACATTAAATAATAATTATAATTAATGTAAATACGATTCTAAATTTGCGTCAGAAAAGCGCATTATATTCATAAGTAAGACTAGAATTTGTGTATAGATTTAGTTATAATTGTTATCCTGCGTTAGTTTATATCTTTACTACATGTTTTTATAAGAAACATCTTGCTAATTAGCCCATGTAGCAGCTATCGTGAGAAAAAATAGTATCAAATTACGTGCTTGTGATGGCAGAACCGTGAGAACAGGAGGCATGTTCCTCGGACTCGAATGGAGTAGTAATTATTGCAGTATTCCATAACCAAAATTCCTGATTAACGGTATCACACATTCTCTGAAGCCAATGCTGTAGGATATATTATAGACTTTTGTTACATTAACAGGAATTTTAGATCAAGTAATATAACAGCACCCAAATTTTATTGTTATGATTTTGCCGCGATGTTGGTGTAATGATACCAATTTGTCAATTATAACATCTGAAAGGCTGAAAAATGTGACTGAATTTAATATTCGTCTAACTAGCAATCTCTTTGCTTCCATTTTCCATTCTTTTTACTTGAAAAACTTAGGAAAATGTGTTTGACAGATGATGTGTTGGTGTATAATACACAGTATAGTAACACAAGGTGGCGCCTGGGCCCCAAGACTGGCTTCAGCGAAGCAAATAACGTTGTGGCCTGTGAGAAAACGCGGGAAAACATTATCTGGATAAGTTAGGCTAAACGACATTCAACTCGAGACCTCTTTAATGTGATATAGACACATTACCCTCACACCACGGAGGTGGGCTTTGCAATTGTTTGTTGCCTTTCATTGTCACGAAGGCGTTTCTTAATCTTTCTTCACACACTCCGTCTATTTCCCTGACCCGCCATACAAAGGTACCAATAAAGGTGTTCTATACAGTAAGTCTTCTAACAGAAAACAAACAGCTGCATTATCTATCAAAATCCAGTAAATTCTGCCATGCCTCTTTCACCAACCTCAAGAAGAATAGTTTGTTAAGCTATTTACAACTGAATATTTAAAAACGGGTTTGTGATTTGAAAGTAAACACAATAACCTACGTTTTACAACAATAACAAAAGTTTTATTTTTTAAAATTGTTTAGGTTAGAATCTGCCTTTAAGTATGTCTAAACAAATAGTTCCGTTCCTTTACAATGGCAAGTGTATCAAGCCTGGAAACATGGAACACATTTTGAGAAACATAGTTTCAAGCTCGACACTCAAACCACAGATCTTCGACTTACAGGGCCGATGCACTGGTTATAAATTAAAAATAAAAGTACCTTAAGCTAGAAATCCTGGATTGCAAGTCAGATTTGAGAGAGAGGAATGAATTGCTCAAAACTTCCATCGAGATCCACCAGAATATATGCGAATCATTGTTGAGTGCGCGTTCGCGGCAACGTCAGGTATTGCAATAATAGCTCGTCAGCCCGGTAAACGGAATATTCAAGTTTCGAATGGTTGTGACAATGGATTTTCAAATTTGGTTTTACTTTTCCTATACACCAGTTGGATTTGTGATCATATAATAAGCACAGTTTATGGCTTATTGGAGTTATTTATACAAACGTAATTTCAAATTTATTTTTACTTCGGTTTTAGATATACTGAAAACCGGGAAGTATATTAGAGTTAGATCCTTTTAACGCCACCCCCCCCACACACACATACCGGGTAAGTCTTCTCAGCCTGCGGATTGAGAAGTTATGCAGTCCCGGGTTGTACAGGCTATGCCGTAAACACTGTCCACTGCATTCGCGTCCTATGGATTTCGCTCGAAATGACTCCTTTGCATCGCTGTACGTGCAATGACCTGCACTCGTAAGGCAACAGTATGCGCGTTGACCTTCAGTAGTGAAAGTTTCAGGTTCAAATACTGCCACTTAAAGTACCTTTTACGTTTAGTGTCGTCTCACCTAATTAGTTTAATTATGTGAATTTCATTAACACACAAATTGTTACTTGTAAGAACATGCTTTAATGAGAATCATAAATAAATATATATAACATTGTATTTATAACTTACAAACATAAGGCATCATTAAATAATATTTTACTATTTAAAGTTATTCTTTCATACAAAAGAAAGACAATAAATTTTTCCGAAAGTTTACAAAATGCAGTACGTACATACAAAGTAGGTAATGTTTGTAACCTCTTTGGTACCCAAAGTAGTGCATTTAACAGCGATAAACCTTTGCAATTTACCCGTTTCCTCCATGTGGTTGTAATAGGTGTTCGAACTGGCCACCATGCCTGCAGATGCAAGATCTCAGCCTAACCCAGCACAACATGGCGGTGTGATGTCACGGCGAGTGAAGATGATGCGTTCCCTGAACTGTTGAGGGTTCATTGGCCACTCCTGGTATACGATATGTTTAAGATAAGCACATAAGAAGAAATATAATGGGGTTAGATCAGGTGAGCGTGCCACCCTATTGGTCCATACTGTCCAATCCATCGCTTGCGGTAGCTGGCATCCAGATAAGCCGTTACACGACGTGCCGATTGAGGTGGCGCCTCATCATGTTGGTACCATATAGTCGGTTCTGCAACGGCACTTCATCCAGTAGAGTAGAAACTGGTGTTGTAGGAAGTGGATATAGACATTTCCAGTGAATTGGCCGTCATAAAATACGGACCTACTAGATGATCACCGAATATACCAGCTCAAACGTTGAAACCCCATCGGACTTTTAAGGCCACCTCTCGCATCTAACGTGGGTTTACGGTGCTCTAGTAATGCATGTTGTGGGGATTTACATGGTCTGTGTTGTGGAACCCTACTTCGTCTGTAAATAGCACAGTTGTCAAAATATGTGCATCTTGTTCAGTTTGTCGTATGATCCACCTAGAGAACGCCACTGTCAGTCCAGCTACAGTAGTTCCAGCGTAGTTGAAGATGAGAAGGGTGAAACTTTGCATGATGTAGTATTCTCCACGCGGAAGATTGGCTAATATTGAAATGCCTGTAAATGTCCCTCGTACTACAATGCGGATGCTGAATGACAGTCAGTCACATGATCCGTCGTTCCTTGGTCACAGACAGGGTGATCTCTTCGTGGACGTGGTTTCTTCTGCTTTTTCCTGATTCCAGAAGGTGGTTCGCAACTCGGAAAACCGTGTGATCTGTAGGAAGTGTTCTCTACGGAAATCTCTGTTGGTATAGACGACGTGCCTCCGTTGCATTCTGCTGCGCTTCCCCATATAATAACATGTCAGATACTCTTTATTCGAAAACATTATTTCACAGTACGGCTGGAACTTAGTACTTACAGGCAAATCCACTTTCTAGTGCATTCGGAAAGAAATCACGATTTGCTGGAACGTTCTCGAAACATGAACAGAAATAAATTAAAAAACTCATTTATTCGCAGGTGTGATTTGAACTTCCGACCTTCACCATGACTTTTCAGCACGTTAACAACGAACACCACCGTAGTCCTAATCAGCGGGCTGGTGAATGCGGTGTCAGCACCTGCGTTTCGCATCGTCTGTAAAACACAGGGTTGCCTAGTTACCTGTCCGCAGGATGATAAGACTCACGCGGTATATGTCAATTTTTCAGCAGCAATTCAATTAGATGATATGTTAAGGCCATATAATGATGATGATAGTAATAATAATAATAATAATAATAATAATAATAATAATAATAATAATAATTTTCGGGATGTCGTTGGAAATATTACATGTAATGGAATGTTCTTTCAGAGGCTGCAGTTAATTTTCAAATTTAGCACAGAAAACAAAAGAATCTATTTACCTCTCATTTTAACACATTTTCTTTTCTGTTGGAACCTCAAGTAGTTCCTTCCGTTTGTTAGTTTTAATTTTCAACTGTAATTCCTATGTTAAAACGTTAGTTGATGTTTCCTTTAAAATTTTCAAAGATATTGCCATATGTAATTCTGTTCTTCCAACCTTTATATTTTAGTTTTGAACAGCCGCTGTTGCTTTTTCGATAGGTTTGACCTATACAATAATGTTTCTTTGCTGCTCTTGCTAAATATCTATTTATCATATACAAATTATGTACATAAGTGATTTGAGTTTGAATATCAGAGTTGTATTTGCTAGGAATATTTCAGAAATAACATTAAATAATAAAAACCATGAAGTACAATATTTAAAATCTTGCAATAAATAATAAATTAAATGAGGCTATGATCTTACTGAACATAAATTAATCGTGCGCAGCATAATTATTGTAATAAATCCTTAATCTTCTCTGTTTACTTTCTCATGTTAGCTGCTGTGCTCTTAAGATGCTTTCGATCTGCTGCAAGGTAGTTTGTTTGTTCTTGATTTCCTGTATTTAGCTTAGTGGAATGCTTTAGATGCCACTTTGTCATTTGAATTTAGCTCCTGTTTACACTGCAATAGGTTCGTTTTACCTAATAGTAAAAGAGCATGGGATAATCGCTCAGCGAAATAGAGTAAGGTCCTCAATAATCGATATAAACAATCACGATTGTTTCATATCTGACACATTCTAGACATGGTTGATCTATCAGGTAACAGAAGTATGAGCTGTATAGTTAGTTTAATTCTTTTTCATCTATACTAATATTGTAAACAGAAAATGAATGTGTGTGTATGTATGTGTAGTAATCTCAAAAACCACTCAACGATTTTGATAATTCTTTTGTCGTTTAAAGTTCTATTCTTTCTGACGGACTTGGGCCATAAAATACCTTCTAATTTCAATACATAAATTAATAAAAGGCTAAACAGGATTTACAAAGCCTTTGTTGAGAATTCTATGGAGTAGAAAATAGTTGCTGTACTCTACGTTGCTGCGTGTAGAAACAAAAACAACTTAGTTGCTGTACTTCGCAGAGAATACGTGTAAAAACAAGCAATATTCCAAGCAATATGCATAGATGGTGATGTAACACACAAACAAACAGATAATAGTTCTGAAAATCGACAGTCGATCCTATTTCTACTGGTACAAATCATACGCTATGTTTGTTTCTTTAATTGCCTTTATCAAATGTTGCAGATGTGTATGCAATGAACATGTCAAAACTTTTATTCCAATACTACAAATATGTGCACTGAATTATCTGGTTGCCAAAACCTTCTAATAATCCTCATGTCAGAAAGTTTTGCTTTCTTTCCTTTCTACTTGTGTAGTAATCAAGTTCGTTAGCAGGACACACTAAATAACTGTATAAAGAGATAAAATTGCTGAAATTGGAAATGAGTGAACCTATATTTTATATCTACGACTAAGAAGATTAATTTTCTGAATGATCACAGGCTATGACGTTAACTTGGTGGGCTGAGAATGCGGAAGGTACAGAGTTTGAAAATTTCACCTACTCTAATTAACCATCGACCAATCCTTCAGCTGTCAAAGGGTGCTTACAGGCTGTGGAGCATTTTCAGAACTTGGAAAACTGTCAGTTAGAGCTTAAGAAAGTCAGATGTTCTGCCGATATTTCCCACCCTTTTGAGTGAATATCTGGGTATTTTTCATTCGTTATTAGGAATATTCGAAGATGTACAAAATTACAATTATAAAGGTAAAGGTGAGGATTCATCATAAAATGTTTTAGATTATTGTACAATAATTTTATGAAGAACGGGAGGAGATAAATTAAATTAATTAATTCGTCATTCCACTTTAAAAAGCTCGCTGTGTAACGTCGGGTAATTCAGCTAATATACACTAAAGTGCATTTTAATTATCCTACAATAAACATATTATAATTATCTGCTATTTGGCACTTATTTTAATCATATCTTTGACTACTGCTCTTTTATCTTACAGGTGAGTACCAGGTAGTCGGCTTACAATCTGCTGCTGGAGTATCCATTGTCAGCGGTAAATGTTATTTGGTGAGTGAACATTATATACTTAAATGAGATGGGAGATATCAAAATTTCTGAACACTCTTAATGGCAGGAAACCAACTTTTAACCGCAATCAGTGCAATAACTAATAAAATTAATAACCCTAACTCACTGGATATTTTAGATGTAACACAGGAATGTTTACTACGATGTTGAGAAAATTTGTAATATTTTACCTAGAATATTTGAATCCAATTGTGTGTAAGAGAGTTATATAACACTTGAATCTGAACAGTAGAGTCCCTTTTTATTTTTCTGGTCTTGAACATATATGTAACAATGCAGCGCTGATATGTAATTACCCCTTTCCTTTGCTTTACAGTGAAACCCGTAAGTAAAATATTCTAAAAGTTAAAAGTAGGAATGTGGTGATGATAGAAATTAATTTTGAACTCGCTGGTAAAAAAGTGAATAATAAAAATGAAAAAGTACTTAAACAGGGACATACTCTTTTACGGCCTAGGCTGAAGCTTTAGAATGCTAGCACTTTGCATATTATCTCTCTTTTTGAATTCAATGGAAAAACTATCCTTCATTCAGATTTTTTTAACATATATATCCGTCGGGATATAGGAGATAAAGGCTGCTCAAGCATTTGCATTTTATAAACCGTTTTGAAAATGTGTACCTTGTAGCCTGTGTTGTTGTTCTACTGTATAATAGTTTTGGTATAGGTATATTCATTAAACTAATGAAATCCTTTCGAACTACCACCACTTGTAGTTCCTTATAGTTCCAACATGTTTATGCTTTAAGCATTTGAAAATGAGGTAAATTATATAATTGTGAAATTAATCATGTTTGTTACGGCAAACTCAGAAGATTAGATAGCAACACGTATACCATTCAGAAAAAACCAAGCAATTGAACTTTCATTTCAAAATTTGTTGAAATACTTACAGCAAAACTGAAGTTGGCAGTACCATCAGCTGAATTCTAAAAGAGTGTGAAAGTTCAAGTATGAACGAATGAAATAGATTTTGGTATCCAATTCCTCCTAATAGGCTTTTGACACCTGCGCTCTGGCATCACTGCACACCAGATTAAGAACTATGATCTGAAACTGATTTTTGTCTTATTTCCAGGTAAAAAAAGTTATTGAAACAAAGCTTTATAAGTCGGCAACTTGCAGGAGGGCGCCACTGTTTTGTTGACAGTGCGTGACGTCATCAAAGGTTGGGATCGGAGGGCGAGGGAAAAGCGATAGTGGAATATACATTTGCACGACGAAAGTGCAAAGCGTCTGCCTCACTAGTACTGTGAGAGAAGTAAGGAGTGTTGACATCAACAATTCTATACCTATCTGATAAACATTATGAGTCTACCTTCAACATAACAACAAGGTTTAAGGCCTCTCAGAAAACATACGCTCTTCTGCTAATAATGTTGAACGGCCAGTTGCTGTTGTTTGCTTTCTCGTCACAGATTTTAACAACTAAATAGTTAGCAACTATTTCTCTGGCATGACTGTGTACAGTTCTTCCATTCTTACTGGGAATTGTAAACAACTTTATAAATCACTAGGAAACACACACTGCTCCAAATGAAACACGCTGGGATACTAATCTTGCGCGACATTTTAAATGTAGATAGTAGATCTATTTATGACATTATCGTGAGCTGCTAAAGTGGTACTATTCTCCCTCACTCCTCCGGAGAGCAGAACACCCGCAAATGCCGGTGGTCCCGTGTCATAGATTTACGGTAGATAAAAGAACCCCAAGACTGATAAAGAGGCCTCTGAGCAAATTTCCCGGTCTTTCATGCCCAATATAGAATGGGACGCTAAGGACTACAGCAGTTAAAGAACGTCCATAAATAAATAAGTAAATAAATAAATAATAAATAAAAAAACATACCACAAACGTTTTCTCGTCAGAGGCCTACGGTAAATGCAACTCCGAACTGCGGATGTTTTCTTTACCTGACTGTCCTTCCAAAGTCCAGCCCACTTGTTGCGTAACTATTTAGTTCCTCTTCCGACAGAACGCAGGCATATCGTGGCCACGAAAATAAATATCATTCTGAACGTATGATATTAATATTATCTAATACGTTTAAATGTGTAGGAAGACAGCTTTATGTGTTCCTGTTGGATAGTTGAGCAACGTCAGTCCCATAATCAGTAAATGTCCTTGGCTTCTACTTTGCTTTGATTTTGCTTTTATTCATGCACCTAAGGAAACAAATCATATTCTTCTACCCAGCATGAGTTAAGGCTACTGCATAATAACTCTTAAGACAGGAACCGGAGATAAAAACAAAATACGTTTGCGTTGAGGTGCTTTGATTCTCCGAAAACGGGAATGGGAAGGCATGCATCTCGAAGAGAATATCAATTACTAAGTGGGGAAAATCGATTTTGGTCAGTGGGAAGTGAATAATTGTTTATGATTTACTAATAATGTATTTTATCTCCTTGCTACCCATAAAACTTCGAAATTCAATGCAGCAATTTTCATTTAAAACCAGGACTTTACTATTTGTGAATCTTAAAGCAAGCGCCACTGTCGTTCACGGAATTGTCAAGGAGAATAGAAAAGGTGCATCTACTGCTATCGTTCCGATTTTATTTGTCCAAAATTGCAACTAGAGGAAGCTCTAACAACTAGTATGTAAAGCGGACACTTCCTTAAGGTGGTGCACCTATGAAATTGGACTAAACATAATTATAAACATGAAGTTAAATTTTTGTAAAACAACATACTTTGAATGTTAAACTTTATATTAGCGCCATTACTCGTACCTTTATAGTAGAGAAACGCAATATCATCAGATACTTAGCTTTAAGATACCTTAACTTTAAGCTGGTTTTCTAAAACCATATTTCTCAGCCATTTGTAATACTAAACATGTCCTCAAGATGGGGTTTTTGCTTATTTATTTCAAATTTTGTTCGGTTTCCAAATGCCTGTAAACCAGGAAGTTTGAAATTCAACAGAAAGCATATATTTTTATGCTTAACAACTCAGTTACGTGCGAATTGTACTCTATATTTATCAAATTTCACAGCTGATTTACCTTAAACATCCATCCGAGGACACTATGTAATTAAAATTTAAATTGTTAATAATTTCTTCATCTCTAATGTGGCAGAATAGTGCACTGGGTTTAAGCTCCAAAAATAAAGATATACTTTTTTTAGAAGTTATTTTAATGGCTACGTATGCAAAGAATACAGAATGAAGAAATCGGGAACGGGAACGTAGAGGTGAAATTTGACCACAACGCTTACATTTTAACACACACATTTTAACTTATTGTATCCTAACTCCTTTCATTATACTGTACCAGCCTTTAGCTGTTCTTTGAACCTCCGGTGCTAAGAATTATAAAAATTACAAATTGGAATTATATTTTTTCTCAATAATTATTATGTGATCTTATAGCAAAATCATGTAATAAATTGGGAACATTAAACCTGTTCCTCAATTTATTGAAGATACACGTAAAAAGTAATTATCTCAAATACTTTTTTCAATTATTTTGCAACAAATATAGCTAAAAGTAAACCGACTGGCGCAACAGCCAGCTTGGAGAATTACGCACAACTGCAGTTGGAAGCCACATGTATGAAGATATATACGCAAGGCTGTATTTTGTTCGCTTTTGATTTACGTTTAGTGGTATGGTGTTACAGAATATTTAGAGCCAGGTTTTTAAAAACTGAACAGAATGCATCCGATGCCTCTGGGGATGGGAAGTGGGGCCATTAGCCAGGATAGTTCATCACGTCCCCTAGCACAGAAACAGAAACATAGTAAAATTTAACTGCAAGAGTAATCTTGGGACATTTTGAACTCTTAACGGTATTTGTTGTTGGGATATAAACATGCTAAAGTGATATTTTATTTTGAACACGATTGACAGGCCTTGAGGATACTTCTGACGAGGAGACCATGGATGACATTTCCATGGATCATTATTCCAAAATAATTAAATATGATGATTTTAGTACTTAATTATAAGTTTGTTGTATAGCATGTTTGTTTCATGGCTGCATCTATAATGTCTGGTTTTCGATTTGTATGCAAGGTTTTTTTGTCTGTAGACTAAATACCTACAACAAATGTTTAATAGTAGATGCTACACTCTTTTTACCGCAACCAATATATCCTGCACATTTATATTGCTTTCCCCCACGTGAGCAAGTGTTTGTTCGACGTAACATAAACTGGTCTTTATTTTGTCAGTTAAATGTTAATTATATACTTATGTATATTTCCTTGCAAGCGCACAAAACTCCTTGACTGAGATTCCGTATAACTAACTGACGTTTCATTGTTCTGTAAGCAGAAGGATGCCGTATATTTATAGCAGTTACAATATAGAAAAATCTATTGTGTTACACTCACATACTTTCTCTTCCTCATTATTACCAACTTATAAAACTTGTGTTATGGTCTTCGTTTGGAAAATGATTATTCTGTCGACTTCGCTTTAATTGTGGCAAGATATTTACCTAGAAATTGTTTCAAATTAAGCAATGGGGACATGTTTGCGTGTGCGACTATAGTATTTACATCACAACTTGTTTCCAATATCAATAAGCTCATGTGAAAGAAAAATAAATGAAAGAAAGACAAATAATCGCACATTCCCATATATGTTACTTTAGATAATGCGTTTTATCTTGGGGAAAATTTAAATATACACAAGGAATATCTCCAAAACAACTCGTGTATCGAAAAAAACTTATTTCCCACTAATTGTAAACTTTAATACTCTCAGTTTTTCTGTGATAATCCTGCACTAAGACTTAGAGGTTTCGAATTCATAAATTCAATGTGAATTCAGCGTACGTATTTATAAAAAATCAAAGATTTACATTTATTTCTAATACAAACGTCTTCAACAGATATTTTAATCAGAACTGCTTGGGCCGTTGTTGATCATTAGCTTCGTTCAAGAGAATATAGCTTTCTCAAATGCTGCTGTTACTAAACATAATTCTCTCTCATGCTGCACAAAGCTGGAGTCGGCTTGTCAGTGGTTGTGATTAAGGCGCGACATCATTGCGTTTCAATCCAATTTCTGAACATTTGGGCTCATGCTCTAAAATGTTTTGACAATTTCACATTCTGTGATATATAGTTTGCAATTAACTACCGAGTATGTAATGGATTAACGCTGTATAATGTATTTTGGCAAAATATTTTGGGAACGGTAAATAAAGGAAAAATGTGTTTCACATATACGTACTTAAAAACCGAGGTGTGCATTTTGCATTTTGATCGCTCGTTCCTAATAGAGAAATGATGTTAGCGTTGTTACATATGTTTAAACATTCTAGTGAGGTTCAAATATTCAGCAGATAAATGCCAAAAATTGTACATTTATAAATAGATTGCGTTATCTTCGTTGTACTTTAATAACAACTGTAGGAAATTGCGACACATTTGTTTATAACTTTTTCGTAATAGAATTGTACTGTATAGAGGTTGCTGAAAATTTTTCAAGGGACTGCTATAAACCGTACATGTTACTGGCTGCATGACCTGAAACGGTTCAGTACAGCTTGTACTTTAAAGCACTCGAAGGGCAAATACTGAGATATTTTAAAGGCTAAATCCTGAAATTACTTAGAAGAAAGCAAGAAAAAAAATTAAATGGTTTTTCACTTTTACTTTATATGAAATGGACATCCTGATAAACTATAAACAAACAAAAACAAATAAATAAACTTAGTTCGAAAGGAATACGTATTATTTTGATAAAATTCGAAACATCTGAAAGGCTGCATGTGATTTTCAAGCCGTATGTGCTTGAACGCTACCACTGTGTTGCTTCTGGAAATTTTTCATGGCAGTTCTTAAGACAGGAGATCCTCGGGTTAACGTTTTGAACCTGTACCTTCATGAACGCCACCATTGTGCTGTTTCCACAAGTCTCTTATGTTGAGGATGGCATTATTGGACCTTTTCCATTTTCACTACGCGTAAATGACATTTCTTATACTATACTATACTATACTATACTACTACTTCTTTTTCTGGTTGCCCTCCCCGTTGTTAGAGCTTACACCCCCAGGACTTATAAGGGTCAGACGCCTGTTGGGAGCTCAGACTATGGATAAGAGAGAACAGCCAAGATGAGTGATCAGTCCGAAGCCTGATATGAGAGCAAGAAAAGAGAGATGATATGAAATGACAGTGAGATGATAAAAGGAAAGATGATGGAGCAATTGCTGGAATAAATGGCGGGGGAAACCGGAGAAAACCCGACCAGCCGTCGTTCTGTCCACCGCAAATCCACAAGCGGTTCTCTGGGATTGAGGAGAGACAAGCGATTTAACCAATCGCCCACGGCGCCACCCTCTTAAATTAAATTGAGTTTTATTTATGGACACTCCTTTAACTGTTATGATTCTTAAGCGTCCCATTATAAATTGGGCATGAAAAGACAGGAAACTTTGCTCAGAGGCCGTAAATCTATGACATGGGACCACCGGCTTTACTTCTCTTCCGAAGAAAGTTTAGCTAAGTATATTTACGCCCGAAAAAATCCATCGCCGTTGGGAATGAACCCGCGATCTCGGGAAGTAGAGCCTAGTATGGTATCACTGGACCACGGAGGAAGACGCCACCCTCTTGTACTATACGACAAAATAAATGCAATTTTTATGTGAATGGTTTTTAGTTGTACATATGCTCAGGAATTAATGTCGTTAGTGACACAATGTAAACTATGTGAATAAAGCAATGATTCTAGTCTTAGAACTGCTTTCAGAGACACTACTTATTAACATTCCTGTGCTAGATATTTTGGCTCCCGTTAGTGTATAGAGATCGTCTGAACGTTAATGGTAATCCTATGTAACCGTTTAGTTACCGAATGGCTTCAGGAATTGCCCGGTTTGGTCCCCGTCTCTGCGAGTGTCCTTTGTTTGAAGAAGTTAGGAGCGACTATTTTATAACACTAGGACTAATGCTTAGTCCGTAAAAAGTACTATTACCATGCAAATCTTGCAGACTTTTATTTGGCTTACTCTCATCTTAATATATATGTTAACTAGATGATATGGTTTGTCTTTTTAAAGCAAAGCAGGCAAACAGATGTTGTATACCTATTGTTTTGTCAGTTTTTAACCAAGATACATCCCAGTTAACACCACAACTAACATACAACATTAGTGGAACCCATACTGCCCTGCAGCATTCATTTTCATAAATCTGTGGGGAGAGAGAGCTTAAAAGTAGCTTAGGTACACTTGTCATTTCCGAGAGCACGTTCTCAGACTTTAAAATAAAGGTACCTAATCATGAACGTAAAACAAAGGAGTACTAATGGTCATCAATCAAGTTGCAAACGACCAGACAAATATTGTATACATTTAGAGTGGAAAAGTTATATGCACCTCCATGGTAGTGAACCGATATACGGTTCACCAATCATCTATATTACTGAAAACCGTCAATATGCTATCTTCTACTAGCATAAACAACTTTCAATTAAATGGAGTAGCCAAACTTGGATTAATGACTGTATTCCGCTTATAATGGTAGTAAAAATAACATATTTAGTTCATTCTGCTGAGGTGCAGTCAATTCCTATAGAATGCTTTAGATGCAATCTTAACAGGTAAGAGTTTGATAACGAAGTGAGCAGGCTGTCGACATCTGAGCATACGCATTGGCATACGAGGTGGAAAAGTTTACTTTCTTCTTAAAGAAAGACTTTCTTCTTTCTTTACATCTTGAATCCTATGTACCCTTGTACGTGCTATGAAATCCATTAGAACTTCGGACATTAGTGGTCAAATAGCAACGTGTAATTGTCGCAAATATTAGTAGCACTTATGCACTTATTTCATGACTTTTATTTTTAAAAGGTCTATTGCGCCGTATACTAAAACAGAGTGGCTATAATCTCTTATTTAGTTTTTTTGCTGTTGGTATGAGCTCTCGCCTCTGCGTAGCGTTTGTTTTTAGAGAGCTGGGTGGCGTGTGCTGACCTGTTCGAGTGGTATTGGGTTGGGTGTGTGGCAAGTTGAGAAAGCGTGGGGTCGTTCGCTTTGTGCCTTCCTGAGGTAAGGCTCCGTGCAGTGGCTTATTTAATTTTGGTGAAAGGGGAGAACCAGGCTTAATATATGTATTTGTGTGATTATGGTGAGCTTTTCTACGTGCAATTATATGAAGTAGTTAATGATATTCATGCGGGTGATCTCTCAGTGTGCTGGGGTAATTGAATGGGGCAAAAGTCATGTCGTTATAAGGGCAAAAGTGCTCGTGGGAATACTGTTGTAAGAATGCTTTCTCTTCACCAGGGTTTGGGATTGTATTTAATTGTTTGGGAGGTTTTGACTTTAGTGTTTTATTCGATTTTGTTGCATACTATTTTAAAGTGCTAAGTGTGGTATAAATTATTTTTCGCCTGGTTTTCAGGCAATTTTTTTACGCGATAATGGTGTGTGAACCACATTTTTCTTATCGTTAGTTTAATGGGTGCGATAAAGCTTTATTGTTACCCTGTGTCAAAGTTTGTTGGTCAAGGTAATTTTATGGAAGCGAAAAATTATACATCTTCTGATAGGGAATAGACACAACTAGGGGAAGTTTTCTGCAGACTGATAGCTGTTCATATTTCAGAAGGTTAGTTTCAGTTCACTTCAACTGTATGTCAGGTTCATGCAATCATACCTGCCCAGTTATATAGTGTCATGAAATATTCTTTGATAAGACTTTTGAGTCTAGTATTCATACTATTTTGGATGTTTAACACATTTTCACATGTTTATGAGTAATACATTTCCTAATTTATGGAAGGGAGCGAAAAGATATAATTACTGGGATTTCTCTGCAGATTGATTACTGTTCATTTTGCAAGGTGTCGATGAACTTCAGCTGACAAGTCGTTTAATTTAATTAGCTGACTTGGAGTCTGCTCATGTTTTAAAAAAAGCATCTAGATGCGTGCGCATACTCTCGAAATGAACAGTAATCGCTGGTATTTATTTGTAGTTTGTCTGCTTTCTGCTTCTTATAAAGGTACTTTGTGTTTTTTCTCTCGAATTATAGTGCATTATTTAATGGTTTTATATTGATTGGCAAGCTAGAAAAGCCAAAGGGTGAATAACGTGTAAATAAAGATGTGTTAAATGTGGAACTTGGGTTCTTTCTTGTACCTTGGTTTCCATTCCTGAGTCAGACTGGACTCAGGGCTTTGCGTGCACGTTAACAGCGGCTCAGAATAGGAAGAGCTAGACTTGAAGTAATGGCACTTCCAACATTACTCTAAGGACCTGACAATGACTGAGCAACAGAAGGGAAGAATGAAATCTGCAGAAATGAAATTGCTAAGACCGTTGCCGGGATATTCCCTATTAGGCCTTCAGAGAAATTATATATGGACCAGCTGAAAATCGAAAGTGTAATACAAGTATAAATAGATGCTTAAATGATTGAAGAGACCATTTAATGAGAATGTAACTATGCCACATACTTCTTAAAACAATGCAGTACAATCTAAAAGGTTGTAGAAGTCCAAGTAGACCTAGGAAAATATAGAGATTTCGATTTGGAGACAGAACAGGACAGTAGACCTAAGCCCAAATTGTCGTCCTCCTGGTGTAGTGGTTACCATGCGTAAAAATCCTTAGCATGACTTCCTTCGGGAGCGAAGTAAAGCCGGTGGTCCCATGTCCAAGATTTACAGCACGTAAAAGAGCGTCAAGCCTGATAAGGAGGTCTCTGAGCAAACTTTATGGTCTTTCACGCCCAATATAAAATGGGACGCTAAGAACCACAGCAGTTAAAAGCGTCCATAAATAAAATTCAATTTAATTTTCTTGGTGTTAAAGAAAAGAAGACTTATTTTTGTCACTGTTGGAATAAATAACCGTATTTCGCCTACCAATCTTCGTGATAGTGCACCTAAGACCCTACTCGATCACAGAGGTGACGTTTCTATCTTACATTTTAAAGGTATCACCCTCAGGTATTGTGGTCTTGCAGCGACCAAAATGCAGACCGTTGATGACGACAGTGCTAGGAAGTACAAAACAATTAGTTTTTCATAAAAAATATTATTAGTTTGTTAAATATTATAAAATAATAATTTATGCTATTACAAATCATGGCTCAAAGACTATTCAAAGATTATTTACCTTGGTGTAAAAGATTATGGTGAGTAGAATAAACAATGTTACATTCATTTTACTGGACTTATTTCTGGTACTTCTACAAGAAGCCTTAAACTGCTGTAACATTTTATCAAAACTCTTTATATTATGTTAATGTTCCAATGTTTCCCTCTGATTATTTCTTAGATGTCTCGAAAAAATTTACTTACCTTTTTGCCTTAGAATAACTAATTGCATTGACAAAACAGTGCCGGTTTAATCAGGAAAGCCTATTAAATTGCGGGAAATTAAGCCCAGAACTGAATTAGGGCACTGCACTTAATTCATTTATCCAGCGCTTCATGCTCAACTTCTTGCTGGCTTTCGCTTTCCTAATGAAATTAATACACTGAAACTATAGAGAAGGAATTAAGAGTCGTTATTCTTTGGAGGAACGGGGGAAAATAATTTAATCAGTCTCCTTTCGGTGTTATTCCTAACCAGTTGAGTGCACCATCGAAAACTTGAATCAATTACGCGATAGATGCTTAATCGTTTTCACCTAGGGATTCAAAATTTACACCTTCTCTGCCGCTTGCTGAGTGAAAAGGAAATATTGCGATCGACTCAAAATCTATATTCTCAACTTATGGGAAATTCGGGTTTTGAAGTTTTTTCTCGTGTGCAACACACAAAACAGACTGCAACAAGTTCCTTTTTCTTTTTGTGTTTAGCGTGACTTTTAATACCTTAGGTCTAGAGACCATGCCTGAAATGGGTGGAATGATGCTCAAATGAGCCAGAGGTTCATTGCGACATTTGCGAAATTCCGTCAACATTTAGATACGCCAATCACTGGGGGCCACCTCGTTCTTTACCATGTTTAGGTAGTTTCACAGCTGCAATTTTAACATACTAATCCAAACCTAACATTAAAATTCTGGCTATTTATATTAACCGATTCAGCCAACTGAGTTTTACATCCAAGAAAGGGCGATAACCGTTTTTGAGGCACAAAGGGATACCCCATCAGTTTGAGAAAGCGGTTCTGGTACAAAACAATGGGTTACAATAGGTAATATAATCTACTTGAGACTAACAAGGATTTCCCAACTTTGATTTAAGATTGTATTTTTACTTTTGTACCACGTACATAGTAGGTAGAGAAGGTATTGCATTCCAACCAAAACTTCGATACAGAGATTTCGCTGGAACTGCATGTTTTGAGGAGTCCCGAATCCAAAAAAAAAGCATTTTTAGTAAAAGGTCCAAACGCGCGTTATCTGTCTGTCTGTGAACAGCATAACTCAAAAATGAAAAGTCGGATAAGTACAAAGCTGTCATTTAAGTTAAATATCTTCCAAGGATGCGACACTAAGATTTTAAAAAAAAATCCCCGCCCCTAACTATTCTTTACATGTCACATTTTAAAAAAAATTGATTTTCTAAAAAATGGCTCCTACGATATGAATAAAATACCATATATTAAAGATATTTACACCACAGATAAAATGTTTATCTTGAATTTTCTGAGAATAGCTTATGAAGTCACGGCTTCACGGCTAGCTTCGGAAGGAATTTTGTATAATCTTGTATAACTGGTAAAGGTTAAGTGATAGAGGAAAACGCGCTACACAAAAACTGTAGATCTCTTTAAAACACACAATTTATTTCAAATAAGTTTTCTGTAGCATAAGCCATTTCTGAAATATCTGTTATTAATGGTTCGAATTCTTCATTACTTGGTCACTCTCTTTATATCTGCCTGACCCGAGTTCAAATCCGGCTGAGGGCGATGAATTTTTTCGGACGTAAAAATCCTTAGCATGGCTTCCTTCGGAAGAGAAGTGAAGCCAGTGTTCCCGTCTCGTAGATTTATAGCACGTAGAAGAACCTCAAGCGTGATAAAGGGGCCTGTGAGCACAATTTCCGGTCTTTCACGCCCAATATAGAATGGGACCTAAGAACCATAGTAGTTAAAGGGCGTCCATATATAAACTTCAATTTAAATTCATTAGTTCTGTCAACTTTGCGGCGGTCACCTCCTCATCCGTGCTGTTAGGCTTACCTTGATGCCTCTCCCGTTGGTTCCAGAAGTTCTCAGTGTGTTGGTTCTCTTCAATTTATCCTCGGCTAGCTGCAGTAATTTTCCTTAAACTATATGGGAGCATGGAGTTATCCTCGGTAAAGGAAAACGTAGATCTCGGGTGGTGATATAGGAAGACATAGACTTGCTTTGTTTATGAAAAGATGACACTGCCGTTTCTTTTTATTTAATTAACACTCGTAGTATACAAAACTGGTATTGCCGCTGTAAAATACTGTCCATGGTTGTTAAAATGCGGCGCGGATGTGGCACGAAGTATAACTATTCTTATTGTCGCTTTCAGAGTAGCGGATCTTAGGTGTGTTGCTAAAACTATTTTGATTCCCTGTTTTGGCGCGATATCTCACACATCCTGCAGCATCTCTCCCTGACCACACATTACGAAAACTGTCGAATAAAATGCAATGCTAAACTGACATGACAAAAACTGACTTATTCCCTCTTTGGCGCGATATCTCACACATCCTGCAGCATCTCTCCCTGACCACACATGACATAAACTGTCCCGAATTTTCCCAAACAGATCCATTTATAGTCTCAGGCTTCTGAGGCTGCTTCCTTTCCTATTGGTCCATTTTTAGCGCGACTCGACGCGTCTATTTCGAATAAACTTCCAGGGATCTCATTGGTCCAAGTTTAATATAAATCGCGGCTTTTCCTGCATTTACCGTTAAGTTATCTATCTCGCTCACTTGGTCACGGCGAATTATCAAATAAAAGGACAAAGGCTTCACACCCTCGCTGTAGGAATAATGGCACTGCGACCGAAGAGAGGTAATAAAACTAGGTTTTCTGCCTTCGAAAGCACTATTCCTGTAGCTAAAACATCTCATCGTGGACAGTATTTTAACATAGCGCTTAAATTATTTACATTAAACCATTTATAACTCTACTAATATTAGTAACCTAGATAGATACATAACGTTAAATCACCCTTCTTAAAATATACAAGCAGTATGAGAAAAAGATATTTACATAGTATGATTTAACATCAATAAAAGTTAATTAATCAATTATCTATAATTATGGTTCTCGGGCTCGGCCTAAAGTTGCCGTTTCAAATTGCCCTGTTCTGGAAAAGAATAAATTTTTCAACACTTGATACAATTTTCTTTTACAGAATAATTCCTCTGATTATGCCCTTTGTTGGTTTGTATTGGTTTACATAGACCCTTCGCTATACCTGTTCCTTCACAAGGGTTCTGCCAAACCAGTGGTGTTTATATTTGGGTCATTCACTTTTACACTTTGTTAGGGTTGACCCCCTCTCCTTTTAAAAAACAGGTTTTCCGAGAGACATTCTTATACACAATACACTTCGCGCACACGAATAACTTGTAACGCAAACAAATACTCTAATACCCAAATTAAGTTCTAAAATTAAATCTATTTACATACATATTGGTACATAATTATTATGCATTTATTTATTTCTTTACATCCTTATTTATCGGGTGTATTACCTTTACTATTTGTTCATAGGGTTGCTACCTCATTTCGAGTAAACCTAATCTGACTATTTTCATTACATTCTTCACCCTTCTCATTCTCTAAACATTTGTACGGTTTGAGCAACTGTTTATGATATCTCCCTACGATCTTGGAATTCTTTATTTCTTGTAACTCAAATGTATCCGAGCCAAAAATGTTAATCACTTGGTATGGACCTTTAAATAAATTTTCCATTCTATGATATCTCTTTTTTTATAATTAATAAAACTAATTTATATGTTTAAAGAAAACTGTCAGCATATTGCTCGCATACCAACCAATTAATAATTTAAAAATATTGCTAAATATAAAAAAAATAATAAATATTCTGACAATAAAAGCTGTTTCAACCTTAAGACAAACTTATTCAAGCAGAAAGAAACAAACATATTAATGGCAAAGGTGTTTCTTGTTCTTCTTCACTATCACTAATGAGCATTTAATACTCAAGTCTCTTTAGTAATGCAAAAAAAAAATGTTCTGCACAACTGCTTAAGATAATTTATTAATTCACATGTGAAAGCTCTCCTTTCCAGGCATTTCAGAGTCAGGATCAATGATATTATGTCTTTCTTTTTCTTTTCTTTTTTTTTTTTAATCTGAATGCTGGATTTTTTTTATACCAATACTAATTCTCCAAGTTCGATCAACCATTTCTTTCGCTTCCTTGTTTTAAATTCCTCCTTTCTTTTCTGCGCCCTTTTTGACATTCTTTCAAAAGCTTTCTTAAACGTCTCTTCTCCCGTTAGTGTTTTCGGATCTTTAGTTTCTAGTGTCTGTGGTAATTTCCCTTCAAGTGTTTCTTATAACTTCCCCTTCATTAGCTCAACTAATTTCCCCTCTAAACTCTTATTTTGCTCACTTACGATTCTTTCTAAGTCCTTACTCTGCTCATTTGATTTCCCTTCTACATTCTTATCTTGTTCCCTTACGATTCTTTCTAAGTCTTTACTCTGCTTATTTACGATTCTTTCTAAGTCCTTATTCTGCTCATTTGATTTCCCTTCTAGATTCTTATCTTGTTCCCTTACGATTCTTTCTAAGTCTTTACTCTGCTTACTTACGATTCTTTCTAAGTCCTTATTATGCTCATTTGATTCCCCTTCTAAATTCTTATCTTGTTCCCTTACGACTCTTTCTAAGTTCTTACCATGTTCATTTACGATTCTTTCTAAGTTCTTACTCTGCTCATTTGGTTTCCCTTCTAGATTCTTATCTTGTTCCCTTACGATTCTTTCTAAGTCTTTACTCTGCTTACTTACGATTCTTTCTAAGTCCTTATTATGCTCATTTGATTCCCCTTCTAAATTCTTATCTAGTTCACTTACGACTCTTTCTAAGTCTTTACTCTGCCTACTTACGATTCTTTCTAAGTCCTTATTATGCTCATTTGATTCCCCTTCTAAATTCTTATCTAGTTCACTTACGACTCTTTCTAAGTCTTTACTCTGCTTACTTACGATTCTTTCTAAGTCCTTATTATGCTCATTTGATTCCCCTTCTAAATTCTTATCTTGTTCCCTTACGACTCTTTCTAAGTTCTTACCATGTTCATTTACGATTCTTTCTAAGTTCTTACTATGTTCATTGAATATGCTTTCTAAGTTCTTACTATGTTCGCTTAAGATCTTACCCCGCTCATTTAACTTCCCCTCTAACCTCTTATTTTGTTCACTCAACTGTTGAAGCAATATTAGCAGCTGGTTTTGACCTGCGTCAATGACCTGCTCAATCGGTGGTTGCCTAACTTCTACCTCTACTTCACCCATATTTTCTCCATCTGGTGTTATGCTGACAATAGCCTCCCCATTCAGTTCTTTCAAATCTTCCCTTGACCTACTCATGGTTCCGTTAGCAAGTTCTACCTCCCTAGTAATGACTTTACCCCCTCTCAATAACATGTGTTCACAAAACTGAGTCACTACTTTGCATGCCTTTTTGTTTGTTTTTGTATAAATGTTCTAACCTGTATTTTTTCAATGTTAACTGATGCGTTCCGGGTTCGAATCCTGGTGAAGTTCTAGAAGCGATGCTCTCAGCTGTTTTGTTGTCCCACGTAGGTAGACTAGAAGTTCGCGTTGTAATTTTGTTCTGCTGTGCCCCTTTCCTCTGAAGATTCTTCGTCTGTTCGCTGTTTCCTAGTCCTCCGTTTGTGTCGTTCTTCCCTTCCAGCTCCACGTTATGGCGCCAGTTTGCGGCGGTCTTAAAGTTTGTTAGCCCCACGTTGGGCGCCAGTTTGCGGCGGTCACCTCCTCATCCGTGCTGTTAGGCTTACCTTGATGCCTCTCCCGTTGGTTCCAGAAGTTCTCAGTGTGTTGGTTCTCTTCAATTTATCCTCGGCTAGCTGCAGTAATTTTCCTTAAACTATATGGGAGCATGGACTTATCCTCGGTAAAGGAAAACGTAGATCTCGGGTGGTGATATAGGAAGACATAGACTTGCTTTGTTTATGAAAAGATGACACTGCCGTTTCTTTTTATTTAATTAACACTCGTAGTATACAAAACTGGTATTGCCGCTGTAAAATACTGTCCATGGCTGTTAAAATGCGGCGCGGATGTGGCACGAAGTATAACTATTCTTATTGTCGCTTTCAGAGTAGCGGATCTTAGGTGTGTTGCTAAAACTATTTTGATTCTCTGTTTTGGCGCGATATCTCACACATCCTGCAGCATCTCTCCCTGACCACACATTACGAAAACTGTCGAATAAAATGCAATGCTAAACTGACATGACAAAAACTGACTTATTCCCTCTTTGGCGCGATATCTCACACATCCTGCAGCATCTCTCCCTGACCACACATATCATAAACTGTCCCGAATTTTCCCAAACAGATCCATTTATAGTCTCAGGCTTCTGAGGCTGCTTCCTTTCCTATTGGTCCATTTTTAGCGCGACTCGACGCGTCTATTTCGAATAAACTTCCAGGGATCTCATTGGTCCAAGTTTAATATAAATCGCGGCTTTTCCTGCATTTACCGTTAAGCTATCTCGCTCACTTGGTCACGGCAAATTATCAAATAAAGGGACAAAGGCTTCACACCCTCGCTGTAGGAATAATGGCACTGCGACCGAAGAGAGGTAATAAAACTAGGTTTTCTGCCTTCGAAAGCACTATTCCTGTAGCTAAAACATCTCATCGTGGACAGTATTTTAACATAGCGCTTAAATTATTTACATTAAACCATTTATAACTCTACTAATATTAGTAACCTAGATAGATACATAACGTTAAATCACCCTTCTTAAAATATACAAGCAGTATGAGAAAAAGATATTTACATAGTATGATTTAACATCAATAAAAGTTAATTAATCAATTATCTATAATTATGGTTCTCGGGCTCGGACTAAAGTTGCCGTTTCAACTTTCAGTTGTTTCTCGCGAGTATGGAATTTTATGGCCAGTATACATGTAGCCCCCATTTAAACGTTTGAACTAATGCTGTTCTCTTTGTATCTATAACGAAATGGGTAATATAGCTATTGTGTAAATGTTTACATGTGAATGTATCATCAGATTTTTCCTTTCTTGGTACATGTACATGCAGATCCAAACATACTAAAGTTTACGTTAATATGTAATGTTTTTCGATATCAGATGTAGCGGGAAAGCGTTGGGCGTCTTTTGTAGCGTAAAACGTTGTTCCTTTGGTTGTTGTCCTCTGCTCCATTCCTAATACATTACCTATCTAACTAATTTCACTGATCTCAGGTTTTCGAGGTGAGGCAAATTAAAATACACTGCATTTCCCTTAAAATGTGGTTTATTATTAATAAAATACTTATGGGCGGCTAGCTTATCCCATCTATAACAATTCCCACCATAATAATAAATTGGAAGCCTAATCTAACTGCACACACTTCCCACCGATGTACACACGTGCATCTGTCGTCCAAAGAGTATCACGTGTGTCGACGAGATTCTATAAGAGAGGAAACTCTGAGGCTTTCTTCCCCTTTTATACCCAACTTTAATGACTCTCACCTTCGCGCCTTAGAATGTAATGACATTTCTAATTGGTCCAGACCGCGTTACCTTGTTATGTATGAAAATATTCTGCTCTAAAACTTTTCGCACACGCGTACCAATATCTCTTTCCCTTGTGTATCTGTTTTTCTATTTCTGGTTATTGCTTCAAGTTCCTTGCTCATTAGCTTGGTGAAAGGTGGTGAGCTCTACCTAGAATTACCTTTTATCTGGAATTAGCTAGCTCGTTCGTCCCATACTTATCTAAGTTACAATCTGCTGTGTATATTTCTTGGCTGCTAAATATTCTAACATCTTTGTTACTGAATTAAATTATTATGTACAGTTCTTGTTTGACATTGATTTATATATATGGTATATCCCCTTTCGCAGACCACATTCGTGTTTACGGAATATATATTTATCACTCGCACAAAATTTTGTCCTGGTCAAGGCGGGCTCCTTGCATCACTCAAGGCCGCTTACCTGCATATTTAGAGTTGGTGAGCGATTAGCGCTAGACGCCAAAGGATCGGGATGCACATACGAGACTGCATATGAGTAGAGGTACCGAAATTGTATTCTGATCCAATCTTGTTGTCACGGAAAAAGAGAAATCACATTAGTGGTTTTAATAATTTTCCACCACTGCACATACAGCAAAGGAGTTCATGGCAAAAACTAGGGAAGTGTTTTAAGGTAATTATTATTGCTATTGTATCTCGATTTAACAATCCGTTTGCCTGAAGGATACAATGTATAAAGCATATCCTCATAGATTAGAAAATATCAAGGAAGACGGATGAAATTAAATCAGAAATTTTACAGTGGCTGAAATAAATCATGTAAATTGGAATTTGTTTATCCGATACAATGTATGCTTAACTGAGAGATCTCCAGCACTGGCTATAAAACAGGATTTTATCAACAGATTTTGGAAGCCAAGGAGACGCGACTGACCGGTATGTCCAATGCAAATCTCATACCAGCGGTAAGCACATAATCGTGAAACCCTGTTTCATTTTCACTTGAATGCATAAAAATAACTTTTGCCTTTCGAGGGAATCAGAAAATATCGCTTTTTTACGCGAGTGCAAGTATGACCATATTTGCGTCCATTGCGCAGTTCTCCGCTAAGTCTTTGTCTCCATCGACCAGTTGTTGCTCACAACCACATAACGCTAAGCGCGTAGTTGATACTGTGGCAAAGTCACTTTACTAAACTGCCGCCTGTACCAGATGTGACGACACCATCGGCATCCTCAGATGGGACGAGGAAGGAAGTGTAGCTCAGGCTTTCATATGAGAGGATTAAGCTTGGCAGAGGTGTGGCAAGGAGGAGCAGTGGTGAAGGGTGGCAAATTACTGACTGTCCCGAGATTGACTTTAATTTCTCTATGATCTACGCTTATCATAGAATGCAGGGGCTGATATAGACCGCTGAATAATTACCTGGTTGACGGCGGAGGTCCGCCGTTCCATCTTCATCGTGTCTATGGCCTATGTGAAGGTGATAGCTAGCAAAATTCATTTAAAGAACTGAGCATCACAGAGTACTGCATGTGACAGGTAGAGAGCGAATAGTAAAAAAAACTAACTTTAAATGCCATCAGGTATGCTGATGTGCTTTCTTCAGCACTGACATGATTTACATCTTCCACACATGTGTCTATGCATTCAGGAGTATTCCGTAAACCAATATCATGCGGTATACCCCTGCTTACATAAGTATCCGGGAAATGACTTGCCAGAATTTCTAAAGACAATTTCCTTGTTGCTCAGTGTTCAAACACATTTTGCTCTAAACATCCTGGCCTTATGAAATTATGTTTATACCAATCTTTAAAACAGAACCGTCAAAATCTCCTCCATGCCAGGAAACTGAGCTGTCTGCAGCTGTGATAAAAACAATAAAAAACGCAATGGTGCCCAAACTGGGAGTAAAAAAACCAAATATACTGAACTTACGTTAGATGGACCGCAAAAGGAGAGCTGAGGACGGGGTAAGAACGGAGTCGAGAGGGGGGCTAAGTTTAGTAAGAGAACAGAGGAAGGACAAGGAAAGAAAAAGGAACGACAACAGGGTACACATTAGTTCTCGTCGTGACACAAAGTGAGAAGAACGATCCTGCTGCAGTTACACCAAGCAAATGAAACTCCTGAAGAACACACCTAAGCACGTTGGCAAGGAGCAATAGTAAGAGCAAGGGTCGGATTGAGTTTGTTTCTTCTTGTTTCGCTGTCTGTCGTCTGCGCCTCCAAAAACATTAACGTAAGTCTGTCGTTGATGCATTGAATACAACATAAAATAAATATTGATGGCAATTTTCTGACGTAATGTTCTGATCATATACACTAAACTGATGAGCATAAAGCCAGGCGCTGTCACGGAAGCGTCAATGCAGGCATGAAAATGTAGATGAGGGAGACCTGTTAGGTCTTTGATCACCTGGCACAGTAAAATCTTCGTCGTCGACGGCCACCGGTCGAAAACACTACGAGCCCATAACTAGACAACCATCGCTATGCATGTAAGTACATTTAAATTTTAGGATTAGAACGATTTGAAAAAATTTACGTGCTAGCCCGTTATAATAATTATTGAGCATGCCACCAGATGACACTGTAGCTCCTTTATTTCAAATATTCCCTTCACTTTATCCATTTACAGATGCTCTATAACTCCTGATACTGCTATTACCGTGTACCTATCAATTATTTTTAGACAGCATCGCCTGAAAGTGAAACTTCTAACACAGAGCACACTAGCTAATAGCTTTAGATTATCGCACTAGTATCCTCGGTTTGATTAGGTTTTACTTTTCATTGTGTCGTTTCACATGATTAATATCGCACGGCACTCGCATTATCTGTTCACAATACAAATTGTCGTACTTCAATTTATCGCAATTCGTTGTAAACTTAACCCATACGTTATATTGGTAGCTTTCTTTGATCTAAAATGTTACTCTTTTATGTAACTTATATAAAGATTAAATGACAGAAATTGGGAATTCAGATGAAACTGAAATGGAAGCGAAATTACAGAAGCAGCAGAAAGAATAACACTAGAAGTTTTTACCCCCAAAAATCTAGAACGCAATATGATATAGCATTTAATCACTTCATTGGCTGGTGTAACGTAAAGCAGGCGAAAATAATTTCATTGAAAATGACTGCTACATCTGAAATTTCCGTTTTTTAACATAATTTATCGTATTTGAAGAACGCACAATAAACGCGATCTATGTTAGTTTCAGGAATCTATATAATATTATTGATATTTTACAAATTCGAGCGCTGTATATGCTACAGGCGTTAAAAGTGGTTCTAGTTTGCTCGCAAATATTTCTCTCACAAAACAAAACCCCAATTTTGCCCCTTGTATCATAATCTACTATTATATGCAATGGTAATAAATCGCCGATATATTTTAAGAAGAATTGATAAATAGCCTACAACTTTCTATATGGTTTCATTCCTATATTAATATATATTTTAAGTTTCCAGGGAGGACCTTCGTGAAACGTTATAGCCATTATCTTCATTAATTTCATTTGCAATTTAAATGCGACGATCTTAAGAACATTCTCGCCAGAACACCAGTCGTTAGTGCGCAAGGTTCATAGAAATTTTAATCTTCGTCTATAATCAGTTACCAGAGTCTTTATTCATCGGTTCGAAGTTAGATTTTCGTAAAACGTTAAAGATAGTATTCTTATAGAGTTGACCACTTCAATTAACCCTTTATTTATTTTTATGTTCAGAAAATTTAAATCCATTTTGAGGGCTAGTCTTTAATTAATAGGAGCCAGTATCCCTTGAACTCCTTTTTGTTTCCCATAACACATTAAGTATACGCAGCTTATTAGGCAATGTTTTAGACAGAAACAACATTTATATCCAATAGAGGAGCAGAAAGCTTAGTAGGTAGTAGGAAAAATAGATAACATCAAGTCTATGAGACAGTTACATGTTCTTCGCACGGATCACGCAGCGAGAATGTATAGCAGCTGATTGCCCATGATTTATTGAAAGCTACTGTTAATCATTTTGTCAATAGAGAATGCAAATTGTTGACAGATGCATTGTGTGGGAAGGAAATTCATTAGCAGTGACAAATGTGTGTATACTGTTCCATAATGTTACTGTTTTGAGTACATATTAATTTTATTCTTTCACATGGTACAGCATTGCTAATGATCCTCTTTTATTCTCATTATTGAAATTACAGTTGTGGTCACTGTATATGAATCACTCACAGTTTTAACGCCAACTAATTTATTTTAAAATTAAAGTTCTGTACGGTTATATGGTGAATTTATTATAGGCATTAAACCATTAAGAGTCTACAATCCCACCGGCCTTAAAAGGAAACCTCATGTAAACAAAACAGCGCGCAAAATACTGGTCTGTATTGTATTTCTACGCCCTAGGCGGAGCATACGCACTATCTGAAGACACGTCTTCTCACCGGAGCCACCTGTCCGGCATAAATGCACGTCCGCGGTGTTTATTTCTGAACGATCGCATTATCCTCTTTTCATTAATATCGTTACACGATTATTTTACATTTGTTGTACTGTAACCTATGGTCAAAACACGCTTTAAATAATTTTGTGTTGGTGAATTGAAATATTGAAGAACAATATACCTTAATTAAGAAGTTTCCTGCAGACCGAGTATGCGTTATAAACTATTTAAAATATTGAGGTAGTAATATAAACAATACGGAATGATAGAACTGGAATGATAATAAAATTTGCAATGTACCTAATTAATCAGAATATTTACGTGGTCCAATCCCGTCCGTTTCCTTTTCCTGCTCCTCATGACATTTTGTGCCAAGCAAAGTTTTTTCATTTTCTTTGAAGGCGATAACAGATTTCCAGTTTTGCACTTTTCGGTTCGAATGGCGTTGTTACTTTTTACGGAAACACTAGTAAACTCGGACGTTAAATTAATAGTGCCTTTAATGCCTAAATCCCGATACTTCTCACAAAACTTTATGAACACATTCAATGCAAGTGTTTTTTTACAATTTTCAAAATTTTACCTGTAGGATGTTTCACATATACATTTTGATTATAATAATTATTAACCCTAACCACCATTAACCACACTGTATTAACAATTTTAAAACAAGCGAGTGCCGTTAAATGCATCAATACTGACCAACCGTATTTTAGTAATAGAAAATGGTGCATACGCATATCTCCATTCGTTAAGTTTTTATTAATTACTTATATATGTTTTTAAACGCAGAGTGAACTACATTTGATATTCTAGCAATGGTTGTTAACAAAATAAACTCTTAAACAATATAAAACAAAATTAATTTCCGTACTCCGACATAAAGCTACGTTGTAATTCACGGTCTATACACGGCAATGTGCTTTAGTTTACATCAGGTTCCCTTCTAAGGCCGGCGGGACTATAACATGGATCGCTTTAGAATAATATTTCCTTCCTGAATGTCGTTAAAAGGTTTAAAAACCAGAAGGACAATGATTAGGATAATTCTTGGAAAACAAATGAGAGGTAAATCTGTGAACCATCTCAGTACTACCCGAGTTCTTTAGGCGTTTACCAGCAAACAGATAACTTTACAATTTGCGCAGCTCCTTCGGTACCCAACACAATTGTTGATAGGGGCAATTTTAAACCAGCACCAACTAAAAATACCCGAATAGGTCAACATCACCGAAAGGGAAAATAACATACCCACACAATTCTTAGAATATTCAGTGCTAACGTGCATGCGCCCATTCGATTTATTTTTGCAACAAACAACGGAAATGGGGTGTGCACATTAAGAGATCCTAATACAGCGGTAGCGATCAGAGGTGGTTTCCTTTTCGCCAGTTGAAATAGTGTTTTTGTGGTAAATTATGAAAGAATGACACGAAATTAATAGTAAGAGTGGCAGTACGATCTTCATTTCGTGTTTCATTATAAATATACCTCTACTTTGAAGATTGAAACCGAAGTAAAGTTATTCGATGCTGTTTGGTGTTATGGAGTGCATGGATACCTCGGCTACATTCAACAAGTGTATTAGCAAAGACAGGGGCATTATCATCCATCAACTAATAACAATGCTGTGGAGTAAGTAATTAACTTGTGAAGAGAAAGAAAGAATCAGTGATTATTAGGAAATAAGTCGTTTTAAATGCCATATCGACAATAATTAAACCCCTGACGTTCAGGTATTGATAATTTTGTTATGCATGTTTCACATTAAGCAAATTACAGAAGATGAAACCAAATTAGGGTCTATACATTTAAACCATACTTTATACAGGCGGAGTTTGAAGACCACCGACAAATTTCAGGGGATGATTCCTGACTGGAAATGGAGTACAAAAGTTCATAATACTTTGTGTTGGAAATGCATAGTTTCCTCGGTAGATGCCACTGAAGATCGACATCAAACAAAGAGCCCTGGCATGCAGTACATGACCTGAATCTCATCCATGTCACAACAGCTGTTCAAAGTGGCCTCCATGGGATGCAATGCACTCGTTCATACATCGCATCCTGGATTGCCTCATTCGTCCGAATGCTCCGAGCTGTGTTCGAATATCGTCTCAGACTACATTGAAGGGTACAGGGACAGGATTACCTGCACAATGCTTTTAAGATGCCCCTTCAAATAAAAATCCAAGGGGTTTTAAGTTTGGTGATCAAGCAGGCCATGTAACAGGGCCTCCACCTCCTATCCAACTTCTGGGGAACATGTTGAGGTGTCAGCAAACATTACTACGGAAGTGAGATGACGCTCTATGTGCTGCAGCCACATTGCCTGTCGTATTGCAAAAATCATATTCTCTAGCAATGGAGGCAGTTTTGCTGGAAGCCCAGATACATTTCTCCGTTTGGGAGTTGTGGAAGAAGAACTGCTTCAAGTAGGCGGTCGCCAATAAACCTTGCCCAAACATTGATGCTGAACCGCTGCTTATGAGAAGCTTCAAACATTCCGTGACGATTATACAGGTCAATGGTACCACCTCTCCCTAAGGTCACTTCATCGGTGAAGAGTAGTGAAGGCAGAAATTCCATAATGGTAATGGCCTGTTGCACAAAATAGCGACAGAATCTTTTCCATGGAGGAAAAACCCGCCGCTGATAATCCCTGCACAAGTTGGAGGTGATAGGGATAATAGCGGTTGCCATGTAAGTTAGAGTTAACAGTCCTGTTGGAGGGCCAAATGCCTGAAACTTGTACCAGAATTGTTCTCAATATCGTGGAGAACATGTTCCTCCACATCTGGCGTACACACTTTGCGCCCGCGCTGAACGTTTGTCTGTCTCAAAGGGCCCATGCTCATACAAACACCAAAAAAGACCCCAAATGTTGTGTGAGGTGAGTGGTGTTGTCTTTCAGGGTAACGTGGCTCGGTACATCCGTGCTGTCTCTCGACTGTTTCACCTGCTTGGTCATACAAGAACACCATCTCGGCTTGATCCTGGAATGAATACCGGACCATTGTGCTTCTGCGTTGCTTTAATCACGCTACCTGCAACGCACAAAACGCACACTGCAAGTTATGAGAGAATGATATCAATGCCATCTACCGTGGGAACTATGCACTTCCGGTCACAAGCTGATGTGAATTTTGTGCTCCATTTCCAATCAGGAAAACTCCCTTAGGTTTGTCGGTGGACATAAAACTCACCCTACAGCGAGTTAAAGTTAAAGCAAGCTTTCTTCCTAATTCTCACCGATTTAAGGTACCCGCGCTGCCAGGTGGTACAAACAGCAGCAGCGAACACCTTGTTTTTAATAAACCACTGCCTACACCATCTCTGAGTCCACTCCAAGGAAACATACTACCTGTCTAAGGATTAAGTGTAGATGGGAGGCAAAGGAAGCACGCGGAGAAATATAAGAGACAGGCCGTATTACGTCACCATTCCCGGTGCGTAGCATATATAGGTCTGCAGTAAGAAAATGCAGCAGTTGAGTCTGTTTATCACAGGGGACGGGTTCGTAAATAAGTCAAAATGCAAACCTCGCCACGAGAAGTCGTACGCTCACAAACAAGAAAAATAATATTTATTGTGTTACAGTTTTGTAAAGAAAAAAGCATACTTCTGGAGCGCGATATTATTGCAATCGACCTTGCGGAAACCTACATTTGAATACATGCGGAAACAAGCCCATGAAAGTACAATGCTAATGTGGTCAATGTATAAAGGTCTAACTATTCCTTAACGTACGTGTGTTGATCTTTTGATGGTCAGACTGCACTGTACTCATCTCTCTTGTCTAAACCTAGCCATGGCACACTAGAGGTCTCGCCTGAAAACTGCATTCTTTTATCAGACAGGTAGTAGATTAAATTTTACTGAACAACGCATAACATGGACGTCAGATTGTCGTCCTCAGTGGCCTAGGGGTATCACTAGCCTCTAGTTCCCGAGGACGATGGATTTTCGGACGTAAAAATCCATAGCATGGCTTCATTCGGAAAGGAAGTAAAGTAGGTGGTCCATGCTGTAGATTTACGGCACGTAAAAGAAGCTCAAGCCTGATAAAGAAGCCTCTGAGCAAAATTTCCGGTCTTTCACGCCCAATATAGAATGAAAAACAAAGGAGCATAGTAGTTATAGAGCGTCCATAAATTCAATTCAATTATTATGTCGTCAGAATAAAAAGATGCGATCTTCGGCGATGAAAGGTGTTATTTAAATCGGCTAGAGACTGTGGTCAATACTCATAAGATTTCAAGATAGGAGAAACAATTTTTATGGAGGAATTGCTATTTGGGTAGTGTTTTTAACTAAAGGGAAGCAAAGTATTGCGATCTGAAAAATGGAATAAACTCTACTACGTACACGGAGATACTACCGAAAAAATGATTGGAATGTGCAAGGACTTCCATCCAAAAGCCTACATTTTCAACAATATAATACATGTTACTTAATTGTTTCTCTCGAAGGATCACGATATACTAGAATGCATTTGATTACTTCAATGACAGCAAGTTTTCCTAACTATCTGAATCTACGGAAAGCGATCCAACAGCGAGCTGGAAGGTGCTGATAAACTGCTTTTACTAAATAATAAAAATAGAATATTTTTATTAAAATGTTGACATGATTTCAGCCCATTACAAGTATGATATTGTAAAAGAACTAACTTACACTATGAGTAAGTTTTCTTTTAGCATTATTTTTGCTACAGAATCTGCACAATCCATCACAGTTTTCTGTATGACTGACAATGACAAACGCTTCAGCACCGTAATGCGCTGCGTTACTTGGCGAGCTTTAGAAGACGGTGTATAGAATGAAGTTGCATAACATGTATGCCTAACAAGCTCAGTCAGTTTGTATAGAACCGAGAAAGAACGTGTGCATCCTGGATTTTTCAGCAGATAGCAATTCCCCATGAGTAGGTCATGGGGAAAGCATATTTCAAAACCAAACCCATACATTTATTGTCTTTACTTACTCTAGCACTTACGTAAGGTAACTAAGGAAATATTGTATGACATCCCAAAATTCAATATCGATATTCCACTGAAAATACGCGTTTTGAGAACACATGTGCAAAAACACATCACTTTGAAAACGGTCTCCTTCCATAAAGCCCTTTACATGGAATATTTTTTGTTATGTTTTATTTGGTCAAAATTACTGTAATGGGTTTTATTTAAAATACCATATGTTTAGGATATTTGCATGAATTTTGTTTGGTTAGCTTTAAATGAGTTTTGTATAACCGATAATACCTTAAATAAAAACTTGAAACACAAAACATGTGGAGCTCAATGAGCTATAGACTTCTGTCAAATAGGTAGATCTTGTTGTAACATTAGCCGTTTTCGAAATATTCGTTGTTTCATCTAATTTTTTTCGAGTTGAACTGTAATGCGGCGTCTATAAAGCATCTTATCCTATTCATCCTCTTTCACTCCTGAGTTGATTTATGACAAATTATTTCAACAGCTGTGTTTATTTTCAGTGTTGTGCGTAAAAGCATATACGGATTGTTTTAGTCAAACATTTATCGTGCCTAACGAGGATTGAAATGTACCTTTTCATTTTTAATACTATAAAATAAAAGGGTTTTTACAATGAACTTTTTTTTTTTAGTTCAGCTTACACTGTTGTTGGGTTTCTTGCAATGTTTGGGTTTTAATCATTAGATCTCACACACACACACACACACACACACACACACACACACACACACACACACACACATTCTCATTCATACTACCGGACTCTGGGGAGGATAGGGAATAATCTTGGCTAGAGAAAAATTTCCACCCCCAGCCGGGAACGAACCCGGGACCGCTCGCACAGCAGGCAGGTGCTTAAGATGCTGGACCAACCTACGTGAAGTTGTAATTGGTATAGGAGGTCATTTAAAACACCTACCATGTTCCAACACTGTATAATTGTGGACAAAGGACGTATATTAGAATCAACCTAAAGTTTATTTAGCATAGCTGACCTACTGAAACGTTTAACAAAAAATCTGATGTGATACATTCACACGATTTTCTCTTACTTCTATCTTTATTAGTGAGTATACAAACTAGTCTTACTAAATCTTATTTTCTATCCATTACATTTGATCCAAATAACTTTGCAGAAATAACTCCATTATACATTTCGTTATAAATACAAAGAGAACAACAATAGTCAAATTTTAAGAACTGGACGCTATACGCTGGTCTTAAAATTCCATACTGTTTCCATGCAATCGCGAGAAAGAGCTAAAAATCTATGGGACTTAAAGAATGACAAGTAATGAACAATTCGAAACTTCAATAACGAATATCTTAGAAATGGCTTATGCCACAAGTGCCCAGTATTTTATATCACAACACTGTAAATGCCACAGTGATTGTAGTGTAAATTAACATTATTGTATGACAATGATTTGAGATGTTTGTTAATCATAAGCATTGTTAGGAAATAAGTTTACACGGCCTCACTGAAACTGACAATAGGAGCGGGTAACAATGAAACGAGGGGGTGAGTTGTTTATCAATTAGAAGAGGCAAACAAATGACGTCAGAGTAGCGTGCCTTTCTTTAGAAATGGAGGGAATATCTTCCCTAGAGCATGTGTGTTCGTAATTTTTATTGCACATAAAAATAGACGCCAATGTTGGCGCGCTTTATTAACCAATAGCAGCTCTGTTATAATGTTTACGCATATCGGGGTGAGGGAGTATAAATTATGAAGCCAATGAAAGGTAACGCGCAGTTCAACAGAATCATTCACGAGTTACACGTCAAGTAGCTCTATGGAAGCATTCACGAAGTACACGTTACGCAATTCTACAGAATCTCTCGCGTCGTAAAGTTAGTTACAAAACGTGAAATACTCGAATTAATAATGTGCGGCAAATAAGTAATCATAGTTACATTCAAAAATATAACAGTTTCAGTCGGGCGTGTATCAAGAGTTAATATAAGAAATTAATGAAGTGTGACGGCAATAAAAGTGTAAAAACAAATTCTTTTTTCAGTGTTATCTTTTAGTAACAACTCCTTTCCGTTTACACACCCTGTTCCAGAGATTTGCTCGACTGAGTAATAATAGCTAGCCGGAGGACAAAGAACCAAAAATTCAAAAATAGTAAAACAATAACAGGCGCTCAGCAAATAAGATAACACGAATGATACCGCGACACAAGAAACTTATTTTAAGTATCTCGCGTGTTTTTAAATAGATCTACATTTTTGGTGTGATACGTTTTTGTCTATCGCTTAACGTTTGCAACTTTTGCAGGATTATACAAAATTCCTTCCGAATGAGGACGACTTCTTAGGCTATTCCCAGAAAGTTTAAGATACACATTTTGTTTCTCTTTCATATATGGTATTTTAATCAAAATCGTTAGAGCCATTTTTAGAAAATATTTATTTTCTAAAAATGTTCTATGTGAAGGGTAGTTGGAATAAAGGGATGTAATGGGATTTTCTTGAAAATCGACGTGTCGCATCGTTGGAAGATAAGCTCAAATACCAAGTTTGCTATTTATCCAACTTTTCGTCTTTGAATTATGCTGTTCACAGACACAGTCAAACATAGATCACACGCGGACATGTTTTCAAAAATGCTTTATTTTGATTCAGGGTGCCTCAAAACATATATTTCCGGTGAAATCTCGGTATAGAATTTTTGGGTGGAATGCAATACTTCCACTACTTACTGTACGTAGTGGAGAAAGTAAAAATATGGTGTGATACATTTACATAACTTTCTCTACCTTCTATCGTTTATTCGTGCGTATACAAAGTATTCTTACGAACGTTTATGTTTCTATATACTTCATTTTAATCGAGATAAACCTTAGCAGAAATAGCTACATTACACATCTCTTTAGGATATAAAAATAGAACAGCGATAGCAGTCAGATGTTTAAGAACTGGACACTATATGCTGGCCTTAAAATTCCATACTGCTTCCATACAATTGCGAAAAACAACTGAATATTGAAATGACATTTAAGAATGACTAATAAATTAACAATTCGAACGATTAATAACTGATCTCAGAAATGGTTTATGCCACAAAAAATCATTTGAAATAAATTCTGTTTTAAAGATATCTAGATTTTATGTGTGGTACTTTTCGTTCTATCGCTTAACCTTTACCAGTTATACAAGATTATACAAAATTCCTTCAGAATGAACAGGACTTCACAGGCTAATCCCAGAAAATTCAAGATATACATTTCATTTGTCATGTAAATATATTTAATGTATGGCGCTTTAACAAAATCGTTAGAGTCGTTATTTAGAAAACAAAAATTTAAAAAAATGTTCCACGTAAAGGATAGTTCGTTGTGGGAGGATTTTCTTGAAAATCTTCGCGTCACATCTTTGGAAGATGCTGAACATAAATACCAAGTCTGGCATTTATCCAACTTTTGGTTTTTGAGTTATACTGTTCAGACACACACGTAGCTTTTTCTATTTTTTTAGATTATTCGGTGGGCCTCAAAACATGTATTTCCAGTGAAATTGTAATATTTCATTTTTGAATGAAAGGCAATACTTTCTCAATCTACTATGTACGTGGTAGAGAAAGTAATAAAAAACCTAATGTTAGAGAAGTCCTTGAAAAACGTTAAAAGCTCCAAAATAACAGCCGTCTTTGTTTGATTACAGAGCACAACAGAATGAAAAGTAAAATCTAAATAATTCAGCTGAAGAGGAATTCAAATCTGCGAATGTTATTTCACAAATTCTTACTGCTGTGGATAGAGAAAACCCTTACTGCAGGAAGTGCTGCCGACACTTAAGATTAGGTTGGAGGATGAGCTACAAAAGGCAGGGGGCAAAGTGGCTGTGGCTCTCTGGGGATTCTGATCCGCTTAGGGGCACTCTCTTCTCCGAGTAATTCCAGACAACGGTTTCTGTGGAAATGCAAGGAGCAGAAGTCCAGGTACACAAATTCTAGCTAATGAAACAATTAAGAAGACGCAGAGTTGGAGGGTTCGCATTACTTAAAACAGATACTTCACGTCTTCCTTCATTACAACGTACTATACCTTAGACTAGCACACGTTTAATTCTTTATCGCTTAGTTACGTGGTATTGTATGTAACATAAACATTCTATATATTAATTTCTCTGAAAATAAATTATTTGAGAATCCCGGATGCCACGTGTAAGACTCGAATTCGGGAAGTCCCGGGTTCGATCCCCGTTGGGCCGCCCACTGTGACTACGGATTTTGTAGTAGTTTTCCGGGGTCGGTAGGCGAATGCTGAGTTGATTCCCCTTCTAGCGCTAGTTTCCTATCCACTTGCTCCCATCATTTCCATTGACGGTGGAATTTGCGCTTTGGGAACATTTCTCCCTGGCGCTTGGCAGGACTGCTGGCATCCCTTTCCTTCCCCGGACCCCCAGTTGTCGGCATGAGGACTGGTGCCATTTTGGAATCGTTAGGCACCCCGTCCTTGTTGGTACACATCGTCGTCCGGATCTGGTCGTCTTTTGGTCTCCTTTCATCCCAGGAGTTAGGTTGGAAGCACCAACGGCCCTGCTGACCTACTTTCGGCGCTGTGCTCCAGTTACTGAAGGCCCCTCCATCCGACTACTTCTACTCAACTCCAAACTCCCGACTCCAAAAACAAATAACTTTCAAGAAAACGTACATGTATAATTCAAAACGAAAAGTTTTAAAGCTGCTAGATTTCTTAGTTTTTCGGTATATTTCAAATATATACTAAACGATGATTCTTTTTTAATTCTCCTTACTCCAAATAATCCTTTATGTTTCAATTTATCATTCCCAGAAAACAAATGTTTAAATAATATATCAGCTGCATATTTGTGAAATGGTACGCGGAATAACACGCAGATATCAAATGATACGTAATGAGTGAAATTGTCTTTGTTCTTCCTAAATTTTACGTGTCTGGTAAACCACAATGGTCAGACAAAAGCTAACTACAGAGAAGCCTAGTTGTTACAATATGTAATTTACGCCTATGCCTATTTACTTTCACTATTACCTATCTATGCTAGGTAGAGGAAATATTGCATTTCACACACAAATTCATATCGAGATTTCACCAAAACTACGGTTTAAAGTACTCCGGACGCTCCTCCCCCAAATGGAAAAATGGGCTGGAAAAAGGTTATTGAACACAAAACCTTGTATTTAAGTCCAGTAATTATCAGGAAAATTTTCACAATATCGCGTCCATCACTAGCTATACTTGACATATAAACGTTTCTTTATTCTCTCGAAAACGCCGCTAACGTGTTTATTGAAATTTCACGTGTTTGAAGTATTTAATGCATATCTTGAATTTGTTGAAAATAAAGCACAAAGTGTTCTTTATTATGATTGAAGTTTGTATAATTCTGTGTAGCTACGAAACCATAAGAAAGTTGCACAAGAAAGTTATAGAGCTCATTAAACCTACCAAATTGTGTTAAAACAACCTCTTTAGGAAGCGTTAGGCATTTTTTAAATATTCCATGTTATGTGTTCACATTTTCCTAAACGTATATGCGTGGCATAATTGACGTCAAAATTAAATAAATTTCTTCGGCGTGACGCAGTTTTCGTACAGCAGTTCGATTCGGTTGTAGCCTATCGTTTGCTAGTTGTTTATATCCAACATTTCCTTTTTAGCTATATTGACGCTTGGTCATACATCGTTCATTACGGGGTAGAAACAGCTTATAAGGTCCGATAAAAAAAACGGTCTCTAGTAGAAGAGATTAGGTTTTTGAGATGGATCTCACTCTAATATATCTTGTGTCCATATATGCAGTGTCTTTCATTGCAAATATATGCGGGCCTGTTTTCTCCATTTTTGTTTAGAACAGCTTTTTCTATAATTGACATTTTCTGATATGAATAACTCGACTTCTTACAAACTATTGAAGACAGCTAAATTTAAATGTTGGATTATAAAGCAACCTCTTAAGTGTTGTTGTGGATCTATTTTGGTGTTAGTAAAATCGCTAGTTATTCTTTAAAATTATTGCTTATAAATTTTAATCAAAATATGGTATACGAATATTAGGGAAAAATCCACCTTAGAAGACATCCTGTAAGAATTGGTGCATAAATTAAAAAAAATGAAAAAAGAAACGTAGCAGCAAGTGATGTATGTATTTTATAACGAAATGAAAAGAACTAATTCAAGTTTAGAACAGTATCTGCAATTACTTTAACGATATTTAGTTCCATATATGCACAAATAATATTTATAGGTTTTTGTTGTTTATTATATTTTCAGAATATATTTTAAAACCGACCAAGATTATCTCTGAAGCGCTTTGAGTGGTTGTAGCCTTGGCTGCTTTATTAGCCGAAGACAAATAAATCCTTTACAGTAAATGAGTAGAACAGGACTTCCAAATTTGGTCACCGTCTCTTTTGTACTGAAACATTGTTTTGATTTTTCAGTCTTTTTCTGTTATTGTCAAGGACTCGTTTAAATTGCGATTTGTAAGTTATTCCGTCGATTTTCTCAAAAATGCCCGAGGTATAATTTCTCAGATAGCATATTATTGGTAACCATTATCACGCAAAATATTCAAAATTATTACCATGTTGCGGCGCTTCACCAAAGAAAATTTAATAAATAGGCGTTTCGGTTCCCGGACAAACAGAGTTTGACAACTGAAACAACAGAAACAACTGAATGTTGACAAAGATCTTTAAAATAATGCCCAAGTAATGAACAACTCGAACCATTAATAATGGATATATCAGAGATGGTTAATGCCACAAAAACTAATTTGAAATAAATTGTGTGTTTTAATCAGATCTACATTTTTTGTCTAGTGCGTTTTTGTCTATCACACTTACCAGTTATGCAAGATTATACAATATCCCTTAGAATGAAGGGGACTTCATAGTCTATTCCCAGAAAATTCAAGACATGCATTTTATTGGTCATGTAAACATTTAATAGGTATATGGTATTTTAATAAAACCCGTTAGAGCTATTCGTTAGAAAATAAATAATTTCGAAAATTGTTCCATCTAAAGGGTAGTTTGGGATGGGGAAATTTTCTTTAAAACCTTTGTATCGCATCTTTGAAGGTACTGAATCTAAAACCCAGTTTGGTATTTATCCAACGTTTCAGTTTTGAGTTATGCTGTTCACTAACACACCGGCAGACACACAGATACACACCAGGAACTTTTTCTAAATATGCTATATTTGCACTCAGAGGGCCTCAAAACATGCATTTCCATTGAAATTTCGTATCAAATTTTAGGGTGGAATGCAATACCTTCTCTACCTACTATGTACGTGGTAGAGAAAGTAAAATCATTAAAAACAAGAAAGCCCCAAACAGGTAAAATAAGTATGGAATTGCTAAAGTATACATCATATAATATGCAGATAAAAATACGTAAGCCAATTAACGTGTATTGGCACAGTAAACATGTCCCAGAGGATTCGAATATTGCCCTAATAAATCACATTTTCAAAAACGTAGACATAACTGACCCGAAAAACTATATAAGTCTAACAGTTTAAACTCTTGCATAAATTATATGAAACAAAGAAGAAATAGTAGACAGCTAGTATTAGAAATCAAAACGGTTTTCGGAAAGGAAGATCGTGTTCCAATTGTATATTTACAATGGCACAAATAATTTAAGAGTTTAATTTACCAATATTCTTAGTTTTCATCGATTATGATAAAGCATTCGATAGGATAAACAGAAATATTTTATGGCAAAAATTAGAAACTGAAGGCATACCATCTCACTTATTAACAGCAATACCAAGCCTTTACAGTAATAATACAATACAAATAAATACATCTAATGTAATACATTCACATGAGTTTCTCTGCCCTCTTATAGTTTAATATTGGGTATACAAGCTATTCTTACTGAAGCTTATTTTTCTATCTACTAAATTTTAATTCAATAAGCCTTTTCAGAAATAGCTACAATCATTAAACAGCCTTCGAATTCAGTTTAAAGGCTACGAAACTTTGCTAGCGAAAGAAAATACCTGTCCGAAATGCTGGTAACAGGTCTACAGACTATTTCAAATATATGTATGCTGTGCTCTCGGTAGTCACGCGGCATATTAGATTCGATCCCATACCGGCCTATTAAGCCTTGAACGGGTTAAATGTATTTTCAATTAATTTAAACTTGATTGAAAGGCATAACTACATATTTTATTTTAAATTTATGGTTTTGAATTAAGGATTGAAAAAAATTCCCATGTACAATAATATGCGCCCAAAAATGCCAGTTTTGCTAGGTATCCTCACAAATTGAAATGATACAACAGCTACTACTAAAGTAAATAAAACCTGAGGAATCTCATAGATATTCAAAACACCCTATTACACGACATAATGTTAAAATGTAAACTCCACACTCACGTATGTGATGAAACGACATCGGTTATGTTGATATTATTTAAATGACGAGAGACAAGTGAAGGCGTTAAATGTAGAGTGTTCGCAAATGCTAAGCGAATATTCATGGATATAATTTGCTTAAAATCCATGTAAATTTAAGAATAATATATACAGAGAGTCTACTAAAATATAAGATGTTTTGGAAGTTGCGGACGCATGTGAAATGTACGGGCTATGTGTATCTTTACCATTTAAATTCTTCTATTTTTGATCCGCTTCCTGGTTTATATGCATTGGTCTCTCTCTCACTCTCTCTCTCTCTCACTCACACACACATACACACACATGTACATAACGCAACCATTCTCAAAGTGGAATTCGAACACCCCCGGATATCACGCAATTCCAAGGCGAAACGCATGAGCCAACAAGATCACGGAGAAAGGGGGCGATTGAAACCTTAACCGCCTATTACTCGATAAATTGACGAAGCGTGTCAATCAGCCACATATCCCCATCGTTACTTTCTGCTCACACTACAGCTCGATAAATTGGCACTGTTTATCACGAAGTTCAACCTGGAAGTAAGGACGCTTGGCTTTAATATATTCAAAAATTCTTTTTGAAAAAAAAATGTAACTTGCAAGATTGAAGCTTGTAGGGTGTAATTATCAGAGGGGGACCCTCGCCAGTGCGACCAACTATATCTATTGTGCTACACCTCCGGGAGGCAGGGATGAAGTGAAGGAGCTGCAAGAGGTCGCAGGTCCGTAGGCTGACAGGCATTGAAGTCCCTATAATTTCCAGCTCGAAACACCCGCACTCGGCCAGAATCTCGCAAAGAGGGCGACGAAGCGACCCTTGCAGATAGCCAACGCGCTCTGTCGTTGGTGGGGAGAAATCTTTCCAAAGCGCAGCAACCATGCCATCTGACCATCACCACACGCATTACGAAACCCGGAGACACTGCCTGAAAGATGAAAGGGAGAAAGATGACATAACAGGAACTGAGGGAGAAATCGTGGTAGAATACTCCATCCCAGCATTCGCCTAGGCGACCAGAGGAAAGCCACGAAAAACGGTCAGAATGGGCGGCCAACGGGAATCGAATCCGGAACCTCCCGAATACGGGCCACAGACTCATCCAGTTCGGTAAAACTGAAGCATACTTTATTTTTTCGCATAATTACCTCTGTTATTGAAGCATTTCTCATCCGTGTCCGCGAGCTTTAGAATTCCCGCGTTTTAGTCGGCTGCCGCCATCCATTAAGCCAAGATGTTTGGACACAATTCACCAGGGAAAGAACGAGAAATGTTTATGAACGAAATCTGTAACTCATCTACAGTTACACATCTGTCTGAGTTTTTATTTTTTTTTATTTATGGATGCTCTTCAACTGCTGTGCGTCCCATTCCATATTGGGCGTAAAAGACTAGTAATATTTCTCAAAGGGTTGCTCTTTATCAGGCTTGAGTTTCTTTTACGCGCCGTAAATCCCTTCCGAAGGAAGCCATGCTAAGGATTTTTACGCCCAAAAAAAGCCATCGCAATTGCCGGGTTTGAACCCACGACCTCGGGAATTAGAGGCTAGCATGCTAACCACTACATCGCAGAGGACGACATACGTCTTCGACGACACGTGGAGGACACGTTGTCTTGCACGATTTTGTGTTCACTTGAATGTTCAAATTATCTTGATGAGTGACGGACGTCCGAGTCGAGTTTCTTCATGCACATTTATTCGTCCATTGTTGAACATTTAACACCACTTTGTTTCGTTCATTATTATATCAACATACACATCCTTTAGTTTATGTAAATTTCTAGGTTTCAACATCCGAGTACTCAAAAATCTGATAGCTCTCACCTTAGAGTCTTCGAGAATTGTATTATACAGTTCATTTTGAACATACACAGAACGTAGAAAAACTTGTTTCGTCTGAAACCCGCACAAGACTCACCAAAGATGTTGAGGAAACCATTCGACCTTTGATAGAATCTCGAAAGAGATCTACGCAGCTGGAATGCGCAAAAGGTCGTTACTTCCTGGATGACCCTCGTATTATTGAGCTTAGAAGAAGAGCTAGAGTAACAAACATTGGAAATGCTATGCGTATTTTTCCCATGGGCTTGCTCATTTTGTCCATTAGCACAAGCATAATTTAATGCCATACTTTACAAACAAAAAAGAACTTAACTATGCAGACGCTTCTACTCAGAAGCTTAGTCTAACCGGGTTTAATGTTACGAAGGCGATTATCAGTGCTAAGCGAAGCATTTAATGCTAAGTCATGAAACAGAGAGGTATGAATAAGTGTAACATAAACACAAATGCCTGCAGAATTTACGACAGCTGTCGCATCTTACTAAGCGAGAATGCGTTTTGAATTGTATTGTCAGGAATATAGGTCATGTCGCCAGCGAAGCTTCAAGAGGCTGTTGCAATATTCCGTAGATAACGCTGTTCCTGTTCCCTCAATATATTTTAGTATCTGGTAATCTCTGCTTACGATGCAGAATAGTCAAGAGGGGAAGAATCATCACATCGTGAGGATAAAAACCCTAGGAATAATGGAACAGCACTATGCAAATACAAAATGCGTAATTTTAATATTTGGTCAAGCACGTCATTAACAATTATCAGTATGAGGAGGAGGTTAATATATTACACACAGAAAGCATCAGGATGGAAGCTAAACAAAGCATATTTCAATGTGTGCTGAAGTATGCCCTCAGCCGTACATTAAAAATGATTGTCTAAAATTTAAAGAAAAGTAAAGAAGCTCCGTGAATGCAGGCATTTCTGCTACTGTAAGGATTAATTGAGCATATCACAACCTACTTAAAGGTAAGCAAAAAGGTGTATATCACACATTGCTTTCGGCGCACGACAGAGCAAGACATTTATTGCATTTACTTTCTGTATGATGATCTTTTTAAAACACTCCAGCCAAAACTCAAGTTTTCCTAAAATACATCTGTAAGTGCTACTAATAGCCACTTATTGTCTACGATGTTTGCAATTATATCCCATACCAGCAGGAATCGCAGCCCTGCTCGCATTTTTGTATCAACTAAAATGCTATGTGATGTTTAGAAAACTACTTCGTATTACTTTCTCTATCCATTCTGCTACAAACTTATACAAAATCTTATTTTCTATCTGCTTCTTGTTAACCGAGATAAACGTTTATAGAAATGTTTTTATTACAAATTTCGTTGTAGGTGGAGTGGGGATGAAGAAGGCTAAAACGATAACCAATGTTCACTGCAAATTAAATTAAATTGAGTTTTATTTATGAACGCTCTTTAACTGCTGTTGTCCTGTCCCATTCTATATTGGCGTGAAAAACGTAACTTTAGTCAGAGGCCTCTTTATCAGGCTTGAGGTTCTTTTACGTGCCGTAAATCTACGACATGAGACCGCCGGCTTTACTTCCCTTCCGAAGGAAGCCATGCTAAGGATTTTTATGCCCGAAAAACATTCATCGCCCTCCGCCGGGTTTGAACCCGGCCTCGGGAACTAGAGGCTAGTATGGTAATCACTACACCACGACAATGTTCACTGCGTGATAGCCTTGATACCCCAACCTGCATGATCACGAGGAGAAAGAAGAATAGCAATTTAGCACTTGAAAAAAATTAAAAGTATTTAAAAATTCAAACCAACTAATATTTTGAAAATGGTAATTGCAACAATGTATTTGATATAAATTGTGTTTCAACCAGATGTACATTTTTGAGTTGTAAGCTGTTTTACCATCTATTACGCGGTTTAAAAGTTATATAAAGTCCATTGCGATTGAAGAGGACTTAAGAGGCTATTCGCAGAAAATTAAGAATATACGTTTTATTTGTCATGCAAAACTATCTAATATTTTATATTTTAATCAAAATCATTACATCACATTTTGAGATAATAAAGCAACAATTTCCGACGTAAATGGTAGTTTGTGGAGGGGAGATTTTCTTGAAAAATCTTCGTGAGTTATCCTTGGAAGATGCTCAACTTGATATACGAGTTTTTGTACTTAACTGGCATTTCATCTTAAGTTATTTTATTGACACGCACGCACGCACACACACAGATTTCCAGCATTTCGTCACATCGAAGCAAACTGTTCCTGTAAATTCCACGACAGTATCCTTATCATTTAGAATATGGATATCTGCTCAATCGCTTTTCATCTGACTGGTATTAACACATTTATTTTTACATTAATTATGTTAGTACATTCCGCCTACACTTAACTTCTCACCCCTTCGTCAAAACGTTTAATTCCAATCCTAGTGACAGCTGACAGTCAGCAGACGACCTCATTTAGTGCGGTTTCTCTAGGGAACACACTCAACACGCTTGTAGCACTCCAATTCGAGCAATGCTCTATGTTCAACATTCTAGGCTTGTTGATAATTGTTGATACCTTACTAAACAAATTTTCTCAATGTTTAAAACTTCACTGTGTTGTTAATTTGCTGCATATGCTAGTGATATTTTAGGCAAATTTATAGCGTCTCAGAAAATATTACCTAAATTCAAACTAGTAAATTGTAAAAAGCTTTTACCTCGTAAATAGTTACACATTTGCTTCGTATAACGCTAACATAGGTTAATAAAAATCTAAATGCATTACAGCTCCCAAAACGTGTAATTCATTGAAATGAACGGTTTGCACACGAGAGTGCAGTAACAGCATAATTTAATTAAAGATATACCACGCAGGCGTTTGAAGTGTTTGATATTGAAAACACATGAAACAGTGTCTGAATAACAAACTTATCTGATCGTAAGAAACGCATTAAAATAGCCAAACACAATCAACAGCGTAGAGAAACAGGATTTGTATAACCTCAACATGAAGGCCAGAACAGATGATTTTGTATTATTAGACATTTCACTTCTATTCTAGCTTTATGACATTGTAGAGTCATATTAACCATTTTTGCTTGGATTATAATTTATGATTAAAGTGCCCCTTAATACGCAAGTAGGACAAGTACTGCTAATGTCTAGCAAGTGAATATGCACCAATTTTGTATTCTTAGTTGACAACTGGTGATGGTGTACTTGTACATGTGCTAAAAATAACTATAGTTATTTATAGTTATGGTATTAACTAAATACTATACATGTGCCAAAAATAAATAACAAAATACTCACAATACTCGATTTAAATACCTACTGAAAGAAATATTTACATTAGTACGCAAATAAATACAAAATAAAATAGACGGTAATAGAAAGTGACACGCAACAAAGAGCATCTACCAACAAGTAACTCAAGTAGATGGTACATGATCTATGCAAATAAGGACATTAAGTGTTCCTCTCATGCTCACTAGGTGTACAGACATCGTCATCGATAGTGACTCGATATAAATAAATACTAAGTCCACAACCCACATTTAACACGGGGTTTCTAGGAACAGTGTATTTATTTCCTCGTTCAGTGAGAGGTTGGATTCAGTTGCTAGAACCTAAATCAAATCCTGGACAGAAATGGGGACTGAACTAACTAGTGAACATTCAAAATGTCTGTGATGCCCTGAAAATGTATACTTTTGCTTAAATTAATGCTATATGTGGTAACAAAAAAACAAAAATAAAAAAGAACGCATGTAGCTTTCCTTGGCAATGGTTCAAAATCACTTATTGCTATTTAATTATACAATTGAAACATCTTAGAAATACCAGAAACAATATTTGAAGGTAATTTCTCTTTATTTTTGAAACTATTTAAGGTGTGGTATGTCTTGAGTAAAATTCAAATGTAATTTACTGTAAATATATTCCTTGTTTAATATATAGTTCCTAACACGTTATACTTTTACACCGCATATTTAATGTAATATCAGGTAATCCTACAAAGCATATTAAAGAATATAAAATTTGTAACATATTCTGCATTTTTAAATTAATCATGGATTTGCGTCTTTAAATGAAAATAATCTCCAAAAGTTACACTTTAAATTACTCGTCCAAATTGAGCTTCAATCATCAAAACACACCTTAACAATCTTTCCCTTCGAGCCCAAGTATAAAAAAAAAATAAATCGATCTGTTGTTTTGATTACCTTGAGCCACCATCAGTGGTGATGACATATACTCAAAGAACAGCTAGTAGCTCTAACTCTACATTTCGAGTAAATGAATAGTAATAAAATTAAGGGCATACAATGGCTAGTATACACATAAGACGATCTGTCTAGCACACATTAACTCAGATGAGTCAATGAACCATAGAAAACTTAAGCAAGGTTAAATAAAAGGTATACAGTTTTAAAAATTACTAGTTTTTCTTATTCTCTCATACATAATTGTACAATGAAGAACACATGGACGGAATGCATTTTAAAATATCAAATTTAGGGTTCCCACACTGCTATAATTTATCGCCAATATTTTTTACATATATATCAATAGCTTAATAGGATAAATGGACCAGTTGTCAGTACAGTATTTTATTGATATATTTTTTAAGAAAAATTTACATTTTATACGTGACTTTCAGATAAAAGTGGTATCTGATGATAATACGCTGCAGAAACCTTTAATATATTTAATGATATTGTTCAAGAACACATTAATTTAAGTGTATTTATATATTACACTATACTATATATTATATTTAATTGTCCTTATATATAATACTATAAATACATTATACATATTACTATATATTTCCTACGTATTCGCAAAAGATTAATATTATATACAGAGTGTAACAAAAAGGTACAGCAATAATTTGGGAACGCATTTCTTGTGGATAGAGGATTAAAGAATCCTATATGCACATAGGTCCAGAAATCGTTATTTCCGTTTTAGAGCACCCTCCCTTCAGCTGCACCCCATACAAGAACGCTCAATGACAGAACCGTAGGGAAACAGGAAATCACAGCAAATGTTCAAAATGTCCTCCATTAGCTCCAATGCATCCGTCAACCCGCCATCGCATGGACTCTCTAATGCGCTGAGTTAGGCCTGGAGAATTTCGTATTGTCCGGTAGCCTAAAACTATACGAGCACAAATGATCTCTGCATCTGGAACCGAAGTTGCATAAACAAGAGATTTCAAATGACCCAGAAATTAAAATCTAGCTGGTTTAAGTCAGACGAGCGTGGAGACCACGGAATTGGTCCACCTCTTCCTACGCTTCTACCAGGAAACCTGCTATTCAGAATCCGACGGTCAGAAGGACTGGAATGATGAGGAGCTCCATCGTGCATGAAGTACATGTCTTGGCGTATTGCTAATGGAGTATCTTACAACAAGACAGGCGAGTCATTCCATATGAACCTTCTGTAGATTTGTCCATTAAGACGATGTGGTCCCACCAAACAGTCACCAAGAATCCCGGCCCAAACATTAACGGAGAATCAATGTTGATGATTTGTTGGAACAATTCCATGCGGATTCACGCCAGTCCATACTTACTGATTGTGAACATTCACAATCCTATCCCGGTGAGATGAAGCCTCATCTGTAAACAGCACACTTGCAGCGAAGTCTGAATTAGCACATTGGTGGAGAAACCAACGCTTGCACGCGTTGTAGATTGTACGGATACAGTAGGTTCTCCCGCAACACTCTCCAGATTGTCATATGGTCAACGTTACATGCTACAGCTAATTGTCGAGTGCTGACACTAGGGTCTTCTTTAACAGCATGAAGCATCGCCTCCTCCAGCTGTGGTGTTCTCCTCACTCTGGATCTTCCCAGTCACGAGTAGCAGGTTTGAAGGTCCCATTTTACCTCAGACAACGATCAATTGATTGAAGTGTTCTCCTATCTGGACAACGTCGGTCTGGAAATTTCTTTTGGTACAAACGCTGAGCGTAACTTGCATTATCTTCAGCTAAACCGTACATTAAATGAGCATCCGCCAGTTCCACATTTGAGTACATGTTCCTGTACCTGAAGCACACCAAAATCGCAGAAAAGACACTTAGTACACTACTGTATTACCTTTGCCTAATCCGTACATTAAATGAGAATCTGACAAACCAAAATGTAAATGTTACTGCACCTGAAACTCACAGAACAGACACTGCTGCGCTCGGCGCTGCGACAAGCAATGAACTGAGTACCGTTGCCTAACAAGCGGACTACGTACTGTACAGTAGCACAATGACAACAACGGTGAAATGCCCAATTTAACCAGATGTAAAAGCGAATGTTTACTACTGTACAATTAAACAACTTTTCTATTGTGGGGTTATGGCCACAGGACAGACACCTACGTCTTACACAACTCACTGTGTAAGCAGAGTTGTAGAAAAAGAGTTCTTCCATGGAAATAAACAATTTCCGGACCTATGTTCATATAACATCTATGTTTCCTCTATTTGCAAGAAAGGATTTCCCAAAGGTATGACATACCTTCTTGTTACATCCTGTATAACTAAATAGTAATTGGAGGTAGAATAATGAAACAGGTCAATGATAACTTCTTGGGTTACAATATATGAAATATTGTTACATGCTGGATAGAAGATCTAAAAGTTCACATGAAAATTAAATGAATTTTGAGTACCCAGCACACAAATTGAGGGGGAGTATACTTACTTGGCTGCGGAGGACCGAAACATGGTGTGGAGGTTAAGAGAAAGGCGTGGGTGTTTACTGTACAAAATCCATAACACAAATATACTCACACATTCCTAGATTTATCTTCCAACTGTTTGGGGTTCCTACATTATTAAAAATGGAAGTCGTGAGGATATTTCCGCCGATCCAAAGCCCGGCTTACACACGCGGTCCGTTACTCACGGAATCCTGAGAGTCACGCTATCCCCCACTACTCGTGGCTAGCAAAGCTACCAGCCAAGAGTGAGGTAAACAACAGTGTGTCTGGTAATGACATGTAAAACAATAATGTAACCCCCAATTTATTAATATGCCACAATATAAGAGACCTCTTAAATAAATAGAAGTATATAGTTTAACTATATATATGTGGTAATATCAAAAGAAAGTTATAGAACAAAGTAACAAAAGTTACAGAATTAAAATGTTATAAATCTATTGCAATATCTTCAGAATAAATGGATATGAAGCGTGCACTGTAAGGAAGGAAGACAAAGAAAAATAGGCTTAAGAAATTTAAATTTTTAAGATCGTTCGCAAGTTTGAGATTATTTGATAGAACCAGTAACGCCGAAATAAAAGATTATTTGGGAACATACGTCTTAAATGAAAGAGGAAATGAGTAAAGTAGAAACAATTGCAGCTACTACATCACAGGTCCCAAAGAATACGATATGTAAAGCAAGTGTTAAATTATTCCTACGTAGACTACATGGAAAAAGAGGTTTAGAAAGACCAAAAACAAGTTGACGCTATTAGAAATATACTCAGTTTTCACTTCAAGTTTGTTTATATCTAACTACTCTGCAACAAGGAAGGCAAGTTAGCTTCCTCGTCCGCAAAGTAAGAACGGTGACAAAGTCTGGGTTTCCTTAATGTGACCGGTTCTGATACTTAACTTGTATTGAAGTGTACCACTCATGCCGCATTATTAAGCTATACGTTTGTATATTTCGTTCATCGCTGTGATAAAAGCAGGAAAATTAAAAAGGAAAATAAAAATTACAATGGAGATAGATCATAAATCAAGAAGTGATTAATGTAAACTTGTCATGAAAGAGGACTCATGTTCGCATGGTGATAATACTTACGTTTATGAACAGGGATCAAACAAGCCAATAGACCTCGCGCAGTATTCAACTGAATCTTCGTATAAAATATCACCTGTAAATATATACTCTCTTGTTTCTAACCTTATTGAATTTGTTATTGTGGTGTTTTTCCAGTGTACGTTTCCCTTGACATCATTGTTTCATTAATTTAGGTCTAAAGTTAACCACATAGTTACTCCACAATGTACTTCTTGCTACTTTAAAATCCTTTCCTGTTACGTAGCTAAATTAGTGAAGAGAAAATTCTGATATATAATGTATCGAAAGAACAAACGACGATACTATTTACGTTTTCCGTGTTATTTTCCAAATATTAGAAAAGTGCTTCAGTTGGAAATACATTAAGAAACTAATAAAATGCAAACGTTTTATGTACGATATCTCTAAAGCTTTTCGTAGAGCACTTTTAGTGGTTTCGTATAACATGAACGTTTTATCAACTTTAATTTTGATCCGACGTAGGAAAAGAAAAACCGGTTTAAGTCATGCATAATCAGTGATTTACAAATGCATAATCATCGATTTACAAATGAATTCCTTCGTCAGCTTAGATGACATTTTAATAATTATATTCAGACATTATGCAAAAACTTTTCTAAGTTAAATGCATGGAAGTTATTTTTTAAAATACCGAATATACCTCCCTAAACAATTAGTGCAGTACAAAACATAGTCATTCATCTCATAGAAACTTCGCTTTGAAGATGCCCTTTATGCGGATGTCGGCCAGTGTCGAAGATTTTAGATTGTACGCTCAACGTTCATGCATTGTTGATGGCATATAGCGCAAGGCGCACATGCTTCGAACTCGGATTCGTATCTCAGGCTCGAACACGTATTATTATCAGGCTAAGGATCCCGGGTAATTTAGTAACATATGCATGTACAACCTTACTAGAGTGCTCTGTGAACATCCGTACATCAACTTACTGTTAATGTGAAGACGTCAATACGCTACCTTATTTGCGACTGTAAACAGTTATGGTGGAAACTGAAGTAGGACGCATACATAGGAATAAGAGACAGATATGTATTGTACCTCTAGCCACAAAGCGGATTGCACACGGCCTCACAGTAAAACAATACCCCAATCGCCACCTCACTCCACCCTACTCGATGCACAGTAAACTTCACTTCACTCTTAAGTTGTCCCGGATCCTTGGCTTTATTATTATTATTATTATTATTATTGATCATTTTATTGCAATTCATACTGTCGTGTGTGTTTTATCATTTTGAGTTGATTGTTCGTATTATCTCCTAAGGAACTACACCCAAGAGATTTATTTACGCAGAAGGCTGCTCCTTCCTGTTCTAACTTTAAAATCAGGATACATCGCTGTATGTCTCTTTTCTTGAAATGCAGAGTACAGGTGCTTACAGGTTAAATCAGTCCGTAAACCCTTTTCTGTGCATCTCCTCTTACCTCGAAATTCTCGAGTACACACATGTTATGTGAAAGAAAATTCTGGGGCATGAATGTCGCTAGAAAATGTTCGCTTTCTGGTGTTCCTTTCCGCTTCCTGAACACACAGAAATTGTTCAAGACTAAATTGCAGCATGCCCAAAATAACTTTCGGTTTCTATTCTAGCAATTGCTGGTGAAACAAGAGTGCGTAATATAGGCAAGCGGGCGGAGCGAGTTTGTGCTTAACAAGATGAAAGAAAGACAAGTGGCTGCCACTTACGTTGCAATATCCAAAACACATGGAGGATGGAATTTACCGGAAGTGCTACAAATAAAGGTGCTGCACTTTGATTTTTATTTGCTTTACCACGTACATAGTAGGTAGAGAAAGTATTGCATTTCACGCAAGAATTTAAATCGAGATTTCACCAGAAATACATGTTTTGAGAACCTCTTAAATCCAAAAGAAGCATTTTTAAAAAAAATGCTCGTGTAGGTATTATAAACAGTATAACTGAAAAGCCGGATAAATAAAAAACTTAGTATTTAGGCTCAGCACCTCCCAAAGATGCGTCACGAAGATTTTTAAGAAAATATCTACCCTAAACTACTCTTTACATAGAACACTTTTCAAAAAAATCGCTATAAGGATTTTAATTAAAATACCATATATTAAAGATAGGGGCGGCGCCGTTGCCGAGTGGTTAGACCGCTCGCCTCCCACCGAGGCGGCCCGGGTTCAATCCCAGGGACCTGCATGTGGGATTTGTGGTGGACAAAGCGGCGTCTGGGCGGGTTTTCTCCGGGTTCTCCGGTTTCCCCCGCCATTCATTCCACCAACTGCTCCATCATCACCTTTCCTTTCATCCATTTCACCAACATTTCGTTTCATCTACTTCCTTCATCCCATACCAGGCATCGGGCTGATCACCCATCCTGGATGTTCTGTCTGATCCATGAGTGTCTGCTCCTCGACGGGCCTCTGACCCCAGGCACCCGCTTGTAAGTCCTGGGGGGTGTAAGTCCTACATAAGAGGAGGGTAAACAGATAATGAATAAATATTAAAGATATTTAGATCACAAATAACGTGTTTATGTTGAATATTCTGGGAATAGCCTATGAAGACCTCATTGGAAAGGAATTTTGTATAATTTTGAATAACTGCTAAATGTTACGCGACAGTCGAAAACGTACTCGACAAAAAATGTAGATCTATTTAAAACACACAATTTATTTCAAATAAGTTTTTTGTGGCATAAGCCATTTCTGAGATATCCGTTATTAATGATTCGAATTGTTCATTACCTGGTCATACTCTTAAAGTGAACATCAGTTGTTTCTCGCGATTGCATGGAAACAGTATGGAATTTTAAAGCCAGCATATAGCGTTCAGTTCTTAAAAATTTGGCTATCGCTAATCCCTTTGTATCGATATCGAAGTGTGTAATGTAGCTATTTCTGTTGAAGTAGTATTACCCCACGCATGGGCGCCAATTTGAAGAAGATGGTATTTGTTTCATTTATTACGTAATTTATTAGCCTCACGCTTGGGAAACCAACTTGAAGTAGTTATTGTCTTGGAGTTTATTTATTCAGCTCCAAGTATGGACGTCAATTTGAAGAAAGTGTTCTGTTGTTGAAGTTTGCACCACGCTTTGGGCGTTAATTTGAAGTAGATTGTTTGTTACGTAATATGCTGTTACGTATGAGAAACTGATTTGAAGATGATGTATTTTGTTGTTGTTACGCTCCAAGTTTAAAAAAAATTATTAACTTTGTTATTAAACTGCTTTTATAGATAGTATTTATGTTTATGTTTACCTAGGCTGCGTCAGTATTCTTTTAGAGTCACGTATCTCTTAGTCAGGGCGTGGTACGACAAGAATGTAGGCTTACACAGATTTTAAGTTTAAATTCACTTCTTTTTATTAATTTTTGGCACAAATTAAATAGCACTACACTGATATTAAGAGCTGTGAGATTCTTTAATTTAAAACTTGCACTTGTTATGACATATACTTAATTTTCGTTACACATGAATACGTAATATTTCTTTAGAGAACACATCTTCCATTCGGTCACTACCAAGGTCTGCCAGCAACTGAACATATTTTAACCGTATAAACTTTTAACTTTTTGTATTTCAAGTCTCTGATTGGCTAATCCTAGTCCAATAGAATACCTGAATTTTACTAAAGCTTTTTCTAGCTGTTGATTGTCTAATTTTAAACTGTCACAAAATTTACGTTATTGCTGCCCTAATCATGAATAGTAGTATTCAAACTCTCAAACTCATTATTGCCTCTAGGTTACCTCATTGTTAGCAACGTTAAACTTATTATTCTCACAACTCTTGTATTATTAAATTACGTAATGTATCCACATAATATTTTTAAACATGTTTACAATAATATAAGCATCTGCAATGACTGTTACATACATATTGTTTCAAGGCGGGCTGTTTTTGAATTTGCATATTATATAATTCAATTGAAACTATTCAAGTATTAAAATACTGCCTCACTGTAAAGGTTTATTTGGATTAAAATGTACTAGATATAACAATAAAGTTTAGTAAATATAGTTTGTATACCCACAAATAAATTATGAAGGGTATAGAAAGTTAAATGAATGCATCACATCAGATTTTTTAACTATTCGTTAATATTAATTTTCATCACCATAACATACCACCTTTATAAGCCAACATGTATTGGCAAACTTATAATTTAACGCAATATAGAAGTTGAATATTGTGCATATCCGAGGTAAGCATTTTATTTTTTGCTCAACGTTAAATTTCTTAATTTATCTGGGAATAGCGGAAGAATAATGTGTTTAAGAATTAATCGGTATGCTAATACCTGTTCCGTTGTGTGAAATGAAAAGTTATTCAAAACCTTATAAGGAGGTCATTCAATAATCTTAGTTTGTTACTGTATACACATTTATGCTGTGCGCGCGCATTAATTTCGAAAATCATCTTTGAAAGCTGTTGCTCCTGGATATAAGCAATAGCTATTTGTGAAAAAAGGCCAAAATCTACAAAATTCATAAGTATAAGTTTTAGTGTTATTAAACACTAAAAACCTCACACTTTTATAGCCTATGCCCTTTTGAAGATTGTCGTTAAGGAATTTACATGTCGGCCTGTAGTTCTAGCTTTCTGTAAAATCACAGCAAATAACGATAAGTTTTTATTACATTGTAGTAAATCAAAGAATCTTCAAACGTTTGATTAATTGCAAGCGATAAAAAAGACGAAGGAGGGCCCTTATATATAGTAAATGCTTTTAAAACAGCACAAGTTCAGAAAGTATTATTTTATATTAGATTATAATATTTCTCTTTTCTCATGTTTTTATTTATTAACGCATTCTCATTTTCATTTTCACACGTTTCGGTATAAGTCAACGGAATTTTGTATACAACTTCATAAATAACAGCATAAAAATGATCAGATAATTGATTTTAGGTGTTTATTTGTGATGTTATTAAACAACAATCCTCCTATTATGTACATTTTTAAGTAAGACAGCTGAACTCTCACTTTAACATTTATTTTCCTCCAAACTGGCAGACCAATTAAAACTTACTCACTTTCTCTTCTTGGATTAGGCCATTAGCCTATTCCGAACTCTCACCACCTTTTCATAGGTCGACCAGCATTTCTTTTTCGTTTAGGATGGTATTCGAAGCCTTGGGATTATATTGTTCTCCATCCTTTGAATGTGATTCCTCTGCTTTATTCTATTTTGGAAAATTTTATAATTTAATCAAAAATTGAAGTCACTATTCAAAAAGGTTCAACTGAAACTTCATCTGTATAATTTATTAATATACTGTTATATAACTTTATTATAATATATTAATTTAAAAATGAATAGCTCGGAAACTGATTTTAAAATACGCAAGGAATTGAGTGTACTGATTATCATTAAACTCTGATTGCTGTATTAAAATTTAATGAAGCAGAATGAAATTGTGGATTTTAGAAATCCTCCTTTTGTTAATTCAGCTTTAATACTTTATCTAAGAACGATCTTAGTGTATTAGATTCTACTGTACCAGTACCGTAATGTTATGTTTGTTTGTTTAATGTTATTTTTTACTTAAGTGTGTCGGGAGGAACACCAGAAACCATTAATTATAATTAGTTTTGAACGGACCACAAGTACTAATACTTATAATTCTTTTCAAAGTGTCCTTAAAACCTTAATGATTCCTATCTTTATTAGTGCATCAAATTTCAAACTTGCAAAAAATAATCGTTGGGCTAAGACTTCATGGTACGGACACGTGCTATCACTTCATGGATAATAAAAGCGTGGTTATAGCCTCAAAAGTTTACTTATATATTGCGGCCTTTTAGCACGGTTTTAGCATGCTTTCTAACTCTGTTAGAATCTAAAGCTATAAGGATACCTATGACTGAAATTTTCAAATTTTAAACCAACAATACTAGCTTTCTGAAGTTTATACCATATATGCATTTTAATGCCAAAATGTTAAACCTCATCCATTTTGCTATAATGGTTTAAAATGTATGGACACATTTGTTTATGTCACTTAAAAAGTCCCTTGCGGAAAAAAAGATTGAAATTTTGGCCTGATATTGTAACTCTAGCTTCACAATACACACACTTTTTAAAATTGCCCTAGGTTTTGTCAGCATCATATCTAGTTTGTGGTCTAACATTTTTAAAAATTTTCAGCACGTATTTTGAGCTTACAAATTTGGAAAATTGTTGTGTTTGAAAATTAAAACAATATACCTAAATGCATCTGAACGAAAAAAACACCTAGGGCAATTCTTATTCATTGCACCTCTGTGGAATTGTATGCCAATTGCATTGCTCTATCATAAAAAGTGCTCAACAAAGGACATGTTATAGGAAGAAAAATGCTGAAAATATCAGTAAAGAGAAAACAGCGATTTAAGTTTTGAATGCATAACTCGCATTCAAATCACCAGTTTGGTAGGTTGGACCGTCATATTTCTTTGTCTACTCCTCTGTTGATACTTTTTCTATCTTTATCTTCTTTAGTTACCGCTTTTCTTCTGCAGAACTTCGCTTCTTCCTTTGCATGAAGCAAGTCAAATTGCATATGTTGAAGTTTTGTTTGCTGAGTCTACCATTGTTTCACCGCTGATGTTTTGCTGTAGCTCCATTTCTTTAAGGTTACCGTCAATATACTCCAGAGCCATAAGTTTTTTGTGTTTATAATGCAATATTAGTTAAAAAGTGAATATGGTAATATGTTTAGAAAGTTTACAAAATGGGTATCACAGTTGTTTATACATGCCCCGTCATAATCCAGGCATGCTGTACCACCGATTATTTAACCTGGGCCCACCCCATCTTAGACTACAGGCGAGATAGAGCATCCAGCGGGTCTAGCCACACCCTACCAACAGCATATTTCCGCGTGAAATCGAGGCTGCAATATTGGCATTATCGACTCGTACGAAACGACTTGCACCTTACCGTGCTATATAAGTTGCACAAACAGAGGAACATCAGTCCATGAGAGCTGTCAATGGCAATTATAGTCAACATTTTAAATATTGTTGCTGATTTCATAGTAAAAATAGTATACTTTTAGTATATAATAATAAAATTAAAAATGTTGGTGGGAGAAAGTATAACTAAAAGCGAAATGATTATTTGCAGCCCATTTTTTCTGTGCGTATCTATGGGGTTTCCTTCAGCTTGAAGAAGCACCAAGATATTTCATCTTTTGGGCATGTATAGGGATGCTGTAAATTAACATGCAGTGTCTTAGGACGGTAACGGCAAAGATTGCCTCTTAAAAAAGCTGTCTGTGGAGTTTAGAAGTGGCGAAATGGCGAGCAATAATATTTTCTGTGAAAGCAAACTGAATCTTTTTAAAATAAAAAATGTATTTTTTCCCCAAATTCTTAAAATTTCCGTCATAGGTATCCTTAATTACCAAAATTGTTTTTTGTCTGATACATAAAACATATGCTCATAACAGAAAGAAATTAACGTCTGTATGAATCAACGGGATAACTTCCATTTTGAATAAAGGCATGCTTCTGTTGATCGTAGTTGAACACTTATTAAAGGCACAGCATCAGCTTGTTTTAGAATGAATTTGGCAATGATCCATGTGATAGCTACGGATTCAATGGAAGATTTCAGAGATGTATGACAACACAGCATAGTAGAAGTTTGTAAATTCGGTTACAAAACCGATGTAGCTCTCTGTGTAATGGTAGTATGTTTCTGAGATGCACTGCAATCCAGAGTACCTCTGTCCCTCAAGCACATTTTTCACTGACAGTCGATCGTTTACCTACCTAAATACGTAAATGAGCTGTAAATGCTCATGGAAAATAAGAGCTAAGGCAAATCCAACGAATATACCGGATGTTTAAAAACTCTCCACATATAACAGAGTTTGAATTTTAAATACTGTAAGACGGACGAGAAAAAGATGGGGCTAATTCTATGAAGTCGGAACGGGCAGATTGCCTAGGCCTTGAGGTGAAGAAGACTTAGAGGTAATATTGTGACTCGATGGCACCAACAGTCAGGCAGCATTCCTCGGATACTCGAGTATGGCCGATCTGCCTCTTTCCCCAAGTGCGACAAGTTTGATTGCTATGTCATGGTCTTTTCAAGCGCATGCTTCTCATTTCCTTGGGCGTCCTAACCCAGAGGAATGTGGTCGTAATGTGCTTCTCATGAGTTCAAAGGTATTTTGGCTTTAAAGACAGAATAGTCTTCGTATGTGTGGACATTTTGGAGACGTTCTGTGGGATCGCAATGTATTAACGTCACGTTTATATTTTACTGTATTTCTTATGCTGTCCAAAAGAACGTAGCTAGCAACAAATTAAGAAATACTTAAAGATAATAAGTTGACTTCTAATATTCGGGATGAAATGGAAAGAAGTGTTTTCAGGTTACTTATTGCCTTGAAGTGCGTGCTTGTATGCAGACCAATAGTTTGCTTTAGGTTTTCGTGTTTACGTGTGCAGTAATAACTAAATCCTTGGATAAAATCGCATTAAAATATAAAACATTTCATAAACATTTTAAAATATTTTCTAACACCCGCAATATATTTGTTTGCGACTCTATGTGAATGCGACTTAACAATGATGAAATAATGTTGAAGATTATTTTTTATTCTAAAGTTTTGTATGCATGGAGATAAACAAATCCATAATTATCAGAGATTTGTATCTCGTTGTTACTACACAAGATATTGTAATCTGAATTAAAGCCATTTGGAAAATAAAGCATTTGCTTCATAAGTTGGTTTCCTGGAATGAAAACTCATACAAATGAATGCGTAAAATACAGAATTTAAACACTCTACTTGGTAAATATTAATATTTGTGAATATTAATTGTGGACCATGTTCAACTTGTTATGGGTATCGCATTAGAGGAATATATTTATTGTTGAAACATAATATCTGCTGGGTTTGCTGCAATTCAGCATTCACCTGAGGCAAACTCCAAATAAAATGATGGTACACTTTGAAGTATTCAGTTTTACAATGTAAGAAGGATTACAGTAGTATTTATGGCCTTACGAAATTACAGAATTTTATGACGTAGTTTCATCCTAAAAATATAATAAAGTTTTTTGATAACAGTTTTGTCGTTGATGTCTTCTTAGACAAAAAGAATCGCTATAATCCACGGGTTGTAAAACGTTGCGGGGTTCAAATTTATGCATTTTCTTTATAAGTTAAGCGGATATTTGGGCTCTGTTTTTAGCAAAAATCACCAAGGTTTTCGAATTTTCATTAACTTTGGAGAACATGCAAGTGTTTTTAATACCGAGTTTTGAGATTTCATTTAGGGTATGCGCACATTAACTTTAAATGTACATTTATTTAGTAGGATTTGAGTTTTCTCAGAACTAGAGCTTTTAAGGGTAAATATTTATTTACACTCCTTATTACACATTACTATGTGGGTAATCAAGGAAGTAATGGCCATTTGCGCATTCCCGCTGAACAGATCACTGTTGAGCTTCCGAAATGGTTTCTTCGACATATTTTCTCAGTGTTGTGTGAATGTCAGCTGAAACAAGTTATTATTGTATATTCTGTGATTGTTCAAAATGAACTGTGTGATATAAAGTTCCGCCGACTGTGAGGTGGGAGGAATGCTCGGAAGTTGAAAATTACAACAGATTATTGTGAACTAAAGGAATTGTATGGTGATACAGCAATAAAGGAAAGAAATGCGAGAAAGTGGTGTGCGTGTGCATGTGCATGACGAAACTGGACCTCTCGTTCATCACTCCTCACAGATGATTTGAAGGATTAAATGAACAACATAATCGTGTAAGACGAACACGTAAATTTAGACTAGTTACAGATTTCTTTCCCAAGGAGTTCTCGTTCTTCGCTAGATGAAGTTGTAATACGATTTTGGCTCAATGGACGGTGGCAGCCGATTTCAACATGGGAATTCTAAAGCTCTTGGATAGTTATGACAAATGTTTAAATAATGGAGTTGATTATGTGGAGAAATACAGTAAGCTTCAATTTTGTAAGCGACATGTTTTTAAAATTATTAAAGTCAAACTGTCATTACTTCCTGGATTACTCGTAATACCTTCTAGGGTGTTTTTCATACTTGTGAAAAACTCATTGGAGAAAATGAAGTAGTCTAATACTTCTTCCTTTACTGCAATAAGAAATATAAATATTAATTATGGTGTACTTTCTATCAATTTCAACTAAATATAAAGCCAATGCTACTAAAATAGCAAGTGTACACATAGAGGAATACTAATATAACCAATAAAACAGAACAGGGTTCAATTACGTATGGAGCAAGATATTATAATTTGTAGCGCAACAGCTATTGTTGGTTCGTGGCCTTTAACCTGGGTGCCGACCTCACTCCCACATAAGCAGACAGTGGTGAGCGATCATCCAAACGGTACGGAGAGATGCTGTGGTCAGCATTCCGACTCCTATAGCCGCAATATTGGTTTGATTGTTATCCCAGGTTTTTAAATTCCTCACCGACTATGTACATGTGCAGAAGAATATGGTTAGGATGGAACGTAGACGAATTACCTGGAAGGAAAATGGCACGCTACGTTTAAAGCGACTAGCTACTACGCAGAACATGGAGTATATAACGTTTTATTTTCATTAGGTTTATAAAGGTGCACGTTTAAAGTAAAACCAATAAATTCCTGTTTTGTTATTTAACCTTACAACGGTATTTAATTTTGCTCTCCGCTTTATTTAAACATATTCAACTCAATGTTAAAATAAAGGGAATAAGTTCATTCACTCAGTCATTTGAAAAACGTAAACACCAGTCACCATGAATGGGTCAGAATCTGAATGTTATGGAGCTTCTAAAAAAGGTGTTGCCGTTTACCAGCGCCGGCGCGGAGTTAACGAAGCCTGTTTTTATAGTAAGTAACGGTTTAATATTTTGCCGCTGCAGTCGCGATTTTGAATATGGGCGATCACTTCCTCCAATCATTAGGAAGCCAGACGCAGCTGTAAGCGATCGCCACTTTATGTTTTACTGTTGTTAGAGCGCTTCGAAATGCTCAAAGCAATCGAACGATCCGATCAGTGATTCGGGTGAAGTCAGATCAGTTATTCGTTTCTTGAATGCGAGAATTATTACACCAGCAAACGTTCATCGCCAATTGTGTGAGGTATATGGGAGAACAATAATGAGATACAATGCCCAGCTACACACACAGGTAAACAAACTCAAAATTGACTACTCTCCCTACAGTCCGGATTTGGCACCAAGCGATTTTCATCTGCCTCTTCATCTGAAGAAATTCCTTGGTTGAAAGCATTTCAGTTACAATGACGTGAAACAAGAACTAAAGGCATGCCTTTTATCACAGGCGGCGTTATTCTCTGACTAAGGCATGCAAACTTGGTTTTCTGTTACAAGTGCCTGAATAACGGCAGTTGCTATGTGGAGAAGTAGTGTAAGGTAATGAATGGTAATAAAGTATTCGGTTGTCTCATAGGTTCGTTCGTTTTGCTCGCAATAGCGCCTGAAAACCCTGAACCCTCTGTACACTCAAGTTATTCTAGTTGCCTAACCACCCATACGACTTAAAGGTAACAACCAGACTCACTATCAGTGTGTGTTTGTGACTGACGTTGGATGGAACAGCGTGAACTTGTGTTTACAAACTATGGAAAGCAAAAAGGAACATTTCCGATATCTTATGCTGTTTTACTATCGTAAGGGTAAAACCGCCTCACAATGCCGGCAGAAAATTTGTGCTGTCTACAGGGAAGATGCAGTAACGAATCGAGTGGTTTAGTAGATTTCGAGCTGGGAATTTCTCCCTAAAAGACAAACCTCGATCTGGAGGCCAATGGTTACGTACGTGGAAAGAAGTCATAAAATGATAGTCAATAATCCAGGAATGGCAAGTCGGTTGTTGGCATTGGAGCTCAATTTAGCTCGTGTTACTTAGTCAGGAACTTGAAAAAGCTGGGTTACGTAAATATTCGCGATGTATGAATTCCTCACGAACTGAGTGAAGCGAATTTGATTCAGCGCGTTTCCATCTGCGACTCCTTATTGAGACGCAATCAGAATGATCATTTTCTGGAACGGCTGGTAACTGGAGATGAGAAGTGGATTGTGTACAACAGCGCCCGAAAGAATAAATCATGGCGCAAGAAAAGCTAGCCACCACTATCAGTTCCTAAACCACGGCTGTGTCCGAGAAAGGATATATTATGCATTTGGTGGGATTGCAAAGGAATCCTGTATTACGAACTTATTTCGAATAATGAGACTATCAATTCCGAGAAATATTGTTCTCAGTTGGATTGTCTCAAGGCAGCCATTGAAGAGAAAAGACCGGAATTGGGAAACGATGTTGTCTTTCGGCACAACAACCCAGACCTCATACATCTATGGTGATCCGTCAAAATTTTGAGTGGGATGCATTACCCTAAACGCCGTATTCTCCAGACATTGCCCCATCCGACTTTCATCAATTCCGTTCCCTGCAGAATTTCCTGAATGGCAAACGCCTCACTTCCTTGGAGGACTGCAGACCGAACCACGAACAGTTCATCAGTCAGAAAACCCTCACATTTTGGAGAAATGGAATTTATAAGCTTCCAGAAAAATGTCAATATATTGTCGACAATAACGGTGTATATTGCGGAAAATAAATACTTTGTTTACAAAACCTTATTGCCGTAGTTATTTGTCGTTTGAACAACCTTGTGTTTAAAGTTTGTAAACTGAAAGTTCGGCAACTACGCTGTCATAGCTGTGCTGCGGGTGAGGTGTGTTTCCAGGCGTTCTTAGTTATTGAAACTTAACGAAAAACGAACTATGAGCCAACCTAATATTTGGAAAATAATGTTGTGTTATTTTTTTTAAAAAATATGGCCACTTACTTTAAAAACACTCCTCACAATTACCAGATAGCTAGGATATACAAAGGAAATAACTATTTGTATCGGCTGTCTTTAAATGTAATTTAGGCTATCAATTGAGATTGGGAGAATAAAGATATAACGACGGTATAAACCGTTTTATTTGATGTATAGATATTCTCTGCAGTCAGAAGTGTTTAAATACAAATGTACTTGAAACATAGTGAAATCATATGACTTTTTAAAACGGCTCCCCCATCATTGAACTTAATTGTTATCAGAGTGATAATAGCAACAGCTGCAAATTCTGCCTTTTCCCTTCCCTTTATATAGATTAGATATTCGCAACAGGATTTAAAAATTAAAAAAGGAAAATGAAATGTGGATACTTGCATGCATAACCATAACCCATTGCTGTTTCCCTAGCAACCTGTGTCACACGAGATAAGGGAGGAGAGGGAATTAAAGTGCTGCTTCGTTAACATCATTAAAATAGGATTATTAAAAACATTAGGCGCGTTCCGAGTAAAAAAATCTAAAAGTACTGAGGTCATCTTAGAACATTTCACAGTACTCTTCGTGGCGTAGAGGAAAGGATATCCTATTCACAAGAGCTAGCTGGTTGAATATTACTAATATATTTAACAATGTATTGAATATTAAACTATGGAATAACGAAGAAAAATAAAACTTATGTATTTTTGTAACTTAACATATTTAGTTAACTACGTGCCCATGTAAGGTTTATGCGTAATATTATAATTTTCTTTCATACTTTATACAGAAATGATTTAAGCAAAACTGGCGAATAATTGTAAATTTTGATTAATGCTGAAATCATTTTTGCAGTTCAGAATATCAGTTTGTAATATGGCTGACAACAACCGATTTTGATAACTCCACAATTGGAAAGCACCATTCTTACAAATGGTCATAAGCGATAATGTTTCCAATAAAATAGGGTTTACGGTTAGTTTTCATATTCATTTCACATAATATCAATTCTGTTTCATTTAATATGAATATTAGAGGCCATTTTCAGCACTTTGTAGCAAATATTGTAGATTTTTAATGACTTAGATTTCAAAGGGGTGAATGGTATTTTAAAACTGAGTTATTGAAGGAAGAGAGTCCTATATTGTGTTCATATCGCCAAATTTTCTTCTGATTTCAGCGAATTTTGTGATCAAGCAGAATTTTGGTATGATTTTAACAAAACTTGACACATTTGAGTTTTAGAATATGTTAAAAATGAAAATATACCCTATAACTTTCAATAAAAGTCATTACCCTTAAATTCAATCCCTAATTTCAATCCTATATAAGTACAAATCAACTTTCTTTGGCATATTCAAACGAAACTTGCACGTTTATACTATAGGTCTCAAAGACAATAAGCTACCTTAAAACGCTAAAGAACTGCTCCTAACCTGCGACGGTTAGGACGCTTTATGTAGAAATCTGCACTATTTAAGCCATAAAATATTGCACAATTATACAATAGGAATTGGCAAAATCATAGGTTATTTTACAAATTCCAAAAGCCACATAACTCTTATTCTCATTATATAGCGAATTTAACTTCTCTACTCTTGTAAAACACAAATGCATGGGCGTCATTGTCGTACATGCTTTTCCTGTCCATACAATGTAACAATGTGGTGTATAATACTAAATACTTTTAGTAACTGCATACTAACATATTGAATTTAGAAAAGAAATAAAAGAAAAAAAAAGAAAAAAGAGGGGAAAATAATAAGCATACATTACTAATATATACAGTGCTTGGACCCTTAAAATTCGCTCTTAGGTACATTCCCCCCGCTTCTTCCGTTCTCCAGGACAATTAATCTCCTTTGCCGAATGACTTTTATAGCTTTTATATGGTTCTAAGTATTGTTACATATCCTCATTGTTATGTAACTGAACATATTTGATTTTTAACGTCGTATATCTACATAAGTTTTAGGCATGTGTTGTATTGCTTTGCCTAAGTATATTTAATATGGTCGCATTATAACAATGCAGTTGCGCGACCTAAAATAAATATATTAAAACACAGAAGCTGGTTATAGCTGGTTATCAACAGAAATCAAAAGGTGAGTATACAATATCAGTTTAAGGCTAACCAGTCAAAATCCAAAACTCCACAGTTTTGAATTATTTACCGTGTAATCAGGACATAAAAAGGTGTATACATAATTCTAACGAGCAAGGCAAACTCTTATTAAGATATTAATTTTTTATTCATAATGTACCTCAAACTTTTTGATATGGTAATATGAAATTCTCCTTAGATCTATTTTTAATTTGTGCTTAGTACACAAGTAAAGAAATTGTTGTGCAGACCTTTATGAATTTTAATTAGTATAAGAGGAAAACATTTTTTGTTTACATGTTTTTGAATTTTTTAACTTTTTCAAATTGAGTTATAAAAACTAATTAATTTCGTCTGAACCATTCATGCATTTTTAGCTAGGGTATAAAGATTTTTAAATCTATAATTCCTGAAGCTCTTCTGAAAATTTCGAGCTAATATGTCATAAACTGTAATCCATGGAGTATTTTTAATTAGTCAAAAATGCTGAAAGACCTGAGAAAACTGGAGTTTAAAGTTTAACGGAGTGCTCTACCTAAACGGTGCAGGGCTAATTAAATAGTCCATTTGTGGCTTTTAAATTTTTGATATTAAAAAACCAATTGTATAGCATGAAAGTAAAAGTTACAAGTATAATAAAAATGCAGAAGCAAAAAACAAAAGAAAAAACGAAAAAAAACTTTTTACAACTTTTTACCAAATTTCACCGATAATTAAGACAATTTCTCTGTTATAAATAAGCTACGTCTAGCAAGTACTTGTGAACAAACACATAACTGAAGATCGAAATTATCGATAATGTAAGTGACCATAAGTAAACACAAAAACATAATTTATCACATGTCCGTGCATTAAAAGCACTTGTGGTGTTTATTTGTGAAAATAATGTTCATTGCACTGTAGTTTAAATTTTAACAGACTGTTGCGTAATTCGGTAAAGCTACTTTTGGAACAAATGAAAGTTACGTGTTACACCGTCCTAATTTCTACCTCAATAGTTAATTTGATTTCAGCACGTTTTAATGTAGTTTAAACCCCGTTATATCTAATATTATCATTTAGGCAATAAATGTAGGGTTGACGGAGCCCACCAGAAATAATTCCGCTGTGATGCCACGCTGGCTTAATAAATAGAGAGCGAAAAATGTATATCAGATGAGGATGTGAACGTCGAGCTGGGGACAGCGATTGGATTAATATCAAAAGCGGAAAGCAATATAACCACTTTATTGCGACTAATCCCACACTGCATCATACATACATGCAAAATATTTCACGCAGGAGATAAAAGCAGGGATCTGTACCTAAGCACGTTCTATCCCTTCATCTGTATGTATTATAACGTCCACGTAGGATTGATGACGCAATAGTCATCATGCTAGCAGTAGTGTTTCTACATTTGTCATTTAACTCTAGATGTCCGTAGTAAATGTTCCGGAGTGGTAATGGCAGTGAGGAAGATGCGTATTTAAGAAAACAAGACAATGAAATTACATACATCTACAACTATAACCGTAATGTTTACTGGTGACTGATGCAGGTTATGCGTGTTGTGTGTTAAGCATTAATGTTATTCCCAGTAATTTCACTGAGCTGTTTCTCGTAGCTGCAAGAAAACCATTTAACCTGATATAAAGTATTATAAGTCAACATTGTAATATATTAGATTACTAAAGTTACTGATCAAAGTTTAAACTGTATTTCATAACTTAACTCAAATAGCATCTCTGGTTTTGAGATGTCATAATAATCTTATATTTAAAATACAAATTCCTGCGTTTTATATTTTAAAGGAAGGTCATCAATTATGGTATATCCTAGCAGTGTCCTGCGCCATGCGCATTGGGGCTGGAGCGTGGTGCTCTGGTTCCCAGCTACGGAATGTGCCCGGGTTTTATCCCATCAATGGAGTGCGAAGTTTAGGTCCCGGGTATAGAGCCGGTGCCCACTCAGCATCGTGAGGAAATTGAGGAGCTGCGATAGGCAGCGGTCCTGACCTCTCCCCATATGGATTGAATGGTCGCCCACCTCAGGTTTGCGTACTTGGGCGTGAGGACGGCAGTCGGGTTGTCAAGCCAGGGTCTTAGCGGGCTGTAGCAACACAGGATGAAATATGCTACCAGTTAAGTTTTCTTTCTTTCGAAAGCGTTCTCTTCTAGATAGCACAAAAATCACACACATGTAATTGATTGTGTGTGTGTTTTTTTTTCTTTCTTTTAGCAGTGTATAATGCCTTTGCTTACAGCGTACGGCACCATAGTCGGTGGTCATTGGTTAGTTTTGAGATCTGAGGAGAATCTTAGAAAAGAAAGAAAGAAAGAGAAAAAAAAACAGTCCAGCAGAACGGGCCTGCCAGGCTTCGAACTGCGGACCTTAATACGCCATTAGAATAGACTTAAACGTTTGAATCTTTTGTGGAATATCTCATAATTTGATTGAGACAACCGTAAACAAATAGTTCCATATTGAGGCAAAAGGAAACTGAACATTTTACAGCTAAAGCGAGAGAAGATTGATAATAGTATTGCATTTAGTTTTAATATACAGTATTACCTATTTTAAGGAATTCTTGAAAAAGCATCTGATGTGATTCATTCACATGATTTTCTCTACTCTCTATCTTTATTAGTGGGTATACAAACTATTCTTACTAAATTTTATTTTTCTATCTACTGCATTTAATCCAAATAAACCTTTGGTAAAGTAGCCACATTACACATTTCGTTATAAATACATAGAGAACAGCGATAGTCAAATGTTCAAGAACTAAACATTATACGCTGGCCTTATAATTCCACACTGTTTCCATTCAATCGCTAGAAACAACCGAAAGTCGATGTAGCTCAAAGAATGGCAAGTATTGAACTATTCGAAACTTTAATAACGATATCTCAGAAGCGGCTTATGACACAAAAAAGCTTATTTTAAATCCATTGTGTTTTAAAGAGATATACATTTTTTTGTGGTACATTTTCCTTTATCGGTTAACATTTACAAGTATCCAAGATTATACAAAATTCCTCCCGAATAAAGAGAGCTTTCTAGACTATTACCAGAAAATTCAGGATGTACATTTTATTTTTCACATAAATATATTCATATATGGTATTTTAATCAAAATCGTTAGAGCCATTTTTTAGGAAATCAAACTTTCGAAAAGTGTTCCACGTAAAGGTTAGTTGGGTTGGGGGATTTTCTTGAAAATCTTCGTGCCGCATCCTTGGAAGATGAAACTCCAAATGACTAAACTGAATTGCCAAGTTTGGTATTTATCCCACTTTTCGTTTTTGAGTTATGCTGTTCACAGAAAGGTAACAGACGCACACACGGGTGTTTCCAAAAATGCTTTAAGGGGTTCAGAGCGCCTCAAAACATGCATTTCTGATGAACTCTCGGTATCAAATTTTTGGGTGGAGCGCAATACTTCCCTTACTTATTATACTTAGTAGAGAAAGTAAAACAAGTTCAAGGAAGGTAAAGTTGCAAACTTTCACCGAAATAAACTTCAATAATAAATCCTTTGTTTTTCTACGGTATTTGTATATCCTTTAGAGTTATCCAGTTTTGAAAAGTAATACATAAGTGGGATTCACATTCTATTTACGCAATATTCTACATACACATTGTGTTTTTCGTAGCAGTATCTCATACATAATATAGTTATTTTAAAGAAAGGCATAAATATAAAATATCCTCCTTTTCAGAGTCATTAATTGCGTCGGGGGAATTCCATAAAATTTTTCGCCTTGCAACCTTTGACAATACTACTTTTTCGACCTTCAGCATATATTCATAAATACATAATACTAAAATATGTCTTCTTAGGGACTAGGGATCTCAAAACACGTATTTTCAGTGCACTCTCATTACTGAACCTTCAGGTTTAATACATTTCTCCTATGTGGCCCGCATTCGGGAGGTCCCGGGTTCAAATCCCGTGGGTCGACCAATCTGACTGAGGATTTTTCGTAGTGTACCTCAGCCGCTAAGGTAAATACCACATTGGATATTTAGTACCACGACCCCAAGTTCCACCATAAGTCTAAAACAATAGTAAAACCGAAAAATAGATGGTAATAACAAATACTACGCCATTTATCCACAGACAATGAAAGTAGGTAAACTGGACGGCATTCTAATGGCATCTGACAGCACGAAGCAGAACATCCGGCTGCTATGCGCTAGGATCTCTGTGGACACGTGACAAAGCAAGATGGCATGGTTATAGGGATGACACCTAGAAGGCTACCTGTCCGCCTTTCTATATGAAAGCGGTAGTTAGATTGGACGGCACCCTGATGCCATCTGCACGGCATTAAGCAGAAGATCGAGTTGCTATGCGCTAGGGTCTCTGTGGACACGTGACAAAGCAAGATGGCATGGTTACAGGGATGACGCCTAGAAGGCTACCTGTCCGCCTTTCTATATGAAAGCGGTAGTTAGACTGGACGGCACCCTGATGCCATCTGCACGGCATGAAGCAGAAGATCCAGTTGCTATGCGCTAGGGTCTCTGTGAACAACACGAAGCGGCTGATTACAGGGATGAGACCTAGAAGGCTAACTGTCCGCCACACCTCGATCTAAGCTTTATCCACTAACAGATTCGTCGCGACATGACCCTTTAGTTAAAGCGACGTAAAATAAATACAGTAACAATAATATATCTCCAAACACAGATAAACGATAGGGAATGTAGGCGAGATTCTCTCCTATTTTGAGAGACTCAGCTGTATACCTAAAGCCTCAGGATTTGTTACTTCCACAAAACTTCTACATTATTGTTAGATGTTTTTAAAACTGCAGCCTGTTTAAAATTTTTGTATCCTAAATGACATCACACACAGAGGACTGAGGATGGCATATATAGATTGGAACCCCAATATCAAGTCTCTTTTGAAATGATTTGTCTAGATAACGATTGTTTTTGTTTTTCCTAGTGCGAATAAAATATATGTCACCTAACTCTCTCATCAATGGATCGCGGGCTCATTGGAGCATATTAAACCTATTTTCTTCACATTCTCGTAGACATAAATTATGAAAGTGAACGTTAAATACATCAAGGTAATAAAAGCAAGGAAATAATATAAAATATTAATACATCGTACATCAGTGTGTCAGAATGTTAAAAACTTGTTTTTTGGTATACGGATGATTTGTAAAATATTAACCAGGAACACAATTTTCTGGCAATCGACAAGTGAACATCAAAAACATAATGTAAATGACTGTAGGTATTATCATAGTGATATCAAGAAACATAAACTGTCCAACTCGACCCTACGTAAGAAGGAGCTGCTGGGCCCTTATCTTTAGTTGTACCCCCAACTTAGATTGTGCTGTTGTCGTGGATCTGTGCAAATACAACAGAGAGTGAGAATGATCATAGCGAATGACGATGTAACAGCATGTTAGCTCTAGACGAGCTGTAAGTAATTAATGCATATTGTAGGTTATATAACAGAGGGGGGACATCTCGCGTATTGCGACATACATACATGTATTGTAGCTACCACCCTCCCAGGAGGAACGGTTGAAATGAAGGAACCACAGAAGGCTACAGGCATCAGATATACATGGGGAGTCCCTAATAGTTACAGGCTGGAAGACTGCCGACCCTCATAGCCGTGGTCGCTGGAGTGTGTAGCTTCGCCGCTCCGCCAAGCTGAAGGTCGCGGGTTTGAGTCCCGCCATGGATATGGGTGCTTTTGTGTGTGTGGGTGTGTGTGTGTGTGTGTGTGTGTGTGTAATTGCGGTAATAAGAATAACGAAAAACATAAAAAAGATAGTAATGATGAACTGGATAAACAAGGGAACTTAAATAATAAAAAAAAGGACTTGTTCCACTGCTGGAGCTGCCTAAAGAGGGCGATGAATCACCCGTCAACCAAGCAGCCCTCTAGTAACCATTGGGAGTGTTCTTTCCTTTGAGCAAGCATCTGCACCGTCTGTCCAGCACCGCCATACGCCACGAAACCTAGAAGCACAACTGAAAGACGAGAAGGATACGGAATGAAAGGAAAATGATAGAAAGGAACTCGTAGTAAACGACAAACCATCCCAGGATTCGCCTACACCCAGAAAAAAACATGGAAAACTCTAGATCAGGGTGGAGTGTCGACGGGAATCGAACCCGGGACCTCACGAATGCCAGCCTTACACGTTACCGTGGAGCGATTTCGCTCGGTAGACGCATGTTACAGAAAGTACTATTGTTTCATGATTATTTGAAATTATGATCAATCCTTGCTCGTTTTTATCGTTTCAAGTCGTTGCCGTTGACAAAACTGCCAATAAAATTTAGTTGATTGATGCTTAGCCAATTTGGAAATGATGAAACTGAAGTAATTTAATTATAACCTTTCTATTATGCATTTTTTCTTTTGAAATTCCTTTAGTTTATGTTTGGTTATTTTACGTGATGTTATATAAACTATTATTGCCAAAGTAGCAAGCCGACATATTTTGTGATTAACAGCTTTAGTGGTTAACATAATATACATGGGTTACGCAGCTATTAAACTTACTTCGTTGATAGTGTTCTGAACACTTATGGCAAATGCTAAGTGTTACTTAATGAAGTAAGGTTTGAATAAAGCAGATCTCATTTTCTGTTCATTGTCACTGTTGCTGTGGTGAATGCTTCAATAAAATTTTATTTCAATATTTTAAAAATAGTTTTACTTTGAGACCATCTTCTTTTTCAGTTTTCCAATCAGTGTTTTTTAAAATTCATACTGATGTTAGATTGTGTATATGAGGCACTTACCTTGTCATTGCTATTATTGTCCAACATATTTTCTACCCAGGCTTATTTTTATTGTCTATTCATGCCTTAAAATTTGCATCCCGTTACTGCTCCCAAAATTTCGATTGTGTATATTTTTAGGCCTGCCTAAGTTTATTCTTCCTCTTGGTTCCAAATCTAGAATGCAGCTAAAAATTCTCGCATGAGGCAAGCGGTTTAAGTAATCCAAAAAGTTCTTCCCGTTCATCTTTTATTTTCTACTTCAATTAACGTATTATTTTATACTTTCTGGTTACTAATTTCACTGATATTCTTTCATCACTTGGGATTCCATTCTTTATCCTTTCCGATTGGTATCCAGGTTTTATCTCCATGAAGATAAGTAGCCATTACTTTATAAACTGCAATTTGTGTTTTGTATTCTGGTTTTCTTCTTAAAGCTTTTCCTTAAAACAGAAATAATTAGGGCGCATTTTCAAATTTTCGGCATTTAACCTGAGGTCCACTCTTTTCTCCGAAGTAAACAGTATGAGTTTGGTGTTTATATTTATCATTTCTGTTTTTTTTTCCTATTTTTGCTGCTGTTTAAGGCTGGTTCTAATTCTCGTTTTATTGCTGGGTCTATCTCTATTATGGATGACTATGATAATTGTTTTATTTTTTATTTCTAGTGATTTTTATTCGTCAATGGCTCCTAAAACAGTACCAATTAATATTCGCAATACCTATTGTTCATTGTGTAAGTACGTAAAGTTTTGTGTCTTTATTTTCCTTCGTAGATATTACCACATCAACTACATATTTTCGTCAGCATTCTTTTTATACAGCTATACTTTACAACTAAGAGTTATATAATTTTTATACCGTTATAACTTTTATACACTTAGGTGAGCTGAGAGGAGAGGAGACAGAGGGCGGGCGACCAGGAGACACGACAGGGTAGAGGGCGGGGTCCCTAACCTCTTACAGATTGAAACTCCCCGAATGACGGCTGGTGCAACCGGCTCCCCTCCCCCTGCAGGTTGCACATCCAACTGGGAAACCCGGGACTACGAGACTGCCCCCATTCCGGGGGACATGTTACATAGAGCATCCTTTTCCCCTGTCATGCAACGCCAAGATTCCCACCGACACTTTCAACAGTGAAGTGAAATGAGAATATAGGTGAAAGAGAGAGACATTGGGTTTTTATCATTAGATCAAACTTCCCGACTTCCCGACTCTGGGAAGGATAGGGAATAATTTTGGCTAGAGAAAAATTTCCACCCCCAGCCGGGAATCGAACGCGGGATCCCATGCAAGTAGGTGCTCTACTGACTGAACTACGGAACCAGCCATTAAGAATGTTGTATTTTTCCTTTTAAGTTCTTTTATGGATCTATTGACATGCTTATTTTTTTGTCTTTTCATTTTATTTTCCCTAAACATTCTTTCCGAATTTTAAAACATGAGAAATAATTGTTTCCATTCATACTTACTTGTTTCGCTCCAAATACTCTTGTGTTTTCTCTTATTATTTTTATGTCTGTTTGATATGCTTTTAACATACCTTTGATACTTCTTAACAAGTCTATTTTTCAAGCTATTTGTTTGATAGTGGTTAGTACGTGCTTATTTGTACATTCTTTCAAAAATGCTCCTCCTCTCTAACCTTACAACTTCTGTAATCTCCAAATAAATTTATTTGCCATAAAATACTCAATTATGGATCTTCGGTCCATATGGACATTTGTATTATTGAAGAAAATGTTAACTGTTTTCAGCTTGTTATAACTACGAAATCTAGTAATAGTTTGCCAGTTTAATTTATTATCAGTTCACCTTCTACAGAAACCTAAAATATCAGCAATTGGAACCTTGCCTCAACTTACATTAAGGCCTTTGGAAGTGAAGGGATAATCATCAATATTTTTGTGTTCTTTAATACATAATTATTTATTTTTAATCCGTTGTTTGTTTGTCATATTACTTGTCAGTATCCTAGAACCAAAGACACGCGGATTAAATCGTTGAAGCTTATGATTTTGCAATATTTATGTGGGGACATGGAAGACTTGTATAACCCGCAACTTGAAGGACCAGGAATAATGTCTTATTATAGATGAATGGCTTTCATTTCAGCTTGAGTCTCATCTACACTATCTGTCGGTTGATGGGCGGCATTTTCAATCCCAACAACCCGCCGACATTATCGGTGAAAATTCCATTCATGTTGCGAGTTATTTAGGCGCTGCAGGTTCCTGTTTGCACTTATGGAAACCATAATCAAGCGAAGAATAACTAGAAAGGGTTACTTTAGTTGCTTACAATAGTTAAATTAGTTAAAATGTTTCACATAAATGGAATAGGGATGGACCTTTTAAGGTTTCAGTTTTGTATATATTTACAATGTCATTTATTTCTTTAGGAAACCAAAATAGTAGTCACAATAAGGAAATATGAAGTACGAGAAGGAGGTATTACACAATCCATCCAGAGGCCGCCATAGGTGATGTGGACATCACTTATTTCTAATCCACGGGTTAAGATGGGCTGCTGCTGCCTGGAAACAGCGATGGCTTCCCATCTTTACCACTTGCATAATCGTAGCGCCTGGCACTGCGACTAGACCCGCGGGGATAAGTGTTTAGCTCAATAACTGCTTGAGGCGCTAGGATAAGGCAGACGCTTTTTGGTTGAGAAAATTTCCAATAAATTTACTCGGTGAATGAGATTCTTGAAAACATTCTTGAGAAATTCTAATTATAATACCTATTCTATATGCGTTAAAACTTCAGTTTATGAATACTTATTTACTTTTTGACTGAAAATCTTGGTGCAATTATTTGGACTCAAGAGAAACGTTGCCGCCAACATATAAGGATATATGAAGGAAACAGAAGTTCATTTAAGCACTGATGGAAAACTTGAAAGCAGTGCCAGTGACAATTTAGAAGCCTCACATAAGTGGAAAGGCAAGATTAGCGCACGCTATTATTGCGTTCCTCGCTGCCAATTATAATTTCCTATTAATTTGCAAATGATCTAGCACCGTTCCGCCACAATAGTGGGAAATGTGCTCAGTTTTGGATTCAGCACCTTAAAGCAAACATTTGGAGAAGGCTTGTGGAAATTTTGCAGATCTAACCATCTTCTATTTGGTAACATGCACGAATGCTACAAGTCTAGTGCTACCATGCTAGCCTCTAATTCCCCACGGAGGGCAATGGATTTTTTACGGGTGTAAAAATCCTTAGCATGCTTCCTTCGGAAGGAAAGTAATGCTCAAGTGTCGTAGATTTATGCCACTTAAAAGAACATAAATCTTGATAAAGAGGCGTGTGAGCAAAATTTCCGGTTTTTCATGTCCAACATAGAATGGGATACTAAGAACCATAGTGGTTAAAGAGCGTGCAAAAATAAAGCTCAGCTTTTTACGAATTCTATAAATATTTTAATGAAAATTCATGCTCATTTAACAGGAAATGATATTTCATTGTAATGTTATGTTCTTTTGAAAGCAAGATTCACAAGGTTTCTGGAAATGCTGTCAACATAAGCGACCAAGTTGTGACTTTACTGTCTAGTACAACGCGAGTACTTTTGCGTTCATGGTGGATGTATATTGTTGATTATAGCTTTATTTTAGCTTTTTCCCCTCAAAATAACGGAGGAAGGTTTCAAAAAGGTAAAACCAGATAATATGCTATGTGTGAATGTACTAATGGTAGCATCGTTTTTCATAAATGACTATTTTGTGACCATGTACCAAAGTCTTATTGGTAAGTAGCATACCCACCTGTTACAAGCCCGAAGTTGTAACAAATCTAATGCTTATGTTTAAACTCTAAGATGTATTACTGATTAGTTTTCAGAAGCTGCAAGTGATATAAAAGCTTAGTAGTTGTATTTCTTATTCGCAACAAAGTATTAGGTCAAACATCTGGTTAAAGCGTTTTTCATTAGACTAGAAGATTTGTAACCTATTGATTTGTATTACATAAACATAGAATTGGGATAACGGGGGAGAAAGAAAATGGCTCCATCTTGTTAACACTATGAAACACAAATTTAATACTAAAAAGTTTTAAGGCTTATTATGGTCTAATGACATGAAGAAATGAGTAAATAAATCAGTAAACTTTTATGGTAATGATGATTGTGATGATAATGAGAAATTAATGACTTAGCATACATTACTTGTACATGTACATTACTTAGTTGTTTTGATATTTACCCCATATATTTATAATTTGCACCAGAAAAGATAGGTTATGTTTGGATAATATTGAAATCACTGCTAATTTGCATTAAATACGTATAAAAATCGTCTGAAAAATGCATATTATCTTAAAGAGGCTAAAAGTGGCAAATGTATAGTTGCAAGGGCTTTAAATTAGACAAACGTAAGTATAGAAGCGTAGAGAAATGTTATATCAAAATGATTCTCGTAATAGTGCCTATATCATAGATTTCTCCGCGATATCGATGAATCTTCTTCGCCATGGCAAAACCCTTTTCTTCCGGATTTTATATTTTTTGTGGGATCATTTCAATAAACAATTTTCTGGATGCAATATGTTGGTGCACAGAACTACATACGATTTGTAGCTTTTCTGCTTAAATTTCTGGTCAGAATTCATATTGATCTCGAAAGGAAAATGTTGTGATACTATGATACACAACTAACTGCACTTAACTACACCATATTCTAAAATAAAAGGAAAATAAACAGTCTTTTTCATTTCAAATATAACGCGGTTTATTCTTTTTTGCTGGTAGCTCCAATATACGGTGACGTCATAAAAATAAGGATATATTCCTGCACCACATAACCTCTTTGCAGATTAAATCGTGATTTATTTATATTAAAAGTTTTTATTTTTACTTACATTATGTTTATTTGTCTTTATACTGATATTATTTTTGGATTCTACGTGCAATTTTAAATCAGAATACATAGCTCATATGTGAAAACAATTACATTTTTGTGTATGTTTTCAATTCTCAGAGTGATATGAACGGCCTTAGATGTGGGATCGCTCGTTAAGCAGGGCTCATTTGAAGTGACAATAGACCTCGTCTAGGATCAGTACTCCTTGTTTAAAGCAACTTTGATGATAAACTGGGTCACGCTTTATAATGTTCTCCGCTCAGTGCAGCCCCTATTTTAACCGGTACGATGCTGAAGTACAACTGGCATATTTATAGCTTACATTCACGGAGTTGGTAGAAATGATTAAGATTATAATTGGATGGCTGGCAAAAAAGTCCAGGCAAAATGAGTCCTCTCTTTTAGAAGCGTGCGTTAAACGTTAAAATTTATCGATGTAATAAAAGTCCTTAGAGACGGGGTTATTACACGGTAAATGTCCCAGACGCTCTACATTAAAGGAAACAATAGTGTCTCCATCTTTTTTCCCCATCGGATAAGGGTTCATTATATTATGGCAAAAGATTTGCAGTTCCACGTGTTAAACTTTTTAAACTTGCTTTTTTCCTTTTAGATATAATTTTTATATTAATCACCAAAGTTACTGTGCCTTCGATTATGATATGAAATGGATTTAACTAAAGCTCCTATGAAGGAGGTCCTTATATGAAATATCTCTCATAAACTAAAACGCAAGAGGTAAATGCGATAAAGTAGCATAGCATAAAACTTCTCAATGTAATATTTCATCTTTACGTTAACAAGAGACATTAACAACGCCGTTGCTGTCTTTAATGAATTAACTATTTTCAAAAGAAAGTTATATTTATCGATGGACCATTAGGTATAAACACTATAATTTCTGTAAAGTAATGTAGCATTAAGATATAGTTTTTTATTTAAAATTCATTTACAAGTTCTTCGTCTTCTTAATCAGAGTTTGGGAATTCAAAGCTGATCCATTTTACCTTTATGTTTTCTCTAAACGGTTTTCAGCTATTTAATATTTTTGTAGTATCTCTGAGCCCATTCTTTCCACATGTTTTACCAACCTCTTTCACTAATTTGGTACTTTCTACAACTTTGTTGTTTCACTTTTGAGTACATACCGAAACTTAATCATGTCATATTCTAATTCCACAAAACTATGCAGAGCTGCCTTAAGAAGGCAAAAAGCACATATTTATGAGTGTCATTAGTTCAGTATAATTGTATTCCTACTTTCTGCTTCAGAAAGGTTTGGCCACCAAGCGAATTTCGCTTACGAAATGAGTTTTAAGTGTCAACATATTAATAAGTACTCCACGGCACCATACAATCGTTTATGTTCCCAATAGCCTTAAGTACGATGCCAGCTATGGGTATTTTTTACAAATGGATATAACATTTGCCACCAAATCGGCAAATTTGTTTGCTTTTTATACTAACGAACATTATAAAAATAATTAATAATTGCAGAATTGAATCTTTAGGCATAACCTTCAAATTATCTAGAACGTTCTGCCAAGGATTTGGCAGTACAGTTTTGCAAATCTGCTGTCAAATTGCGTCTGAAGCATTTATTTACCCTACAGCTTCTTGTGCCTTAAATATGAAATTGGAGTCAGTTAACCCTTCTCCCTTTTGATTCCTCACTTATTCGTAGTCCCATAATCTTCAAGTCTTTCACTTGGCCACTTGCAACACTAACTGCGAAAATAATATCCTTAACGTAAGATTTTAAATCCGGAGTAATTACATGCTCTATATATTTTATGATGCACTCAGCCAGTAGAGAAATGGTCCCTTATCCCAATCTGATACTGTCAATGCTGTCTTGATATGTTCCTGAACCAGTTCGGCAAACAAATGCACCGAGCTTTCACATGCCTAAGTTTCATTGCGTAGTCTTACAGCAAGGTTCGTCCATTGTAAAGTTTTCTCCACGCAAAGCAGTCCTACCAACACTCACCCTGAAACACAAAGTTCAGCACATTTTGGACACAAAAATTTGCACTAACGGTGCAGCGACCGAGGATTCCGTCTTTGGAAAAGTAACCATTATGGAGCCTTTAACCATCTTGCGCTACCTTCATAGCAATCCACGCAAAAAAAAAAGCCAAACACCCCACAACCATCCCAACCAACACAGCGGTTAAACCCTAAAGTACACTGAGGTTACACCAGACTAACAAGGAGTTTCCCAGACAGCGGTCGGTCGATTCATCCACTTACTGCGTGTGGAGGTAGAGAGCTGGCTTTACAAAGTAATTCTCTTCACCTGTTTTTTAATTAGCCAATGCTTTGACAAAAGTAAAATTTTAATTTGAATTCCGAGTTCTACAAGTGGCATTTATGATTTCCGGTCGAATGTACCATGTGGCCTCGTTTAATTTTATCTTACGCAAACCACAGTTTATTGAACATCCATTAGCATCGTTCCTAGTTACCATTCCGGATTAATAGAACGATGCTTGGGTTTGTACACTTTACAAGAATAGTTAACAGTACGCGTTTAAATTCAGTGTTAGCACCTAATGGACTCCTAAAGCGACCCTAAATATGAATAAATATTTATTACACGGCACTAAACTAAATCTGTTTGAACAGATGATGTGCAAATTGTAAATTTCTATCAATCGAAGCTACTTGGCAGATATATTTGTTGAAGTAAGTCTTTGGATGGCTTTTCAGGCTAGAAATCTTGCAGGGTAGTTCGGATCCTGACAGATTTGTTCTTATATAATTAATCCTGAGTATTTAAAACGCACAAACTTGCGTTCAAAATCGAAACTCTTGTTGTCTTATTTTTTTTCTTCTATTTCCCTTTCTTTTATTAAAAGCTTTCTTTAATTTTGCTCAGTAGTTAACCTGTTTCCATCCTACACAGACAGAAAAATGAACATTAATTGATAACAGCAGTAATAAACCCATTATTATATTCTCTTTCATATCGAGTTCTTGGACAACAATATACGTGTAACCATTAAAAAATCTTTATAAGAAAAGGAACAAATTTACTGATTAATTCGGAAACTGTGTTCTTCGCACATGCATCTTACTTAAAATGATTATTTTTGTCCATAAATGAATAAGTAGCATATCAACATTCTACTCACTAAAGTACATCGAGAGAGAGAGAGAGAGAGAGAGAGGGAGGGGAGAGAGAGAAGCTGTGTATTGTGTCTTAAAAGCAACATGTTTTAAATATAGTGAACATGACGAACCTCACATACATGTCGAAAATAAACATGAATAAATGAAAGAGCAGAGGTGTGCAACCAAGGGTCCAGACCACATTCCTCCATTAGCTGTGTAAGTGGGATTGGCCATGAAAACTCTTAATTTTATTAATCCCGCCCTTAGAAGGCATACAGTGTTTCCTACACCTGCGCGATTGATATTTTCGGACGTAAAAATACTTAGCAAGACTTCCTTCGGAAGGGAAGTAAAAGCGGTGGTCCCGTGTCGTAGATTTACGGCACATAAAAGAACCTCAAGCCTGATAAAGGCCTCTGAGCAAACTTTTCGATCTTTCACGCTCAATATAGAATGGGACGCTAAGAACCATAGTAGTTAAAGAGCGTCCATAAATAAAGCTCAATTTAATTTTCTATAGCTCTGCACTTAATATCCATTTTATAGTATTTTCATCCCTCAAATAGTTAATTTAACACATTATCACTGTAAATTAAGTTGTAAAATCTGTTTTTAGATCCTACTCGTAAAGCATTTAGACACTTATCAACAGGAGGCGATAATATCAGGTTTCGAAATGGACCTGACTATGTTCGTTAAGATTTGTTTTCATTCAATCTGACGGCTGAGTTTAAGTGGTTACCATAAATTGGGCAAGGAGAGTATCATCGACATAACGGACTTTACGACATAGCAGTGCCGCATATCTCAAGAGTTGTGGATGTGGTGAGGATTTGGCGTTGTAGTATATCATGACAAAACATTATTACAGATTACTGCTTGCTTCATCTGAGCATCTTGTAAGAGATCTCTACTATTTGGAGTTAGTGTAATTTATTATGCGAAAATATCTTATTATTGTGCTTTTTTACTTTCTCTATTACGTAGAGTAAGTAGCAGAAGTATTAAAAAAATAGAAAAAGGTCCGTGTGTGTGTGTGTGTGTTGTGGATATGTGTCTATTGTGTCTGGGAACAGCATAACTCAAAAACGAAAAGTCAGATAAATACAAAACAAAAAGATACAACACAAGGGTTTAAGAAAATCCTCGACCTCAGACTACCCTTTACATGGAACCTTTTTCACAAATTTTGATTATCTGAAAAATGGCTCTAACGATTTTGATATTTTCATGACAAATAAAATGCATGAATTTTCTGGGAATGTCCCCAAAAGTCCTCTTCATTCTGAATGGATTTTGCTTTACGGGTAAACCGTAAGAGATATACAAAATTTTACCACACAAAAATGCAGATCTCTTAAAGCATACAATTTATGTCATATACATTTTTGTTGTCGAGTGAACCATTTCCGAAATATTCTTTGTTATTTGTTTGAATTTTCCAATACTTATACTTTTTGTCAAATGGGAATTCGTTATTCGTTTTTTGTTCTTTTTTGTCCTGGTAATGCAAAGAGAATGGAATGATCCACATAGCAACCAGCTCTTAAAAGATATGACTATCGCTTAAAGCCTATCATATTTCCCTTGCACCTACAAGGAAATTAGCAATAAGATTAATATCTCGATTAGCATGAAGTAGATGAAGAATAAGCGTTTGTAAAAACAGTTTGTGCAAGGATAGAGAAAGTCATGTGAATGCAACACGTCAGCTTTTTAAAGATTTAGTTCACTAACTTCTGTCTGCATAAGCTATGTAATCATGGAACATACTCAGCTTGGAAAGATTTTTATCGTCCTTGGGCCAAAATCCTGCAATAATAGCAACATCTGTGGAATATATTGCAAATAGTATTAATAAATTTACATTCGAAAACAAACCAAACATTAAAAAATAAGCATTTCTTAATTATTAAATATGTATTATAGGAGAGTTTCAGCTTGGAATGGAGATCAAGTCTACGCATTTTACGCATACTAAACCGCCTCCAGGAGAAAGGGATAAGACAAAGGAGGGCGAGAGTTAGTTCAGATCTAATGGCGAGTCCTTGACGTTTCCAGAGTGAATATCGCTTGACTCCTCTATTCCTACAACCCTGAAAGATAAAATACATGAAATGAAGGGAAACTAGGAGCAGGGAAATTTGTGTCAGATATGATACAATATTCATCTACTAATCAAAGAAAACCACGGAAAGATTCAGTGTCAGAATGGGTGATTAAATGGGAAGCGAACCTGAGAGCTTCGGAATGCGAGGTCCAGATGCAACCGCATAGCCATCCTGCTCGGCATTTTCGTAGCTATGACGTGTTATGGGACATTTAGGCACTAGGAGACAATTTAACACAGAATCCGGCTGAAGCTCTCCGGATAACTCGTTAGGAAGTTTCTCTACTAATGAGGTACTCTGAAGGTCTTGTAACATTAGTTATGACGTGCTGGGAGATTCTGGAGAACACTTATTAGCTTGCTTCGCATTAAATGCCTAACTACAACATTCAATTTGTCACTTCCTCAAAGACCCTCTAGAAGTTGTGTCTACAGAGATACTATTGTTATGACTCACGACCTTTAAGCTCATATAAATGCTTAATATAAACCCAGTTTCAGTATTTAATTGATTTTAAAAAGCCTGAATTTGATTACTTTAGTGGAAATGATTACATGCGATCAATTGTTTGTGTATATATCGATTCAGATCCTGTATGTTTAATATTGTATCAGACTGACTTTAAATAATGTCTTTTCTGGTAGTGTTTCATGCTCGTTGCTACTACGTACGGCATCACAGGGTGGACACTAATTACATGAACCAACCAAGGTGGTGCCGCGGTGACGTGTGCGACTCGCATTCGGAGGTCCCGGGTTCGATTCTCCGGCGACCGCCCACTCTCATTCATAGCTTTTTCGTGGTTTTCTCGGATCAGCAGGCGACTGCTAGGATGGTTCATATTCTACAACGACTCTCCTGCCCCTCATATTCCTTGTAATATGTTTCAGGATTGTAGCATCAGGCGACGGCGTTCGACGAGTTTCGGCTGGGTGGTGGTTGTGCGCTCTATAGAGGTTTGTTCCCTGGCGGCGTTGCGGGACTGCTCAGTTAGATCTAGCCTCCGAATGGGCCCCGCTCCGGGGGGGACCGCCGGGGTTCGGTGCTTGTAGGTGGGCCCGGACAGCGTCGGATGCTTTCTATCTGGAAACATTAAGGACCCGGTCTATGTTTGCGCGCGTCCTAATCCTGATCTGGTCTCTGCGCTCATCCCTCCCTCTTAAGTTCGTGGTTGGAGCAAAAAGGGCGGTATTCTGCCCCGATTGCGGTGGCCCCTCCTTTCTTTTGTACCTTTAACGGTGCATAAAATTAAATTATATTTGGGAAAGAAATTTTTGGAAGGAAATGTTCCTGGCGTAACTTTAGGTTACCTCCCCGGCATTTTCCAGTTATTAGGACTGAGAAAAACCTGGAAAAATCTCATTCAGGAAGGACGGTCACGGCGGGATTTGAACTCAGACCTCTCGTGTCTTTGATTACGTCTTAAACCTTATTGTATTATTATTATTATTATTATTATTATTATTCACATCTGTGTTTTGCATTTACACTCAATAAGTTAGCACTAAGTTGTTAGCATATAAGCAAATTTTCTTGTTTCTCTTCATCCTTAAATGATTTTGATTTTTCAAAAGTAGTCGGCAAACTGAGAATTAATAGTGAACTTTACTGGTTAAAACTTTTTGTTGATGTTTCTTTGTTCTCTAAAATTGTTTGCAAAAACGGTTTGATAACCAAAACCTATGTAAAGAATCGATTGGTGGTATTTGCATTTTCCGACAAACCAGAAGTAGGGGTATTCATGGTCAACATTGAAATTTTAAATGGGACCTTGAGTTGTTTAAGGTATTAGAGTACTTTTAAAATTAAACAACTTTATCGAACCTTATTTTTTCTATCTTCTAATGTTTACTCACAAATGAAAGACAATATTAAACAAATTAATGACATTTTCTGAGAAATGCACGTACCAATGGTAATGATTGTGAACACTCGCTCTAAATATTCAAAATGTCTACCACCCTGTGCTACAAAACACTGTGATCTACTCCTAACACCATTGATGACACGGAGAAGTACATCACTGGTGAGAGACGCACAGGCTGCTCCAATTCTTTCTTTTATGTTTTTTCTAGTTGTAGGACGCAACTGGTAGACAATGTTTTTAATTCTCCCCCCATTCTCTCGTGCAGTCCACCGTTCAGGAAGCAACTGGTCAAGAATTTGCCGAGCCCTAAGTGAAAAGTGAGCCTGACAGCCATTCTGAAGAAGCCACACCAGTAATCGTACAGCTAGAGGAAACCATCAAACAACTGGTGTAAAATATTGAGAAAGTCATCGTTCATTTGTGAGGAAACATTAGAAGACAGAATAAAAAGTGTTTGTAACAATTTTTTTCATTTTAAAAGTGCTATTCAATACCTTAAACAACGCACGTTCCCATTAAAAGTTCAAAGCAGACCGCGAATACCCCTACTTCCGGTTTGTTCCGTAAAATGGAAATACCACCAATCGATTCTCTACATAGCTTTTGGTTATCAAATTGTTTTTGGAACAACAAATATCTTGTAGTTTTAGAGGGAAAAAAACAGCTGATACGGGTGCTCTCGGACACCCGATACATTCACAATTCTTCCCCGATGTCTCCGAGATATTTGCATACATCGCCTGGGCTACAATTAATACACACCACTGGTTGGTCGAACAACAAAGGCAGAACGTTCCAGACACAGCCCTCCCTGCTATGTACGCGCCCGCTGAGAAAGTTGGTAAAATGTCTCCGGAAAGTGTGGCGACAGCATAAATGGAAGCGAGTGTACATACGAAAACGGTAAACCAATACAACATAATTCGGCCATCTAGAGGAAGGAGTGAAGAATTAAATGCCTGTACAAACGGAACGACAACTACGACATTTATGAGAGATTTCATCAGCGAGATTGAGACGAATACAAAATGTTTTTCGGTTTTATTTCTACGTTTTGATTATATTGTATTGTATCTTTTTTAATACAAAACTCAAAGAAGCATTGCCTTAACAGTACTCCACCAGTGAGAACATGGCACATAGTCGTCTTACCCCCTAGAGCTTATCACCGTGCCTAGAGTCAGAGGCCTGTAGAGGAGCAGACGAGCATTGAATTAGAGAATGAAGAACCCGGAACGGAGGATCGGCCCGTAGCCAGGGATTTTTTTTTCTTATGGACGGTCTTTAACTACTATGGTTCCCATTCTATATTTAGCGTGAAAAATCGAAATTTTTCTCAGTGGCCTTATCGGATTGAGGCTCTTTCACATGCCGTAAATCTATGGTACGGAACCACCGCTTTTACTTCCCTTCCAAAGAAAGCCATGCTAAGGATTCTTACGTCCAAAAAAGTCCATTGTCCTCCCCCAGGTTTGATTGTAAGGTATGAGAGAGAGGGAACAAGATAATATGAAATGAAGGAGAAATGAATGAAAGAAAAGAAGAACATGGTACTAGCTTGTAATGTTATTCTTCGGACCATGATTTGAGGGAGATAAAAGTACCTACCCCCAATCCAGTTATTAAAGGTACCTTGGCAGAAGGTGGGGCCAAATTTGTCATTACCAACATAAACAGCTGCGTTCCATTATAAAACACTTTTTATGCACGTAAATATACTTGATATCCACCTACAATAATTAAAAAAGACGTAGACTGAATGACCTTTAATGACAATATGCTAGGTCGAGGTATCGGATGAGAATGTGTATGACGATTTGCGACATTAATCTTATTGGTGGCCGATAACTTCCTTTTCTATTTCTTCCGAGTTTGGCGCTTGGCAATTTTTCTGATGTCTGCTTATACGTGGCATGTTGTAAAGAAGTGAACATTTGAAGATAAATTTCAAACTGCTTTGGCTCTAAAGTTAGGCAAGTCAAGTTCATATTTCTGGGTCGTTTATAGGACACGAGTCGTTTATAGCGCACGATATTCCATGGCCTTCGAAGAAGATTATACTTTTCTTATACTTTGATACAAAACAACGATATGCCAGTCCGTCACCACCTACGTTCGTGGACGCTGGAATTCAACGGTATAGACGATATTAGCAAGGTAGACATAAAATAAGAAACACCCGAGTGTACTGGTTTCTTTGCAATATACGTAACCATCCTACTACAGAGAATTATGTGCATTGTTATAATTATTGTCATGTATAAACGAAGTTCCTATGCTAATGTTCACTAAAAAAATTAACAATTTTGGCTATGGTTGTTGAACTTTAGTTTCCATGGATACAGATGACACTTTTATCATCACTTTTATAAGCCTTGGCTATGGCAGGTAGATATGGAATAATGACTTTAATTTATTACTTTTTCTGAGGATTGCAGTTAGCAATATCTATTGCTCATATACTTTATGCAATATTGTGCGGTTGTAGTGGTCTGCATACGAAAGAACAACAGAACTTTGCATCCTAAATTAGACTGTTTCATACTAAATTCATTTAATTATTCGTAAAAGTGAATTTTCTCTCAATAATGAATTGAAACAAATTTGTAATTATTAAATATATCATAATATAATCACTTAATATATGATTTTTACAATAATAAGAATACCTCTTTGTAACTTTTTAACTACTGATATATCTTATTTTGCATACGATTTTTCTTTACTCGCCATAGCATTTGTGCATATCTTACACTTTCTCATATTTCCATTTCTATTCATTTTAGGTTACTATTTGATTATTATAGTATCTGTTATAATTCTTGTTAATCACTTATGTATATGTTTTATCACTACACGAACACGGATGGCTTTATCATTCGTGGACTTCATTTTCAATTTCCATCGGTTGATTCTTCATGTTAACCAACAATGCGTTACTGATTGTTTTTATACATTGCCTGTTGGTTAACACTTTCAATATAATATTACACTAAACATAACGTAATAACTCTAAATACAATATGATACACACAAATTAAATAACCTATACAAATTAAATAAGCTACGAGTATATACGATTACAGAGATACTTATATTCTTTTCGTACCATATTTGGACGAATTCATTTCTTCCGCTTTCATCGAGTCGAGTTGTTGTTCTTTCAAATCAAACTTTTTATGCCTAATATAATTTTAATATGCTTTGATTATTTTAGGTGATATTATTTTACTCTTAGGGTATTTAAAGTTCCTCAGGATGAATTTATAATTTTTTATCTGCGTAAATACAGCTACAAACTAGACACGTCTTGTGTTCGACTTCCCAGCGAGCGAAGCGGACGGAGAAAAATGCGACGTCGAGCGTGTTTCGTAGCGTCGCTAAACTCAGCCACAAAAGTAAAGCGACGGTGAGAGTTTAGTGAAGTGACTGTGAAAAACTGAAACGTGCAATATAATAATGTTGTAACAGTTTCTTTGGCATATCTGTATAAATAAATTAAAAAAAGATACCTTGACATCGAGATTATTTTTTCTAGAGAATGGCTTTAGGCATATAACTACACGGCTGCATGCATGTCAATTTATGCCAAACAGTTCACCTTAGTTCTGTAGTCTCCTTCCTGTACATCTGCTTGAATAACCTGCTGAAAAGTGGCGAAGGCTACGTATGTCATTTATTTTATTGCCATTGACATCATAGGAGTTGTTGAAACGATGGATCGCGGTACTGAAGTATCCAGTTCCATATTTACTTCACACCGTAAAACAATTCCAAACAAACTGCCGGTGTAGGGTTTCCAGCCCGAAACCACCCGAATGCGAGCTATAGGCGCTACCCTCTGAGGGGGCGCTACCCATATACTAGAGCAAGGGACATCAACGAATTACTCTATTGTGCACAGCCAGTACTTTGAATTTACGAATTATTCCAATAAGTATACAATTAAAAATAAATACATACAACACATTAAATTCCAGCGCAAAGAGCATTGGTTTTGTAAACTGTACAAAAACGACAGCAAGAAATCAACACGACTTACCTGGCCAAACCTTATTTCTTACGGTTTCTAGGGTAATTCATGACGTCACGATTTCATGGTGCTAGTTCTGTCAACTCATTGGCTAATTACGAATAGGTATAGGTGAGGAATGGCCACCTCCCTCAACTAGAAAAGAAGAGGAGAGGTAACTTGTGTCTCCTTTTATATCATGGTGGAAATGGATTTTGTCGATCTTTCGCGAGGTTAATCGCGGATATACAATAAATTCCTGTTTGGAATGTTGTTGAATATGAGTTAGTTCTTGAGATGTGAGCATTTTTATCCTCAAACATCAGTTATAAGTCCTCATACGAATTAGCGTTTTCTAACTATTCACATGTTCTTAAAACAATCTATAGCCGCCTTCCTTCTCCTTGCACTAAGGGTGAAGGAGGCGCCAGCGGATATCTTAAGACATGCCCTATTAACGTCGTTACAGACGAATAGAAATCGTAAGTAGTATACTTCTTGTGAGATGTGTACCTAAAATAGAAGTGGAAAATTGAGGTATATTATAGTGGCTCTATTGGAAGTTACGAAATGTGATAGTCAAGTTTTAGTGACTAAACGGTCGCCGTATAAAGCTTGAACTTCTGTGACTCTATATAAAGAGCGCCAAGTTATAAGGTACACAGAGCGCCAAAGAAAATCTTCGGTAGATATTGTATCGTTTCTGGGTCTTTTGAGGCGTGTCCTTCGCCTTATCTAGCGCGGTGGCTTGATTACAATAAGGGGAAAAGAGGGGAGTTGATGCCTTAGCTTTTTCTGGTGCTATTGAAACCTAAACATGTTTATTATCTCAGAACCAGTCATGCCGTATACTAGCGAAATTACTCGTGGACGTATCGTGAGTATGTGGGAGACTAGTCGCACAGTTACAGCAATTGCAGCGGCATTGCACAAAAGTGTTTTTATAGTAAATTACTGGGTAAAATATTCCAGAAAAGTGGGGAAGACGGTCTTCATACTCGTCAGAAAATGGGCACTCCCTGTAAAACATCCGCAGATGATATTCGTTTACTAAATGCAACAAACTCTTTTGTTATAATTGACCAATCATGTTTAGAAACTAGAGGTAAATATGTATATGTAATGGTTTACTAAATATGAAATATATTATGGCAATAAATTTGGGTTATATTTATGTCTATAATCCTGTTCTATTTCTGTGATCAGCAATATGTTAGTAAAAGTATATTAACGAATTATAGTTTTAATTAGAGGGGAAAATGCTGCTTATTATTTAGTTATGTTTGCTTCTATGCAGCAGCAAGCATTGATACCACTGTGAGAATTCAGTTCTGTTTATTTTTTTATGAAGTGCTGCCTTGCTATTTATTTAATGAATACAATTCCAGCTTTAATTTGCACGCGCTGAAAATCTTCTCACGCTGCACATTCCACATTTCGCTAACCTGGGCGCTCATCGCGTTTTCCCCTTAACTTTTAACCCTTTCAAAGGCGTGTTCTGCACTAGTCGATAAGGTATGGGCTAGCAATCACTATAAGAGGTCTGTATAACAAACTGAATGCACTCACTCTGCCTCTTTCTCTTTTAGCCAGTACGATCAAGAGCGTAAACATATATTTCGTTTCTACTCCATTTTGTAACTCCTTAGTGGTTATTGGTGTAAGTATTTAGCAGAGGGGCTGGCGCATCCTTGCACCATAGCCTAAGCAACCAATGAAATGGCCATGGCTTCGCAAGGCCACGTAAATAATATGACATAGACGCGAGGTGCAGTGAGATTTTCTTTATCGCTCTTTGTACAATATAACCAACCTTTGCAACACATGTATTAGCTGTGTATTTGAGGAAGGGATGCTGGTTATGAATGTATCCTAATAACGTATATATCACCAAATTCTAATGACATATCCCATGATGATGGACAAATGTCAAAAGTTGTGCTTTTTAGTAGCTTTCGGTAAAATATAACAAGTGTAGATAGTGTTCATTTCCACTATTTCATCGAGTGCAGATTGCCCTATTGGGCAGGCCTACTTCATCATCAAAATAGATGAAATCCATAATTTCCTAACTTATTTCCTAAGTGCTCTTTTACTTGCCTGCTATGTTGAAGGTTACTCGTTGTTTAAACCACCCCAGGAGGTCTAAATGTAGCTCCCGCAACAGGATTTATCATTTAGCCCATGTCTAGCGCTAGACATTGTCTGAATATTGTGTTTACAAGAGGCTTTATATGTTCACTTGTTGCTCTCAGGTTAGACATTTCCTTGTCTTGTGCTAGTGCGAACACTGCTACAAGTTACGTCACCCGCTAGAGTAGAAAATGGAGAGGAGACAATTTGCGCGCCAGCTAACTACACTCAAAAGGTGAATGACGTTGGAAAGCCTCTCTTCACCTTAGAGTTTAAAACCGGCCTAAGCTTCGCTAAGCTCTCTCTATCCAACCGAGCGTTTGTACTTGTTCCTAAAAGCTTGGCTAAGGACGACCGGAGTGTGATGCAAACTCTATATTGCCGTATCTAGAACTGCTACAAACAAATATTTGCATTCTCCTAGGACAACTAATTAACTGAATCAGTTTGCAATATTGCAGGTAAATTAAGTTCCTCTGCACGCAGCATTATTAGTTGGGGCCCAAACATTTGTTGACTAAAACGAATAATCACTCGATTCGCACATCAAAAACCACCTTCCTAGAAGACAGAAAATTGTAGAGCCATCCTCATGCCGGATGACGTTTGTAACAACTGAATGGTGAAGAGAACGAAAGTAAAGATTCAATAGATTATAGCTTTCGACAAGTCAAAGAAAGGCTTAATGAAAAACAATGTTTCTATTTTAAATTTATGCTATGTAACTCTGAATCATGCCACGAGATTTTCATAAATAGTTTTAACTAATGTGATATAATTATATAAAGTTTGTGGAGTATTCTCCATTTGGATCTCCGATGCATTTACATAGCCATAAATGTAAAAAACTTCAATTAATTATCTAATAGTAGATACAAAGACATCAATTAATAGAATACAGAAAAAAAGTTTTATGGCAAAAAAAGTTCCGATCTATTTATTTTCATTAAGAGGAATCTCAAACTGTAAATTTAAAACAAGTAATTGTTTATTCAGTAATGTCAGGGCGTCCATCATCAACAGACTATAAGGAAATATAGGAAATTTTCATTGTATCAAAAGGACGCGGTTATGCTAAAGAAACAAAATGACTATTTTTTGGGAGAAAGTGTAATCTTTTCCTTCTTACTATCATCCATTCAATTATTTCGAGAAATTTCCAATTATGACAGTCAGATTCTGCAAGGATAGCTAAAACTTGTTTTAAATAAACGCACTTGAAGATATTTGAGGGTTATTCATTTATACTGTGCGTTGATGTTGGTGTGTCCGCCTCTTCTTTTTTTATCCACCTAAACGTGTGTGTGTCTATTTCCTTGTTCTTTATTACGTTGACTTCTGGAATATTCTAATAAGAATGGAAAATACTTTCCTTTTCTTTGAAATATCCTTCAGAATTTAAATCTCTCTCTATCATTAATATTTATCATATACGTAAAGTATGAGTTCGTCTACATTTTATTCACTGTGCAAAAGTTTTCCAAACTACAAACTATAGAATATGGTTAAAGCAATCCCAGTTATTATAGTTTTTATTCATTCTTCCTTACTTTTCCTTCTAAAAAAACAAATTACGTGCAAAATGAAACTATGGGGAAAAAAGAACACACAAAAACACAACAGAAAAAAAAATCAAAAGTTAATTGTTAGAAGTGCTTTCAAGTTTGGAAGCGAAATGGTGGATCATAAAAGAAATGGCTAATATTTAATGCCATAGGTTTTACTAAAAAGGATGGAAGAAGGGAAATCTACAACGTAACTGTTACCGAGATAGATTCTTACCTACTTGACAGATTGCTACTGAAGGAGGTCTAGAAAATGTGAGTTTGGATGAAAAGGTGTTATCCTGGATTATAGATAATGATGCATAAATTTCGTCAATTTTTTCCTTCGTCAAAACAAGACTTTTTTCACTTTTTAGGCTTATATTTAAGCGATCCCGTTGTCCTAAACTTATTAAGCAAACATCTGACAGTACCTCTATTTGGAGCTGAATATTCAGGCAATGCCTTCTGAAATTGTCTACACACCTGTCTACATGATTCGGTAAGTACCATACATAAAAATTCTTAGTTGAAATGTTAATTTTTGGTGGATTAATAACGAGACAAGAGAAAAAACAATAAGAAGAATACTCTGAAGTAATTCACAAACGGTACAGATGTTTGAATTGAGATGCACAATGAACAAACTCTAGTCTTTACGAACAGAAGAACAACTGGCAGTTGACATTCACAGCTGATCAGCGAGTCATTCACCATTGGTAAGCTAGCGGAACAATACCGAGATCGTTACGGTGCAAGCGAACTACGCATAACGCGATCCGCGGTCAGGTAGAAAAAAACTGCTCGATATATGCAAGTCAGCAATGTGTTTTTACTATTGATTTAACGTTTTTATATATGATATAGATTTTTGAATATTTATAAATATGGAACTGTCTGAAACGGTTAAATTCGATAACATTGTTTAATTTTATGGGGTATTTCAGATATGATTTTTTCCCGATTAATCTAGGCTTAATTCTATAAAGACCTGGTCTCCATCCCCCTAAATGTGCGATTGGCAGCCCGGCATTATACGTCATATTCATCCTACATTTGGAAGCTAACAATTTTATTTATTTACGCACTGTGCACATATTGATCAACAACTGAATTATTATACTTCCAACTTTAGAATGTGTGTCCTATTGTGATTCTTCAGTTTTACAGTCTCTTTTTGGACGTGTCCAACTCTCTCGTTCAAAATATAGAAGAAAGCAGCGAATTCTCAAGAGGTATGTCTCTAAGATAACCCGGAATTGTTTTTATCATCCGCATTTTACCAATTAAACTTTTCTAATGTTAAGCTATATTTTGCGAATTCATTTTATGGTTTATCTTCTCGTGTTACTCTCCTGACAGATTTTACGTTCATATACCTTTATTTTCTTTCTAGTTACAAAATCCAAATTAATAATTCGTTGATGTGACGAGATTTTTTTTGTTTGCCCTAATTTTTCTCGGTGAACTCGCCTCGCAGCTAGCGGAATATCACTGCTACAATATGTTGGCATTCGGCTTTATACAGATATTTATAAATTCAACCAATAAATTTTTGGATCAGATAGATAACCTCCTTAGAAGCACTTTTTATTAAGACACCCATGGGCTGAACTGTTCGTTTCAGTGCAAGAGATCTTTTTTGTATTTAAATTGGGCGATTCTATAGGAGGGGGTTGAAGTAATTAGATATGCAAGATTAAGTACACAAATAATGATTAATGTTACAGATGTGTGTTAATTATTGGCCTAAATATACATAAAAACCCGTATAAATAATTCCGAAGGAAAATGAAACACACTCAGTTCAGTATTCAATAAGCGCTACGAGTCCTTTTTTCTTGCTGTCTCATCACTGCAACGTTGTTTAGTTCGTAGGAACCTTCCCGTATTCTGTTAAAGTGTTGTTATCCATGAAACTAAGTATTTTTACAAATTTTATAAACTTAAAAGTGTCGCTGTATCACTGCTTGACTTTCTATGCTTTTACAGATCATCAGGATTTACGTTAAAATGTGGAGTGATAAACCACAGGTTTACCGAATAGCAGAATTTATGCTCAGAATAATTTGTGCATTTCCTTTATTTTACTTATTTATGCAATTCTAAGTCCTTAGCAGGAATGTCCGACCTTACAGACAAGAGGGATTGAAGGGAGTTTCCCTTTCCACTCATTTCCACTCGTGCTGCCAAGGACTGACACTTGTTGATCTAGCTTGTCAATCTCTTGTAATATAGTAGGTGAGATAAACTATGGACGTTGAACCTTAGCTTTTAAGGAAACAGCTTGGCTTCACTGGTCTTGAGGCACCTGTCTTTGCGCGTCTATATTATAGAACCCTTTGTTAAACGTTTAAGTGAAGACGAATATGTTATGCATATGTCATTGCTTTACTGCAGTGTGATTCTTGGAGCTTGACTCAGCTCTCTAGAATCTAGACGCTACTATAAACTATGACACTTCATTAGGATGTTTAGGGAATTTCAGTGTAATAGTGACCTGGATAACACTCCAGAAGCTGCGGTTAATAATAACAATAATGTGTGGGATAAAACAATTTGAAGTGAAAAACAATTCCTTAGGTGCTTTAAGTAAGAAGTTCTGATATTAAATTGTGAATGTTGCTGCAAAAATTGTTTTACTCATTTTCTATAAGGTGTAAATGAGACTGGAAGATCAGCTTAACAAGTGATACATATTGCCGATGTAAAATGTGTCATTCGCTTGTTTGTGGTAACGTCAGCTCTTTTCTAGATATACCTTTATTACTTAAAATTAAGGATCAAATACCTATAAATCCAATCGTACAAGTTGATCGCTTTCCACCATATTACTGTCAAGTTTATCTCGTGATACTATATAGAAAACAATTCACTAGACAATTGCTTTGAGTGCTTCTTAAAAAGCTAGCTTCGTTTTATTGGATTTACAGAACTATATTCTGCAAATAATATTCATTTACAATTAATACCGTTAGTTATTGATGAAAATATACAGTCTCCTAATAAGACTGACCATAGATTCCATTTCAACCTGTGGTAAAAACTTAACAAGGCTTTCTGTAGAGGTTTTCCAGTAAACATTGTTGAGCAGAAGGACCTCATAGAAGAAGCTACTGAAACATCGAGCTACAAGCGCTTACTGTGTAATATTCAAATTCCAAAGAGATAACCACTACGTGCTGTCTTCTATCTGAACGAGGAATCTAACTTTGTATGTAAATGAGAAACTTCTAGCAGAGATATTTGAATCTTCTAATCTTAACTCGGAAGCAATAAAATTGGAGTTGTTATTGTACCCTTCGGTTTGAAAATCCCATTTAGAACATGCCATACTCCATATTCTAAGAATCTTTGATTCCAAAGGCCCTCTGTACAATCCCAAAGCTAATGTCTTAAAAATAATGAAAGCATGAGACAAGCAGGTGAATCCCTTCATCAATCTTAATGTAGGGGATAAGAGCAAGCTTTCCTGGATACTTCAAAATGAGGATGTACGTGCTGGTCATCGGAACTCCTAAAGGAAAGAATAGACTATATTAAAGCTGAAACTTGGCTCACAGTTCGATATTAAAGCCACCTTATTTTTAGCTTAGTCCTTGAATAAATTAAGTGTTCTAAACTTAGCACTAAATTCTTTACTCTCATTGTTTTCATGGATGAAATCTCATATTCTACTTATTCTGCTTTATCATCAGGATTAATCGCAGAGTAAACTTCGCCAGTATGTTTATTTTAGAATAAACACATTTGTAAACTATGCATATTCTCTCGCCTGGTTTGATACGATACTTTAATATTAATGTTACAGGAAACATTTACATTAAGTTGTCTAGTAGAGCTGTTAACATGCTAAAGGCTTAATGCACTCTGTTATAATTTATAGAAATTAGCTAATTTCTACAAATATCAACCAATTTAGCTTAAGTTTGGTCATAGATTTGCTGTATGTAATTGTATTATAAGATATTTTTGTGTTCCTGTGTACCTAACATTTCATGAAAATAAATTTCAAAAAATTAAAAATATAGTGATATGTTAGATGCCCAACTTTTCAGACTTTCCAATTTTTCATATTATTCCTCAAGTATATTCTTTAATTTAAGACATTAAGTGATTTGAAACAGTGAACAATTTCCTGGAAAAATAATAATGGGTGTGAAACGTTTAGCTTCCTAGACATTTTCTATTGAGGCCGGAACAGGTCGATAGACCTAACGCTTGAAAGCCAGAAGAATAAGAACAACATTTTCTATTAAATTATTAAAACTAAATTCGAAAAACTATGCTTGATATCAAGAAAAGTTCTTTAGATTTCTTCATCCATATTCAAACAAAGTATACCGACAATTTGAAAGAAAATGGGCGAAATATTGATCATAAGGAACGAATAAAACAGCAAGAAAACAAGATAACAGGTTATGCAACGCGCTATTTGCGTATACCTGTGCACGTGCATTTAAATGCCACATTTGGGCATTTAAATAGCCAGAAGGGCTATGCCCAAGTCGGATTCTAACTCTACAGTGTCTGAGGATTCTGAAAAAAAATCTGATGTGTTACAATTACATGACTTTCTCTACTCTTGTACAAGCTATTTTTACAAACTCTTATTCTTCATCTATTTCATATTAATCGAGATAAACATTTGCAGAAACGATCTTTTGACATGCAAAGAAAATTACATTTTACACATAGCAACCAGTTCTAAAAATATTTGACTATCGCTTAAGGCCTACTATGTTCCCCTTGTTTTGTAATTGCAAGGGCAATATAGAAATACAGTAGCCTTTAAGCATCGACATATATTTTAACAGCTGGTTGCTAGGTGCAGCACCATTCTCTTTGCCTCAGATTAATACTCTTTGCATATCCAAGACAAAAAAATGAATAACGAATTCCCATTTGAGAAAATAGGTATTGAAAAATTTAAGGAAATATCAAACAATATCTCGAAAATGGTTCACTCAAAAAAAAGTATAAGACATAAATTGTGTATTTTAACGCGATCTACATTTTTTGTGTAGTAAAATTTTGTCTATCTCTTATAGCTTACCAGTTATGCAAACGATATACATTTTATTTGTCATGAAAATATCTTAAACAATGATATTTTAATCAAAATCGTTAAAGCCATTTTTGAGAAAATTAAAATTTTCGAAAAATGTTCCATGTAAAGGGTAATCTGGGGTGGGGGGATTTCCTTGAATACCTTCGTGTCGCATCTCTGAAAGATACTGAACCTAAATACCAAGTTTGGTGTTTATCCGACTGTTCGTTTCTGAGTTATGCTGTTCACAGACACACACACACACACACACACACGTTTCCCAAAATGATTTTTTGGGTTCAGGGGGTCTCAAAACATGTATTTCCGGTGAAATCTCGGTATCGAATTTTTGGGCGGAATACAATAATTCCCCTACTTACTATACTAGTAGAGAAAGTAAAAAAAAAAAAAAAAATCTCGAAATAGGTATAAGTTACTCAATGGATGAGTACATCTCGTGCACTGCAATCTGCATGGATCTATTGTGGTTATTACCCCTAGGAGGAAGGGATAAAGTGAAAGCACAGGAGACCACAGACCCGAGGCAGGCAGGCCACAGAGACGCGTGGAAGTTGCTAACATTTCCAAGCTCGAAGACTCCTCCCACTGCTGGAGCTGCCTAGGGAGGACGAAGAACGACCCTAAGACCAAGCAACCGTCTGATGTTCATGGGGACTACTCTTTCCCTTCGTACATCCGCGCCATCCATCGGGCACTGCCATACACCACGAAACCTAGAGCACAGCTAACAGATGAGAAGGAAACAGAATGAAAGAGAAATGGTGGAAAGGAAATCGTGCTAGAGAAGAAACGACCCCAACATTCGCCGATCCCGGGAAACCACGAAAAACCCATGGGTCAGAATGGGCGGTCACCGGGATAGAACTCGGGACCTCCCGAATGAAAGTCGCACATTAGTGCGGCGCTACTTCGCTCGAAATTTTGTGGAAAATTCAGCATCAATTACTCTTAATTGCGCATAAGTTGTTAAAAAGAACCATACGTAAATTTCGTTCATAGCAGTATTAATTTTGTAATTCTATTTGTCGATAAAATGTCAAAGAAATTGCTAATAAATATTTCAGAAACATAAAATATTCTAATGCAACGCAATTTAGAAAGATAAATATTCATAGCTTCTTATTCTGTTTATGCTTGTTATCATTTGCTGTATTTGGTTCATTAATCAAGGTGCATGCCTCTCTTTCGCATATAATCCTATATCGTTATTAAAACCTACTATTTGCAAATAAAACCCGTTTTACAATATCGTTACCCGCATCCTTGAGGTACCACGAGGGTGGTCGATTTTAATTGATATAAATTATTGGAGAAATTACATAGATGCAAGGCAAATGAGAGGAACGACGAGGAAGTCAGAGTAGTTAAGTGCACTAAGTTGCCTTTAATATGCTTATTAATAGGTAAATTTTAATATTTTTACATATGTTTCCTGCTATAAAAGTTCCCCCCGCTATAGCAGTATCTCGACACTGTTAAACCGTTTGATGATTAGTCGTCTAAATAATCCGGTCCCACTGAGCTAAACTGCCCCGTGATTGGCCGTATCCAATCAAAAGAAACGCACTACCTCAATGGATTTCTAAAAGCTTCCTAATAATTCTCTTTAAAGGTCTCCAAAATCCTCGTCAAATTAATGTACCACAATAAATGCCCATAGTACTATATTTGAAATACTATGTATATGGCAATTTTTGTGAAATTTGCTTGAAATTTTCAGAAGAATCATCCTAAAACGTGTAAAATTCTCAGTGAGTTAACTTTTTTAAAATACTAGGTGGCTTACTCGGTGCGGCACAAGTGGGTCTTTAAGCCTCGAAAGACGATTTAATGAATTTAATTTAGCTTTCCCTAATACTTTGTTAAATTCTCCCTATAGACTTAATACTTTTGTTAATCGTATGATATTCGCAATAGTGAACCAAAACGATACCGCATATTTAGGAAAGGTATCATGCATTTCTAATTTCCTTAACCTCTCCCAAGAGTCTTCCAAGTTCTGAAAATATAGCTGTAAGTATATTAAGTGGTGAAAGAATTGGCGGAAGAGTCCAATAATTGTTAGATATACACGGTTGACCATTTAAGTTGAGCCTGCAATATTTCCAAAACTAAGCCGTGTAGAAAGAAATATCTGAATAAAAGTTGCTTGACATTATGAGGGAAAGTAAATGCCATTAGTCGTGTTTTATTTTGAGGACGTTGTGGTGATTATTTTAGGGCCAATTTAATTTGACTTAATTGCAGGTTCCCATTAACACAAATTAAATTGACCCTAAAATGAATATCATAACGTCCTCAAAAATAAATAAATAAATAAAAACACGACTAATGGCATATATTTTCCCCCATAATATCAAGCAACGTTTATTAGACATTTATTTCTACAACGCTTAGTTTTGGAGATATTGTACTGTCTCAACTTAAATGGTCCACCCTGTGCATAGTAGACCAAATGTTAAATTTAACTTTGATCCCATAGTTATTTAATAACATAAAAGGGCAAAATTTTCACATTATATGGAAACCCCTAGCATCAATATTCAACGAAATGGAGGCCAAGCTGATAAATATCTACGAATATTCTTCACACTAGAACCGAAAGTAGGTATTTTGAAAGTGGCACTTAATCTGCAATTAACGAGGAAAATAATTGTTTTCAGTTATTAATTTTATTATTGGTTGAGTAATTTCTGATGTTATGCTGGTCATAACTTTTTCGCTATAGTTCATTCTCCCACCCGTTATTGGTATTTTCTTACTGTGCTCGTTCACTTTCAAGTTTGAGGTTTGTGAACTGTTATGTTTTCAATGACAATATTGTGTCATAAATCAAGAAATCAAATTTGAGACTTATCTGTTGAATGTAATACGCACGATCTTAAAGTCACTTAGAGCTACTTAAAGAACTCAAAGCTACCTGATATTCAACATGAGGACCAAGGGATAAGCCAATAAAACTCTTACCAAGAAAATTAATCAATCGGGATTCGCTCCCGGCGTCTCAGCATCAGATGCTAGAACACTAGTTGATCATCCCGATACTATTGTTTCAGAGTTGCTCCAAAATTATTCATGTTCTGGGATGAGGAACACTTCCTTTGGTACGGACAAAAAATTTCTAAGCAAGTATCCGTGACTCTGAACTGAAAGTAGTTTGGAGATTTAAAAACTTAAACTATATTTAACGTACGTTCACCAATGACACCATAACACGAATAGCAGCACAATACGTCGATAAATAAATGTATATGTCGAGTAAAACTGAGAATTAAGCTACAACTGAGAATTACACTAACATAACTAACGCGTTCATTTACGAAAGCGCTCTAAAGCAGAAAAAAGGAATAAGGGGAGCGAATGAAATAAATGTTCCAATTACGATGGCGGCCCTTTAATTACGCATGACTAACCTGAACATTCTACTTGTGAAACCTAATGAGGTAGGAACAAAGGGTTGGAAACAAACGAAGCAAGTCAGTCAATATTCCTTATTTGAATTATATTGATCGTACTATGTCAACTGAGGCATATCTTTGCTGTACTAATTCTGCATCCTCTAAAGTTATGGCACAGAATATCTGTTTACAGGCTCCCCATTATTTGTTTTCATCTTTTTAGCTTTGTTTTAGATTGTTTCATTTTTATAGTCTCTTTTAAGCTCTATGATCATACCAGGGGCTTTAACTTGAGAAACAACTGATGGTGTTACTACTTGTTGAGCTGTGGGTTATCTTCTTACCGTCATTGTTGTAGAACTTACACCCCCAAGGACTTACAAGCCAAATTCAGTAGCCTGCCGAGGAGCAAGCAAACTCTGGTCATAGCGTATTCCAATGCCTGGTATTGCGGTGAAGAAGAAGGAAATGAAGTGCAGTGATGAAAGAGATGTTAAGATAATTCGCAGATCACATTATATAACACAGCATTCGCCTGCGACTGGAAAAAAAATAAAACAGAGAAACCTTCGGTCAGATTACTCGGCCACAGGGGTTTGAACCCGGGAGATCTCGAATGCGGGCCATACCTAGACGTTACCGCCTGGGCCATCCCGCTTGGTTGTAGGTTATCTTAACGTTGGGCTTAATACCTTTACTATTAAACACGCTCACATACACTCCCACATTTATACCTCCAGACTGCGGAGGATAAGGGATGATTTTGGTTAAAGGAAAACTCCCCGCCCCAAGCGGGAATCGAACCCGTCTCCTCTGTGTTGAGATTCTGAACGCTGGCCTATAGACCACAGAGGCATTCTAGTTTCGTCATTGGCAATACACTTGTGCATTCGCTCCATTACATACTGCCAAGCAAATTGATTCAGGTCGTAGCGTGCTCATTGCAACTTCTTCACTTGCCGGGCGGGGTGCGGCGGATGGTGGTATGTGGCTTATGGCAGTAGAAGTCCTATAACGAAACATTTCTGCCCTGGCATTCGACACAGCTGACCTATCGGTAGCCGTGCGGATAGGGAGACACAGGCGGCGGCGTCGGCATTCTCAAACTAATTGTAGAACAATTACAACAACCCGCTTACTGTTACCGAGTTCTTGCATCCTTACCTCCTCTTCTTCTTTCTTTACTTATTTATGGACCTCTTGAGATAACCAAGATCTCTTTAACGTCTACATACAATAATATTTTATTATTCAATACATTAAATTCTTTTTCTGCTTAATTGTTCAATATCTATAGATTTTATTAACATTCATCACTTTATTTATATGTAATATTGTTAAAGAAACATTTTTTATTCTTTTTCCCCATTTCTTTTCCACTTCCTGATCTAGTCTGGATATTGTTCCTCTATCGAAAGTATGCTATATTTTCTTTGTTGAAGATGTGTTTTGTTTCAATTGTTTCATCGGCCTTATTATAATATCTACTTCTTATGTAATATTTTCATTTTATAAAACTTTGCTTTAACTTCAATAATTACATCGTTATTAAGAATTAACACTTTATTTTTACTTTTGTTACTACTGATAGTAAATCAATACCTTATTTTGAATCTGAAATTTCAAACTTTTTCCTTGATCCAAATAATCTTGTAGTCTTTATGAAATACATTTTTTCCAAGTTTTACTAAAACAATTCCCAATAATAATTTTTCATACTTTGAACTCTTCTTAGTCATTATGAAATATTCCGTATTTTAAATCTGAACACCCAAATTTATTCCAAACACTTTTTTCTCTCTTACAAATTACTTGACCTTACGCCATTTTGAACACTCTCCGCTTCCTCACTTCAACTAGGTGTAATAAATAGGTGCCAACTGCCGACCACAATGCTGAAATCCTTTTGTTATCAGCCTTTACCTTTAGTATATTATAAAGCATTATAAGTCAATTTCTTAAGGTGAAGGAATGGTGAAGGAAAAAAAACTAAACAAAATTTCCAATATAATTAATATCAAGTTTTGTAGCACGAAACCTTAATGTTTTCTATCCAGATAATTAAAGGTTGTTCATGACTGGCGTTTTAAAGGTCCAAAATGCACAACACTTTATATACCGTAATTTCTTGTTTTGTTACATCTAAAAGTTTCAATCTTTGACAATGTTTGTTTTGTTAAATCTAACATTTTTCAATCTTTTACATTCCTTGAAACCTGCTTTCTATGCAGAACTGATAATTGAGATAAATGTTGTTTGCAAATGTAAAGAAAAAAGTAGCGTACTCTTTATTTTTGGGGTTTTCCCGGTTGTGTAGTTAATGGTATAAAACTGTAGAAATATTGCTGTAGTTTCTCCTGTAAAACGAGAAAACTTAATTAAAAATTACATTTTTAAAGATAAATGTTTAAGAAACCTGTTACATTTCAATTTATTTGCGTTTTTAAAAGGCTTTGGCCATCACGGCAGCATTTAAAATATATTAAATGAAAACGATTTAAAGCGATTTTGAATAGAAGATTCAAAAGGAGTGTTAATTATATCAGTGGCGGATGTATGTAGTAAAGGAAGAGTGTAAAACACCGTGGAGGATGTAATGTTCAACCTCTCTTTCCTTTAAAGAGTTTAACCTTCAGAATTTTCTAACGAGTGGCATTTTATTCTTAAATAAACTTCATTCAGCTAAAAAGTATTTTCAAAGATTTTTTTAAAAATAGCTTGGCATTTCGAGTTCATTGAAACTCGTTTCTTCACGGAACAGATACAGAACAATTCTGATGTGCTACATTACGTGTATTTCTGCATTCACTATTGTTTGTTTTTATAAGGCTTCTACAAACTATTGTTACGGAAGTTTATTTTTATGACTATTTAATGTTAATCGAGATAAACGTTTGCAAGAATCTTTCATTACAATGTGATTGCAAGTACAAGCGGAATAGAGGAAACCGAATCAATGAACGTTTAAAGACCGGTCGCTTAGTGTTGGTCTATGAGATCGTGACAATACTTCTAAAATTACAGAACTATTGAAAGACTCAAGCCTATACTACAATGGATATCTCGGAAATGACTGATGTCACAAAGTTTATTTGAAATAAATTCTGTGTTCTTGAAACACACTTTAGTTTATTTTCAACACAATTGCAAACACTTTAGTAGCCTTATTTTGGGATTTCTTCTTCTTCTTCTCCGCCTGACAAGTGTCCAGTTGAAGAAATTGCGGCGTAGCCAAAAGAAATTTGAGGTGTAGAAGGCCGTATAAATATAGTTAGGCTACAGCCCGGATAACTATGATCTATACTTGCTAAACCCTGACTAAATAATGCAAAATTATAGCAAAATACTTTACCGAAGGTTCAGCAGCATGAGAAAATGTCATGTAGTTTTTCCGTCGTTAGTAATTCAGCTACCCTTAAATTTAGCCTGATGAATACTATTTCCTCTTCTTGGATAATGAATTCTTTAAGATTAACCCGGGGTTGCTCGTGTCATTTCTCGCAACGCGATCACTTCAAAGTTATAACTCAGTTTTTGTATTGTGTCTTTATTTTAGTATAAATTATTAAATGTACTGGAAAAATTAGACGTGTTTTATTAAAACCATTTTAACTGAATTCTAATCTGAATTACACAAATCGGAAACAGAAAATATCTTGTGAGTATCGTGATACCGTAATTATTGACGGAAAAATATAAATAACTAAATATAAAAATAATTGAAATAAATAATTTCCATATATTAAACCAATATAATAAGCTTAGTTGAAACATTTGTCCGAAGAAAAAGGTGTTTTCTTCGTGGTCTAGGGGTACCATGCTAGCCTCTAGTTCCCGAGGTCACGGGTTCAAACCCGGAGGGCGATGGATTTTTTCGGGCGTAAACATCCTTGTATGGCTTCCTTAGTAAAAGTGGTGGTTCCGTGTCGTAGATTTACGGCACGTAAAATAACCTCAAACCTGATAAAGAGACCTCTGAGCATAATTTCCGGTTTTTCAATAAAAAATCGGACGCTAAGGGTCATATCAGTTAAAGAGCGCAGATAAATAAATAAATAAAACAACTTCGGAAAAAGGTAAATGTTAAGAGTCATGTTAAGAAAGTCCTAAGTAACAGCATGAGAAGCAAAACTATTAGCTTTAAGATCCTTGGAGTGCAGTTCAGTACATTTGAACAATCACTTAGGCAGAAAGGGAAAGTTAATGAAATTCTGAGAGTTGGGGAGGTATCAGTGCCACATACGCATATGTAGCGTTTTAAGATTGGAGCACATATGAAGTAACGTTGTTAAGGGGAGTAATATGCAAGTGGAGCTTAAGTTAATATAAGGGTGTGTATTCTAATCAAACACACATTCGTGACTTAATTTGGTGATTACTCGTGTGTTTAAGCGCCCAGTTAATGGGCTTGTGTGAGTAAGAATTAGCGGTAGCCACGAAGGGCTTTGCCGGTAAGCATTTTAGCGACTCACGGCAAGTTACACTTTCACGTTCTTTTATTGTGGAAACAGTTATTTCAATCCGTAAAATTGGTACTGCATAAGTTAGATGTAATAATTGAATGGTTATAGTTTCGAGTGCTACGATTCATAATAATCAGTTTAATTCTTTGTCTTCAAACGTCGGCAACTCGCTTCAACAGCTCAAGTATTAGATTACATTAAACCTGTCAGTCAATTTAAACTGGTGCTATCTTTTCACACCTGCCCACGCCTACCCTGAGAGAAATATATCATATACAACCAATGTAGCAGCCGGCAGCAGAATCAACAGCAGATACTGACGCAAAGGGTACGGCTTCAAAAGCGACGACCAATGCCCGGTTTAAAAAAAATTGGTGCCTCACCGTGGTTCACTTGTTAACCTGATTGAAAACTGTCTATTGTGTATCCTTTGGGTAGTAGACTAGAGTTAAAACAATGTGTGGATCAGCATTTCCTTTAAGGATAAAGGTCACTTCGTGGCTTCTTCTACGTCATCATGTTTTTCATTTGTTGGCAGTCCATACTTCCAGCAACAGTTTTTGTCATTTTCTTTGCACTGAGTGAATCTTGGAACAAATACTTGCTTCTTCAAATGTGATTTCGTGAGCATCATATTCACTTCTGTCAGATTTTCCCTTCGAAGGCATCATTACAGGTTTATTTGTCTCTCTCTACTCTCAGGATTAATGATATTTGTGTGGGAGATATCGACAGCAAATTCTTTTTCTGGAGCAGGAGAAACAGTTGCAAACGTGAGCTGGCAATTGTCCTATCTTTGACTGAAAGAAGCAAAAACATGAACCACATTAATGCCCTCTCTCAACCTTGTTTCATATAGCACTAAGAAAAGTCGTATTTATCATTTGTAAACTGTTGTCACGAAATATCTCCTATGGTAAGAAAAAACACGCAACATTACGCAACGCTTTGAATAATACAGACCAACAATGCTTGCTTTCTGTTTACACTTACTTTATCCTTAGGCTGAAGTGTACCAAACAAATCTAGGCACTCATGTTAGCCCCCAGCGCTTTTGTCTAGTTTGTGTGCATATACACACGTTATGGCAATTAAATAGCTAATCCAGGTTTAAATTAAATTAAATTAAGTTGAGTTTTATTTATGGACGCTCTTTAACTATTATGGTCCTTAGCGTCACATTCTATATTGGGATTGGGACCGATTATTTTGCTCAGAGGCCTCTTTATCAGGCTTGAGGTTCTTTTACGTGCCGTAAATCTACGACAAATGACCACCGGCTTTACTTCCCTTCCGAAGGAAGCCATGTTAAGGATTTTTACGCCCGAAAAAATACCCGCGACCTCCACTAGTCCACGGAGGACTAGCACAATATTAATACACTTCTAAAGAATACAGTTGGGGATTGAAAACCAATGACATTGGCAGAAAAAGAATTACGGTTAGCAATTCCCTGTGCTGCAAATTGTATTTTTTGCTGGATTATGGCCAATGTAACAATGAAAGCAGCCCATTGCTTATGAGATCTGACACGGAACAACGAACAGGGTGCGTCTCAAAACCCACAATAGTGGAGAGAAAACTATTGTTCTAAATAAGTTTAGTAAGAAGTATCTAACCTTTTTCATAGATGACATTATGGCATCAACTACAGAATTCAATGTTGTGACTAAGACCTGTTTATACAGTAAGAGAAAAGAAGGCACTGCACTCAGATCTTGAGGGAGTGAAGGCCCTTTCAGAATCTGATTAATGGAACCGCGTAAGAAGTTTTATGGTAAAATGCTTTGCATCATCCTGTGTGTTTAAATGACAACAGTAGTAATAATAACAACAAGGTCTACTGCTTATCTGTCACCTCTTCCAGTAGTGAAAGGTTGCCACAACCTCTACCATCCACTCGCCAGATCATACGCACGTGCACTGTGTAGCGGTTCATTATTTCATGGTAAAAGCAATGTAGGTCTGGAATGCTACGTGAACAGCATTTAGAAATACAAATGGAGGCCTACATTGCTCCACATCTCTATTTGCTAATAAATAAATTCCCTACAGCGAACTATCTGTTGTTAGGCGTTAATCTGAACAATGCGAGTATATGTGATTTAAGCCCCAAAAGCCTATGATTTTAGCATTTTTATCCAATAATTACTCACAATTCTCAGCACTATTACAGTTTCAGTTACGGGTCCGCATCCTCTGCATGCAGACCATAAAATCTTAGAGCTACAATCATTGGAACGACTTTTCTTAGTGCATGTTTATCCCGAATGGGCATATAAGTAACAATGTAGGTTGCTCTAATACTTCTACTCATTCAAAATTAAATAATCTACATTATTTGAACAGAGCGACCGGGTAGTGTAGTGATTTCGTTTCCGGCATACGTACTGAGGAGCGGAGTACGATTCCCGGGTCTGGGGTGGCGATTCTAAATCCGCCCTATCCACTCCTTGCTCATGACCAGGCAGAGGGATTTTAGTGTAAGTAAACAGAGTAATCGTGTTACCGAAAGATTATAGGTGACGGACACACCCTCCCCTTCTCTTCACAACACCCGGTTTCATTGGGACTGTTCCATTTATTCCCTGCATGCAGACCAGTGGAGAACTGTGCTAATATGCCTAAAGTAAAGAAGAATCGCACAGAAAAACTATCATCACATTAGCGTCGTTTGTGGCAGAATTTGGCAGAAAAAACTTCAGCACAAATGGCGAAATCATCAAATGTAACGTACATATGTCACATAGAGCTCAAAGGATGTTTAAAATGTCATGTTAAACATTATACCACATTAATATATTAAACACATGGTCGTTACCAAGTTGCAGAAGAAATTAGAAGCTATTTTCCGGATGTGGATACTTTTATAGCCAACGTGAAAAATATATTTTGTAAGGAACTCTAAAGAATCAAAATATTTAAGGAGACGGAACGTGGAATTCCCTTGGCTCCTCAATAAATTGTAACCCTGTGTGGGACATAGCTAAAGGTTGTAATATAATAAGCTCAGTACTCGTATTGCGACAAAATTATCAATGTAATCACGAGAGAAAATGCTGTTATACGTTCAGTAAAGGAAATAATTTCACCAGCTTTGTTTTAAGATTTTTTCATATATTCAGAATCACTTCAGTAATATTGCAACTACAATAACATATTATGTATTTGCAGCATAGACCTAAAAATACTAGAAGCTCTTGAGGCAATAGAACAGGTTTCAGAAACACTGAGTAAGGTATAACGCTGGAACTATAAGAAACGATGACAAAGAAACTTAGAAGTATTCTGGAGAAGAATTAAGGGCACACAGAAATATGTAAAATGAGGCAGGAAATCTCAACCAAATCTGATATTTCGTTTTTTATTTGCTCCTAGTACGTCAGGTGATGTGGAATGTAGTTTTTCAAAATATAACAACTATCTAGGTGCTAATTACATGCAATTTATGTTACGTGTATTTCGAAAATGCATTATTATACATTGTAAAGCTCACGATGTAACAGAAAAGCCAATATAATTCAATTTTCTGTACGGTAATAACTTAATTAAACAATTAAGTAACTTTATTGCACATTACCAATAGCTAGACATTTCTACATTGTTTTCTTCCGATAATGCGTAATCCTGATCAACCTGCTTTCCAGGGTGTAGTGCCTTGAACTGTTCATATTTGTTTACGGAGAACACTGCAAGGTTGCAATCATTTCCACCTTCTCTTGCCACCAACCCTCGGTACGTTCCTAACTTGATGGTTTACTTGCTAAAACCCCTCAGCCTGTTCATAACTTGCTCATGTGAAGTATCCCCAAGGTGCAACGTGGTTCGGAGTCCACGGTAAAAACTGTAGGCCCTCTCATTCCAACTTTATGCTTATTATCGCCCTCTGGGTGCCTCACCTCAGAAATGGGTCCAGTTATCGCTTGATGGAATGAGGTATCCCCCGAAAGTCAGACCATATTGGGAGCGTTAGAAACGAAAACATTTGAGTAAAATTACAATAATCATAACGAGGTGGAGAAGTGTACACAGTCCTGTAATGCAAATGGAGTACATTGTGGAAGTGCTGAGGAATCGTGGCGCCCACTTGCACGCTGGCCCTTGCGCTTACAGGAAAGCAACACTTAAAACGCTCAGTTGTGCGGTTCTGTAAGACTTTTTCAATACAGCATATTCTACACACTATAAACTTTCTTTGTAACGGTAAGCTCTTGCTGCGTTCAGTGAAGGTTTATTTCTCACATTAATTCTAGATTAAAAATGTATGTAGTGAATAAAATGAAATATGTTAATGCTTTCTATACATAAAACGCCATTTCTGATTTAGAATGCACAATAAACCACACTAACTACGTTAACTGCTGAAACTGATTTGCGTTAACGCAATAGATACATTTATTCACTGGGACATCTTAGGTTAAACGCTTTTCAATATTGAATTTGTGCGGCCGTAAGAAGTGATAATGAAATCCCATCAACAAAAATGTCAGTAAGAAATATGAGCATGTAAATATTGCCAATATTTCCCGAATATTGGATTACCGTGCAAATTCACTGACAGGCACTTGTTTCCCATTGTACCATTACTTCACTACACTAAACTTTATTCTGCGAATGAAGTTACAAACGCTCCAGAAAGCATAAACTGCTCTTACTCATAAACTTATGTAATCAAATCAGGGCAAAGTAATAGTTGTAGAACGAAACGCTGAGTTACTACACTAGGCATTGTTATTTTACTACGGATAAAAATTCTGGCAATTAGCGAGTGTTTAACCAAAGTCCTTTCATTTGTCTCTTAGTGAAAGTCGGTAAGCAAGCATCTCCCTCTTTTCGAGCTGGAAGTAATCGATTGTAAAGTAAACAGTTAAACTGCCTCAAGCCCCTCCAAGCGGTATTGGAAAGATAAGAAGAGAACTACGTTCTCTAGTAAAACTTGCTGCTATGTTTTATTGTTATACCCTACTAGCAGATATAGATTTTGAAAAATGAAGGTAGTGTCACACTGATCTCCATTTCAAACGGTGTTAAATTTTGTAAGATTTGAAACCCTTACAGTGAATGCTATTGATTACCCATGAAGCTATAAACGGTGTTACACTTTAGTTGCAAAATGAAGCTGCTTGAAGAAGCAATTGAATGAGTGCTAACCATCAAGTTTGGGACGAAAAAGTAACTTATACCTTCACTTCGATCTACAGCAAAAGCTGTAGTTCATCGTTTCTGAGTCGGTTAACCTCAAAGAAATCTATGTGATCAGATACAAAGCTTATAAGATATGATATTTTATTAAACACACGCTATTTTATTTTGTTACAACAAAATTGGGCACCTTTGGTGTAGGAGTAGCGTGTCTGCCTCACACTCAAGAGATCCCGAGTTCGAATCTCGGTCAGGGTAAGTTACGCGGATATGGTTTCTCTTTATCCTGAGAAGACGAACGTCAGGTAACTTTTTCTATGTACTCCGGGCTCAATTTGAGCATAATTTCACACATTTTATTCATCGCCCGGTGTGACCTCCCAGGTTAAAGGACGTTAAACTAAATAAAAGGAAGGTTCACTTATTTTATTAGCATTTACAAAGGTTGACTTTGCCTTGTTCTGATAAAATGATGGTTAGCCCGTTTTTGCGAACACTCATGAGGATAGTAGCCACTTGTAAAAACTACTAACCTCTAAACAGAAGAAAACCGATTGTAAATCATAGACTACCTAGGTCATACTTGTAATGCAACCCTTCAGGTAAACCACATTTCTGGGTAAAAGGATGGTGTAGACCCTAGCCCTAACTTTGATAGCTGCCAGTATAATCTAGTTTAGAAACTAATTTAGGGTTGTCCCAGTCGATTATATCGGCCGGCGCGAAGTTATAATACTTTTGCATTCTCTACCGTTTACATAAAGCACATGGAGTACCGCATCTCATCCGAAAATTCGATATAGAGATTATACCACAATTACACGTTTTGAGTTCCCTAAAAAAATAACGACTGAAATTTGACATATATGAAACTTAAATCCTTTTGAGATATTCTGTTCACACGTACTGGTGCACATACAAACACACAGATGGACTTTTCTTCGTCCTCTTCAAGGACTAAGCCTTTGACCCATTCCCACTTCTTCTCATCTAATTGCTGGCCGAACATTGTACCTTCTTCCTTTCGGTTTGTATTCTCCTATCATTTTAAGCAATCCTCCTTTCTGAGTAGTATTTTTCCATTTCTGTAGTCATGGATTGTATCAGTGGTTCCTAAACTTGTGGGCGTGACAAATTTTCAGGGCGCAAAGACAACCTACTTAGTAACAATTAAATGTCTAATAAGCAGAGAAAGTAGTGAAAATAATGTTAGAATTACATTGTACAGCGTCACATGCTTACAAATGTTCTTACATTACTAATTTGCAAATCGCTTACAATATCTTTGCAAATGCATATTAGTTCCATGACTACAAGATTATTCACCGAATATAGAGAATTGTTAATATATATACATACATGGTGGATCATTTAAGTTGAGATTGTACAATATCTCCAAAACTAAGCGTTGTAGAAAGAAACGTCTGGAATAAAAGTGGCTTGATATTATGGTACAGTCTCAATTTAAATGGTCTACTCTGTATATTCTTTAAATTGTCTGTTAATTTGATCCCTTCTTGGTTTTTGTATACACACACGTGTGTGTGTGTGTTTGTTTTGTTCGTAATTGATTAAACAGATACGGCCCACGTGCATAAGGTTCCTTGTTAATCAACTTGGTGTTATAGCCTTGAATACACAAATTATATCCTGTTGTTAGTTTCGCTATCAGTTTTTATTATATTTTTCCACTCTGCTAAAGAGAATACTCGATAAATATACAAACAAAAACAGCATGCACGTAAAGCTTCATTACTTCGATGTTAATATATATGCTATGTATTTCATTTTGAAATATGGAAGCAACAATTAACTCTAAGTGTAACTATGTCGAATTCTAAATTGCGATTCTTAATGGAGGTGTAAACATATCAAATAATATTCCTGTAATCCGAGCAATTTTTCTTTAGCAATAAACAAAGAGAGATGCTAATGTATACAATACATATCTTCCCCTTCCCTCAAGAAGAAATTACCACATTGAAAGTGCTTTAATTTCACGCATAAACTATCGAAAATTTCTTTAAGGGTTTATTCATTCATAGGTGTTATCCATTTAAATTATGTAGCAAACTTTACATATTTTCTGACATTTTTTCTGTAGCTAGTAAGGCATAGTATTACTTTCTTTCTATTCTAATGTTCATTATTTCATAATGAGAAACCTTGATTTATTATTTAATAATTTAATTCACCTTGGCTTGAAGCGTCAACTGATAGCATGTTTGAACCGTAGATGTTGATGGCTTACAAGCAAATTCATTTTGTGCTAATAAAATAAATATGATGATTTTTATTTCAATTAAAATACTACCATGGTACCGGTATAAATGCTGTGGAGCGGTATTAAGGATATGAACGCTGCTACAGTAGCATGTCAGTGTTTTCCTTTGTATTAACGGAAGTAAAGGAGTTCCATGAACCACTCCTGTGAGCAAGCTTTATCTTCCGCGCGCTTGAAACTTAATACCCCATGAAGCAAGTTTACTGCGAAGTAACTTTGGAGAGATTATTTGCTACACGTGGCGAGATCTATAAGCGACCTTCATACTATCCAAGTTCTCGCGTTCACCACCCAATCAAACCGTCGGGTTATAAAGTCTATAGGCTTGTTGCTGAACCAAATCGACGGCCAGGTCGGTTGGAAAGGCAGAACCATCTAACTTCCGGATTCCTCAAACATCGCGACAATTTACATTTTATATAAGCACGATTGGACCAATAGAATAACAAAAGTAGCCTCGATTATTCTTGTGCAGTGAACACATGTTATATCTCATGTTGGTGATGAAAGTGGAGAACTTGTTATTCAATCTATGGATTACAACTAATTAGGTATTTGCAGAACATAGCATGTTCGCACCTTGCAAACAGCGATAGTGTTAAGGAGGCCTTTATGACGTTGTCGGGGACATTAAAAGTAAATGCAAAGCTAGAAATAATTAATGATTAAGATTCTTGCCATTAGCAACCATTGTTTTGCCTATGTTTTCCTTTTTATTTCGTGTTATATTGGTTTTATTAAAGGCATTGCTGTTAATGGGACTCCAAGTTCTTTAGATGGAAGTACGTTTATTCTGAGAACACAATCGAAAGTCTGTCTGGCAGTGAATAGTCTCGCAACCAAATGATTATATCGACGGCCATGCCCTCTTAGAAGCAAACATTCAGGAGGGGCAGTTAAATGTGTTGGATTATTTGGTATTGTTGGATGCAGCATTGCTTAAAGGTATAATTATGCAGAATTGTATAACTCCTGGAGAATTACAGTATACATCACGGCCTTTTACAAATCGTTATTCTAAAGCATCGTAAGTTGCATCGTTACGTGGTCGTGCTTTACGCCATCGACTAATGGCAGGCAAGCGCCTGACGGTCTGTACAGTCTGTCATAGTCCACGCATGTGTTTTATCTTTTGTGCATATGGTAACTTGAGCGATTCGTATGCGGGAGGTCTCGAGTTCAAATCCCGAGTTGACCAATCTGACCGAAAGTTCTTTTTTGCGGCTTTCCTCGGTCGCTAAGCATATACTGGGTTGAATAGTTTGATCCGCGAAATTTCATCACTGCATTTCATTTCCTTTTCTCTTCATTGCCATTCTAGGCATTGGGCTGATCACCCATCCTGAATATACTATGATCTAGAGTTTGCTTGCTCCTCGACAGGCTACTGACCCAAGGCATTGGCTTGTAAGTCCTTGGGGCTGTAAATCCCACAAAGAAGAGAATCAGTTAAAATAAGAGAGAGAGAGAGAGGAGTATGAGTGAATAAAAAGGAATTTGCTCCATGTGGCAGGAATACCTGTTACGATGTTTGAATCGAAGGATACCTATACCTATGCTTTCTTTACGAATAAAGAAGGAGAATTAGCAGAACACGTGTGCAAAATAATAAATAGCATGCATCGGAGAATGATGGCATGTTCACTTTTGCAATACTCTCAATATTCACACCGAAAAACCGAATATGATGATGTCTACGGAACTGGTTGTACATCTGGGACTTTAGTTCGCCGCAATTGGGATCTATATATGAGCCATCTCCGGAAAAGAAAACAAGGGTGATACCATTTGCAGAGAAGGTCAAAGTAGTTAATTATTGGTTACTTTCTGATGCTCCTAAACATCACAAAACAACGTTTAATCATACATTTCGGTGTAAAGTTACTATTTAATTTTAGCGTTATAAACCTACTTAACAGATATATATATATATGACTTTTATCTCCCCTCCTGAATGTTTGCTTGTTGGAGTGACGTAGTTGCGTCCAGAGGGTATAAGAATAGAGCGCTGTAGGAAAATGCCTGAAATAAAGCAAAAGCCTTGTGTTCGTTTTTTATAACTGGGCAAGTTATTTTCGTCGATACTTACTGTTTTATCGCTTCCTACTTTTTAGAGATAATGAGCTTTTACCTTCCTAAAATAAATACATATTCTTTTCACAATTTTCAACCAAAAATCATTCAAAATTGTTGCTGCTAAAATGTATGATCACAGAATGGGATACTATTGTGAATTTTCTTGTGATTAATACGTGAAAGGCCATTCCTTATCTTTGATATTTTTTATGTATACTGTTATATTGCCACGACTATCCGGGTGACTGAAGGATCCGGTGGTAGAGCGTAGATACACCATAAATATATTTATAGATTAAATACGAACATAATGAGGGTCCTGAGGGTCCACTCTGAGAAGAACACACATATCAAGACAATGGTCGAGCTGATATCGAAGTGATTGTTGGGGCGACGCCCAACTATGCTTCAGACTGTCGTGAAGTAGACTTGCAGCGATATGGACTGAGCCCACGGAGAACCTGTCTACCATTTTAAGGATGTTCGTTTTCCAGCCATTTCTAAGAAATATAATGTTGACTTTAAGATTTTCACAACAACAGCCAGAAAACTTGGGAATTTGGGAGGAAATTCTCAAAGTCCACCTCAATTGATGACAAAGGGGGAGAACCAATACAATTTTTAAGAAGTGAAGCTAACAGCCTGTTGGATGGTATTGTTGTTATGATTATTATTATTATTATTATTATTGCTCATAAAATCAACTATCCCTCGGATTCTTTAGGATTTAAACAGGAGCTGTCACAAACAAAGCAGAAGAACTTGTTGGAACAAACAAAATGAAGATTTTAAGATTAATAACAGAATATTCGTTGTATGATAAAATGATTAATGAAAAAAAATAAAGACCAAATATGGGATTACAGACGATAGAAAACTTGCAGTGAACTTCATACCACACATCGAGACCAGCGAGAAGACCGTCTTATCACCAACAGAAAGAGTCAGTTGAAACATACATGATATCGTCCTAAGTTAAGACTTTAATTATGTGCGTCATAAACATATTTCTAGTAACCTTTAGAAACCTCCAGCAGCTTTAAAGGCATTTTACTACCGGAAGAGGATAACCGCTAGGAATTTCACGCAATTACTGACCAAAATGTAGGATACTACGGACTCAAACCGGAAGTTAGGCTGCAGAACAACTGCTTTTTGTAATTCCCCCGGGATGTGCAATATCGATATAGCTACAACTAGTAAAACTTAATTGTGTAATAAGAAATGATGATTGTTACCGAATCCGAATTAATATTGCTTAGCTACTCGTCACAAGTGCTGTATCACTTTGAAGAAATGCTCGAGTATTGAAGGCCTTTGTTCCGTTTTAATTCAAGTTGGTTTCTTTGCAGAAACAGTGAATGCAAGTAGCTAATAAGTGTTTACGAAGTAGGGTAGGTTGGTATTTTAATAAGATGGTGAACTCTATTCCTGTGCAGAAATAACACACTACCTATCACCTTTGTCATTAAGCGGGATGAATGCAAGGCACTAAAAGTGAATCAAGTGAGTATAGAATTCAACATTTGAATGTGTTTTATAGCTGTATACACAGTTTAGAGTATGGACTGCGAAAATGTTGCTCCAGGGTTATTTATGTGAATGTAAATTGCAACTAAGAGATATTTTATCATCGTTACAGTGAAGTTTTGTATCTGTCCTTCCAAGTACAACTTGCAGTTAATATTGTCAAAATCAACTTCGAGTCTTTATTAATTTAATTATATTTAGATATATTGCGTATTATATTTGGTAACAATAATGTTCAGAGTCCCTTATGCAAGCATTTAACTTCTTATGTACGTAAAACATTTAATGTATTCATAGGATTATCGATAACAGCTACGTTGGAACTATATAAAATGTATACATTCAGGCAATATCAGCCGTCTCACACTTTGTTTCGCTTTGTTGCTACCCTTTTGGACCTAAGAGTGTATACTTATTATCAGACATAGGAATTTCCAAAATTTAAAGCCAAAAGAAAGGAAATGAAGGTGAACTGTTGTTGAACTTTATGCAGAGACGTCGCAGATCAGGAACCAGCCTCATCCCTCGTACAGTCTGTTGGCGTTTGCAGACAGCAGGCACCAGACTGTGTTATGTGCCCATTATTGATTCATGACCGTTGTATACATTCTTTGTATAGACATAATGGTTTGAATATAGATTCCTTGAAGTCAACTGCTTAAGAAGCCCGATACCTGCTTATTGCAATTATCTAGTACCATAACTTAAGAAACCAATCAGGTTCGCTTTCAACCTTTCACGTTCTGAATGCGGCTGGTCATTACACTGTTGTAGACTACTAAGAAACATCCAAGGAATGTGCTTTTACTTTCTCTACCACATAACCTAAGGTAGATAGAGGAAGGTTTGTACTCCAAAAATTTGATACCGAGGTTTCACCGGAAATACATGCTTCTCACACCCCCTGAACTCAAAAAACATGCACACTGTGTGTGTGTGTGTGTGTGTGTGTGAGTGAGTGAGAAAGAGATATGCAGAGGAGAGACTTTTTAAAGAAAATTCTTCCCTCCTCAAACCACGTTTAACATGGAACCACATTTACTCTGCTGTATTGATTTTGGCTAAAACGCTGCACATTTAACATATTTTCACGACTAGTAAAATCTATACCTTGAATTTTCTGGGAGTAGCCTGTCAAGTTCTCTTCATCCTGCATGGATTTTGTTTTTTATAATTGGTAAATCGTAACATATAGACAAAATCGTACTACATACAAAATGCAGAGCTCTTTAAAGCACACAATTTATGTCAAATAAAACTTTGTTGTGAAATGAACCATTTCCGAGACATTTCTTGCTATTGGTTTAAATTTTCAAACGGTTTTAAGAGATAAACAAAAGTTTCCTTCATGGAAAATGTATGCAAGTTAAAATACAAAATTTATTTAAAAATATGTTTGTGGCATTAATCCTTTCCGAGCTTTTTAAACGCTTGATCGCCATTCTTTGTTTCTATTGATGTCATGTAAAGAGAGAGTGGAATTTCAAAGCAACATTCCTTCGTCCTCTGTATCCCCCATGTACCTACAACTAAATGAGTAATAAAACTATTTCTGTAAACCTTTATCTCGATTAACATGAAGTAGATAGAAAAATAAGCTGTTGAAAAAATAATTTATAGAAGGGGTATAAAAATAAAGTAGATGGAGAAAGCCATATGGATCTAATACGTCAGATTTTTTCCATGTTATTTTAAACCACTGAGTGGCATGAAATGCTACTAAATTAAGCTGACCAGTATTACCTTTTCTGTCGCCAGTGAAAAAGAGGAAGCTTATTTCAGTTACCCGGTATTATAAAAGTGTCCTTATGAATGTCTGAAACCAAGTATATTCTACTGTGTCATAAAACAGACATTGGTATGCCTTTGCCTCGAGTGGTCAGCGCTCTTGCTTCTCAACCCAGAGGTATCGGGTTCGATCCCCGGTTGGAGAGGCGAATCTTTGAAGATAGAAGTAATAAAACTCAACGTTCATAACCTATAGTTCTGATAGTTTGCTTCACGCCACTGACGCCAGTGCCATCACGCTCGTGGATAACTCCAGCAACTCCTGGGCAGGCAGCAGAGGCACTCTTCGGTCAGGGACCGAGTGGCTAGCAAGCAGACTTATGTTCTGTTTGGTGACGGCGAGATTTGGCGTAAACACCAAGAGTAACCTTTTTGGCTTTTTCTAAATTATTTTCAACCGTTTGGTAAGCTACAAAATTTAACCTTTTTACTCTTGTGTAACATTTGAATTGTATTAGTCGCTGTTTCACAAATATTCTCAATTTGTACGGCAACTTAAATTGCAAAAAGCTGAAAGAATACATTACATTGTCGTCTCCGACCATATTATTCGTAAATCACACAAATTTTAAAATGTTAAACCAAGCTGATGATGGAATTGTTAATAAATGCAACACTTTATAATAAATTGTTAACATATGTGCCGGTGATTCTTTTCAACTCCTAGCTCCTATGCAATAGTCTTTTCCAAAATATTTAACAACCCTGGGTATGGGAAAATTCCAGTGGTGCAGTGAGAATATTTATTTGCAACTTAACACTAAATTTTTGAAGTAAATTCTTGAAACAAGATATTCAAATACATCGAAAACGCCTAAAATTTAGGGAAATTGGAGGTTAAAATCCTTGTTCATATCAACCTGGCTAAGTTAATGAACAAAGATCACAAGTTGTTCTTGTGATCTTTCCTATCATAAGTGTACACCAGTTCCACACTAAGTAGCGCAACAAAGCGGTAAAAGCAAGGTTAACTGTACAGAAGGAAATCCTAAGGCCAGGTACCAACAGAAGGAAAGATGGTATCATTAGAAACTTAAGGTCTCTGCTTGAAATCAGTTAAGAGCTTCGGATAAGCAGATTGAAACAAATACCTAAATGTGTCATGTTATGATCATGGCCATAAAGTTAACGTTAAGTGTTTACTAAAACGAACTTTTAAATTATGATCACTTCTTAACTTCACGCTATGTCGCGTAAGATCGCATCAAATGAAGTGCACTGTAATCTCGGATTCAATCTCCAATTCAGCCCAAGAGGATGGAAGTCGCAACAGCACTGGAGTGTAAATAAAATGTGTTTTATGCAGTAAACACTCAATGGGGAAACGAATGGATTAGTCGCCTGATAAAAGCAAAAACTGGACCACACTAAAGGCAACTTTTTGTTTCATAAAATATTGAATCTACCTTAGTGGCGACGTACTGCGGGTTAATTTCCCCAGTTTCACAGGCGGTTGCAGATTCCTGGATTACTGCAACTGCCTAATTGTGCAATAATTAATTTCTGAATCATCCGCCGTTAACCTTTATTTCCATTCTCACTGGCGAAAGCGTTTAATAGTCAAAGGAGTTGTGGCAGGCAGAGACTCTATATGCAAAAAGAGAGAGAGAGAGAGAGCACCAGAGTAGACAGAGATGAGTGTACTTGCAGGTGAAACCTTTAAGCTTAGAGCTAGAAACAAACACCTCCCATGAGAGTTTCCTTATATTGCCATTCTGATGTATCTTATCTGAGGCATACTCCGGCAGTTTCAAGCCTCAGTCTCTAATATCATGCATACATTTTCCCTCTCCAGGCTCATGGACGTAGAATCGAAACAGTAGTATAGAGGGCAGCTGCTCCACAGAGTCACCGCACAGCTGGAAAATACAGAAAACGTACTTTTCGAATAAGACGTTGAAAGTGTTTCGATTCAGTGTTAGGTGAGCGTTGTAGCACCTAAATATTCATTCGTTAACATGTTGAGACTTAATTTCAGAAATGTGAGCCAGCTTTCGTATGCAAATTTAAGATTTCTTTATTCTGTAATACATCTCTGCTACCCGCAGTCTTAACTATATACACATATAAATAAAATTCGTTGCAGTAATACATTTACTGCTCTGAAACTAGACATCGGTAAAATCCTAGGCATTCCAGCCCCCTCGTCCCGGCGTTGAGTTTGTTCCTTTACTTTCAGTATTTTTACCGAGCGGGATGGCTCAGGCGGCATCGCCTATGGCTCGCATTCGGGAGGTCCTGTGTTCGATTCCCAGTGACCGCCCAATGTGTTTTTCCCTGGTCTCCTAGGCGAATGCCAGTGTGGTGTATTCTACCACGATTTCTCCTTTCCCGCCATTTCCTCCCATTTCATCTCTCTCTTCCACGTTTACGGTGTGTTTTCAGGTCCTGCACTGCTGGCGATGTCGGGCAGACGGAGCAGATGCTTGCACATTGGAAATATTTCTCCCCGTGAACACGAGGGTGAGTTGTCCCTTCCGTTAGGATCGCTTGGTCGCTCTCTCTCGGAATTCTTCACCTCTACTGATGCGAGGGTGTTCAAACTGGAAGTATTAGGTACTCTGTGCGTCTCTGTGGGCCCATATGTCCGCGGACCTAAGACCTCCTACGGCTCCTTCACCTTATCCCTGTCTCCCAGGTGGTGTAGCCACAATAGATCAAGCTGGTCGCAGTGCATGAGGTGTCCCCCTCCGATAAACACATCCTACATCCTAAAGTACTCTTACCCTGTTCCTCTCATCATAATAAATGTCATACCGCTTAATAAGAACTGATTTGGTTGTTATGGCTTTTATCGAATTAAAATAACAAATATATATTTTTTATTGTTCTGGGTAGAACCTAAAAGTTTTAAAAGTGTATACTTTCGAGTACTTTGTTAAAAACTTGCAGCTTTGACACATACAACATACTTCAAAACAAAAGTAACGGATGAGTATTTGAATACTTCAGTGAATGACTGACTAGGTAATTAAGGACAATAATATTTTCATTATATCTCTACATACAGGGTAGTGCACAAAAATATATACCATTTAATTACGGTAATATTATAGAGTCGATAATCAAACTGTGCGAGTAAATGCTGATGTTTGTTAAAAATTCCAGAGATAAAATCACAAATCACCAACTGACTATTCAACAAAAGGTGGAAGTTGTATTGTTTTTCGCGGAAACAAATGGTAAGGTGAAGTGTACTTGCTCACGTTGGTACATAAAAGCGTTTTTTACAAACAAACAAGACAGTATACCAACTTTTCCACCAAATTTAAAGTGGCTATTTGTTAGAAAAGAACTCGATATCCTGAAAACATCAAGGCGGTTCGCGTGGTATTAACTCGGAAGTCCAGGCAAATCAACAACATTCGAGTTGCTGTCGCTTCGTTTTCTTGTATTCACCTTGATAAATGACTATCGCTTCAGTGTACTTCTTGCTTATATCAATAACGAAATTTGCAGTGAAACCATGCGTTGTCTTGATTTAAAAGAAGTAGGTAGAAGAAAAATTTCTTCTAAGAAGAGTGGGTAGAGAAAGTCATGTGAATGTAATACATCCTTAATTATCTTGGATGAAAGCGTGACCAAAGGCCGATACAAAACCATGTTGGAACATAGTTTTATTCCTCAACTCCTAGCAACAGATCTTCCTAAGCAAACACAGCGGTTCATGCAGGATTATGTACACCCACACACTGTAAACATGTTCTCGATTTCCTGCACGAAATGTCATGTCGCATTAGTTTACTGAAAGGCTTGAGGGTGACACAATGTGACCGCCTCATAGCCCGGCCATTAACCCTGCGATTTAATTTTATGGGGATTTTTAAAGGAGAATGTGTTCCAAAGGAGGCCATAAAACGTAATGCAGATTAAACTCGATATCGTGCAGTTGTACCGTGAAGATTTGTATTGTAAAGTGATGACAAAGCAAGAGTACGTATGCAAGAGCTTGCAAGGCAAAGCAGATGTGATAATGAATACGTTATTCATTAGGGACACTTCTCCTGACTATAGTGAGCAATTTTTCAGCATTTCTGTACGACTTTAATACAAATTACTGTGTGTTATGTAAAACAAATGCTAAGACCTTTTGAGCGCCTTTTTGTATATTTAACTATAATCGGAAATTTTCTGGTAATTTTCTATTTTGGATGAACAATTATTGACAATGATGGGCTTCGTTTAAGCCAAAAAATAAAATTCGTGCGGGCACTGTGTCTGGTGGCGTTTCTCTTTTCAGCTAGAATGAGCGATTGTTATGAAGCTTAACAATTTTACACATTTGTATAGTGTTATATCTTTTATTTATGCTTAACTTTTTAGACACCACAGAACAGTAGTTTATTGCTAGTTGTCAAACTTTACATAACGTGTACATCGGGCACGGAGAGAGAGGAGAGGAAACGGAGGAGAGGAGAATGAGGAAGTGAGAGTAGACCGCATTGAAAGCTCACTATATGTATGTTTCCAACCAAAAGCACATGAAAATAACTTAAATATTTTGAAAGCGCACAGCGAAAAGCATGAAAAGCCCTTAAATTCTCCATCGCACTTCTAGAGACTTAAAACTGTCTACTAATAATTCTATTTTGTAATTTAAATTATGTCTCAGTTTAAAATTTCATCAACACTCGGTTGTAAAGTGGATTGATGGATTAAACGCATAAACATTCTCCTTGAGTGTTTGTGAACATTCGGCTCCATTAGTATTGCGGGAAGTATGTAAACTGTAAAAGCTCAAGCTTTAGGGAGAATAGTCATCTTTCACTACGTAGGTTCAAGAATGTAGTCGGAAAAAGTGCTAATTATGTCCATTTGTGGTGAAACGCCAATTATATCCACAAATGCTTCTACGATATCTGTCAAAGTAAAATAGGGTAACCCCTGCCCCAAGATAAAACAACACTTGAACCTTTCACCTGATTGATCTTTACTTGTACAGGTCTGCCAATTCTAACTCTGAATTTTACGGCAACAGCTTTGCTCTAAATGAAATTGGTAGCACTGAATCATGAGGGAAATGCCATTTTTGTTAGAACATGTGCAGCTTTTCAAAGTTCAAAATTATACTGTCGGGAGCAAATTGATCCTTGCTCAAAGAGGTTAATCCGTCTCCGCATCCCACGTCTCATCATAAGAATTTGTTGCCTTAGATATTAAGAAACAAAACAAAAGTTGAAAATTTTCAACATAGTACAATGTGCAGTACGTAATTATTGCAGAAATCGTGAACTTGTATGAAATGCTTCATCCGCAAAAACAACTTTCCCATATTTCGCTAAACATTTTCGATTAGTATCGCATGTTAGAATACCATGCCGTCAAATGGAAAGCAAAAGGGTTAATTCCTATTCATTATAAGCAGGCTAAGTATCCAGGACAACTTAAGAGTGAAGTGAAGTTTACTGTGCATTGAGCAGGGTGAAGTTACATGGCGCTGTTGTTTATCTGTGAGGCCGTGTACAATCCGCTTCGTGACAAGAAGTACAATCACTGCTGTCTCTAATGTTGATGTAGGTATCTATTCGACTTCATTTTCCAGCATTACTGTACTGTACTGTTTACAGTAGCAAATAAGTCAGCGCATTGGCATCTTTGTTTACATCAACAGTACTGTGTTTACGGAACTCTATAGTAAAGTTGCACGTACATTGATTGCTAAATTGTCCCCGATCCTTTGCCTGATTATAATAGTCACCATAGTTTTATGAAATGCGATTTTTAGGAAAGTTTTTCCCTCGTTGATTATAAACAGTCTATCTCATATAATTAGCATGCCTGTGTGCCATATTTGAATTCACGTTGTTACTGAGGACGCCGTGTAAGAAGATCCTAAGGATCGATTACCTGAAGTGTTGTGCGTTACTAATGCGTGGCTTTTGGAGCGCCTTCAATAATGCATAAAAATCGACCATGGTGCGTTTTCAATGGCTAGCCGTAAGAGAGGAGAGTGGGCGAGAAAGGGGGAAGAGGGACTGAGATAGACGGGAAGAAAGAGATAGGGAATAAGAATAACCTTGGTAAACACATTAACATAGGTGCAGTTACGAGTTGTGATAGCAATGATTGCTTATTCAGATAGTATACATTAGTGCATCTTACTTAATGTCCCTTATTAAAACTCTTTTTCTGTTCAACATAATACGCTGTTTTAATACTAATGCAACAAAACACGTATAAACACATCTCTATAACACAAGAGCTGTCTTACTTTTAATAATTCTCAATGAGAATGACGGGAAGCTTGGAGCCGGCTATTCATCACATTTTTATGTTGCACATATTTTAATTTATTTGTGCTGAATTATTCACACATTCGGGTCTGTTAGAATTTGCCCTGACCAGTTGTTTCCCAGACCGCGATATTACATTCTGCGTTATATCTTTTACATTCTTAAATTCTACAATCTTCCTCATTTTCCGGCTTTTCGTGTACTATTTCCAACTTCTGTCAACTTCCCATTTCTACTTTAATCTCACATTCCACAAAAATCCTCTTAAACCTCTAACCTGAGACTGATCTAAAAAAATGTATTTATTTTTACAATGATATTTTTTTAAGCCATTTCTTTCTAATAAACCTTTTCCTCCATTCATTTGTTCCTTCACATACTTAAGAATGTTTATTCTATATTCAATTTCTCCGCATACTGGACATATTCCTTGTATAATATGTATACATATGTGGTGAATATTTCAACTTAACCAAAACAAAATGATATATTTATGGTTTTTCACAACAGTACAAATAGCCCTCTAGGAAAGGGTTGAAACAGTAACATGGTGCATGAAATAGTACTTAATTGTGTTTTAGATTGTGCCTGCTTACACCACTGTTGTTACTACTTACTTCTCTAAAAGCCCACGTCTCCGAGTTTCACCGGAAATATACGTCATGGGAACCCTGAAGCCAAAAAATGTAATAGTATTAAATTACGTTACGCATATTTGTAATAGCCAAGTATACTTCCTAATTAATGATGATCAATTAATGGTGGTACAAAAAAAATACAATGTGCATGAGCGCTAAGTTCATATTGGAATCTGAGAAATGGAAATCATAGACTTGGCCTGATTTTTTTCTTTCTGTTTTGCTTTCTTCCCAACTTGTCCTCTATCTGTTACAACGCGATTACCACTCTCATGTCATGCACGAGTGATTATATAATTCAACACTCATATAATTACTTCTGCTTGTAACTGTATAGGGATTTGGTTCTGTCCTATAATGCTATTAAAAACCCTTTTAATTCTGCTAAAAACATACGCCTAGTTTCCGTTCGTCCATCATTATAACATTGAATTAAATAAATGTGACATGTTCATGATATGACTATCGATAGAGGATAATTTATATTCAGTATTTTTTTGGTGAATCTGTATGGAAATGCTAATTAACAACAGCTTAAACTGAAATTAGAGAGACATTGTCCGCTGCAGCATAATTCTGTCTATGCGCATTAATTTTGGCATATTCATCATGACTGCATCAACGAGATTGATTTTTATTTGATAAACAGAGAAAATATATTATAGTAATACTTGCGAAATTTAAAAGTCAATGTTATTCTTATGTACAATATGCTGCTTAGGTCAGATACCTTTGTTGACAAAACAGCTGTGTTCACTCAATACACGCATGGACGCAGAAAAACAAACTTTGTTTTTTCTATAATCGTTTTTGAAACTATTCTATGTGTTTTTTGTACGTCACCGATTACTATTTTATGATTTGAAAGGATATTACAAGAAGAAAAACTTATTGACAGCTACTTTTATACGTTGTATCCATTGTGCTTCTTTTTTAAGAATATTAGGTAGAGGAAATACTATATTCGACCAAAAATACTTTACCAGAAGTACATAGCGCCTGTGCATGTATTAAATCAACCTTCGGTCAATGCTTGAGTGGTATAATTAGTGTAATAAATACTAAATTTCATACTTAAGTCAGGTATCTAAGGTGAAGATTTTCAGTAAGTACCCGCAACTCAGTCTTGCACACTTTAATATTTTTACTATTTTCTTGCCTTTTTATCTCTAATGATTATGATTAAAAGTGAAGTATTGAGGCTGAGCTTTGAGCGCGGGGAATTCAAGAAATCAAACCCAATGGTAGAGTTGGCCAAGCATTGGAGAAGCTTTGATTGGCTACTTTCGAGAAAGTTCCACATAGGCAATCTGATAAATTATGGAACATTCCATTAATGCGTCTTTCTAACAACAGAGGAAACTAAAATAATTATCAGAAAATAAGTGCTTCAGTTATGAGAGATTTGTAAGTGAGAGCTGTAAAGTGAGGCTTGTAACGCATAATAAATAAGGTTTGTTTGATTTAACCGGTGTTTTGTTCACAGTATATGTTTGAATTTTCTATAAATAGCTTTTGGAATCACATTATTCTCGTGAATTTTATATTAAGGTGATAAGACAAAAACTTGTTACACGAAAAGTGTTAAGATATTCTAATTATGCCAAAGAAGTTTGCGACATGAGCTACTTCCGAAATATCGCTGCTGCTTTATTTTTCCAAACTTTAAACAATGCACTTTGAAGTGCTCAGTGGCTCCTCCTTTTGTTTCTTTGAGGCTCATGCAAAAAGTACGAGAAACATGGCTAGCATGTAATTTTCAGCTCGCTGTTTAAACATTTGAGGATGTTCTTTGCCAGTGAAATTATAAAGGTCCCTCTAAAACCTTTTAGCAGTGGTTAAATAATAAATGTGGAAACCATTTAATTGCTTTCGTTTGAAAGAGAGATGCTTTAGAGCCATCGAAATTTTCATAAGCCCTATAACGTGCAAATAACGGAAAGGTTACCTAAGCTTAGGCCTGGAACGTTTCCATCCCAAATTTCCTTTCATAATAATCAACAATGGGTATAATCTGTGGTTCCGTATGTAGTATGAATGGGTGTTGAAATACTATTTAAAAATGAATGCAATAATTACGATGTGATTATGTGCCATTATTTATTATACCTTCAAAAGATTAACAGGAAAATAGTGTCATGAGCTTTTGATGGCTGTTTTTCATGATTTTGTATCATTTCAGTCCATTACAATGAATTTCTCAATCCCAAAGAGGTTGATAATTCCTAGGAGATGATTCCGTAGGTTTCTTTCTCACTGTTGTAAGATGAAAACAATAACAACTGAATCATGGACGATTCCTTCACCATCTAGGCTGACATTAAGAATACCTTTAGTATTGGAGCAGTAGAAGTGAATGTCATCCTTCACGAAATTTTTCAAGTAACCAAGTGGCTACCGCATTCATTTACTGAAGAGCAGAGAGCAATTCATGTAGAAATGGGTCATTTCAAGCAAGAAAAAGGTAGAGGTAAAGAACCCAACAATATCTTAACACGAATTGAACCCCCTACGACCCTGAAACAAAATGGTATTCCGCTGTATGGTTATTTATAGAAGATGACACAGTAAAAAGGTGTGAGGAAGGAGAAACGCAAGAAAGAAGACGCTGGCTTTATTCTTCACAAAACTCTGTCACCCTGGATGCATTATACCCAGTTTCTGAAGAGTAGCGTATGTATGAGCGACTGCCTATCATAGTCATGGGAAGCAGAGTACACAAGAAGCTTCCCAAAAGAATGTTGCTTACAGACATATTAAAGAGGTTTAAACGATTACAAAACGGCTAGTCATAACTTTAAAAAACCGTAAATGTTGAAGAGAAAATTCGTAAAACAGTTGTAGTTCCTGCTAAAAGTTCTTATTATCTTAATCTGCTACCTAACTGAAGCAATTTTGACAAATATTTATAACGATTAACAGAAATTGGACAAAAGGTAACCCTTTACGTGAATGATTGGTGTGAAAATAAAAATGTTAGTGCACGATCTTAAAACGGCCGCTTGTCGGACTATTAACATACCGCAAAATAGTACTTTAGCGGCCTAGGCCACTAATGCCATCATGCAAACTTTTAGCGGCGTAATAAACAAAACCAGAACACATCTTCGTTCAAATTAGAATCATGCTTACTTTGTCTTTTACACTGCTAGGAATAGCTCCGATTCAATGTTTCTGGCTGGATTGATCATACTTATTTTCAGTCATAAGCTTGTGGTTTAGAAACGAGCGCTTAGAATACGTACTGCTTCCTAAAATTGAGTTATATTAATGGACGCTGTTTAACTACTATAGTTCTTAACGTCCCATTCTATACTGGGCGTGAAAGAAAAGAGATTTTACTCAGAGACCTCTTTATCAGGCTTGAGGTTCTTTTACGTGCCGTAAAACTAGACACGTGACCACCGACTATACTTTTCTTCCGAAGGAAGCCATGCTAAGGATTTTTACGCCCGAAAAAATCCATCGCCCTCCGCCGGGTTTGAACACGCGACCTCGGGAACTAGCGGTACCACTAGTCCACAGAGGACGACAAACAACGCTTTCTAGGAGGCGTTACTACAATTTAAAGTGTAGGATTCAGTAGGGTGTGAGAATATGTCAGCAAATAACTATGTATTTTATATTTATGCAGCACTTACATCATATATTTATTTTATTTAATATAATTTTGATAGCTTTTATTAAAAACTATTGTGTGCACTAAATACGTAAAAGCTTCAGTGGATTTATCCAGTACATATAAATACTTTATGCTCGACCATGCAAAAATGTAGTATTTATACGACTTTTAGCAGTACTTTAATAGGCCTCATTAAAGTACACCTGTTCATTAAAGTATTGGTATTCGACCAATCAGAAGTGGCCACGTAACATTGTGAAAGCGCAAGTATCGATTATTCTGCGTAGTACGACTCACAACGCTAGCAACTTTGTTTTACACAGGTGCTACAAGGTCATTGTATTGTAACCATAGATAAAGGAATAGCGATTGTAACACATCACTCAAACCAGAAACGAATACTTATGAAACCTTTAATTTAGATACATGGTTGAGCATAAACAGTCGTATGAAACTTGACTGTAATGGTGATTAAAACGCTCGTATGATGATTATTAACCTCGCTTCACTCGCTCGATTAATAATAATACTCGCGTTTTAATTACTACCATTATAGTCTCGTTGCATAATATACTATAATACGTCCGTCAAAGCCTTATTTTGCGTACTTGGTACATAAATAGCTACTAAGGGATACAGAAAGTAATTGGATTGTTATGCATAATTTTTTTATTTACTTTAATGCTTATCTTTGTTTTTGAGGCACCGCAATCATCTTTTAATAATGCATGGCGTTTTAATTACCTTGCCCTGCTTCAACCTCTAGAATCTTAATTTACATTTATGTAAGATAGGAATAGCGTTGCGTCATAACAGCATTAAGTGAGCTGAAGATTAACTTCCTGTGTTCTGGTCTTGGAGGGGATGTTGAATGGCCGTAGCTTAGAAACTTTTCAGTGGGGAGACGTTTTACAACAAAGCATTTAAGCCAAAGACAAAAATATTCAAGGAACGAAGCAGCGAAAAGGAACAAGAAAACCTTTTATAAAATCGAAACGTCGTTCTTGAATAGGCTTGGCTATGCACTTCTGTACTAGATGGTCGTGAATTCATTGTTTGACTATTTAAGTAGCCTAGTGAAGAGTTTCCATTAGTACCTACTCAGATTCTAACAGTCTGCATACAGCACTAACTTACTTTGTATCTACAGCAATCAAAGAGTTCGATTCAGATTAATGACCGCATATATATATATGAAAAAATAAGATGTGGGATGTACCCATAAACATAAATTTCAAGTGCGTTCGTCCTGTATTTCTTGCTATTTTACAAGATAATGTAATGCAACAGGGAGTATCACTCTTGCTTGTAAGAGAGTCAGATGAAAACAGAAACTGTCGTCACTATAACAGTAACATCGGTACTTCCAATGCCGTTTAAGTCTGAACCCCTGAACTTATTTCTCACCTTCTGGGAGTTTCCTGTTTCCAAATTTCCTCTGCTCTCAGTGCACCTAAACAGAACCAACTCCAAAGAAGTATGAAAAAAGTTTCGAACTGTATCATTTGACTGCACTTTAACTTAATATGTGAGCGTGTGGGTATTAGATGATCACTGCTCAGAGGACATTAAGTTTGAAATGCTGAATTTAACAGCAAAATGTAGGATACTTTTGGAGCAACATAAATTTCCCAACTATTATGTTAAATACTGTAATAAAAGCACTATATTCTTCACTAAAGAATGAACCCCATCCCCCTCCCCTTTACGTTACTCCAACCCGAAGATACACAGAATGCGTTCCTGAGATAGAATAGTCTCATGAACCCTGAGGGGTAAGCAATCATCCAAGAGGAATTTATTGTAACAATCATTTATTCATCAGTGTCGAATGAATATCACGATACTGCAACTAAATTGCTATGAAACTCATAATCCCGGTGCATTTTCTCTCCTTGTTTGATTAAAATTTAAGCTGCGCTGCAATATGGTAAATATTGGCCCTTTTTTGCTTCCTTTAGTGTTATTAGCATCCCCACATTCTCTTGTCTGCTTTCCGCTGAGGACCACATTGCCTCGCTTCCGGAACTCTCTCTCACATGACTGCTTGCTCGTCACAGAATGTAGTACTGCCGAAAGTGGCCAGTGGCAACCATTGGTCTGATAATGCTACGGGGTTCTGTTATAGTATCGGTGCCCATGTGAATACATCGTGTTATAGACAGGTAGCGAATATATTACTGGCCAAATACTACGAAAATAAAATGTTGCATTTTGAGATTCAATTTTTCTTCTTGGAGAACCGAACAGGGGTTACAATTTGGCAAATGGCCGGGGAAGGTACTTATTGCAGAGATTGGTAATGTAGATATTAGTATTCTCTACAAACCTCAACTGTAAACGCAAGTAACAACTAGGTAAGAGCAGTCCACTAAAGAACTGGTCAGGTAATCAACCCTACACCAAAATTCTAACATAAGACTAAGCACAGGAGAAGATTCTAAATCCTGAAATATTCAACCAGACTTCCTGAAATTTATGTCTTGTCATATTACAGTAAGTATGCTTAATTCGAAATGTCGGGCTTCTAAATTGCTTTTTGGAATATTTTCAGGCTTATGTTTGAAATTTTCGTGCCTCTAAATTGGTTTTGTAATATAACCTAGCTTTCTTTTTATTTGCTTGTTAAGGGAGGGTCATTATTTTAAGAACGTCTCTGTTTGGCGATAAATACATATTTGTTTTAGATATAACTGCTCTCCAAACATCATGCCGTTTCTTTATGACGGCAAACTCATTATGAATATCTCCAAAATAGTTGAAGAGTTCATATTATAGCCAGCGTCTGGGTGGTAAAATCTGAGGCCGCTAGCAGAGAGTAGGCGCACTTAGTACCGGGACGAAGGAGTGCCGTGGAGGGAACTAGAGGATAGCGGCAAATAACTGCACCAGGTTCTATAAAAATGTATTGGACGGCCATTTAATTAAGCAGGATGTTTGGGGTCCTCTGACGGGCCCCGAGATGCAGAAGCTTAGATACACTTCACAAGGAATTATCTGAAGACAGATCTGGCAGGACTTGATTCACTTAATAAAAATATACTGTGATAGGTCGGGGTTTAATAACACAAGTTTAACGTAGGCGTGTGCCTTCTAAGCAGCAGCGTGGAGATTGAAGAGATTGGGCCAGATGACCTACAAACGTGGCCACTTCGAAAAGACAGATCAGCAAAGTGTTGTCCCCGTTACTTGGTTTGTTCCAATAACATCACAATAACTAATCTGATGCAACTTCCCGGTTGTGGATCTAATCCCACGATGTCCCTTACAATATATACGGGCGAAAAGAAGTTCAACTCCATATGTACAATGGAAAAGATGTGATAACTGGTAATATAGTCTCTGCTTGCATCTAAGGGGGCTAGCCATATTAACAAAGAATAAATACTCAGAATGAATGGTGAATTCAAGAGTGGCTTTCTTTTTAGAAAATATACCACAGATAACATAGCTACTGGAATATCCATTGCCATTTGCGCTGCAAAGATAATTTTATTCATTGCCACTGGAAACCCAATAACTCCATAAAACTAGGCTTTAAAACAGAGTATAAAATCGTTCTAATGCAATGCTTGACACACAACCGTTTACCAGAACAGTTTTATGATGTGCTTAAATGTTGAGCGGAAGGATCTTGTCAAGCGTTTGTTATTTAGTGTGTTACCATACTATACGTTACATTTCCACAGTGTAATTGAGCGTTCTTATCAAATCGGTTCTTATCTATGTCCATGAATCAGATGTCTGCCAATCTCCTTTCGCCTCTATTAAGGACATGTTATGTTAGGAAAGAAGAGATAATCACGTCTTCCTTCCCTTGAGAAATACACGTATGAGTGTAGTGTCATTTCATAGCAAAAGGAATAAGGAATATCAATGATTATTCGTTTAAATTAATTTAAAACAACAAGCCCAACGTGAACCATAGAAGTCAAAGACTCACAAATAGAGGTGTTGAGCATTGTTTTACTAATTTACTCGGCTTTGTTTCAGCCCATTTGCCTCAATAAATATAACAATTGTTTTACACATATTTATATGTTTACAATACAGGGCTCATTAATATGGATCTTGGCTATTTTCTTTTAACCTCCAATGGCGTCATCAGGTGATTCGAGTTGCAATAGGAGTTGGGGCGTCAAACATCGTGATTGCTTGTCCTCTCGTCACTATCAACACCATTGCCAAGGCCAGCTGGTCTATTAAAGCTTGGCTAAGGTACGTAAAGATGTCCACTACCTTAGAATCTCTTGCTAAGTACGAGTTATGAAGTGTTATGTTTCTACAGGTAGAGACTTATAATGAAGGGAAATCCACTTCAGAATGAGCCATGTCTATGATAAGAACTTTCCTTCATGATGAAGGTGGTCAGCCTTGAAGTGTTTGATCACTCTCCCTACCGCCCAGACCTAGCGTCGAAGGACATTCATCTTTTCTTGCACATGAAAAAAATTAGTTGGGTTACGAAATTTCCACTCAAATGAGCTTAAGGACTCCGTGCAGACCTGGATCAAGAGACAGTCGGCAGGTGGTTTTGCACGGGGTTGTTGAAAGCTGGTACATAGGTACGACAAATGTATGACTTTTCATTGTCATGTAGAAAAGCAGCTTATAGGTATAGTTAATAAAACAAGTTCGTTATTCACACAGATTTTGTTTTCAAATTCTAACGAAGGTTGAAAAAAATACCCTCATTTTCACCTTCTCAAATTTCTTCTAAATATCCACAACCCATTGTGTGATGGTGATGCGAACCTCTATATAACCCAAGACGTTTTGTTTCATGTTTATTACAGACGTCTAAAAGGTTTGTAAAATTTGAATGTCGTACTTACGTACTGATTACGTGAAACTATCAGGACAGTGCGAGATAACGTCCTCTAAATGTTTAGCTGCCATGGATTGTCGTATACTATAACAGTTTATTACATTATAATAACCATTGATAATGCAAAAAGTTTTAAACAAATTTATTCCTACATTTCTGTCCACCACTTCCATAAGTTTTCCCTCTCCAAGAATGAAGGTTAGTGAACAATATAAAAAACATTAAACATGAATTTTTACATTTATGTAAGAAGCGTATTTTCTTAGTTTACAAGAGCAGGTACATTGCAATTTGATTACTTTGACATTATTGATGCTCGGAGTAACTTTCGAGCGTGACTTATATTGCACTGGGCTTTCTCTCACATCAGAGAACAGAAAAGAACAAGATGTGATAGGTTAGGTGGACAATATTGATGTTTGGTTCAACTTTCCAGTGTTCGTAATACCCCGGGGCATTTCTTCATATACCAGACCATATTATTAAGGTTGTTTTTCGAGTTTCTACAACTTTTATTTTTGTTATTTCTACTCTTTCCCGAGGGAGTTCACTGTAGCAGAATTAGTTCAAATCTTTCCAGTTTAGAGAGCGATGTTGTGGCAGAGGCAAAGAACCTCTGCTCAGAGATTCGATTCATTTATTACTTTCTCTACTACGTATTGTAACTAGGGGAAGTATTGTATTCCACCCAAAAATTCGATACCCAGATTTCACCGGAAATACGTGTTTTGAGACCCCCTGAATCCAAAAAAAAGCATTTTTGGAAACATGTTCGTGTGTGTGTGTGTAAACAGCAAAACTCAGAAACGAGCAGTCGGATAAACACCAAACTTGGTATTTAGGTTCAGTATCTTCCAGAGATGCGACACGAAGGTTTTCAAGAAAATCCCCCACTCCAGAATACCCTTTACATGGAACATTTTTCGAAAATTTTAATTCTCAAAAATGGCTCGAACGATTTTGATTAAAATATCATATGTTTAAGATATTTTCATGACAAATGAAACCTATATCTCGAATTTTCTGGGAATGTCTCCAAAAGTATTCTTCATTGTGAAAGACTTTTGCATAACTGGTAAACCATAGGAGATAGACAAAATTTGAGTACACAAAAAATGTAGATCGCGTTAAAATACACAATTTATGTCATATACATTTTTTTGTTGAGTGAACCATTTTCGAGATATTGCTTGTTATTCCCTTAAATTTTCAATACTTATACTTTTTCTCAAAATCGTTATTCATTTTTTTATGTCCTGGACATGCAAATAGAATGGAATGCGCCACATAGCAACCAGTTCTTAAAATATTTGACTATCGCTTAAATACTACCATATTCCCCTTGCATCTACAAGAAAATTAGCAATAAGATTGACATCTCGATTAACATGAAGTATATGGAGAATAAGCGTTTGTATAAATAGTTTGTACAAGAGTAGAGAAAGTCATGTGAGTGTAACACATCAGATTTTTACTTTCTCTACTACGTATAATAAGTAGGGGAAGTATTGTATTCCACCCAAAAATTCGATTCCGAGATTTCACCGGAAATATACGTTTTGAGACCCCCTGAATCCAAGAAAAGCATTTTTTGGAGACATGTCCTTTTTGTGTGTGTGTGTGTGTGTGTGTGTGTGTGTGTGTGTGTCTGTCTGTGAACAGTATAACTCTTTAACGAACAGTCGGATAAACACCAAACTTGGTATTTAGGTTCAGTATCTTCCAGAGATGCGACACGAGGGTTTTCCAAGAAAATCCCCCCACCTCAGATTACCCTTTACATGGAACATTTTTCGAAAACTTTAATTTTCTTAGAAATGGCTCTAACGATTTTGATTAAAATATCATATATTTAAGATATTTTCATGACAAATGAAATGTATATCTCGAATTTTTTGGGAATGTCTCCAAAAGTATCGTTAACTGTGAACGACTTTTGCATAACTGGCAAACCATAAGAGATAGGCAAAATTTTACTACACAAAAAACGTAGATCGCGTTAAAATACACAATTTATGTCATATACATTTTTTTGAGTGAACCATTTTCGGAATGTTGCTTGTTATTCCCTTAAATTTTTCAATAATTTTCTCAAATGGGAATTCGTTATTCATTTTTTGTCTTGGATATACAAAGAGTATTAATCTGTGGCCAAGAGAATGGTGTTGCACATAGCAACCAACTATTAAGAGATATGTCTATGCTTAAAGGCTACTGTATTTCTATATTGCCCTTGTAAATACAAAACAAGGGGAACATAGTACGCTTTAAGGGATAGTGAAATATTTTTAGAACTGGTTGCTATGTGTAAAATGTAATTCTCTTTGCATGTCAAAAGATCGTTTCTACAAATGTTTATCTCGATTAATATGAAATAGATGGAGAATAAGAGTTTGTAGAAATAGTTGTATGAGAGTAGAGAAAGTCATGTGAGTGTAACACATCATATTTTTTGTGTGTTTTGTCACTCTCTCTCTCTACCTTTTGTATAGGTGCTATTTATATGCAAAAATAATTACCAGATGGCCTTATAAAACTGTGGCAGAAATAACTGCACAATTTAACTTTGGTGTGAAGCAAATACGCTGGTCTCGTTGAATTGTTCAACGTTATACTGTTAATATGATTAATTGGCTACTAATGACGCAACCGACCCTCATGCTGGAAGAACAAGCTATTGGCACTTATTTAAATAATGATGGTTTAAATTAGCACAATCTGCAACTCTGCTTGCATTATTACATTAAATGCAAGATTTTTCTGTCCCCATCTCTATCTCTCTCTCCCATTCTCTTTCTTTTTCCCTCTGATTCTTTGTTCCTTCTTCCCTTTGCTCTTTTACTGTCCCTCCTCTTTTGCATTCTCTCCATCTCTCTCACCTTCTCTCTGTGCAACGTACATATGATGTAATATTTTGGAAACCAGTACTAATTCTGGATTATTAATAAAAATTAAAACAATGGTAAAACGTTTAACAGTGTACAAACTTATGCCTGTGCCTAATGATAGCAACACGATCGGAACTATCGTGTTTCTCGCGGTTACTGGTTTAAGTACACGAATAGTTGTAATGAAAATTTGCATAACTTCTTATATATTCATCACATTTGTAAATTTCAATACTTATAAGAAATTTTATGATTATGAACATTTACCGTTTAAAATATTTTAAAGACTTGAGAATAATTTGGATACTTTAATATTCTGCGCTCCATTAGAAACCCCCCTCTTAGGAAGCAATTTAGATACCACAGAGCATATTTTCTAAATGAGTTCTAAGTAGAACCAATTCATTAAAATCGGTACGATCGTTCCTGTGGGGAAGGATTAAAAATAAATAAACACACACAGTCATATTTTTAAAACCCGATTTTTAGTTTCAAGGTAGCCCATCGTTAGTATCAGTTATTCGTCTAAAATCGAAAATTACTAGAACTATTTTGATCCAGTTTTATTATATGTTCAGGTAATCAGACACTATGTTTTCACAGAAAGGTTCTAACATCAATGACAAAATCGTTCTAATTAGATTAAGTTGTAGTTTTAGAAACGTGAATATTGCAGGGCAGACCATTTGTGCAATAAACATCGCGAATTTTTAACAAACTAACCCATTAAAGGATGTGTTAACGATAGTACAAAACTTGGTACGTATCCTGGTTTTCGTTTCACTTATCACAGTCGAGGATAGCCTCCATATTGAGGCTGCAGAGGGATGCTCGAAAGGGGAATGTTCAAATGTACTACGTCCATCGCATTCCAATTGCCACCCACCCATTGTCTACATTTTTCCAGCACCTCGGCACAAAGCACATTTCTTCACAAACATTCCACCAATATTGAAGGGGATTGTTGCGTTGCATACCGGACATAGCGGTGATTCCACCATTGATATCGGTGTTGTTTATTTTATCCGCTGTAGTGATATTGTTCATACTCCAACGCTTTAACGTAAGCTGCAGTATGAAGTGCACATGTATGGAACTGAGCATTTCTCTTATTGCACTTTACTCTCGGTTGTTTACGTCACCAGGCAACACATGGTTAGTTAGGCACACTAAGTAAAACTGCTTTTAGTTTTACACTAACGATAATATTTCCTGCACTTTATTCTCAAGAGGTCAAACTGTACAAAGGAAATAATATATTTAGTAAAAATGATGCATGAAACCATTCAAAATATTATTAATTAATTTAACGGAATTTTATTACTTTAACTTTATCTTCATTAGGAAAAATAAATTACCTCTAGTTTGAATTGATTGTGAAGCGGAAGGGTTCTGGCACCGTTCCAGGAATGAGGGTATTGTACCGACCCCCCCACGAGAGGGCACCCCGGGAGGGATGAGGTAAAGGGACACCCCGGGCGGCCGGAACTAGGAAGGACGACACGGCAATGACAGGGTCTCTAAGTTTCCAGACTGAGACACTGTCCGCAGTCGGACAGTCAGACCGAGCACCCCGCCCCACGCAGGGTGCAACGCTCTCCCCAAGGGGTGGTCCTTATACTCCTGCAATCAGCCAAAGCCGAGGGACGCAGAAAGTTCACACGGAGAAAAACCTTTTTTCCTGTCATGCTGCACCGGAACACCATCGCCCACACTTCCAACCCTAAACAGACTAAACGGGGTGAAGGATGAATGAGATGATTAATGAAACGAAATGTAGGGACAGGAAATTTGAGGGATGAAAGAAAACACTCCAGCATTCACATGATTACCCGGGAAAACCCCTAAAATGCATGGGTCAGAGTGTGCGGTTGCCAGGGTTCGAACCCGGGTTCTCCCGAATGCAGGCCACAAACGTTACCGCGTGGCCATTCCGCACACCTCTAGTTTGGTCAGTATATTGTTTCATGTGCTTCAGTGAAGGAATATAGCTTAATGTCTGTGTTTAAAAAACAGAAGTTGCAACCTAAGGATTTTGTCTCGAATAGAGTTTTAATACAAAACTGTAGACGGGTTTTCGGAATCTCAAGAGAGCATTCATATACCACGTCACATTATCAGGGCAAGGGTGCGGTTTGTCTTAACAGGTTGGAGCGCGACATCGAAGTGGTGGAGGGTCAGTGCCAGGAAATTTTGCATCTTCTTCGCTTTTTTTGCAGTCCTGAAACATTTTATGACAAATTTTAGTTTCTCTTGCACCTACTAATAGGTAGAGGAAGTATTGCATACTACCGAAAAATGCAATATCGAAATTTCACCATATGTGCTTCGAGACTCTATAAATGCATAAAAAGAAGCATTTTTAGAAAACGTTGCGAGCGAGCGCGCTGTACTTGTACGAGTTTCTTAAGCATAATTAAACATGAAGTGTCGGATGAATACCAAACTTATACATTAAGTTCAGCATCTTCCAAGGAAGACACAGAACATTTTGAAGAAAATCCCCAGCTCAAAACTACTCTTTACATGGAAATATTTTTGTTCTTGTTTTGCCAAAAAAGAAATTGGGGTAAAGTTATTAAAAAGCTGAAGTCTCGAGATGTATTCGGCAGTATAAACGCAATGAACGCACTAAACTTAATATGCAGAAAAAGTTCATCGTGTAGGACCTTTTAGTATGATTCTTCCACCTAGTTGAACCGTAAAGAGGAGGGATGTCGAATACTCACCCCCAGTAGCATACAGTACCCACAGTAGCATATAAAGAACACAACACAGCTCTCAAAGGAAAACATCTCGCTGCCATTTCCACTCGTGAATGAACATGCTACGTTTAGAAGAAGGGAATTTCTCTATTCCTTTTCCTTTGATGTGCAGCATCTGCAGAACGGAACATACAGGCATTTCCTGCAAGACGCGTTCTGCCTGACGTGGTGCATTAATACACAAGCTTTAAATGTCGTCGGGTTTATTTGCTACTTTAATCTTCATCTACTTTACGAGTTGGAGCGAGGTGGTGCCTCAGTAAGAGTGCGAATAATATTCGGGAGTTCCCGGCTTCGATCCCCGGTAACCGCGCATCAGTTTTTTATGGTTTCCCAGGGATCGACAGGTGAATGCTCGGGTAGTTTCTTCTCAACCACGATTTTGTTTCCATAATTTGCCTTTCATTTCGTTTCCATCTCAGCTTTCAGGTGTGATTCTAGGTTTCCTGGCGTATGGTGGTACCGGACAGATGGCGCGGAGTATTCATCGTGGACAACAGAGGGTTGCTTGATTGGTGGGTCCTTCTTCGCCCTCTCTCGGCAACTTCAGCTGTGGGACAGGTCTGCGAGCTTGGAAATGTTAGGGAGATCCGCGCGTCTCGATGGCCTGTCTGCCTACAATCTGTAGTCTCCTGTGGTTCCTTTACCTCATCCATTCCTCCTGGGGCGTGCAAGTCGCAACACGCGAGGTGTCCCCTCCATTAATCACTTGTACTAACAGCACCAAAGAAAACCTTCGGCGGATTTTGTATCGCTTTCTGGAGTCTTTCGAGGCGTGTCCTTCACTTTATCCATCGCAGAGCGTGCTGGCTTCACAACATAGCAATAGAGGGGAAAAGAGGGGAGGTTGATGCCTTTGCTTTTTCTGGTGTTATTGAAACCAAAACATGTTTATTTCCTCAGAACCAGTAATGACCTATACTAGGGAATTTAATCGTGAGCATATCATAGATATGTGGGAGGCTGGTCGCACTGTTACAGTAATAGCAATAGCAGTGCATAAAAGTGTTTTATAGTAAATTACTGGATAAAAATATTCTAGGAAAGTGGGGAAGACTGTCTACATACTCGTCAGAAAGTGGGCACTCACCGTAAAACATCCGCAGATGATATTCGTTTACTAAATGCCAATTTCTCTTTTGTTATAATTGACTGATCGTGTTTAGAAACTAGAGATAAATGTGTATATGTGTATGGTTTACCGAATATGATATACATATTATAGCAATAAAATTGGATTATATTTTGTCTATAATCCTGTTGTATTTCTATGATCAGCAATATGTTAGTAAATGTATATTAACCAATTATAGTTTGAATTAGAGGGAATACATGCTGCTTTATTTATTTATTATTTAGTTGTGTTTGCTTCTATGCAGCAACAAGCATATGTGAAAATACAGTTTTGTTTATTTTTTGTTATGAAGTATTGCTATGTATTTAATGAATACCATTCAAGGATTAATTTGAAAATCGTCTCACACTGCACATTCTACGTTTCGCTAACCTGGGCGCTCATCAAGTTTTCCCTTTAACTTTTAACCCCTTCAGAGGCGTGTCCTGCACTAGCCGATAAGGCATGTGCTAATCACGATAAGACGTCTATATGACAAACTAAATGCACTCACTCTACCTTTTTCTCTTTTAGCTAATACGATCAAGAGCGTAAACATATATTTCGTTTCTATGCCATTTTGTAACCTTTGTTGTAGTTATTGGTGTAACCATTTAGAGAAGGACTGGCGCACCCTTGTACCGTGGCCTAAAGCAACCAAAAAAATGGCCATGGCTTCGCAAGGCCATGTACAACGATAAATAATGTAAAGTAGACGCGAGGTGCAGTGAGATTTTCTTTGGCGCTCCTTGTACCTATAACTTACGGGTTGGGACATAAACATTTCAATGTTTCTGACAGACTGATCTAGCCCATGGACCCTCAACCCGCGTCGCGCGGAGGCAATAATTTGATCTCCGGAGATTTATCGTAGCTGTATTAGTATCTTCTGCTGACATTATTTGTTAAGCAGCATGTCGCAACAAACAAGACTGCGTAGCTCAACGCTCACCATAGGTCTGAAAATTGTGGTCCTTGGGCGCATGTGGCCCCTAGGATAGGTAAACTTGGTCCTCACAGAGTAAGTATTGCTGTATTATTTCTTTCTCTACAAATTATCTGCGTAGTAGGTAAAGGAAGTAATGTATTCCAACCAATAATTCTATATTGAAATGTTAACGGAAATACACGTCCTGAGGTCTACTGAACCACAAAAATACTGTTTACAAAAATATATGTGTGAGCAGCATAATTCATACACGAAACGTCGGATAAGTACCTAAGTTATACTGCAAATAGCTATTGTTTAGCCACACCAAGTCAAAATTTTCACGAAAATTCGTCTACTCCACACTACCGTGACTATTTTTACATGAATAATGTGATGCATATCTTGAAGTTTCTCTGAATAGCTAATGAAGTTTTCTTCATTTTCAATGATTTTATATACCTTTCTATAACCGGTAAAACGACACGGACGGCCGAGCTTAAAGTATTGACTGATGAACGAGAGCTCTGCTTTCCAAAGCCCACAAGGTTTCTTCCCAGGTTTTCCTCAGTCCTCCTAACTGGCAAATTTTGGGGAAGTACCTTAAACTTAGATCTGGAACGTTTCATTCTCAAATTTGTGGTACCGTATGGACTAAGAATGGATGTTAAATGCTACAAAAAAATCCGATGTAATGCATCACATGACTTTCTCTAGCCTCTATCGTTTATTAGTGAGTACACAAACTATTCTTAATAAAGCCTGTTGTTCTATCTACTACGTTTTAATCTGAAGCATAAATAGCTACGTTACACACTTCGTTATAGATATATAGAGGACAGCGATAGTCAGATGTTCAAGAACTGGAAGCTACATATACGCTAGCCCTAAAATTCCATACTGTTTCTATGCAATCGCGAGAAACCATGAATGTTGAAAGGAGTTTAAGGAATGACCAAAAAATAAACATTTCGAACCATTAATAACCGATATCTCAGAAATGACCACAAAAAATTGTCGCGGTAACTTCGTGTTATCTTGTTTGCTCAGCGTCTGTTATTGTATTACTAGTTTGAATTTTGGGTTCTTTGTCCTCCGGCTAACTATTATTACTCAGTCGAGCAAATCTCTTGAACAGGGTGTGTAAACGGAAAGGAGTTGTTACTAAAATATAACACTGATAAAAGAATTTGTTTTTACACTTTTATTGTCGTCACAATTAATTAATTTCACATAATTAATCTTGATACACGCCCGACTGAAACTGTTATATTTTCGAATGTAACTATAATCACTTATTTGCCGCTCATTATTAATTCTAGTATTTCACATCTTTTAACTAACTTTACGACGCGAGAGATTCTGTAGAACTTCGCGACGTGTAACCCTTGAATGATTCTGTTGAACTAGGCGACGTGTAACGCGTGAATGATTCTGATGAACTGGGCAATACTTATCTCTGGCTTCATATACTTATACTCCCTCACCCCGATATGCCTAAAGATCATAATCGAGCTGCTATTGGTTAATAGAACGCGCCAACATTAGCGTCTATTTTTATATCCAATCAAAATTACGAACACATATGCTCTAGGGAAGATATTCCCTCCATTTCTAAAGAAAAGCGCGGTACTCTGACGTCATTTGCTTGTCTCTTCTAAATAATAAACAACTCACCCCTTCGCTCATTGTTACCCGCTCCTATTGTCAGTTTCAGTGAGGCCGTGTAAACTTATTTCCTAACAATGCTTTTAATTAACAAACATCTCAAATCATTGTCATACAATAATGTTAATTTATACTACAATCACTCTGGCATTCACAGTGTTGTGATATAAAATACTGCCTCAAAATGTATTTGAAATAAATTGTGTGTTTTAAAGAGATCTATATTTCTTGGGTAGTACGTTTTCTTCTATCGCCTAACGTTTACCAGTTCTACAAGATTATACAAAATTCCTTTCAGATGAAGAGAAATTTAAAGACTATTCCCAGAAAATTCAAGATATATATTTTATTTGCAATGAAAATGTCTTCAATATATGGGATTTTAATCAAAATCGTTTGAGTAATTTTTTAGAAAATCAAAATGTTTCATGTAAAGTTAGTTGTGTTGAGGAAATTTTCTTTAAAATGTTTGTGTAGAATCATTTGGAAGATAGTGAACTTAAATACCAAGTTTAGTACTTACCTGACTTTTAGTTTTTGAGTTATATTGTTCACACACATACACAGAGACCTTTTTCTATTTATTTTTTTATTTTTTGGGAGGGATTCGGGGAGCCTAAAAGCATTTGTTTCCGGTGAAATCCCTATATAATTTTTGGATAGAATGCAATACGTTCTCCACCTGCTATGTACGTGATAGAGAAAGTATAAAAAAAACAACAAAAACAAAACAAAGGAAAAAGAAAGAAAGGGTAAACTATAAGAGATGAAATTTTACTATACAAAACTGTAGAGCTCATTGTAATATACAGTTTATGTCAAATAACTTTTTATATAGTATTAGTGGTTTTCCAAATTCGTTGTATTTAACTTAAGTGTATCCTTCTGAGTTTAACGAATGCTTCGCATTTCTGTTTGGCTAAACTTCTTGTCACATCCAGCACTGGATACAAACGTAATCTAACATGTAAAGAATATGTTTGCCTTTCGTTTGTCTGTTTGTTTTCCTGTCATGGTATAACGCTTTTCTAATGAGGGCGGAATATGATATAGCTTATTTTTTCCTCTAATAGTTAATAAAGGAAAATATTAGAGTGTCTAAAGTTAAAGACCTAGATGATGATGGGGATTAAAGTGCTACTATAACATATTGTGCCCAATTTTTGAAACATTATATAACTGAAAATTGTAAACAGGTTCTTTTATAATTACCTGTGTGTATATGTATGCGTGTTAAAAGGTAATAATAATAATATAATAATGATTATACTACGTGTAATTACGTTTGGGAAATTAAAACCCTGCAAACCTTGCCATTCTGCTGACAATAGTTTTCAATTCATTCAAATTACTAATGGGCTTTTTGCTTAACAGTAACGATAACTTTGGAAATATCGACGACAGACCAGAACTTCTAATTTCTAAAATAGCAGAAATTACATTGCTTTCCTACTCTTAACTGCCACTACCACTACTACTTACTCGACGCAAGCTGTCGTTCTGAAATGTAATTATACCTTTGCTATATTAATTACACACAATGTGCAAATTATTACCTGATATTATTTTGTATAATAAGGTTGACGCCACCGCAGCTGCATTGGGAGAGAACCTTTCCCGAAGATAGCTGTAGTATGTCTCATTGAGGCATGTGCCGGGCACAAAGTCACTGGGTACATTCTTAAATGCACCATCGCCGTAACAACAAAATATTGATTCCGGAATGCAGACATAGGGTGGAAATACAAGCAGAAAATATAATAGAAGAAATCAATAGATTTCAACGTAAGTGGAAAGCTCATGTTCAGAGAATGGAATCTTCGAGATTCCCTAGGCAAGTATTATCTAGAAACCTTTAGGGCGGAGAGATATAGGGCAATCCCGTAGAAGGTGGAGAGAGTAATTTGAAGATCAGCCTCTGAATGGGTCAAACCGGTCTAGACCTATTCAGAAGAGCCTTGGCAGCCAAGAAGGAGAAGGGATCCGAGTGTTCTCAGGTGGAACGTCATGTGCCATCTAAGAATCTTACGCAATTTTATTTGTGCCACATAGACTCATTAGTAACAAAAACTGACTTGCGATGTGTGAACAGCTGTTCTTTAATTCCCGTGTCTTGCATGCAGCCAGGTGCATATACTTAATTTGAGATTATTTCTAACGAAACGTTATCATAAGTTACATAATATGTACAGAAGAATAACCTTTTGGTACGTATACTGTAAATATAAGGGATTATGTAAAGTTGTAATGGGCAGAGAAAGTCATAATACGTGAAGAAACATCGTATTTGGTAACAAACAAGACTACGAAGCGTTCAATCTAGACTAGCCTGTCTCAACTCTGATCAACTGAGTCCAAGTACTCGCGCGTACGAAGCAAAAGTGCTCGGAGTTCAGCTGATGTGATAGCCAATATGTCACTGAGCGAAGGTCATAGCACAATTTCTTGAGCTCCCTGCCAGTCTTGAGATTATGTTATTTCTCATAAAATATGTCGCTATGTCAAGCCGAAGAGGCCCGTTGAATATTTCATGGAAAGAAATTCGAGAGGAAATGGAACGTACAGCATCATTATGCAACAATTCATTCAGCTATGATGACTGCTTGTCCCAGTGCCGAGCTGTACTGCATGATGCAGGCAGACTACAGCGAGGCGTGAGTACTCCGCTGCTCTTGTTGCGCATCCAAGTTGGAACAGCCTGATCTAGATCTACAAGACGTAAGTATAGGATTAATGCACTGGATGAGAGCGAGTCTAAGAGCTAATTGCTTGTCAGTGTACTCAGAACACTACTTAAAGCTGCATTCATTAATAAGTTTTCAGATTTCAAGCTGAAAAATTGCTTAGTATGTTATCAATTCACTTCAGTATACTTTGACGATATTCCTGGTGGCATAGATAAAATACCTGCAATGTAACGTTGTGCTATAACAGAAAATATTACAGATGATGACCCGCTGATATCCTTGTCTGCATTTCATTGTCTTAATACATCCTTTGTCGGAAACAACTATAGATGTGGGAAATTTTTTTTAAAGAATGAAAAGTGTTAAATCTAAAACTAGAAGCCGAATGACCAACAGCCATTTAGAGAACTCAGTAAGAAATACTACACCATAGGTAGAAACAAACGCAGACAGGCGGCCAACAGTGACAGTTGTCTTACTAAAGAGTATTGGTGTCTACATCGTATGTTCCTTTTGATAATGTAACTATAGACTCCAACTTTTATAGGTACATCCATTATTCACTCCAACTCTAATCCCAGCTGGAATTAAAGAAATAGCTACATTACACATTTCGTTATAGATAAAAAGGAAACAGCTTTATGAACTGGACGCTGTAAGCTGCCCTAAAGATTCCACACTGTTTCCATGATATAGCGAGAAATAACTCAGTATCGGCAGGAGTATAAGAATTACAGAGTATTGAAGAACTCGAACCATTAATAACGGATATCTCGGAAATGGTTTTGTCCACAATAAAGTTATATGAAATAAATTGTGTGCTTTATAGAGATCTGCATTTTTGTGTAGTACGTTTTCACCGCTTAACGTTTATCAATTATACAAAATTCCTTTCGAATGAACTGGACTTCACAGGCTATTTCCAGAAAATTCAATATATACGTTTTATTTGTCATTTATACGCCTTAAATAAATGATATTTTAATAAAAGTCGCTAAAGCCACTTTTGAACAAAATAAACAATTTCGAAAAAAATATTTATGTAAAGGGTAGTTTGGGGTGGGGTGAGCTGCTTGAAAATCTGCGTGTTGCATCTTTGCAAGATACTGAATGTTAACATCCGGTTTGGTATTTATCCGACTTTTCGTTTTCGCGCACACACGTACACACACACACTCTTTTATAAAATGTTTTTTTATTCAAGGACCTCAAAACATGTATATCCCTTGAAATTTCGACTTTTTTGGTAGAATGCAATAGCTTTTCTAACTACTATGTACGTGGTAGAGATAGAAAAAAAATATAGCATTTTAGTATAATTTTCGCAGTTTGAGCCAATTTAATATTTTATCGCATTTTGAAGACACATTAAGTAGTATTATACAAGCTGTGGAAATTAAAAATAGAAGAGTACAAGCCAATGCAGGTACTAGCATTTCGCGCTACATCGCAATAGCGAAAAATCAACATCCCCACCCATAGGTAATGATACTCTTATATCACGCGTTACTTCATGTCTAATCCGGGATACCGTATTTCGCACCGTTCTTTGGCGTTATTCGTGTGACCTCCCCCTGCCTAGAGGATGCTGTTCTCCCGTCCAAAACGGAATACATGTGTCTCATTGGCTACCGTTGTTAGAACAGCTGTCTGTCTCCTAATAGTTGGACGAACATCTAGCTTTGGCCCCTGTTCATCTCCGCTGTGAGAGTCCTTAGGACATCCTTCGTACAACTTAATTTGTACCATGTGTGATCCCCTGTGGGATTTTGTTTTGTTTTGGCAGCCTGGTTCCTAAGGTCCTGTTCGAAAGGAACCTTTCCTATTTATAAATTTAATATAAACACTTATCCTCTTATTTGCTGCTGCAATTCTTCTCAATTACGATCATTAGTGGAGATTTCTTTGAAAGTGCACGCTGTGAGAGCGCTCGAGAGAAGAAAGAGAGCAAAAGCAATTCGTGAACAACCTATACAATCGATAAATAATCGGTTAATTATAGTCAGATACTTTTAATGGTGGAAACTGAAGTTTTTTATGGATCTCACTTCGGTAAGTAACAAATTCTGCGTCGGCAATTTGTAAACATTTGGCAGGTTATAAGTTAGGCAAGATTTATAGGAGAATGAAGCTTTTAAGTAAGTACTACATTTAGAGCAGCTGTTTTATAATAGGCGCAGAAATGTTTTCGGATTACTTGAGTATCTTTATTCTTCATATTTTTAGAATTCCTTAATTTTATGCACCAAAAAAAATGCAGTTCTGTTCGAAACTTTTTCTTTCCAGTTTTTAGAATCAAAATTTCTCTCTAAGTGAAGAGAATTATATTTATTTTACAGAATGCTAAATTTCTCACGTTTCTGCTATTAGCACTAATGATTTGGTTAGTTTATAGATATATCACTTTTGGTGCTGTATAATAAATTGCAGCTAAAAAAGTTAATAAACACATTATAATTTTCTAAAGTTCTTTTAGACAAACCGTTATTTCAAAGCTTGGAAATTTGTCAGAATTTAAAAATAATTAAGAGTTTTAGTATACTGTTTGAGTATACTTATTTGATGACTTAAATCGTGAATAAGAATCTAGTTTCCAAACAGAAATCATGGTTCAGCCTAAAGTAGTACATTTGGAACAAAGTCTCCTTTATCGTAGTTAAAACAATGGTATTCACTGGAACCGACTTCCAAAGATGAATACGAGCTTATGAAAAGAGAGCGATTTAGAAATTAAACCGTTTTCTATTCTTTCTTTAGTTTAACTGTTTAAAACGTTGTTTTCAGCTCTACTAGCTCCTTAAAAATATGTTTGAAAATTGGCTTCAAAATATGAAATTTTATACTACAAACTTTTATCTTCAGGAAAAAGTTGAGGTCTCATTACCTGGAAAATATATTTTCATCTGAAAACCTTACGAGTGAATACTGAAAACCTAGTTATCAAGGATGATACGAACTGCAGCAATGTCGTTGGACATAATTTGTGTTGTTTAAGCAAGATCCGATGTTGATGTATCAATACGCCAGCCGAGATGAAGCTATCTCGATCGTCACGCCATTGTCCTCCCAAAGCCGCTGTCTTTCCTGGTAAACAGATGAAGTTAGCACACACACTCTCTGCTTCGAGCAGCCTAGTTACTTTGCACCAACTTTGAGCCCTCTGGGAGAGAAGAGGGGCCAGACAAACGAAAATGCGTCCAACTCTTTTAATCGGAAATGGCTACGTCGTAACTTTCTTTTCAAACCAAGAAAGAGATATAAAGTTGTGGAGGGTCAAATCTGGTAAAGTGGCAGATGGTCTGAACTTTCTCCAAAGTCTGTGTCAAACTCTTAGAATGAAGACAGCGTTGTAATTGAGTACGTGGCTGAAGACCTGCTACGTTTATTAACACTAGGCACTCTAGATTAGATATGTCAAAGTGACTGCGGTTATTTCACCTTCAAAGCGTTTGTGAGCGATCAACACATGTCAACGTAAACAAACTTCCTCAGAGTTGTGTATTGTCAGGGACGTAGTGGTGTTCTCCCCAGGGGAGACGGAATTGAGTTTATCAAACTGGTTCCTTCTGTCTGTCTTTGCTTGAACATTGTCAGTAATTGTCACAGGTTATGTCATTATGCACCATTGCTTGAAATGTTGAACAGTTAACAAAAGAAATACGCATGAATTCGGAAGTGGTCCAGCCAATAACAAATATTTAATTAATAAGCAACATACAGAAGAAAATCACTTCGACATTCTGAACTAAAGGAATATGATACACGTTTCTGCGAGTACAAAACCAAGTATTGCAATAAAATAATGCATAATATAATAATATGCATAATGTAATATAATAATGCATAAAAGAATTAATTACATCTTACACTGACTCAAATACAGTTAATAATATATTTGTGATGAAATAAAATTACACTTTCAACAAAGTTTACTATGTTTAGGAAGATATTAACGGCAGAGCTCTCTCGTAATCTGAAGTGCTCATCATTCATGCTCATCGGAGAGAAATGGACATGGAAGTGAATTTGGAAAAGTAATCGACTATGTTAGCCGACCTTAATATGTTGTTTTTAACTTCTTTTCCTTATTGGATTAGAATTTCTGAAGAAATGTGGCAGTCCTTCCGATTTCATTTTACTACGTATTTTGTGTTGTATTTTTAATTTCTCTCTTATTTGTTCACTCCTTTTATGGTAAAATTTTCTGTATACTGTAATTGGCAGATGCACTCGGAGTTTAATTTAATGTATCTTCAGTCATAATCCAGATTTCACTGCAATATACTAGTTTTAGAAACAATGCTACCTAGCTGGGCCATGGAGCAATGGACTAAAGCGTAGTGCTCTCGGGTTCAATCTCACCCATTGGGGTGCGGATTTTAGGTCCGGGTATAGGACCGGTGCTCACTCAGCATCTTGAGGAAAGTGAGAAACTGATATAGGCAGCAGTCCTGGCCTCGTGAGCCCACATTCCGACTGGGGGATGCGTGATGCTGGCTACGCCATCTCTCCGTATCGGTTGGATGAGCGACCACCTCTGCCGTACGCACGTGGGCGTGATGCCGGCGGTCAAGTTTTTTTTTGTATTTATGGACTCTTCTTAAAAGTTGTGGTCCTTAACGTCCCATTCTCTATTGGGCGTGAAAGACCGGAAATTTTTCTGAGAGGCCTTTTTATCAGGCTTGAGGTTCTTTTACATGCCGTAAATATACGTCACGCAGCTTTACTTCCCTTCCGAAAGAAGCCATGCTAAGGATTTTTACTCCCGGAAAAAATCCATCGCCCTCCGCCAGGTTTGAACCCGCAACCTCGGGAATTAGAGGCTAGCATGGTAGCCACTACACCACGGAGACGACAGGCCGGTAGTCGGGTTGGCAGGCCCAGATCCTTCGCGGGCCGTAGCTCATAGCATTTATCATAGCACATAAGAACTGCATTATGATACCTTAATACAAAATATTTTCTTGATATTTTTGGGCTATTTTAATGTTGTTTAATGCTGTGTTCTTTTAAATATTTTGATATGACGAATAATGTATTCTGCTGGCTGAAGGCAGAGAGTTGCCAGCCTCATCACCAGCTTAACTCTCATGTTGCACGTAACGCGACTAGGCCATTATCTATTACTCAAAGTGCACCTACATGTCTTAATTCAGCTATTTCTAAAATACGAATAAACTCAAACTATTCCTTGATTAGCTTTCCCGGCGTCGAAGTAATGACGATTACCTTGAATGCGTTATGAATTTCATTGTTTATAATACACCACGTTGGACAATCCCACCAGTTTGTTTCAGGTGTATCGTTATTGGTATTATATATTTTGGGGACGTGTTGCTGGCATCAAAACTGTAAAAAAAAGTTCATATGAACATGTGTCTGAAAATCACTTATTTCAGAGTTACAACACAAAAATTTAAAGTTATAAAAATAGCTCGAGGTGGCTTCCCATTGCTTCGATACATGCAGTAAGCCTGCGTTCCATGCTCTGGCATACTCTGTTGAAAATTCCGCGTGTTTCGTATTTGATCAAATCCAGTTTGGATACGTCCTCTCAAAATGTCAACATCAGGTACAGGAGTCGCATAAACCAAGGACTTCAAATGTCCTCAGACGAAGAAATCCATTGGATTCAAATCAGGCAATCGAGCAGGCCATGCAGTGGGTCCCCCTAGACCAATCCATCTTTACAGAAATGGATCATTCAAAAACTTACTATCACACTGAAATGAGCTGGAGCACCATCGTGTAAAAATCACATTCGTTGGATGATGTCCAGAGGCGCATTATCGGTTAAGTGATGCAACTCATTTCTGAGAAACTGGAGATAGATTTGTCCATTCAGACGCGGAGGGAAGAAGTAGGGACCAATAAGGTGATCATGAATGATTCCATCCCAAACGTTGAGAGAGAACCTCTGTTGATGGTTATCCTGTCGTACTTCATTAGGATTTTAAAATGCCCAGTTATGAGTGTAATGAAAATTACAGATGCCGTCGCGAGTAAAACCAGCCTCATCCGTGAATAAGATACAGGTTAGGAAATTGATGAACACAGCGCACTGCTGTAACATGCGTTGATAGAAACGTCTTCTTGGCTCAAAGTCCGCCTCATTTAATCCTTGCACACGTTGAAGGTGATCCGAGTACTGAAGATTTTCATGCAGAATTGCCCAGATAGTCATATGACTAACTCTTTCCCTTACAGCCATACGTCTTGTACTTTGTGATGGGTCTGCATCCACAGCACGAAGAACTCGTTCTTCAAGCTCAATGCCTCATACCGCTCTTGGTCTCCCAACATCCGTAGTATTCCTCTCAAATGCGCCGTTCTCTCTCAAGCGTTGGTGAATTCGTGCGAATGTTCTTGCACACGGTAATGGCCTGTCAGGGTAGCTTTCTGCATAATGTTCACGTGCTCGTGCGGTATAGCCGTCTGCACGGCCATACGTGTAGTGCATATCCGTCTGTTCACTCATGGAATACATCTTCTTTGACCTATAACAACGAAACGGTTGATTTTCAGACCCATGTACATATGCACGTTTTTACTATTTTGATGTCACGAACATGTTCCCCAAATATATGACAACAATAAAGATACATCCTGTAGAAAATATGTTAAAGTCGACTAAGTTTTTGCTACTTCTCCTTCGCTTATCTATCATATCCCTTTATAACAGTCTATCAAGAGACGTTATCAATCAGTGAGCGTTGTCTTTATATATTAATATATTAATATATATTAATATATATATTAATGCAAGTTCCAATGGGAGCTTAAGTCGCGAATTTGACCATGTCCATCCTTTCTTAGGGGCTCGAATGTAAATTCTGACTTGAAAAGGCTGCCTGAAAGTTTAAGGGTTTCAACACTGATATCTGTCTGACACGCTATTTAATAACAAAATCTGTCATTGTGTTTCTTGTTGGTATTTTTGTCTTTTTACGGATCAACTTTATTCTCATTTAGGTTTTTTGCTTTCACAGTGTATTTAAAATTAAACCATAGTGAGTAGATGCGCAATTATTTGTTTGATAATCACTCAACATTTTCTAGTTTTAAGGTAACTCATATGGCATAGGCTCGGTACAGTGTGTTAGGTCTAATGGGAATCTTTACAGTAAAGGAATGGTTATAGCACACAGTCGCTGTACTACCGAGACTAACCGTCTTTTATAATGCTGCTGGAAAGGAGAGCAAGAAAATGCACGCATCTAGGAGGAGTAATATAACTTCGTTATAATAATATGGTATAACTTTATTACAGTTTTCTCATTTAGAGTTGGAAAACACGCGCTGCATTTCACATAAAAACTTCCACTGACAAAAATTGTATGGACAAGCAGATAATTGGGTGGATACAGAAAGCTGAGGAACAGTGTTTTTGAAGTTAAATTAGTATTAAAACCAAGACAGCATATTTGGAATGAAATCTGGTTCCTCTCCAAAAAATAAAACGAATTTATTTACCCTTCCTTATTCAGATTAATTCCAAAAGAGTTTGTAAATATTAAAGGATATAAGCTGTGCCTGTATAATATTTTTATACATGGAACTTGAAGAATTTGAGGCCCAGTGAAGATGCTTTTCGTTTCTGGAGGAAGTAAAGTTGATCATCCGTGATGATGTGCAAGTACAGCACGATGGAGCACGGCCCCATTTCCTGGATATTACATTTCCCGATCAATGGGATGAGGATGAGACACTGGTTGGTACTCAATGAACTAAATCATAAGATGTGGACAGTGCATGCACAAAAGGCAATGAACTTTGAAATGGGATTAATTCTACAGTTATTGTCATTGCAACTATTATCATCTCTGTATTCGGTTTAGCTCAATTACTTATGCCCCCAGTTGTTTACTTTTTATTCGACCATTGAGCAGCACGTTAAGTTATTGATAAAAAGTACACCTATTCATTAAGGTACTGTAACTATCGATTTTCTACTAAACATATGCGATAACAATTAATCCCGTCGCGCAACAACCTGAAAATCTTGAAAGCAGCAATCCAAACTGGTAGGTGCAGATTTTGAAAGTCACTTTGATTTCGAATCACTAACATCGCCGGAAATTGGGGTGAAGAATTGAAAATTACTAACAGTTTATTACCGTAAAAATCAAGCTGTATAAAAACTCTATGGGCAATTCATGGAATGGAGAAAAACTAGACATAACATCGTATTCATTTTAATAATAATTGCCCTTGAGAATTAAATTGCCTACTTTGTGGGCTATTCAATACTAAAATAAACATTTAATATTAAGCAAAAGAGTTGGCATATCCAAGTAATCAAACCTACTGCCCTACTAAAATGAAAATCAGAGGTATATAAAGGGAACATGGTTATCGCACGGCTTCCAACATATCATTCAGGACGGAAAGCAAACTATCGAATAAAAGACCTATTAGTTTTGTGATTTGTTTCTGCAGTATATCATCGCGAAAATGGGATTAATAATTTAATTCTTCCGTGATTGTGATAGTACTCTATTAGTACCTACCTAAGCTTTGTTATATTTGATTTCTGTTTTATATAAATGGAGTATGGCTTCGATTCGTTAAGTCACCCTGAAGAAGTTAAAGCGTATACGCTTGTTAAATATTAGGAAATATCAACTGCTGGCTCGGCTGCTGCTTTTGTGATAGACATGGGGAAATTTTTTTGAGAGCTTTTCCTCTCAAATGTGGTCTTATCTTCCTTCAACGAACTTTATCACTATATCTCGTACTTACACAGCGATTATGGATATAGTGCTTCCCGACGAGTAGTAAAATAATTTCTTTACGTATAACATTTAAACATTTGGAAAAATAATTCACTAGGCAGAAGCTAGAGTCACACGGAGTGTGTCAAAAATGGCTCTGAGAAACCACTACATTGCATGTAGCAATAAAGTCGATGACGAGGTGGAGTAAGGAAAATCAGGTTCCCTGTCTAGTACAGTGATATTGTGACGAGGTTGAAACGTAAATTCCAGAAGTGCTATCAAGATCCAAGCAGATCTCAACTCCTGCCAACTTTCTCGAAGCTCCTGCGACCAGCGAGCGTGCTCACGACAGTTAGTGAATCAGTGAGGTTGCGATTGTACAAAGCTGGTTTATTCAGTGATTCTACCAGCATCAGCGTGAAAGAGGAGAGTCCTCTGTTCGACAGTTAGTGTGTGACTGGAAGAGAGAAGGGGATAATCCTGTGTTCGATTCGAACAATTCTAACATTTTGCCTACAAATTTGCATTAAAATAAATCCAAAATCTAAGTAATTGTATGTATAAGCGTGAACGTGTGTGAAGCAGATCAGGAATGATTATAAGGAACTATGAAACTTTGCAGAAGGAATGTTGATTCTTTTATTAATTATTAATATTTTTAACATCTTTACGATTAATCCCCTCTCGTAGACCAATTTTGTGAAACACCTATGGAATATTTTCATCGAAACTCTAAAACCACTGGGGATTAGCAAACGTTTATAAAATTATTTATTTTTAGACATGTTTGGTATCTGTTTCATTATGTGCATTTCCCTCTGTATTAGCTATTGAAACCCTACCCTTTTAGTACATGTGATATAAAAAGAAATATAAAGAGTGCTGATTGTTATTACACTACGATGCAATCTTCCAATGCAAATATTTATAATACTATTACTATCGCATATAGCGAAATTAAAAGTTGGGGTTCTTCAGCTTCCATTAACTTTATGTCCAAAATATCATCGTCATGTTCACAATCATGAACATCACTACCACAATGAATGACCCCGGTGGTCGAGGTCGCAAAGGTACATAGTCGTGGACGGGTGATTCACGGTTCAAAACCCGTCAGGACAGTCCTCCTTGTCTGAGGTTTTCTCTAGGATTTCATCAGTTCTTCTAACTGAAAAATGCTGGAAGATACCCAAACTTAGGCCTGGAACGCTTTTTTTCTTAAATGATCATTTCATTTCATGTATCATTAGCACCCACCGCCTGTTGTAGCCTATGTAATAAGAACGGGCGTTAAATACTACCATCTTCTGACCATTGTCCCCTCAAATAAACAGACGTATATTGAAATTTTACTCTGTTTCATTTTCACATCTGACGTCATCATATTTCCTTCTCTGGTGTACTTGGCCCGGTCATTGCAATAACCTTCCTTGTACTATCATTATCCTCAATTTCAGTTTTAGTGGCATTATTTTAATGTAATAATAATAATAATGAAATAAACCCATTAAATTCCTTAAGGGAAAGGGCCTCATATTTATGTAGGAAAGGGAATGCAGGCTGATAATTCTGGTTTCCAAAGTCAATTTGGATGAAAATTTGATTTTCGTTCGTCTTAACTAAATGCCGAGTGGAGTTTGTTTCAACGTCAATTTTATTTTTGAAGTTATATAACTTAAGAAAATGATATATATCGTCCGATGCTATGTATTCTACGGACTGAAATTTTAAAAATAACCTTAATGTATGAAATGAATTTTATAAATATCTTATTTAGGTATGAGATAATTGGCACACAACCATTGTTATGTTTCATCTGTTATTTTTAGTTCAAGAGAATTATGTCTAAAACGATTAGCATTGTAATTTTCTATTGTTTTACATTTCATTTTCTCGGTGACATAAAACCTTACATAATACAGCAAATTTACATCCTGGTTTTCCTGCTTTGAATTTTCGAAATGCACGCGACACATTCAATTTCATCGTGTTGAATATTTTGAATGATAGGAGGTGCTGAGAAAAAATTCCAGAAACTAGAATGTTAACATGAAAAAAGGTTTTGATTCCAGTTTGCACTGCTTTGAGTATAAAGATGACCATTCAGAGTATCAAAATTGAAAGTTTAATTTTAATTATAGTCTTTCAATATATTTTAAGCACGCAGTCTAGTGTACATTTTTCCGAGATTTTCACCGAATTTCAATGGTAAAAACCCTGTACAGTCGAGTGCACAGAATCGTGCAGATAGGATGCGAAGTGGTTTATGTTGATGAGGAAGTACTAAATCGCCTCTGCCACATCCACCCCCTACCCCTTACCTGGTTCTAGCTCTGCGTTTAACGTTTATCTTACTCCCTTTCCTTCACTCCTGAGCCTGAAACCAACGTGTATTTATAGGTTAATGTATGAATGCTGAACTTAGAAATAAAACCAGTATGCGACGGACTCATCCAGGGGTTTGTGTGGACCGTCGTTCGAAACGTACCTTCCAGCCACTCTGGTAAAAGGTTTTTGTACTCCTCCCCTTACGCCGCTCATCTAGGCCTGGTCTTATGTGTCGGACTTAAATTCAAACCAATAACAGATTGGCTTACCAGGAACACACAAAAGGAGTCTCTTTTTCTTCGCTTCACGGTATGGACATAATGCCCGTTCCAACCAACAATTATTCCCTTCACCTCTTTCTGTGTCGGCAGACATCTCTTTTGTTTTGGTTGATAATGAAATGCAACCTTAGGCAAAAAGGAGTTTCTGCCAACATTAAATAAAGAAAAACACCATGGAAAACCAAAAGCATCGTCACGTTTCCGTGCAGTCGACTGTACCTATTTATAAAGGCTGCACGAAGAGGGTTTCATGGATTTACTACACGAGGCTGAAGATTTTGTAAAAGAAAGTACTTGGTGCGAGTAGAATAATTCCAGGATAAATAATGCAACTCTGCCTTCTACAGCTTTCTTTCTGCGCATTTTTCACAATTAATGAACTGTACTAAAGTACTAAATCAAATGTACTCAATGCAATTATAGCAGATTTTATAAAAGTAAATATAAGTCTTTGAATTTAGCCGAGATTTGCACCCTGAAGTTAAGATATACAGTATACAGTATATCTTAACAGTAGATTTTACAACCTGAAACCTAAGCAAATTAGAAGCTAATCTTAATAAGAGCCCAGGGGGTAAACTTATAATCTTGGACATTTTTACGCTAGGAGTTTTTACATATGGCCATCTCAGTTAAGGCTTGTTTTAAAGGCTCCAGTCATTAAGTCGTAAGTTAGTCAAAATGCTACAGAAATCGCTGAAGTTTCGAGAGCAACGCCTTGAGTTATGAGGGGGAAAAGGAGACATAATACCGCAATCTCATACGGCGATTGACGTAAAGGATTAGGCACAACAAATGGACGCTGCTAACCTTCTGGCCATAATAGAAACTCCAGAAATAGGAATTTACGATTCTACAAACCCTTTTGTATTACTGTGGTTTTGCTCTGGGGCAATAGACGCTGTGAGCGAAGAGTAGCAAAGCCGTATCCTTTTGAGTTATTGGCCTGGTTTAACGGCGCATTTAATACTTAATCCCTATGACTTTCATTCGTATTCTCAAATCCAATATTCGAGATAAATGATTTAGAGGTCCAGTGTCCGTACTGATGGAACATTTTGTATAACGGCCACATCCGTTTTTCATCCCATTAGGATTTATTTGGAATAAAGCTATTCGTAAAAGATAATTACTTTCTCTAAGACACCGATCCCGTCATTCAAAAATACACATTTTGGAGCACACTGGATTAAAATAAGTATATTGAGAAATACCTCCACATCAACAATAAATTATCGAACAGATAATTAAGTTTAATTATTTAGATTGTAACACGTCACATTGCCTAAACAAGATATTAATATAAACTTAAATAAGTTAGAAATTTTTGTAGAACAATAAGAGGATTCGATAAAAGAAACATTTTCTGTTTATTTAATTGCAGAGAATTTGAAAGACGTACAGAAACCTGGGAAGAAAGAAGGAAAAAACAATCAGCATAAATTAAACTTTGTTAGCAGAAAATACATTAATTGCTTAGAAGAGAAATTTAAATATAACAGAAAAACTACATTTTGTAACTTGGTACCAATATTTACCTATATTGTGTATACAACAACTAACTGAAGTAACACATACTAGATTACCAAAAGTTTGGTGCTTCTATTAACAAAGAGGTTGCGGGGATAGAGGAGAATACTAACCGAAACAGACATTTACTTCAGCAACTACATTGAAATATTCGGGACAAAAATATTTCAAACTAAACAACATGCGAGCTTGAACTCACATATATAAACTTGTATAACTGGTAAGCGTTAAACAATGGACGAAAACATTCTACACTAAATGTTTATTTCTTTAAAACACACAATTTATTTCAAATTAACCTTTTTGTGGCATATGCCATTTCTTAGAAATACGTTATTAATGTTTCGAATTGTTCCATGCTTAGCCATTCGAAGTGCTATCGATTTTCAAATGTTCAGCAGTTGTTCAATATGTTCAGTTGTATTTCGTCGTGGAAAGAGTATGGAAGTTTAAGGCCAACATATAGCGTCTCCAGCTCTTAAATATTTGACTCGCTGTTCGCCTTGTAACGAAATGTGTAATGCAGCTATTTCCGAAAAGATTTATCTCCATTAAAATGAAGTAGATAAGAAAGTAAACTATCGTAAGAATAATTTTTATAGCCACTAGAGGGTAGAGAAAGTCATGTGAAGGTAACTCAGATTTTTTCTCGTGGTTATGCTTTTAAAAGATCTGAAGATCACTTAGGCCTACTTTATTCCGCTTGTACCTACAACGAAGTCTAGAATAAATGTTTCTGTAAATGTATATCTCGATAAACATGAAGCAGGTTGAGGAATAAGCTTGTGTAAGAACAGTTTGTAGAAGAATGGATACGTGAATGTAACACATCAGCAATTTGTTAATTGCAACTCCAGTACAAAACAACATTAATAAGAATGGTGCTCTGACCTGGGACTTATTGGAATATCTTCGGATCTCTGTGCCAATGCTCTTACCACTGGTGCTACCGTGGTGAGACACACGTATGCTGATAAAGCCTCTGAACTGATTAAAGCACCCTGGTAAACCTTCAAGGAGATCTCAAATATTAGAGGTATTTTAGCCGTGGTAGCTAAAGCGGTAAGAATATTGAGACTTAGAGCAGAAGATCCGTACTACGAGCCCGGCGGTGGCATTGAATTTTTCCAAGGCCGATTCAGCTTTCCCTTAGTGTTTTCACAGGCTAGTGTGAAAGCTATCAAATACAACTAACAGTATGGCACTTTATAAGCAAATCCAACTTGACAAGAACTGTAATCAGACTGAAGTGATTCGAGCTAACAGCTTCTGTGAAAAGCTTGAAGCGTGTGCAGTGGTATCTACACTGCCGTTCGTGAAAATTGCAACACCAAGAAGGAAACGCATGAATTCAATTAATTTAATACCACAGGTTAGGTACATGACAAGTAACAAATGATAAACTTTTCAAATCTTACAAGCCTTTGAGCCCTAATATTCAGTAGTTGGTGTGGCCTCCTTGCGCTGCAATTAGAGCTGCTATACCCCATGGCATTGAATCAAAAAGATTCTGAATAAGTTCCTGAGGGATTTCCCTCCACGCAGTTTGTATTCGAGCCCACAAATCCGTGACACTGGTTACTGCAGGACCGTGACGCACCAGGTGCCGACCAAGCATATACCAGACAAGTTCCATGAGCGACATGTCAGGCGAACGTGCAGGCCAGGGAAGCAATGGTACCCGTCTCTCTTTAAGAAGGCTTGTAAATTCCTCGCAATATGTGGCCGGGGACTGTTCTGTTGAAATGTGGCCTGTGGAGATGCCCGAAGCAGGGGAAGTGTCTCAGGCTCTACAACAACCGTTAGGTACGGTTGCTGTTCAAAGTGCCCTCAATTCGTAGGAGGCGAGATCGGTTGTTGTAAGCAATGGCGCCCCAAACCATCACATCTGGTGTTTTTCCGCTATGCCGCTCAACAGTGCAGCCCTCCAGGTTGCGCTCACCACGGTACCGCCGGACACGTATGCGGCCATCACTGTAGGACACGTTGAAGCGGGACTCGTCTGAAAAGACTACATTTTGCCACTCATCACCCCAGTGAGGGTGTTCACATTCCCATTGCAATCAGAGGAGCTTGTGGTTTCTGGACAATGAAAGCCGCATGCAACCAGTCTAATCTGCAGCAGACGGCGACGAACCATTGATGCAGACTAGTTCACACCTGTTGCAGTGCTCCAGCGTCGAGCCAATACTGTGGATGTAGCTGTACGGTCCGTTATGACCATTCGGAAAAGATGACGGCCATTCCGTACTGTGGTCACATTCCATGGTCCAGTATCCGCTCATCGCTGCGTACGACCTTCGTCTATCCACTGCTTCCACACACGCATCACTGTCGTAGCAGCATGCCCTGTACGAGCGAAATGTCACGGTATGACAAACCCGCTTCCCGGAGACCGATCATTCTGCCCCGTTCGAACTCACTCACATGGCGATATGGCTCCCTTTGACGTCGACGAGGCGTACTGGTACTCACTTTATTGTTTCCACCTTATTTGACAGCTCTGCACTGACTACACTGGGCGCAACACTGACCTTGTCGGACCGACACGAAAGGGCTCTGCTCGGCCTACATGTACTCCATCTCTCTGCAAACCTAACCACTTATTGCTTGTACACTTCTGCACTTCCACCAAGTTTGGAGTTAGTCGGGAAATTCTTTCTTGGTGTTGCAATTTTCACAAACGGCAGTATATATTGTCACTTGAAAACTCAATTACCGTGAAAGAGGTGGCAAAACAAAGAAACATCTCATAAAACCCCAAGGTAGATTTGCATATTTAAATCACGGTACCAGCTACTTATAAAGTACATTTATTAAACAAAGCAGAAACGTTACTAATGTACCAAATAGAAATAAACATTTACGTTAATTCTTTCAAATGTCGTTTCAAAGGTCCATAAACACTTAAGTTAAGAGTGCATTTGCTCTTCGACTGAAGAAAATCTGTCATTTTCGGAGTCATATTCTGCGACGGTATTACTTATAATGTTGATGCTTGTGATGTTTATGTATGTGTCTTTACTTCACGCGTTGCCATCTTGTGACGTCATTCATTTGTTCGGTTTGTAGCTCCATCTTGTGTTAGCAATTTGCATCAGTGTTAGTGTTCGAAAGAATTTGAAGTTTTGTTTATTGTTCTCCGGCTAGCTATTATCTTATCTTGGGTCGAACATGTGTCTTGATCAGGGTCGTGTAAACGGAAAGGAATCTTTTATCCAAAAAGAACACTGATGAAGAAATTTGTTTTTACACATTTATTGTGGAACACGTTAACTATCAAATTTATACATTGATCTTAACACTCGCCAAACTGAAACTGTTATAACAACTTCTTACTGATAATTCTTTTAATCCACGTACTTCAATCTTTTGTATATTTAACTTTACCATACTTTAGATCTTTCATAATTCTGCTGCGCGTAACTTGTGACGAACTGACAAACTGACGACGACGTGTAATGTATTGAGAATTTTCATGAACTGGCCTGAATACGACGTGTAATGTATGAATGCTTTCGACGAACTGAAGGACTGACTGACTTTACCTCAAACCTAGCCTATTTATACTCCTGCAATCAGATACGCCTAAAGATTATAACTGAACTGCAATTGGCTAATAAAACGCGCCAACATTAGCGTCAATTTTAATATCCAATGAAAATTATGAATACATATGCTTTAGGGAAACATTCCAGAAGGTTCTCAACGGAAAAAACGCGCGAACATTACGTAACTTCCTCGTTTCCAATAATGATAAACAGCTCACCCCCCTCTTTGCATTATTGCGCGCTATTATTGACAGTTTCAGTAAGGCATTAAAAACTTACTTCTAAACAATAATTACAATCAATAAACATCTTAAATCAATGTTAAATAAAAATGCATATTCATATTACAATCATTATTTACATTTAAGCAATTTGTGATACAAATTACTGCATCAATTCTTAAGCTGTTGAGGCCCGCATAATTACAGCAAGCTGAAGGTGTATTCCTAGTCTCTCGGAAAGAAAACTGATTTTACGAATGGATTGGTTACTTCAAAGGAGATATTAAGAGAAGCGTCACAAATTATCGACCGAGAGTACGCCCAAGTGGCCGCTGATAGGTTCAAGTTTTCGTTCTGAAGAGAATGTCAAGTTTCGGCTAACAACAACAGGAGTTGGATGATTCAGCACCAACCAACAAGTTGTGGAAATACGTAAACGCAAGTGTAAGTAAAATGCTGTTCTAGATATTGCTGATGTATCAAATGAATGAAATAATACTTTATTCCTTGTTTACAAAACGGCATAAGTCCTAGGTTGCAAAATGTTAAGGAGAAAATTCTATAACGAGTTTAAACGCGCACAGAAGTTTTTGTCCTGTCATTGTGTAGTAGTGCTTTTTCAAAATTAGTGTGGATATTGTCTTCTTATTTCATCCATAAATGTGGTTAACATCTTTTATTGTCCGGACATATTTTCAGGACTAGATTCTAATAAGAAACAAGTAAAATTTGTTTACTGCAACTTCATCAGCATGGCACTACCATCGCTAACGGAAAACAATGTTCAAACATTATACATCCTATTTAATCATTTGTATAAGAATATGGCCACAAACATTACATAGTGCAGTATTGACTAAGCGTCACTATAATTTGTTCTCGTCTCAAAAGGACATGCCTGAAGTTGACTAAATGTTCATGCAGTCTTTCCGCATAAATTCATTTTTCTAGCTTTGGGTTTTCTTCGTTCTATGTCCTGTTTAGGAAGTTTACTGACATCGGAGATATATTTCAAATGAATGGTATTAAAGTCTCCAAACAGAACTTCTTACACTCGCACAAAAAAGCAACGACAGAAACTTGAATCCATCTACAGTTATACTTATGCTTGTTTTGCCTTTGAGAAACGATTCTGTTAACGTCAAGAGCCTCTATTGCGGTCAAGGGTGGTAAAAATGTGAACTTTGTACTGATACTCCTTTGCGCGAAACTTATTAAGTTCTAAGTGCTGAAGGCGTCATTTTGTTTCTTCTCATTTTTGTGCGAGCGTACCAAATCCCTTCAGTATCTTCACTCATAGCACAGAGCAGCGATGTGCTGACGTCAGAAACTGCAAACCAAGAATCTTTACCTGTTTTCTGGTCATATGCAAACTGCACACCAAAATTTTCTACCTGTTACCTACATTTCCTTCACCCACTGCCAGCGCAATAAGCATACCTTCCGCACTATCGGGGTGCACAGGCGGAACCCCAATACCTTTCCTCACTTCTCCTGTCAATTCCTCTCCTTAACTTCACTCTACCTATTCCCGTCACTAAAAAAAAGTGGAACGGCAACTGCACATTATTTTCTGCCTCGATTATAGTCATACGGAAATTGTAAACATATCGTCCGGTAGCCCAGATGGAGCGCAGGTTTACTCGCAAAGCCTTCGGCCAGTACTGGGCTTTAGTATTACGACGTAATAACCAGTTTTATTTATGAACGAAATTAAGGACAGTAAAAGTAAGCGCGGCAATTTTGTTTTGATGTATAAGAACTGCAAATTCTATAAAGGCAGGGAATTTAAAACTAATCAAGTACTATGGCTAATTTTTTAAAAACCTTTAACTAATTTTTACCAACACTTTTATGTTCAACAGCATTAATGATGATTTGCTTTGCCGACAAAGTAAATGATAGTGCTCAGCAATCCCTGATACCCATAATATAAATAATTAGAATAAACAATTCAAATTTTATGTCTTATGCCCCTAATTATTATAATAATCTCTTTTATTGTTATAATATTAACTAATTCTTATCATAAGGTTGCAGAATCACAATACACCATTTGTAAGTAGATCTAATTAAATTTTGGGTTAAGCAATGTAAATCCCACATTTTTATACGTGGGTAGTTTCCGAGTAGGATTAACGCTTCTGATTGAGTATGCAGTATCCGGCTAGGATTAGTGGGACCCTCAAAAATACTGTGCGGTTTGTGCGTCAAAATGTGCAGTTTCCGCATACCCGCGATGAGCAGATGCTGGGGAAGTGGCAGCGAACGATTAGGCGGGTAGCGGGCACATTGCATTGATATAGGTGTGTGACGTCACAATCCACTTGCTGTAGCGTAGTGTATGATTGTAGGTTGCATTAGTTACCCTATACAAATGTAATTCATGTACATCGGATATAAGTTATCTTTTTCCATGTTTTTCCTTGCGTTTTGATTATATTATCTGGTGTATGATTGTAGGTTGCATTAGTTACCCTATACAAATGTAATTCATGTACATCGGATATAAGTTATCTTTTTCCATGTTTTTCCTTGCGTTTTGATTATATTATCTGGTTTAAAACACAAGTTGTGTATACGGCTGCCCCTTATTAGGGTAAGTTTTAAATTAAAAAGTAAGTAATATGTTTTCTTTCATAAGATTAAACGGATAGTCTTATTTCACACAACAATTATTTATGGTAGTGTTAGAACCGTATAAAGAGAAACCACATTTAAAAGGGTAACCTTATTGCCAGTCCGAGGGTCATCGCTACCTTATTGGCAGTGGCCGCCCGTGGGCTGCTCTGCGAGCCAAGCCTGCACATGCCTGGCATAGAGCCTTCTCAGCATCAATATATGTAGTGCTTTCTGTACCTTTACTGATCCTTTTTCGCATTGTTTCAGCAGAAATTTCATAGTTTTTGTACGAAGGAACTTGTGAGTTAATAAAATCGAAATTTATACTGTTTGTATGAATAAATCTTAAACCAGCTAAGGCCTGCTGGATTCAGTAACGCGTGTTATATGAATTTAACAAATTATTGAACAGTTCAGGTTTGATTCCAGTTTTAATTTTATTTCTGAAGTGTGTGTCAACTCTCGAAGTTTTCTTTGTAGAAGTAAATGCGAACTACAAATGTGTCTCTACACTTCCCAAAGTACTGAATATGTTAGGTTAAAGCATCATTTGTCACGTGGTACACCCAACAAATAAAACGGCTTTTATTATTTTTGTGGTGCTAGGCATGTGAGATTATTAATCCTGAAGCAGCATTAAATCGAAATAAAAACTTACTTAAAAAGTAATAAGTTAATACTGCGTTCTATGAAAACAGAAAACCGTTAATGTTGTTGAATTATGTTCTTGCATTCCAAGTAGAAACTTCTGCGCCATGAAGCGGTGGGTTAGAGCCTGGAGTTCGGTCCGGCTAAGGGATGTGACGGGGTTCGATCCCATTCATGGGGTGCGGATTTTAACTCCCGGGTACAGGACCGTTGCCCGTTCAGCATCGTGAGGAAAGTGAGGAACTGCGATAGGCAGCGATTCTGGTCTCGTGAGCTAACGTTCAGGCTGGGGGATGCGTTATGCTGGCACATCACCTCCTCGTATCGGTTGTAGTATCGCCCACCTCTGCTGTGCGTAAGTGGGCGTGAGGCCGGGGGTCGGATAGACAGGCCCAGGCTGTAGCATCACAGGACTTTTTTTATTCTAATTAGAAAAAGACATTTAGAACAGCTTTGCTAAATAAAATCGTGAAGTAAGTTTAATTGTTTTTCTCAGATGACTGAAAATGAGGGAAAAGTGTAATGTGAATAACACGGTCGTCACATGTATAACATATGGTGATTAATTATGCATTTAAAACCACATAAAATATCTATCAGATATACACACAATGGTGACTTTATGAAAAGAAAACTGATATTATCGTCTTTTTTATTCTCAGTAATATTCTGATATGAAAACACAAAGATATGCTAAAAGTTGCCAATAAATAGGGTTCAAGCATCATTTAGATTTCCTTGAAGTATTAGTTCGAGAAAGAATTTTATTAGACATTTTTGTTACGTATGTCGTAAACAATTATTTCATATAAATGCTTTATACAGATTGGTATATTAGAACCAATTAGAACATCTTGAATCTGCGAGTTAGTCAAAGAAAAACAAATAAAACTATTGAGGGGTATGTAACTAAATTCAACTGTCTGAGCAATTTTGTTTTAAGTATACATAATATAAAGCAAGACCATAAGAAAGCTCTAAATTAAAACGCGAAAGAAATTCCAAACTGATGAATTTAAACAAGTTTTGGTTGAAATGAATGAAAAGCCAGCTTTCTAGGCTTAAAAATTGGTTATCATGTCACATATTAGCAGTAATTATATGAGGTAAAAATACTCAACACTTTGCGAAAAAGAATAAATTAAAACTGAGTAAAGCCAAAGAATGTATTTAAAATTATTTGGAGATTTTACTGCGTTACAGATGATTGAAGAAAATACCGCAAATGGAAGTTGGAAAATAGTTACACATGGCATAACTAAAATGCATAGATGAAAAATTAGCAAGTACTCTGACTGTTTTATTGTTAGCCAAAATTTTGAAAAATTGAATGAGATTTGAAAAATGTAATGCCATACCATTTAACTTCCATGTAATATGATCAGTGTGTCATTGGATTCTTCAAAACTAATTCAGCTATAAAAGCTAATAAATATTGTTCATTATTATTTGACACTACATTTGTTTATCAGTCGACTAGTTTTTCGTATAACAAGATGAGAGTTATTCAGTAATTACTGAGCATAACACAAAAGCGCTGGTAAGGAATATTTTAAATAATCAGAGAACTAACCTCTGAAACAAGTTAATGCCTAACACATGAAAGGTTGATAGAGAAACTCGTATGGTTAATATTTCAACGGAAAATATTGTTTCACAATTGTAACAATGAAAGATTGCCTCAGTTTGTATTGCGGCAGGTATTGCTACATGGCTATAAATGCACATCGAGCAAATACCAGCACGGAATGCATTGGCATTTATCATGCCCCGAAAATACAGAAGATATACAGAAGCATTAACTCCCAATAGTACTGCCCTCGGTGTTTGCATAATCGTGTGAATTGAAAAATTGTGAAAGCAAATTAAAAAGCTGCTGGCAACAGAATTAATAGTTGTAATGTGCTGATTCAAGTTTAGTGCATTCCCAGCAAGAACAACTCGAATAGGTTTCGATTACCTGTTTGTTATGACAGTTACATTTGTTATAAAATACAAAAAAATGAAAGCTATAGAACAGACATATCATTTTTCATATACGTAATATTGTTACAAAAACATGCAATTATCCAGTCTCTTAAGATTTGATTTTAAACAAAAATTATAGACAAGAACAAACTAGCTAGCTTCACTGATTCTCCATTTCTATGACATCCAAATTTAGGAAGGCGCCCACTGCTGCGCTACGATTTAATTAACTCCCTTGTACACAAATCAATCAATCAATGACGTGAAGATTTAAATAATGCTTCTTTGAACATCCCTTAGAACACGCTTTGTGTGGGAAAAAATTAAATTGAGTTTTATTTAAGGACGCTCTTTAACTGCTGTGGTCCTTAGCGTCCCATTCTATATCGGATTTGAAATACCGGTAATTTTGCCCAGAGGCCTCTTTATCAAGCTTGAGGCTCTTTTAAGTATCGTAAATCTACGACACGTCACCACCGGCTTTACTTCCCTTCCGAAGGAAGCCATGCTAAGGATTGTTATGTCGAAAAAAGTCCATCGAACTCCGCCGGATTTGAACCCACAACCTCGAAAACTAGAGGCTTACATGGGGACTACTACACCAAGGAGGACGACGTTTTGTGTGGGAGTTAAGTATTTCGGAAACATTACAGTTTTACCATCAGGGGATCGATTATAGGTAACTTTTACAGAAAAAGAAAAATTTCTAACAAACATATTAACGATTATGAGCATTATTATTATAAAGGAAGAAGGGTGGATTGGCGAGCGCGCGTGTTTACGACAATCTTGTCAACCACTCTTCTGAGATTTATAATGATCAATCAAAAAATAATGCTTGGCATCATTGAAAAGCACTGTTTTCTCAATGTATATAGATCGTAAATAAGCTTTTAATTTCTACTTCTAAGTAGCTAAAATACTAAAACTGATTTAAAAGCCCTAGGTACCATAATAGCAATATATTGGAGTCATAATGGAATATATATCTCAAGATGGGTGCGATTTTCTTTGAAAATACGATGGATTAAAGGCAGAGAATGCCCGTGAAGATGGAACACACCCCGAATGTATTTTATTCCAAACATGCACATATAATTTTGGTTTTGGTTTGTTTCTGGATGCCAAAATATTTATAAACTTTATGTAAACACGTTTTCCCAGTATTTTTTCTGTATGTTGTGATGAACTTGATTAGCAACTTATATTAAATATATCAAGAGGAAAAAACAATTTGCGCTGTGCAATATTAGAAACATTGTTTTTAATTAACAATGGAGAAGAATGCTTTTCTTGATGGTTAAGACTACACGTCATATTCCGAAGTTTTAGATTGGTAGCATAGGAGGTAGGGAATCTCATATCCGCTGTTTCGCCCATTTCATTGAATATTGTTGATGCCAAAATTATGTATTTTTAACGTAAAACTGTGGAAATTGAGTTATTAAATAACTGTTGAATCAAAAAGAAGGTGTTTAATTTTAAAATGCCATATACTGTGCTTATTTAGAAATTACTGCAACGTTTGTATAATTTTTGTTACCACTAAAAGATACTTAGGGGCCATTTACAGACTTGGAAGTGAGTAAGGGAGGTTAGGATCAAAAATACAAAATCCGCAAGTATATAATTCTCACTTCAGTGAATTTTGGGATTTTTGTCCATCATTGTAGGGATTTTGAAATTATAGTTCTAAGGGTAAATGCGAAGATTCAGCATAAACAAGTTTTAGATCACTGCACAAGATCAAGGAATTTGGGGGGGGGGCAAATTAAAATTATAAGCCATTCACGCAACGCCGGTAAATCTCAAATGCAATTTGCCGTCAAAAGTAATACTGGATTATTTATTTATAAACATTCTATTTATAAACATTCTATTTATAAAATTATAGTTTATTTATAAATCGATCTTAAGATATTAAATAATGGTAGACGATAGGATCGCTATTTGATGTTAGAGCAATTTTTCACAGCCTTCCGTATTCAAGAAAACGCAAAACTCCTCCCAAGTTGCATGCAGTTATTTCGAAAGCAAATTTGAAATTTAAAAAAAAAATCGTACAGAGTTAGCCGACATAATCCTGCATTTAATTTTTGTTGCATTTTCCTGAGTAAAGGGTATTAATATTTTATTGTTTATGTGCTTGATACATACATTACAATGTAGTACATCGTTAATAGCAAACTTGTTTTACACCAAACTGTTCATTCAGGTGTTTCTGTTCTCTTTGAAAGCGGAACCCATTCTTTTGGGATCTTCTTTCCCTGTCTCTACATATACAGACATTATTATTGTACTCCACTGGTTCAGCAACTGTAATTGAAATTGTTGATCTTAGGTGAAGAGTTGATGCTTTTAATTAACTTAGAAAAAGCTATAGATGATGTTACATTGCGTAACGATTAATATCGGATGGTGTGTACCACTTTGCTTATTTATTTTTCAAAAGCTCTAGTCATTTCCTGTAAGGCCTAAACTTTTACGAATTTTCTTAAGATTGGTGAAACAAAGACCCAAAGGTTATTACCCAAAAGAATTATTAGGTTGTGGGAGAAGAAGACCGCCTTTGATATCCAATATCTGCAGCATGTATATGACCCGAATTTAGTCAACAGAGGATAGATGAAAAACAGTTTCTAGCATTATGGACATAAAATTACTGTTAAACGTATTAAATAGTAATGCGTTATACAGATTAGGTGCATTAACTTGATACCAATTGGAGATGAGAAAGGGTAAACTAAGCTGAACAGTTGCGGACATCAGTTGGAGATGATATTACGGTGAAATGCTCAGAGTGCACTGGAATTAGATGGCATACGTTTGATCTTAGCTGGCAGGACAAAATCTCATTTAGGCTAGTTTCCTTTGAGTACGAACACCCATTCCTCTCCATAATATTAATATCTCATCTCCAACCTAATGTCATATGATCTTATTGCTATTCAGCAATTACACGACCACCATAGATAGCCTTAAGGCGCGAGTTGCGAGCAGAGGTCACCGATACTATCCCTGAGTGGACTATCCTTGTTGACTCAGGATTTCAGAGATCTTTTCTTACTTTCTCTACCAACTATACTGGCGTGCATAAAATGTGGCCTATAATGGAACGGAGTAGTTTATGTTGGCAGTGACAAAATCTAGCCACACCTTCTACCAGCGTCACTACCTCTGTTTTTCGAGTATAATTCTAGCCGCTGGATTGGCAGGGTACTTTACCTCCCCCAAGGTATGGCCGATCTGCCGAAGAGTAATATTACAACATAAACCTTATATTTTATGCTGCACTAACGTTTTATTATTGGCGTTTAGTAGCAGCAATGACTTAACCTTCGTCTCCACGTTGCTGATGAAAGCTCTTTTATAAGTAAATGTCGTAACTGTCGTTCACTTCAATATCATATGTAAATAATTCTTCACCACGTCCCCTAGAATGTCGAATTATTTGTAATTGGTTTAGCCTTTCCTTCTGTATTAATCGTAGTGAAACGTTTTCATAGAGGTGGTATCCTAACCATTCTTTCATTTCACACATCGTTCATTGGTTCGTTTGTATGTCCCTGTATTGTTTTCCAGGCCAACCACATAGAGAACTGATATTGCTTGGCAGGGGTTAAAAGTTGGTTACCTGAAGGTAGAAACCTTACGGAGGGAAAAGCACTATGGCGATCTAGGGGAATGAGTCACTTTTTATGCACGACAGTGTATATAGTAGGTTCAGAAAATATTGCATTCCATCCAAAAATTTGCTACCGAGACTTCACCGTAAATAAACATTTTGAGGCATACTTTGTTAAATTGCATACTTTACACACTTTTTCTGAATAATATTAATACGCTATTGTATTTAGTTTAACTGAGTGAAAACAATTGATACACAATGCGTAAGTCGCATCTATTTCTCTGCGGTACAAGTACTCACTGCTGATACTAGGTGTATCTTATCACCTCTTTTCTTAACAAAGACATTTATATTAGCTGAAGGTGGTAAGCGGAAACTTCTGTTATTTATCACCGTCATCCAGAACACGGATTTTTCGCTTCTTACTTTTCGAGCCGTTCTGTTGTCAGCTGGTACATTCAGGTGTAAATATTAAAACTATCAAATGAATTAAAATATTATATGCTTGGGATGAAACTATTTGCCTTGGCAATTATGTGTATAAGGAAGAAGCAGGAACCGATTTATAGACTACTCACAAAAATTCAGGATATAGTTTCATTTTCATAATTTAGATCTCAAATATTTAATATTTTAATAAAATCTGTAATAATATTTGAATAAATGAAAGCGAAATGTGCTTCTTTGAAATGGGAAAAACGTTCGTGAAAACCTTGGTATTCCAGTCTGGAAAGATGCTGGACTTAAGTAGCAATCATTACTGTAACCTATCGTTTCCCAAAGTGTTTAGATTCTGCGTTTCTTTTGTGTGGGCTGGGTGGGGGGCTTATTTTGACATCGGGTCCAAATGATGGGTATTTAACTTTCTAGGTTATTTTGGAGCACTGTAGCAAAATGTAAAGATATATAAAATCGGTTACAAAAGTGCTGTACCTATACTAGAAAGGGCTATGTTTCTTGAGTGGAGCTTGTCCCAGAGTAAATTTTTCCTCTATCTATATAAATAAATGAGTAGTAAAGTGGGTGGCAAAGACGTGTACCTAAGGAATATATACTGCTTATCATGTTACATAAGAAAAAACCTCGGGGCAAGTGATTCAACTCATATACTCGACTAACGTCCAGAGCTGCCCACATAAGTTGTAGGCTCCTTGGCAAATCACTATGCCCTCTTCCTCAATTATTGCGAATTTTCAAGCCTGCTCCCATATAATTGGCATAACAATGGGAAAGTAATAACAAGAAATAGATTTTAAGGCAAAAATATATTTAGCTCCATTAGGTCGTACAGGAAAATAGTTGCAGGTATTACGAATCATAAAGAATTAAGCCTACTCATTGTACTTTATTCGACCTAAAAATATAAAGAGTATCGTCAACGTGAGGTGAATACGGATTTTCAATGTGTATTATATGTAATCGAACAAAAATATGGAGAGAACAATTAGGCAACAGAAATTGAAAAACTTGATGGGGAAGTATTAATAAGGAAAATTCTGACTGTAAAAAGGAGTTAAAATAGAAAAGCTATAGGTAACTATTTGGGGAGGCCAAAGAGAAGTGGTTAAGAATCACTAGAACGAAGATAGGCTAAAGGCAGACGAATCAGACGAATGATGTAAACAAATAGACAGTTGGTCATCAATCACCGACCCTCGTAGCCGTGGTCGCTGGGGTGCATAGCTCCGGCGCTCCGCCAAGCTGAGGGTCGCGGGTTCGAGTCCCGCATGGGCATGGGTGTTTATATGTGTTGTGTAATGCGGTAACGAAAAAGCAATAAAAACACAGCATCATAAACTGGGTAAAACAAGGGAATTAAAAAAAATCAATACATGGAAAAACCAGGAGTTGTGTGTATTGAGGCCATAGATTAGCAAAGGCAAGCAATCAACAAATGAATTTATAGCGTAAATAGGCTAATATTTTCAAATATTATTATAGTCTAAAATGTACATAATTTAATTACGTATTTGTAACTATTGAGAAATAAATATTTATTCATTCATTCATTCATTCATTCAATGATGTCTTTTTTTCCCTAGAACTGCCGGAAAGGAGCAATTTTGGAAATAGATGATTTATTCTTGGATTTGCAATACTCACCTAAAGTCTGTGAAACTCTGAGACTACAATGTGTATACGAGTCAATAATGAGACACGGCCAACTATGGTTGTCCACCTTCAATTGTCGTCCTCCGTGGTGTAGTGGTTGCCGTGGTAGCCTCTAGTTCCCGGCGGAGGGCGATGCATTAGCATGGCTTCCTTCGGAAGGGAAGTAAAGCGGGTGGTCCCGTGTCGTAGATTTATTACACGTAAAAGAACCTCAAGCCTGATAAAGAGGCCTCTGAGCAAAATTACAGGTCTTTCACGCCCAATATAGAATGGGACGCTAAGGACCACAGCAGTTAAACAGCCTCCATAAATAAAACTTAATTTAATTTCCACCTTCAATTAACACACTTTTAATCAACGTGTCAATGCTACAACTACAGTGCTCAATATTATATGCAGTACAACTTCTGTAGGTAGTTTGTGTGTTTGGTTAATGTGGAATTTAGTGAAAATTAAATGTATACGGTGATTGATTTAAGGAGATTATTTCGTAATTGGTGTTTATATTGTTTGCAACAATTGTTTTAAATTTCTGTGTTCTCAAATGCAAGAGGAAATTACAAAAACATCTGCAAAGAGAAAATTCCATGTGTTCAAGTTCCCAAAGGATAAACTTTGAAGGGACAGTGGTTAAAAACCATTATAAGGGGAAAACGTTCGCCGACCAGAAACTCAGAGGCACGTCTACTAATATTTGCTTTAATATTCACAACCCAGATGTCTGTAGGTATAAACATAATCCAATTACTGTCCAATTGCTCGTGTTTGAAGGGCACTGTTTACGTAGCTTTTTGATGTTATCATAATTTGCATGTTATTGATGTGCATATGTGCAATGGATCCATTTTCTGTTTGGTGTGATAGGTAACCTATTAAATACGTTTTAAATACCTACTTAGGTATACAAGTGTCTCTTTGCATTTGATAAGCATTCATAACCTAATCTAACCAAACAAGGATTATCTTTCAAAACCTTGTAAATTACTATTCCTGGGCCCCAATTCATTTTTCAGCGCGTATCTTAAATCTAAAATACAAACTCAATGGTATTTTTCCAAATTTCAGAAAATCCCTTTATAAAGATATAGTTATATTTTAAGATTAGTAGTAATTTTCAGTAGTGATTATGAGCATTGTTTAAAATCTGGGCCTATCATCAATCTTGCGTGTATATTATTGGTGAAAAAGAAACAAATAAAGCAAACTTAATAGAATGACCTAATAATAGGCACAACTTAGCAATAAAAGTTCGAAATTCCATTATGAGAAAAAAAAACATGTATTTGGCGAAGAATCCGGGACACTTTAAGCGCGAAAGTGGGATACTGGTGCCTTTTGAAACTAGTTGTGGTTATTATGGAACACTTGTCATCATTTTTATGTTTACTTTTATCTGTTAAACATTACTATTCAGTTCTTTGGTGTATTTTCTTTTTTATTAGGCACCTTTTATAAATAATGAATTTAATCTTTTAACTGAGCAAAGTACATTTAAAAATCCAATTTACCAAGAACAATATTATTCTAAAATTTGCATTTGTTTTGAAGGAAATATTTATAGGACGAGTGGTTTTAGTTGTTTATTTACCCTTTATCCACTATCAATTGATTTTCATTGAAGCTCTTCTGCATTTCGAGTGCGAGCTATAGTTAATAATGTTGTTGCAAAGTTTCTTGCATTTACCTGCAGTATACCAAATTATCTTTGCCACCTCTACAGTTATTTTCGGATTAAAACACATTATGTGATCAATACATGCGTTTAGTTTTTGTTTCGTATTTTTAGATATACACGTAGTTTTATTTTGCATCTTTGAAGATCTCGCCTTCGATTCTGAAGCGAAATAATAGCAATTTCCATCAGAATAACTGGCGCAAACTAATTCCCTTTACAACGTGACATGATGAGAATGAGTGTGATATAATTTAACAATAACAATTATTTAATAAATAATAATAATATCACCATCACCCTAAAATTCACTTGTTACATGTTACTCTTCGGAAGTGAATCTAAATTAATGTGCAATGGGTGAACAAATTAGAATCTTTCTGTTTAAATATTCCTGGAACTTTATTAGACGGTTTTTAACAGAGCTGGAAGGAATAATGTTGCTTTATATCAGCATGGATCTTAAATGCAAATTGACACGTTAATTTTGCATGTTAATATTTCAGTTGTAATACTGCGAGCACTAACTTATCTTATTAATACATATGCTCCAGGCAGAAAGATTAAGAGTGAATGTGTGATGTATTATGTTTATAATTCAGTCCGTAATAATTGTTCAAATTTTCTGCGGTTAGGCTTGTGAATTACATCTTCCTTCACATTAGATAATGTGATAATATTCTCGCTAAATATAACTTAACAACTTTTAAGTACTAAGCTATCTCTACTGATCACTGCAACCAATGCCCTACTTGGGCAACTATCTTGTTTTAATGCTCAGGCTTTCTCCCAAGGTGGTGTTGATTCAGTTCACTGTCAATAAATTGACAACTCCTTATTTGTTATAGATGTTTCTGCCTCTTGTATTTGCGCAGCCGACTACCTGCTTGTCCTTACCACTCTCTACGAGTATAAGTATTCATTACTTTGGCTTTCTTCCTTTAAATAGTTGAAGGTAAGGGTACTTTATCAGTAATCAATTATGTTGTGACGTGTTCACTTTTATCTGACAACCTCAAAATGAACAGAGAACAACAAAATGCGGTTGTGACATGTAACGGTTAGATGATATCGTGGAATTGACGGTCATATTTATTTATCTGATAAAGCCACCTCAACCATGAAATATAATTGGAAATTCCACAGGACAAAATAACAAATTGTCTCTCCCTTTCATACACCCTCTCCACAGAAATGAGATACTGTATTCTCAATTGGATGCGCTTGTGTTTGATCTCTTGTGATGTGTTCTCCCTTTAAATTGGCTTGATTTCAGAGTATCCTGTTCTAAACACTAAATTCTTTCAATTGGTGTGCTTACGTTTAAAAATAAATCTTAATTTATTTTTATAATTTAAATTTATTATTTTTTACTGAAACCCTATTTTCTATTTCCTTTATCTTTTGAGCCATGTAAAGTCTTTTGAGTTCAGCGAGTTAATGAACTTTGATATGTTAAATTCGCAAAACTTAGCACTATCCCTTCATAAACAGTTATTCATTTATTCGCATATCTCAAATGAGCCATACGGATTTGGCCACATGCACGATACAGAAAACAAAACATAACAATCCACGTAGTCAGTTTTTTTTACTAATGAACCAATACAGAAAATGTAAAATGCCATATTTCCAAAGATGCTTCATGAACACAGAATGGCAATTTATACTTATGAAAAATACTTCCATATATAAAGTTTAGTTTGTGCTGCAGAAACATTCACGGGAATCTTTTATTAGCTCCTTAAAATATGGTGGAGCACTGAAGGCAATCATCTTGAAAACGTGCACATACAATTTTTTATTAGAATTATAATTAGGTTATTTCAGGTTCTTGATTTTGTAAGATCAATCATTTTATGAATATTGGTTTTTAGAAGAATTAAACAAAGAGGTGTTGATGATGTAATAGTGTAGTGTTTATAGAAATTTTCATTTTTGAGTTATACGTTTCCGCTACCCTCTAACAACACGAAGTCTTTTGCAAAAATTGCCTTTTTCTTGGGGGGAGGGAGGTCGCTAAGGCAACCTCAAAATGTACATCTCCAGTGAATATTTGCATCAATACTTCCTCTACCTACAACAAGTAAGAAGTAGAGAAAGTAAACCTATGGAGAATGGAGAAATGAATTAGTTGGTGCAATAAAAGCTACGTCTTCGGCTTTAACCTGCGTCCCTGTGATATGGCATATTGTTCAGTCTTTACTCTTTTTTTCAACTGCCGTCCCTCGCAGGATTTCTCCAAGTAGCGTGTTTAACTTCAACACAAGAAACAAATTTAGTCCGTTTTGGTAACGTTTAGATCTTGGTATAGGTTCGAGTTGCCGGAGCCCGTGGCCGTGGTAGCTAAGGACTTACCTCGGGCATGGTTGGTTGTACCCATGTTAAAATATGTGTGTATAAAAGTAAAAACAGAAAAAACAAACAGAATGGCAAAACAGAAGGAAACTTCTTGAACAAAGCTGCCTGTCCGAGGCCTTTAATCTGTTTTTCTTTCTTTTCTCGGGCCTAACTCTTAATTAGTATTGCTTCATTGTTAAGGAGCATGCGACCGGTATAAACGCTTTCGGATTCTGAGGCCGAGATCCACCTCTTCATCTTCCCAGATATTCCGTCCGCAACTGTGGCCCGCACCTGCAGTGATGAGGTCGACGTGGCATTCTCGCTATCTCAGCAGCTACTGATTCGTTCAATTGGCCGCCCCACATCCATCTTCGTGGATGACCATAATCTGAGAGCCCACTATGTACTGCTGATAGTAACCATGCACTAATGTAAACTGAGCATCGGCGGAATAGTGCTACACGTCATAACCCCGGTACTGGTTCCTTTAATCGGACAGGCACGGTGAGTTACAATGTCATGAACTCTGGGATTTATCCAAGCAGTTTGAGCAATCCGAAATGGTAAGGTGCAGTCCCGTCAGTAAATCGTGTAAGGTGTAGCCCGTGTAAAATACTGTGACGCAGCTGCCGAACTAGACAGGTGGAGGCGACCGACTAGCCGGTAGGAGTGACAAGGGAAGGGGGAGCGCTCTCATTCAACGTAAGCACCAGAAACGCTATCAAGATAACCAGGTTCTTCTGGAATCTCGCGAATATTCCAGAAACTCCGCATTTGTATATAAACGAGCTGCAAGTTAGATCAGTGAGCGTTTATCATGCGCCATAAAGAGCGTTCAATGAGTGAGTTTGTAACAACAGTTGACATACAGTGAGTGCTGCTTCTGCGAGAGATTAGAGATGTCTTGCGTTCCAGACTCCAGCGAGTGAACAGGGAGGAAGTATAGGCTGCTTCGCGTGCATTCATCGTGCCGCTGTAGGCAAGAAAAAGTGGGGCGATAGCGAAAACTGAACTATAACATTATTGAAATAACAGTAAAAACTCGACAAAGTCACAATGGGGTCAGGAGTCGCATATAAACGCCATGATGTAATTAATATTTAGGTATGTAATATTTTATTGTTCCTTTATTAACGCATCTGACCTTAAATAGATTTGCTATGCGACACAGAATACTCACTTCCTCTACCAAATCCCTGTTATTATAGAAGGCAGGAGAGTTAACGCCAATAATTGATAATTTTTAAATAACATTCTATTAAAAAGTAGGTTATTTACTCAATGGAAATTTGTGGCATAGCCAGCGAACCACGCATTTGCCACTGTATGCATCTAACATTATGCTATGATTTTATTTTATTATTTGTGATTTTAGAAACAAAATCTAGACGTTTCAAGTTTCTGTTACGGTAAGTGCGGAATACTAAAAATAGGTATTCAGTAAATAGGTATTCAAGTCTGGTTTTTAAAGAAATAGTAAGGCATCATCTTTTACTGATCCGAATAAGGTTTCATAAAGCGTTAAATTTTACATTCATTTCGTCAGAAATAGCTCTCAGTCAATTCCTCCTTACTTCTAGGTCACATAGAAGCACTCTTATGCATTCCTTCTTTGTGAGTCTATAAAGGAATGCAAATATTAAATAGCCGAGAAGCCCAGGACACTTCGTAGAGATCGCAGGGTATTTTAACGCTTTTTCGCAATTGAAAGAAAGCCAATTTTCTCTAGACTTACACTATCTAGGACAATACTCTTTTATGCGCTATTAAAGATGTTTTTTTAGTATACCGGTATCAAAATTTTTTAGCCAGCTTTAAACCATTTAAATTATAAAAATATTAAATATTTTAAATAATTTCTATAAAAATGTTGCTTTCATTTATAGGTACACTTTTCTCTGAAAGTAATTATCAGAAGTTCGCCAATTCTTTTATTATGAGTTTTTATAAGCAGCTTAACTATTGCTCATTTGAGAGATTAATTTAATTTTTAAAAAATAGTTAAAAGAAAACAAATTTCGGTGTAATTTCTTATATTTATATTTTCTCGTGGAAACCATGCAATTTAGGATCAAAATCTTTCACCTACCAAATGCAGCTAATATTCTGCACAACCACCAAAAATTTAAAACTACTAAGTTAAATAGGTTTTGGCAAAAGAGTACCTGAAGTTTAAAAAATAAAACTTACGGGAAATGAAAAAAACAAGGTAAGGAGATTGTTACTTAACAATATACTATAACATCTCGGTGGCATGAGATCGCTTTAAAGCACCAAATAACAAAATATAGATATGTTCCTTATGCTATTTATAATCCATTACAAGAAAAAACAAAAAATGAACATTTGAACCCAAATCTCTACTAAGTGTCCTTAATACGATCGCAGCAAGGTATGCGTAGGTTTCTAGATTAGTGTTCGGTGGTAAATTGTGGAAATTCGTGAGGGAATTACGTCTCTACTGGACATGGGTAGTTGTTAATTTTAATATCTGAAATCCAAAAGTTGTGGAGTAACACTTCTTCGAAAATGAACGCCCAGAAAAATGCTGGTAGATATTTTTCTTATGGCTTCTAAAATTTTTTATCTGATGTTTTACGGCACATCTTTCAGATTTTTCTGCCTCACAAAGCAAGGATTAGGAAGTGAAGTGCAAAGACGTGCGCGGCATGATATGCACAAGCAGTCTTATTACAGGTGCCTCTTTAGAAGCGGCCGTAGGAAACATCTTTTATTCATGCCCTTGCGCTCTCCACTGAACAAAGCTCCTTGATAGAGTCAATTTCAGGAAGTTATCAAAACTGATGTGATTATAAAGAAGAGCTATTTATAATCCTCCTTATATTCAAGCGGAACGCCTCAAAACTCATCACAAAATTGTGCAAAACTTTAAAGACGTTACGCATGTACTGCGGCTGATATTAGTTTCAGCCGTTGGTCTTTTTATTGGTATTCTATATTTCTTGCCATACTTGATCCTGTTCCTCATTTCTTCCGTGTGTTATTTTTAATTTGAGTCATGTTTTCTACCGTAACATAAATAAACATGTTGCATTTACATGACTTTCCTTGCACAGTATCATTTATTTTTATATCTTTATGGGCTCAAATCATTGAAGTTATTACACAAATATTTAGTGCATGGGTCATTCACTGTACATGAATATTTAAGATACAAGTAGGGTGACAAAATAAACAACAGAAAAAGAAAACAAAACATAAAAGGAACAAGAAAAAGTAAAATAGAGATAAATTACCTTTGTCTAACTGAACAAGTTTGATCTAGCTTCGCGCACTTTAGCGAAAAAATTGCCCATGTTTTGCCAGTTCCTCTGGTCAGCCAGTAGCTCCCAACATGCCAATCTCTTTCTTGAGGGACTTTTTTCTTTGAGTTTAATCGTTCGTTGGTTCTCCCACTGTGCACATTCCGCCAAAATATGTACCCAATCCTCATCCAAATCGCAGAATGGGCATATTCTCCTGCCAGAATCGTCAGTCATTTTCTGTGCCCTACAGCCCCCCAGTCTAAACCATACCATTCCTTATCTTTCCTTTCTTCCTAAATTAAGTATATATGCCTCTTTACCCCGGTGCAATTTTATCTCATTTGCTAGACTTAGAGAAGGTTTAATTTTACAATCCGATTCTATTTCCTGTTGGTTGATGTCTCTTAGTCTTCTTTTGACACCTTTCCATATGTTTTTGTTATTTGTTTCATCTCTTTGCCATACTGACCCCATTCCTATTCTCCTCAAACTCCTTTCCAAATCAGCTGCCCAAAACTTAGGAGACAGGTTTTCTCGCTGGTATGTATAACATTTGAATCGTAGTGTGGAGTTATCCCCATGCATCAGCCTCAGGCAGTACTTCACTGCTCTTATTTTACAGTGTATTGTGTCTTCCTAACATCTCACCTCCCTCAATACCCCCGAATTCGATGTACCTTCTACAAACTACTCTGTGACTGTAGTTACAAGGGGGATAGAGGAAACTGAAGTATATTTGCGGGTCGCTATATGCTTGTCTTGATAGTACATACTCATTTCATTGCCACCGCGAGAAACAACAGCACTTTAAAAAGATGACAAAATTAAAACTTTTTTAAAAAGATAAGTTTATCTCAGAAATGACTAATTATTCAAAAGTTCTTTAATATACATGACGTGTTTTAAAGACATCTAATTTTTGTGTAGTAACTTTTTGTCTACATCTTATGGTTTACCAGTTAGGTATACAAAATATGCGAAATTCTTTCCGAATGAAGAGAACCTCAAGGCTATATACAGAAAATTTAAGTTGTACGTTTTATCTGTTATGCAAATATCCTAAATATTTATGATATTTTAATCAAAAACATTAGAACCATTTTAGAGAGAATAAAAATTTCAAAACACACGTTTGCCATGTTAAAGAATAGTTTAGAGCGGAAACTTTTCTTGAAAATCTTCGTGTCGCATCTTTAAAAGATGCTAAATTTGGTATTTAACGAAAATTTGGTTTCTCAGTTATGCTATTCATACACACACGCGCGCACACACACACACACACACACACACACACACAGAGACACTCACACACACCTTCATGCTAAATTTGGTATTTATCGAAAATTTAGTTTCTCAGTTATGCTGTTCACACACGCGCGCGCGCGCGCACACACACACACACACACACACACACAGACACTCACACACACCTACATGCTAAATTTGGTATTTATCGAAAATTTAGTTTCTCAGTTATGCTATTCATACACACGCGCGCGCGCGCACACACACACACACACACACACACACACACAGACACTCACACACACCTACATGCTAAATTTGGTATTTATCGAAAATTTAGTTTCTCAGTTATGCTGTTCACACACACACACACACACACCTACATGCTAAATTTGGTATTTATCGAAAATTTAGTTTCTCAGTTATGCTGTTCACACACACACACACACACACACACACACACACACACACACCTACACCTACCTATTTCTAAAAAAAATGTTTTTTTTGGATTCATGCGGTTCAAAACATATATTGTCATTGAAAACTTGATATCAAACTTTTGGGTGGAATGCAGATTTCCTCCAACTACTAGAGAAAGTAAAACGCCACTTAAAGAAATGTATAAATAAGTGAAACAAAATCTGACTGCGAGAATCTTAAAAACATTCAGTATAAATTGCGCTTTATGTTCATAATTTAAAATTTAGAGCCTTTAAAGGCCTTAGTTCCCACATTTTGCTATTTCACCTAAAATTATGTAATTTTACAACTAAGCAGAGAAGGCTAAGGGATGTTAATGGAAAAGAAGTTATGAATTTTGCCTACAAATCCAGACCCCTTCTATACAGTCTTCTTCTAACTCTATGAAGACTATCAGCATTACATAATCCCCATCTACTCACCCATTTGCAGCATAGGAAGCTTTCACTCTTTCGAGGTTGTCAGTTCCGTCTTATCAACAATTACTATTGTGTTTAAGGAAAATTGTTCTAATCTTCAGTTGGATTTTTAATCCAACTGGAACTCTCTAAAGAGTTAATTTAAATATAAATTGACATAAATTGACCCTTGATATTCGTATCTTATATATGTTCTTTGTTATAACTTCTACAATATTATTGGCACAGATTACTAGATTTCTCAAAGTCTATTAATCGAATAAAAGTGGAATGTTAAATTCTGTATGTTTTTCTATCACATATAATATTGTAAAAATGCTCTCTATACATAATATATGTCAACCAATTCCACGCTGTAAGCAACTTTGTTTTATTATACCTAACGAATGTATCACATTAGTATTAGCAATAACTATAGCGCTCGCTAACTAAGGGTGCTAAAAGAACCATGCAACCTAAAACATACAGGGTTTAATTTGAATATTTCATAAACTATTTTTCACTTTCTCTACTAATTACCTGTAGTAGGTAGAGGAAGTATTTCTTTGCAACCAAAAATTCGATATCACCATTTCAGCCTAGATATACGCTTTGAGGCCCCTGAATAAAAAAGCGCTTTTTAGAAAGCTTCTGTGTAAGTGAACGCCACACTCGCAAACAGAAAGTTGGATGCCAAACTTCGTATCTAAGTTCAGCATCTTTCAAGGATTTTATGGAAAATATTCCCACTCCAACTATCCCTTACGTCGAAAATATTTCATTTATTTTTGTTTACTCAAAAATAAAGGCTCTATGATGTTTATTAAAAAATCATATGTTTAATATAATTTAACTACTAAATTTTATCTTGTATTTTCCGTGAATAGTCTGTCAAGCCATTTTCATCTGAAAGAATTTAGCATAATTTTGTAAAATTGGTAAACCGTATGACATAAACGAGAACTTGCTACAAAAAATTTAAATCTCGTTAAAACACACAATTTATGTCAAATTAACTTTTTGTGGCATCAATCATTTGCGAAATAATCTTTGTTCCTAGTTTGAATTTTTACAACTTTATGCTTTTTTCAAGTGCTTGAATGCATGCATGAATGAATAACTAGGGAACGGACGGGATACCTCGCACCAAAGTGAATATTTTGTGCATACCTCCCCAGGAAGAACGAATGAGGTGAGGGAACCGCAGAAGGCTATAGGCCGACCGACAGAGACACGGAAAGATCCCTAAGATTCCGACAGGCTTCCCCTGCGGAACCGGGGAGAACTCGGCCCACCTGAGGCGGCTTAGGGAAGGCTGCTAACTTCCCAATGAACAAGCATCTACGCCATCTGTATGATACCGTCCGACACTACACTGCCCCTAAGACTACTTTAAACATGAAGGGAAAACTAAATTATAGAACATGAGGAAAAGAGAATTCGTGATAGAAGAGAAACCACCCCATTATTCACCTTGGAAACCAGGAAAACCACGAAAAACCCGGTAAGAGTGGTAGGCCTCAGGAATGGAATCCAGGACCTCCCAAATGCGAGCCTCGCACTCTCCGCGGAGCTATATCGCTTAGTTTTCAAGTGCTTAGTCAGTGTTTTTTTCTCTCTCGTAGTTATGCAAAGGCTGAAACGAAATGTACCCACAACGAAATGTGTAATAAAACATTTTTGTAAACGATTATTCGATTAAGAGGCGTATAAAAGAATAAACTTCTTGTAACGATAGTTTGTAGAAGAGGGAGTAGGTATATTCATGCGAATATACACAAAGTTTTTTCAACTAGTTATAGGAGTGCATAAGTCCTTCACGATTGTAAGTGTCGGCTTAGGTTATTTACAACCAACCTACGGGAACCAGGTTATGAACCTTTACAAATCCTTCTTACCAGGAGGATTTATACCCTAGTTGGAGGGATGCTGCGTCCATCAAGGGTAGAATTTTTCTGTGGTGATGGATGGATTGTATATAGGCAAAAAACTTGTATCAAAAACCAATTCTAGATAGTTTATCTTTATGGAATATTGATTCGGTGACTCTTAACTTCCAAATCATGATTAAAATAACAGCTCGGTTCAAAACTTGGAGATCATATCTTTTTTCAGAACCACATACGAGGTGTTTTTAAAGTACCGTTTTAACATTTTGCCACTGAAGCGCTGCAGTCTCGATTTTGAACATGCGCGATCACTTCCTGCATTCATTAGGAAGTCAGACGCATCTGCGAGCAATCGTTACTTTGTGTGTCACTGTTAGAGCGTTTCGAAAAGCTCAAAGCAACCGAATGACTCGGCGACTGTGAAGTCAGATCAGTGATTCGTTTTTTGAATGCGAGAAATATTACGCCAACACACATTCAGCGTCAATTGTTAGAGGTTTATGGGGAAACAGTAATGATATATAATGCACGGTGACGTACAACCAAACAAACTCAAGATCTGATTGCATCATTTTGTTGGGAACAATTCTACAAACCTCCCTAGAGTCCTTATTTGGCACCAAGAGATTTTCATCTGTTTCTTCATATGAAGAAATTCCTTACTGGAAAATATTTCAATGACGATAATGTTCTGAAACAAAAAGTGCAGACATGGTTTTTATCACAGGCGGCATCATTCTTTGTCGAAGGCATACAAAACTGGTTTCCCGTTATAAGTTCCTGAATAATGGCGTTATCTATGTGGAGAAGTAGTATAAGGTGTAAGGTAATTATGATAATAAAGTATTTGGAAAATAATGTTGTGTTGTTTTATAAAAAAAACTATTGGTACTTAAAAGACACGGCTTGTCGAAGGCGCTATGTTTCAGTATTACTCAACACCTCTTGAGAAAAGTACCTTTAATATGGTAGCACACCCTGAAACTAAAGCTCAATATTGCACCAGGCCAAACAAATCACAAAAAGCACTATGAAACAAAACAAACACACAGTCTTTCCCTAGATGTTCAGCTTTTTTAAACCATTCTTTGATCTCTGAGTCGGGCAGAAGCTACAAGACATAACACACCGCCTTCTCGAGCCGCATTGCTCAGTGTGTTAGTTAACATTTTGAGGGATGACTTTGTAAAATACATGAATCTTAGAACTATGTTAAAATTTGAACTCAATCTTAACAAAATATACGTTAGCGTACTTTTAACACCCATTCATGAAATCGGATCCTTCAAAAACCGAGCGATAATTGAAAGTCGCCAATCTTTGAATTCGAAGGAAAGTGTTGATATTACCCACTATGTAAAACAAGCCTTATAAATAGATATTTATTTTTCTGTGCTTGTGTAAGAATTGAAGTGCTGCAATGGTAAAAGTTTGGATTTGGAGGGTATTATCTTTTTAATGTTGAGTGTTGTTTTGAATTGATTCACCGCGGTTTCCACGATTAGTTGGTTGGTATGTTGTGCTTGGAAATGTTGCAGTAACGCGTACATCACTATGTTGCAGAATAGCCTAATAATTCACCGAGTAATCAACCACAGCATAAGGGATGTAAAGCTGCTGATACAACTAATGTTTTACCTGAACGTTAGATGCTTGCTGTAGTTTCCTGGTACAGCTAATCCAGGTATCACCTTCAAAACACATTATCCTGACACGCGAATTATAGAAAAACATAGAATATAATGTTAATAATCGAATGATCACCCTTAGGTCAATGATACATAAGTCAGCCACGCTTCCAGTTGATTGCATTTCTTGGTTTGGGATCTATTTTACAAAGTTGTTCTGAACTTTAAAAATATTCATATTACTCTAACCTTAACGGTATCAATAAAGATTGTAATATTTTATTTTAAATATTTTTGTGAATTTAAAATCTTTCTTTATGTCAATACTGATAAAAGTGGATTTTAGTATACAAGAAGGTAAAAGCTAATTAAATAGGATGAGGTTTTGGCCTTGTTCATAAAATACGTGTGTCCATTTCACGTGTACTTAAGAAACGAGTTCATAATCTTATATAAAATCACGTGTACTTAAGAAAGGAGTTCACAATCTTATATAAAATCACGTGTACTTAAGAAAGGAGTTCATAATTTTATATAAAATCACGTGTACTTAAGAAAGGAGTTCATAATCTTATATAAAATAATAAACACTCTCATATTTCTTTAGGAAAAGTTTGTAACTCTATCAGAAGTATGGCTTAGTTAATTTTTAATCCTCAGGGGGTAATTACTGGATTTGGAACGTAGGTGTTTCAGAGAAAAAGCTAGTTACGTATGCCCCATAGTATTAAAAATTAATTAAACTTCGTTATAATCTATTTTAGGCGGGGCACCAATACAGAACGATGTCAGGCAGCAACGAATCGCTTTTGGGCGTAAACTGATTCCAAAAGTTAAATGCAGTAGAAATATATTTTTAGAGAAGCTTAAATCGCTTCAGCGTGAGAAGTAACAAGAGTTTAACTAGCAGATGTTTATTCTTTTTCGATATGTTTTGAAGATTTAGGGGAACCATCATCAATCAACTGTATTTCGAACGACGCAAATCCGCTATACGGCAGATAACCACTGCCCAGGACATATCGCCAAAGAACTAGAGAGAACCAATAAGTCCACCGTATTTGGTATTAAAATATAAATAGCGGTTGATTCTTAAACAAGTCCTTCATTTTCCGATAACATTTCTAGCTTGCTTTACAGAATTAGTGAGTCATGCGCTAATATTAGGAAGACATGCTCTCGAATTCTTCAAATTAAGTGTGATATAGATTAAACCTTCTCATTATATTACGGTATGAGTATTTCTCAAAACCAATATTTCATAAATTTCTATCACAGTGAATGCATACAAAACACGACGCTATTACAATGGATTAGCTGACAACAGAGTATCACCGGAAGGTTTATTTTGAATTCATATATATTTTTCAATGCATCCTCCAGCATGCAGAAGCAAATGGAAAAAATATTCAGATGTCATATATAGACTTTGGAACTGAATAGAATATTTTGGGAGCTAGACATATCTGCATTGGCTATTATTTATTCGAAATTTTAAGTTTACTCCAAAAAAATATCATCCAAGATTAGAAGGAAAGGCAGCAGCCAATAAAAGAAGAGGAAAGGCAGTTGTTTTAAAACTCTCTTCCTTGCAAGGTAGAATTAATTTCTTCTTTTTTTTAAAAAATGGAAGGAAAGACAAAACTACGGTTCTAATGAAAGCAAATGCTACTACACATACATGGAGGAGAGAATATAAACCGCCAACACAAAGGAATCTGATTAAATGTCAGAAGAGAAAGAAAGTAACAGCAGTTTGTATTTATTGCAATGAACTTTTGCGCAATTCCAGGTGTGAGGAAGCGTGAAATTGTAGGTTTATTTGATTTATCATGAAAAATGTTTCAGTGTTATAAAGATATTCATCTCAAAATCCTGTGGATTTTGCTCTTAAATTGAGCCAATTATTAAAAAAAAGAATGTTTTAATTCTAATCTAAATTCCAGTACTCTGTTTTATTCCACAATGCGGGTAAAAGATATGCTTGACGTATTAACAATTAAAATTAAATAATTTATTTTTCTGTTTATTTAAACTGCATTTCTGATAATAAATTTCAAGACGAAATCTCAGGAAATGTATTATTAAAATTAGCAAAATATTTCAAAATTTAACGAATCGTTACCATTGTTTTGTCATATAACCTGCTTAATCAACTTTTTCCTATTTTAAAGCAGCCTCCTCCTTTGCTCTCTGTGACAGAATTCAGGAGGAGACATAATCCAGGCAAGCGGATAACCCACACACTTCTAACCCATTTTGTGGGTAGCATTGCTGAACATTATACAGCAGAAAACCCATAGAGCTCCTGTGAACATTCTGAATGCACTGGCGATAAAGCCAGCAAAGCCTCCAGAAATATCAGCTCCACTCTATACATGTATTTCATCGAACCTTAAAAACTAATAAAAGTGTTATGAAACAGCCTTTCAAGTAGGGATCAAGTGCTACTACTAAAGGGCTTTAAAAGTTACTATTTTTCGACCCATATTCGTTTTCGCTCCAGCAGACTAGACTGTGATGTGGCTGCTACACTACGAAACTAAATTAATCCTTTTGGTACATTTAATCTCTCTGTGCCTCTTCTTATTTTCGTTCTTGTTTTAGTATTTCATGGTGTTCATGTTCACAACGGTGTAATCCATAATTTAATTAACAGTACACCTCAGTAGCAAACGTAATTACAAACTGTCTTGCGGAAGGTTTGGGCTCAAGCCACAAACGAGACCAACTCCTCGAGGAAATCCTTTTTGACCTTGGGCTTTACCTTAGCTGCAATTTCAGGATTAGAGAATCATTTGCGCTCCGATTTAACTTCAAAGAAGATTCCATTTAAAAGAAGTTGCATATGGATTATAGATACTTTTGAGAAAGTTCCATAAACAAAAAGTATACAGTTCTTTGGAATCAAAATTGGCTGCTGAAAAAGTTACCTAAGATTGTTGAAGCTATAAAATATAAAGATAATGTTTTCTGCAATCGCAATACATAGTCTTATCTACCATTATATACAAGCATAAAATGGCATAAAGTTTTAACAAAATCTTATTTCTTTTCAATTCTGGCCATCCACGAATTCCAAAACTAAAAGAAAATCTTAGTGCTCTCAGATTCTGGCATGTTTAATTTTTCCTGAAAAAAATTGAGTTTTTTCTTATGACTTATGATGATCATGTATGTAACACGCGTAGAGGTTTTTTTATTTTTTAAGTTTTGGTAGTGTATTAGCAGAAAGCCTTTAATTATTTTTCCTAATATTTATATCACTGATAATTTCCAAGCTTCTCTTATAAAGTGTTCATTACCTGTTTGGTTTGGCATAGAGCTGGGAAAAGGTTTCTTGAAATTAGCTTCACCTTTCATTGAAGACATTAAGAATTCAGTTATTCCTTATTCAAGTGAAAGTTCATTGTGAGGTGCCTGAAGTGTTTCTAGGACTATTTTACGCTTTTATCGACTGTTTTTTTCCTAACCCAGAAGCACAACAAGATATTGTTTTTCTTTGTTCAGCGAGAACTGGTGTGTATGTACATATCCTATCGTGCCTATGGTTGGTTGAAATTTTTGGGTGATATGATAACGTGTATAGAAACACATACTGCTATATTTTAATCGGAAAGCAATCACCCCCATAATGTGAAGGTGGCGTGTCTACCTAACAATAGTATAACTCTCAGCTCAATGGACTCGAACATCATTCCACCCAATTTATCGCTCTCTGTAGGCTTAAGTTGCAAAAAGGCTTAAAAACACTTAATCTAAAATTCTGCTTGAAGTTTAAGAAATTAACACAGTAACAGGAATACTGATCAACCTACTAAGGCTTATGCTATTTTCCTGGAAGCTTTTAAACGCAAGTTGTAAGATCCAATTCAGTAAGTGCGATGGAAACACAATGGCGTGTAAGCTTGGGGATAAATAAATTTTCCTTGTTAAGTGTTTACGACAGGGTACTTGGTAACATTTTGAATTTATACAATGAAAATGATAAAACAATGTTTAAGCTTTCTAAATGCCTATAAAAAGGATTTCTTTGTGTGGTAGCTTGAAATTAAAATCAATTAATATTACTTTATTTTGAATTCATTAGTTTTCATAATATTTGACTACGGTTGTGATCACTATCATCGAGAAGGCCATTAATTTATTTAACGATGACAAAAGAAAGAAGTAGCGATGTCTTTAATTCATTTAGTGTAAAGAATAACCGAATTAAAAATTGCACATAATCTAATATTTATGAATGTGTTTGTGAAGGAAGCTGAGGAAGAGAATAAAGGGATATTGACACTGCAAAAGTTGCGGCATGCAGTTTCCAAAATGCAGGGTTAAAGAACCACAAGTTGTGTAAACTTCGAGATTGTAACATACAGTTCCAATACGCCACAGCCACGAACATGTAATGCACTGTGATATTAAGCTGTGGTACCTGCATTATAAACGTTGAAGAAGTATTTAGCCTCGTTGTGTTTTTGTTGCCAACTTTGAATAAGTTATTTAGCTGGATGCTGGATGCTGGATGTGAGAAGTCCCACGTAGGTGCGCCACTTTGAGAGAGTTATGATCATGGTAGTTGTTTGGAGGAGTTTTCCCCACAGTTGTGCGCCACTTTGAGATTCTTTTTATGTTACGTAATATTATTACGTATATTTGAAAAAGGTGTGCTGTTATGTAATTATTTAGCTCCACGTTTGGGATACACTTTGAAGTTGGTTGATGCTTGGGACGCCAAACTTTGTAATAGTGAAGATGATGCTTGTTTTACGTAATATTATTTAAATCTACCTCGGCTGCTTCAGTCGAACTATAGAAATATAAGGTTCTTGTTCAGGTCGTGATATGATAAAAATTAAAGACGTCACAGAATTTACTTTTAAATTTCACTTCTTTTTATTTCTTTTATACTTGCACATTTATAAAACACAACACTTTAAAAAGAAAACTGTGAGAAGAAACTTTATATATTCTTAATGTATTTACTAGCGGAGAACACAATTTTTGCCATCTGCACAATATCACATCATGTCCGCGACTGACTAATCTTAACGGTAAAAACCTTAAAGCTTCAGTAATGCCAGTCTCTTATTGGCTAATTCTAATCCAATAGAATTTAAGCATTCAAACTAAAACTTTTCTTTACTGTTGATTGGCAAATTCCAAACTGTAAGCGAAACTTACGTCACTACCGATCTTTTCATAACCAGTACTTTTCAAAATTCCAGACACATTGTCACAAAAATTACATTATTACCTCCTTATTAATAACCTAAAACATATTATTCTCACAGTTTTTGCACTATTAGAGTATATAAACATTTACTTAACATTAATAAATACGTTTACAATAAAAATAAGTATTTGCAATGACTAACATACAATTTAAATAATAATTATATACATATTGTTTTAAAGTGGGCTGTTATTGAATTTAGTTATAAAAAATACAATTAATATTATTTAGGCATTAAAATACTGCCTCAACTTTGTTCTAATAATCTATATCATCTGAAGCAAAAATAGGTGTGCTTACTTTATACACGCTAAGTTTATGTACTATTTTCTAACGATTTACTATACACTCTACCAACGATGCGTGAAGCTTTCACATGCTATTTAAAAACATGTTTTACCATTAGATTAAGCTTTATGCTTATATTATATCGTTAAGCTGGGACTGAAATGAACTTAACGTAACGTGACGCGACGCAACATGAAGTAAAGAAATGTCGCTAAGTACTATTTGGGACGCACAAACTTAATGTAATTCAACAGTACATGGTTACTTCTGATTCAAAGTTCTAATTTCGACAAACATGTCTGATATGCTCTGTTTATAACTGACTGAATTGTAAAATATATCGCCCATTATACTGTTTCAGGTTATACCGAATTTACTCAGTTCCTGTAGCAAATTTAACTTGAGTTTTATTTATAAACTCTCTTTAACGACTATGGTTCTTAGCGTCCCATTCTATATTGAGCGCGAAAGACCGGTAATTGTGCTCAGAGCCCTCTTTATTAGGCTTGAGGTTCTTTTACATGCCGTAAATCTACGACATGGGACCACCAGCTTTACTTCCCTTCCGAAGGAAGCCATGCTAAGGATTTTTACACTCGAAAAAATCCATCGCTCTCCGCCGGGTTTGAACCTACGACCTTGGGAACTAGCATGGTAACTACTACACCACAGAGGGCAACAGTTTCATGTAGCCATTTACGTAACAAAGTAACTGAAAAAGACGCATAAAATTGCAAATACTTTAATAGAATAATGCAAAAAGCTATTGCTAAACGCCGATTGGTTCAAATTAGAAACATGTCAGAGGCACTTAACGACGCAAGGGAAAACAAGTCACGTCAAGCGAATCTTAAATAGATCCATTTAAGTAGCATGTGGTAAACCCTTAGGTTTAATCCCACTGCATTTAAGTTCATCGTAACGGCATTACTTTGTGGCTCAACAACCTTACAATGTATCCAAAGTAACAGGTTATTATTTTCATGGGAGAAAAAATGTCATGATTAAAATGCATATATTTTTACTTTCTGTACTACGTATAGTAAGTAGGGGAAGTATTGTATTCCACCCAAAAATTCGATACCGAGATTTCACCGGAAATACATGTTTTGAGACCCCCTGAATCCAAAAAAAACATTTTTGGAAACATCTCCGTGTGTGTATGTGTGTGTGTGTGTGTGAACAGCATAACTCAGAAACGAACAGTCAGATAAACACCAAACTTGGTATTTAGGTTCAGTGTCTTCCAGATATGCGACACGAAGGTTTTCAAGAAAATCCCCCCACCCCAGACTACCCTTTACATGGAACATTTTTCGAAAATTTTAATTTTCTCAAAAACGGCTCTAACGATTTTGATTAAAATATCATATGTTTAAGATATTGACATGAGAAATAAAATGTATATCTCCAATGTTCTGGGAATGTCTCCAAAAGTATTCTTCATTGTGAACGACTTTTGCATAACTGGTAAACCATAAGAGATAGACAAAATTTTACTACACAAAAAATGTAGATCGCGTTAAAATACACAATTTATGTCATATACATTTTTTTTGTTGAGTGAACCGTTTTCGAAATATTGCTTGTTATTTCCTTAAATTTTCCAATACTTATACTTTTTCTCAAATTCGTTATTCAATTTTTTTATGTCGTGGACATGCAAAGAGAATGGAATGCGCCACACTAGCAACCAGCGTTAAAATATTTGACTATCGCTTAAAATCTACCATATTCCCCTTGCATCTACAAGAAAAATTACCAATGCGATTGACATCTCGAAATCTCGATTAACATGAAGCATATGGAGAATAAGCGATTGTAAAAATAGTTTGTACAAGAGTAGAGAAAGTCATGTGAGTGTAACACATCAGATTTTTTAATTTTGTAAGTCTATTCCTGCTCGAAAGGATGAAGTTTGTCTTTGAAGGGGTGTCCAAATTCCCGCCCTCTTATTAAGAGAAAAACTTTGTTATTTAGTGTCTTTCAAGTTACTTAGTTACTTAGTTACTTCAAGTTAGTGTCATAGCAAGTTACTTCAAGCTTTAAAGCGTTTTAAATGTTTAATATTTGAAATCGAATCTCGGTTAGGGCGAGTTACCAGTTTCGCGCATTCACTCATCGTCCGATTTTACCGATTAAAGCCCAAAAAAAGAAAAAATGAAAATGCCACCGAGTTGGTTAAACATCGTGTTTTGGTTTCTACTTGTTTTCTTTACATTACATAGCTACTATAGTTATCATTTTGTTGAATAAAGTACTAAAGAATTGTAATTTACAAGCCATGGATGCGTCACTTAATGTTCATATACAGATGGTGCAATGCTATTATGAAAGCAGTAGAAGTCTTTTTTAAGATTTAAGAATTTAGAACTTTACGATTTTGGAGCATATCCGTATTCAGTTATTAAGTATGGGGATTACACCAGAAAGCTTAAAGAACAGATGTTTGGCCAGCGGTCAGTCAATTGGCACACTCTGACAATATGGGCTCCGCAATCAGGCCGAATTTTGGTTTGGTTATCTTAAAGCGGGTCACACCCAGGAGGGAGAAGTACTGTGATGTAACGTAGTTACCCCTCTATTGGAGCAAGGCGTAATGCGATTCTTAATTTTGAAAAGTTAGAAATGACTATTTATCAAAATGCAAGTTATGAGAAAACAAAATCAATCAAGTGCTTTATTCATTATTAATTATACAATAAAGGTTTGAAACTGAAAATATCTAATACTGATCAACACACTGAACAAATAAATGTATTATCGCTTATAAACTTGCAGAAAATATGAACAAACAATACCCAATACTTACAATTTTACAGTAAATACATATCTTGCATAATTGAAGTTGACTTACTAATTAGATCCAGGGGTAGTACTCCATGCGTTTTACTTTCTCTACCACGTACCTAGCAGTTAGAGAAGATCTTGTATTCCACCCAAAAATTGGATACCGAGATTTCACCGCAAATACAAGTTTTGAGGCCCCCTGGATAAACAAAAGATATTTTTGGAAAAATGTGCGTGTGTGTATCTGTGAATAGCATGACTCAAAAACGAAATCTCGAATAATTACTAAACTTGCTATTTTAGGTTCAGTACCTTCCAAAGATGCGACAGGAACATTTTCAAGAAAATCCCCCACCCCATACTTCCCTTTATATGGAGCATCTTCCGACATTTTTTATTTTTCAGAACATGGGTCTAAGGATTTTTATTAAAATACCACATATTAAAGATATTTATAAGACAAAATACGTATCTTGAATTTTCTGGAAATACATAGCTTGTGAAGTCCTCTTCATTCGGAAGGAATTTTGTATAATCTTGTACAACCGGTACACATTAAGCAATAGACCAACAAGTACTGCATAAAATTAGATCTGTTTAAAGCACACAATGTATTATGTATATATACATAATGCACACAATGTATTATGTATATATACATAATATATACAAACACACATATACATACATGCATACATACATACATACATACACACACACGAGTACGTACAGAGTACATTGCAGCATCCTTATATACTACAAAATATGAGAGAACACATTCTTCCCTAAATATCCTACCAATTCTTGTGGAAGGCGTCTTGTAATTGCGTTAAGCAGTGTTCCACCACTGAATTATAAGACTGCTTGTGTGTTGCGAACAGCAAACGAGAAGGGAGGTCGCTTGACATGCGGTAACACGCGGGGTCAGGAATGCCCATACCCTGTGGTAGTATTTTGTATCACAACATGTCGTCCTCCGTGGACTAGTGGTACCGTGCTAGCTTCTGGTTCCCAAGGTCGCGGGTTCAAACCCGGCGGAGGGCGATGGATTTTTTCGGGCGTAAAAATCCTTAGCACGGCTTCCTTCGGAAGGGAAGTAAAGCCAGTGGTCCCGTGTCGTAGATTTACGGCACGTAAAAGAACCTCAAGCCTGATAAAGAGGCCTCTGAGCAAAATTATCGGTGTTTCACGCCCAATATGGGACGCTAAGAACCATAGTAGTTAAAGAGCGTCCATAAATAAAACTCAATTTCAATGTATCACAACATTGTAAATGCCAGAGTGATTGTAGTGTAAATAAGCATTATTGTATGACATTGATTTGAGATGTTTGTTAATTATAAGCATTGTTAGGAAATAAGTTTACACGGCCTCACTGAAACTGACAATAAGAGCGGGCAACAATGTAGCGAGGGGGTGAGTTGTTTATCAATTATAAGAGACAAGCAAATGACGTCAGAGTAGCGCGCGTTTCTTTAGAAATGGAGGGAATTTCTTCCCTAGAGCATATGTGTTCGTAATTTTGATTGGATATAAAAATAGACGCTAATGTTGGGGCGTTTTATTAACCAATAGCAGCTCGGTTGTTATCTTTAGGCATATCGGGAGGGAGGGGAGGGAGTATAAAAAGTTAAAAGCCAGAGACAGCTGTCGTTCAGTCCAACAGATTCATACAAAGGTTATACGTCGCACAGTTTAAGAGAATCGTTCACGCGTTATGCATCGCGCAATTCTACAGAATCTCTCGCGTTGTAACGTTAGTTATAAATGTGAAATACGCGAATTAATAGTGTGCAGCAATTAAGTGACTATAGTGACATTAGAAAATATAACAGTTTCAGTCGGGCGTGTATCAAGAGTCAATATGTGAAATTAATTAATTGTGACGGTAATAAGAGTGTAAAAACAAATTCTTTTATAAGTGTTATCTTTCAGTAAAAACTCCTTTCGTTTACACACCCTGTTCAAGAGATATGCTCGACTGAGAAATAATAGCTAGCCGGAGGACAAAGAACCCAAATTTAAAAATAGTAATACAATAACAGGCGCTCAGAAATAGATAACACGAAGTTACCGCGACAAATTGGCAGATAAACATGAAGCATCTTCCAACTACCAACAAATATTCTACTTCAACCTGCCTTAAAGAATGAGGTTTCCTGGCCCATCCAACCACCCCATTAGAACTGAAAAATGCTCTCTCACATGAAATTGCCAATACTCCAAGATATTATTTGCAAAATGATGTGCAAGGTGTTGCAGTAAAAACGGTAGACATATTCCGAAAGTTTTGTAAAACTCAAACTCCACTGTTTCCCCAAAATGAAGCTTTTGTTTCATTAGAATATTATATAATCTAATAAAATAATTCAAGTTTAAAAAGACTATCACAGCTTAAATATCAAAATCTCAGTATTTTAGCACAGAGTTCAAACCATGCCTTCTCATTCGTGGCGCAATCTAGTCGTTCTCCTTGCAGATGGGTGTTTCAGTATTTATGAAATGAAGCCAGAGCAATAAACTATAAGCGAAAGAGTACCATACCAATAACCTAAAGAGTTATAATGTATTTCTGTCCTCGGCATAGTTTTTGCTGGAAAATGAGGGGTGTATCTCATGCCTTTACGATGCAGGCGAACTGCTTCATTTTACGACTCCAGCTTGCAGATAGCTCCATTTAACGTCCTGGAGTTAATAACCTTTGCTCTTGTTTTAGAAATACTCTATAGCATGAAGCAAAAATAAATCAGCTGTGTGTTGGCAGTTATGAAATTGATAGGAATATATCAGAATATAGAACTTGAGTAGGCATTGTGTATCCTTTACCTTCACAGATGCATGGCTTCATAATGTATCTTTTGGTGCATACTGTATATTTATGGACTTATCGTTTGCAAGGCAAATATTCTGCTTAAGAATTGAATGCAAATATATGTATGCACACACATACCAGATACCAGGTGGCCCAAACAAGCCGCCCTGTGGAGTTTTATGTTTCTCGCATATGTAGGTGCAAAAGAAGTTGTCAGATCACTAATATTCAAAGGGGCAGTACAGGTACAAAGCGAAATGTCGCCGAGGTAGTGCTGCTGTTTGCATCTGCTTACGTGGCATTTCCATACTGATAAGCGTCGCATGGTCGCCTGCATGCAGTTTGAGCCAGGTCATTCATACAAAAAGACAACGTTCACAATAACGAACTCACGGAAATGGTTACGATTTGTATAGAGATGCACCAAACTGCAGCTGAGGTTTGAAGGCTGTATTCTGAACATTTTCAGACGCGGAATGTCTTCTGCGCACGTTTTATTTTTATTATTATTTTTTTTACCTACAGAGATGATATTAAGAAATAATGAATCATTCCAGGTAGACAGTGGGCCTGAGAGGCCCTTACATCAATTCATCCACCAAGGGGTGAACATGTTTTTGCACGTGCTTATTATAATTAATGCACTAATAGAAAAAAATCAATTCTAAACGCACCTTTAAAGGTACATAAATATAATAAAAATAACATTTCGTTTAATCTTGTTTACTTTGCGGCACCATATGGTGCCATATAATTGTATTGAGTGTGGCTTACTTGTCATAGAACTAAATGACTTAACACGTGTGCTCAGGTTTGCGTCAAGCGACAGTCCTGAATTGTTGTTAATGGGCGAATTGATTATTAAATAACCAATAGCACACCACCCCCACATCCATAGGTGCTCGCTCATTCAAACACCAGATCCTGGGCATACCGTGAAGGAAAACTTTCTGGAGTCCAGCCGCGAATCGAACACGAGCATCTAGTATAGCAGACAGTTTCTCTACCGAATCAGATATGGGGCCATAATAGCAGTTAAAATGCTTGTTTTCAAGCTTTCATTTAGCGGTCTACTCTCTGTCGATATGGAGTCCCAATTTCAGTTCTGCTTAGGCAATCATTTTGGCATCCGCGCTATGCGGTATAAACTAACTTCAACTAAAGGACGGCTTATGTTGGTCACCTCGTATATATAGAAGGACCATATAGTTGGGGCTGTAAAATATCTCCAAAACTAAGCGCTGTGGAAAGAAATGTCTAATAAAAGTTGCTTGATATTATGGGGGAAACTAAATCCCATTAGTCGCGTTTTATATGTAGGACGTTCTGATGGTCAGTTAAGGGTCAATTTAAATTGAGACCTGAGTTGAGCTCAAGATATTATAAAGCTACTTGTAGCGACCTGAGATTAGTGAAATCTATGATTTGTTTAATTCTCTCAGTAAAAGGGTTTCGTTTTCTGAAGGACATCAAAACTACTATGATTTATTGCACTTAATTTGATACCTCAGAAAACTTAAATCTGTTTTTCTAAAAATATTGATGTAAACTATCGCTGATTTAGGGAAAAATATATTTTATACTTTCCTTTTATGTTTTGGCAAAGTAAAGGTCATATTTTGGTAATTATATTTTGTTTCATATTATGACTATCTCTAGTAACAAAATATACCAGTTACTTCCACCTTAATTTCTATCTGAATGCAGGAGCCACCATTAAATGTACATACTGAAGCTTTCATAGCCAACGTCATAACTAATAAATGAATTACAACTATCCGGGCGTGTAGGCCGTGGTCTAGAAGGCATCGTGGATACCGACGTTTCGCCGAGTACAGCGTTGGTATCTTCAGGGTGAAGTGATTCAGTGTCTGCGGTGGTCGGAGCCTGCACTTGGCGAAACGTCGGTATCCACGATGCCTTCTAGACCACGGCCTACAAGCCCGGATAGTTGTAATTCATTTATTAGCCACCATTAAATATTCCTAACCCTTCATGTACAGAGCGCTGCCAAAATTGGAAGCCTATCTTCTAATGTTCATTACAAAATGAGACACGGCGTCATTATGTGTGGCGAAAAAGTTGCCTGGTAAGCGCGGTGTTCAGTCCGAAGAGTGCTATACGGTAAAGACATTAACCATAAAACCTAGACCAAACAACATGCCTTGTAATGTCGCACATAAAAGCGTAAAACAAAATCGTTATACTTTCCTGCATAACCCTACCACCGTCCATTTATTCTGCACAAATACCGTTTTATTTTACGGTACAGACCACCAACTGTTGTTGCGACGTGGAAGGTTCTCAGTTCAGTTCACGCCGAACACCGTGCTTGCAAGGCAGGTTCTTCGATACACAAGTCATACGTCTCTGCGGAAGTAATAGGCGTAGCTAATTTTATGCTCATTTGACTAGACAAATGGCGCCATGCATATATCATGGCATACTTCGAAATGAACAGCCAGTATACTCCATGCCATGCCATGCCATGCCATGCCATGTCATGCCATTCTTTATGCTGCTTGATTGTACAAGAATATTGCAGACCTAATCTCAGGACCATGCAATTATAAACACAGCTTTTCCCTGTTGTTGGGTAGCATGTAGGCCTCACATTCAAGAGATTCCCAGTATGACTCTTCGACTCGGATTTTTATGGGGTTTTTCCTTATCAAATATAAATGTTTTGTAATTCTAAGCTCGATGGACTCTGGAGTCATTTGAACATATCATTATTGATTCACTGTCCAAAATGACCAATGACCTACCCGATTAAAGGACGCTAAAAACAAGTTTTCCGTTCTACTAGCAAACCTACCGGAAAGCTCTGAGTAAACAGAATTGGTAATGCTCGATATATGCTAGGGATACTCTTAAGAGGGGTTTTCAGTATATGTGCAGGATAGCAAATCGGAAAGTGCTATAAGCGTTAAGTGCCTGCACTTCTTGTTTCATATCATCATCGTCGTTGAAATGTTTTCCACAAGGAATTTCTTCAAATGAAAAAACAGTTGAAAATCGCTTGGTGCCAAATTCGGACTGTTGTGCGAAATAAGAAGTGCAGACTTGGCTCTTATCACGGCGGCATAATTATTTGACGAAGGCATACAAAACTGGTTTCCCGTTACGTGGAGCGCTTGAATAACGGCGGTGACTATATGGGGAGAAGTAATGTGAAGTGTAAGTTAATAAATGATAATAAAGTATTTGGAAAATAATGCTGTTATCTTTTAAAAAAATTCCATACACTATAAAAATACGCCTCGTAATATACCAAGTGAGTTGATGCATATTCGGTAGGCGAATCCTGGAAATCCTATTTCAGATCGTTGTGTCCACGATTTCCTTTCCCTCATTCCCTTTAATTCCATTTCCTTCTCATGTTTCAGGCGTGCTCTAAGTTTCGTAACGTGAGGCAAGCCTCACAGATGGCGCAGGTGCTTGGTCCAAGGAAAGAGCGTTACCCACGGACACCAGAGAGCCGCCTGCTTGTAAGAATTGTTCATCGCCCTCTCTGGGCAGCTCCAGTAGTGGATCGGGTCTTCGAGCCAGGAGATGTTAGGGACTGTAGCCTCCTGTGGTTCCTTTATTTCATCCATTCCTCCTGGGGGTAGCAGCCGCAATATGTCTCCGTAGGTCGCAGTGTGCAAGTTGTCCCTCTTCGTTATATATCCTACACCTATATGCATATTGTATATGCTAACCACCGACCATCAACTCGTGCGGGAGAAGCAGTGCAAAATAAATGCTCCATTTGTTCTCCTACTACTAAAAAATATATTCTGAAATTGTTATATTGGAATTTTCTAGCTCTTTGATACTGCTTAATTTTAAATGCAAATTTTCACTGTTCTAACCTTACAAATAACTAAGTACAACTTTGATTTTATGTGTCTAGTAGGAGTAAAATTTACTGATTATGCAGAGAATTTAATAAAATGGATTGTACCAATTATTTTTCACCGAAGATGTGTGTTTGTTTTATTAAATTGGAACACTCACCCGCAGAACAACTCCATTTCACATTTATTTTCCTCATTTTCAATTGTTTGTTACTGCTTCTGTTATTTAGTGAACCCATTTATGTGAAATTACTTTTTGATTAATGCTTTGAATACATATAAATACATACATTCATTTGACACAGTGTATATTAGAAATTGTTACAGAGGCAGCTGGTGTTAACTTTTGTGAAAACTGAGTTTTAGCTTCTGCACCTAGAAGCGTAACATCCAATTGTGACATCCTATACTGAAGGCTTTTATGAATAAATATAGTTAGGCAAAAACATGCGCAGTATATTGTGTCGAGTTAATGAATGGTAATAAGATAGTTCTAAAGAATATTAGTGAATAAAAGCGAAAATGTTATTACATAAATGTCTGCCAAAAGGAAGGACATGACATTTCGTGGAAAGTGCCATGATGCTAGTAAGATTTTAAAGTAATATTTAGTGCAGTTTCCATATTTAATATAAATGTAAGTACATTTTACAATCAAGCTGATGGAATGCATAGACGTAAAACATATGTGAAGCCTTCAGAAGAATTTCAAAGCAGAAGAAAAAGCTTGAATTGCTTTACTGTGTGGGAATAATATCCGAAAGTTGAGAAAGAGAAGGGGGATTGCAATTGAAACTGATGAGATTAAATTTCTTCGATCACTACCTATGGATAAAACATCACATATACATATAATAGATGAGTTAGGAAAACCACCTTAGCATAAAAAGCTATAAACATGCAGAAAACACCATGCTAGACAACACAGATGTACAATTAGGTACAATAATAACACGTTTCTGTTACGTTAAAAGTATCACATTTGGAAATAAGATATGAACTGTTTCTTGGTCTTTACTTGAACAGAATAATAACGATTCTCTTTTAAGATGTATTTGTTCAAAGAACAAATTAGCCCGCAGCTACATCTGTATCATTTTATCAGCATTTATTTTCTATCAGATTAATTTGTGTATTCATAATCGAAAGTTTTACACTATGCTGTTATACCCAATTGTTCTATGGAACCTGCATATTAGTTAATTTGTCTTCTGTTCTGTACGATTTATTTACTGCCATTACAAGAATCAGATATGACAATCTGTTACAATTAATATTATAAAACAACAGAGTACCATAGAACAGTATATATTATTATTTCCGATAGAGCTAAAATAGCCTTAAGTATTCAGAATGCTAAAGAATCCATTTTCAGTATATAAATAGCTACACAGGTGAATCAGAACTCCATCGACAAACTTTAAGAGGTTGCTCAAGGATACCTTCCGAGTATTTTGGTATAAGGGACCCATGGTCTCGGCGGCGCGTTACAGAGTAACAATGTAATTACGATTTATTCGGTTTGTTACTCGAATCACCCTTGTTTCCGTGAAAATACCTTAACAACAGTGAAAAAGTCTGTATAATATGAAATAGCCAAAACGTACAACACAACACAGAGTAATGCAACATCCCGCAGACGAAACACGTACACTTTTATCACAATATTTTAGTCTGATCTGTCAGTGTATAGTATAGTATGTAACAGATACAGAACTTTTACCTTACAGGTATTGTTTAAAATGTCGACCACCACTATTAGGGCTGAGTGTACAGCGACGCACTGTCTTACATGCTCAAGCGTTCCAGGAGTTTGGCGTACTACTTCTATGGCTGCGATAATCCCAACAACCAGCTCTATGCGAGTATCTACCGAAGTCTGCTAAACTAGGCTCTTCACATGTCCCCAGAAAAGAATAAATCATTGGTGTCATGTCTGGTGATCGAACTGGCCATGGAATAGGACCACCGCGACCAATCCATTGTCATCCAAACTGTACATCAATGTGGTTCCTAATATCGATTGTAAAGTTGTCGGCGTCCCGTTATGTTGAAACCGCGTAAGCTGACGAATTCTCAGCGGCACATCTTCTCGGAACTGTAGACGGGCATGTTGAAGGAACGTTTTGTACACGACTCCGTTCAGTGTATCAGGAAATACGTAAGGTCCAATCACAAAATCGTTGGCAATACCAGCCCATACATTCACAGCAAACTGCTGTTGATAGGAACGACACACCAGTGCGTGTGGATTTTCGTAATCACGTACATGGCTATTCCTACTGTTGAACAGGCCCTCTCTTGTAAACTTGACCTGGTCTGTAAATAATACTAAAGGAAGAAAATTGAGGTTTTCTGCACATTGCTGCAGGAACCAACTTGCAAACTCGACTCGAAATGTGAAGTCCGCTGGCTGTAATGACTACACCTTCTGTGGATGATGCGGCTGCAATTGTTGTTCATATACGACTCTCAAAACAATTGATTGGCTTATGTTCAGAGCACGTGCAATGCGCCAACTATTAGCGGCAGGATTGTCACCAAACGCGTGTAACACTATCTCTTCCAGATCGGGTGTTCTGGCATACCTCGCACGGCCAGTACCTTCTATTCTAACACGGAGGATCTAGTTTATCGCAGGTGCCTATTTACATAGCAGATACTCCAATACAGACAAGTATTGGAACAAGAAACCAAACGAAATGCAATTACTCTGTAACTTGCCGTCGGAGACCGTGGGTCTCTTATACCACAACACACAAAAGGTATCCCGGAACAACTTCGGTGGAGTTTCCCCTGTATATGCAAGCTGCTGTTTTACATGCTTTCTGTAAGGATTATACTCCATGTCTCTAACTTTGGTCAAAATATTGTAGAGAGGTACTGATATACTGTACTCGTATAAACATTTATGCTATGTGCTAAATTCATAAAAATGTGTCAATATTACCGAAAATTCTTTTAATACGTGACTGAATTTTACAATAGAATTTAAAGAATAATATTTAATCTAACAAACTCTATAGACAAAGATAGAAAGTAAACTTAGCATCTTGAGTTCAATAAGTAGAGCCCTGCAATGGGCTTTATAATCAATTTAATAAATAATTCTGATTGCCTTATAGCTAAAAATCAATGAATAAATACTGTTAGTGACTGTTCATCCTATAGTACCCTTATATGATAATACAAATTGCAGCAAATACTAGAAGCCTGCATACTATTAAAGCATAGAAAATTTGCATTGTTCATGGGCTTGCTGCAGGATTAGCTTGAAAATGAATATGGCACACCTTCAGTATGCAATATCTTTTTATTAGTGTATTTTTTCATTCAAAATGCTCCATGTACGGAGTTATATCCAACAATCCAAAACATATCATGGGAATTGTAAATAGAAGTTGGCAATTATAATTTTTAAACATTATTTTATTTTAAATTAAAACTAAACTGAAAACTTTTGACAAATTTGTACATGGTTTTTAAAAATAATATTTTTAAAATTTAATCGTATGAAAAATGTCATAGAATAATAAGATTCATCTTTGAAATTGCATAACGCGTCAACTAAACATGACACCAAAACGAAATTTAAAACTGTTGAATTTTTACAAAAGACAACCTTAAAGTTAAATTTTCAACTATATTGATTGAAAGCTTCATAAAATATAATTTTCAGTGATAAATTCCTTTAAAGTCATTAATGGACTCGAGGAGATTGCTGAATTCTCTAGATTGACCAACTTCTAACCTGACATATTACTATAGGTTGTTCACTAATATTTTGTTGTATTAGCCGGATGCAGTGTGTGGTCATGGCAGTTGACCATTTTAATGGCTCTAGGAATTATTTGCATCATTTGGGATTAATTTAATTAATATACCCTCAATAAAATCTGTAATATAGGGAGTTATAGAGGTGGTGTTATTTCTGCTGCAGCTTGTATGTGCAACTAGGCTCGTCTAGAATTCTCTTGAGTGGTGTTTTAACAGGTGGCATCCTCTTTTGTTTCCTGCGGCTTACGCTGTTTAATCAACGTTCCTCCTCTGAGGTACATAGGCACGCCGAAAAGCGCTTGATATGAAGGGATGTGCTTCTTCATCCGTAAGCAAAGCAAATAAGTAACCTAATTTTTTTTAGTTCTGCAGCAGCTTTAGCTTTGTGTGACTGCGTAGCGAAGGAATTCCACCTGCATAGTGCTCATCTTCTGAATACCTGCTTTACAAACTTCACAAAACTTAATAGCTTCGTTTCAGTAATGGACGGTGGTGGAAAGAAGTGCCAAGTATTTCTTTATGTAGGTGCCTCTCTCTTTTTCTTAAAGGAACGGTGTTTCAAACTCCTCGCCAGCTTTTATCCATTTTTCACTTCTTGGAAATATGCTTCAGCATATTTAATTATTGTGTGTTTAAAGAGAAAAGCTTGACCACGGAGAATTTACTTTAACGTGTGTTTATTCATACAAATAAGCAACCTTTACCTTTATGATCCTTTGTAGCGTTAAGTTATTCGGTCGTTTCTCCTTTTCATAAATATTGTTCTCACTGGAGCAGAAATTATACAGAAATTCCAAAACGAATGTGGTTAAAATACAGGTTTTAGGATTTAATATTGCAAAGGCGTTTAACTTCTGATTTTACCAGAGGCGTCTTTAACTGTCCTGTTATGTCGGCAGTTTGGTGAGGGAGTTTCCGCTTTGCTGCATTGCTCTTTTTGTATTCTTAATTTGTCGACCAAGTTTTTCCAATTTATGGCAATAGAGCTATCGTACCTACTTGGAAGGTATTCGTCTCATCCCAGGGTCCTGTTTCATTAAAGAATGCTAGCTAATACTATTAGAGCAATGGAAAGCAATTATTAGCTAACGAAATTATGTTTTATAAATATTTGGGAATTATTCAAAGAACCTCAATAATATTATTAGCTGTTGTCCCACGGCTGTGTTTTGTTTTATCTTTCCTTTTGTTTATATTTTCATTACATATTGGACATCCTGTTTATGGTTTTGTTGACAAACTTTTATGTTTTGAATAAAAATGGAAAACGGAGTGATACTCTACTTCCATAAATGAACTATCTGTTAAAGAATAATTTAATATTTGAAAGTTCTAATTAAGCATATAATACAACAGACCATAAAAACCTAATAAAACCAACTATGATTACTTCTACTTATGACCTAAACAACTTAACCCCACATGTCATTAAGTTATGTATCCATCGATTTAATGCAATCAATCCAATATTAAAGAAGGAATATTTTTATAGCTGACAAATTGGCATTTATAGCATTGTTTGTATGGATCATTTTGCGAGTCCAATATTTTCTTATGCAGTAATATTATTAAATTCCTATTTGAAATTGTTGCATGGTGTTCCGTATACTCTCCCTTAGTGCTATTTAACTATATAAGAATTGGTTGTTGATCTCAGCATCATCTTTATATGGGTTATTAGTTCTTATAACAATATGGTGTCTTAAATTTAGATAGGGCTGTATACTCACCGTAATTTCATTGCTATTGTTCCCAGTTGCACCGTCGGCTAGCGATTGTAACAATGAATTTTGCGGTCCGTGGATTATCCATGTCAACAACTGCACTAATTTTATTAAGCTTATTTACAACTATTAGCTCTATTTCTAAGAATGTGCAACGTTCACAACTTATTGCGTGCTGGCCCATTAGATTTATTTCTTTTTTTACCAAGGTACGTGCACACGTTTCACAATAAAATAATCTAGTGGTTGACTCATGTAAGAAATAAAGAAGGTAAACAAGGTTTAAAACAGTTTAAAAAGAAGTAATCGTTAATTCTTGCAGCTGTAATATGAATGTACAGAGTGAGTCAAAAGACTCCGAACCGCCTGCGCGGTGTTTTCCCTGTCCCCGTCCTGGGCGCTCGTTGCCGTCTGCTGCTATCATTTTTAAAGCTACTTTTAAAGGCTTTACTTACCAACTTTATGAAAGGAAATGCTGAAACTGGCCACCGTCGTTGGCTATACATTTTGACACCTCTTTAGGAAGCTATCCACCATGGAATTTTTGGGGGGAATTTTCCAAACGATGACCAATGTCGTCTAATGTTTCTTCGGTAAGAACCGAACGTCGTCTTTTAGATTCTTAGCCTGAACACTTCCTGTGGCCTGAAATTTACTGTAAAGTTCATGGATTGCTGTACGGCCTGGAACGTTTACACCTGGACTGCAAATCGTACTTTCACTTGGCGAGCTGACCAAGTTAACACATACGAATCATAAATAAATACACTCTGTACAGTAGAAAACATATTTTGAGCCATAATATACTTTGTGACCAAGTACAGGACAAAATAATAAATAACTCGTAATAACTGAACCACATCACATCACCGTCAACTCAAAACTGCACTTCACACTGCAAAGCAAAACCACAAAAGCGTGAGTTAGTATATAGCAGCAGTATGTTATCATGTTTTTATCATATGTCCACACGCCCAGTGAAGAAACACCGCGCAGCCGGCAATATTGTTCATAAAATATCCCTCCGGGGTAACTTAAAACATAAAGTGTGCAAGACAAACCCACACACCCTGGAAGAATTAAAACAAAATATTCGCCAGGAAATTTCTCAACGTGAACTACGGCGAGTGATTGATAGTTTCCTAAAGAGGTGCCAAAAATGTATGGACAACGACGGGGGCCAGTTTCAGCATCTCCTTTCGTAAAGTTGGTAAGTAAAGACTTTAAAAGTAGTTTTAAAAATGTTGTATGGTTTCATCCGCGTCTTTCTATGATAGCGACAGACGGCAACGAGCGCCGAGTACGGGGACAGGAAAAACACTGCGCAGGAGGTTCGGAGTCTTTTGGCTCATTCTGTATTTAAAAATTCATTAAACACTTGACAGAGTTTACATTTACTTTGACATGCAAGTACAATTCTTTTAAGTCTTTGTTCTTCTTGCAAAATTTGAATTAATTACTAATATATATCTTAAAAATCTCTCCTTGAATGGGAACCCGCTCTAATTCTGATATTTATGGTACGACACACGCATGGTACGAATGCAATTTAGTGCAGTACTTACAAACAAGAAAGAAATTTGGAAAAGGTAGAAAAGGTGTGGCTATTGCCGCTACCTCACGCGTCGAGCAAGTCGACGACCCCGCCGTAAGTAGACTCTCGACTGCCCGACTCTACTTGAGCCCGTAACCACATGGCTCCGACCTGCAGAGAGGGATCAGATAATGACATGTCACTGGGTACTAACGCCACAACGGTAAGGAACCAGTCCGCCAACTATAGTTGCTGAAACTTAGCTGCTTCCATGGGCCCGGCCGACAACCCATTCTGGTTGCGTTGTCTCGTTCTCAGGCGAAGACCATAGATCAAGGTTGATAATGCTAGTGGCCACTAATGTAGCCAGCACTCAACCTGATGAGGCGAAGGACTGGAATTAAAGGGGATCTAGCAATGGCTCACCGTTTATGAGCTCTAGCTAGGGAACTTTAATAAATACAGTAGTTTCAAAGATCAATCTTTTCTACAGAAGGTACTCGAATTAATAATTGAACTCTTATAGCTTATTCTTGGCATAACATTTCTATGAGGAACATACCTTGTCTTCATCACTATTTGAGTCAGAATTACACATGATACTGATTTTGTGAGCACTATTGTGTAAACATACACTAACTCAAGTGGCTTCCACTAATAAAGCTATTATTAGTGTGGACTTACTTAGCTAATTTTATTACCTTTGCTCTTTTATGAAAGGGTTTGGCGATATTATTAGTAAAATATACTAATATTATCAGGTAATACACTGATCACTAATATTATGAATTAGTGGATTTATGAAACAGCACGCTAATATTATTAGTTATTATTACTTTCTTATCAATGATATCAGCGTAAAACATTTATGAAACAGGGTCCAGGAAACTTTTGTGTCCAAGGAAGTTCCATACTTTGAAACTCAATCTTAACAGACTTGTATTAATTCTCGAGGCTATTGTGCTTTTGTCTTCTGTTTAGCTCAATTAAATCGTTAAATCTTTACGAGAAAAATCATTGCCAAATCCAAAGGTTCCGGCTGATTTGCCGCTGTAGGGTGAGCATTTTTCCTTAGCCAGTATTATTTCCTATCCTCCCTAGGAATTAGAACTGCACTGGTGTGCAAAACCTAAGGACGAAGGTAATCTTCGCATGCTGTCACACTGCCAAGTAACATAACTCGATGAAACTTGAATCATACATAGAGGGAACTGCTATGGTATGCTGCAGTAGGCAACTAAACGAAATATGCAACGAGACGAACAGAAATTCCACCTTTATCCATAGACCATAAGCTACACTAAAGCCAATACGACAGATACATGAAACAGATACATGGTGGTTAAAAGGGTGTATGGTCACCACCGACAGCAATGCATGCTCTGCAACGTGCTCCCATGTTGGCCACAAAGTTGGTAAGCAGTTCTTGTGGTAGGGCGTTCCATTCTTCCACCAGCGCTGTTGACAACTGTTGGATGGTTGGTGGTGCATGTGGATGTGCTGCAATGCGTCTCCCCAAAGCATCCCACACGTGGTCGATGGTATTTAAATCGAGGGAACGGGCAAGCCAGTCCATTCACCGAATATCCTCTCGCTCTAAGAGATCTTTCATCTGCGCTGTTCGATGCGGTCAAGCATTGTCATCCATAAAAATGAAGTCAGGGCCGACTACACCCCTCAAAAGAGGTACATGGGGAAGGAGTACAGTATCAAAATAACGTTGACCAGTGAGCGTACCGTGTTCAAAGATTTGAAGGTCGGTGCGCCCATGCAACATTATGCCTCCCCAAACCATAGCACCCGGAACACCAAAACAATCATCTTCAAGGATGTTCCTGGATTCATTACGTGTTCCCACCTCTCGCCAGATGAGGGCACGTCGAGAATCACTACTTAGACTGAATCTGCTCTCATCCGAGAAGTGCGCGCTACCCCATTCCTCGTTGGTCCAATTTTGATGCTCTTGGGACCATCGCAAACGGTGTCGCCGATGTGCGGATGTCAATGAAACACTACGTACTGGCCGTTGGTATATAATAATAATTATAGCACTTTTAACATGAATTGGAGCATGCCCAGTTGAAGATCCGTACATTCTAATAGGACAAATTCTTACTATCTTATATTTTCTTTATTATACCTTAAATATTTTAATTATTAAAGTATGAGATTATATTATACATTCTTAAAAAGTTATAAATTTAATGATAAGATTATGTTTTGAAATCATATCAAAGGGTCGGGCAAAGAGACCACCTCTGTGTAGTCGCCGTGCCACTGTGTATCGTGAGATTGTGTGCCTAGCTGTCCTGCTAATTGTGGTTGCAGTTGCTCCCGTTGTTTGGCGTGGATTCCTTCTTGCCTGTTGCACAATGTAGCGGTCATCTGCTGCTGTAGTTGAGCATGGTCGACCACCACCTCTCCTTGGGACAGCAGTGACTGTGGTTTGGAAGGTTCCCCATACACGTGAAACAAAGCTGTGAGCAATTCTAAACTTCTGAGCAACATTCATCACACTTCGTCCTTCTTCCAGTTTCCCGATGATTCTTCCCCGTGTGAAGTCATCTAAATGATGTCTACGGGCCATGTTGCAATGAAGAACACCATTACACTGCACCGTAACAGCTCGCTAATTGCCACACACCGTCTTGTCCGGTTTCGTTAACTGCCCCGTGTTGGGGGACCAGACCCATTTGGCACTATAGGCTCGCTACGCTCACGCCATGTGACCTCCAGCTTTCTGTGTACGTGTGAGGGAACTCTGGCAACATGCTCCCGCACCTTCATCTACTTCCACCAAGTAGTTCATTTGTTATGTTACTTTACCCATTTCGTCCTTCGGTTTTGCACACCAGTGTATAAATGAGAGTATGAACGCGCGCTCGTGTGTTTAAAGTAGTTACCAAAAGTAGCACCGATCCAAATACTAACACCGCTGTAAACGATCAAGCACTATTGATCACGAGTAATTGTTTCAAAGGTAAAAGGTAATCAAGACACCTGCGATGGATATCTCGAGCAGAATATGAAGGGATAAATCAATATACTTCTGACACGAAGGAATAAATATCCAATGATATAACAAACAAAATACCTCCAACATTTCTGTTCGTGTATTCAGTGAATTACGTTTGTAAATATGACTTTTCTTTAGTTAAATACAAGCATGCAAAGAGATGAATGTTGAGCCGGATTTAATATTCAATCAATTGAAGCCATACTAAACTAACGTAACTTTTACGGTGAAGAAAAGTGGTTTCGGTAACTATCGGAAGTTGTACCATGCTTACTACAACGTGTACACTTATATTATTGAATTTTACACACTTTAATTTTCATGTTAAATTAATCATAAATTAACAGTTTGTGATTTCGTTCATGTACAGACATTAAAGCAGCAAAACGTCTTGATAAGACAACGTCTAATTGTTTATTCATATGTGTTTGTGACAACCAGTAAGAAACCATCTTGCCGATCATAAAACCAGCCGCAAATCTCACATTTACACAAAATGCGGAAAAATACTGACGGTTCAGTTACACTTCAACGAAATTTCAAAACATCCCCCTTTCTTTTTGCGTAAGTCAACATTCTAAGTGAACATTATGTAGTAGTTGCGAGTATTTGTATAATTAAAGCTATTTAATATTCGGGGAACATCGGAAACACTAATCGAAAACGGAAATACTAATAAATAGGTAAACAAATGGCCATTTAAAACATCTATTGTAAGAACAGTTTTGATAGCTAAAAATATACTTTATCATACAAATTATAGTGCATTGTTTTGTTATCTCCCAAAAGCATAAACCTGAAAAGTATTTTAAATTAACAAGGATCACATGAGAACAAAACGCCGCTCCTCCACCGACTGAGTGAGGAGAATAAAGAAATAAATTGTCAATGGCAACGTTAACAATAAACAATCATTCAGAACAGAAATCCACCAATTAACCAACACTATAATTTAAAAATGGCACATCTTAGTATTCACAACTCCTGCTTGATGTTGGTAATTTTTGGGAACAACCGTACAATACCATACCATAGGTGCAGTCAATGATGTTATTCCCAATAAAATGAATATTTCGAAAGTTAATTACAGATCGCAGGGAAAACATTCTTAATTTAGCATTTTCTAAAATTAGGGTGTTAAGTTGTGTAACGATGGGTACAAATTTGTTTCCAATTTTCATGGGTACAATTTTTTCTAAGGTTTGCCGTTTTATTACTAATTTTTAGCATCTTTATCTACTAATTCTATTCCAATTGTATTAGTTTACAACGTTTTGAGGATCTAGTAAACCAAAACAGAGTCTGCAAGAAGCATGATGCTGACCACATCATCGCTGCATATTGTTTGATGATCGTCTACTTATACCGTACGAATGTGAGCGTTATACGATAGTCGGGTTGTTAGGTTATCCTTTCAAAGTTACCGTGCCAAATAAATAAATATTGCTATTATTACACCTTTATATGAAAAATGCATTACGATAATAGAATTTATTTGTTTTAAAACTTTATAACATTCTAATACTTATTTTATAATTACCTACCAAAAATAAGCTATTGTAGCATGTTTGAACCACACTGTAATATAAATGGCGCAGTACTTTTAAATATAGCACAAAACGAGTGTTGTTATATTTGTTAGTTTTAGCGTGTTAATCATAACGCAATTTTCTGTTAATGGAAGCATCAGGCATAGCGCTCTTTGACAGAGATGGTGTTCACAGAGGCGAGAGTTAATGAAGCCATACAATTGAGTTGTATGAAATTCACTACCAATTGCAGAGATCCTGATTTTTGTTTAGCATAGAGGAGTATATTTTATGCATACATTAGGAGCACGAAAACATCTAAAATTACTCAACTAAGTAACAGTTCCAAGTCACATAATTCACGATAGGATAGTTTAGAACATACTATCAAACTTAAATTAAAATATGGCTATTACTTTAGAAGATTTCACGATAGCTGTCTTCTGAAGTTGCATACCGGAAAAAGCCTTAAAGCACCCTCCCCTAAAAAAAGTATTCAAGCTGAAATGAATTTTAAGGTCCATGGTGTTTGTCTTTTCCCAACTAAGATAATGTTACCAACGTGTGTGTGCGTGTTCAATTCAAATAAAATTTTATTAATTATTATGGATGGATATTAATTTTCTACGGATTAATTTGTATGTATGTGTAGGTTAGAGTCATAGCTCACATCATAATCCAAAAAAATTAAAAATTGATGAGGATTCGGTTTTCTGAGTAGAATACGATCCCGGAGAGATTTTACTTCATTTCTCACTTGATCCTTGTTAAAATAGGCGACGAACCTTCCAGGTTGTGTCAAAACGAAATAAATTGAACTAATGCAAACTGGCTTTCGGTTGCTTAATAAAGCTTCTGTTTTTGGATCATGCGAATTATGCCTTTAACCTACTCATTCGTATATACAGTACCTTCGCTTTATGCCAAGGCCAAATCTGCCTTGAAGATTTGTCCTTGAACCTCGGTGTTATGCCACTTAGCAGAAACGCCGCAGGATGTGTCAAGGGAGTGCTTATCAGCTATGAGCTGTCACAGTTGCTGCTTTGTCTTCGTGTTGTGAAGTGTTTCGACAATACGTGTGTTGAGTGTCATTTCCTTAGGAATGTCATTCTCTTATTAGTCCACGGAAATGCCTGGCAATAAATTCACGCTTGAACAACGTATTTTTATTTACGATATATACATGGAATTTGAATTATGTAGACAGGTGTGTAGACAATTTCAGCAGCAATTTCGTGGTCATGCAGTTCCGGGTAGAAACAATGGGAGAGGTTGGTTCAATAAATTTAGAACAACCGGATCGCAAAACGCTAAAAGGTAAAGTTTAGAGGGACAATGAACTAGAACAGCATAGATGAACTTAAGGCCAATATAAAAGTAGAAATTATGAACATTACGCAAGAAGAACTTATGCGTATGAATGACAGTTTCATCTGACGATGTCAAGAATGTCCTCCTCCCGCAGATGGATACCACTTTCAACAACATTTATAACAAGTTTATTACTCATTACATATATGTATAAGTAACACGAGAGTTACGGAACGGAAAACCCCGCAGTACAGTAGACCGTGTGAGGAGCACGATTTCGCGCGATCCGCGGCCTTGGCATAAAACGAAGGCACTGTATAAATAAAGGTTCCAGTGATGAATAGTTAGCATGCATATGCATACCCGACATCTGGGTTGCGCATTGCGTGTCCCTAAAAAGTATGTAACCTGCATAGCGAAACTTGCACTCTGGGCTGAATAGTGACTATAACGTCAGGAGTAGAACGGAATAATTTGTTTTAATGCTTTTTCCTACAACTGAATGTGTGTGTATATATAGGAGAGAGATAGAGAGAGAGAGTCTGTGTGTGTGTGTGTGTGTGTGTGTGTGTGTAGAATAAATTTTAACTTGTCACGAGGTGTGTTTTTAAAGTAAGTTCTAACATTTTTTTAAAAATAAGAGAAGCTTGTTTTCCAAACAGTTTATTATCATTTATTTCCTTACACCCTGCACTACTTCTCAACATAGTCACCGTTATTCAGGCGCTTGTCGTAACGGGAAGCCAGTTTTTGTATGCCTTTCTCAAAGAATGATGCCGCCTATGATGAAAGCCAAGTCTGCTCTTCCAGTTTCCACATCACCATGTTTTCCACTAAGGAATTCCTTCAGATGAAGAAACAGATGAAAATATCTTGGTGCCAAATCCGGACTGTAGGGAGGGTGGTCGAGTTGTTCCCAACCAAATGATGTGATGTGATCTTGAATTTATTTGGCTGTGTGTGGCTGGGCATTGTCGCATTATTGTTTCCCCATAAACCTCACACAATTGGCGATGAATATTTGCTGCCGTAACATTTCTCGCATTCAAAAAACGAATCACTGATCTGACTTCACAGTCGGCGGGTCGTTCGATTGTTTTGGACATCCCGAAAAGCTCTAACAACAGGAAAACACAAAGTGATGATCGCTCACAGTTGCGCAAGTCTTCCCAGTGAATGAGAAGGTGATCGCGCATGCTCAAAATCGTGACTGCAACGCTGCAGCGGCAAAATATTAAAACGGTACTTACCTTAAAAACACACCTCGTTAAAATTATTGCACAACAGCTGCAATTCGAAAGAGAAAACCTGATCACATGTCACTAGATTTTATGTAATATTTACTGAAAATGTTTCATAAGCTATGTCCTAAAACTCACAATAATAGAAAGCCCTTTATACAAAACAAATTTCAGTCTTTCATAATAATACATATCTTATTGCAGTACATAAGTTTATTTCTAGGTATTTGAAAAAATATGAAAACAGCTATGTTGCTGCTTTTCATTAATAAATGTGTTATTTCTTCTTAGGTTAGTATACAATATATTTTATTTGTTATTTTTATTTTCACCAAACAATATAATACTCTATTAGATTTTATTTAGTTATTATAATTGATTTAATGCAATAAACAATGTAATCATATCTTATATCTTGTCTGTAATAGCATTCTCAACGCATCTCTCAAAACTCTTTGCTGAGTTAGAAGTGAAGGACAGCCAGCAATAGGTAACTTACAGGAGCCTTAGCAGCAGGGCAAACGGACACAGGAATTACGGTGATACAAAACTAGGGACATTTGCTTATGTCTAATTGCTTTCTAACTTTCTGAATGGGCACAAAGAGGTAAATGCAATTACAGACATTATTGTAAGGAAAGAAGTTCATCTGAAGAAACAAATACAGAGTGGACAGATTATATTTAGGCTGGAATAGCGCGGGAACGGCATGCACTTGATTCCTTGACCTTCACTAGCTTCACTCCGTAATGTCCCGCTCATTTTTATTGTAAACTGCGTACCCAAGTGATTACTTATTGCAAATGAATCTGTGTAATAAAAGTAGGTGAAAGTAATAGTCACCTAACTGTGTGGAGCTTAAATTCCAGGAAAGTTCTGTAAACATTGCCTACAAACCACTCGAAAGGGGTTGGCTTTCATGTATTTTAGATGGAAATTAATTGTTTTAATGTGAACTCTCGGCCGTAATGGCAATATGATAATCCACATCAGGCATACATTGAAATTACTCTGAACAAACCGGAAATTAAACAGAAGTATAGAACACTAGTTTTATGCAGACATGAACCATACCGCACGATAGAAACAATCGAACTTAATTGGTTACTTATAATAAGTGTCAGCAGCCGCGGGCCGCTCCGTCAGTTTCCGCGTTTTACCAGCCGTAACATAGTTTGGCCGCTCTGTGTATCCGACTTCTAGATATCTCCATATTCCTTTTGGTATGCAAGGAATATTAACTTCGTACACTTCCTATTCGGTATACCCAACAAAATTACATTAATGTCGTTTCATTATTCCAATTTACAACCAAACTATGTCCCACATTTTAAACCCGTGCATGCAAGAAAATAATCAGATTACGGCATTATGGCCACAATTAATCACTTCTATAGTGTAACTTAGTTATTTTTGAGATTAGTGTGCAGCTCCGAAAGAAAGTAGTGCATAGTGACAACAGTTATTTCCAGATGAAATTACTGTTCTGCTATGTTGTATTTTGCACATTTCAAAAAAGAAATCATATTCGTTTTGACAATAGGTGGAGTCACGCAATCATTAATTTAGTGTTTATGACAAACTATTTTCCACTTTTAAAACACTCGCCCATATATCCTACTGGTTAATTCCTTGAGACAAAACTGTGCCAACCTTCAAGCCGCCAACCTTCCTCTTGACGTCACTGATTAAATCCATAATGTTACTCCGATGAGTACCACACTGCCATTTTAAATCATGTTTCCATGCAGTTCCGAGCGTTCGTACACATTAAGCTTTCCTTGTAAGCCTGCCGCTTCACCTCAAGTCATCTCCATTCTCCATCTGTTAGAAATTATACTGGGTGATTTATGAAGAATTGACACATTTCTTTAATTATTCTGTTCAAAATTCACTCGATGCCCCAATTTTAGCACCAAATTATGCGCAATGTTCTGGAGTTTGATTGCCTGTCACTAGATGCGCAGATGTTCATGATTTATTCATAATTACAGCTACTCAAAGGACACAACAGAGAGAATTTGGTGTTCAGAATCATCTCCAAAGAAACACAACACAGGGACTGGTAAACAAACTGGAAACAGCTGGTGAGTGAAAAAGGCAAAACTCGTTCACTTAGGCTTCCCACGGTTGTTGACGTAAGAGCACGATTGGATCAGTCAACCAAAAAATCATTAAGACGTTTGTCGCAGGAGACAGGGTACACCTATTCAATGTGTCAGAGAGCTGTGAAAAGTGCAGGCCTAAAGCTGTATAGGATGACGGTTGTCCATCAGTTACAGGAACCAGATAAGGATAGACGACTGAATTATTGTCGTTGGTTTCAAGAGTTCATTGTGTAAAATCCTGCCATATTGTCCATCAGATGGTTCACAGATGAAGCAGGTTCCATTTATCCGGCTATGTGAACTCAAATAACTTACGCTATTGGGCCAGCGAAAATCCACATGTTATTCATGAAGCACGTATGCATCCGGTAAAATCGGAGTTTGGTGCGCAATATCCGCACAGAGAATAGTGGGACCATTTTTTTTAAACAATGTGAACACTGCAGAGTACCAACGGATTTTCATGGAGTTTGCTGAGCAACTAGAGGATGTAGAGCTGAGTCAAGGATATTTCCAGCAGAACGACGCGACATGCCATACATCAAATGAATCCATGGCACTAATTGTAAGTTTCTTTGACGATCGGATAATTTCCAAGAACCTGTGGCCACCGAGATCTCTGGATTTGAATTCGCCGGACTTCTTTCTATGGGGTTACTTAAAAGACAGGGTTTATACCACACGTTCCCAGACATTGGACGATCTGAAGCACAACATTGCACAGGAGATTCAAGCTATTGACAAAGAGTCCTCCAACGAGTGGCCAGTAACATGGAACGACGTGTTGAGTTTTGCCTTATGCAGGATGGAGGACATTTTCAAAATTTGCTATAGAGGTAAATAATTTCCTGAAATTCCTCTGCATTTCAGGTAAAATAAGTTGTCGCTAGCATAACTCATTTTGAAACAATTAAAGAAATAAATGTGTCAGTTCTTCATAAATCGCCCTGTATTTCGCTTCTTTGCTATAACAAAAGAGTACTAAGCAAAACCCTAGGTATTAAGCACAAGCACATGTTGAATTCATAGTCATTTGTTACAGTACAGTTTGAGATAAAGCATTTATTGAGGTTAATTAAACTGAGTGAGCGGAAAACCGTTGGCACTCTGTCTTTTGGGACACACATCAGGTGTCTAATATTCTAACTAGAGACCTTGAGGATGAAAACATGGGACTTTGTAAGGATTCAACTTAATGGTGGAGTTTAAAAAGATAAAAAAAACACTTTAATTCTCCTCGGCTGAAAGTTTACGAAGCATAAGATAGAAATCGATATAAACATTTCATTCTTCAGTACGTTCTTTCAGCACGAGATATTGCAGTGTTCGAGTATTAACAGCATTCTTTCGTATTTTCTTACATCCACAAGAAAAACCATTATTATCTTATTACTAATATACTTAGTTACCTAAGAGTTTTAAATGAGGCCCATGCAGTTTAAAATGGAGTATCTCTCGGCATGTATTTGTATGTGTTCTTTGTTGGGTAGGAATCGATAACTGTGAGAAGAAACCTCATTTTTATGGCACAGTTTCCATTACTGGCTTGAAAAGAGCTTCCGTAGGTCAGGCTGAACGTAAGGCTTTCTCTCCAAGTTTCCAGTACAGTTACCGCGAAGCAATAAGCCGATTCTCAGAGCTACGTCCTGCAGGAAGCTTGTCAATGAAAATGAAAACTCTACATCTGCTTTAGGGATAGACCCGAAGGAAAAAGAAAGGAATTCTCATCTGGAGTTTAGGTTGAAAAGAAATTTTTTTAAAAGCCGAATTTGTTTAGGTATTTTGTAGCAAAATCAAACCTTTATTTACACTTAATAACAGCAACACAGGGACAGCTATTTTCAGTGTATTGTGAAATCGAAACGTCAGTATTATCCTTGTGAAGAAGTGGCCATTAACTCCTTACACTAAGATACACATCGTGGTTGCTCTCCTACTCACGCCTGTTCTTGAAAAGGGCCTATGTGCATAAGGGAGTCATTACAGAACAATGGTGGTGTTCTTCCTTTGGGCTAAATGTATTCGTACAGTATCAATAAGTACAAGGGAGAATTTTAAAGCATGCTAACGTTTCCCTATGTGCGCTCAGTGTAAAATAACGCTTACTGAAACATAATTAATGCTAACAGTGTCATAAGCTGTTGCAAGCTGTCTTTATAGTACGATATCACGGAGTATTTGAGATCGTTTGAAAGCTTCATGTACGAGCATTTCGGCATGGTAGCTCACCGTTGGAGCATCGGCATGGAAAACCAAAATCCACAGTTTGAATATCCGCCCTGATTTTGAATCTTCCAATACTCTTGGAGAACAGCTTTTATTTGTTATTTCTTCTAAGGAGATTGAAATGTTTTATTAGAATACAGAACTATTTTTTTAAAGTTCCCTTGGTTACCCAGTTTATCATTACTGTGTTTTACTGGTTTGCATTACCGCAATTACACACACATAAACACCCATGCCCATGGCGGGACTCGAGCACGCGACCCTCAGCTTGGCGAATCGCCGAACTACACACTTCAGTGACCACGGCTAGGAGGGCCGGCAGTTATTTGATTATCATCTTTGATTTTGGAGAAATAATGACGTAAGGATCCGCATTGAGCTATCCTGATTTAAAAATTACATTTTTAAAGAGAGAGAGAGAGAGAGAGAGGGGGGATGGAGGATAGCACGCGCGCGCGTGTATTATTACTTAGGAACAGATGAACAAATTACTATAACCTTGGCAATCATTTAATAGTGATTCCCAAACTTTACCAACTGGCGTCTCCCTGTGTAGGATGTGCAGTTCTTATGACGCCACCTCACCCCCAGCTATAGATACTACCTTCTTTTTAAACTCGGAAACATTTATATGCGAGAATGATGTAGGATAAGAGAACGAGTTTGAGAATTCACAGTATCGTAGAAATGGTTTTAATTTAAAAAATAATTGGCGATCAATGGTACTGAAGCTATGGATATTCAAGACTGTGACAAAATTATCAATATAAAGTGTTAATTTGAAAGGAGGTTTTAAAAATGAAATTGAATGAATTAATTCCATCACATTCAGTTATCTAAAAGCAGTTTTAAAAGCTTGAATTAAAATTGACAGGAATTTAAATTCTTCCCTAATTCATATTCGGCATTATTTTCCTATTTTGTCTCCAGACTTGAGCAAATTTGATCATTAATTCAAATTAGAATTTATATTTTTAATTAATTATCGTTTATTACGCAATGATAATGAAAGAACAATGATAACCTTTGTTCGCTTTTAGCAGCAGTTTTTTTTCCTTTGATCATTCTCTTATAAAAAAGAGATATGGTAATAAAAATTCCCAGTGAACTGTTTGATTCTGTAAACGTGGTTTACAAACTGATGCGATCAATATGGAATTAACAGCGGTTCTTATGTTATTAGGACACCTTTCCACTATTGTTACCCAGATATTAAAAAAGAAACTGAGGGGCGATTGAAAGAGTATATATTTAACAACCATATTCATTAAATGCATGAATTAGTATGCAATTACAACAAAGCATGTATTTTTTATGTAATATAAAGTATGAGTATTTTTTTCAAACTGATAACTTCGGAAAACCTATATCACTGATATTATTTATAGCAATTTTTCATTCTTACTACTATAATTATTACTATTAATTTCTGTAATTACCAGATCATACCTTTTTTATGCTGAATAATTTGTTTGTACTCTCTTTGTGAATCTTACGCTCTCTAGCTGGGTAAACTGGTAATGGTCTCTTAGAGGACAGCTTATGTACTGTCTTAATTATTTTTCCCGGAGGAGGAGGTTCAATATGAGGTAAGAAATCAAAAACGCTTATTATTGACTTAGGTTGATGTTATGCAATACATTTCACAAAATTAATCTTGACAATTTTCTTATGTGCAAAATTTTGACGTGGTAGATATTTAGGAGCCCATACAATTTTTTTTTATATTTTGGTAACAAATAACGCTGTGCTGGATAGATCTCTTGATACCGATTAATGTGGCAGACAAAGTTTCAAATGCTAAAACACACAATTTTGTTGCCCTTAACCCCATCGGCACACGCCATAGGTTGCTGTATAAAACTCTAAGGTGCTCATTCAGGCTGATTGTTTTCTTTTGTCCTTAAGATGAATCCTCGATAGAGAGGGGGACAGATATGGGAGGTAAGGAAAGGTGGTAGAGGGAGAGATAAAATAGGTTGAATAAAAAAGAAGATTTAAAGGCTAGAAATTTTCAATTTGAAACTTAGCTTGTTCACTTAAGCAATATTTATAAATTTCTCTATACATTAACCATTGTTATCTTCTCATATTTAATTTCTTTTTCCACTTTCTACTGTACATTAACATATTGTTAACACCGCTATGGACCTCCGTTATTGGTAGAAAGCGTGCACCGACCGCGATCACTAAAATATCTCGGTTACAAGGACATATCTGTTAATCTGTAACAGAGTGGATTATGACGGCACATCATGACAAGTAAAATTACACACAAATACTGAAATAACAATTAAAATAGGTAATACTTCAAAGTTAAAATTTTATGCACTCAATACGTTTCATAATTAGAGTTCATCATCAGACTAATCGGTTGATTTGGAAGGGACACGAGAATGTGCTTCAAGACTATAGCGCTGCAATGCACTTGATTTAAAATTCTGTCGAAGAGAGATAATGAAACGAGAGTACGACGCTAGCTTGAGCAGCAGCTCAATGCTCTGTTTAGATAATAGGAGATCCCGTGACTCTTGCAACCTCAGTGTAACTACTTACATTCTATATTATGTTCATAAATGTAATTATTAATATATCACCATTACAATGCAACAATGTAACAATTATTTTTTCAACGACAGTGGTTTTTGGTCTTCCCGTTCATACTGCCATGGTGGAAAGTTTAATTTCTCTCATTCGCTGCTGATAACTTAACCTACCTGCGTGTTTTGCCTATTTTGCTGCAGGTATATCCATGAACTATGTCAAATCCTCTTAATTTTGATATGTTTAGTATTTCAGAATGGAGTATAATCATATTTGATAATTGAATTTTACCGTTTAAATCTTAACTGGGTCTTGGCCTTCCTCTTTATTTGTTAATATTTAATTATAACGAAGTATAAGCTGCAAGTTATTGATTCTTTTAAAGTAAATAACCAGGTGTGGATAATCTAACGCCAATTCGCCACCAATGTTAATGTTGGTGACCTTGCTACTGGAACCACCATATTCAACAGATGATAGTAGTTAATTTTATTTTCGCGTATGTACTATTTCATTACGCACTACCGTGGAAAAAATACTATGCAATATACCTGTGTTAACTGCACTGGAGATTCTTGACTTGGTCACGTATTTTCAAACTCTTCTTCGTTCTCTAATGATGCACACACCATACTTATGTGGCAATATACTATTTGACCGTTCCTACAAGGTACGAAGCTGGCTCGTACGTTGTTTACGGGTATTGTATACTGGATAATTAGCGAAGTAATCTGAAGATATTGGAAAATGTCATATCTGACCTTCAATTTGTAGCGCACTTCCAGACCTACAAGACTATATTTAACTAAAAAATCTGATGTGTTACACTCACATGGCTTTCTCTACTCTTGTACAAACTGTTTTTACAAACGCTTATTCTCCATCTACTTCATGTTAATCGAGATAAACATTTGCAGACTCTATCTTATTGCTAATTTTCTTGTACATGTAAGGGGAATATATATTTACAAGGGCAATATAGAAATACAGTAGCCTTTAAGCACATACATATCTCTTAATAGTTGGTTGCTAGGTGCAGCACCATTCTCTTTGCCACAGATTAATACTCTTTGCATATCCAAGACAAAAAATGAATAACGAATTCCCATTTGAGAAAAGAACGATTGAAAAATGTAAGGGAATAACAAGCAATATCTCGAAAATGGCTCACTCAACAAAAAAAATGTATATGACATAAATTGTGTATTTTAACGCGATCTACAGTTTTTTTGTAGTAAAGGTTTGTCAATCTCTTATGGTTTACCAGTTATGCAAAAAGTCGTTCACAATGAAGAATACTTTTGGAGACATTCCCAGAAAATTCAAGATATACATTTTATTTGTCATGAAAATATCTTAAACATATGATATTTTAATCAAAATCGTTAGAGCCATTTTTGAGAAAATTAAAATTTTCGAAAAATGTTCCATGTAAAGGGTACTCTGGGGTGGGGGGATTTTCTTGAAAACCTTCGTGTCGCATCTCTGGAAGATACTGAATCTAAATACCAAGTTTGGTGTTTATCCGACTGTTCGTTTCTGAGTTATGCTGTTCACAGACAGACACATAGACACACACACACACATACAGACACACACACACGGACCTGTTTCCAAAAATGCTTTTTTTGGATCCAGGGGGTCTCAAAACATATATTTCCGGTGAAATCTGGGTATCGAATTTTTGGGTGGTATACAATACTTCCCCTACTTACTATACGTAGTAGAGAAAGTAAAACTATACGAATTGTTATTGACTGTGAAAACTAAACCAACTCATAACTATACTTAATCGTTTTTGGCTCATAAAATGGGAAGTGCGAACTGTCCAATTTGCATAAAGACAAACAGGCAAGTGGTGAGAGAGTTCGTACAAACACGCAGCATATTTAACTTTTTTTGAATCCCACATTGTGAGAAACATAAAAAGAGTGTCCTTGCCAAAGGTGCTAATAAGAAATGTGTCAGAGCGTTACACACTAAGCCATGTAAAGTCATTAGTGGAAGCGTTTTGCATACAGCATGAATACCTTGACAGCTGCGAGCGACACTCGCTGTTCAGTGGTAGGTATGTTGAACCCAATCACCTATGCAAACAATACCACCGTGCCCCCTCGATTAGAATAAGCCATCATGCCAATTACATGCTCTACATGTATATAAGCCCTCATGTCCACATCTTGGCATTTGGAACTCAGCTAAATAAACTATAGTTATAAAAAGTGTGTGTTAGTTTGAAGTCGAAGGTAATGTAGCATTTGTTTATTTTGAAGTTTAACGTCCATAAAAGATTTCATATTTACTCAGACGATCAACCTTTAATCATCATCTACCACAAGATGTAGACCTATTCCAGCTTTCAAACTACTTTATTTGCCGGTCCATTTTTTCTTTGATCGCAGTGTTCCTCTGGTTTATATTTGAAAGCAATTATAGCTTTAGTATTACTTGGATGTCCCATTAAATGTTCTTTCCAGTTTTCTCTATATATTTTAATTTAAATTAAATATGCTTAGTTCTTTCCTTATGTACGCGTATCTGTTTCTTATCAGTTGGGGTCATCCTGCCACTGACCTTAAGAACCTATTCATGCTGCTGGTATTCCCAATTTGTCTTTCTTTGTTAAAGTCCAGGGCTCACTACCATATAAAAATGCAAGAGCCACCATAACCGTATAGAAATTCAATCGGTTATCATTTTCTTCACTATGAAGTATTAGGCTTGCAGTCTATTTCGTCTTCACTCCAGCCATCTTTTCCTTGGTCTTCCTATGTCTTGTCTTCCTTCTGGTTTGTATTTTATTTGTTTTACTATTTTTTCATTTCCCATTCTTTTAATAAGTTGTATCCATTGTTGTTTATTTTATTGTATACGTTAATTGTGAAAAATATTTTAATTCTGCTCTTATTTCTTCGCTTCGTATTTTTATCCAGTATTGCACACTTTTTTTTTATTTTGCTCACGATTCACTTCCATAAGTTAAAACTTGTGTGGTCATTATCTTATAGAATTTTAATTTCGTATCTTGCCTTATTTTCTTGTTTAGTTCTTTGTATTGTGCCACACAACATTTTAAATGTATTAAGTTTACTGTTTATGCCATTTTCTCTTTTGTACCTTATATCGCAGCTTAAAAATTTAAAATGAGTTATTTTTTCTATTATATTGTCATTTATTATAATTTATAGTTAGCTTTAGAAAGCTATTAATGGGTAATAAAATGGATGCTTGACCAAAGAGCTATATTACTGTGCTCATAGGATACAGAAAACCCCGGGAAAACCAGTTAACTCGCCTCCACGGAGTTAACCGAGCTGTTGGAAGCCACACTACGCATTGCATAACGCAAGCATGCCGTTTTGAATGAATAAACGGTTTATTTTAAATAATATGCTCTAAAATGGGATGTAGATAATTATTTATTTGGTTTTAATAATTGAACAAATCACGAAAGGAGATGTAAATATGACAACCTACCCCCAAACGTCCGTCCTAGTACCTCAGTCTGCAAAGACGATGCATAAAGTGAAAAGAGCCCAAAGTTAAAAATATTAATTGTGCAACATTTACTTTTCTAACTAAAGGGAACACGGAAAATGCAAATCTCTTCAACTGAGATTCCATCTTTGGCCTTTCTATTTGCTGTAGTGGCTGCACACTTCACAATGGAGGATAGCAAAGCAGTTTATAAAGGCTCTATTACATTGATAAGCCCGTGTTGACTTAAGCGTGTTTTAACTAAATTGCTTCAACATAAGCCTAGAGCTTTTCATAATTTTTACGCTAATGAATCAAACACAACGGTGATTATTTTGAAAGTTGAAGTCCCTGCACCACGACCTCACAATTCTTCTTCTTCTTCTCGAGCTGCCTGTGTTCCGGACGCTGGTGAAATTCGTGATAATCATGTTTGTTATGCTGTTACTCTATGCACTAAAGTTTTGTGGAAGATTCTTGAAACGCTAAGTTATTTAATTATCATCTACTACTGATAGATTTTTCTTTCAGCCATTCCCTGAAGGTTGAGTAGCTAATACCTTGCATACATTTATTATTGTATGGCAGAGGTATTGAAGTTTACTTCATTTTAACTGCGTTAAACACTTAACATGTTTTCATTCTTTTTCAGAAGGACTTCCGTAGTGATCTTCCATATAACAAGAGCTCAAAAACTTGCAAATTTTTGGCTAATTAAATTCCATGCTTCGACTCCAAAGTGTAACGTTTCTCTGCTGAAAACAGCCGTAGGGCGAGCTAAGAAGAGCTTATTAGAAATTAGTGCTAGCTTGGAGCACGAGAGGAAGACAAAAGGAAAGCTGTGAAATAAAAGAGCGGCTAATTCACAACGTACCCATTTAAATGACACTGGGCAACATCATTTTGGGGCTTTGCATGAAAATGGGTGTTTTTATGTTGGTTATATGGTATCACATTTCCTCTAACGCAAACGGTTTTTATATAATTACGTAATTCTGCTTCTAATTCACGCGTAACAATGTACAGCGATCCATATAATATATACTCGAGTAATCGAAAATGGTCAGTTGTGATAAGATCGATATATTCTAATGATATATTCCCACAAACACACTACTACTTCTTTAGTTTAGTTTTTAAGTGTGCTTTGGTATAACTCTTACATTTACCAGTGCATTTAAGTCAGCCTACAAATTGCGAGATTCTAAAGACGACAGTGTATAAGTAATCCCGACTCGTTTTGTTTCATCTGTGGCTCATTTACTTTGAAATCAAGAAGGGAGAACATAACCTCATTCATGAAAATGCTTATCTAGCTTATTTTGGTGTCAAGTTACGAGACCAAGATAAAACATTCGCGCCACACAGCGTGTCATACCTATGTTACGGGACTAGGAAAATGGATTCAGGGGAAGCAGAAGAACCTTTTAAAATTCCAATGATTGTTATTTTTGCATGGTAAAAGCTGAGGGCATAATAAAAAGAGTGTTAAAAGCATTGTATATCCAAACCTGAAATCAACCATCAGGCCTTTTCACATGGACCAGCATTCCTGTACCTAACCCACCTGTAACTTTACAGTCATCATCATCATCATCATCATCATCGCCTGATTCTGCAGGCGGCGATGACATTTTGGTGTTCACAGAAGAACTGAAACCAGAGATGTTTACCCAAGGTGAACTAAATGACTTAGTAAGAGATCTGGGTCTCCCAAAGGAAGTGTTATAAGTTTTGCGTTCTCGTTTAAAGGAGAAAAGACTACTATCCTGGAGTTTTGTGAGCACTTCACTGAAGATGGCCCTCTTATTTACAGTAATAACATTGAAGTAGTAGTATCAACATATGAAACCACATACAATAAGAAAGAATTGAGCTTATTTATCGAGGGAACCCAAAAAATATCAAGGCTATACTAATTACCTACACATTACCAATAAGTATGTTTCGATACCAGTAGGGTACAGTTTCGTGTTAAAGGAAAGCTACGAAATCCTTGCAACAGTATTAACGGCAATAAAGCATTCAGAGCATGAATGGGTTGAGTGTGGTGATCTTAAGATTACAGGAAAGCTTCTTGGACAATAGTCAGGCTCACAAAATAGCCATACTTCCTCTGTCTATGGGGTAGTGATATACACTGGGTTAGAAACGAATGACCAGCTAGAACAAATCTGGATCCAGGAGACAAGAATGTTATGAAAGCAAGTTTGGTGAAACGAGAGAAAAATCATTCTCCACCTCTCCATATAAAACTCGAGATCATGAAACGATTCGTAAAGGGTTTGAATAAAGATAGTGAATGTTTTAAGCATACTGTCAGAAATTTTCCTTCCTGTCTGATGCTAAACTAAAAGGAGGAGTCTTTGTGGAAGCAAGATAAGGAATCTAATGACAAACGCACGATTTGATGACTTGATGACACGAGGAAAGAATGGCTTGGATAGTATTCAAGAATGTGATAAACTGTTTTTTGGGGAATAGAAAGCACTCAGATAACAAAACATTTATGGAAGATATGTTGATGGCTATGAAGAATTTAGGTTGTAATATGAGTATCGACTTTTCTCCTGAAAACTTGAGAGATTTTAGTGAAGAATATGGGGAGGGGTTCCACCAGGTCATGAAAGAGGTAGAAAGGCGTTATCAGGGGAAGTGGGATTTTGTGATGTTAGACCACTATTATTGGTCTATGGAGAGAGACAACATGGGGGAAGCAACACATAAGGCAATATCCAAAATCATACTTCTGCAGCCAAAGGAAGCGAGTTTAAGTCATCAAATGTGTATCCGGGAATTTCCATGTGCCAAAATAATTTTATACGTTGAAAAACAATGTAATAAGTACACTGTCTTCTTTAATGATTTCATTTTGATATAGTTATAGTCACCTTCATACGCTTAATTTCCTATACTGATATTTAAATATTTAAATTTAAGTTCTGTAAAATGCTTAAGTGATACATAAAATCTGACTTCAGATACATAAACAGGAGGTAAAAGATACATAAAATCACTCATCAGAAATAAAAGCCTCGACAAAAAATAAAATTTTGTAACTCTGTAATTTACATTACCTATGCTACAAATAGCATACTATTTATGGCAATGTCCTAGCCCCAGCGGAAAAGCGCAGTTTCCCAAGAAATTCACCTGCATGAATGTGTCTGAAGTCCCCCGCTCACTGCTAATACGTTCTCTAAACGCCATAGCCCACCAGGTACCACCAATCATCTAACCTCCACTGACCAATCCCGGCGGAGGTGCCCCTCTGCCCCTCCCCAGTTCACGGTCATTTATCAAGCATTAAAAATATAACACAACAACCCAAGATTATTCCAATATTGTACGCTACAATAGAAAGTGGAGAGAATAGCGCAAACGATTTATTTACTGTCTAAATTCACATAATTATTTCGATACATTTTATTCCTTTCTTATAAAAGCCTCCAGCTTTTTATGGGACAAATTTATTGTGATTTGTCTCGCTGAACGTCAACCTTCATACTTAGAAATATGTACGCTTTTTAAATGTTGCTTCTATGAATAAGCGGGCGATTCTCACAGAGTATGAGTAGTACTTAGCAGTACTTAGTGCTACTTACTTTCTCTACCACGCACCTAGTAGGTAGAGGAAGTATTGCATTTCATCCAAGAATGCGATATCAAGTTTTCACCGAAAATGTATGTTTTATGAGGCCAAAAATAAGAATTTTTTGAGAAAAAGTTCCAGGTGAATGTATGCGTGTATGTGTGTATGCGAGTGTGTGCGTGTGCGTGCGCGTGCGCGCACCTGTGAACAGTATAACTCAGAAAATAAATGTCGGATAAATAACCTTGATATTTAAATTCAGTATCTTCAAGGATGTCATACGAAGATTTTTAAGCAAATCCCTACCCTAATCCGCTTACATAGAATTTTTTTTTCGTTATTTTGTATTTATACAAATGGATCAGCGATTTTATTAAAATGCCATACATTTAAGATATTTACGTAACAAAATGTAATAGACGTATATTGTAAGGACCCTTGGGGCAGTTAGCCCCGGGGGTTGCTGTCAACAGGGGACAAGTAGCATCGGGAGGTAGAGACTGTCGGTACCGGTGTGAGGGTTGCCATGAGGATGCTCCGAGGACTGTGAAATAATACCACGGACTCTATAAAAACTATTTGCTGCATTCTTTGAGTAAATTGAAGGGGGGTTGTTGCCTCTCCGAAGCGGGTTCTGTCCTGAAAGAACTTTTTGCATCCACCAATTCCGAGATTAATTTTATCAACATTTTTTCACGTTTTGAAGTGCTGTTGCAATTCAGATGTTTCTCGCGATATAAAGGAAACAATATGGGACTTTAAGGCCAGTATATAGTGATCAACTTTTTAAAGATTAGACTGTTGCGTCTATTCCCTGTATATTCATGTTTTACCCATAAGAAAATGTGTAATAAAACTATGTATACAAACGTTAATATCGCTTAATACCAAGTAAATAAAAAAAATAGCTTTTGTAAGAATAGTTTGTAGAAGCTATATAAAATTGATAGCTTCTCTATTACAATCTTTGATCTGATCGGATCTTTTAAAGACATTGTTTTTGTTTTTAACCTAAATTTTAAAATTATAGAATTTATATTTGTAACTAAAGTTGTTGACCACAAATCAGGAATTTGGCAATTTTTTCAATTGTGCTTCAATTGTAGATGGTTTCAAATTTTAATGAAATTTAACCCGGCATATAATTCTTGAAGGATTATACATTATACTTCTGCTAATTTATTTAATTTTTAATTCTCTAATTCTTTGTTAATCAAATTCTTTATTTCCGTCATTCTTAGCTTCTATAGTGCTTACTTATAGTAAGTAGAGAAGTATTGTATTCTATCCAAAAATTTGTTACGAGCTTTCACTTTAAATGCACATTTTGAGGTCTCCTGAATCCAAGAAAGCTATCTTTAGAAAAGGTATGCGTGCGCATCTGTGAACAGCATAACTAAAAAACGAATAATCGATTAAAGCATATTCAAAGTTTGCGACAATAAGATTTTTAATAAAATCTTTCCATCCCAAACTATATTTACATAGAAAACTTTTAGTTTTTGTTTTTTCAAAAACTGCTTAAAGATTTTGATTAAAACACCATATATTTGAGATATTTTTATGAAAAAATTGATCCTTGAATGGTTTTTGTATAAATGGCAAACCGTAACAGATAGACAAAATCTGGTTAAAGCACACACTTTATGATAAATAATTTTTTGTGGCCTTAACCATTTTCAAACTACTCTTTGTTATTTATTTGAATTTTCAAATATTTTTTAAAATGGTAAATCGCTATTTGCTCTTTTTCCATCGTAATCATGCAATGGACACGAATTTTAAAGCCATCACATAGCGATCAGGGTTTTAAAAAAGTATCACTTTAGCCAACGTGTTCTAATATAAACAATGAAGTGTGTAAATGTGTAGTGAAAGTTTTTCTCGGGTAACAAGATAGAACAAGATAGAACAAGCTTGTGCAAGATTATAAATTTATTCCATGTTTCTTCATGGACGTCTCTGTTTAATTTCGTGGCAACGTTTCTCTAACTATATATCTCAAATGGTATTTTTACTTTATTAGGCACAGTATATACGTTTTTTCCAATTTTTTTTCTAGAGTTCGATATTCCTAAGTTATTTCTTAACCTTTTCCCCAGTGTTTTGTGCGCAGCTTTTTCGTGGTCTTTTCTTTCTTTTTTTATTTTGAATGTTAGTGTTGGCAACGGGAAGTTCTATACGTAAGAAAATTGAGTGATGCTTATATTTGGTTTCTAATTTCTTTCCTTCGCTTTCATGCATAGTTGATGTGTTATCGTGTTATTTTTATATTATTAGTAGTATGCGATAATGTTAGTATGGTTTGGATTGATGAATTCCTTTTGTTTTGAGATTCTTCAGAAGTATATAAAGTATAGCCTAATTCACGATGTTTTTAAACTATGTTGTTTTGGAGGATACCAGGAGGTATTCACATTCCCAAACATTCTATTTACACACATAAATATTAAATACGCTACGTAATAATACCGCTGAATGCCGTTTGTCGCACATAGATATTGACTTAAATGGACCATCTACATCAGCAACAGTACCTGCAATATAAAAATTATTTCATTCCCTGTAAATTGTGTAACAAACAGTTTACTCGGCGTAGCATTAATGTACATCTCACTAGGTATCACAAAATATCCCAAGACTTTGTAATTAGTAATCCCAAAGTATTATATATCTATAAGAATATTAAAAATCAAGTAAAAGTAAATACAGAAGAATCAACGTCTCGAAATAATAGCTTTCAATTATGTGGTTTATGCATGGACTTATAATTCAGCAATCTAAAAGACATACTAATTCCTCCAACAAAAAACGCTTGAAAAGATTTTGAAAACACCTGTAAATGATAACTTACCACAAAAGCCTCAAAGTTATACAGTAAAAATCATTAAATCAATTGTATAAAATATGTGAATATATACATTAATATTACGTATTTCAATCCGTTAGTATTTGATAAAAAATCAGATGTTTAACGCATTTTGCGTGAAGAAAATTCCAAACTACAAGGACTTCAACATCCCGCTACTCGTTATTATGAATTTTAAAACGAACACAATAGCGGAATTAATCATAAGATTTCCTCAAATCCTCAGAGATTTCTAAAGCTAGGCACATAAGAAATAAAGTACTGTATGATTATGAAGTAGCCCAATTCAATTATTATAACCGGAGAAAAGCAGTGGCTAGGTTTATTATGGATTCAGAAAATTAGCAACAGTCCCAATAAAATTAGATGAAATTGAGTAATAGTTTACATCATTATTTGGGTATTCCAATAATAATATTAAAGTATCCTATTTAATGCCTGGACCCGAAAACAACCTCTCTAAAGCTTCAATAAGCAGCGTGAAACAGGCAATTAAACGAATGCTAATAGATTCATCTTCAGATTCAGATCGTATACCTTAATATATATATCTAAAATCATTACGTTAATTATTAATAACATGCTCTCAACTTAATATATCTAAAATCATCACGTTAATTGTTAATAACATCCTCTCAACATCATACGTTCCTCAAAAGTTCAAATATATTATTAAGTAAATGAAAGGAAATATAAAAATCATGAATTTCTGGAGACCTATTACTGTTTATTGTCATCAGATGTATTATTGAATGTGTATTAGATAAAGAGCTACGTATGCAGATTGAACTTAATAATCAACGTGGATTTACACCTAATTTAACTGATTGCCATATTAATTCAAGGCTAATTGTTGGATACTTTCGAGATGCTAAGATGAAAAAGAAGGACTGCACAGTAGTTGTTTTAGACGTTTCTAGTAAATTTGATTGCATTAGTCACAAGCATATTGTAAATTCTATTGCAGATAAGGGCATATCGCCAAATTTACAAGTGTTAATTGCATCTTTATTGAATGAAGATTCTGTTCAACATGAAGTAGGTAAACAACGGACCAAAAGAATACCTATTTAATTTGGCGTTCCCCAAGGAGGGCCCTTATTACCATTACTAGCCAATTTAGCTGTGGATTTCATGTGACCCAATCTTTTCAGGAGAATATGTATCAATTTTAGATGAAAATATTGAAACTGTTTGTCTAATTAGTTTTGCAGACGATATTGCAGTAACTGCACGCAATAATCCTTCAGTTGCCGCATTATAGATATGACAAAGAACCACTTGCCATCCATAGGTTTGGAAATAAATATGGTGAAAGGATGTGCAATTGTATTACAACAGCGGGGGATTATTTAAACAGATATTAAATTTAATACAGGAGAAATAATTATGTCCATTTCAAGAGAGGAAAGGATAAAATATCTTGGTTGTAACTTCAACAGGAAACTAGACATTAATCACGAATCAATAAAACCTTTCAATGAAAATCTCGAAAAACTGGCTAAATCTCTTTGTCAACATCTAATCAAAAATTAAATATTATAAATAACTATATTTTTGCATCACTAACTTATCCTCTCCAGACCGCACCTCTGATCAAACTAAAATTATATTTGCTTAATGGTCTTGATGTAATTATTCGAGGAACTGTTAAGGAAATGATAGGTCTTCCCGATAGAACAGCCACTGCAGTTATGTACACACACCACGTATCTTACTAGGACTCGGGTTTACTAAATTGTAAATGTGTAGCTCCTTTTCCGAATATTTCTATTATTAATAAATTATATAATTGTTATATAAAATTGTTTTATAAAACTTTTTGACATTGACCTTTAAATTGCTTAAATATTTCTTAATAAACATTAAAAACATGTGGAAGCTCCAGAAAACTAAGGAAACATTTATGGCAGTTATTATTTAATGAATGGTCATCCCTGCAATGGCAAGGTCTGGACATGAATCATTTTGCAGAGCTTACACCTGCTAACCACGTAATAATTGTTGGTACTCATATAATATCATTCGAATGGACATCACTGTTAAAACTTAATGTCAATTATGACAATCTTAGAGGAGTACCCGGAAAAACAGGAGGAAAGAATAGATTTATCTTTGCCGAAGAAGCGTAAAGGAGAACGAAACACCAAGTGATGTACTTGGAAACTGTGCATTCAACTACCTCCTTATTAACCTAAGGCATCACGAAGTCAAGCCGCACTTACCAGTATGTTGCGAAACAAGCATTTGAGTGCTTTGAAGAAGTACATGCACTAGATGCTGATGGACAGTTTAGCTTTTATTGACATTAGCTTTCAAAAAGCACTCGCATGAAGCTTACATCCCGTATCCAACAATTGGGTATGAAAATAAGGATTCTGACCAAGCTAAAAAGATGGATAAAGAAAAGAAGACCATTTATGAAGATTGTGTTCCTTATTTGAAAGAGATACAAATCTCAATTCGGTCAACGTCATTTCTAAGTTTAAGGTCTCTTATTTGGTGCCCGTGGAACCACCTATAAAGGTGTATTTAACTTGCTGCATAAACCAGTTCTAAATAAACAAGATGTTATCTTTAACGGCCAATATAATTAGTGATTCGGTATCATGTATTCATTATTTATTTATATATATATATAAACACATAGGACAATGTAAAGATAAATTAAAACCTATGTGGGTGTGCTTTTATTACTTTCTCTACTACGTATAGTAAGTAGGGGAAGTATTGTATTCCACCCAAAATTTCGATACCGAGATTTCACCGGAAATACATGTTTTGAGACCCCCTGAATCCAAAAAAAAACCTTTTTGGAAACATGTCCTTGTGTGTCTGTGAACAGCATAACTCAGAAACGAACAGTCGGACAAACACCAAACTTGGTATTTGGGTTCAATATCTTCCAAGCATGCGACACGAAGGTTTTCAAGAAAATCCCCCCACCCCAGAGTACCCTTTACATGGAAAATTTTTCGAAAATTTTAATTTTCTCAAAAATGGCTCTAACGATTTTGATTAAAATATCATATGTTTAAGATATTTTTATTACAAATAAAATGTATATCTTGAATTATCTGGGAATGTCTCCAAAAGTATTATTTATTGTGTACGACTTTTGCATAACTGGTAAACCATAAGAGATAGACAAAATTTTACTACACAAAAAATGTAGATCGCGTTAAAATACACAATTTATGTCATATACATTTTTTTGTTGAGTGAACCGTTTTCGAGATATTGCTGTGTCATGTGGCAACTTGCTAAAGCAGGCATCTCCATTTTTGTTCTCTTTAATTCGTTGAGTGAATAAAAGGTTTTATTTAAGTTTTGGTATGTAATTGTGTTTTATTGTTCTACTATCCAGAATATTCTAATTAATTTTTTCTTGTGAGGCGTATTCCTTATACGTATTTCTTTGTTTTAAATTATGTTTAATACTCTCCCTCTTATACTTATCTTAATATTTGAAACTACTGAGAGGTGGTCTGAATACACTGGATGTTCATTTCAGTGTGCGCCATGAATACTGTATGACGTCTTTTGCGTAGCTGCTAAGCCTAGAATTCAATCCGCCTAGTGCTTCCGCAGAGGCGTATGACTCGTGTGTCGCAGAAGTTGCCTAACAAGCATGGCGTTCGATGTCGAAGGTCTGCAAACGCTTTAAGCTGGTTATCATCGCTAGCGTACAACAATATGAATTTGTCAACAGTATGTGTCACGACTTCAAACAAAAACATTATCTGTGCTGAGTGAATGGTTGTTGGTATGGATATGCAAGAAAGATTAAAGTGTTTGATCGTTTTTATTTTATTTTATTTCATGCTTTTGCGTGTGACATTGTGAGGCACGTTATTTGGGCTACGTTTTCTAATTGTCGCTATCATATTGGCAATCTTCAGATTGAACCCCATACCTTCTAGGCAACTTCATATGTTTTTATTAAAGGTACATAAAAATACATTATAATATACATATATGATACATAATGATATACATTAATTTACAATTGCACAAACATGGAATTAGATAAGCATTTACAGTAAATCAGAGAGTTTTGTATGTATTAGAAACTGTAGCGTCTTCTTGAACGTATTGCGTCTTTTAACTGCATTGGGAAAATTGAAAATGCCGGCTTGCTGTCTACATCTAGTGTATGTGGACAATCTTTTGTTACATGCTGGGGCGAGGACCAAAAGTTTTTCAGAAAATGATTAAATTTAGGTCACCCCAGCACGCACATAGGGAGGGGGCGCAACCCGATACAGCAAGAAGACCGGGACCTTGGTGTATAAATTTAGAGAAAGACGTGAGGTTCTACATTACATAAAACACATTACCTGAAATTTATTAACAAACGTTTAGTAACTCTATATAATAAACTAGGAAGAGAGGATGGGGGGAGATGTCCCGAAGCCGTGGACTGACCACACGCACATCTTGTTACAAAGACTGCACTTACTCAAAAGACGCTATCCATATCCCCTCTCCAACCACGTCTAGTCACGCCAGCCAGGGTTGGCGTCATACCAGACGAATTACAAACAGAGCCCTCCCTTTGACGTGATCTGCGACAAAAGGAGGGATCGTTACGCCGAAAAATCAAAGAAACCCAATAATGCTATGTCAGTAGCGACAATGCAACACAACAATGCTTATGGTAATGGCAATGAACTTACTGATACGCCACACTATAAGGATGTGCAGAATGGTTAAAGGAATGTTACAGCTGGTACGGTTTGGAGGTTGGTCCTTAATGAGAAGATAAGAGTGTGTTAGTTTGGAGTGCCCAATTCTAAGCCGAGTGATAACTTGATCTCTTCTTCTGAAAGTTCAGGAATGTAGAAAAGATTGTGTGCAGCCTGAGTGAGCTTCATGAATTTGGTGTTGATTGATGACCATTTCAATTTCCATTTTTGCATGTACATGTGTTTAATGAAATTGATGACATTTTGGTGTGGAGAGGCAATCGACGAATCACTGACGGGAAGTTTAGTTGCTTCTTTTGAAGCTTTCTCTGCTGCTTCGTTACCCTTCTCCGCCATATATGTGCTACGTTAGCTCTTCCCTCAGAGCCTACCACGCTTCAAAAATTGATTAAAAACAATAATGTCGTAACACGTTCTAAAATGAACACTCAGTATAGTGTCGCTATGTTCTGCAATATCTAGCGCTTGGTACTAACTTACTATCATTTTAATAATAATAATAATAATAATAATAATAATAATAACAATAAAAGTGGTAAAATAAAAATCATTTCATTCTCTACCGCTTTTAAACTCTAAATTCCCAATGTACCATGAGTTTAGGCCTCATTTTGCAAATCCGAGGAGATAGAAATTGCACTCTCTTACAGAAGCACTCAAACTACGAAAAGTTTGACACCATCCCAAGGGCAAATTCACTTTTAAAAGATGCCTTGAAGCTTTTAAGTGCACAGTAAGGCCTCCATATACTTTCACGATAAAACTCCTCAGCTTTAAACTTTAAGTTGTCATGTAAAAGCTTTTATGAGAAGACACTGCTGTGTATTTGTCTTCTGTGTATACAGATGTAGAACATAATTGTAGTTTAAAAAAAAGAGTGTAAAGCTTCAAAGTTTTACCATACTGCAACACAACAGTTTTAGAGAGAGAGAGAGAGAGAGAGAGAGAGAGAAAGAGAGAAATAGGAACGAGATTGACCTAAGAAAATATATCAGATATTATTCTCCCATTCCGTCCTATTTTCTTAACATTTTGGCTTATTAATATGTACACATATTTCTAGTTACAAATCATTGTTTAAAAATCTCATGTGTTACATCCTCACGACCTACTGTACCTATTATACTTTCTTTTTTGTTCTGAATACTTCATGTTACCGAGATAAATCTCTATTGCATTAATTATATTACACATTTCGTTGTAGGTACAATCGAGATGCAGAAAACTGAAAGCGATAGTCAAATATTTGACCTTTCCATAACATCACCAGAAACAGCTGAATGGCAACAGAACTTCAAAAATGACAAATATTCAAAAATTTAAACTAATAACAGCGAATATCTAGTAAATGGCTGATCCACAATAGTAGTTACTTGAAATAAACCGTGTGCTTTAAAGATATCTTATTTTTACTTTCTCTAACACTTACATAGTATGTAGAGAAGGTATTGCATTCCACTCAAAAATTTGATACCGAGATGTTACCGGAAATACGTGTTTTGAGTCTCCTTGAATAAAAAAAGGCATTTTTAGAAAAAAAGGTTCATGTGTGTGCTTGCATGTATGTTTGTGTCCGAACACCATAACTAAAAAACGAAAAGTCAGATAAGTAGTGAACTTTGTATTTAGGTTCAATATCTTCCAAAGATGCGACATGAAGATCTTAAACAAAATCCCCCATCCCAAACTACCCTTTACATGGAATATTTCTCTAAATTTTTTATTTTCTAAAAAATGTTTCTAACAATTTTGATTAAAATAGTATATGTTTAAGATACTTACATTACAAATTAAAACAATACCTTGAATATTCTTGGAATAGCCTGTCAAGTCCACGTCATTCGGAAAGAATTTTCTAAGTCTTCTATAACTGGTAAACGTTAAGGTTAGACTATACAAGAATGTAGGCCATCGTAGAGCGTCCAATTCTAAAATATTTGACTATGACTATTTCCTGTATCTACAAAGAAATGTATAATGCAGATGTTTCCGGAAAGGTTTATCTCGATTAAAATGAAGCAGAAAGGAAAATAAACTTCCATAAGAATAATATGTATACCCATTAATAAGCGAACAGTGGTTAGAGAAATTCAGGTGAATGTAGTACATTAGATGTTTTGTAGTAAGCTTTGTCGATCTCTTATGATCTATCGGTTATAAAAAATTATACAATATTGCTTCCGAATGAAGAGGACTTCATAGGCTATTCCCAGTAAGTCCAGGATATACATCTTATTTGTAATTTAAATATATTTAAGTATGGTATTTTAAACACAACCGTTAGACATTTTTGAGAAACTCAAACATTTCGAAAAACTTCCATATAAAGGATAGTTTGAGGTAGAAGGATTTTCTTGAAAATCCTTTTCAGAAGATACTGAACTTAAAATAGCACTTTTAAGTCAGGGGTTTTCAAAATATATTTATGGTGAATAAGTAGTTGGTAAAGAAGATAGAAGGTATAGAGACCTGTTTTGCAATTGAATGTACAATGATGAATTAACCATTAAAAATGTACGTGATCCCCAAAACTGTGTCGTTTTGACTAACACCAAAGACATCAGTTGTGAAATAATTAAAGAATAAATGTTAGCTGAATAAGGATAAGTAATTTCTACCAAACTGACTCGTGTGCTAGGTTTTGCAACCAAATATCATTTCGCACATTATGAGGAAAATGCTGTGCTAAGGTTCAAGGTTGTGGCAAAAGCAGCAACATAGGGTTTTAATGTATTAACGAGCTGATATCCCACGCTTCTTAATTGCTCCCCTTCCCCGTTGCTGCGCCACTTTACCGTGACTGGGGTTAATGCAGTGTGTCTAATAGCGTATAAGCAAGAACACCACCACCACCAACATACAGGTGTGCAAGTATAACATCGCTCCGTCAGGTCCTCAGCAGCTCTGAAACTACCTGTAAATAAGAAATTAACTGCTATGTGAATCATGAACGGAATACTCCTACTTGTCAGTAAATTAAAGAAATTAGTAGAATGTGGCAAAGGGTTATTCGTGACAGAACCACCTATGCAGGTAGAATATTCTTATTTACTTAGCTTTGTGAGCGAATTGAAATTTTACTGAATTTTCATAGACCTGTAGTATTAATCTGAAAATGATATTTTATAAAATTGAACACACATAAACAATTGTGCTCCACTATAAGGACAGAATGGGAAAATGCGATAGAAGGAGCTGAAATAGAATCTCAAGACCTGTCGGAAGAAATAGTAAAATGGATAAAAAGAAAAGCACATAAATTAGGGAAGAGTTAATACTCAAAGTACAAAATTGTATAAAATAGAAACACATGGAAATAATTTATAGTTGCTAGAACACTAAAAAGATATAGAGACAGGATTTTGATCATTTGTCGAGAAATGGAAAAGTTAAGTGATGGACTAATGCTTAGATGATGACGAACTAATTCGTCATTGTTAAAGTCACCAAACTCCGCAGATCTACTTGCGTAGTTTCTGTAACAGCGGAGATTCTTTTCTATAAAGACTTTTCATACCTCTCTCACCTTCCCCATTTATCACTCTCATACCAAATTCCCCCCTCTCTCTGTCTCTAACCCAAACATTCCCTCAGTCCCATTCTCTGTTCTCCCATTGTCAATTTCTCCCTCTGACTTCACTACCACTCTCTGACCTCTATTTCCTTTCCTTGCATTTTATACCCTTTTCGGCCTCTCGCAACGTACGACACGTAATATTTTAACCAACTGTGATAAAACTGCTTTTTATGAGAGTTTTAGGAAAAATAAAAAGCGAGTTAAAGGTTTTATGGTACATACACTTTGGCCTTTTTCTTATGCTTATTATTCAATCGAATTGCAATTTTCCGTACTGATTTTTGTGAACCAATAGCGGTAATAAAAAATTGGCATACCTTCTTAAATATTTATCATTTAAGAAATTCTATATATAAGAAAACCCGTCATAATCATTTTTCTCACTAACATTTATGTAACATTTACGAAAAAGTAAAGAGAGACATTTTCATTCTTTATTTTCGCCACATTAGAAATCCCTTCCTGTGGGAAAAGAGTTAAGATGTCATATAGACCATACTTTAGGATAAGTTATGTTGTAACGCTGTATCCGTCTCGAAGAGGATACTTATTGTTATAATTTTGCTTTTAGCAGGGTGCGGTACAAAGACTTAGGAATATGTAAATAATTTAACACATACGATTCACATTACTAATAATTAATTATATTGAAACTTTGAAGGTCACTTTCACATACAACACCCATATAAATTGATAAGCTTATTTGCATTTCCAGAGTATTTGCGTGCACATGAAATATTTTATAAGTACACACTGCTCTTATTAATTTTATTAGTGCTATTGGCACAATTATATCACTTGATAGATAATACTGTTCTTATTATTGATCTGAGGTAATAAGTATGCTTCTCTATGATTACAGCACTTCTTTAATGGTATTTTACATAGCATCAGGCGTAGCTTCTACACACAATGCGAGCGCGGTACGTAGAACCGGAGAATTTGCAATGGATTCCGTAGCGTCTCGTCTATCTGCACCTAAAAGTATATGATCTTGGTTTCCATTGGCTACTATACTGACCTATCACACGTACAAACCTAGGAAATGCTTCTACCATGAACATCTTATAGAAACGTTTGCTGCGAGAATATTTACACGGGATATGCTGCCTGTTTGAGAGCAGAAGGTCAACCTTTCCAGCATCTATTATAAGGCAAGGATTTTAGTTCCGCCTCCGCCGGCGTAATTTCCCCGGCGACTGCCCACTGTCTCGCGCAGTAGAGAGGGGCCGCGAGTGGGTTCGAATATAATTTAACTACCATATATGTGAGGCTCGCATTCGGGCGATCCCAGATTCAATATCCGTTGACCGCCACCCTGACTTTGGCTTTTTCGTGGTTTTCTCTGATCTGCAGGCAAATGGTGGGGTGATTTTTCTTCTACCACGACTTCCTTTCCCTCATTCCCATTCTTTCCGTTATCTTCTCATGTCTGAGGTTCTTCAGGCCTTGGACAGATGCTTGCTGCAAGGAGAGAGTATTGTCCGTGCACACCAGAGGGCTGCCTGGTTGTTTGGGTCGTTCATCGCCCTCTTTGAATAGCTCCGGCATTAGTTCGAGTCGAGCTGGAATAGTTGGGAACTTCTGCGCGTCTACCTGCGGCCGGTAGGCTTCTTTGGTTTCTTCGCTCCGTCCATTCCTCCTGGCGAGTGGTAGCCACAATAGATCTATGTAGATTGCGGTGCGTGAGGTTTCCTCCGTTGAGTTCCTATTTCGTATTTAGATATGCGATTCTTTTTATTCTTAGAATGAATGAAAGGAGTAATTCATTTCAGAAATTTGGAAAAAGGGTATTAAAATTGGCCAATACCGTCACGAAATTATCAAAATAGGAGGAGGAGGAATATTCACTTAAGCATACATTAGGAAGAAAATAAAATTTATGTTGTTCCATAATATTAGTATATTTTGAAGAACCGTGAATTCACTGGCTTAATGTGCTATGCTAGGAATAAATTTAATACAATTAATCTAAAAATAAACGGTTTTCTTCTCCTGCATAGCATTTCTTAAAGCACACATGAAGTGCTTCAAGTTGTTAATCCTTGAATCCCACAGTGTCTTTCATTATAGTTGGCATTATTCTACATAGAACCCAGGTTAAACTGCCTTCTCATTGTTCCAAGGATTTAATGCGATCCGACTTCCAAGTTTGGGAATCACTACTGGATAACCGAAACTATCTAAATAAACCACACAAAATATGATATGAAGCAACAGGATACTGAGAATATGGTCTATTTAGTTTCGGAAGGAGTTTATTTGTAACTGGAAGTAGAGAAGTAAAGAAATATTTGGACAATTAGTGTTAAGCAAAACAGAAACGCTTTACTAGATTTTTAGGATGATATTCGCCAGCAAGTGGAAATGGCAAACTAAAGTATCTGCCAGGGGAATTAAATCCCCAGTGAAATGATGGCCCCATTCCGGAAGGTAGGCAACCTGTTAGCCCGTGGAATTGGTCCAGAGAGCTCCACAGGCAATATAATAGGATCAACCAGGTGTTGCAACGCTATTGTACTCCACTCGCTGGAATAGTTTCTAGGGATTAGGGCAACGGTTACCCATAGAATTACAAAGAAATGGAAGGAACAGGGGAAAAATGCAATTAAATTCGCGTTCGGGAGTAACCCACATATCTATACTGCCGTATAAACCCTCCTCGAACAGCTATGCTGATTGCAGTTAGGGATTTTAACAATTTATTTTAATCTCGTTTCCGTTTCCCCTTTCTTACGGACTCGAAAAAAATACGCCGAATTTAAATTTATGGTCAGAGTTTATGAAATTTGCAATAATTTCACCCTCATTTCAGAATTTTCTCTTAAAATGCAGGTTAAAACATATTTGGGAATTTCCTTGTCTAAGATCTAGTAGAAACAAATTCTTTTGGATTTATTAATAAAAGGATAATCATTGCAGAAACAAATCAACTATAGAAAAAACAAAAAGTGTAAACCATTAAGGCCACATATGTGGAATGGAGATAGAACCTGCCTTACAACCTACGAGTGTCCTAATTCTAATCCCAGTTGTGGGAAGTTGTGTGGATAAGATATCTTCCGTGGTTTTTCCTTATACTCAAAAGACAAGAAATGTTGTGTAATTTCACCTTAGTGGATCTCATACTATAATCATCTCCTCACACGTTTCACTTACGTCTCTGTAGACATGACTTTTTAAAATAAACACCGTGCATCCTTAAAAAGGAAAAATTATAGGAAACATTCAGGAAGGTCAATAATCTAAGTCAAAGAAACGAAAAAAGCACAAGTTTCTAGATTTCTAAGAAAAGTCTAATAAGGAAACCAGGAAATTCACTTATGACGATAAAAATGTGAGAAATGCAGAAGCATGTGCACGGAAATGAAATGAGTGAATTACGTAAAGGATGGAGGGAAGGAAACTTTATTTTTTTTATTATTTTCTTTATAAAGTTATACCTGACGGAAGGGATACCTCCAAAGAAACGATTCTATGTACACGGATGAATGGCACTAGTAGTACATTTTATCTTTGGCATGGAATTCAGCTGAAAAAGAATCACGTTTATTTACAACCATAAGAAAAAATACAACTTAACTGAACTGTTTCAAGTGCATGAGGTACAGATTTCTCATATTCACTGTTCTTAAACTAGGACCTCCGGTTTAAGATACACTGTGTTTTATATTCAAGTATTTATGCTCAATAAAGGCACTAAACTAATCTCACAATATATTTTCATTTAGATTTCGCAAAACTGTTTATTGCGAATTTTTCTTATGGTTTGTAAATAAAATCATGTATGCATCTTGTGGAACGTGGAATTTTTTATTATTTACTATTTTATTATTATTATGAAAACCTTCTCACTCGTACTTCAGCCACTACCTTTACGTAAATATATATTTCAGCACATTTTAAATGATATAATAGAACAATAGCTGGCTTACAATTTTTGTTTTCTTAATTCTTCTCCACGAGCGCCTAGTTTCACAATTTGTTATTTTATATAGATTGTAATTTTTGCTGATATTAAGAGCTGGCAACCAGGCGTTGAACGCTTGTGCTGCCATGACCTGGCACTGGATCCAGATGTCATGGTAGTTCTCACTGCGCAGGGTGTGACTATATGGTATGTCGTATCATGCTTTTCTTTTATTTTAGGTTTAAAAGAAAGGCAAGTTAGTTCTTAATATCCTGTATTAAATCATCTATTTTATGGATTGCAATTCTATAAATTAATAAAGAAAATACCCATTTTTTAACTTTAGGTTAATGAATTCATACTCAAGTTTCTTTTTGTTTTGTTTTGTTTTTGACATTTGAAGTAGAAACTAAATAGATATAGTAGTTTTCAAATGTATAAGAGTAACTGTTTGAGTTAACGTACGTATTTGCTTAGGTTTCTTTATTAACACTCAAAGCAAGTATCTCGGCTTTAGTTGCTTTCGTTAAACATTAGAAGTTTCGCTGCAAATGCCTTGCTATTGAAAAGCACTAACAAAAACTAATATCCTTCCCGTAATCCAGAAACACACGAACCTTCTACTGTGAGGCATGCTTGACCATGACCTAACCCTCAAATGCGGATTCTCCCACTCACCTGAAAGCTATATCGAACGCTTGCTAAACGTCTCCTCTTTCTAAAGCATTTTTCTACAGTTGGGTGAATGGTATTAGAAAACATTTTATAAACGTTTGCAATGTACTCAACTCTCTCTCTCCCTCTCTCTCATTATGGTTTATAGAATTAAATTTATACCTCTTCCAAGCGGTATGTCACAAACCGTATTAGAATGCATTTATGACTTAAAACTACATGCAGGCAAAATACTTTTAATAGTAAAAGTACTATTATACAACTACTCATATTCACTAAAGTGACTATAGTAAACTCTCTTATTTTGTGCACCTATTCTGTAATTGGTGTAGAGAATATTAAAAAAAATCTTATATAATACATTCACATGGCTTTCTCTCGCTTATTAGGGGGTATAAAATTATTCTTACAACAGGTTATTTTCCTACCTACTTCATTTTAACCCGACAGACCTTTCCGGAAATAGCCGCATTACACATTTCGTTAAAGATACAAAGGGAACACCAATAGTCAAATGTTTAAGAATGCTAGCCTTAAAATTCCATACTATTTCCATTCAATCTCGAGAAATAATTGGATGTCAACAGGACTTCAACGGAATAGACAACACTATTGAACACTTCCAACCATTAATAAGAATATCACAGAAATGGCTTATGCCACCAAAAACTTATTTGAAATAAATGGTGTGTTTTAAAGGGATCTACATATTTTGTGCACTGCGTTTTCGTCTATCGTTTAACGTTTACCAGCTATACAAGATTATACACAATTTCTTCCGAATGAAGACTTCACAGGCCATTCCCAGAAAATTCAAGATATACATTTTATTTGTCATTTTATCAAAATTGTCAGAGCCATTTTTTAGAAAATAAAAGTGTTCGAAAAATATTTCATGTAATGGGTACTTTGGGGTGGAGGATTATCTTGAAAATCTTTGTGTCGCATCTTTGAAAGGTATTGAACTTAAATGCAAGTTTGGTATTTATCTGCGCGCGCACACGCACACGCACGGACATTTTCTAAAGATGCTTTATTAGATCAGGGCTTTTAAAATATGTATTTTTGGTGAAATATCGAAATCGAATTTTTGGGTGGAGTGCAATACCTTCTCTACTTACTATGTACGTAATAGAGAAAGTGCCTGGGTGAGAAATACTCTTTTTGGAATACAGAAAAGTGGAAGTGAAAGAATCAGTTTCTGAGAGGATCGAAACCAAACTCTACAGGAGTATGGGTTTAATAGAATGAAAGGAGAGCGATGTTTCAAGGCTTTCTTTATGCAGTCGGCTGCTGGTAGGAGGAAGCTTGGATGCCCGAGAGCATCCTGGAAATTCATTGTAAACGAAAGCGACGAAACATGCAGCCTCCAACGGCCTCGTTCCAACGAGAACGGCCTTATTCAATCACTGATAACCGGAAAAGTCTCAGGATTAGACATGTAAAAGCAGAAATGTTCCATTTTTAGGTTTCTTCTCTATAAACTGGACGATATAATAATAATAATAATAATTATTATTATTATTATTATTATTATTATTATTATTATTATTATTATTATTATTATTATTATTATAAGGAGTTTGTTTATGTTCAAGTTCAGGTTCAGGCTCCACTGGTTTCACCTACTTGTGTGAACGTTGTCCGTAGCTCCAGCCATTACAATTTTTCACCTAAATTTTTATTTTTGGGAAGGGGAGAATTCCACCTGACTTGTATTGCATTTGGAAAATTTCGTTTTAAAGTTAAGAAGATCTGTAGGAAGACCCAGAAAGCGACGACTGAAGAATCTTTGAAGACGGAACAGGCAATCTGACTATATCTAGTGTAGAAGCAGAAACAGAAGAAGTTATACTGTTAAGACATAAATAGGAATCCTTCTCTGAAAATGTCAGTATTTTAAATTCAGGAGACCTTAAAATATATATTGAGGGTGAAATCTCAATAGATAGTTATGGGATAGAGAAGGTAAAAGGAAGAAAAAAACTATTCTCTAAGAAAGCATTCCTTCAGCAGTCCATTGTTCCATTCATTTGTAAAATATAATATTTTAGACACTATTTAAATAAGTCCACTACAAATTGGAATGTTATGTGTTACTCCCATGTTGTAAATCATCAGGTCTCCGTGACCCAAGTTATGCAATGAAATCCAAAGGATAAATTAATATTAATGTTATTATTTTAAAAGTATTTACCTTCACCAAAAACAACTCTCAAGTGCGAGATTTTACTTAAGGTTTATGTTCCTAAAACTACGTCTTAATAATTTGATTGAAAATATCTAATGTTTTAGGTATAGTCAAAACGAATAAAATTTATAATTTTAATTCTATACGAAATATACAATTGAAAAAGCATAGAAAGTAGAACAATATAGATCTCGTTAAATATCTATCAAGCGTAAATTTTTATAGCAGTAACCATTTCCGAAAAATGTACGATTGTTCTTTCGAATTGGAGTATTTTAATTTTCTAAGATTTTAGTCGCCACTCTTTCATTTTTCATAAGTTCAAGCAAGAAGCAGAGAGAGAACTATGTTTTGTTTAAATAATTGCTTGTATCCCTTTTGCAGTAGACATGATTTTCAGCAGCCATTCAAGGGTCGGAGAGAAAGATGTTACATTTTCCGTGTTACAGCTCCGGTCCTCAGCTATTCATGATTTATGAGGTACCTGTTGAGTGACGAGAATGCCGCAATCGATTACCTCCCAGAAGTTTCAATCGTGTTACTCAGCCGCTTTGGAGTCCTAGGAATTCTCTAGACTGGCAGATGTGCGATTTCCCTTCACTTAATTGTTTTGAAATTTTGCATGGATTTTTAAAACGTAAACGATATTAACATAGAAATCATAGCTTCTTCCTCAAATTATTTCCCTCATACACACGGGGGCCCAACATTTATCTTCGAACAATACTGTAGGCAGATGCCCGTTGGAGAGTGAAAATATATTTTTTAGCATCCTCCAGTATTGTTATTGGGTTTGCCTATCATCCAAGGATTTCTTATTCTCTCAGCACTGAGGCGCCATGGAGTCCAGCTACTAGTTAAGAACGATGCTACGGTAGAATATACGGAAATATCATCAACTGACTCCAAACAACATGCCTGCTCTTGTGTTCACGAATGGTTCACATGTCTCAGTTGTACGTGTTTTGCTGGAGTACACTGTGCATAAAAGTGGCCCATTCCCTTATATTCCAATAGTGTTTTCCCCTCCGTAAAGTTTGCATCTACGGGTAAGCAACCTTTGACTACACCCAGCCGGTATCAGCTCTCTCTGTTGCTGGCAAGCAAAACAAAAAAAAAAAAAAAAAAAAAAAAAAAATCAGGGACATAAAAACGAAGCAATGAACGATGTTATATCTTTGTGAAATGAAGGATACAAAAGAAAGACTAAACCAATACAACATAATTCGGCCTTCTAGAGAAAGGAGTGAAGAATTGTTTGTATGAGTCGTTAAACTGGAAAGCTACGACATTTATATGAAGGCTTTTATCAGCGACACGGACACGAAGGTTAAAGTTACTGCCACCATCGAAGTCGGTAAGAAAACTGACATTAATAAAAGGGTAGTGTAGCTTTAAAATCAAAGTTCAAGTGTATTGAAATAAAAAACAGAAAACATTTAGCCTTCGTCTTTATTCCTACGTTTTTATTGTGTTATATTTTATTTTTGCTACAAAATTCAGTGAAGCATTGCCTTAATAGTACCCCGCTAGTGAGGACATAACAACTTACCCTTCGGCAGTTCAGCCATATTTTGGGGAATCTAGTGGGTAGAATTATGCTCGAGGAACATAAGTGGCCACGTTGGCAGAGGGTGGGGCTGGATGTCTCAGTGCCTACAGCTGCGTTCCATTATGGGCTACTTTTTATGCGCTTCAGTATACATGCGTGCAGCCATACCAAAACACTCAAACATGTAGTTCCGATCCTTTACAACGGAGAAGGGATTTATTGCACTTATCTTAAGAGTTAGAAGGTCACAAAATGCGCTTTGTCATAGCTACTGGCGTGTGACGGTTCTTTACTACAAAGATTAGTCGAAGATTCTACAATGGTAGAGTGGGGAAAACTGCCAGTAATTTATCTATTTGAGAATATGGTTTTACTAGATACGATGGTGTCTAAAAGCATAGCTGCTGTATAGTTATAGATAAGGTATACTCAGTGTTTCCAACTTGAATTGATGAAAATGGCATGTTTATACTTCTCGTTATTGCGTATGTTGCTAATGTAAACTGTAAATCGAACACTATGTAACACTAAGTTTAAGAGAATACATTTTAATTTCGGTTTTATAGCCACCCAAGGAAGGGAGTTCCTTGATATGCAACGCTTGGACAAACCGTTAACTCATGAGAAACAATGCTGTTAGAACGGTTATTGGTATCACGTCAAAATTTACTTGTAGCATTAGATCTACATTTTCAACCCTAAGTTCCACATGACACACAGGATTTATAACCTGCATATACTGGAGGAAATTTGGACTGGAGCTCGAAGTTTTCTTTACTGCAGGTTTTGAAAATAACGAGTATTTTCTTTTCTTAAAGGTACCAACATTTCCATTTTTTGAAGTAACGTTGAACTAAGCCATACTATATTTGTCTAAGATCTAACACGTCACTAACCTATATTAACGGGTTGATTTTGCATCGCTAAGGTGACATTTTAATAACTTCTACGAAATACTCTTATTCCATTCAGTATCAAAAAAGACACTTAGAGGGACACTAAAACACTGAAAACGTGCAAGTCTAGGCATTAAACGTAGTATGCATGTTTTATTTACGTGGGTTGTTATCGCCATTTTACAGAAAAAGTAAATATATATGATAAATATTTATGATCATCCGAGAAGCCACCAAACAGGGTTGCAAACGCCAATGCTACTAGTAATCTATTGTTGCTTTAGTAACATGGAACAAATTCGTGAACTTTTCAGGTAGCTAATGGAACAAATGTCAGTTTATTTTTTAACCAAGTCGTGTACTGAGCGAGTCACCTAAAATTTACACCGCAAACATCTCTGAAATAAAATTACGAATTGGAAAAAGACCTTAACAGGCATGAAGGTAAGGGAATGGGGTCGCTAAAGTAGATGATATCGGCCACTGACAATAAAATATTATTTTCAACATAAAATTATGTTTCTTTAAAATGGAAACCTTGTATTATGCTTTACGGGTTTGATAACTTAGAAAATAACATTAAGGGTGGCGTTTGTTGCATCGCTACAGGTTACTTGCATCCCAAAAAATTGAAACGTAAAGTTGATGCTTGAGATGTAACGAAACGCACATCAGTTTACAGCCTGAGATTCAACGCGTCGTTGAGTCTCAAACGTGAACTTGACGTTGGCATTACTCGCCATGTAAATGGCGTACTACGAGTACAATGCGACAAAAGCTGCTCTTTATGTTACGTTCATATTATCAGTTTCAATGGAAAGAAAAACAGGATTTTCATCTCGAAAGAAAGGAAGAAAAATCTTTTTAATTGTTCTCAGGCAAATTTCTCGGGATGTAATCTGTTGCGATGCAAAAAACGCCATTCTTTATGTTATTTTCAATATTTATACATAAGTTGCGTAAAAATACAAGTTCCCATTAACAAAAGCGTAAGTTCACGTTGAAAATCGCATTTGATTATATTTTTAAATGACCTATATCGTCTACTTTAATAAACCCCCCCTTACTGTCATTCCTGTTACTCGTTTTCCAATTCCTAGTTTTATTTCAGAGATATTTGAAGTGGAAATTTTAGGTGATTCATCCTTTATAGCGGTGTAACCCTCCAGATAAACAGGCCATATGCCATCGCCCATGCTACTACCGCCGCTGAGCAACTTTGACTTACCTGGGCTGAATAATTCAATTACATCTGTGAAAGCGCAGTTGCGTCATCTCAGTTCAGTTTCATTTTCCCTAGAGATAACAGCAGAAATTTGCCAGTTGCTGTAGATAACGTTTCTTGCTCAATGAATAAAACCTAAGTGGTCAAAGCAATAAAAGATAAGATGTAAAGGTCATAGGCTATAAACATATCATTGCCTTTGTACTACAGTTACCCACACTGTGCAAAGCAAGCTCTGGGATAAACACAGGGAGGAAAGAAGAATCATTCTGCATAAACGGTAAGAAAAACAATTGAGTTTAGGAAACCACCCCATTCAATCGTTTGGAGAGTTCCTGCACAAAGTGTTGCGTCTAACACTCAAGGTCATAAAAGTTATCTTCAAAACAGTGTAAGGATTACGCCACTTAACCTAAAAGTAGGTACGCAGGGTTAAGCAGTAAACGATATTAATTTATATTGCATGTAATAGCATAGTCAAACTTTAGTTCATTTTCAAACTATTTCCTCCACTGTTATTCTTGACACCTACTGACATCCCCGAGTTTCAACCTTGTCACCTTCAACAGCGACATTTTTTGTCGCAACACTGCTGTTTGAGATGTAAAACGCCTCGCAGGCCTAGAGTAGTAAGTAAACCAATCCATCTATTCTGTTTGCCAAATATGTATTTTGGTCAAATTAATTACCAGGTAACTGATAAAAGATTTTCTTTCAAATACGGAAATTTTGATAGGTTGAAAATTCAAGCCTTTTGCGAATATCCTTATATGTAGGATATGTCGAAGAGAAAGAATTCCAATTTATTAGAGAGACTCGTACGTAGGTTAAAAATGACGGAATATTGCCTCCCATGAAGAATTATCAGAAGAAAGCACTGCAAAGCGATTCAGATGAAGACCAGAGGAAAGACTGGGTACGTTATCATACTTCACTTTTCACGGTATGCAAATTTAAGTATCACTGATAAGGTAAAGAATATGAAATACCTTATCTTTGGCTTATCAATGAAAAAATTACAACGGAGGAATATAGTTTTCTGCATAATAATCTAACACTTAGAAGTGCTATTACATGAATGAAATTTGGCTGATATTTATTTTTGAGTAATACCTTTCCCAAATTTCTTATCATACAGAAACATAAATCTTTTTCATAATTAACACAAGATAATATAATCATTGTATTTTATAAAGATGCCGCTTTACAAATTTAATACCAGGACTTTGTCCAATTTTCACTGTCAGCTCACTCGCTGTTACTCCACTAACGTGATCTGGTTCAAATTTCACTCTCACTTCACTTTCTTCACGACGTATCTCTTCTTCGGTCCTCTTCACTCGCAGGGGAATCGAACACAAGATCGCTTTAATCTCTTGCATACTAGCACTCGCTGCACATGACAACTATTCGCGCAACCTCACTCGGAGAACGCACGTTTTGTCGCATCAGAACCGCACTCATTCACTAACTCCTCACTCGCTGGATTTTATAGCTGCTAGAAGTTTCCACAGAAGTACTAGAATGTTCTGGAGACAGGGAAGGGAAACTTCAAGAAGATTCTGGCCATCTGCCAATAGTTTTTCTGATGTTTACGCAACAGCGCTACCATGTCCGTCTATCTCTCCAACTGCAAGTGCCAACCTCCCGATAAGCTTGGGCTATAGCCGCTGGCTCACAATACATTAAGGAAACTAGAGGACATTTCATATAGAGGTTGAAACAGAACCCGCGTTGCTTGATCACATCCTCCTACAGTTCTTGAAAGATGAGCCGCTGATACGCAGGCACGCATGGTTTCAACATGATGGGGTGCAGGCAAACTGTGAGGTCAATGATAGAGAATACCTTGATACACGATATGGTCACAGCTAGAGTGGTGGTTGTTATCCGATTTCATGGCCAACTAGATCGCTAGATATGACACTGACGAACTTTTTCTTCTAGGGTCAAGTGAATGTCTCATTTATGAGATTTCAGTCAACACTGGTTGCAAGGATTCTCGGAACCGCTGAAGAGGTGAGCCTGTCTCTTGAGAAGCTAGAGCGTATGCGACGGTTGTAAAGTTTAACATCAACATGACAATTCCAGGATTTTAGCATATAGTATACAGTATATTGCACTTTACAGTACAGAATTAATAAAGAATTAGCACGAGTTTAATCCTTTATTGAGCAGAGTGTGGTAGCTGGTGTAACTTTGTGTTGGCTGCCCTGGCTGTTCCTAGTTCCACTTTTGGCCTTTTTGCGGTTTTTTCTGTGCGGCAGTCAATTTCTCGTGGTGGACATCTAAGTAAGCCTTCTACCTCTTGGCATTTCTTCACATCTCCTCGCCCATGTGATTCAGGTAGAAGATATTTATTGCTCCTGAAGTGGAAAGGGCCATTAATTCTAAATTTCTCAGGGAGAAGCAATGAATAGCTTTTTGCTTATGTTAACATATGTATACCAGGGCATGTATTTCAACTTTTAATGAAGTTCTTTCAAACGCATGTAATACTCTAGGGAAATACTGGGCATAGTAAGCTATGGTTACTGCATCTTATTGCTTTTAAGGAGCACATGTGTGGGTCTTCCATGACGCTTATAGCCATAACTGAATCTTACTCAGTTTAATATTATAATTTGTAAGCCGGTAATGTCACCGTTATATTTCTTTTGCTTTGTAAATGTTTTATTAACTTTAATCTGTTGTAAATCTCTCATCTTTTCATTGTGTATTTGCTGAAGAAAATAGCTTGTTTAAACATATTTTTCATCAACAGTTACACGAGAAAATGTGTATTTATTGCTTGATAATCTTGCCTACCTGGTTCCTTGCAAGACAGTGATTTTCACACAAATTGAGGTGCCGAATGTTTGTGGTTCGAAGGCTAATTAAACGTCACAAAACGAGTCAAGATGGTTTAGTGTTAAAATTTACTCAATTATATTGGGAACTACGTTTTGAGAGATCAGAAATATATTATTCAATTGTGGATGCAGGAGTAAGTGTTCTTGTCCTGTAAAACATTTCATGTGATTCAAATATAGCACTTTTGTATCTAAAATAAACGCACGAACTACTATCAAGGTGAAAGTGCGATACTAGGAAAGAGCTCACTTGTACATGGACAGTACAGTGGCAAATCTCAAATATCTAGAAACAAACATAGCAGGTGGAAGTATGAGTAGATGGCTAAAGCATGAATAATATAAATTATAATATTTGGAATATTAAATAATAAATAATACAATAAATATAGAACCTGTATGAAGCAGCAATTAGGCAACACGACGAACACAGGAGAAGTTAATAGAAGAAGAAAACATTGAGAAATATCATGAAGAATACTAATATCCAAAATTATCAAGCATAATTTATGGAATAAGCGCGTGGAAAAAGAACGTAACAACCGGGGCATTAAAGTATACAATAGAAGAAGAACAGAAGAATTGGACCTGTATATTTCCAAAATGCATAATGAATTTCTTATAGGCAAGGCAAACCTAGAAGAAAGGAGGAAATTTGGGAAGGACTAATGGGGTGCTTAGAACTAGTAGCAGCAACATTATAAGAATTTTGGACTTTGTTGGTGGCGCATTTTGCATGTGATCACTGCAAGCAGAATGTTAGTGCCATGGTCTTGACTGGCGATATTCTTTGCTCGTACCCTTGGATGGTGTAGTACAACTAAGAGCATAAGAAATCAGCTTCACTTACTTTTTAACCATGAAGTTTGGGCTAAATTGTGTCACAATTGCTATCAGTAATAACACTGATTATTTTTTGGTTTCTGTTTTGCTAACCTTCTACTTATCTGAGTATAGTATGTAATAATCAGCGAAATTATTTTACTCTTCTCAGCAGCTAAGCTCACGAAATTCAGTTTTACTACAGTAACGCTCATAAAACGTGCACGATTGCGAGGTAGGGAGGTTACGGCAATGTCAGCCAACTGACATTGAGATAGAAACAACTGTATGGGTTGTGATACCAGATGTGAACCATGCTCGAGGTTCTCCCTGAAATCTACTGACAGTGGTGTTGGATGTTGAGATAGGAACAAATTTATAGGTTGTGATACCAGATGTGTGATGTCAGCTAGTAAACGTTTGCTCCTAGCTCCCAACTAGGAACTCATAAGCGTGGAGATTCTTAGCGAAGGAGTAGGCAGTAAGTGAAAGCACGCATATTGAAAGTTTGCTTGTGTGGTTCTAACACCCATACAGGCCGCTCAATTCTTCTTACGAATCCATGAAACATTGTTAAATTGGATCGGTTGGGCTGGTATAGGGTGTTTATATCGACATCATATAATAAAGAAAAATGGTTATAGGAGCGAACTAACACAACTAAGTAAGCAAGGTTAAGTAGAGTAAACATGGATTTGTCTCAATAAGTTTAGTTTCATTAACAGCTGCAATAATCTTTCTATAAAAACAATAGAATGCAGAAGACAGACAAATTTCCTGTAACAGAACCAATCATTCGGAACTGAAAAAGGCAGGGCCCCTTATAAAGAAATTTGGGAAATGTTATTCATCGTCGACAGGCAGTAATTAAATGATGTGGTGACGTACTGTAACATTTTCCTGAGTAGTCCGAGTCATTTGATCCAGGAAGTGGGGTACAATTACTCAACATCTTAAGGGTAGCATAGCTTTTTAATGGGGTTAAATAATAAGAAATATGAAGCGGTTATTCTATGATTCAATTATAATAATATGCTCAAAGAAAAGTTCATTTATTCATTCATTTCCCCAAAGTAAGCAAAACGGGCAAATTCTCATGCTTATTAAATACTTAACTTGAAAGTCTAGCTTAGAAACAAGTTTGATTAGATATAATTGTATTATTTATAATTATTTATGGTCTAGGGGTAGGAGTACACATACGGAGCAATCTCCAGAAACCTGGAGCGGAGCACGCAAGTAGCCCGTAACGGTCCTTTTTGTTCCTAACGTGACCCCTGGGATGGAGTGTTGAGGAGAGACCCTATGAACGACCAAATCCGGCAATTATGGCTCCCTAAAGATTCCAGATGGAGCACATCCTGACAACTAGCCACGTTTTAGCCCACGTGCATCGCGAGAGTGCCAGAAACTCTAACTGCCCTTAGGAAAGGGTCCTCAGCAAACCTACCAAATGCCATAGAAAAACCTTTCAAAGTGCAATCCGCCGTCCTACAGCAATACATCGCCTAGTCCTTTAACTCTGAAACAGATGAAAGCAAATGATGGGAACAGGAAATGGATGAAAATTTTTATAGATGAGGAACCACCCCATCATTCGCCTACCGATAGGGGGAGACCACGAAAAAAACCGCGGTCAGAGTGACCAGCCCAACGGGAATCGAACCCAGGACCTCCCAAATGCGAGGTTACCGCGTTACCATCTTCTCAGTATATTTATGCTGTAAGAATGTAATATAATAGATTTTATTAAAGAACAAAGTTTAGCTCCTTCCAAGGGCGATAAATTCATCGAAGGAATAAAACCAGTAGCACATATTTGTTCAAGTACTAGTGCCGTCAAAATAATATTTGAATAACTTATGTTTTATGAAAACCTGCTTATGTACTTTGCTTAAACGGCAGTGACCGTGTGAGTGATCTCTCACGTCGTAATAAAATTGAGAAATAAAGGAGTAAGGGAGAAATTCATAGGGGAAGTAGAGAAAATATACAAAGGTGTAAAGTTTTATGTGAGGATAGCAGGAGAAGGGAAACGGAAGCAATAGAAAAATAGTTAAGTTTAAGACAAGGGTGTAAATTAATTCCCATTCTATTTAACCCTTTTATAGATGACATAATTGAAAGAATAAGAAAAAGCAATCGGCACTACCCAGCCATAACCAACAGAGACATACTGGGACTGTTATATACAGACGATGTAATGGAGGGAGCCATAAGTGATAGGTTTACAGAAAACAATAAATTAAATGCAAAAATTCTGTGAGAATGGGGAATAAATTTAAATATAAATAAATCTAAAATAAGGAAAGACGAGCAATAGAAGGGTCCAGGAATTCGATTACTTAGGGGTGCGACCAAATAGTAATGGAAATTTGGAGCCGTAGAAAATAGTGGCAAAAAGCAAAGCGGCCATGATAAATGTAAGAACATATAAATTTAAATTAGAGAGGTTCACAATATAGTTGGAGAGCTATATGCAGCTATGGTGCAAGCAATGATGTACGGAGAGGAAATATGGGGGGATCAGATTTAACAAATACTCGTAAGGTAGGCCAGATTTACAGGTTCTTTTGTAAAGAACTAGGATTTCCGCGATCAGCCCCGAGGGAAGTCGCTTTACTAGAATTAGAAAAAACAAGAATGAAAGGTATAGTACTGGAGAGAATTACAACATAAATGGTTGACAACAAAGGAGATATATTAAGAAGTTATATGGTACCACAATAAATTATAAAGAACGAGAACAGCTGGGGAGCAGGCTGAAGAAAGTATTGAAAGAAATAGGAATGAAAGATATATGGTGACAAGAGGAAAGGAACAGTCCAGGTTTTTGGATTAAAATGAAGGAAAGTGTGGAGGATATTGAAATCCAGAAGATATAGGGAAGTATAAAAACTAAAAAATCTTTGAAATTTTACAGTAAAGTAAAAAAAGATATGGGGTAGAGAAAGATATACAAAGCAGTGTAATAAAATAGAAAAAGAAGGGTTAGCTTGGATGAGAAAGGGGATGATGTTTTTAAGTGGCTTAAAAGGTAATGATAAAGGGATACGTAAATTTCGTGATGGTGAGGAAAGTGTAGAGCATTATATAACTGAATGTGAAGATTTAAAAATATAAAGAGAAATTCCGGGACAAGAAATGGAATAATACTAATTTAGTCGCACTGAAAATGTTAACAGGCAAGAAGGAAGAAAGAAAGAAATAGGAAAGTAGAGGATCTTTTAATAAAAATGAAAGACAAATGGATGAGGAACGTCAAAGAGAAGAAGAGAGAGGGAGGGGAGGTAAGGTAAAACGAAATAAATTGTAATGAGGCTTTAGCAAAGAGAAGTAAAGGTTTCATAGCAGTGCTGAAGGCCAGGGAGTTGCACTGGCTGTGCAACACAAAGTAGATACTAGGTATGTACATAATAAAGTAGAAGCATGAAAATAAATGTAACAGAATTTGTAATTTGTAACCTGAAATGTGTACAATAAACTACATACAATACAATATTAATGTTTCCGATTTCTTTACTGACGTCGTCCTCTAGCGGTTGCTAATTTTGGTTCTATTAAAAACACTTTCTTTAACCTAGCGCCATAGGAAGTAGCTTGAGCGGTCAAAACACCCATAGAAATCTTCACTGCCCACTCGATACATGACAAGCCGCCTTATTTTGCTGGAAGATCCCAGATTAGTTCATCATGTTGACCTACGAACTATAAGAACATGTTCTTGTAAACTATATTTAATAATCTTACAATTCGTAAACTAGACCTTTGACACACTGCACTCCCATTTGAACTAGTTTGGTGTATCGCAAACATTTTTGAGTCTGGATGTTAACAAATTCCATCAGATGGAACCATAACTTATCTGTGAACCATGTAATGTCCAACGGTGTTGGAAGAGTCGCCAATAAAAGCGAATTCTCTTTGATTTATAGGATGTGAAATAATCAATTTGTTGTTTAGCATATTGATATAAGAGTTTGTAGAATTGGTTTTTAATTCTTTAGATGATACTTCGATGTAATAAGCAGTGTATACCTTATCGACGAGTTGTTTTTATTAGGTATGGCGCTAGAACTTTGCTGTTTTGCAAACGATGAGCAGTTGAGAACTGCAACTATTATTTGTCGTTACTCTCAAGGATGATGGTCATGAGATAAATAAAAGCTGAAGATGGCTTTTTGCGATAAATTATTTTTACTTGCTGAAACTGATTACTATTTAATTACTTCAAAACACTGTATAAATGGATAAGCTTCTCAATTAAATTACACAGATTAGGGTTTCACAATACTGGCTTCGCATAGTACGGTCTTGTTTCTTCACTTTTGCACATTCTTGAAACCCTACAGATCCGCAGTGAAGATAGGATTATTACATAGTAGATATCATCAAATCAGAAATTAGTTTTCACTGATAATCATATTCTGCTACTTATTACATCTGTAGCAAACATGACTAATTTTCAATATTTCATATTACCTGAATTGCTGATTTTGCTGTTGTTTTCATTCTTTGTAGTGACATATGGTTTGTGTAGATAATTTAAAGACAAGTACTTAAAAAAATTCTTATGTTTGTCGATGATGCATGAAATGGAGTAATTGGGAAAGGAAATTATTTTTCTTTTCTCCTTTCAAGGATTAGGTGATATCACCTGTTCCGGTCTCTAGCCATCTCTTGCGTGGTCTTACTAAACTTCTCCTCCCTGTCGGTTGGTAATGCATTATCTTTTTTTGGTATTCTATCATCTGTCATTTTATCAACATGTTCTTTCTAATTTCTTTTATTTTCATCAATCTTATCGTTTACTGATACAATATTCAAACCTGATCTTATTAATTCATTTCCTACTTTTGTCAGCTCTAGTGCATCCCTCAAAAATGTCATTTCCGCGGACACAATACGTAATCTCTCTCTCTCTCTCTCTCTCTTTGTTATTGTTGAGGTAGTTGATACAGTCCCACGTATGGGAGCCAAACTTGCAGTAGTTGCAGCCCCATTGTTGGAGAGCCAAACTTGAAGTCGTTAATGCCCCACGTATGGGAGCCAAACTTGAAGGTTTTTAGACCACGCACGTAATGAATGCCAATTTCCGGGAGAATGTTTCTAGGAGTGTTCGACACACGTACAGTACAAAGTTTTCGGTGGCCTTCGCCCACGTTTACTTTTCCGGTAGTCTTCGCCCCACGTTTAAAAATCAACTTTGTATTTTAATGTTTATTTAAATATTATATATGTATACCTCGGCTGCATTATTAGTATCTTTTTAGAGCACGTATCTTTTAGCAGGGTTGTCTGACTAAAAAATGAAGGCTTACACAAATTATAATTGTATTGTACTATTTTATTAATCCTTCAAACGATTAAATAACACTTTACTGATGTATCCTACTATAGAGATGCGAGATTATTGTTAATTGTACTTTTTAACACGTAAACTTTATATTATTCTCACCGCAATAAATTTTCATATCACACACTGAACTCGTACCGAACTGCTCGGGGTACGCAACCTTGTGGCGTCTCCCGCCTGAATCTGTACATTCCCTCTATTTCAAGTCTCTGATTGGCTAAGCCTACTCCAATAGAATACTTTTATTTAACTTAAACTTTATCTAGTTTTGATTGGCTATTTATAAACTGTTCTAAATATTACATTATTGTTCCAAGAATTTTTAGTAGCCTCTTTAAACTTTCGAATTTATTGTTGTCTCAAGGTTACCTCATTGTTAGCAACTTTCGGATTTTACTTTATAATTCTGTATGCTACGGAAAGCAGCTTGCTTCTATTCTCACAGCTCCTACATTGTTAAACTACATAATAAATTCACATAACATAATTGTACATGTACATAATATAAACATAATACAATGACTGTAACATACACTTTATACTTTTAGGCGGGCTGTTATTAAATTTTATATTATATAATTAGACCGATATCATTTAAGTGTTAAAAATACTGCCTCATTGTGCACGACTCAAAACCATATAATACAGTAGGTAAAGCCATAATCTTATACATCTTAATTTGAGTTTCTTTTCTAGTTTTTCTTCCTAGAGTTCTTCTGATCGCCCCACAAATGGTTTGAACCCTATTAACCTTTATCTGTATGTCTTTGTCAAATTTAAAACTAATGTTGCTTCCTAGATGGTTGAAATGGGATACCTGTTCTAATATTTTACCATTTGTTTGAATCTGATCTAGCGGGATGCTTCCCTTTAAAAGCCATTATCTTTGTTTTATTTATAGATATAGTTAAGTTGTAATATTGCATTTTGGCTTAATCTATATACTGCTCTATATAGATTATCTCCTGTTTCTTGTATGCCTATTTGATCATCAGCATATAGTAAAGTACTTAAAGGCGTGTTTAATTCTATTTTGATCCTGAACTGTATTTCAGCTTTCCACTTTAAAACTACATCGTCAATATATTAAGTTAAATAAAGTGGGTGGTATGCTATACCCTTGTGAAACACCTTGATTTGCAAAGATTATAAAACCAGAATTACTTCTTATTTTGGTATTTACATACAGACTCTTGATAGCATTAATAAAATGTTAAGGCAATCCTCTTATCTCTAAAATGTTCCATAAAAGGGGCCGTTTTACCTTATCAAGGACTTTCGCATAACCAATAAATCCTATGTGAGTTTCTAGGTTAAATTCACAGAGTTTTTCAATAATTTGTCTGATTATGAATACATTATCGCTAGATGAACGTCCTTTCCTAGAGCCCGATTGTTCTGCTTATATAAGTACATCAGTGATAGCTTGTAATCTCCAATTTAGAATTTTTCCATAAATTCTATAGCCTGCACTTAATAAGCTTATTCCTGTATCGCTTTTATTGCCTTTCTTAAAATAGCGAAATGACTTTAGCTGTATTCCATTCTACGGGTACTGAGCAATTCTTCCAACACATGCTTAAGAAATGAAGAAAACTGAATTTTAATACCATTCTACCATATTTGATCAGTTCAGCATTAATTTTATCTAGCCCGGTGGCTTTTCTATTCTCTGTTGCTTTTAAAGCCTCTTCTAATTCTTTTGATCCACAAAGTTGCTGTTATTTTCTATACAACAATCTTCTGCATTGTTTTCATCATACTATTAATTTCTATAGTGTTTATCCATTGATTTTCTATTATCACATTAATATTTGCAGTATCTTTCTCATTTTTATTCATGCGTTTCATTAGCTTAAATGCTCTGTTCTGTCTTCCGTGAATGTCGTGTTCAATATTAGCAACATATCTTACCCAAGATTCATTATGGCTTCTTTTAATCAAATTTTAGCTCTATTTCATTTCTGTTTGTATATTTCCCAGTTTCATCTGTTCTTGTTTGTAAGTAATAATTATAAGCACTCTGTTTTTCTTTAATACTATTGGCTATCTCTGAGTTCCATAATTTAAGGCCCCTTTTCCGGTTCGATGTTTTATTTTTCCCAAGAACCTCGTTAGCTATTTTCAACATTGCTTTTTTTAACCTAATCCATTCTTCCTCAATGTTGTCTTTTAGTTTCTACCATTTGTAGTTCATGTGTAAGTCTTTGTTGGTATATATATTTTTATACTCTGTTCCTGTAGAAGATGAACTTTTAAATTTAAAAATCTGATTTTGAGGCTTAATTGAACATCTTTGTATTTTTTTCCGTTTTCCTTATTTCAATCTTTGAAGTGACCAAAAAGTGGTCAGAACCTACGTCAGTACCTCTAAATACACGAGTATCTCGAACTTGGGGGCTTAATTTTTTGTTTGCAATTACATAATCAATTATCGAGCATGAGCCTATGACATTCCAAGTATAATTGTTGATGAATTTCTTTCCAGGAAACGTATTGGTAATTTTGAGCTGGTTAAAAGTGAAAAAATCTTTTAATGTTCTAACATTATGTTCAGAGTTAATTCATATAACCAGCTACTGCATTTGCTATTGGTACATTCCCCACTCTCGCATTCAAGTCCCCTAATATTAACATATGGTCAGTTTTATTGTATTTATTCACTTGTTTTTGTAACTCCTCATAGAATATTTCAGTATCTTCACGTCTACCTTCTTCAGGTGTATACCTCCTATTACACATAAAGGGAAAGGAAATTTGGGAAGGAAACGTTCTAGCATAAGTTTAGGGTATCTCCCCCGTTATTTTCCAATTATAAGAATTGAAGATAAGCTTAGAAAATAGCTCGATCAGGGAGGACGGTTCTGGCGGGATATGGATCTCTGTTCTTCCCTTAACGACCTTAGTTGCCCGTGTCGGTAGGTGTAATTTAAAGACATTGAGGCATAACCTGTTGCTACACTTCATTGCAAAAATATGCGTCGATTATCACATGGTGGCAGGAAAGACCCGTGTCACAGTTTGGTTATAGAGCCGCGGGCATGTTAAATAAAATTGTGGGAGGAGAGGTAGAAGTACACTGCAAAGTCAAAGGGGCAACATATCAGCTAGGAATGCAGTGTTGCCGGACTGCACTAGTATAGAAGCGAGTCACGAGTGTTCTTTGTCGCGATGTAGGCATCCCACATTAAATACTAAATTAACACCTCTAAACCAAAGTTATATCTATGTCACTGAATAAGAACGAAACAAATAAACAGCTTTCATGGCAGGCCAATAATCTTTGTTACAAGGGTTTGCCACTATCGAGAGCCGCTGGCTTTTAAATCTTAAAGAAAAGTTTTGTTCTCAACTTAAATGAACAGCAATATCCGAGAAAGCTCTGGGTGGAGAAAAGAGTTAATGAAATGCATGAATTGGTATCCGATGAAGTAAAACACGTTCATGATACCTATATAAGACGAGTGTAAAAACTGAGAAATAATATTATTAAACAGATCGCGGCATGGAAGTTGGTTCACACTTTAAATATGTCCATTTTATCAAGATATGCGACATGTTGCAAATAGTTACTATATACGTTGCAGAAAAACTTTTTGTAGAGAATTGTGGAGTAGAAAGATAGATGCAGTATCATAACAGGAGCACTATATGAATATAATTAAAATCTGACTTTCAAACCTTGATGCCAATAAAAATTAAATGTATATGCTCTGTTTCAACTGATGAGTACCGGTACCAATGAGAAACTAATGTGCGCACTGCGTGTACTCTTTATACGAACAAGACGAGCTTTCGTTATTAGCATACCATCCAGTAGGCTTCAAAATAGAAACGTGCCATTGAATATCACACGCACCTAGCGATAGTGACTACAATCGCTTTACTCTTAGAACACAAATTGATCTTTTGATTAACATAATAGTAAATGTGAATGGTAAAACTAAAGAAAGTTGTAGCTTCCGTTTAATTCGGTGTGATGTCGTTCATATTCTTCATGCATACAATAATGATGAACAGATTTTTTCCTACAACACGAAGCTAATACGAGGGACACAAACATTTTATTTGCATCAAGTCCGGTTCTAAGGCTGGATCGACTATAGTACTGTACAAGAGTGCATTTTTTTTACTTCTGACACGCCACAAACACGTTTCACAGAGGCTGTAACCCGACGTATATAATATTGATGCACGTAGCACAATAAGAGAATCTTCTGCGACTCCATGTTCGTTTCCTCAATATTCTTATTCTGGTACTGTCTTTCTAGTCTACAATTTTCTGCATGTTGTTTCTTCTGAGGTACACTTGAAGAGAGGGAGGGAGAGAGAGAAGCACGAAAAGCATGATTAATCATTTCCACAGTTGTTCTCGCCAAGGTCAGAAACGTAATAAAGCTATCGTGATATCACCCATGTGCCTAATGTGTTTGTGACTCCCTGCTACCTGCCCACACGTGTTCTCCTAAAACATTTTTGCAAGTCTAGGCCATAAAACAATATGTAGATGCGGCTTTTACGTGTATTTCTGTATATTAACCGGAAAAACGTTAGTGTCACTTTATTCGTATCCGTCCATAAGCTTGAAACATTCCACAAACCGCTACACATACAGAGATGAAATTTTGTATTGTAAGGGTTTGAAGAAAGTTTGTTGATGTATTTCATATTTGGATGAAATCGCTGAACAATTAAGGGTGATTTACACGAAAGGAACTGAAATTGTTTATGTTAAAATTTAAAGAGAATCTGTCGACCTCTCATATTTCATTGAAATCAGCATAAAATTTACGAATTTATGTGGACGGTCAGTAAAAAAATGACAAATTTTCAAGCTATTCATAGTAATCTGGTTTACCAAATTTGCCACATTATTCCTATCATATAATGAACGCAGTTAAAATTCAATATTGTATCTACATTCACGAAAGATTTTTCGTTCTGTTCTCCAAACAATAATGATAATAGTGTTTCTACTGCGTAACATTCAGTGCACCAATAAACACTGCCCCTGCGTCAGAGGTTGTAGGTGGAAATAGGGGATAAGCTTTTGGTTTTATATTAACACATTTTCTGAAACAGCAGTCACATAATATCATTTTCTAGATTTCCAATACCGGTGAATTAAAATTCAACATACATTGAACTCTCAAACCACAGTTATTAAAATACAAGAAAATATGAGATTGCTGTTTGTCAGGTGGATTACTTTGAGAAAATGGTTTTATTAGCTCCACGTATGGACACCAATTTGAGATGACAGTATCTCTATGTTATTTGCACCACGCTTTGGGAGCCAATTTGAAGTAGGAGTTGTATTGTAGTTCAACTGTTGGGAGCCGAACTTGAAGTTTGTTGCAACCGTACGTATAGTAAACAGTTTCCGGTAGCCTTCGCCCCAAATGTACTTTCAGGTGGTCTTTGCCCCAAGTTTAAAAAAAAATATTAACTTTGTAATTTGACTGTTTCTTTAAATATTATATATTTATGTTTGCCTTGGCTGCGTCAGTATTATTGTTGTCTTGGCAGGTAGTGGTGCAACTAAGAATGTAGGCTTACACAAATTATAATTTTACTTCACTTCTTTTATTAATGCTTGATACGATTTAAATAACACTTCACTGATAGATATATATATATATATATATATATATAGAGAGAGAGAGAGAGAGAGAGAGAGAGAGCTGTGAGATGTGTTTATTAAATACTTGCAGTTTTTAATACGTAAACTATTTTCGTCTCACACGAATGCGTATTATACTTCTCGAGGACGTGTCTCGCGTCCAGTTAGGAACACTGTTAGCAGGCAACTGAACTGCTTTCAACGGCCGAGACTTGTAAATTTCTGTATTTCAGGTCTCTGATTGGCTAATCCTATTCCAATAGAATACCTTTATTTAACTAAAGCTTTTTCTGGTTGTTGATTGGCTATTTTTAAACTGTCTCTAAAATTAAATTATTGCTTCCAAGAATCACAAGTAATATTGTTAAACTTTAAAATTAATTATTGCTTCAAGGTTACCCCATTGTTACCTCTTTGTTAGCAACTTTTGATCTATTTCTCACAGCTCTTACATTATTAAATTACGTAATACATTCATATAACATTATTGAACATGTTTACAATAATACAAACATGTACAATGAGTGTAATATACACGTTTTATATATTACTACATACACATATTGCTTTAAGGTGGGCTGTTATTGAATTTATATATTATATAATTTGACTAAAATCATTTAAGTGTTAAAAATACTGTCTCAACTTGCGATTACATCTTGGCTTTCTGTCTGACCAGCATTTTAAAATAGATGCGTGGTGCAGTGCGTATTTCAGCGACTCCATGCAAGTTCGCATCTTAGCCAAGGCTGTTCAGTGCTTGGTATACACACTGATTTATACTCCAAAGCACTAAACAAACCAAAACAATAATACAGACATGTCTGTCAGATGTTATCAGACTTGCACAAAGGGAAAAGATAAATCCAAGGTTCTTTAAAGTTCCTCTCTTGCAAACATAAGTCGTGCAGATAAGCTAATTTTACATCGCGGAATTCTTTCAGAAGTATTCATACAGTCGTACAGCAACAGCGGTTCTGACAATTATTAGTTAAGCTACAAGTACTGATAATCAATAAAACAAAGCGATAAATTTAAATGAAGGGATCCTTAGAATTGCTATATATGTATTAAATATGCCAGTATTGGATATTTTGTAAATAAGCTAATATCAGAACCTGGGTTGAGTGGTAACTTAGAAAGTTTAAAAAGCTCCCGATCCAGATTAATATATGCGTAATATACTGGTTTCATGGATGATGCCGATTCCCACTGGCAGGGGAAGTGTGAAAATAATTTTGTCTTCATTGCGAGGCCAGGCTTTCTTTGCTGTGTAAAATAAGTATGTAACTTTTGACATTTGTAATTTTTGAGAGTGTTATTAAAGGTTATCACAGATTAATGATCGAACGGCAATGAAGGTCTCATAAGCGTCTGGCTTAGAAGACCATTAAACATCAAGTATTCTGTTTTTAATGTATTGTCAATAGTATCCTATATATTTCGCTGTTGGATTATTAAATTATTTAGAGTATACTGCGCAATAAATGCTTGACGGCCTCATACTCTCACACAGCACTTAGTTCCCTAATTCCGAAATATATTTCGGCAGTAGGAATTCAGAAAACACTTCCCCCCAAAAAAGAAGTAGTTTGCAACAAAGTAAGAGCAAGTTTCAACAAATCACTAATGAAATTGTGTATACTAACCGAGTTAATTGGGTGCCAGCGGCTGCTAGTCGTAAAACATTAGAAAAGAGAAATCAGCATCATTACGGATTAAGCCTTGGCTTGTTCCAGTCTCGTGAATTAAATGTTTAGTGTGTATCTTTTCTTCGGTCTGCCATATTTCTCTTGCCTATAAGTTTATTAATTAGTAGCAATTTTGGGATGTAGAAATATTCTATTCTATCCACATGTTTTCTAGTTAATACTATATGGGTGTGTCTTCTCAATTAACTTAAAAAGCAGAGTTCCTTTCGATCTTGTTATTTCACTTTCTGTCTAACAAATTACAGCCAGCGACACTCTTGGGAACCTAACTTCTGAGTCTTCTATTTCTCTTTTCTCATTTTTACGAAGTGTCTAACCTTATGGAGCATACACCAATACGGACACTGTCATTACTTTATAAAATTTAATTTAGTTTCCTTCGTAGTAGTTTTGAAGTTTATTTATGTTGAGATTATTATATACTTGAATTTACGTATCTTAATTGCCACACCTTCATTTTTAGTATACGAAACATTGAAGTTTATTTAATTATTATATGGCTTTTTTAAATTTTTTTCCGAGATATCTATATGTTAGAACCTGCTCATCTGAAAATAAAATTGTATCTAAAAGCACATTCTTAGCTTTAAAATGAATCCCTCAATTTATCCCCCATGTAGCTATTAAAAAGCAGTGGTGTAAGGGGAAAACCTTGTCCTGCACCTTTATTACTTGTTGCTGTTATATCATCATTCTTCATTTCTTCTTCTATGTAGAAACTTATTACTTTTGTTAAATGTTTCTGTTTACCTTTGTGTTCCAGAACATCCAACAATTATTTGTTGGTCCTATCATTTTTTTAAATATAGACGGTAGTTAAATTATATTCAAACCCACTCGCGGCCTCTCTCTACTGCGCGAGACAGCCGGCAGTCGCCGGAGAAATTACGCCGGCAGAGGCGGACTAAAATCCCTACCTTATAATAAATGCTGGAAATGTTGACTTTCTGCTCTGAAACAGGCAGCATATCTCATGTAAATATTCTCGCTCACACTCCGAAGCTCATTAGCAGGAATTCTTGTGATGTTTTGCACAATGTTGTTCCTGTAGTGTGCGAGGATTGGAACGATACACTTTGTCTTTTAAAGAACCCCACAAATACAAATCACAACTAGTTAGGTCAGGGTAACGAGGGTGCCACAAATCAACACTAATTATTCTGTCATCAAACACCTCTCTTATTGCATGTAATGATTCGGCAGCCGTATGTGCTGTTGCAGAATCTTGCAATGAGTAAGTCTAAAATGCTATATTTTACAGATTCAGAAGCATGTTAAATTAATTCTTTATTTATATTGTCTGTTACTTCAGGCTTTTTGTTTCTACTGTTATCCAGCAACATTTTAAACTCTTCAAATGAAATGCGATAGACATGTTCTTTAGGTTACATGAAAGGGAGATCAAAACAAATTCTGAATTTATCACCCTCGTCATTTCAACTGCGATATCCATTTCCAGAGCATTGCTATTGTACGGTTGTGGTTTCGGTGTCGATATTTGCAGCTAAAATAATCAGACAAGATTTTGGACAAGTTTCTTATCTTAAGTAGCTTCTCTCGCAAGCATTTCCCTGTAGGTATCGGTGAAGAGTTACACCTTTCATCAGCTATAAAACGTGGACACGAAGGAGAGACGCTGTTCTTGTCGTAGGCCGCTAATTTCCGTAATGTCTCCCCAAGAGACTCCTTCCCCTTCTGTTGTTTGTTGAGTATAGAATTTCACCATTTTCTGTGGGATGTAGTATGTATTTAAAAGGATCTGATAGTAATTTTGTGAAAACATTTCCAAACGTTTTCTGAATTAAGAAAATAAAGCAGCGAGGTTTAGGTCCTATTTATCAAAAAATGAAAGAAAAGAAAACCGCCAGTTTTTTACTGAACTGCTTTCTGAATAAAGCCGAATTATGACTCAAGAATTGGACAGCATACCTTTTTCTGTTCAGAATTATAGAACAACAATGACACTATATCTATAAAAATCTACCTTTTGTTACTTTTGCGACTGAATCCATTTTGCACGCAGCGATTCAAATATTTTTAAAGCCCTCTGTGGGCCATTCCTAATAGCATACTAATTACCAATCACGACAAGCGAACATATTTTATTAAATTATATTTTTCGGAGTTATACTTTTTTAACTCAGAGCTGCTGATAAAATACAGTAAACCAATATAACCATTTTTGTTTAATCGAACAGTTTTAATGGTCCATTATCGCTTAATACCGGTGTTCTAAAATAATCGCTAATAAGCGATATATAATTCTCCGCCGGTATCAATTTTTCCGCACCAACTTCAATAATTTCGTTTCATATCACCAGGAGGCATTTATTAGTACGAATATAATAACAGAAATGTTGGAAATATATTCAAATATCTTAATTGTACGAGCTGTTAAAGATGATGGACGCATTTCTGTAAACGTTTGTTGTATAAAATTAAATTTCTGGAATAACATCGGATTGATGCAGGGCTAACGTAAAGGGAATTCATGTTAGTATACTGACATTGCTAGCGAGTACTGTTATGGAAAATATAGCCACAAATCTAAGTTCTGATGCTTTGATCACCCACTTCCAACAAATCCAAATCTTATTCATTGTTTAATACTGTTGTTTTGTTATAAGTAACATTACTTAGTTTTAAAATTGTCTAAAAACAAGGTGTCGGGCATAAATAGTAATATTTTCTCCTTGTAATAAATTAAATCTGGTTAATCTACACGCTAGAAGCAAACGAAAACAGTAAACATTTCTCTTAAATACATTGAATGACTATGGACTCGCCCCAGGGCCACATTTTATACACAACGGCAGACAAAATGTTAAGTTATATGTGTAACTCCACATCTCAGTTCCATTCCTCGGGCAATAGCAAATCGGATTTACTGCCGTCCCGACTTCACACGTCTCGATTTCCACCATTAAGTGTAACTGTTCTTATTTATAACAATAAGAAGTTAACCAATCAGAAGAAGCCAATCCTGTCGCACGTCGGCGTCAACTTGCTACGAGTATGCTCACCGGTTAGCACACAATACCTCATTGATCTTTCTTAGTTTGTCGGCTTGGGGGAACGCGTATCAGAGCAGCAAATTGATCTTTAATCAGCTTGCCATAGCTGGATATAAGTACAGTGTATCCCACATAAAACTGGTATGCCCCATAGCATCACTGCATTCATATTTAGAATTTAGCTACACTGCGCTCCGTATACGTAAACCTTGATTTCATCACTTGAGTTTAGCAGTAATTGTGAATATCGTGGAAGTGTTGTGAGAGAAATTGTACAGTTTCAGAGATTGAATTGCTATTGTGGAATCTTACATAAAGACATGCTCCATTAAGTAAACTAAAGAAATATTTGAGCGAAATATCCTGGTACCAAGTTCCCTACAACCAGCACAATTCAAGATCTTTATAAAAGAAATGCAGGTTTACAGCATGCGTGGCGAATGCGAAGAGGAATAAGCCTCCGTCAGTATTCGACAATTCCAATGGACGTAATGAGGAATCCCCGAAAATCGATAAGGAGCTTATCTCACAAAACTGTGTACTCATATCCCGCACAGCCTGCCATCGGTTGCTAAAAGAGCTATAATTTCCAGCATTTCATATGATAGTGCATGAACTAAAACAACCAGACAAAGATAAACACTCTTGCATATTGCAATTGGCTCTTATCTTCGATTGTTGATGGTTACCTGGACCCCGTGCTCTTCTTTACGATAGATAAAGCCTGGTTTCATTATGTTTGGTTATGTTAAATAGCAGAACTGCAGATATTGGTCGCAGAATAACCCACATGTTGTTCATTAAGAAGATAGGCGTGAATATGCAGTACCAGGAATGCGCATTATCGGCCCCTTTTTTCAATGAGAGATTCAACATAACTTTGAGATATCTACATAACTTTGAGGTTTTATTCACAATTAACATAAATAAAAATGAGTATGTGATTTTTATTTATGGAGAGCTGTGAAGTAAGCATACACTAACATCCCTAGGACCATAGACCAGTTGAAAGAGAACATTACAAATGAGGTAAACAGCATCTCTCCTCAAGAATTACGTGTTAATCAGAACATTGTTGTACGTGCGCAGCGATGCCTGGATGTCGGTGGAGGGCATTTCCAGAACTTGTTATAAACCAGTAAGTCTGACAGCTATGTGATATTTACATGGGAAGTACTATAATACATAATAATAGATGCCATTGGCAGTGAGGCAATGAGGCGCACCTGTTTATGTGGGACATGATGTATTAGGAGGATGATGATCTCAGTGGCAGCGTAAAATGTGATTGGTTAACGCTTTTGTGGCTACACCATCAGAACGGTTACATTTAGAAAACAATACCTTCCAACACTTTTGTCTCCCCGTAGAATACAACACTGGAAGCTAGACACCTAATTTTTACCTTATTAAAGCCAGGATGTCGTCCTCCGTGGTGTAGTGGTTACCATGCTAGCCTCTAGTTCCCGAGGTCGCGGGTTCAAACCCAGCGGAGGGCAATGGATTTTTTCGAGGTAAAAATCCTTAGCATGGCTTCCTTCGGAAGGGAAGTAAAGCCGGTGGTCCCGTGTCGTCCCTTAATCCTGATAAAAGACCTCTGAGCAAACTTCTCGGCCTTTCACGCCCAATATAGAATGGGACGCTAAGGACCACAGCAGTTAAAGAGCGTCCATAAATAAAACTCAATTTAATTTTAATTTTGAAAGCCAGTTTGAAATTTAGTGTTTAATATGAATTTAATCACTGCAATTAATTAAGGAGATTTAGACATTAAAAGTTCTGTAGTTTCTATTAGAGTTTTTCAAGTGATGGACTGCAGAAATCTTTGTTTCGGTGTACGCCAGAATTGTTAATCATTGAAAATAAGAGGTGGGATCACTAACATCCACCTTGCTTCTTAGTACAAGATGAATCTTGATCCAACTTTGGGGTCAGAAGATTGCAAGGCATCGTATATTTAGTGTACCTCGTAGTCTGTGACTGGGTCTACGGTATGCGAATACTTATTCTTAGATTTAAGAATAACACTGCCTGAATCTTAGCACACATCACCATTTCATTTTATCACTTCTGATGAAAATAAATCGAAGTATAAGTTGAATATATTTGTCTTAAATTTGTTTATCCCTTCTTACCGTTTTCAATTTGTCCTCTGCAATATTCTATTTAGGATTTTCAGGTAGCGCCATTTTTATAAATAATACATCTATATATTGATGTAAACCTCTCTTCAGATAAAATACTTGGCTTTGGAGTAGCAGATTTATATTGCGGATTTATTAACATGATTATTTTATATGCCAATATATATTATGTCATTTGCCTTCAGTTTGTATTAAAATTAATTACTCCCTTATTTTAAATATTTAAAAACTCCAAGTAATTCAGATTATTCTTTTAAAAAATTTAATGTGCTGTATTAACATGTCTTTCCCTACTAACCCTTATACAAAATATTCCTACAAATATCTATTGTTGTATCAACTTTTTGTTAATCGAGAAAAAACTTTATTACGTATTTATTTGTAGGATTAAGAAAAATGTAGTGGTTAAGGCGATATGATGGGTTTGGAATTCAATACTCTCTGCATCACCACGAGAAAAACTGAATAGCGACTTATTAACCTCCTGAAAAAAGTATTTAAAAATTCAAACCAATAATAAAGAGACCTTGCAAATGCTCAACGCCACAAAGTATATTTGACTAAATTGTATGGTTTAACGAAATCTACAGTTCTGTGTAGTAAGACTTTTTCTAGCTCTTACGGTTTATCAAGTATATAAAAGTTATTCAAAATGAAGAGGGATTTTCTTGAAAATCTTCAAAGCATATCCTTGGAATATCCTGAACTTAAAAACTAAGTTTGGTATTTAGCCGAGTTCTCGTTTTCTAGTTATGTTGTTCGCAGACAGATGGACAGGCAGTCACACATGTGCGCCCCGCGGACTTTTTCTAAAAATTCCTCTTCTGAATTCGGGGAACCTAAAAGTGTATACCCGGTAAAATCAATTTTTAGGTAGAATTAAATTCTTCTAGCTACTGTAGGTAAGTAGTAAAGAAAGTAAAAATATTTGTAGATGACACGAGGGTGCAAGTTATAGCAGTGCTTATAAAAAGGGGCAGCTTCAGCTGCAAAGTTTTGAAAGTACTGGCCTAGAAAACAGACTTAGACCAAAGTAGCTGAAATATTATTTCTGGGTACTAATGGGATAAACTATCCAGGGTGAAATGCGCAGTGTTATACTTATAAATGGAATCAAATACTTTTAACAAGTGATGGAACGATACCACTATTTCTCGATACTGATACTGATTTTTGAGCACGATACTCAATACTCACTTTATAAAAAATATAAAAGCTTGCTCGCGGAATTATGTTCTTATTAGTAGTTTTATGTGTATAAACGCATGTAAACAATTTTGTATTGGGTACTAATTCCCAAATTGTTCCTGATTGAACATTCTCCAATTCGCAGCAACCTTTTTTATCTTGATAACACCACAGGTTATATATCCCCTATTTTTGGTCAAGGATATTATTAGTTATTATTATTAATAATAATATTAATAATATTAATAATAATATTAATAATAATAATATTAATAATAATAATATTAATAATAATAATATTAATAATAATAATAATATTAATAATAATAATAATATTAATAATAATAATATTAATAATAATAATATTAATAATAATAATATTAATAATAATAATATTAATAATAATATTAATAATAATAATAATAATATTAATAATAATATTAATAATAATAATAATAATAATAATAATAAAGGGTTGTGTATCCATATTATGGAAATTATTCGTACGGTATGCCTGTAAGCTACGCTCTTGATGTTTGACTTGCGTACACATAAACTAATAGATGGAAGAAAAGAACAAATATTTCCATGCGCTGTATTTTCTCACTGTCTTAAATTCTGATTTGATTTTGCTAGATTCACAGATTTTGTCACCAGAGTAGGTAAATGTATTGACTGAGAGTGAATCACCAAGCCAGGCTATTACAGAAAAGTGATTTAGTGCGTCAGCTCAGTCAGTTTCATTCACAACTAATTAATGCTGCAAGTTACACGAGTACTTCTATCTTCTCCCAATGTTTTATATGTTTTCATTTAAACACAAGAGTCTATAGAATGATGAATTGATTCACCCACGTGAAACAGTCAAGGTCTATCAAGAACTACAATCCAACCTCTTTGGGGACACGTGCAAGGCAATAACGTGGTGTCGAGTGCTTTCATTCCTCATATAGCCCACAGTTAAACGTAACAATTTTCAATAATGCAAAACTTAAAAATTTAAAAGTATCGAAGGTTTTTCTCAACGTATTAGGCCTACTTCGATACCACAGAGTATCAAGGTCCCATCCTAATTTTAATAGCAAGGAACAAAAAAGAAGTTAGATACGATAATGCTCTTAGGAGGGAAACAAGAGATTAACGAACGCAGCATGATTTTCATTCGCAATATAGTAAACATTCTTCATATGCCTCCGGTACATATATTGGTATACATATAAGGAAGAGATTCGTAAAGCTCCGTGCATAGTATGCACTGAATGAGGTTTATCATCTTACCTATCAGGTTGCGTTCCAAGTGTGTCATATTGATATACATACTTATGAACCCATGCGACACTGTCAGGTTTCATTTAGATGTCCGTGCGTAGATTTGTGTATCTGTATTTGCGAAAAGCAATGGATGGCTGCAGTCACGCTGCTGCCTGTAGATGAAGCAGCAGATTCCACAGCTTGAGACGTGACAGGTATTTGACAAGGAGAGCGTATCGCGTGGGACTGGGAACACAAGAAAAACTTTTCCAATTTCCCGGCGACATGACACAGAGCGAGCAGGTAGTTTCAGCGGATTTTCTGCTACATCAGTCATTCTCGACATCACATTAAGATATCTAGGAACTCAATTTGCAATGAATATAATTTTTCTATACATATCATTACCAATGGAGTAATAATTCAGTTTCAGATAACAGTGAAACTTTGCAGCGTCTGTTCAGAGTATGAGCTTCACCAGTAGGCATGGCAACTCTAAAGGTTAGCAAGAAATACAACCACATAACGAAAGATGCAACTGTATTTAAAATATCCAACGCGTATCATTGTCCATTGTGCTGGTTCATTTGAGTATGGTTTTCTTTATCAATTATTGTTGGGACATAATCCCATATTTTATGCATAAATAATTAGATTTAAATCTGAAAGACCGTCATATGAATAGGTGTGTGATGAAATTACAGTTTTCTTCTAACGTTATATTAGAGCTTCATTTTGGAAAGTACAGCATGCACTACTATACGTAATACATTAACTTCCATTGCCGAAAACAGTAGGCACTTTGAAAACTGATTTTCTGAAATAATAGCTCGAATGCTGATAGTTTTTCGATAAATTATTTGAGACGAATGCTTGTTGTCATGGTGATTATTTAGAGACAGAAGGTCGAGAAATGTGAGAATGAAGACTATATGTACTTTCTCTATCACGTACATAGTAGGTAGAGAAGGTACTGCATTCCACCCAAAATTTCGAATCCAGATTTCACCAGAAATACTCGTACATGTTTTTAGACCCACTGAAAAAAAAGTTTTTAGGAAAAGTTCCGTATGTCTGTGGGAGTACCATAATCCAAAACGAAAAGTCGGATAAATACCAAACCTGGTATTTAGGCTCAGTACATTCCAAAGTGAGGCAGTATTTTTAACACTTAAATGATTTAAATTTACAAATTTAGGCAATAGAAATCAAGTCAGTTGTTTGTAGACAGCGCTCATAACTGGACGAGTTGGTTGTAGACAGTGTTCCTAACCAGACACGAGATGCGTCCACGAGAAATTTAATATGTATTCAGTGTGAGACGAAAATAGTTTACGTGTTTAAAAAAGTGCAAGTATTTAATAAAATAATCTTACAGCTCTCTATATCAGTGAAGTGTTATTTAAATCGTGCCAAGCATTAATAAAAGGAGTGAATTAAAAATAATAATCTGTGTAAGTCTACATTCTTCAGCCGCACCACGCCTTGCAAAGAAATCCATGTCTCTAACAATAATACTGACACAGCCGAGGCAAACATAAATATATAATATTTAAAGAAACAGTCAAAATTACAAAGTTAATATTTTTAAATTTAGGACGAAGGCTATCGGGTACCATATGTGTGATTGCAACTACTTCAAGTTCGCTTCCCAACATAAGAACTACAATACGACTCCTACTTCAAAACATGTAATACGAAGATTTTCAAGAAAATCCTCCACTCCAAAACTACCCTTGCATGAAACATTTTCCGAAATTCTTTATTTTATAAAAATGGCTAACGATTTTGATTAAAATACCATATATTAAAGATATTTACATGACAAAATTAACTATATCCTTAATTTTCTGTGAATATCCTGTGAACTCCACTTCATTCGGAAGGAATTTTGTATAATCTTGTCTAAGTGGCAAACGTAAAGCGATAAGCGAAAACATACTACGTAAAAAATGCAGACATCTTTAAAACATACACTTTATTTCAAATAACCTTTCTTGTGACATCAGGCGTTTCTGAGATATCCCTTATTAAGTTTTGAATTGTTCGATACTTTAAAAAAAATGACAAAGTCCTTTTGATATTCAGTTGTTTATCGCGATTACACGTAAAGAGTATGGAATTTTAACGCCAGTAAATAAAGCTCAGTTCTTAAACATTTGATAATCATTATTCTCTTTGTATCTATAACACAATGTGCAATGCAGATATTTCCGGAAAAGTTTATCTCGATTAAAATGAAGCAGGTAGGAAAGTAAACTTTCGTAAGAATAATTTGTATACCCACTAATAGGCGATAGAGTGTAGAGAGAGTCATGTGGGGTATCATTAGATTTTTTTAGATTTTGAATTCGCGTATTACAAAATCTCGCTTTTGTATCAGTCGCCAATAGTGAATAGGAAAATGCATAAGAATAGCCTTCCTAGATCTCGAATCAAATCAAAAGAGAAATTATAGCAATAAAAATGAATGCAGGGGGAAAATCTAGCAGTTATTAGTTTTTGAGCACCATGCTTTAAAACTATCGACTAAGTTTGATTCTGATTGGCGAGCATGGCATCAATGAGATCATGCATTGGCTGAAAGGTGCTCGCGTTTAATTATCAGATTAAACTCCTTAAGCTGTGAGGTGGATCGATTAGCCTTTAAGGCTGGGAACGGGAGCGACAAAATTAAGCCGTGTGTGCTGCAATATTCGCAAACAATGGACTTACGGGAATTGGAACGGTAGACTTCAAATTCTACATACTCCGTTTCCGTTCCAGGTCATGACGTACTCTATTCATAATGTCTAAGGGTGTCTTTTCTGAAAGACATTTTTTAAGGATGCAGGTGTCGTATAACATCCGCAGTCGCAAAACTTTGAAAACACACCAAAACAAGCTAGAACGAAGAACAAATAACACAAAATAATAAACGGTTGCTAATAAACGGATTAAGATGAAACTTTGTTACTGGAATCAGAAATAATAGTGATGCAGGTTTTAGAAAACGTTTAGAGTCTGAAATTTCAAAATGGTATATTCTCTATTATGACGGCTAAATTGTAAGCAGATGAAAAAACATCATGAGCGAGTTACAAACAAATGATATCCTAGTGAGCTAATCGACTTTCCACGATAACGATGACACCGATAGGCATTCCCGTTTCCGATGTTTTAGAACCAAAGCCGCTCTTGTCTTCTCGATTTCTGTTCTTATTCTGTTTACGATTTTCGGTTTGTTGCAGAAGTCTTTAAAGCGAAAGATATAAATGTATAAAGCTAAGTACAGCTTGGGAAAATTATTTTCTTTCTGGAGTACCAGGTTAGCCAAATTGCATAAATCGCCTAACAGCATGACGTAAAATAAAAACGAAATTATAGGGATTGCCTCTCAGGGGAGCCCAAATGTAATTGCGAAGCAGCTTTGTAACTATTCTGTTCTAAGAGAAACGGAACTGGGGTGCGGATCGAACTCCAGGTACGCAGCCAAAGAAGAAAGTTGCAGACTATTAGTGGGTTAAAATGAAATAATCGGTGTATCAAAACCCCTACTAGGAAATTCAATATACTGCATAGCATATATTTGCAACGCGCTGTGTGTCTTCAGGTCTCGGGAGCAGATATGAAAACCTTTCAAGCTTAGAAAATCCCGTATTAGGCAGCTGGCAACGCAGAACCAGTATCAGGGGCCTCCATGAGCCGACAAATTGCTCAGACCTCAGTCATACCAGCTGATGTATCCAGCGAAGCGTATTCCATATAGCAAGTTTATGCTTAATGAGAAGCCCTTGAACTAACACAGGTGCATCTTGATAATATTTTAATTCTTCCACTGAAAGAACGACACTTTAACTTACATATTACTATAGGTTAGATTACTTATTATAGACAAATGTCTATGTAAACATTTGTTGACGCCAGCTGGTTAATACAAATGCTTCATCACAGTCTGAAATTTTGCGCTTTTAGAAATATTATATTATTGTGCCCCTCAAAAAAGTTTGAATATTTATAATACATTAAAACTGTTTTACAAACCGGGTTTTATGTGCATTATTTCTGTGAAAGGTACTTTGATCTAAACATTTTAATTCTGTATTAAATAGCTATTGTAAATGTATTCCGTTTTCTTTACACTTAAGGCTGTTGCAAATATTGTTTTGTATTGAGAATCCAAGCTAATTTTCCCACAAAATGTATAGTTGATTCTTTCTGAAAGTTTTTGATGCCTTGTTGATTATAGACGTAACGTTTTCTTTCAAATGTATAGGGATTTCACTACTCTGGAAAAGAATCTGATGTATTGTATTCACATGATTTTCTCTACTCACTCCTACAAAACCTTATTCTTCTCTATACTTCTTGTTAATACAGATAAACTTTCAATGCACATTTACACAAATTCCCATGCTCTTTCCAAGACCATGAGAAAAAATAAATAACGAGTTATCTATTGAAAAAGTTTCAGTATTTGAAAACTCAAATCAATCAAAACGAATATCTCAGAAATGGCTAACTCCACAAAAAATGATAATTGAATAAAGGATGCTTTCACGAGATCTACATTTTGTTTATTAATATTTTGCTTATCTCTTACCGTTTAGCAATTACAAAAGCCATTTAGAATTAAGATGACTTCAGAGCCTATTTATAGAAAATTTTCCATGTGAAGGGCAATTTGGAGTAGGAGGCTTTTCTTTAAAATATTCGTGTCATATATCCTTAGAAGATAACTACTGAACTTATCAAATATGGTAATTAACCGACACACACCTTAGTCTAAAAATGCCTTTTTTGAATTCAAAACTGGAATTAGAGTTTTTGGGTGTAATACAATATCTTATCTACCTGCTCGGCAGTGGCAGAAGTAAAATTAAATACCTCATCATGTTTTAAATTGTGTTGGAAAATGTCATTAAAGGTAATTGAAGATTTAAAAAAGTTAGTGTGTTTCAATACGCCTCTTAAAAGGAGATAAGTTTATGTTCCACATCTGTAGGTGTTGTCAGCAATATTTAAAAGTGGCATATCTGTTAAACTGATAAGATAGTTTAGCGAGGATGAGAACTAACTCTTAGGAATTAACCCCTGCAGCTATGCATCCCGCTGAACACAAAGCTGGAGACACGCTGGGCCGCCAATGAACAAGCTCGGCTCTTAGAGCTTTAGTTAACCCGCTTTCTGGCTCTCATTTCCGTGCAGGGCCCAAGTTTCTCATCTCCACCGGCGACGGTGTATGGACCAGGCTTTTGATTTTCCATTTGCCATATTGATGTTAGGGTAGTAATAGCGTCAGTAAGAGTTATCGACATTATCGTCAGAAAGAAAATTAAATCCATTGACCAACTGATATTAGGTTCCTCGTTACTTCATTTAGCCATATAGCTACCGTGCATAAGCCTTTAGCCAATAAACAACACCCGCTACATGCTGATAGCAAGCAATACGATTTAGCATAGCTTCATTTCTTATTCTTCTGCTCCTCGCTCATTGACATTCACTTGTAATGTAATTTTAGTAAACAGTACGGGACAAAATTTGTGAGAATAAGGAGGGCTTGAGGAAGTATAATCAGAAATAAATATTAAAAGAAAGACTTTAGTAACTTATGTTTAAATGTAAACTTCAAGAGCAACTGAATTCATTTACGAAATTCCTTATTCCCTCATTCTTTAATGGGTCCCATCTTTAATCTTTTGATTTACTCTAATATGTGTATAGGTAATAATAATAATAATAATAATAATAATAATAACTGAACAAATGCAGATACACATTACGTGCTCTCATGTTTGCAGTGTTTTCGTTACGGCGCTTTAATTATTTGCTTACATACTATCGTATGGTGAGTAATAACAATAATAATAATAATAATGATAATAATAATAATAATAATAATAATAATAATAAAAGCTGGCGAGCAACTGCCAGTGATACCTACTACGTGCTCTCGTGTTTGCATGGTTTTCGTTACGGCGCTTTAGTATTTAATTTACTCTACTTGCGTAGAGTAAATAATAATAATAATAATAATAATAATAATAATTGCAAGCGAACAAATGCCAGTGATACATATTACGCGTTCCCGTATTTGTATGTGTTTTTTTGTTTGTTACGGCGCTTTAATATTTTGGTCTACTCTACTGTGTGTATAGAGCATAATAATAATAATAATAATAATAATAATAATAATAATAATAATAATAATAATAATAATAAAGCAGGCTAACAAATTTCAGTGATACACGTCACGTGCTCTCGTGTTTGCATGGTTTTCGTTATGGTGCTTGAATATTTTAGCGCAATGCATATAATCCAAAATGTTAAACAAGAACAGCGTAAATACAATTTATAAAACAGCTATGGGCGGATACTGATAGATCAAAGTAAGACATTTTAATTCTTTGTCAATCTAAAAAGCGAATTTACTCCCTTGAAAATAAAATGTCTGTAACTGAAGTGGAAAAGTGGGTTTGTTTACACTGTTCTTGTTTATCATCACTGACTGTACACTCTAATGCAAGCCTGGGAAATGCCTCTCAGTGACCGCTAATCGTCTTCGCTGATAAGCAAGGGAGTAGAAGATAGTATATCGCTATATCGCCGTTTCCGCACTGACCTGCGTTTACCTGGACTTGCCCCGTTGAGTTCTGCAACTCTTAACGTACGAAGGGATATCTGCACACGTGAAATATGGCGCTATTGGGCCACTATAGGCAGTAAATTTAAATAGATTTTTAAAATATCTTTATTGCTGGTGGTGTTTTTGATCCACTTCCCGTTGATGCTGCCATGATGGAAAGTTGAATTTCCTGCATTCAGTTCAGGTAAACTAACCTACCTGCGTGTATTGACTATTTTACTACACGTATGTGCATCAACTGCATTAAATCCTTTTATTTTATGTTTATTATTGCAAACGTGGAATATAATCATATTGGATAGTCGAGCTTTATATCTTAAATCTTATCTTATCTTCATTTTATTGGTAATATTTACTTGCGATTTAACTTATGTAGAAACTAAATATGAGCTGCAAGTTATTGATTTTTTAAGGTCAACAACCAGGCGTGGATAATCGAATGCTACTTCACCACCAATGTTAGTGCTGGTGATCTTGCTCAACAGTTATTATTAATTCATTTTATTTTCGAATTTCATTATTCACTATCCTCGAAAAATAGTATCCACTACACAGCGTTAAGTGCATTGGAAAATCTTGGAAGTGGAAAATACACACTTAATCTCGTGTTTTCAAACTCTTCCTCGTTATGATGCACTTAAGGTAGGTACATGTATCGCAATATACTATTACACAACCATTAGTCCAAGGAGAGATTATTAACCTGTATTCCATCTCCGCTCATTTGTTCGCCAATGTAACAAGCCTGGAGCTCTTGGTACTTTCGTAAAAATGATGGTATATCAATAAAGAAAAATGCCTGTTTAAACGCAAGTACGCGAAACACCTTCAGCTGAAGATTGCACCTTTCCAAAAGAAGCAGCGCTCGCTCTCTCAAGGCCCAAATATTTGCAGCATATCAACACGTTGTGCAACCCATATAAATAAAATATTTTTAGCTTATATATTAGCGGAAACAGAGCAATAAATTTTTGTTTTATTATACCTTTTAGTCGGACACACGTGTAGGCTATAAGTGCATCGACAATTCCTATCTACTCCTGTAGATTTTCGTATAATTCTGATTAAATATTTCGTGAAATATCATTATTAAATTATTAATTCCAACACAAGTGAAGTTTTACATGAAGTTGCAAATTCTGTCTGCGAGTGAAAGATTGTCTTTGATAAGAATATTACAAATCTTAATCCCCAGAAATCATACTTGCTTAGCATGTTTACTTAAATTGACACAAATTTGTAGACTAGTACATCGATGAAATGGAACGCAAAGCCCTTAAGAGATGAAGCACTGTTTCATACCAGTAGTGGTGGCGCGGCCTGCTGCTAGAACCCCAAATAAAACCTATTTCCGGAGCATATGCTTCATTAAATACTTAATATATTCTATTTTGCATTGTGATAACTTTAGTTATGTAGTTTTAAGATAGCAATCACCGTTTTCCTGCAATTCGTTTGAAAGTTCATTATTTTACTCACTTATTTTTAAGTAATTTTTAAGAAATTACAGACAGTAATAAACACCTATTGTTGAGAAGATGTTAAAAATATTGACGAGTTTTCCCATCTTTAGTGATTATAATTCCTAAACTTATCAGTTCATTGTTCACAATTATTATTCATTATATTTCAAGCATATTGATTGCATTAAAATTCGTTTTTGTAACCTTTAACAAACCGAATAAGCACGCGCACGCATATGCACACGCAAGTGCTGCGATGAGAAAGGCCCTCACAGTAAAGATTATTCGTCTTCAAATTTATTTGTGGGAATTAGTTCAATCAGCACTCTTAAAAAAGCTTCCGGAAGCGTTTCTTGTATTTTATAAGCATTTATTTCTGAGGCCAGGAGCGGAGAATATACCTGTTTTAATCCCTTTCATAACCAGTGAGATGATTCTAACATTCTCCTCAACAGCAGCTAGTCATTTGCTGTGTACATCCCCTCTGCTCAATAAAAATAAATAAATAAATCCTATTATAATCGACAGAATTATAACAAGGCATAGCAAAACAAAAACATTTATAATAAAATGATGATAAAGCATTTGATAATTACCGATAACAAAATTATGGAATATCTTAAAAAAGAAAGGAATACCATTACATTTAATACCAGTAATACAAAACTTGTATAAAGATACGCAGATTAAAATAAACCGGCCAGAGCCAGTGATAATTGCAGGTGGAGTACGACAAGGTTACCCTGTATCAACCGCACTTTTTAACATGTAGGTATATGCTCGAAAAAATAAGATTATGGAAAAACCATACTCTAGGGGGGGGGTTTCAAACTAGGAAACAGAATTTTAAAAACAATTTAATTCGCGGACGATCAGATCTTGCTGGCAAAAAGTGAAGATGCACTACAACAGATGGAATATAGTGCACATTGACACAGTGTTAACAGATTTTAGCATGAAAATATCAATACGTAAAACAAAAACAATGGCATTTAGAGGTGCATAGCCAGTCCGTTCAAAGATAGTACTGAAATGGGATTGTGGAATAAGTGTTAATAATTAATTTTATTGGATGTAAAATATCATATATTAAGGAAAAGGATATACACGGAAAGATAAACAAATTTAATTACAAAACTGGAATTGAAGAGAACATTAAAAAATAAAACTCACCTCGGTAATTAAACTGTATAGGTCTATGGCAATACGTCACATATGAACAGGTGGACCAATACAAATCAACATTTCCAAAGATACAAGCAGCAGAAGTGAGATTCCTGAGATCCATAGCAGGATATACAAAACTAGACAAAAAAGAATATAAGCATTTGGGATGAACTAAAATTAGAAGAATTAAATAGCATAATAAATACATATAAAGAAAATTAGAACTCACACGTGGACAGAATGTTAGACAAGAGGTTTTAAATTATCGCCCTAAAGGAAACCAAGTAGACCAAAGAAACAATTGTACTCCTATCAGGCAATTTGGAGCCGGAACGAGTTGTACGGTCTTCCTTATAGCAGCAAGAAGAAGAAGAAATCCTGTGGCGCTATAGCCCGCCTAGAGCCTCTGGGCCTGCGAACCCGACTGCCGGCCTCTTGCCCAATTACACATGGCAGAGATGGGTGATCATCCAATGATGTGACCAGCATCATACATTCCCCAGCCAGAATGTTGGCTCGCGAGGCCATCTGTCACACGTGTTATCAGAAAATGTTGTAAATTAACATACCTTCACGTATGCTATCTCTCTAAAGCTACTATTTATCCTATGAGTAATTATATTCTTTGGAAAGGTAGAATCAGATGACTGAAAAATTAGCCGGGATTTGAACCACGGATCTCCCGGTCTCCGGCCGGTTGCTCTAACCACTGAGCTACCATGGCAACATGCCGACACAACATTAAATTCTCCAGCTGATTCGCATTTTTCCCGGTAAACCACAAGGAGATCTCAATAAGTATTGAGATGCCATACCCCAATGGCGACTTACATTTACTGTAAGTACTTTAAGTTCCGGGCTTTATAGTTGCAACCACTATTAGGTCAATTAATGGAATTAATTGTTTTTTCACACAAGCCGTGTGTTGGACAGGGTTGGAAAGGTAGAATCAGATGACTGAAAAATTCAATGCCATATCTTAAGATATTGAGATCTCCTTGTGGTTTACCGGGAAAAATGCGAATCAGCTGGAGAATTTAATGTCGTGTCGGCATGTTGCCATGGTAGCTCAGTGGTTAGAGCAACCGGCCGGAGACCGGGAGATCCGTGGTTCAAATCCCGGCTATGGCATTGAATTTTTCAGTCATCTGATTCTACCTTTCCAACCCTGTCCAACACACGGCTTGTGTGAAAAAACAATTAATTCCATTAATTGACCTAATAGTGGTTGCAACTATAAAGCCCGGAACTTAAAGTACTTACAGTAAATGTAAGTCGCCATTGGGGTATGGCATCTCAATACTTATTGAGATCTCCTTGTGGTTTACCGGGAAAAATGCGAATCAGCTGGAGAATTTAATGTCGTGTCGGCATGTTGCCATGGTAGCTCAGTGGTTAGAGCAACCGGCCGGAGACCGGGAGATCCGTGGTTCAAATCCCGGCTATGGCATTGAATTTTTCAGTCATCTGATTCTACCTTTCCAACCCTGTCCAACACACGGCTTGTGTGAAAAAACAATTAATTCCATTAATTGACCTAATAGTGGTTGCAACTATAAAGCCCGGAACTTAAAGTACTTACAGTAAATGTAAGTCGCCATTGGGGTATGGCATCTCAATACATATTGAGATCTCCTTGTGGTTTACCGGGAAAAATGCGAATCAGCTGGAGAATTTAATGTCGTGTCGGCATGTTGCCATGGTAGCTCAGTGGTTAGAGCAACCGGCCGGAGACCGGGAGATCCGTGGTTCAAATCCCGGCTATGGCATTGAATTTTTCAGTCATCTGATTCTACCTTTCCAACCCTGTCCAACACACGGCTTGTGTGAAAAAACAATTAATTCCAATTATATTCTTTATTATATGACCGAGGTAATGCCAACGTCCGAGTAACGATATAGATGCTTCGTATGTCTCTTGAAGTATTTTGACTAGAATGTTAGAAGAAACATGGCTATATTTTAATCTCACCTTGTTTTGTTTTCCTTTATTAAACTGTCCTTCCTTCATTTGAAACTTAAAGAGATGTTTGTGATAGAAATATACTTTCTACATTCTCTACTACTTACCTATAGTAAGTAGAGGAAGTACAAAATACGATACCGGGATTTCACTAGAATTGAAATTGTTCTAAATTAAAAAAAAACACTTTTATAAAAACTTCTGTGCGTTTGTCTGTATGTGTGTTTGTACAACTCAAAAGCAAAACTTTGGTAAAATACAATTTGGTATTTACGTTCAGCATCTTCTAATGATGCAACACGAAGATTTTTAAGAAAAATCATCACCCCAAGCTACCCTTTATATGAAAAACGAATTATTATTTGTTTTCTTAGACAATTGCATAAAAATGTATATGTTGAATTTTCGGCGAATGGATTGTAAGGTAATCTTCGTCGTGAATGGCTTTTGTAGAACTGGTAAACTGTTAAGAGTTATAGAGAAACGTACTACACGAAAAAATAGTTCTCGTTCAACACAATTTATGTCAAATAATTTTTATGGCATTAAGCATTTCCGAGATATTATTTATTTTCGGTTTGAACTCTCAAATACTTCATACGTTTGTACTAATCGCTATTCCTATTTTTGTCTTGTTTACCTCGCGTTGAAGTAAAGAGAATGGAATATTAAAAGCCATCAATAGCGATTTGACTATCGCTTTAGCCCACTGTATTCCCCTTGTACCTACCTGTAACGAAATATGTAATAAAATAATTTCTGAAAATGCGTATCTCCATTAACATTAGACAGACAGAAGACTAATCTTTTATAGGAATAGTTTATTCATGAGGTGATAGAGAAAATCATGCGAATGTAATATCAGATTTTTTCCAGTCTCGTATGTACAATTATAAGCCCTTGTTCTGAACTTCAGTTGTATGCAAACAGCATTTTAATAGGGCTTCAAGTTTGAGTTTAGTTTTAGGTAATTCGTCGGTTTACATTCATTTGATTTCTTCGAAATTTCGAAGAAATGCTCGTTTTAATAGCTTGGCTTTGTCATGCCTCATTGCATTGCTTGTACGTAGCATTCTGTTGCACAGAGATCGAATCCACTCAATACTTCTTCCTACTTTACTCCCGCTGTCTACTGCGTTTGAAATTTCCGGTCTGATATCCATTATCCCTTTCACGGCTAATAAGAAGAGCGTGTCTATGCCTAGAGGGTCTTGGTGAAACTGCTAATGGAGGATTCCAATGCACTTGATCAAGAATGGGTGACAAGGAACGCAAATATTCTCTATTGCTTACGCTGAGAATCGTGTCGATATTTACCTCAACTACTGCCAGGGACAAAAACGTTTCAGCTTTATGCAGGCCATACCGAGGTAGGGGAGGTATATTTAACAGTATTTTAATTACACATATAATGAAAAATCTAATTTAAGACACTCACATGACTTTGTCTATTATCATTGGGTAGAATGCAATACCTTCTCTACCTATTATGTACGGGTACAGAAAGTAAAAAAAATCAGGTGATCTTCATAACAGCCAAAGCAGCTGTAAGCTTTTCTGATAATATTAATTATACCGAAACCTAATTGATCAGGAATGTTAGAAGCCATTACTCTACATTCTTTAGAGAACAATATGTCTGATATAACCGTTTAACATTTTTTACTTTCTCTACTACGTATAGTAAGTAGGGGAAGTATTGTATTCCACCCTAAAACTCGATACCGAGATTTCACCGGAAATATATGTTTTGAGACCCCCTGAATCCAAAAAAAGCATTTTTGGAAACATGTCCGTGTGTGTATGTGTGTGAACAGCATAACTCAGAAACGAACAGTCGGATAAACACTAAACTTGGTATTTAGGTTCAGTATCTTCCAGTAATGCAACAGGACGGTTTTCAAGAAAGTCCCCCACCCCAGATTACCCTTTACATGGAACATCTTTCGAAAATTTTTATTTTCTCAAAAATGGATCTAACGATTTTGATTAAAATAGCATATGTTTAAGATATTTTCATGACAAATAAAATGTATATCTTGAATTTTCTGGGAATGTCTCCAAAAGTATTCTTTATTGTGAACAACTCTTGCATAACTGGTAAACCATAAGAGATAGACAAAATTTTACTACACAAAAAATGTAGATCGCGTTAAAGTACACAATTTATGTCATATACATTTTTTTTTGTTGAGTGAACCATTTTCGAGATATTGCTTGTTATTCACTTAAATTTTTCAATACTTATTTTCTCAAATGGGAATTCGTTATTCATTTTTTTTGTCTTGGATATGCAAAGAGTATTAATCTGTGGCAAAGAGAATGGTGCTGCAACTAGCAACCAGCTATTAAGAGACATGTCCATGCTTAAAGGCTACTGTATTTCTATATTGCCCTTGTAAATATATATTCCCCTTACATCTATAAGAAAATTAGCAATAAGATACAGTCTGCAAATGTTTATCTCGATTAACATGAAGTAGATGGAAAATAAGCGATTGTAAAAATAGTTTGTACAAGAGTAGAGAAAGTCATGTGAGTGTAACACATAATTTTTTGTGTAGTGACGTTAAAAAGGAGTTGGTAACTACCACCTTTACCAATTTAACTTTTCAGTTTTGTGTTTATCTCTCCTCAACTTCATGGATTATAAAAGGTTATACACTATTAAAGCATACCTTCAGAAAAATTATACCTGATACATTTTACTCTGTGAACCCTTATTTCAGCAAAGAAAAGAAAAAGATAAAAAAAGAGCTCTCGTTTTATGACAATATAATTCGCTCATGTATGCGATACATTTAAGTATATGATGCAGAATGACTAATCTACATGCTTTTTTATATAAACTTGTTTCCTTAACTGCCTCGTTTATCAGATTTGTTTTGCACAAACGGTCATTTACGCTTCGGTTAAAACGTCAAACAAAGGCCCGAATAACTGACGACAGAGACGCTAAGACTGCTGTGTCTCACTCACTCGCTTGGTATTACGGATTTGCGTCTTTATATCAAAGACCATTAACTGGATTATTTGTTGTTTACTACTTTTATTATTATTTTTATTATTATTATTATTATTCCATGTTTAAATAAATGCAATATCTTTATCTCATTCTACTTTCCAGCTTAGTGTCTACACTCCACTAGTGCGAAGTTATGTTAATCTCGTTTGATAAATGTTTATCTAAAACATTTATTTTCTTTTATCACATTTTCTCAACTCGTTAGGTAAAAATATCGGTTCTTACCTTTCTACTGAATGTTTTGATAACTACATGAACTTTTATTTTTGTATTTGGCAGCTTTAAAGTAAAGATAAAGGTACGAACGAACGGAAGGGGCCCCACAAAACCGGAAAGAGCACCGCACGCAGGCCAGGGGCCCCTTATGATCCTACCAGGGACCCCCCGGAAGGAGGGCTGAAGGGAGAGAGCAGAATGGCGACGAGCGCAAGCACAGATGGGGTCCCTAATGTTTCCAGATTGAAAGCATCCGACGACGTCCAGTCCTGTCAACAAGCAAACAACCTTCAGCGTCTCTGGGCGGAGCCCACTGGGGGAAGAGACCTACCACAACGACGTCAAGGAAGGAACCTCTAAATGCGTAAGCCACCGTCCAGCCGCAACCCGCCAAACACTGTCGCCTGGTCCTATAACCCTAAAAGAGATTTCAAGGAAGATGATGGGTACAGGAAATGAGAGGGAGAAGAGTCGTGGTAGAAGATGAACCACCCCAATATGTCCATGGGCCAGAGCGTGCGGTTGCTGGGTATCGAACCCTGGACCTTCCGAATGCGGACCACAGACGTTGCCTGAGCCACTCGGTAGTTATAAAAGTACTATACCTATTTGTCTTTTATATGAAGTACATAGCAAGAAAACGTTTGATTTATTCATTTTTGTTTGGAAACATGTCAACCTTATGAAAATTTGCTTCAATAATACAGATAATTAGTGAACATTTCAGATGTCCAACAATTTAGAAAAAAGCTAGTTTTGAGAATGCTCGATTCTTTCAGTTCTTTAACGGTGAATATTGCATACCATTTGCATTTTGCTATTGTGCTTGACCGGAGGGAAATAGGAATAGAGATGTGGGCAATGCTATAATAAGCGAGGGGCTAACGCGCCACTGAGAGGTTCCACGCGCCAAGTACAAGCCCATTCGCTCAAAAACATCAGTAAATATCACTCTGGATCGAGACAATTTCAGCTTCCAAGAAGTATTTCATTTCATTCATCCACGTTTACACCCTAATTGAAATCTGCCTATGCTCACTCAAGATTATTAATGCCCATGTTTCATGGTATTACAATATTTGAATGCTGTGGACATATTAAATACGTGAACATTTACTGTGTAATGAAATGGTTTTAGTCAGACGCAATAATGATTTTGATTTATAGCTATTAGACCTATTTGAAATATATTATATTACAAATCATTCTAGTGATATTAGGAAAATAAATACGCCTACGGAATTTAAAAAAATGACCTGGAGACATTCACTCTTAAATATAAAAGGGAAAGCTCATCGTCTTGTTACCGATAATCTCAATGCCTATCAAGTGTGTTGTGTCTTTAATTGCAAAATATATCACTTTACTGCTTTAAGTTTTTTCCCAAGTGGTATTATTTCCCAAGCTGAGTTTAAGAGAAAAATACTAGTTAATGATGAAACGTTACTTCTCATCCCAAACAGCTGTCGTGAGATGTCAAGACTATGCCAATTTTATATTCTTACATTTTCCGTTCTGTATTCTGAATCAGCCAAACGTTAACAATGCTCTCTTAAAAGTGATATTAATCTCACAAAAGTTGGATTACGTAGACAACTAATCATACATAGTTTCTATCTTTTTATGGAATTTCAGTTCTGTGCTTTCTGGAATAAATAAATTTGTATTGCAAGCGATTTTTACAATTTTTTAAGTGTTATAGAATGCCTGTGAGCACATTCGGGCCGGGAGTATTCTAGATGTATTTCATATAAAATTTACTATTACTAAATATCCATATTTTTTATCATGGTCTCCGAAAATATTTTCCTAATCTCTAAGCATAATCGTTACTGAATTTTGGACTATTAAAAACTTTCGTAGAAAAAGTCCTCAAACATTTTAGAAATAGGATACAATTGCAATTTTATCTTTCTGAACATTTAAATACTCAAACTTGATTTTAAGTGGACATGCGTAGTTGTGTGTAAATAAATAGCGCCTAAAATTTTTAAACTTTATTTTCTCATATGATTTTTATTATATGCTCTTTGAAATGTGAAGATATGAAGTATAATATTGGATTTAGGGTTTTAAAAATTTAACTCAGAGTTATTGAAAATGAGACAGGCGAGTCACTGTTACCCTCTAGTTGGTTGTCCTTTTTTATATGTATGAGTTGCATACCCAGCTCATTAATTTTTTTTGCGATAATTTATAGTGTTACATTACATTTATTCTTCGATTCTATAGAATACAAAAGCTTAATCTTTCTGATTTATCATCATTCGCAAGAGACTCCATTTTCATTTTTTTAATGTATTCTGAAGAAGATTGTTTCTTTACGTTATTTGCACCACGTATGGACGCCAGTTTGAAGTAGGTAGTTGTTGCTATGTATTGAAAGTCAGATTGTAGATGCTGTATTATATTTAAACTGTTGGAGAGCCGAACATGAAGTTGGTTACAACCGCACGTATAGTACCCGGAGCCTTCGTCCAAAACTTTAAAAAATATTAACTTTGTAATTTGACTGTTTCTTTAAGTATTAAATATTTATGTTTGCCTCGGCTGCGTCAGTATTATTGTTAGAGGCATGTTTCTCTTGGTAGGGTTGTGGTACGACTGAAGAATGTAGGCTTACACAGATTTTAAGTTTTAATTCACTCCTTTATATTAATCCTTGACATAAATTAAATATCACTCCACTGATATAGAGAGATATAGCGAGATTTTATTTAATACTTGCACTTTTTAACACGTAAACTATTTTCGTCTCACACGAATACGCATTTAATTTCTCGAGGACACATCTCGCGTCTGGTTATGAGCACTAGCTAGAAGCAACTAAATTGATTTCAACCGTATAAACTTGTAAATTTCTGTATTTCAAGTCTCTGATTGGCTAATCCTACTCCAATAGAATACCTACATTTAACTAAAGATTTTTCTGGTTGTTGATTGGCTATTTTATAAACTGTCACTAAAATTACATTATTGTTACTCCAAGAATCACAAGTAGTACTGTTAAACTTTCTTACTCATTATTGACTCAAGGTTACCTCATTGTTACCTCATTGTTAGCAACTTTAAATCTATTTCTCACAGCTCTACATTATTAAATTACGTAATATATTCACATAACGTTATTACACATGGATACAATAATATAAGCATATGCAATGACTGTTATATACATTTTACAAATTATTACATACACATGGTTTCAAGGCGAGCTGTTATTGAATTTACATATTATATAATTTGACTGATATCATTTAAGTGTTAAAAATACTGCCTCAATTATTTGAAATTTAGATATATAGGGACATAAAAATTAATTTTTGTGTTGAGAAACTCTGAGATAACTTCAGCTAAATTGGTTGGAACTGATGGAAATTTGCATATTAATTACCCTTAGTTCAAAATTTCAGCCGAAATTGTAGTGGTGATGTACAAGGTAGGTACACTTAATCATTAGGAAGTGATGAGTTAAAGAGTGATAGAGCACCTTCAAAGTTGCTTCCAGGCATAGCACTTTTGTGCAATATCACACTCTGGCATTCGGAGAGTATTTAGAATATAAATGAAAAATATGAGTGTTTAAACGGAAAAGTCTGCGAACGGCAGGAAAATATTTACTAGGATTTTGTTAAACATTATTTTTTAGCAATTAAGAATAAGTACCTATGTCAAATTTTACTAAACATTTAAGAGAGCAATTGATTTACTCTATCCAAGCCGTAGATTATAATCAACGTGCTAAATTTAACTCTTTATGGGTTCAATAACTTTTGCTGCTTTATACATTCGTATGTTGATTTTGCTGAAAGATTAGATAATTCTAAAACTTAAATATTTTAAAATTGTTTAAAAATCTGAGACATTACATTCATATGACTTTCTCTAACCACTATAGTATTTTTTAGCTCTCTTCCACAAACTGTTCATACAAAAGCTTCTAGTACAGATAAAGCATTTGAAGAAATATTTTAATTACCACCAGAAAAAATGAATAACGATTTACCTCTTGAGAAAGTGTAAGTATTTAAAAATTTCAAATCAATAACAAATAATATCTCGGAAATTATGGACGCCACAAAAAATTTATTTGACATAAAATGCGTGCTTTGAGAAGATCTACATTTTTTGCGCGGTAGGATTAAGGTTTACGAATTATATGAAAGTCACTCCGAAGGAAGAGGACACCACAGGTTATTCCCAGAAATTTCAATACACAGAGTGGACCATTTAAGTTGAGACTGTACAATATCTCCAAAACTAAGCGTTGTAAAAAGAAATGCCTTGCATAAAATTTGCTTGGCATTATGGGGGAAAGTAAATGTCATTAGTCGTGTTTTATTTGTAGGGCGTTGTGATGGTCAATTTAATTTGCCATTACTTGTAGGTTCCCATTTAAAAAATTAAATGACCCTAAAATGATTATCATATCATCCTCCAAATAAAGCCAACTAATGGCATTTACTTTCTCCCACACTTTTATTCAAACGTTTGTTTCTACGACGCTTAGTCTTTGAGATATTGTACAGTCTGAACTTAAATGGTCTACCCTGATATATTTTATTTGTCATCTAAATATCTTTAACATATGATATTTTAATTAAAAATACCTATATAAATATTTTGAACCATTTTTGGGAATATAAAAATAACGAAAATTTGTCTATGTAGAAGGTCTTGTCTAGTTTGATACAGAACTCCGTCATTGCTCTGCACGCTCTTCAACCTTGGGTTTATTGTGCTACCAAACATCGTTTTAAAGCCAATTGCACCCTTTACCAGGGAATAAGGTCTCTCAACATATTGATTTCAAATTCTTGTGGTACTAAAACCATTTTCCCAAAAGCAACCTGTGACCAAATCATCACAGCAGCATATAATGTGCTGGAATGTTTCAGTTTCTCTCTTGCAGAATCTGCAATCTAAGTTACCCTGAAACACACCCATGGTGTTAAGATACTATTTCACATGATCATGTCCTGTGAGAAATGCAATAATTGTTCTGAGTGAACTCTTGTTACATTTAAGTAAGCTTTCAGTTCTTTTCTTACATGACTTTCTAACAAATAGCTTACCATGTTTGTTTCCTGGAGTTTTAAACCAAGTTCCATTTAAAGATTAGTTGGGGCGAGGGATTTTATTGAAAATCTGCGTATTGCATTCTTGAAGGATGCTGAACTTAAATGTCAGGTTTGCTGTTTAAAACTTTTCGTTTTGAGTTATGCTGTTCACAGACAGACAGACAGACACACACACACACACACACACGAAACGTTTTCTAAAAATGTTGTTTTTGGATTCAGGGAACCTCAAAAGGTACATTTCCGGTGAAATCTCTATTCTAATTTTTAGGTGGAATGTAATACCTCCCCATCTTACTGTAGCTAAGTAGTAGAGAAAGTAAAAGCGGTTTGGTACGAAATAAATTTGTAACAGACATCAAGCATTTTGATAATGGCATGTTTTAAGGCATATGATGCGGTAGCATGAATAAGAATGTAGCGAGTGTAATGGATAGTCAAGTAACATGAATTCCCTCCTCTCTTTTATAAAAGTCCCTTTTAAAGTGAGTTAAATGTACATATCTTAGTTGCAATAACACAAGTTCCGACACTGTTTCATACTGAAAATAGCTAGTTTCATCTAATAATGTCATCAAAAAATTAAAATAATCATAATTAGTATAGCGGTATGTTAACAGCGGATCATCCCTTTAATAAGCTCCTAGTTAAAAAAAACCACCGTGTTTACTATAAATCGTACTGATTAAATCATACAACTTCAGATTATTCTTCTCTTAGAGAATGAGTTTGAAGTACACACATTTATCTGTAAATATACGAAACAGGGATAAAAAGTAGTGTAAAGCCGCTGGAGCTCCTGTGAAGTGGTCGTTAATCACAGGTTTATTTAATTCCATCAGGCATCAAACGTGTTAGTGCTCGCAGCGTGTCCTGGGGCTGGGAAACGCAGTGCAGCTACCCATACTGAATTGGTTCCTAAAGGGTATTCCATTTCAAAGGCTGAGTGTAACTCCAGCATAAGGTGTGGGATCGAGGTAAAATCTAGAGAACCCCCTGGGAAATTTAGCAATTAGTGTAACACAACAAACATAAAAAGCAAACAGTAGGACCTTGGACTTAATTATAACTAATATAATAACGATTACAGTAAGAGAAGATGACACCTGTTTGGTGTCCATAGATTCATACCACCCTGCTCTGAATTTAATGTTTAAAATTGATAAAGTAGTAAAACTTAGCATGCAAGAAGCAGCTATAGTTTTTACAAAGCAGTTTTTAGCAACATATACAAACTTATAAAAGATTGTAAATGGGATAGCATTATCTCAAGATGTTAATTACTCAGTGAAAATTTTATACGACAAAACTTACTCAACACTAGATACATTTATACTCAAAATATAGTATAAACATAAATATCCTGATTGGCTCAGCAAATAAATAATAAAGAAAAATTATAAGAAATGTACCGTAAAATAAATCTCTATCAGAATATTATATGTGGTGTTATACAATTTTCGCGAGATGTTAAAAAGTCAAATTAAAATAGCCCTTAAAAATTATGTTGAGCAAGGAGAAAATAAATTTTCAGTTTAATGATTTCTGGCAGTTTATAAAACGCAAATGGAAACATCTTCAGACACATACGGAGATGAAATATAAAGACAAAATATTTAAAACTCCTAATGAAGTTGTTAACGGATAGCTGACTATTTTAAGTCTGTTTATTCAAGTAGTACTTCAAAACAAACTTATATAACCGACAATACCATCAAAATTTTGGTCTCTTTAAATATGTCAGATAAGTGAAAAAGCAAAATTTGCAGTAAAAAACTTAAAAATAAAAGATCTGCTGGTCCTGATGGAATACCAACTTACATTTTTAAATGATGTCGTGATCTATTATTATACCCTCTCACATTAGTTTATAACCAAATCCTACATCAAGGAATTTTTTTCAATGTGTGGAAACAAACTAAAGTAATTTCCATTCTTAAATCAGGAAATATAGGTCCATTTCTGTTCTGCCTAAACCAGCAAGATTATTGAAAACGTTATTTATACACACATATTGAATCATATTAAGTTATCGATTTCAACCTTTCAGCATGGATTCATGCCCAAAAGATCCATTGTTACACATCTACAAAATTTTACTGAGTTTGTGTCATTAGAATTAAACCAATTTAATCAACTAGATGTAATATATAGAGATTTCCAAAATTCATTCTATAGAGTTGATCATGACTCTTTACTTGCTAAATTATCGAAATTTTGTTTTTCTCTTCCATTAATGAAAGTGCTTCAATCATACTTAAAACGCAGATCACAGGTAGCGTATTATAAAACTTGCGTGTCACACCAGTTTAATGTTACCCCAACGTTCCAACTTAACCATGTTATTTTTGTGTTTTATAAATGATTTACCCAGTGTCGTTAAGCATTGCAAAATATTCATGCTTGCTGATGATGTTAAATTATACAAAAGCATCAATAGTGTTAGAGATTGTTTAAAAACTCAATATGATCTAGATTATTTATATGCATATAGAAAAGCGAACAAACTTCCATTCAATATTAGTACACGTGTAAAAATGTCCTTCACCAAAAGAAAAACTGCCTTTAAATATCTTTTTAACATCAATAGGACAACACGTAAAGTGGTTGAAAATAAAGACTTAGAAGTACATTTTACAACAAATCTCATATTTAACACACATTTAATTAATCCTAACAGGATCGCTAAAATGTGTAGGCTTCATTATTAGGAATTCCTATACATTTAAAGAAAAAAACACTAAATATTTGTATAGTTCTTTGGCAAAATCTCGAATACGCATCTGTTATTTGGAATCCTAAGACCATAAAGTACGTCAACTTTATAGAAAAGGTACAATTGAAAATGTTTAAAATATGCACTATTTAAAAGAATTTTATGTTATCCTACGTACACAAATTAGGATATCCTCTTAGATATATTTAAATATTTAAATTTTAGTAGAGACATTGCGGGATTAATATTTCTGTATAAAGTATTACATTCTGTTATTGATGATATTAATGTTATCGCAAACATATTATTTCATGTACCAAACAAAATAAGCATATTTAAGCAGTTTTTTCACCCCAAGAACAAACACAGAAATCCGTAAAAAATTATCTTTAAACAGAATTTTTTATTTATACAAAAACTTCATTATTTCGATGTATATATCTTCAAAATATCTGAAACTCAGTTAAAAATGCCATAGTCAATAATTATTTTTTGTAGATTAATAAAAATATTTAAATTAGAAATACGAGTAATTGCATAATTAACATTCCACCTTTTCTTTTCTTTCTTCTCAAGTTGTTTTTATTCCCTATTATTCTTTCTTATTTCGTTGCTCCTCTCGGGAACTTTTATTGTTATTTATTATTTTTGTTTGTTTCTCTGCATAACTTAGATTTATAAAGGATTTATGTTACTATATTTTTGTAATGAACATTATAATTGGTCTTATGCCTGTTATGTTCAGAACAATAAATAAATAATAAACAGAACTGGAATCCTTCCTTTCAGCCATTTCAATTATTTTTCCTTATAGCATGTGTTTATTTCTGAATTGTGTGGCAAAAATATAAATATGCTGAATACATACATTTGAAAGTAGGTGTTGTTGTATATAGCTTTTATACAGCTGGCACTAAAAGTAGAGCTTTTGACATAAATCACTCATACTAGAATTTGAAGGTAACACTCAGCGGAGTAAATTGTTATAACACTTCATTGTCACCACTCCTGTATCTTACCATGAAAGTTGTATGTAGGTATATTAAGCGGAGGCCCTATATCGATTAATGGCGAATTATTGAATGACTCGGAAGTGGATTTGGCAGAACCAGCAGAAATTTTGGAAGCATCGGTGGGGATAACGTTAGAATTGTTAACAGAAAAATATAGGAAACTGTAAGACATTCCTTACATTAGATTTCTTCAATGGTGAAAGGTAAAATAAAGTTACAAAATAATTACAGTGAAAGTGTTTTGAAGAAAAGGGCACAATATGAAAATCTTCAACACTGTTGGCAAATTATTCTATAATTAAATTGTATTTGAATATAAAGGCGTTATTTGTTTACGTTGATTTATTTCTGCCACAGCATTGTATTATAGAATGTGATGGTTGTGTAAGTGATTATATTGATTCTATGAAGGTCAAACAACAACGAAGGTCAAACAAAGACATACTCAAGTTAACCATTGCACATGTCCAAATGTATACCGCTGTTTCCACACACTGTAACTGAATACTTTATAATTGATATTCAGGGCTGCCTAAAACTAGTTTATGACCACATATGTTAAAAGCTATTTTATTTTATGATTGCTAAACTCCGCTTTTAGCTCGTTCCGCAAATTTCCTACTCTCAAAATAGAACTCCACTTTTAACATTTGTATAATAAATAACCATTTCGTATATTAATATGCTTACCTCAAGCATTAAAATGGAAAATAAATAATACAATGCCCAAAACCGTCATTATTAGAGGAAATAAAAGGAGGCCATATGTTTGCATCCCGCTTTAGTCAAGATTATTCTATATCCTACCTAGAGACTATATGCATGAATCAAAGAGTGAATGTGTATAAGAGCGTGCGTGAATTTAATATGTATAAAGCAACACTAAAAGTACTACAATCGCAACGATCAATACAAGTCCACCAGTGAGCATAATTACTGATTAGCATTTGTTCCAAAGACCAAGACGCAGATATGAACACAAATATTAAACGCACCATATAAATAGGGGTGGGTGGGTTGGAACCATATCATCATGCTTATTGTGGTAACACACAGATTTCTTGTATTTATAAAGTCTAGTGTGGAATATGAAGAAACAGTAATAGATAGGTTAGAGAGAAAATCTCTACAGTCGTATGGGAATGTACAACATATTTCGCAGTAAAAGTAGCCCAAGAAAATGGTTAATTGGTCCCCTCCTGGACATAAGAAGAACGAGCGTCCACGATTTACCTGGAGTGGAGACATTACACTAGTCTGCATTTTCAAACTTTTTGTCAGATGATTTCTTAAAAGTAGGTGTTCCTGAATCACGGTTTTATGCTGATTCCAGAAATAACTTCCGTTTTTTCTTTCACGTCAGGTTTTTACACAAAATAAGAAGTAATATTTTGTCCATTTTACTAATGAGCGTAGATAAGTATTCAAATACCGTTTTACACAAGGTAAGTTTTTATTCAAGAAACATTTTAAGAATACTCTCAATAACTCCCCTAATTTATTTCATGACTACATTTTAACAAAACAAGAAACGATGACTGTCCCTCCTCAACAACCAACAGTAGTCGGCCATCATAGTTTCATTTCATCTCCCCCAGTACCTCCTCTCCATTTCCTTAATATCTTGGTGAAAACGTTCACCCTGCTCTTCGCTATAATGTTCCAGATTTTCTGGAAAGTAGTCGGTATGTGAATGCAGAAAATGCACCTTTACACTCATGTTACAACCCATCTTCTTGAACTTTTCCACATTGTTTCGACAATGGCCTTGTAATTAGGATCTTTATTATTGCCTAAGAAGTTTTCAGTAACTGATCGGAAGGCGGTCTATGCTTCTATTTCTCTCTCATTCATTGTCTTCTCAAAATCTTCGTCCTTCATAATTTCTTTATTTGAGGACCAACAAAAATTCCAGCCTTTAATTTGTCTTGTGCAATGAAGGGAAATTTCTTGGAAAGGTACTTGAAGCATGGTTTATCCTGTGGTACAGCCCTTACAAATTGCTTCATCAAGCTCAATTTTATGTGTAGTGCTGGAAGCAATATTTTATATCTCTATATTTTTGAAGTGAAATTGTGAAAAAACTGTACGTGATGGAAAAAGCTAAAAGCAGTTCTGAAATCAACATAACAAAGTGAGTCAGAATCAGTTATTAGTTTTCAGTCATCAGATATCATGCAGACTAGTGTAATAGAAGTGACGAGATTCAGAGAAGAATGCACGAGTATAATGGAAAGACCATTGGAGGTAGGAATTACAAGACAACGCTAGTAAAAGTAAAAGCAAGTAGCGTAGAATATTTTCCAATCATGAACCTCTGATGAGAAGACTTAACTGATATTGCAAATTTAATTTTCCTTTTCCTAAGACTCAAAAATGCCTATTCAACTTCCTCGCTGCTTACGCTCGCGTGAAGGAATAGATATTTTTTTAAATCTGGCTTTATGAAGAATATGTGGAGTTTAATGTATTTGCTTTATAAAATGTGATATTACTAAAGTCATTATTGTTACTGATACATGACGGATATGATTGCCTTTGGTGGCAATTTCAGCTATGAACTCATATCTATGTAGCGTCAACTGTTTGAGAGTTTATTAAGGTTTACATAAAATAGCAGAATAATTTCAAATTTACCTTATTTAACGCCGCCGTATATCCTCTGCAGTAACAAAAAATCTTAGGTATTTGTTCGTATGTACCGATTTACGTTACTGCAGATTCAGGAACATAAAGTCGTTATAAAGTTGTGTATATCTGTAATGATTTTAATAGAACCACCATCTATGTCATATATAATCCACATACTGCCATCTGATGCCGTAGCTCATTGGTAAAACATACGCTGTTTCACCTATGCCGAGAGTTCACGGTTCGAACCCCAGCATGTGGTTATAGTTTTTATAACAACGTTTTCTCCGTATAAGACGCAGTAATAAACAAATTTACAGTTCTCTTGCAGCTAAGTTATTACTACATGATAAAATCAAGATTTAATTTTTTTTTCCATTCGCTGTTTCGACAAGTTACTTGTTCCAGGAGAAATACATTATATATAAATCTGAAATGTTTCAGAAATTAATTTGCTTCCTCATATATGGCGTGGCCTCAGCTAAGAAATAGTCGTTGTTTAGTTTGTTTTTCAAGCACCATTATCCTTAACTATCGCCTCCTATTTTTATTTATAATAAGTGGAGTAACCATATTTACTAGCAGTTACACAGAATATACCTTTTCAGTTTTATGCACTATACTCCATCGAATTATACACAGTTATATTTGCAGCTGTAAGTTTGCTTTTCTCAAAAAGAGAATTTATCAGTTTCTTGTTATTTTATGTATTAGCTTATTGTTGTGATCAGATGCGTTGTATATAGGATTTAGAAGTTGGTTCCATTAAAATTATCATTCAACCTCCTCGCATTTTTTTCGAAATCTTGTAGTAATAAGTTAGCTACAAGAGAACTGTAAATTTGTTTATTACTACGTCTTACAAGGTAAAAAAAGTTGGAATAGAAAGTATGTCGACATGCGAGGGTTCGAACCGTAAGCCCTCGGCACACTTCAAACAGCGTGCGCTTTATCAAGAGCTACGACAGCACATGTTAGTTCGTGGGTTATATATAACATAGATGTTGGTTCTATCAAAATCATCATTCCACGTATTCTCCGTGTTCTTGCCAATGCCATGTAGTTAATAGTTCAGCAGCAAGAGATTTGCAATTTGTTTGTGATATTTAGTCCATGTTTCGCCATACTGGGATAATATAGCCATAGAAACCTTCGATGTGAGTGATAGGTTAAAATGGCGACCACCACAGTATACATCTACGACCACGGCCGATTTAGTTTTCATACACCCTCCTACTCTCGGAACGCCTGTATGATACTGACCCGCGAAGAGCGTACATTTACTTTCTAGAAAGATAGTAAAACCCTGATCGGCCAGCGGAAACCCTAGAATTCCTTATTGTTTTGAGTGGAATCAAGATTTTAATATTAATTTTATCCAAATGTGACTCTCAGTATTATTGGCGAGTCTTTTTACCTATCTCTGAGAAAATAAGTTTTTGTTTATGTGCTATACAGCGTATACATCATATTAACGAGTATAATATTTTGCTAAAAATTAAACTTATGGAAAAATGCAGAAGCATTAGGCTTTCATTATTTATGAGGTTAGCATTATAGGCACACTGTGTATTTACTAAACGGAGCTAGATTTTTTGAGGTAGTTAAAGATAGGAAATTCAACAGGTGCCAGCTTGAACATATTTTCTATAACTTGAGGCAGTATTTTTAACACTTAAATGATATCATTCTAATTATATAATATAAAATATAATAAAAGCCCACCTTAAAGAGATTCGTGTATAATATAATATATAAAGTGTATATAAAAGTCATTGTATTATGTTTATATCATTATGTACATGCATAATAGTGTTATGTGAATGTATTACGTAGTTTAACAATGTAAGAGTTGTGAGAATAGAAGAAAGCTGCTTGTCGTAGCAAACAGAATTATAAAGTAGAAGCCAAATGTTGCTAACAATGAGGTAACCTTGAGATAACAATAAAGTAGAAAGTAACAAAAGCTACTAATAATTCTTGGAACAAAAATGTAACATTTAAAACAGTTTATAAATAGCCAATCAAAACTAGAAAAGCTTTAAGTTAAATAAAAGTATTCTATTGGAGTAGGCTTAGCCAATCAGAGACTTGAAATAGAGGAAATGTGCAAATTCAGGCGGCAGACGCTACAAGATAGCGTACCCAAGCAGACGCTATTAGATTTCGTACCCGATCGGTACCACGTGTTCAATGTGAGGCATAAAAATTCGTTGCGCAGAGAATAATATAAAGTTTACGTGTTAAAAAAAGTGGAAATAACAATAATCTCACAGCTCTAAAGTAGGATATATCAGTGAAGTGTTATTTAAACGTGTGAAGGATTAATAAACAAAGTGCAATACAATTATAATTTATGTAAGCCTTGTTCTTTAGCCACACCAGCCGTGCTAAGAGATACCTGTTCTAAAAAAAATACTGACGCAGTCGAGGCATACATACATATATACTATATAAATAAACATTAAAATACAAAGTTGATGTTTTAAACGTGGGGACGAAGGCCACCGGAAACTTTGTTCCAACAGTGGGACTACATCTACTGCATGTTTGGCTCTCCAAAAGTGGGGCTACATCTACTGCAAGTTTCGGCTCCCAACATGCAACTACAACTACTTCAAGTTGATATTACTGTGGAAAGAGAACTGCCTTCTTCTCTTCAAGCATTTCTTAGGAGCCAAAATCTGTGAAAACCTAATTAAAGTGAAACATAACTTCATTATAGGAAATTATTTCCTATATTTTGTATTTTACGATCATCGTATAACATGCTAATTAAATGCGTATGCATGAGATACATTAAAGTACGACTTTTCATTAAGGTACAGTAACTATTGATTTTCAACTAAACTACCGATAACGATTAATCTACGTAAAGGCAACAATCCGCAAGCTTTGAAAGCCGCAATCCAAAGCTGCAGGCAGGGGTTTTTAAAGTTGCATTGATCACTAATACTAATCACTAATAACGCCGGAAATTGCGGCTGAACCATTGAATGTTAATAACAGTTTATTCCTACAGAATCCAAAGAAGAGGTATGAAAAACCTCCATGGACAGTTTACGGACTAGAGAAAAACTAAGGTATAACAACGTTTTCAGAAAATGTATGTTAGCCTGCTTGCAAAATTTTCCTTGAAAATGAAATCGTCTGCTTTGTGGACTCATCATACAATACTAAAACCAACATTGTTCTTCTCTTCATGGAATGAGGTCTCAGGTGTGTTTCCACATCAAGTCAAGCGAACCCTTCCACCCTGTGAACGAACGCCAACGTATTGACATATCCAGGTATTCAAAACTGAAGGTGCTGGTAAGATGAAAATTGTTGGGATATAAAGGGAAAAAGCCTAAACATTGAAAAGCCAATGTGTTGAAAAGTTTATTCCTAAATCTCTCAATACAAAATTAAGTAAATGTAGCAGTAGGAAGCAGTATCTTCTCATAAAGTATAAGAATAAGCAAAAAGTTACTAATACGATTGATTTAATAGCAAGATATTTTTAAAAAATTAAGAGCTATACGTTTAATTATGGTCCAGCAAAATCAGTTGATTCACCTAAAGAACAGAAAGGACCAGATAATTTATGCCCGCTTACCTTCTAAAAAGTCAAGCCACTATGTGTAACCACTATAAAATAACCTTCATAATATATATTTGAATGCAAACATTTAGAAGCTTATAGATTAAACTACAAAGTTACTTCACACCAAAAGGAAGCACTGAATGACTCTACAGCTGTTTTCAACGCTATTAAATATATCCGTGCCATTAAACTACCAATATCAATGCGAGTTCTTTGTGTCTTGCACTGTATTGTAATATGTTTGTTTTCAATGTTAAGATATATTCTTCTACTGGCTTTATGTAATACCATTGTTTGTAAACCATTGTTGTTTAAAATTGTCATGATTTTAACGTTATACTTAACTCTCATATACTATATTCAATTATGTTTATTTTAAACCTCTGTTTTAATGCTAATAATACAGTACCGCCTAATGCTTAAAGTATTATTGTTCATATATTATTTCCGATACTTCGTAATGAACGACAATATAATGTTATATGTATGATCTAGTTGTTAATGTGAGCTAAAATAAACAATTCAAACTAATCGGTCATATGTATCTTGCGTGTTATTCTACTTAAGACGCTCGTAAGAAATGATCGTAATTACTACCATTATAAGCTTAGTGTATAATATAATCTTATCTCTTTCGTAATTTCAGTTTTAACTACGTGTAGTTTGTAATGGAATAGGTGGCACTGGAGTTATTATAAGAAGGCGACATCAGAAAATGTATTTTGCTAAGCAACCGATTTTCCATAATACTTTATAATTAGCATTTTTCACATGACCTGATTTGTATAAACAATAGGTTTCCTTTCAAGCAGGAAGACAGGTGAGCCTCAGCTCTAATCTGATATTCTTTCAAGAAGAAGTGAAAAGAATATCGGTATTTTCATCTGCTCTTCCCAAGCTCTTTTGTATACGCCTGTCATTTCCAGCGTTTCCATTGTTACCTTGTTCTTCGGTACAATCGCATTTCCTGGTGGAAATCGTTTTGTAAGATTATCTAGGAAACAATTCCTTTCCAAAACAGAAGGTTTTACATTAACATTATATTATGATAAAATCTTATAATTAAATAAACTATGAGTAAGCATTTACACCGAGTTAAGATAAAGGAAAAATGCTGTAAAATGAATGCATCCGACTAAAAATGTTATCTGGGTGTTTTACGTCTGCAAATTAAGCTTTACATGCTGGTTAGTTACCCGAGCAGACATTTCAGTGCACTTTTGAACAAAATAATGATGATTAGAGGGGTGAGTCAGTTCAGTTCATAGCCGGGTGACAAACAACCCAAGCATCCTCCACTGCCAGTTTCTTTTCTCTCCTTGCCTTATAAAGTGGTATAAATCCTCGTTAATCCAGAACTTCCGTTTAGCCAGATGTTTTATTAGCTGTTTTCTTATTTAACTTCTTTATTTTGTAAATTTCTTCTTCTCCAAGTGTAAATGCGTTACCATGGCGGGAGTTTTTCATTGGATTTTATGTTAGACAAGTTCAAATTGATAAGATCGTTGTTGGTTGGTTTCAATTGGAGTTATTGTGGCATATTAATGTTATTATCATTACCAGACGCATTGTTGTGCTGTATTGTCGCTACCAAACGTAGCATTATTGGGTCTCCTTAGTTATATTTGGTTTGACGATCTTTCCTTTTGGCGCGGACCACGCCAAAGGGAAGGATCTGTTTGAAATTGTGTGGTATGACGTCAGCCCTGTCTGGCTTTGGTAGACATGGTTGGTAGGGGAAAGTTAGCGTGGCTCGAGTGGAAGTGGTCGTTGGAACCAGTCGTGTGTGGTCGGTCTACGGTCTGTGGCATCTCCCTTCTTCCTGTTTCCTTTGTTAACTGTGTAGAAAAGGCAAACATTTTTGTGAATAAATCCCAGGTAATGTGTGTTATGTAATCTTTCAATGTGATATAAAAACGCTCGCCTTCCCCTTAAATTTACACACCAAATCCCGGACTTTTTGCTGCCGGCGAGTTGCGCCCCCGCCCCCATATGTGTGTTGGAGTGACCTAAATTAATCATTTTCTGGTAACCTTTTCGGTCTTCACCCCAACATATAACATTATCAAACCACTCTCCTTTTTGAAACCCAATATTTTCTCCACAATGTTATCTGAGGTGTCATTTTCCTGGAGACACAGAGGGCAATTTGGATACTCTTGTAATTCGAATTCTATGGAGACGATGTTTCACATAAACGTGTCCAGGTAGCAGTCTGAAATGAGCTACAGCTGCTCTTCTATAGACGTCTGGAATTAGGTCCTTAGTTTGACAATTTGCTCCAGTGATCTCCAATTTCTTCCATTCTGGTTCTTTACATAAGTATGAATTCTGTATGTTGTTTCTTTTTCCCTAACTAGTTATTTAAATGGTGTGTTCTTTTTAGCGTTTTTATAATTTTGGTACCTTTTTGGCTAAGGTGTGTGCTATCCCACTTCCAATTAGGTCACGATGTTGCTAAGAATCTTGAAATAAGGCCACTTTGTCATTTCTAAGGATTATTTGTCAGATGTGATACGTGTATGTTAATTTCTTTTTCTTCCTAGCGTCTTTCTTACTACAGAATGCTTCACTGACTGTAAACATTGATGGTACGTTTGATATTACAGTATGTAGTTTACAGAGATGATAATTGGTAGTTTTTATTTAAGGGATCCGTTCCAGACAATATTACATAAAAATTAATTTTTACTTTCTTTAAAATTAACATATTGAAATATTTCCGCAACAAAGGAATGAAATTTAACTATTTGCATGGATTTATGGATCTATTTTCAAATTTATCTGGTTGTAGATGTCTATTACCACCGAACAAAATTAATTAAATAGCCGCAAAAGTAAGTTTCGCATAAGAGGTTTTGTAGCAAGTAGGAAAACAAATATTTGCTACTTAGCGGCAACTAGACATTCCTATCTGAAGTCTGTCGCGAAATTCTTGAGCAGAGCATCTGATGCAGTTACACAAACAAGGTTCGTTTATCACATCACGGAAATATTAGCGGTGCAATCCTTCAAGCGTACACACTTCTGAGAAACTCTACCTTATAACTTCAGAAGTGAGACATAATTAAATATCAAGACGATTCTCATTAACTCAAAGAGTTGGAAACATATCGTTACTGCAGTTGTGGTTATATTTACCACTTCCTAGATATATTAGTCTTTTGGCTCCAGTGCTTACTACCGCAGAACAAAACTTTGAGCTATCGTGAAGTATCACGCAACATTATGTTTACAGATGCCATGTGCAATGTTACAGCAGTATATTGAATATGGTGCTTCAATCGCTGCTTACCATCTCAAGCCCAAGAACGCCTTTCGCCTTACTGACGATGCCGCGTTTCAGTCTGCTCTCAAGGTAAGGGAGCAGACCAAGCTACACTGCCGTATGTGAAAATTGCAACACCAAGAAGGGAACGCATGAATTCAATAAATTTAATACCACAGGTTAGGTACATGACAAGTAACAAATGATAAAATTTTCAAACCTATACATGACTTTTGAGTCCTAATATTCAGTATTTGGTGTGGCCTCCATGCGCTGCAATTAGAGCTCCTATATGCAGTGGTATTGAATCAAAAAGGTTCCGAAAACGTTCCTGAGGGATTTTCCTCCACGCAGTTTGTATTTGAGCCCACAAATCTATGACATTGGTTACTGGAGGACCGTGACGTACCAGGTGCGTCAACCATATCCCAGACATGTTCGATTGACGACATGTCAGGCGAAGTGCAAGCCAGGGAAGCAATGGTACCCGTCGCTCTTCGAAGAAGGCTTGTACATTCCTCGCAATATCTGGCCTGTGGAGATACCTGAAGCAGGGGAGTATCTCAGGCTCTACAACCACCGTTAGATACCGGTTGCTGTTCAAAGTGCCCTCAATTCGTAGGTGGCGAAATCGATTGTTGTAACCAATGGCGCCCCAAACAATCACACCTGGTGTTTGTCCGTTATGCCGGTCAACAATGCACCCTCCAGGTTGCGCTCACCACAGTACCGCCGGACACGTATGCGGCCATCACTGTAGGACACGTTGAAGCGGGACTCGTCCGAAAAGACTACATTTTGCCACTCAGCACCCCAGAGACGGTGTTCGCGTGCCCATTGTAGTCGGAGGAGCTTGTGGTTTCTGGAAAATGGAAGCCGACGTAATGGCATGCATGCAACCAGCCCAACCTGCAGCAGACGGCGATGAACCGTTGATGCAGACAAGTTCACACCTGTTGCAGTACTCCACCGTCGAGCCAACACTGTGGATGAAGCTGTACTGTCCGTTATGGCCATGCGGACAAGATGACGGTCATCCCGTGCTGTGGTAATGTTCCGTGGTCCAGTACCCGCTCTTCGAGCGCACGACCTTCATATATCCATTGTTTCTACACACGCATCACTGTTGTAGCAGCGTGCCCTGTACGAGCCGAAATGTCACGGTATGACAAACCCGCTTCCCGGAGACCGATCATTCTGCCCCGTTCGAACTCACTCAAATGCATGACGTCGACGAGGCATATTGGCACTCACTTTGTTTCCACCTTGTTTGATAGCTCTGCACTGACTACACTGGGGCAACACTGACCCTGTCGGACCGACACGAGGGGCTCTGCTTGGCTTACGTGTACCCCATCTCTTTGCAAACCTAATCACTTATTGCTTGTACACTCTTCTACACTTGCACCAAGTTTGGAGATATTCGGGAAATTCTTTCTTGGTTTCGGAATTTTCACAAAAGGCAGTGTATTAAGATTTACGGGCAGAAATATGCCAATGACGTCCTTTGTCTTCATTTGTTAAAATAAGTAAATGTTAACATAACCAAATGGTGTTTTTAAGGTAAAAGTTTCATTAGATCAAAGCTATGTATAGCTACCCCAGCTCTCCGTGATCATCAGGCACGGAATCAAACTCGAGCTGTTTATAATCTAATGAGCCCGAAGTGATGGTTGTTAAAAGAATAGCTTAAAAATAAAACTCTAAGATAACACATCTAAAAATAAATAACAGATGTTGAGGTCAGAAAGGTTAATTGATATAACTACTGTGAAGAATTAGAATGTTAGATTAATTCCTTCAACTATTATGAAGAATTAACTCTTAGTCAATTTGGATTCAAGATTAATAAGCAAAGGGGTCCTGCCCCCAGGAAATGCTTGTTATCAGTTATCCTCGGATTCCTTTTCAACGCAATCCTTATTTATCCCGGATGTACAAAGCTGCGCTATTCTTTTGATCAAAATTTTTCCATACTCTCTCCAGGCATATAAAACAAACGCTGAAGTCTTATCTATTGAAATTCCCAAGCACTACACATAAGAGATGCATACGAAATCGCGTCGGATGGGTTATACGGTTACAATGGCGAGTCTATAATACTTGTGTCACTAGATTGCCGAAAACATGACTTCTTTGGCATGCCTCATGAATATCTTTGCTGAGCAGTAACAAACAAGTTGTTTTATAAACCACGTTACTTCACAGTAAGCTTAATGGTAAATTAATGTATTTATATCCAACATGCTGTAACAAGTGCAACGCAATTAATTTAATGGCATATTACACTATGTCAAAATACAGTCAATATAACGCATAACGGTTTTAAAATAAGGTTTCTAAGGTATCTGCAAAATAAAATTAACGCAGTCCCGTGTGGATTTCAATTTATTAACAACATAACACATTAAACTCCTAAACGTTAATTTGGAATCTCGAAGTCAAAGTAGGGTTTCCTTATGACTAAAAGAGAACAGTTAGCATATGTGTAATAGATAATTATGAATAATAAACCTGACTTTATCACATTACTAAGAAAATGTTTCCCATCCCTGGTAATGGTAACACACAAGTTAGAACTTCCTCTTCCCTTCGGCCATTCACTTTCGGAATTTTATAACTACCTTTCAATCAGTTGTTTGTTTCGTTATTTTATTATTTGTTGCGTGCTTAAGAATTTCAATCCATAAGCATAATGTATCACCTGTGTTTTTCGCTGTTCAAAATTAATTTACAATGTTGTCTTAAACGACTACAAAGCAAGCCATATTACTGTGAGAAAGGACCTCTAATGGAGCATATACCAAATTTTTCGCAGTCATCTGACAAACATAAAATACTCGAGCTCTATAAATTAGCCAGATGGTTTATTGCAGCCAGATTATAACACCAATAAGGTTTCTTCATTAAATTTGAATAATAAGGCTCTAAAATAATACCAATACATTATCTCAGTTTCGAAAGAGTTAGCCAAGGAAACGCTTCTAGCAGTACTTGTTACAATATAGATTAGCTTTTGTCGAAAGGAAAAGTATACAACCTTTTTTTGTCTTATGACAGTGAAAGTGTGACGACTTCCTACTCCACACCAACATTGTTTTCTTTCCAAATATTTTTCGACCGCAGGGCCTTTTCCTTCTATTGCCTCATCGATTCCACTTCGCTAGCTATTATGCGTTCTCCGTGCTTTCCTTTAAATATTACCAATTTCCCTTCTGTACTTTTTGCGTTCAATACGCTAATTATGACCGAAACAAACCAATTACTTTCTCCGGATATCATAGTTTACTGTGTTATCTGTTTGCGTAGTTTGCGGTGATGTTCCTGATCTTCTTTAAATATATTTACTATTCTCTACCAGCTGCTAACACCGTCCTCATTGTAACTCACATACTTTATAGCGCCATATGCGTATGCTGTTCTAGTAAGAGACTACAGCTCTCTAGAAAGACAACCCTTACGCGACATAGCTCAGTACTGCTCGTATACAATCTCCGCGACGTACTTCTCCTCATTGAGCTCTAGAAGGGGATGAACAACGTAATTGATATAATTGTACCAAGGGTTCTTCAGATCTGCTAAATATCTTAAACACCCATATTTAAATGGGTATAATTTTATCTATTAAATTCTTAGTCCTGAAATATTGTTATACACCGGGGTGAGGCCAAAAGGATATGCGGCTAAAAATATTAAATTTAGTTACCCCGCCATAAACATTCTGCAGTGGCAACGAGAGAACCAGGAACTTAGCTGAACAAATTTAAAGCAGTCGTGGGATATTCATAACAAATTACGCTTAATTTCACATTTAACACATTACATGTGGTTTATTATAAATTTGCCTTGGTGCCACTGCATCATGCACAAAAGATTACAGGACAAACATTGGATGGAGACGTTCCACACTCACACGACACACACACGCTACATTCACTCACCCTGAAGACACACACAAGTCTGACCCACGCTACCACTAGACTAACGCCACTAGAACAAAGAAGCTAGTCCCTCTATCTACTTGCCCTCACCCCCTTTCCCCTCTTCACCCCTTGGCCAGGAGGTGGCGGGAGGGAGGGAGGGAGAGAGAGGTGCCGTGTCGGACCGAATTCAAACCCCCAAAAAATAATTACTTCAACAATGTCATGCTAGAAAGCAATAATGTGTCTGGCGCGACAAGCACACACATAGGCTACAATATACACAAGCAGTTTTCACCTTTGCAGATCATTTTTCAGCTACGAAATGAAGACGGAAATACACATTTAAAACACACTCACTTATTAAATTTATAGTTAATACGGGAGAACGTAGCTGAGGCTTACAAATCAATATACGATTACTAAGAAACATTTGCTATTTTATACTCGTTGTAGACGATAAATCTTACTTCGTTGCAGAATTCTAGGGCAATAGAAGAATGAATATGCTAATTTTCTGAGTTGTAAGGACTCCTGAGACACGTAAAGTCTAGTCATATTATTATCATCATCAATGCGTAGCCTTATTTATAGCAAAAGTATCAATTTAAATTCAATAACCGGAAGAATCCAGCGTCTGATTTTAGATTGTTCCCTTCTCTTCTCCTCTATAGCTACTTCATGTATCTTTTAATTACATTTTATTTGTCCTCTATAATGGACTACTACTTCTCTCCCGGTTTAACCTCCCCGTTTGGATAACTTACAGCCTCCAGGACTAACAAACCAATGCCTGGGGTCAGACGCCTGTCGGGGAGCAGACATACTTTTGGACCGGATAGTGATCAGAATGGGTGATCACCCCGAAGCCTGGTATGGGATCGAGGAAGGAGTTGATATGAAATGACGGAGAAATGGATGAACGGAAAGTGATGGAGCAGTTAGCGGAATGAAAGGCAGGCGAAACCGGAGAAAACCCGCCCCAAAGCCACTTTGCTCACCACAAATTTCACACACGGTTACTAGGCCACCTCGATGGGAGGCGAGCGGTCTAACCACATGACCACGGCGCCACCCTATAATGGACATTAAACGCATATAATTTTAAAGACCTAAGCTGGGTATGTGAGAGCTACCCTCTGGTGGCTGTAGTATCAGCAAAGTCATGGTGGCAATTGCAAGACACTTGGTCCCTCTGCAGGAGAGACATACTGCTACATACTATTTTATTCAATACTGAACTGTCATTTTCCCCACTAGATACCTGTTGATTTATCCTGTGCTACGAAAGCAGCTACAGATTATTTGTAGTACTCACTTGAACACCCGAGCTAGGCCATTCCTAGAGCTAATGCAGTTTTGTTTTACCAAAATTTGCTCTTTTGTTCTGTAAATGCAGGAATTTTAAAAAATGGCTGCTTGTAGGTTCTGATTTATTTACTTTCATATCACCACAAGTTTATCCATATATTTGCGAGTCTCTATGTTTCGGATAAATACAGAAAGATTATCTTTCGGCAAAAATATAAGAAAATATCTCTTACATACAACATGAGAAATTTGTCACAAATAGTTTCTTGATAAATACGCTAACAAAATTTTACTGGCAATGGTGTTGAATTTATCCACCCTTATCCTACCTTTCCAGCCTACTTAGACCATGTGTGGAAGAATAATTTAACATTTTATTTCCTACTGAAAGTAAACCATATACACCAGACAAACCATATTTGAAACAGAAGTATGGAAATAAGTTTAAATCGTAAATATCGGAGTATTCCTGGTATTAAATGAATGTTACACCACAATATTTTTCTAATTTTTGGTCCTTTTAAACCAAAATGCTCCTTTTTCTCTGAAGTTGAGATTCCTGTTAATTTCCCTTAAAAATACTTGCGTCAGCATTTATGCTTTCAAAATACACTAACATTAGTATACCTAAGCTTTGGAGAATCTAGCTTTACATTCTAAAAATGACAATCTCCTAAAGTATAAGGCGTTTTTACTGCATATATCAACACTAGCTAGGAAGCTTATTTGTTTACCAACGTTTCCTTCGTCTTGCATTTTTAAGAATAGTTAAATGTATAAAATCATAAATACATTAAATTATTTCATTAAGAGAAATGTCAATTCAAACAGGCACTTCATATATTTTTTGTCAAAAAGGAGGACAGCTGAGCACTGTTCCTTTTTACTGCCTCTCTGCAGAGCCATGTCCTTTTACCTCTAGAAACCGAAGACTTCATAAGCTCTACTTGTATGTACCTCGTCCCAGCTCTTTATTATACTTCGTTGCCCCCTTATAGCATTCTATAACCTTCGCTGCAAATTGTAAATATTCCTATCCCGGAACGGCTACTCCATTTTCCACGAAACATAAGGTATGATGTAAATTCATTCTTCCTTCATAGGGATCCACTAGCATCCAGAAGGTGCTTTTGCAGTATTAAATCGCTGATGCACGTCAGGTTTATAAACTTCTCCACCCTTATTTGTTTCCTGGGTGTTCAGATTCTTACCTTCTTCATAACTTTGCACGCGATTCATCCGTAAAATGCTAAAATATTCTTTTTTTACTAACAGTTCCTTCACGAAAGTTGTTCTTGCATAGTTAACAGTTAGTTTTGTTACCGGTTACAAGAGGACCTCAGGAAGTTAAGTAGACGTCTCTAATACTACACAATCGAAATGGCGAAAATGATAATATAAGTTAAACTTTAGGTCCGGGGTGCAGTGCTTGCTTAAGATACGAATCTGAAACAACATAGGTATAGGTTATACAACGCAAGGGGGCATCTAGTACACTGCGATCTACATAGATATATTGCGGTGACCATTCCCCAGGTTGAAGGGATAAGTGAAGGAACCACAGGAGGCTACAGCCGCAGGTAGACGGACCACAGGGACCCGCGGGAAGTCCCTAACAAGTCCCTTCCCACTGACTCGTCCCACTGCTGGAGCTGCCTAGAGAGAGCGATTCAGCCAAGCAACCCGCTAGTGTCCAAGGGGAGTACTCTTTCCTTTGAACAAGCATCCGTGCCAGCTGTCCAACACCGCCATACACCACGAAACCTAGAAGCATACCTGAAAGATGAGAAGGAAACGGAATGGACGAGAAATGATAGAAATCGTGGTAGATGAGAAACCATGCCAGGCTTCGCCTACCGACCAGACAAACCACAAACTCAAAGTAGGCGTCGACGAGAATCGAACTCGGTAGGTACTTCCCGCATGGGAACCATCTCGCTCAAACTGAAATATCATAATAATCTCTCTTTTAGCTCAGTTAAGAAAATTACTTTTGTGGAAACAGTCGCATCAGTGGTTTAGTGTAGGCGATAGTTTCATTCGTACACCTAGAATACTGCCTACTGGCCGGTCCAATGGGAATCGAAGCACGCTCTATTGCAGGCAAATACGTTGAGTATTTGGTGTTCTTAAGCTGTAAGCTTCCCATGCCGTAATGCCATGAGTTTCGTTGGGTTGATTAAATTTCTCCTCGAAACGTTACGATTGCCAATTTAGGCGAAAGTGCTGCGATTATGTTTTCATACTGCTTTGCAAAGTCACTGCAAACTTCACCTGATCATTTCTTCTGCGAGGTCTGACTCGTCAGTGGGAGTAAGCACAAGTTTTCGTTCGGTTATTGTTTGCGCCACAGGTTACTCGTACTAAATGAATTTGGAGTGATTACCCAGGTAGTTTTAATTTCAGTTATTGCTTGAACTCTTTACTGTTAAGTTTACAAGTTAAATACGCTATTGCTAAAGAGTTTATTCATTTGAGATAGTGAACCTGATTTGAAAAATTCATTTTCAGAATACTAAATCCATGGCTTTGCGTGCCACCGTGACGAGGTATCCATTGAAAAATGCGTACTTAACTTTCTAATAAGAATCAGATGTTAAACCTTAAAGTCGATTTCGCAACGTTGAAAGTACTTCTGATTTCTGGCTTCTACTTAGCCAATTTATTAATGTTAATTTAAATGTGATATTTTTTTACAGGGTCAAGAGAGGACAGGGTTGGAAAGTAATTGGATTTGAAAAATTCAATCGGGCCGGAATTCCCCAACTTACTGGCAATTTTTCCGGTAAACCATAAGAATTTCTTCTCAGGGAACCGCATTTTGGGATTTTGGTGCAGAAAGCATCACATTTGTGGTCGACATAAAATGAATACTAAGTGCATAGTCAACATTCTTTATTGTAAAAAAGCACAAGTATATAAAAGCTCTGATGTAGTTTAATCACGTAACTATCTCTGTGTACTATAAAGTATTTTCATAGTTAGTTTAGAAACTACTCCTAAAAAAGGTATTTTGCTGTCTAATTGCTGTTGACCGAAACCACAATACATATTTTGTAGCTACGGAGTAGAGTGTTTCTCGTAGTGTGAATGGCGCCGTCAGCTGGTTTGCTATCCAAGCGGACTGCATGTGTTCAGGGTTAACTCACTAAATTAATACTGTGCAACACCTGGTACTGCTTGAAATATTTATTTCAACACTTTTAATAAATAACACATATTAGCAATAAACTAAACAGTTGCAACATTACAAACTTTGGTTCGCTTCAACTTTAACTTAAATCTGAGAAGACGCCACATATGTGAGCCGTTCCGTTCAGCCACATCGTGGTTGCTGGACTGTCCTCAAAACAACAAAGCCTTTCAGTTCCACCCCTCTTGACGTTTCACAAAGGACCAACAAAGACCACCCTGGCAATGCTATCCCGGTATGTGGTGGAATCTGCAAGACACAAAGCAACATGCCGGCGCGCCAGGAAATGTTATTATTTCTTAACATTTAAATCGACAAATGTGCATCTAACAAAGACACAACATTGCAATTTGATTCATAATGAAAAAACACTGCGCAAGACCTTAGTTATAAACCAGCTTCAGAGGGAAGCGGGCGAAGTCTTACAATAGGTCTCTCCAAGGTCTCTGCAACACGCACTAATCCGTTATTGCCTGGATGTACCTTTTCAACTACTGCGAATTAATGGTGATAAGTTATCTTCCTTCAGAACTACCGCCGCACACGGAGTCACGCTCGGAGTAGTGGTTGTGCACTTGGAGCGTTGCTGGAGATAATTAAGATAATACCCAGACCACCTCCGCCAAAATAACTGGATGCTGTAGTCTCTCCCATTGAGTCAACAAACTGAGCTTGGCATTGCCCATATCTGGCTGGGGAGACTAGTAATTTCTGCCAGTTAAATAATGACCAGGCGTCAGAACTTCAGGATCATTTGGGTCACTGTAAAGCAGAAATAGAGATTTGGAATTTAGACAAGGTTCAATTTGAACTGTGAGGGTTATAAGTTCTACAAAGGAGAGCAACATGGTGCGAGTTACACGTCGGTGGAAATGATATTTAAAGAAATTACCACCTGCCTCCCATAAACCACAAAGTGTGGTGCTCTGGGAGGAATGAACTTCAGAAAGGAATGAATGGCAGATTGGTATAATTCTGTTTGAAGTTCTTGAGATTTGAGAACATTTTCTATCTTTTGCAGTTTTCTTTCTGCTCCCACGAAGTTGGTTCCATTGTCGCAAAGGATTGACAGCGGCTTCGGCGGACAAAAAACCGTCTTATAGCTGCTAAAGTGTCTTATTAGACATGCTACCTTCTACCTCTAAGTGAACTGCTCTTGTTGCTAAGCACACAAAGATTGCCACATAACACTTCACATTTAATGTTGATATGTGATATTCAGATTTTATATAAAACGGACTAATATAATTAATGCCACAGTTTTTAAGGTATCTCATAGCCTTTCTCTCGCTGGCGGGAAGTGACTCATTAGCTGGTGTGCAGGCCTTGCCTTAAGTCAAAAACAAACTAGGCAATTATGAACAATTCTATTATAGTTTTCCCCTTGACAATATATAATTCTATTCGAGTGATGAGAGGAGTAGCTGTCATCCAGCATGAAGTAATCGCCTATCTTCATGTTCAACAACTAACCTCGTTAGGTGATGTGCTGGAGGCAAGGTGATTTTGGTCATCTGTCAAATCAGCATGTTGCAATCTTCCCCTACTCTCAGCACATGATTATGATCCAAAATAGAGTTACTGATATCAATGTTTTGAGGGTGAAGAGTTCCTCTACCTTATAGTGTCGTATCTCCCTTTCATAAGCTAACAACTAAGAAAGGCTAATACACTCATCCAAAGCAATGTTCGTTCATCAGTAGAAAGTGGTCCTGGTGAACGTCTCTCTTTAGTTTTCTGCAATTGTTACAAAATCTATTCAAATGTGCAACAGCGAGCTGCAATCTTAGCGGTTTGTAAAACTTGGTCATTAAACTACTATCTACAGTTGTGGCTACATATCAAATTAAAAGGATTCCTGCCGTTGGCGTTTGATCTGTAAGCTCAAATATAATTGCACTAGAAGTAGATTCAGTTAACCAGAGAGGTCCTTCTCGTCAGTGTCTGCTTGTCATACCCTCCTTGAAATGAGATCTACAGGATTGTCTTTAGAGGCTGCATGGTGCCTCTCAGCAAGTTATGTGCTCTCTTGAATTTCGAAACCCTATTCGCAACAAAGATCTTCCATTTTGCTGGTGCGGAGATCCAGGCTTAAACTACTGAAGAATCTGTCCACAAATATGTTTGATTCAATTTAATATTCAATCCTTTCAATAAAAGTTGAAACAGACGGGGTAGCAGAAGAGTTCCACACAACGTAAGTCACGGCAAACAGAACTTCTTCAGAGGAGCAACTCGAGATTTCAAGCAAAGCAACCTTACCGTGATGGTTCTGTCATGGCTTGTAGAGCGTACATAGTCGCAAGCTCCGCATGCCTTTTCTAAAGCATCACAAAACCCATGCAGCTATACATTAACAAGAATACCATGTCCAAGAATCCTCCGATGAATACGAATTTCTTCAATCTGTGGAAGCTGGTCATAAATTGGTTGCCAAATGCTTATAAGTTCCGATGACAGGGGTAATGTGACATGAAGTGAACTTGCCACAGCTTCTGTAGCAGCTTCTTACCTAATATGATAATGGGACTGATCAACCCAAATGGATCAAATATTCCTGAGGTAACCGAGAGGATAATGCGCTTAGCAAAACCATAAGGATAGCAGTTTCTTCCTGTACCACTCACAATTTGGAATTCGTCAACGGCGGATACACAACATTAAGTTTTTTGACCTCACCTCAATTTGCCTTCCTTATGTCAGCTGGAATGTTTTCAAAACATTCTGGATGATTGCTGCACCATTTACGAAGAGGAAATCCTCCTCTCTCGAGCAGATCTGTGAGCTCTTGTTGTATGTGAAGAGCTTCCTCTGAAGTTGCGCGTCCCAATATAAGATCATCTACATAGAAGTGACTTAATAATATTTATAGGAAACTCCCTAGTCTCATCCAAAGCTAATAGCTGAAGATAGCGGGTGGGTAAAAATGGAGATCTTGCCTTTCCATACGTAATTGTTTTCAGCTCATATTTAGATAATGGAGTAGATGAATTATGTCTCCATAGTATTCGATAGACACGATATTTGCCTGAACAGTTTTTTGTCAGCAGTGAAAGCGACAGTGTGCACTCTAAATCTCAAAATAATAGAGTAAAGCTCTTATTGAATCTTCGCCCCAAAGAGATGACCATTTATCGATACTCCACTACTGGAATCTGCAGAACAGTCAAAAACTACTCTAGGTTTTGCTATGGACCTTTAAAACATGTAATAGCCGTGTGTTGCAAGAATGTTGATAATTCCATATGACTCATTTATCCATATTCCTTAAGGAACTTTACATAATCCTCGCTAAAGTTATCTTGCTTAGGCAATTTTATTTCAAGTAGTTGAAATCGCCTCTTGAGCATTATGTAGCGAATAAGTCTCTCAATATATTTGGATTTTGTTTAAAGGGAAGCAGCACTAGGAACCGTCCTGTTGAATCCCGAATTGTGTTGTCCCTAAAATGGGTTTTACAGTCTACTTCTTCCCTAGATATTGGAATCTGGGATAGCTCCTAAAGTTCCCAAAATATCTGAAGCCATTTAGCAATATCTACCTCATCACTTGTAAAACACGAAACTACCAGCCGCCGTGATGTATCGGAGGGATCAGCACATTCATACCTTCCTGATGGCGTCCATCGAAACTACGTTTTTTGAAGAACAAGAACAGGGTGATCAGGATCCCTGAATAGTCTGCCCGGCCTCTCAATATATGACTAAACCTCAGCCCCCAACATAATATAAATTTTAACTGGCTCATGGAACTTTGGGTCAGCATAGGAAGGTGGTGTGGTATATTCCATTCCCTGGAATCAATGAACCGACATGGCAATTCTTCCGTAACTCTGTACAACACTCTATTGGAGTAGCGAAATTACCTCAACATCAAGCAACCTGAGCCGTAACATTGTATTTCGTTTCGGAGAGAGTACTTCCAATTCACTGCATACGCTTGTGGTTATTCTGCCTTTGCAGTTTCAGTCGTTCATCACAACGTCTGACATAAAACAAGATTGAGAACCGAAATCTAAGAGAGCCCTCCATGTCTGCCAATCACTAGCTGCAGGTTAATCAGCGCCATTAAGCATAGCAACTACTAAATCCTGGATCACCCTGTTTAGCACTTGAGCTAGGAGTTGAGAAATCTGTGGCATTAATCTCTACTGACGAATTCTCGGGAGAGTCCAAATGTACCACCGTATGGCGTTTTTTGTTGCAAAGTTTCCAATTCCCCGATTTGCATTTATTATCTTTGTGACCTGCTTGTAAGCAATTAAAGCAAAGGTTAAGTCTCTTAATTAGGTCCCCACCTTCCACGACGGGAGCCCTGGAAAATGCTTTACATCTATTAAGACATGCAAAGAATTGCATTAGGCACATTGCACTGAGGTGCTAATATAAACTTGATGACTTAGTTTATTGCTCGTTTCGACAATATGAACTGGTGCCGATCTTTGACGTTGTACTTCAGTTTGTAATCTTAAGGCTTTACATTTAATTTCTAAGAGATTACAAAAAGGTGCCCAAGAACTCGGAAATGACATGCGTCCTGTTTGTCCAAAAGAGCTGTGACACTATGAATTCATCCAACGAAACACTCGAGGCCTTTAATACATTTAGATTATTTATAACTTTGTTAGGAAGGGCCCTAAGCTGGTTCACAGAAGACTTATGCACTATCGGTAGACTCAGCAGATGGCCAAGATGAGCAGTGGCTATTAATCTCACATTATCATAGCGATGTATATGGTATTAAATGCTACCTCAAGAGTTGAGCTTGTTGCTGGAATATTGGCAATTAAAGTATTTGCTTCACCAGTCAATGAAGATACACTATGTTATCAAACGTATCCGGACACCCCCACAAACATACGTTTTTCATCTTAGGTGCATTTTACTGCCACCTACTGCCAGGTACTCATTATCCGCAACCTCAATAGTCATTAGGCATCGTGAAACAGCAGAATGGGACGATCCGTGGAACTCACGGACTTCGAACGTGGTCAGGTGATTGGATGTCACTTGTGTCAGAAGTCCGTACGCCAGATTTCTATACTCCTAAACATCTCTAGGTCCACCTTTTCTGATGTGATAGTGAAGTGGACAGCATGTACAGCATAAAAACGTTCAGGCCGACCTCGTCTGTTGACTGACAGAGACCGTCGACAGTTGAAAAGGGTCGTAAAGAGTAATAGGCAGACATTTATCCAGGTCATCACACAGGATTCAAAACTGCATCAGGCTCCACTCCAAGTACTATGGTAGTTAGGCATGAGGTGAGAAACCTGGATTCCATGGTCGAGCGGCTGCTCGTAAGCCACACATCACACAGGAAAATGCCAAACGACGCCTCGCTTGGTGTAAGGAGCGTCAACATTACACGATTGAATAGTGGCAAAACGTTGTGTGGAGTGACGAATCACGGTACACAGTGTGGCAATCCGATGGGAGGGTGTGGGTATGGCGAATGCCCGGTGAACGTCATCTGCCAGGGTGTGCAGTGCCAACAGTGAAATTTGGAGGTGGTGGTGTTATGGTATGGTGTGTTTTTCCTGGACGGGGCTTGCACCCCTTGTTGTTTTGCGTGGTACGATCACAGCGCGGACCTACATTGATATTTTAAGCACCTTCTTGCTTCCCACTGTTGAAGAGCAATTTGGGTATGGCGATTGCATCTTTCAACACGATCGAGCACCTGTTCATACTGTACGGGCTGTGGCGGAGTGGTTACACGACAATAACATCCCTGTAAAGGCTGGCCTGCACAGAGTCCTGACTTGAATCCTACAGAAGACCTTTGGGATGTTTCGGAACGCCGACCTCGTGCCAGGTCTCACCGACCTACATCGATACCTCTCCTCAGTTCCGCACTCCGTGAAGAATGGGCTGCCATTCCCCAAGAAACCTTCCTGCGCTTGATTGAAAGTGTGCCTGCGAGTGTGAACGCTGTCATCAAGGCTAAGAGTGGGCCAACACCATATTGACTTCCAGCATTACCAATGGAGGGCGCCACGAACTTGTATGTCATTTTCAGCCCGGTGTCCGGATACTTTTGATCACGTAGTGTAGCAAATAGTGAAACTTCTGAGTGTTATCTAAATGCTCATTATTTACCATTAGAGTTGAAAATGTGAACAAGAAATGTTTGAAAGTCTTTATGTCTCCGCTGAAAGTTGGCAGTTTGTAGTATGTAATTTGATAGCCATTTTATTTGTACTTGAATGAGAGAGGGAAGAACTGATTGGACGAACATCTGGATCTCTTCCCTTGTTTGTTTATAATGTTGGTCGTTGTGGCTTATACCTCAAAAATGCTATTTCAAAGTTCTCTTTGTCTAAAGCATAAGTATTGTCCTCGTTCACTTCTAATTTGGACTGTGCGTTTTCAAATTTATTCCTTTCCTTCATTCTCGCAATTAATAACTGAATGTCAGATTCTGATTTGAATTCATTCACAGATGTGCATAATCGTGTCAGGCTTGCTGAAGTACGCTCGGGTTCTTATCAAGCGTTGCTTTGTTAGAGCATCCATTTGGATAGTAGTTATAGGTTAGGAAGAAGACTATACTAGGACATACGTATGAATTAAAGCACGTTAGGAATGAAACAAAGGAGATTAAATTACAGTATAGACAAGCCAGGTACTTAGCTTTTATCGCATGATGTCCCCCCTTGGAAACAGTTTGCCGGAACAACAGGCTAAATGACCTGGAAACTACTGAAGATATATAATTCTTAACACGTTAGTTCAGCTTGTTGTACTTCCGCTTGAAAGACATGTATTATGAGTATGTAACACCTAGACACAACTTAGGCGGCTATTTTCCAAGCAATACAAACTCGGGTGTCGCGCAAGAAAGACGGCTTCACCAATGAAGGACATAAAGAGATGACGTGTGTATAATTTCTTATTAAACTGCGTGATAACTGAACACGCAAGATCCGGTTGCCCGGATGTGCAAAAAAAGGTTTCTCGTAGCATGAATGGCACCGTCAACTCGTTTGCCGTCCTAATGGACTGCGTGTGTTCAGAGTTAACTCAGTAAATTAAATATACCAAGCAGTGCAACACGTGGCACTGCTTGGTATATTTACTTTAACCCTTCTAACAACCAACATATATTAACAATAAATTAAACAGTTGCAACATTCCAAACTTTGGTTCGCTCGAACGTGTACTAAAACTGAGGAGACGCTATATATGCGAGCCGTTCCTTTCAGTCAAATTGTGGCTGCTAGACTGTCCTCAAAAGAACAACGTCTCTCAGTTCCACCCCTATTGGCGATTCACATGGAGCCAGCAAAGACTACTCATACTGAAGAACAAACAATTCTGGCAATGCTATCCCGGTGTGTGGTAGCATCTATAAGATATAGCGCAACAGAAGACTGGGACGGAATGGAAATCAAGTGCTTAAAAACTAGATCACAATACGCTGGCCTTGATGCTGTGTACTCTCTGCGTTACATGACGAGGAACAAAAGAACAGCGATTATTTCAGAAATATGTTGCTTAAAGTAATGCAAGTATTGAAAACCTTAAAATCCACAACTATCATTTAAGGAAGTTGAAACTTTTGTCACGCTATGGTAATTGTGGCAGTATTTTTGGCACACAGGAAACTCGAATAATGTCTCACACCACAAGTCTAAGTAATATAAGTGGCAATTATATACATGTTAATTAATATTTGTGCATTTCTATTATTTGTGTAGAAGTAACAGTGTTTATATAGGATTTAAGATAAAAGTTTTGATTGTAAATTTTAACGAAGTTTATACCGAGTTAGCTGATGTGGAGGCCAAGAAGGGAAGAAGTTTGTATCAGCCAGTTTGATGTTTTATCTGTTCATTTCTGAGTTATGCTGTTCACAGACACACAGACACACACACGGACATGTTTCCAAAAATGTATTTTTTGGATTCAGGGAGTCTCAAAACATATATTTCCGGTGAAATCTCGGTATCGAATTTTTGGATGGAATACAATACTTCCTCTACTTACTATACGTAGTAGAGAAAGTAAAAAAGCATTTTTGGAAACATGTCCGTGTGTGTGTGTCTATGAACAGCATAACTCAGAAACGAACATTCGGATAAACACCAAACTTGGTATTTAGATTCAGTATCTTCCAGAGATGCGACACGAAGGTTTTCAAGAAAATCCCTCCACCCCAGATTACCCTTTACATGGAACATTTTTCGAAAATTTTAATTTGCTCAAAAATGGCTATAACGATTTTGATTAAAATATCGTATGTTTAAGATATTTTCGTGACAAATGAAATGTATATCTCGAATTTTCTGGGAATGTCTCCAAAAGTATTCTTCATTGTGAACGAGTTTTGCATAACTGGTAAACCATCAGAGATAGACAAAATTTTACTACACAAAAAATATAGCACAAAACATTCTTTTTTGTTGAGTGAACCATTTTCGAGATATTGCTTGTTATTCCCTTAAGTTTTTCAATATTTATACTTTTTCTCAAATGGAAATTCGTTATTTTTTTTTGTCCTGGTAATGCAAAGAGAATGGAATACTCCACATAGCAACCAGCTCTTAAAATATTTTACTATAGCTTAAAGCCTACCAATTCCCCTTGCATCTACAAGAAAATTAGCAATAAGATTAACATCTCGATCTCTCGATTAACATGAAGCAAATGGAGAATAAGCTTTTATAAAAATAGTGTGTACAAGAGTAGAGAACGACAGGTGAGTGTAACACATCAGATTCTTTTTACCTTTTAACGCCACAGGTTATATATCCCCTATTGTTAGTAAAGACTGATGATGATGATGATAATAATAATAATAACAATAGTAATAATAAATCTATATGCTTCCCAGTATATGCAACTATATTTTGTGCTGAAAGCTTTCTTTTTGAAAATCTTCTATCCATAAAAAACATATCTAGAAATTCTTCTTTATTTTGCAATTTTGAAAATGTAAACAAACATTTTACATGAAATTCAAACAACTAAAGATAACAAATATTAAATGCACTGTATTCTCTTACGACATAATTTCTGATTTGTTTCCCCTGGATTCACAGATTTTGGACACCGGAGTAGCCGAGTCGCTAAGCCAGGCTATTGCAGAACCAGATTTCATGCGTCAGCTAAATAGAGCCTTCATTCACAACTCAGTTAACCCTGCATGTTACACGAGTATCTCTACTTCTTCCCCCATTGTTTTGCATGTTTTCATTTACACACAAGAGTTATGGAATGTTGCATTCTTTCACCCACAGGAAACGCAGTAAAGGTCTATCAAGAACTACAGCTCAACAACTTTTTGGGAACACGTACGAGGCAATAACGTGAAGTCCCAACTCCTTACATTCCTTAACTAGCATAAAGTTAAAAGCCACAGCTTTCAATAATGCAAAACTTAAAAATTTAAAAGTATCAAGGTTTATCTCAAAGTATTAGACATACTTCGATACCCCTGAGTATCGAGAGTATCGAGACATTGAGGTCCCATCCTCCCCTCCCAAAACCATTATTTTACATAAAATGCATATCTTAAGATGTTTTAGATTCTTTTTTTTTTTTTTTTTTTTTGTAAATTTCTCTGTCTGTCTCCCTCTCCCTCTCTTAGTTATTCAGTTATATAAAATTTTCTATGCAACAACGGAGAATTCTCTATTAATAGAAAATTCAAGAAATTGTTTGCTATGATTTTAACATGACTATAGTGTGGTAGAATTTTCTTTTGTAGTCAACAAATCTACTCACAAAGAGTGGTTTTCTTAAGGGAAACACATTTATTTTCCGAGATACTTTCCTTTGGAAGTAAAAGCTGTAATGGGGGATACAAACTTGACTATTCCAATGCATTAATTACACTAGATTTCGTAAACAATTGCATGCTAGGCGTGCTTTTAAAATCGTACCGTGTTAAAATGAGAGCTTCAAATTCCGATTACTGAAACATGAATAATTTGGGCAGCATCGCGGTAATTACAGACGTGAGCACACCAAACAAATGAATTGCCAGCCGATTGTACATCATAGTTTGGAACAGTTACAAAAACCGTCACACACGACAAATAGAAGTGACACAGTAGCCATAACAGAACGAATAGCTACACCGCACAGCTCTACCTTTGTTACACGGTAATATAATTGTGGTCAACTTCAACATTGTCAAAGCATAACTGTGCAAGCGTTTGGAATGAACCTATATCTTCATTAGTGTGTCCTACTTTGTAAAAGCCACGATGCCAGACAAGAATTAGAAATGAGCAAATATGTGGCGCTTTGTAATAGCTTCAATCGATGCGTGTGTAGTACTTGACAATACATTTGTTCTTCAAAGTATAAGGTTATTAAAAAAGAAGGAACAGACTTTACATATTTTTTCTAATGAACGACATTAGATAGCGAAACATACGACACATCATTGAATAGAGGAAAGTTCAAAGTTTTAAGCCCCACCTATTAGTTCCATTCAGTGACTACAGCGGCGCTGTTTGTTTACGAGAACATGGCGACGCTACAGGAAAAGTCGTTTTGTGTGCTGCAAGAGAGAATCCATTGTTTCATTGCAGCGTGCATTTCGTTGTAAAATCAACAACGAACCGCCTCGTCATAACAAATTTACATTTGATACAATAAATTCGTAGAAGATGGTTGCGAACGCTAACGGAAAAGCACTGGTCATCCTCGCATGACAAATGGTGCTCATTTTGAAGACATAAAATAAAATTTTGAACTTTTCTCTATTCAGTAATGTATCGCATGTTTCGCCATCTATTGTCGTTAATTAGAAAGGAATATGTAAAGTCTGTTGCTTCTTTTTGAACAACCCTGTATTATCTGATTGAGGCGTCAAATCAGGGCGTTGTAGCCAATAATTGTCTGTTACACTTTTACAATAATTCAACGACGAGAACCCACAGTTCTGCTTGCATTATTTCTTAAATGCAGAGACTGCCTTCTCCGCCCTTCTCTTTTCTCTCTCGCTGCTTCACTTTCTTCCTCTCTTAGCCCCTTCTCCCTCTCAAATTTTCGTGCTCTCTCTCCCCCCTCTCTCTTTCCAATCTCTATTTTATTCTGTCTCCTTCTCGCCTCTTCTCTATACGTCTCTCTCCCTTTCTCTGTTTAATATGCAGTGGAGAGCTCGAGTGCACAGTTACTAAGCCGCTCGGCCGCTCAACCATTGTCACCCACTGTACATACCATGAAGTTTTGGAAACTGACGGTGCAATTGTTTTTTCTAGAGTGTCAATAAAAGACAAAGGTCCATACTATGGAGGGGATCTCCACAACCAGAACAGATCACCGCTCGTGGGCCAATGGGCCATTTGTGCTTCTACCGTGGGAGGAGGGATGAAGAGAGAGACCCGAAGGGTGACCACATGCGCAAGCATGGATGGGTTCCTAACGTTTTCAGTTATTCGAACGCCTGGTCAAAAGCACCGTAGGTGGGACCTTGTTGAACAGTTGGACCGACAGATGCCAGGAAGAAACCTCTACACACTGCACCTCCACCTCCCAGCCGAAACATACCGAACACCGTCGGCTGGTCCTTCAAACCTGAATCAGATGATGATAAAGAAAATGGACAGGAAAATGGTAGAAGAGAAATCCCCATCATTCGCCTACGACCCGGGGAAACCACGGAAAACCCATGGTCAGAGTAGGCAATTGCCAGCAATCAAACCCGGAACCTCCCGAATGGGGGAGGTATCTCGCTCGGTTAAGAATTGTATAAAATCATCGTTTTTTAATTAAATTTAATCACTCTTAACCGATGGCAGAGTTATGGAAAATACCCAAACTGATTTAAGTATCTGTCATTTGTTTAAAGAATGGTGGATTCATTTCTGTAAAGTTCTACTTTTAGCACATCTGCAAAAATAACGTCCAAAGTTAGGTTTATGGTCGATAAAACCGTGCTAAAAGTTATTCAGTTATATTTTCCGCCTGTTGCGAGATATCGTGATTCGAAATTGAATTCACTATACAGCTCTGGCATGCATAGACTCTGGCTATAGGCTGTATCCGATATTCTTATTGCCATTTGGAGTGGATTGTGAAGCGAAGGGGATTTGGCACCAATCCAGAGAATCCGAATATTGAACGCCCAAAGAAGTGGGCACCCCCGGGAGGGAGGGATAAGGTAAAGGCAGACATGGGCGGCCGGAACCAGGAGCGACGGCACAGCAATAACAGCGTTCGTACAGTCAGACAGGCAGGCAGACCGGGGACCCCGCCCCCATACGTGGTCCAACGCCCCTCCAGGGGGGCGGTCCTTATACCCCGGCAACCAACCGAGGGACGGAAAAGTGCACAGCGAGCATCTTTCTTCTCTGCCATGTTGCACCGAAACACCATCGCCGACACTTTCAACCCTGAAATAGATCAAACGGGTTGAAGGATGAATGAAGTGGTTACTGGAACGAGATGGAAGGACAGGAAATTCGGGGGATAAAACCACTCCAGCTTTCGGCTGACACCCGCGATACCCCCGAAAAAACCTGAGACATCCCGAATACGGGCATAGATGTTACCACCTGTATCGTCCCGCTTGCTTTCACACTGTCATACTAACTCAGATCTTTATATATGGATGTGGTATAGTTAGGACTGCATTTATCACTGACTTTATTTATTTTCACATTCATTTTCATCACATACATAATGCGTAACACGGAGCAGTTTCACGGAAATTCGCCCCTGTTTTTCTGTAATTTAACCACGCTTTTGCCATGCAATGTTAACATATCTTTCAAGATTGGTGTACCGATTGATGCATAACGGAATGCAGTTCATTATAAAACCTTTATTCTGTACTTTTAGGTTTGATTCCATTGTTAATATTTCATTTTCGAACATTTTATCCAGCCTTCGGATTACATTTTTATACCTTATAAAAATATACGCCTAGGGATTGTACGAATCTTCTTGTTTTTGGTAAGTTACAATTCTCCTGTCGTATAACATACGGCTATTTCTTCAAAATGGCTACCGCCTGTAGATACCGAGAGGGATAGATCAGGCGGCGTCATGACCCGCATCCGGGAGGTCCCAGGTTCGATTCCTTGCGACCGCCCACTCTGAACATAGGCTTTTTCGTGGTTTTCCCCGTCGCATAAGCGAATGCCGGAGTGGTGTATTCTACTAGATTTCTCCTCCTCCCTATTTCCTCTGATTTCATCTCTCCTTTCGCGTTTCTGGTGTGTTTTCAGATCCTACGGTGCTGAAGTTGTCAGGCAGATGGTGTGGATGCTTGCATGTTGGAAAGATTTCTTCCCGTTGTGCCGCTTCGTCACCCTCTCTTGGGATTGGCCTCTACTGGTGCGCGGATGTTCAAACTGGAAAAATTATAGGCTTTTGCGATTTTGTTTTGTGGACATGTCTGCCTGCGGACCTGAGACCACCTACGGCTGTTTCACCTCATCCTTGCCTCTCGGGGGGGATGTAGCCACAATAGGTCAAGCTAGTTGCAATACTATCTGTCCAATCCAAGAATCCAAAAGGAGCAGTGAGTCACTTGTAACCTCAGAAGACCTTGCTTATTCTGTATGCTTTACGTGTTAGTATAATACTAGGATAACTGCAAGTTTCGAATCACGAAATCTCGCGACAGGAGGAAAATCTAACATGTTTCTTATTGATAAAAAATCCACCTATATCTATGCCGATTTAGAAAGAAATAAGATCTGTGAATGTAGGCTAGTTCACTTGTGAGCACCAACTCCGGTTATTTGAAACATGGGCTCTGTAAACGGGACCATGTTTCTTCATAAATTATTAAATTTGGATCAATTATCCATTACTAACATTCCTCAAAATGCAGTTACTGAAATTTATCCAACTCGCATGAATAGCAATAATCCTGCATCGGCTCGACGTTAAAGAGTTTGAGAGCTCTCCATGCTAAGCTTATTGAAATTGCGGCTTCCTGTGCAAGCCGCTCTCCAACTTAGTCTACCTTCTTCTCAGTAATCACGCACCGTTTTACCTTTCGCTTCTTATCGAGAATGCCTCTCCCTAACTTTATTTACATATTTGTGCACAACTTATAAGCTTGGTAGACAAATACATGGGACGGCCAAAAACCGCTTTCTAACTACCTTGGTTCAATACATAAGAATCCGTTCCGTAATGTGTACTTGGCTTGTGGCATGTTAACATAAAATCGAAAACGCTTCTGCTTTAGAAAATAGTGGTATCGGAAATCAAATTTGTCGTATGCAAAAACTTGTAGGCAAGGCTACGGGACATATGAAAACTATTTGCGTCAGTATACTTTTCTTTTTGTCTTCTTGCTCCCTCTTACGAGAAATACACATTTTATGAGTTTTGTGGTTCTATACAATTAGGTGACACTATGAAACAAGAACGGACCAAGTATGTAAGCTGACCAATTATGAACATTGTTACCATTTTCGTCTTCTTCTTCGTCTGTTTACCCTCCTCTTATGTGGGACTTACACCCCAGGGCTTAAAAGCGGATGCCAGGGGCCACAACCCTGTCGAGGAGTACAGACACTTTGGATCAGTTAAAAATATTCAGGATGGTGATCACCCCGATGGCTCGTATGAGAGCGAGGAAGTAATGATTGAAATGAAGGTGAAATGTATGAAAGAAATGGTAATGATGGAGCAGATTGTGGAATGAATGGTGGGGGAAACAAGAGAAAATCTGCTCAAACGCCGCTTTGACCACCACAATTCCCACATCGGGTCCCGAACCCGGTCCGCTTTGGTGAGAGGTGAGCTGGTCTAACCATTCGGCCACGGCGGCGCCTTACATTGCACTCGACGAGAGAAACACTAGAGTTGTTTTGAAGAGCTCTTTAGGAAAACGGAAGAAATGGATTTATCCATAAACTTGACGGCCGGACAACGTGATTGGCTAGCGAATTTACGTCACGGCAACCGCTACTGTGGTTTAAATGCTCTTCTGGATTTTAACACGTGTATTTCGCAAATACAACCGTTAAAACATTCTAAACTGAATTAGGAAGAACAAATGGCTTACGATAACATCTTTATATTTATTTCTTCGCATATTTCCCCATAGTTAGCGGCTGCCGTGACGTATTCTCGGCACCAATCACGTTAACCGGCCAGGTCAACGGCTAAATGCTTCTCAAGGGAGATACTAAATCAGTTACTGGCTTAACGTTTGGGAGGACGAAGATTTTCAATGAACGCGGCCATCTACCTCTAAAAACTCGGCTCTTACTTCAGGATATCTGTTCGATACACACAATGCCTTAAAATCAGCTTTCGTAACTTCTCGGAAAAAGATCCTTCTCTTTGTAAGCTCTAACCCTACCGTGCTCGAAATTCTTTTTTTAAGCTACCAGGCCTTGGCAGAGGGTGATTAATTAATTACCGTTTTTGTGTTAACATTAGTAGTAGAGTGCTTTTCTTTCAAATTGAGGCAACCGCGCGGCGGCTCGTGTGGCGGGCGCTACAGCTCGGACTACCGCCGAAACAGTTATAATATCCGCGCAACCGCCTTATCTTCTCATATTTACAATTACAGTGATACTAAGCACGTTCTTTACCATAAGAGATGTTGGAAATGTTGTCCTCTTCTATCCATGCATTTCTGGATCTTCTTAGGAAATTTACACTCCAGAGTTCTTTCTTCTTCTTTTATGGGTTACCCTCTTCTGTTGGACTCAATTCCCCTCATGATGTTTTCTTTTAATTCTTCTAATGTATAGGGTTTGTTGCACACACTTCATTTTTCACGTGATCATCAGATTCGGATAAATTTCTGCAATTGGATTTGACGAAATATAAATGATAGAGTAATTGACCCCGCTTAATGTTCTTCTCTGACGAAGCATGGTTCCATTAACATGGTTATGTTCCGTCGTAAAACAACTAAAGCACAGAGAAACCCGATTTTACACACAATATTCCCTTGCATGACTCGATAATTGGTATGTGATGGCAGAAATACATGCAGAATAAAAGGACCTATATTTCCTGGACAAATAATACATACAGAGAGATACAGAAATGACTTAAACCGTTACCAACTTGAATGCCAGACGTTTACTACCGCGCATACTGCTGAGTCATCAAGTTTAATTCAGGAAAATTTTGAGAATAGGCTAATTAGTAAAGGATTATGGCCCTCAAGATCCCCTGATCTAACGAGTGCGATTTTCGTCTATGGAGGAACTTTAAAAATAAAGTGTATGCAACATGGAAAAACTAAAAGAAAACATCAGGCAAGAAATTCACTCAGCTTTAGATATTGAATTCTCTAGTGTAAATGAGAATTTCATGAGATCAGATGTGTGGATAGAGGACAAACGTCCAGCAACACTTATGATAAGGTACGTGCTTATTATCACTGCAATTGTAACCGTAAATATGAATACGTGAGGTGGCTGCGCGGATATTATAACTGTTTCGGCGGAAGTCTGGGCTGCGGCGGCCGGCGTACGAACGGCTGTGCGGTGGCCGCATTGTGGAAAAACAGCACTGCAAATAGGTTTTAGGAGAATGAATTCTTAAAAACAAAAGCCTTTTAATTTTATCCTACTTCTTTCGAGGAATAGTCTAGATGTAAATGGTCTTCTTAAATATCTACAGTCACAAAAATTCTGACGTTTACATTGAATTCAACGTACACTATCTACTCATATTCGCGATTGCTAAAATGTTACACAAAATACAAATTAACTAGTGCACAACTGCCAAATCAAGTACATTTTCTTACGCGTAATCTTAAACTTACCTTTAAAGTAAGAATGACATATAACCACATTGGAGAGCCATTCATACAAACATCCACAAAAAAAGAAAGACAGAAAAAATAACCTCAACAACAAAGCTTTGATTCCAATTAGGACCTCCCATACCACCGCAGAGATGGAAGTCTGAATGTAGAGCGAATGTTTCAAATATTTAAATCTTGTGTGTTATATTCATATGCATCTCTCTAGCCCGTTTTCCACAAATTATTTTCACAAAAGCATATTGTTTTTTCGGCTTCCTATTAGTCCTCATGAATGAAGGCAGAAATTCTTTTATTATTCATTTCGTTGTAGGTACGAAGGGACTGCAGGAAATTGAAAATATAGTAACAAGTTTAAGTGGTCTCTATATGCTGGCTTTGAAATTCCACTCTCTTGATAAGATCACGAGAAACTACATGATTGCAGTGCTTCAAACAGAATAAAGGAATTAAAAAAATAATCCAAACCAATAATAAATTCTTGACTGGGCTCGAGAGATTTACCTCTAAGCAAGAAGTTTCTCAGTATGTCCGTACTTTGGTGTGTGAAAGTTTGCATTATCGATTACTTAATAACCAATTCACCCCAAAATCTTTCAGGATTGCCTTTGGGCATAACCTGAGCACACGTGTCAAATCATATATAATTGTACTTCAATGACAATGAATATCTACCGCAAAACTAACATTAAAAGAAAGACAAAATAATAATAATAATCTTGTAAATGGCTAATGACACAAAACATGTCAATGGATAAAAACTTTGTTAACAAGTTTTACACTTTTATGTAGTAAGTTTGTGTTACGTTTGCCAGTTATAAGAAAGTATACACAATCCAGTCTGAACGAAGAGGAGTGTCCTTCATAGGACGTTCGTAGAACACTCAAGATAAACACATTCTTTGTCATACAAATATCTTAAACACATGGTGTTTTAATCAAAATCGTTAAAGAGCCATTTTGTATAAAGAATAACGAACATTTTTCCATGTAAAGGTTACGTGGAGTAGGGAATTTTGTTGAATACTGTCTTATCCCATCCTTCAAAGACGCTGAAATTAAACACCAAGTTTGGTATTAACTAACGTTTTAATTTTGAGTTATGCTGTACACACAGACAGTCATAGTCACTCACGAACCTTTTTATAAAAATCCTTTCTTTAAATTTGGGAACCTCAAAACGGTTATTTTCGTTGAAATCTCTCTTTGGGTGAAATACAATACTTCTGTAATCGTATTTCACTAATGGCAGTAGACAGACAGGCCATAGAGACGCGTGTAAGTCCCTAACAGTTCCAGGCTTGAAGACCCGTTCTACTGCTGGACGACCCGTCGACCAAGCAGCCCCCTAGTATTCACTGAGAGCATCCTTTCCTTTGAACAAGCACCCGCGCCATCTGTCCAGCTCCGCCATACGCTACGAAACTTAGAAGCACACCTGAAAGATAGGAAGGAATCAGAATGAAGGGGGAAATTATAGAAAGTAAATGATGGTAGATGAGAAACCACTCCAGCATTCGCCTACCGACCCGGAAACTACGACAAATCCATGATCAGAGTGGGTGGTCGCTTGGAATCGAATCCAGGACTCCCCGAATGCGAGCTTCACACGATACCGTGTAGTAATCTCGCTCGGTAGAGCAAGTGAAATTGTTAAACTTAATGTCAAAAGCCCAGCACCAACGAGTCAAGAATACCAAGAAACTTGTTTAAGACAAAACCACCGATATAACTGAACTAATTCAAGTTAGGGAAAAGAAGCAATAAAAGGAAAGAAAGAAAGAAAAAAAAAACAGAACGCATGCTTGTTCCTTCCGCTTCTGCTCGTAGTTAATGAGAAGAGTGTGGCGTCACAATGTCCCTGTATTGGTACATTGCAGTATTATACTTCCCCCACCCTTTGTCCCTCATCAAAAGTCCCCGTAGTACTCTTGGTCCCTCACTATATCAAATCAGTATGGGGGATAGAAATGCGCATGCGCCAGATATGTTTTGCGGCAGCAACGTGCCTGCAACTAAGCTTGCAATATTGAAGGCGCACGGATTTTTCAGTAGTATTCATGTAAATTATTAACGAAAATTAACCCTGAAGACCGAATGACTTTCTAAATGGTGTGGAATGTAGGGCACTGTCTTAAGAAAGGGCTTAAATAACACAAGGTGCATTGTTCTACAGGAAATGGCAAATGAACCAGTTATCTACGTGTAAACAAAGGAATTCAAAGTGGCGTTCTTAAAGAGGAGGGGGTAGTTACAAGCTCCTATTTGAGGCACACAGACTAAACACCTAATTTCAAACAATACCAGCATACATTGCTGTTCTTAGGTCATTCGGATTATTAATGCAAACAAACTGTTGTTCTGGAGCTACCTGAGCTAGTTTGCTCCGCAGTCCCTCGGGCGATCAAAGATACTATATACACAACAGGGCGACACGCGGCGCCACCAATTAGCGACGGGAGTAGATCCGGGTTCAGCGAATACACAATTACTGTTCATTACTTCTGCTTGTGTATCCAGCATAACACATAATTACACAAGGTTAATCCAGCGCCGAATTAAGCACCACATTTAAACTACCCCGTGTCCTTAAAGACCTGATGAACCCAGGATCTCGGCCTTTAGACAAGTTCTCTAAGAATCGTAGTTCCAGATACGATTATAGTGCAAGAATTTCTTGCACTTAGCTCACGATAGGTAAACTTTCTTTCTATGATATTGTTTTATGACCCACTTCCAATGTCATTGTGGAAAGTTGAATTTTCTGCCTTCAGTGCTGGTAACCTGACCTACCTGCATGTTTTCTCTACAATACTGCAATCATATGCATGAACTATATTAAATCTTTCAAGTTTTAGTATATTTATTACTGCAGCCATGCAATATATTTAATAATATTTGATAGCTGAATTTTACCACTTGAATCTTACCTAGGTGTTTACTTCCTTTTTATTTGTTAACGCTTACTTACGATTTAATTCATGCAGCAGCTAAGTATCAGCTGTAAGTTACTCATTTTTAAGGTTACCAGTTCGGCATTAAGGTGCATGTTGACTACCTTGCTACTGGAACCACCATGTTGAACAGGGTTAGTAGTTTTTATTTTCACGCAAGTACTATTTCTCTCATAGATATCATTGAAAAATATAGGGTAGTTAAATTATATTCGAACCCACTCGCGGCCTCTCTCTACTGAGCGAGACAGCCGGCAGGGGCGGACTGAAATCCACACCTTATAATAGATGCTGGAAATGTTGACCTTCTGCTCTCAAACAGGCAGAGTGAGCGAGAATATTTACACGAGATATGCTGCCTGTTTGAGAGCAGGTCAACATTCCAGCATCTATTATAAGGTAAGGATCTTAGTCCGCCTCTGCCGGCGTAATTTTCCCGGCGACTGCCGGCTGTCTCGCGCAGTAGAGAGAGGCCACGAGTGGGTTCGAATATAATTAACTACCCTATAGTATGCAATACACATGCGTTAGGTGCATTGTAGGATCTCGGAAGTAGAAAATACTCGACTTCTACTAGAATTATCAAACTCTTTCTCGTTTTCCAATAATGCATTTACAACAACTGCATCGCAATATACTGCTATAGCATACTATTATCAAAATAAATTACAGTTGCAGTCGATAAGTCAAATTAAAACAGTTCGTACTCTAGTTTTATTATAACGTGCATATTAACAGTATAAAACCAAATCACATAAACTTAAGTTATTTTGTATACTACATGTTAGTAAGAAGGGAAAGTATTGTATTCCACCTAAAAGTTCGATACCGAGATTTCATCGGAAATACATGTATTGAGAGCCCCTAAATAAAAAAAAGTATTTTTAGAAAAATGTTCATGTCTGTGTGTATCTGAACAGCGTAACTCACAAACAAAAATTAGATAAATACAAAACTTGGCATTAAGGTTTAGTATCTTCCAAAGATGTGACACGAAGATTTTTTAAGAAACCGCCCAACCCAAACTACTCTTTACATGGAGCATTTTTCGGATTTTGGATTTTATAAAGTATAGTTTTAATGATTTTAATTAAAATAACACATATTAAAATATTTATATGACAAATAAGATGTAAGTCTGAACTTTCTGGGAATATCTTTGAAGTCCTCTTCACTCGGAAGGAATTTTGTATAATCTTGTATAACTGGCAAACGATAAGCAATAGACGAAAACACACTACGCAAAAAATGCAGATCTCTTAAAAACACACAACTTATTTAAAATAACTTTTTTTGGCATCAACCATTTCCGAGATATCCGTTATTAATGGTTGGAATTGTTCAATAGTTCTGTTATTCTTTTAAAGTCCCTTCGATATTCCGTTGTTTATGGGGATTGCACGCAAAGCAATCCCATTGAATTTATTGTACAATATTGCATTTATTGTACTGGTAACCATATATATTATGTGTATTTTCTAAATATCACTCTTAATAAGGTATGCGTAAGATATTTTAAAAAGCCACAGTCAGATAAAAAAGCAATCTTACAATAAGTGCTGTTAGGGCTAACAGGAGAAAACCCTATAAAAACTTATAAAAAAAGAATAAGTGCATTCAGTTTGATTCAGCAAATAGTGGAAGCTATATTGTTAGAGAGCAGGAAAAAAGTAAAGTCCTATAATATATAATGAAATTGTGCAGGTGCATGTATAGCACACAGCAGCACTTGTGACCATATTATTTTGGTATTTCTCCATGCTGAAACCTTGAATTACAGTAGAAATAATGGTTCATTTATTCTTATAGAATTTGTTTGCAAATAGATTTATTCTTGATTAAAATGAGAAATAATTATTTTTATAAGATTCTACAAAACAAATTTAAACTGATTTAATATACAGAATTTAAGTATTTTTATATTATATCATCCTGATGGCAGTGTAGTTCAGGTATTCAAGAGAAACGTTATGCACATTTTTATTAAAGCAACACAAAGTATTTTTGTATTTGTTGGGAAGCTGTTATATTACTGTTGGAAACAATAACAGAATAAATTTGTTGAATAAAGAGTATGGAATTTTAACGCCAGTACATAGCGTCCAGTTCTTAAACTTTTGATTATCGTTATTCTCTCTTTGTTTTTAGTTCCATTTATACCCCGCTTTTAACTACACAATCTTATCGGCGCCCTTTCCTTTGGAACTTAATGCCTAATGGTTTTAACTCATATTTTGTTCTTCTTGTTTTTTCACTTTTTGGGTTTTAACCATTAGAACATACACGCATTTACACTCATTTATACTTCCATCCTCTTGGGAGGATAGGGAATAATCCTAGCTAGTGTAGCGGGATTTAAAAAAGGGAAAAAGGTGTAACGATCTGTTCTTGGAGTTGGTTTGGTAATTCGGGAGAATTGATGTTGCTGCCGGCTACTCAGGTGGAGGAATATGGAGGGACATTGGTAAGCGATAAGTAACAATAGGAACCGAATAGAGCTCTCAGGATGCGAAGACAACGGGCCGGAAACCGAATTCAGTCAAGCGCACAGAAAATTCACTCTAGCGAACATAAGTTGTTAATGGGAGACGCGAGCGAGGCTCGGAAGATAAAATTAAGAGCCAATGGAAGACGAGGAAAAATTCAGTGAGAGAACCAATAAAAGTCACGTGCATAGCAAAAGGATAGATCGAAACTAGAAAAGTGGCGTGAAATAGAAAATTATCTATGACAGAGAGCAACTTTCAGACGTGTGTAAGATGAATACTTTGTGTCGAACCGTAGGGTAGAGAAAGTCACTCCGTGTTGTGCAGTGTGGGAGAATTAGGTAGATGTCGGAATTCAAAGTATTTTATATCAGAGAGGGAAACAGTGCAGATGTTTACGAGTATTTATTTTTGTATGGGAAAAATTAGTTTAAAGTAAACGTGAGTAAAAGGGCAACTAGAACATGACTAAAGGTTAAGTCGTTAAAGTAACATTGTAATGTATTTAACGTTGAAAAATACTTAAGTACGGGTACTGCACGGAAACAATAGCAGGGGATGACAGGAGTAATCGCGTCTTTTGTGAAAGGGTATTCGGACGAGGACAACAGTGTGGATCTTCAATAAACGGGCCATCTGAGAGGAGAACAGTGAGCTTCATTCATCTCCCAACCACACACTCCCTGAGGTAAGATTTTCCAGAATCTAGATTCCTCTACCCGAGTAGCCGGCAGCAACATCCATCCTCCCGAATTACCAAACCTACAGCAAGGACCGATCATTACACCTTTTCCCTTTTTAAACCCCGCTACACTAGAGAAAAATTCCCATCCCTAGCTGGGAATCGAACCCTGGATCTTTCGCACTTCAAGCAGCTGCTCTATCGACTCAGCTACGGGGCCAGCCTTAATCTCTTTCTATCTGTAACGAAATATGTAATGCAACTATTTCCAAAGGTTTATCTGAATTAAAATGAAGAAGATAGGAAAAATAATAAGAATAATTTGTATACCCTGTAATAAACGATAGAAAGTCGCGTGAATGTAGCACATGGGATATCTTTTCCCTACAGAAGCAATTAGCTAACTGGGAACTTGATATGCGGCTGGCTCCTATCTATTCATTAAAGGTTTACGGTAATAACATGAAAACTTTTGGTGGAGAAACTAATCTCTCCCACGTGTTTAGCTTTTTTTTCGTGGAATAATATAATGCAAAATTTAATAGTTAATTCGTTAATATTCTGTAAACTTCATATTATGATGCACTAAACCTGGTAAATACACGTGTTATTTTGGGCGAGATTATACTTCAAGTGAGAGACTGTAAACACTCTTCCATCTGGTATGTGCCAGTGCACATCATCCTACATTTTCGTTGAAAGAAGTAGTCGCTGCAAGGATTTAAAGATATTACGTGACCTGTTTGCGCTGATTAGTACGACTCCATCGGAAGAACGTTTAACTGCCGAGTTGGGCGAAAGGAAGCTAAACTAAGGGTATTTCTGAACACGCCTCACGTATATTTCCTCCAATCCTGCTCGTTCGTTAATGGCTGGCGCCATCTGTTGTAGTCTTTTTCATTCTACTCGCCTATCGTGCCATTTGAAGATCTCCATGCCGATCTTTATAGCTCACCCAATTTAAAGACTTTCAGAAAGCAGCGAAATTGACATACAACAATGTTTGGCTGTTTTATAGAGGTTATAGTATTGCAAGTATTGACGATATATTCGATCTGTGTTTACTATGGAAGAAGTTTAACCTGAATGCACAGGGAACACACAAGTAGCAAGTATATGTTGTAAAATTAGGAATGTGCAGGTGTAGAAGAAAAGTGATGGTTTGTTTACTTAAGTTTATTATTACATTTCGTGAGTAAGTAGTTTATATGCAGTATACTATAAACCAATTTGCATTATGTATTGAGACAACCAATCATATCTTTAAGAACTGTAAATATAAAAGTATGGTTCATTCATTTAAGTAATCTGTTTAATTCTGTTATAACACATTTCATGCTTCATTGAAATTTACACTCTTGAAACAAAACAACAAAAAAAGAATCTACATTACGCCATCCTGGTACCTTGTTTTCTACACCAGAGGGTGCATTCCAAATTTGTTATTTATTTAAATATTTCTTTTAATTGATACATTGTTTTTGTACAGATTTTGCTTACATTCTAATGAATAAAAGTGGAAAATAAAAACGAAAGAAAATATATACAGTAAGTCAGCTAAAAAAATAATTAAATCAAAACTATAATCATTACAGTTAAACTTCAAATCAAAATTATATATACAAACTACTATTAACTGGTAATTGGCAACATAAAATAACTGGTATGCAGCTATTCCCAATTTATAAACTAAACAAAGTAAGGATAACAAGCCTCTATTCTAAATTAAACTATATTCTAACCACTGGTACCCAAACTACACTTAATTTAAATATTAATTTTCAACTAATGATAACAGTTAACAATTTCTTTTAGTATCATACCGAGTTCTAAGTGTCATGTATAATATTATATTCTATATTCTATTCATCCCTACTAATAATTTTAACAAAATTCAAAATTCTATCTGTTGTCTTTTTTAAACTACTACTTTCAATACATTTTCCTCAAAATATATACGTTAATCTTTCAGTTTTTTAATATACTTTAAATGTTTTACAGTACTTAATAATTTTATTAAACTTATCAATCACTCTGAATTAAACTTATCTTTCCTTTTCACTTCACTTAACACAAAAATCATTATATTTATTACTTTGCTATAAAATCATTATTTCACTTTCTCTTTAAAAATCATGTTTCACTTCACTTAACACTACATTCACTTTACATCTACAAGATGTACATCTACATGACGTGATCTCTTGTAAGAGAATTTATTAAATAAACGACCAGACTTATGCATGTTTACACTAAATATTTATGTATCTTTATAGCCAAATGCAACAGAATGTATGTGTAGCATATCATGTCTTTGACATTCCAAAAAAGACTATGATACAATTTGAAACGTAGTGCCAAATCAAGAAAATAATGAACACAACTGTCTACACAGAACGATCCCCGTGTGGCGTTTACCGCAGGCAACTGCAGAGTCGGTCTTAATATTCGCCAGGATTCATAAAGGCGCTTTACAGAGGTTAAAGTGAACAATAATAAAGCTAAACAAGTATATCAGCCGTCAGGTGCCTTGTCAACAGAAATAGTTCACGTGCATCTACAAAGTTTGCAACAATGTATAAGTAATATAAGTGAAGTATTAGCACAAGATTAACACACTATAAATAATTAAATTTAGGGATTAATGAAAAGTGACACTAACGGAAAACGAATTACGGATAGCAATTCTCTGCTCGAGTCTGTTTTGCTACAGTATGGCTATGTTACGAGAAATCTTTCCATTGTTTGGGAGTGTTTACATGTTTCACAAGGAGGAGGGTAGCGTCGTATGTAATCCCAAAACATTAAAAAGTTAAAACTTTAAATAGTAGGAAAGAACATTATTAACACGTTTAGTAGAATTTGCGGGAAGTATCCAAACTATGGCATAGATGTAAACATATTACATCTATTCACGATTGTGCCTAAGACCTGCGTGTAAAGAGCTAGAAAAGAACAAACTGCACTCAGATCTTCAGCGAGTGGAGCCCCTTCCAGAATTTGATTAACGGAACCACGTAAGCAATTTTATCTTAAAAGGTTTTGCATCATCCTATATGTCTAAATGATAATAGTACTAACAATAATAATAGTATAGCTACACAACCACAACTTGTAGACTATACGCATATGTGCGAGGAACGATACAGTACTTCATAGTAGCAGTAAATCCAGAGTAGCAGTGTCAGCTAATGTAATTACGTGTGACGTATAATAGTCGTATGACATAACACTTTCAGCAACCACACAAATGGAAAGCAGAGCATGCAATCCGTTGGTTCCGCTAGCCTTCGTGTATCAGTATGCCCTCACCTGTCCTATATTCCTCACTGAGCTAGAAGAACCAGGATCTCTGATGTCTCAGATCATACAGTTGGCTGGCATTGGTCCATAGAAAGCTCGTATTTACAGTTTCTTACTCTGCAAAGTCTAAGCCAAAAGTAGTAAAACTTAGATAGTATATTACTAATATGAAGTTTAAAGTACTTTTTTCCATTAATGATAAGGATGTATAACATTTTCTTCTAAAGCAAAATATCCCTTTTGACTATATTTACTGTAAAATAGTAGTACACGCAGCTTCTCTCTTCCTTTTTGAAACCTATTACTAACATTACAAACATAACTTCAACATCTTTTAATGTGAATGTGATGCAAATTTCTTTTGTTTTAGGTAAGAGCTCCAAAACGGCAAATGACGTTATTATGGTGTGTAGCAGAGTATGTAAGTTTTAATCTTTCTAGATTTACGAGTATAACTTTTTATACATTATCTCTTGTAATACCATGAGGGGTTTCCAATCTGTCGATAATTTCACCATCTTTAGTGTAGCAAAGAGATAGTAAATTATATTATACACACACATACATACCGGGGGGAAGGGAGGTTATTGCATTCATTTCTACCAGTTACAGATCTCATTGTTTGGAACACATTTTGGAAGTTCCATTTTTTTCTATGACCATTTCCTGCAGAGATATTTTAGGTCTTTCGAGAACATGAAACACCGAGCGGGATGGCTCAACGGTAACGCCTGTAACTCGCATTTGGGAGGTCCCGGGTTCAAATCACCGGGCCCACCAATCTGATCGAAGGCTTTTTTGCGGTTTTCCTCGTCGCTAGTCGAATGCCGGGTTGAGTAATTTGATCCGCGAATTTTCCTATAATCCCTTTCATTGCTACATTTAATTTCGTTCTTCTTCACCGCCATATCAAGCATTGGGTTAATCATCCATCCTAGATATGCTACGAGCCAGAGTTTTCTTGCTCCAAGACAGGCTACTGACCCAAGGCATTGACCTATAACACCTTGGAGGTGTAAATCTTTCAAAGAGCAGGGTAATTCTTTAAAGAAGAAGAAAACATAAAATAGGCATGCTGGCAACGTTGCGGGGGTTTCTGGGTCATGGTAGCGGAGGTGATACTTTCACTTTCAAAAACCATTGGAGGACACCACGTAGACGGGTTTGGTTTCACTTTCACTTTCGAGTGGCGTGCGTATCATGAACGTAAACAAACGTTTCGTGTCTGTTACCTCCTAATAATTGCATCTGAATCTTCCAATGACACATTTTGTAACCTAAAGTCACAATCCACGGATTTTGTTATCAGCTTGTTAAATTTAATGCTAAACAATGTAACGTTTGACGTTAATGTTGTTAACATTAAACTTAAATACGCTTTGCAATTGATACTGCTGTAATGCAATCAACCAAACCATCGTTCTGATATGTAAACAAAATACCACATTCTTAGACCCTTATTGAACGCTGAAACATTCCTTCCTCTTTTATATTGTTTTCAGGAGAGGCCAATAGCTTGCCAGTTGTACTTGTTATTTCGCTAAAACATTGCATCACTTTTCCTTCGTGTTGGTTTGAATTAAGAGACTGTGGAAAACTAAACCGCTTGTCACCCAGATAAAGAAGAGTGAGATAGGCTATGTTTTGTTTACGTCCGGAAATTAGTTCAGACTGCATGACCTATCTCGACCTGTATGTATTCTTGCAGAGTTCTACAGCCATATTACGTCTGCAAAAACATGTGCGGAACACCCTTTTAGGTGATTATTATTTTAAAACTCTGCGTCGTGACCCATAGTTCGTACCGGAACTGTACCAGAAATAGGTTACTCTACTCATCTTGCAAGTAACAAACTATTATCTTCATAAATTTTCGTTTAATAAAACATCTAATTTGAAATAAAAACTTTTTCGAAAACGGCTGATCAAAGCACAATATGCTAATACACTTTTCTGTTTGTAATACTTCTGTGAAGTACCTACATATTGGAAGGAATGTAATACTGCCCCCCATCCGGAATATGTAAATACTTTTTGTAGTACTGTTTCATGAATAGAATTCCATGAATACTATTATAGCTGCTTTCTATATTTTTTGGGGGGGAGGGCGGCTAGAAGTTTAACGTTCTTTAACCGGATAGGTTATATCGGACGGTGAATGAATGACATATTTGAAATTATACTCAAAGGGGTTTGGGTTTACTGGAGTTTAGAATTACCTGACATTCGTCCTCAGGATACGGGAAGACGCCGAAGAAAACTTATCCAGGGACTCATCTAACTGAAGATTCGAACTTGGGACCTTTTGAATGTAATGTAGATACGCTACACTCACACCATTGAGGTGGGCCTGTCCGATTTTATTCATTTAAAAATCTAATTTTCGACATATATTTAATTTTGTTACCAGATATGAAATCTGGGTTTTACTAGAAGAAAATCAGGTGGGATAACTTAATAGAAAGAATAATATCAAGTGTATTTTCACTTCGATTATTTTACAGGTAAAGACCATCGTATTCAATTGAAGCCAAAGTCATTGTCTAGTTTGGATGGTCACTTTACAAATACTCGTACCTGGAACATAAATGTAACCTTCTGTAAAATATTTCTATTCCTTATGCTTTTATGCCTTCGAAATTATTTCTTTCACACTGCCACCATAAAAATATAATAATTTCCATAAATAGTGATTTTGATCACTCATGGGGCTGTCAAGTACGTAACTTCTATTCTAAAATTAAAGCTATAATTAAATACTCTCCCGCATTTAAATTCATTGGTATAATTTGACACGTTTATACCAAAAAGGGTTATAGAGAAACCTTCAGGATAGTAAAGTTGTGCCGAAAAGGTTAGGTTTCATTAGATTATTGTCTTTCATTAAGAAGATATACATTTCTCATATCTATCGCACCTTTAATCTGTTAACATTAAAATATTTCCTGTAAAGCTTATTTACACCATCCTGAATAACACGCAAATTTCTGTAAAATCCGCAAGTGACAAGAATGCTAGCAATGTGGTTCGTAAACATTTTACATTCTTTAAGGTTGCCAGCCAAGTAAGTCAGAGCTCCTCGAGGAGACTGTAATTGTGCAGTAGAGAAGTGTTAGTACAAGCAGATAAACTCATCTCGATTCTGTTTGGCACAACGAAATACTGCTGCAGTTAGCAACATGCACGCAGTGGTATGAATGAGTTAGTCTAGTTATTCAAATAACGGAATACATACATAGCTCCCTATCAGACGCATAGGTCTGACCGTACGTACAAAATGATAAGATCAACTGATGAAACTCGTCATGTATAGAGAAAAACAAAATCAAATATATTTTAACTTCCGTTCATACAATTATATAACTTTTAAGGTATCATTAGTTACAAACAACAACATTCCTTTCACACAGTGCAAAATGATACCTCTGGTTAATTATCCTATAAATGAACCTTTTTTTTCCAGAACCAACTGAAGCACACGACCTGTCATGCCCTCTACAAGTTTCTGTAACACTGGCAGTTCAAGTTCATTCCATAAAGATATCACAGAAACTAAATTGAGTTTTATTTATGGACCTCTCCTTAGATAACACTCAATTTAGATAGCACAGAGGTCCTTAATTCCTGCACATTGCTTTTCATCAGATAAACTGATTTGCGTAAGACTCCCCATACATTCTTCATAGGGTTTAGGACTGGAGAAATGGCGGGCCATTCCATACCACTAATAACTTTGCGACGAAACCAATTCCTTGTGGATCTAGCAGTATGGATATTTGCATTGTCCTGCTGAAATATTCAATCCATTGTTCCAATCCTCTGTGCAATCGGTAAAAAGTGCTCAAGCAATGTCTGTATGGCTTTCATACGACCTGCAGGGAATGTAATATGTGCTTTTCCTCCGTATCCGAGTCCACCCTGTATCATAAGATACTTCCCTCTTTGCTGCCTCTTTGAAAACACACTCTCTTCTCTCTCCCCTCTCTCCTCTCTCCCTCCTTCTCCTCTCTCCCCTTCCTCTCCTCTATCCCCTCTCTCCCTCCCTCTCCTCTCTCTTCTCTTCTGATGTCATGCCAATAGTATGCCTAACCATCACAGCCCTCTAAGTTGAATTTCTTTTCATCACTGAATACTACACGCTTCCAGGTGACGTGTTCCTTAGCCCAGTCACACGTCTCTGTTTATAGCGGAATGTCAGACGGGTTGCGTTTTCCGTTTGTTATATTTCAACATGTTTGCCTCTCTGACTAGCTTGGATAACATCAATTTTTGAACACTGACTGGGATCACGACAAAGTTGACCCAGCGATGAATCACCAGCACTGAGTCTTCTGATCACTTGCCTCTTCTGTCGAAGCGATAGTTTTTTACATCTTTCAGATGACGTTTTGTTCCATAATTGTTTCCTACCTTCAGGAAGTTATTTGTCTCGCATGGTGACCTGCCAAGCCTTCTTGCTATTTCACTTCTTTTTTTTAACGCTTTTGCTTGAACTTTTACGAAACTGGAAAATCCTGTCTTCCTAACAATACTCACTTCAGTAGTTACCGTGCACTCTTCACGAACAAAATTGACATGAAGTTACTATGAACACGAAGGTCACGCGATATTCAGCCTATTCTTATCATTTTGTAATAGGACTATTTTCTATCTTCCAACCTGTGTGACAATGAATGCGTTTGTTTGTAACTAGTCCTACGATGCAGGTAATATAATGTTATATACGTAAGTAAACATATATTTGATTTTAGTTTTTCACAATACAGGAGTTTCATCAGTTGGTTTTATCATTTTGCAATGCACCTTATATACACAAAATAATAATCAGGATTAAAATAACAATAATAAATAAAAACGACAAAAAGAGAGAGAAACGATAAAATAATTACCACAGCTAAAAACATCAGTGCACAAAAAAGTAAAACAAATTCAAATATAGATATTAAATATAAATAACCCGCAGAATAACGATAAGCTGTGCGATTCTATGCATTATTATGCTTATTATATAAACAAACAACAGTAAGAGAATAAATAAACATAACTAACAATAAGTGAAAAAGAAAAGGCATAAAAATAATAAATAAGGCACTAAAATCAATGTTTAGCTCTTCTTGCATCCCCGTCTGCGATTTTAGGTTTCTAGCCTTAAAAGAGGATTGAACTCAAATTTCGCATATCTATTTTATTTAATATTCTATCTTGAGTAGGCATAATAACGGTGAAAACCGGAACAATGTGCAACTTACCGTTCAGGATCTGCAGGGTATTTTGCATACCGACAGCGTACAGTGGCGACGTCATGCGGCTAGCCAGCATTCTTGAGCAAGTATCTCCAGCCGGAGCAGCTGATCAGTCATAGCGTTAAGTTTCATCAGGAATGTGTGGTGACTGTAGTGCCTTGAATATCCATCCATTAAAATTTCACTTCATAGAATTCGTCTCATTGTTTACGTATTTTGTTCTGTTTTTTAAAGCGTTTCTCTAAAAGGTATGCCAAACCGAGAGAAGTACCGGTCTTCCATTTCCTGCTTATTAAGTTTAATTTTCTGGAGTAAGCCAATATTACAAGGTACGTCACTACAGACACACTCGTATTGAAACTTGTATTAGTTACTTCGCTGGCTATTTTTGTTATAAGGTTTTGTCTCCACTTACAAGATTTTCTCTCATGCTTATTTTTATACACCCATTTTCGGCCGATTTTGAATATTCCACGTAATTGCTCATTTGATAAAAATTGTGATATAGAGCAGATATCATTGGTCTGACATATATACCTAGAAATGAAAAATGTGTTTGTTTTGGGACACTTCAAGCCCTTATTCCGATAGGATTCAGGGCTTCTGGTATAATGAAAACAATTGATATGCGTAATGTCACTTTAAGATCTTGCCTTGCTGCACAAGTCGTCATATGCTGTGGAATTCTTACATGCTCGTAGCCAGTTATATTTTAACTTTTTCGTCACTCAACACATCATGAGCACATTAATGAAATTTCTCAAAACCTACCCAATTATGGACATTAGTAATGCGATTTAGAAGTCACATGAACTTTCCCTTTAGGAGGACACTGTCACTTTGACAAATAGTAGATGACCACCACAGATGATCATAAATAGATTGCTTCCATTCAACAAGGGCAAATAATTTTGTAATATTATTAAACGTTTTCATGGGGGATTTGGTAAGAGCCATACACCAAATTCATGGTGTATATGCGGAAATTTATTTTTCATTAAAGCTCTTAGACCCGTGTGTATGTCTGACAGAAACAATTTTATGGGCAGGTTTTCATTCACAGAAGCTAGTATATTTTCGCAAGTAGCTTTCTCAATATCACCAATTACAGTTCCTCTCAGTACAATTATAAAATGTAATATTTTATTTTTTCCAAATTTAATAAATAATATATCAAATATTTAACAGGAAAATCTGGGGAATCGCATTGTCCATCCTCGCATAAACAAGTTTGAATCATTCATGGCAAAATTACGTTCTCTTTCTTTTAACCAGACTCTATGCACAGAAGAGAAAACCAATGTTTTTAACAAGTGTATAAAAATATGATTCAGAAAAAATAATAGTTTCATTGCATTTGAGAATGCAATTAAATGAAGGAAACAAATATCATTCCGCAAAAATACATGCCTGAAGCTATGCACACATTACTTTTCATACTTTCACTTCTGCTTCCAATTCACCATTAATAAGTGTGCCCATTCACACAATGCGCTGTAATTTACATTAATGTGTTAGATTTTCTTTCAGCTACAGGTGTACCACATGTGTGAAGAATACTGAATAACGCAAGGAAAGAATTTACACATGCAAACAAAAGAATACTTTCTGAACATACCTACATCACCATCTTCATCCTCACTGAATTCCTTTAAATATTATAGGTATACGTTATTCAACGGAGGGGGACACCTCGAGCACCATCCCCACCAGAGGAAGGGATGAGGTGAAGAGGCCGCAGGAGTTTACAGCCTGTGTGCAGATAGGCCACAGAGACGCGCGTAAGTTCTTAAAATTTCCAAGTTCGCAGACCCGCCCTACTGCTGCAGCGCCGAGAGGGCGATGAGCAGCCCTCTGGTGTCCACAGGGAATACTCTTTCCATTGAACATGCATCCGCGTCATCTGTCCGGTACCGCCATAAACCACGAAATCTAGAAGCATACCTGAAAGATGAGAAGGAAACGGAATGAAAGGTAAATAATGGAAAGGAAATCGTGGTAGAGAAGAAACCACCCCACCATTTGCCTGTCGACCCCGGGGAAAACCACGAAAACCCTATGGATAAGAGTGGGCGGTCGCCGGGATCGAGTTCACAGCTATATCAGTAACGCAGGCGAATTACAGCCGTGTATACAGTACGTGCACTGTAGGGTGGAATTAGTTGATTTCTCGCTCAGTGGATACTTGTCCTAGATAACCAACATTTCTGTTTACGTCGGAATTATTTGCACAGCCATAAGCACTGCACGCAGGCATTCTTGACCTTACACCTCATAAACCCCCGGCAAAGTAAAACTGTCCTGCAATCACAAAATAACAACAGGAATTAAATTCAACGCAAGGCTGACTAATGAATGTGACAATGAGTAGCGTGGCGTTATCTTAGCCTCATGACCTCACCGCGAGGCGAGTATTAAACAAAATGCTTCCAGAATGAAAACGAGAGGTTTTAGAACGACTGCTCAGAATTGTTGATATGTTATTGCTAAAATACCTTTAAAAATTAAATGCAATCCACTGTTAAGTGGAAATTTATCTATGCTCTCCATGTCTTACCTGCCCGCCAGTAGCGTCCAGCATGCCTTTAAATCTCCATTCGAGGTGGTAAAGAATTGCAGTAAATTTTTACCCTCCATTTCTCCGTACCCTAAAACTTGCCATGGCAAGCATTCCCCTCTCAAGTGGAGCATATTTGCTTACCACTTTCATAAGTAATTTTTATCATCCGCTATGCTCCCAGTCGAAACCACGCGAGCCCCTCTCTAAGTATGGATGTATTGCTCCACACCCCACTTAGATTTTAGCCCAGACTATACTTCCAACAAACCTCCATGTCCTGTGCAATTATTTGTTTTCTGTCAACAGAAGCGGTATTTAAGCTTTCTCAATGCACTCCGTCTATTTCCCCGACCCGCCATCCAAATGCAGTCCATCCCTATGGTTTCCAAAACCTTTTTTATTCATGCCTATGTTGAATTTCCTTGCATTCTCAGCTGTTCACTGTACCAGAACGCCCTAATTAGAGATTGGTCTCCAAGAACGATTTTAATCCAATACTTAACCGTTCTGATTTTATACTTCGTCTCACTGTGCGCCCCGAATTCCCTCATTAATCCGCAGTTGACCTTGCCTCTCCCTACGCCAGAATTTGTTTAAAAATCGGTCTTCATTTGGTTCAGATTACCTGTTTGTTGTATTCCCACATTTCCGCTCCTCATGCCATCGTGGACCTAAGTGTTGCTCCGTATATGTCAATATGTTTCATCCATTTTCCATTCATCCACGAGTCCTAAGTACACGAAATTTTTAACGTTGTTCTGCTCTGTTCTTCATATGTCCATGTGTTCTCCCTACTACGGACCGAACTATTCTTGTGAGTCAGTGTTTTAGTCTTATTCACATTAACTGTGAACAGGCATTGTCGTAAAAATCCTTAACTTGTCTAACCCCGTTGTAGTCCGTCAATTGTCGAAGAACTCAGTAGTAAACAAATTATCAAGGTGAGCAGAGAAATATCCTCCCCGCTCATCCCGGGCAGCGTTCTTGTGATCTGCGAACTGAACTTCGAATCCATATACCGAGTGAACAGAAAGTATGGAATACTGACTATAGCTTTTAAATGGATCAATAAAGTTAAATGTTGACCTTTTTTATTCTAATGGGAGATAGGGTCCCTTCAGACAGTATATGGGGGAACGCCCCAGTGGACCTCACGTGGGGTGAGGGGGCGAACTTCAGAATTTTAAATGGAACCATGATATAAGCTTGAAATTTTACGATAGTCCGTAATAAATTAAGAAAGTTTTGTTTAAAACATTTTTTCTAAAATTAAAACTTGAGAATTTGTAGGGCATTGAAATTTTATTAATACTATTGAATAATAATATTGATGCATTTAAAAGTTATGGCCCATATTCCACACTGTGTGTTCACCTGTATAATTGGAAATAAACTGTATAATTGGAAATAAACAGTTATTCCGAAAGGGTTATTACTACCACAATCAATGGAAATTACTAAATTTGGGCTAAGAGAGGTTACAAGATTTATTATGATTGAAACATATTTCTTTTAAAAGAAATCTAAGCAATATAGGTTATACATTGGAAAGGAACACCTCGCGCACTGCGATGTACATAGATCTACTATGGCTAACATCCTCCCACACCAGGAAGAAGGGATGAAGTAAAGGAACCACAGGAGGCTGCAGGTTGCAGGTAGGCTGGACCACAGATGCGCGGAAGTCCGTAACCGTTTCAGGTACGAAGACCTGTCCCACTGATGGAACTGCATAGAGGGCGATGAATGGTCCGTTAACCAAGTAGCCCTCTAGTGTCCACGGGGAGTACTCTTTCCTTTGAGCAAGCATCCGCGTCATCTGTCCACCACCGCCATACGCCACGAAATCTAGAAACACGCTGGAAAATAAAAAGGAAACGACATTAAAGGGAAGTGATGAAAAGGAAATTGTGGTAGATGAGAAACCACCATAGAATTCGCCTATTGACCAGGTAACTCCATGAAAAACCCAAGTTCACAGTGCGAGGTCGAAGGGAATCTAACCCAGGGCCTTCCGAATGCGAATTCTTTGTTGTTTATTGACTACTCCATCCATACCGTACAATGCCCCAAATAATAGACAAAACTCTCCTTAAGTTTCCACTAAAACAATTTAACATTTCACATCAATTAGGAATGGCTTATAAATTTATATCAATGGCAATATTAAAATTATTTACCTAAATTACGAGAACTCTACTCGTCACCGAGTAACCAAAACTTTACGTTGGATCTTTGTCAACCAACTCGTAATTTTAAACTTCACCATGGAATAAGTCTCTTATACATTAATACTTGAACCGAAAATTCAGTCATGAATCATTCAACAAGCTTAAGGTAAATTGATTACTTCAAACTCTCTACTTTATGTCATCAACATCATCAATTGTCATCATGACAATTAACACTACTATTGCGAAAGCTCCACCATGCTAAAATACATTAAACATTTCAGAGAGAATGCTCCATCATACTGTATAACTATTTTCGCCACAACTTACGACTTATTTTAACTAAACTTTAACATTAGCGCTAATCCACCCTTTTCCATATTAAAACCTTATAAAATTTTAAAGCCATTTGAAATACAATTATAAGGTTTCACTTCTGAAATGCTCGCCTTCAAACTGGTCCGCATTATTTAATTATATTACAAATTAACAAATGCATTTACCCATTTAATCACGGCTTGGGAGGCCCTTCCTGTCACCAGTATTGCCTGCTTAACTCCACGTGGACGCTTACTGGGTTGCCTCCGAAATTTCTTGCATGGATTGGATGGCCTTCATGCAGAAATTGGCAGCTAATTCTCCCTATGCAATAGTGAGCAGTAAATCTTTCCTTCGCTATGATGCACCTTTAGGTCGAATTCTGGAATCTTCTTCTTCCGGATGCCAACTCATCATACAGAGTTCTCCCAATACAACCAATGCTGAAGTCCCATTACGCCGTGGTCAAATTGGGCACTTAATGTTCGTGCATTAATCCTAACCTGTATGTGAATATTTCTTCGTAATGATGTCCCTTTACTGTCACCATTCACTTGCAGCTAAGCCCTATATAACTTCCTGCACCACATTCCACGACTTGCCTTCTTATTTCCGTGCCCCGCTGCATCTACCCTTTAACTATTTCCATATTGACAGCTTACGATGTATCTCAGGTCAACTATTTCTGCTCCAACCAGTTGATAATATGTGATTATGGCAGTTAGCGAAGTATATTTCTTTGGCGAATCTTTACAGTTTTTCAGTGCTTAAAACTAGTCTTGTAGCCGGCGCACTCAACTACAGGAGCCACTAACTGTATAACTGCGTCGACCGGCACTGCCAGCTGTTATTCACAGACTGTGATCACTAGCTCTGGTATAATAAGAGCCGAGTGCGGTCTTCTTCAAACTACTCACACCCTCTTTTAAACCTTGCCTACCTGTACAATACTGTTACAAGAGAGAGAGAAACCATTGTGATATGTTGCAAATTAATCTTATAAGGCTATCAAGTATTAAATACTAAGCGAGTTGGCTAAGTCGGCAAAGTCTGTGGTTCAACTATAGAGGTCGCGGGTTCAATCGCCATGCAACGGCCAATCTGTTTTTCACGCTGTCAGGATTAGGATTGAGATGGAGTTATCGTACCGCAAGGACAAAATGTTACTGCACAGTATTTCTATCAAGTTTGGAGCATCATCTCAGGCCAGCGTTGCGAAGAAAGCTGCGACATATTTTACAGAATCGTATAATGTTGCAGGACAATGCTCGGGCGCACCTGACACAACCTGTACCGTCGCTGGGGTTGGGAAGTGCTTTTCCATCCACCATATTCACCGGAACTAAGCCCCTGTGATTATGATCTAATCCAGAAGATGAAGGAAACACTTCGTGGATTTCGATTCAGGACCGTTCTCAAATTCTGCTGGCACTAAATCGTTCCATCAGGAACATCAACAGAACAGGCGCTGCAACAGGGATCTTACGACTTCCGCATCGCTGGCAACGGGTTATTCACAACGCTAGTGATTACTTTGAAGGATTATAGTATTAAACATATCTAACATGAATCATTCTTGTAATAGTAACAAATAAATAGTTGCCACTATTGAAGTTTCAGCCTAAGTATCTTCCTTTAGACGATTCTTCTTTACGCATTTACACAGTTGTGGTAAAATCTTGATATAAACATCGCTGGTGAGCTTAGTTACTCTGGAAACCAGTAAATAACCAGAAATAGCACTTGAGACAGTTACCGAGTGTTCGAATTTCAGCTTGGTAGATTGGAAAAAAAAAGTTCCCTGCACTTTGCTGGAAGAAGGGGGTGGATAGGGAATACGTATTGAGCCATTCTGCTAAGAACTTCTGTCTTTAGAAGTCATGGGAAGTTTAAACTTTCCCGTTTCCTCCACCAGTGAGGCGTAAACTGATCTGCCAACTTCTTACCTGAATCTGAGTTGCCATTAACTGTTTCACGAATTTCTGCTTCACAATTCATTTCCATGGAGAATTAATCAAAAGTACTGTAGTGAACCAATTCCCCTGAATTTATGTAAGCTGCTAAGCCGCATACTCAGGTCCGTTGTTGTTGTACTCAGGTCGTTTAATTATATAGTAGATGAAGGCTGGACGGCCACAAGGGAAGACTCAGAAATTGTCAACGAAAATGGTAACGAAACTCGAGGATAGATTTACGAAGAGGCCTCCCCCAAATAAACACTTTTGGCAACGTTTTAGCTCCTAGTACAACGATCGGAAGTAAAATTGGCATGCGCCTATTTTATGTGAAACCAACTATACAAAAAACTATTTGTAATACCAGTATACTTGTAGTTAAATGAAGTGAAATAAATGCAAACTAGAAACGAATATAGTGTAAGTATACTTGTTTGTGTCATGGCTTTTTTCATGTGGCGATTAACTATAATATTGCAACGTACATTTATTGTTTCATTGCAAAGGGCACAAAAGCATTATACCAGCGCAACAAAACGTGATGGTGCAAGATAGCATACACCCAAAAGATGTTTTACAGTCATGTAGCTTTAATATTTTAAAGAGTTAGTATTTCAATTTGGCACAAAACTATAGTACAAGTGTTTTTATTTATACAATTAATACCTTGTAATTTTTAATACCAATATTAAAAAGCCTAACAGAGACTTAAAAATGTGAAAAGAGAAGAAAAGGTTCAAAGTGACCACAAATTTTGTATAGTATTAGGGTTTTGGATTAAAACGCCCTGAGCTCCAAGCTTCTAGGTGACTGCGTGGGATATGGTTGTTAGCTCACTGCTAATTCTGGGAACATAGTTGAAGAAATTTGTTCTTTATATTGTTTGCACCACGCTTTGGGCGTCAATTTGAAGACGGTGTATTATAATTATTATTATTATTATTATTATTATTATTATTATTATTATTATTATTATTATTATTTCAACTGTTGGGGAGCCGAACTTGTAAAAGTTGCAACCACACGTATAGTACCCGCTTTCCGGTAGCCTTCGCCCCAAATGTACTTTCAGGTGGCCTTTGCCCCAAGTTTAAAAAAATTAACTTTGTAATTTGTTTGTTTCTTTAAGTATTAAATATTTATGTTTGCCTCGGCTGCGTCAGTATTATTGTTAGAGACATGGAAGTCTTTGCATGGTGTAGGAGTCTTGGCAGGGTTGTAATATGAGACAATGATCAATTTATGTGATGAGAATACCCCTGAAGGATTACAAATGAGGTTCTTCCTTTTCGATGCGCTAGATTGGCATGCCTAATTAATAATGTCTATGTGTAAACGTAGCAGCGTTGATTGCCACTACAAAGTGATACTCCAGCCTCTTCAGAGTATTAAAACAAGAAGTAGACCAAACAAGGAGGTGATAAAGATATTTCGATAAACATCAGTAGAATCATGGCCGTGATAGGTTCAAAAACAACATTGCTTTAAACATGATTGGTCATTATCTCCCATTTGCGGCATGAGTGATATAGTTGACATAGTGGTATACAAAGTATAGGCCGGAAGGTAAGTTTAAATAAATATATAATCAAATTGATTAACATCCTAATATTAACATTCAAATAAACTTTTCAAAACAGCTTGTGCAGAAACAACGCCTCTTAGTCTTATCAAACATTTTTGTTTCAATAATACTCTATCAAAATTCAGCAATTTTAACAGAACTAATAATGAAAGACATGCATATAACACCAGATGTAAACATAATTTCCTTACTGAGGTCCTTAATAAACATGTAATCATATCACCTATTTCATTCATTTTGATAGTGCTGAAAGTATTAAAACAACTGAAATTCAAATGCACAGGAACAAATTCTCTCGCCCTAAGCAGTTAATACTGTATTATTCTCTCTTCAAAGTGCACTAAGGTAAGAAAAACTAATTAAATACTTACATTACCAGAAGAGCATATTATTTCTACAATGAAACATTTTTAAATGACCTAACACTATGTAAACCGAATAATCCTTTGCACCCCATGAACGAATCCTATGGTAATTTAAAGTATTTTATGTCGTTTTTGTTTCTCACGGCACAATGTTATAGTTTTCTCAAAATGCACGTGTTATATTAGCTCTCCTTCCTTGGCTCCGGTTGTGCCTCGTATGGTTTTGCTGGTGAACCTTGGTGAGGGCGTCACTGTCGTGAGTCGGGTGGATGAGCCCTTTCAGTTCTGGGTTGTTGAGTTGCCTCAGCTGTTGCCAAAGTGTGCATCTGCGTCTTTTGTGGTGTGCATTTATGCGTGTGTTATGCAATTCGTTTTTTTTTTTTAATTTGTTGTTCGTCTTCAGCATTTAGCATTTCCGACTGTCTTACGATTTGTGTGTTCGTCTTACTGGGGTTATTTTGAGCTGTCATATTGGGGGTTTATTCTTATTTAATTGAAAGTTTGAGGCGTGATATGTCGGGAGCAAACGGACTTGTTCCCACATGTATTGCTTTGTGTATAGCCCTACTACTGTTTTGTTGGTTTACCGGTTCTAATATTTAATATGTAAAGTAATCCAGGCAATAGTTCCAAACTCCTTGGTCCAAAATGTAAGTATATTGATACTACTCGTACAAGACAATAGATTAACTGTACATCAACATCTTTGTACATCAAGAAACAGCAAGACTCATTCATGTTTTGTAAAACAGCGTAATTTATGTATAGTGTCTTATGCATAAGGTAAATACAGGGTGAGCCAAAATCTACAAACCGGCTGCGCGGTGTATTTCCTGTCCGCGTCCTTGGCGCTCGGTACCATCTGCCGCTATCATAAAAACGCGCGGATGAAACCATACAACATTTTAAAACCCTTTTAAAGGCTTTAATTACCAACTTTATGAAAGTAAATGCTGAAACTGGCCACCGTCGTTGTCCATACATTTTTGGCATCTCTTTAGGAAACTATCCATCACTCGCCGTAGTTCACGTTGAGAAATGCTGGCAATTTCCTGGCGGATGTTTTGTTTTAACTCTTCCAGGATATGTGGGTTTGTCTTGTATACCTTGTTTTAGGTTACCCGAGATAGAAATCGCATGGAGTTAGGTTGGAGGACCGAGGGGGCTACAAATCTCTACTAATAATTCTGTCCTCAAACACACTTTCAATTCTTCTCATTGAATTATTGGTCGTATAAGCTGTTGCAGAGCCTTGTTGAAAAAAGGCAAACTTGTATTCACATATGTACGTGCTTTAACTTTAGACTCGAAAAGAATTGGCGTCATCAAGTAGACTCACGTAGACTTACTGATACTACCAGCATTTACAAACCATTATGTCCTGAGATATATAGCCATCTTATAGCGCAATAATGATCTAAACGAATACCATATTGCTTTCTTCTTGGTTAGTGAATGTCAAATACTTGCATTTAAGTTCCTCGTAGCATACTATTTGGCACCACTGTGTCTGCTACAGCTTCAGTGTTTTCTGATCTGTTAAACAAGTTCACTTGTGACTCTACAATAGGTCACAGTACAGCTGAGATAACAAAATTAAGCTAATCGTTGGACCGATTAACTCCGGGCCAGCTAAACAGGTCGGAGCTCACCTTCAGCTTCAAGGCTTGCACTGTGGAAATAGGATGAGAAGAATTAGCTCTTACCTAAAGGGGGCTTTCACCTCCAAGCTCTTGGTACAAATTTATTACTACCCGGAAAAAAATAACTGATGTGTTACATTCACATAAATTTTTCAAATCACTCTTCTATAAAATATTCTTATAAAAACTTATTCTTCGGCCAACTTCTTGTTAATACAGATAAACTTTCACTACACTATCTTCAAATGTCGTTGAAGGCATAAAGATACAGTAGGGAAACGGATAGTCTGATTTATAAAAAGCGGATCGCTATGTGATGGATTTTAAATTCCATGCTATTTACATGACACGAGAAAAAACGAATGACGACTTTCCACTTGAAAAAAGTAAGTTTTTGAAAATTCAAACGAGTTAGAAAGAATAAATTAAAGACGGTTAATCCACAAAAATTTATTTGACATTGTGTGCTTTAATGAGATCTATGTTTCTCTGTAGTAAGATTTGTCTATTTCTTACTGTTCACCAATTATATATAAAAGTCAGTGAAGAGGACTTGACAGGCTATACGCAGAAAATTCAAGATATACGTTTTAATTACTACGCAAATATTCTATGGTATTTTAATCAAAATATTAGAGCAATTTTTGAGAGAATAAAAAATAACGGAATATTTTGCATGTAAAGGGTAGTTTGGGTGGGGGATTTTCTTGAGAATTTTCGTTTCGTATCCTTGGAAGACAAACTTAAATATAAACTTTGGTATTCAATCCACTTTTTTATAGATTCAGGGTTCATCAAAACGTGTATTTCCGATAAAATCTCGGTATCAAATTTTTGGGTGAAATGCAACATTTCCACTACTGTTAGGTAAGTAGCAGAGAAAGTAAAAATGGCAACCTCATATTGTGATACAAAAGGAAAATAGGTCGCAGTTAATTTGGAAATATGGCTTTTGAATAGGAAATTGACAAGACTTCAAGGACTGTCAGCGTAAGTATTATGTTAAAGGATGCTGCATTAGAAACATTGAGAAGCTTAAAGTATGGAATAAAGTATTATTTTCGTACGTGAAACACAGCTCTGTTTCCTGGAGCAATAACCCAGAATTCTACTAGGTTGATCAAGAAGATAGCGATAAGAGATGGAACTAAAGGAAGAAGGGTGGCATAATGTGCTAGCAAAAGGCAGGCAATCAACACAAGGGCTTATGTTGACATTCCACATAACAAGACAAAAGTCCTTCTGCTGAAACTTCCACTCGCTGACTTTGTAACACACACCCATCACGATTCAATGTCATCGGTTGTGTTGAGTACAGCTGTCGTCCTCCGTGGTCTAGCGGTAACATGCTAGCCTCTAGTTCCCGAGGTCGCAGGTTCAAACCTGGCGGAGGTCGATGGACTTTTTTGGGTGTCAAAGTCCGTAGCATGGTTTCCTTCGGAAGGGAAGTAAAGCCGGTGGTCGTAGATTTACGGCACATAAAAAACCTCAAGCCTGATAAAGAGCCCTCTGAGCTAAAGTCCCGGTCTTTCACGCCCAATTTAGGATGGGGCACTAAGAACTACAGTAGTTAAACAGCGTCCATAAATAAAAAAAATCTGATGTGTTACACTCACATAACTTTCTCTACTCTTGTACAAACTATTTTAACAAACTCTTATTCTGCATCTATTTCATATTAATCGAGATAAACATTTGCAGAAACGATATTTTGACATGCAAAGATAATTACATTTTACACATAGCGACCAGTTCTAAAAATATTTGACTATCGCTTAAGGCGTACTATGTTCCCCTTGTTTTGTATTTGCAAGCGCAATATAGAAATACAGTAGCCTTTAAGCATCGACATATCTCTTAATAGCTGGTTGCTAGGTGCAGCACCATTCCCTTTGCTACAGATTAATACTCTTTGCATATCCAAGACAAAAAAATGAATAACGAATTCCCATTTGAGAAAATAAGTATTGAAAAATTTAAGGGAATAACAAGCAATATCTCGAAAATGGTTCACTCAACAAAAAAGTATATGACATAAATTGTGTATTTTAACGCGATATACATTTTTTGTGTAGTAAACTTTTGTCCATCTCTTATGGTTTACCAGTTATGCAAAAGTCGTTCACAATGAAGAATACTTTTGGAGACATTTTCAGAAAATTCAAGATATACATTTTATTTGTCATGAAAATGTCTTAAGGATATGATATTTTAATCAAAATCGTTATAGCCATTTTTGAGAAAATTAAAATTTTCGAAAAATGTTCCATGTGAAGGGCAAATCTGGGGTGGGGGATTTTCTTGAAAACCTCTGGAAGATACTGAACCTAAATACCAATGATTTTTTTGGATTTAGGGGGTCTGAAAACATGTATTTCCGGTGAAATCTCGGTATCGAATTTTTTTGAGTGGAATACAATACTTCCCCTACTTACTATACGTAGTAGAGGAAGTACAAAAATCAAAACATCTGCTCTCCATTATGGGTTATCGAGTTTTATTCCCAGATCTACGGTTATTTATTCTTGATTAGGAGGATACTCATGCTGATCGTGAGAAGCATCAGGTTATGGCCTAGGATTTAAGGCCATTCATATTATTCCGAATTCCATCTACTGCCTCATCCCCTCTGGGACTTCCTATCTACTTGTACAGGGCGTCCAGCTGACACGCCAGATCAATTCCTCTGTGCTAAGGGAGAGCCTCTGAAAGATTTCAAGAAAGCAAGTAGCACTGAACAGAAAGTTTTCATTAGAGCCACTCAAAGTGTTAGAAAGTTCTGAAACATTTTCGATTACTATTCTTAACAATTAAGAGAATATGACGGAGAGAGACTGGCATTTCAGTGATGAATCACTAATAACTTGCTAAAATATTTAACACACTAATTGGGAAGCTTAATATTACAGATCCAAATATGATAGTAGATACGCAGTGTAGAAATAAGATGATAACATGCATCTCCAGAAAACCAAATTAAAAAAGTGTCTAAATAAGAAATTGATCCAGTTGACTCCTCGGTAACATGTGAGGCTCGTATTCGGAAGGTTCGGGTTCAATCCCCGTCGAACGTCCATTCTGACCCTGGTTTCTCGTGGCTTTTCCTTAGCCATTAAGAGAAGGCTGGGGTGATTTCTCATCTACCACGATTACATTTCCCTTCAATTCCGTTTCCTCCTCGTTTCAGGTGTGCTTCTAAGTTTCATGGCGTGAGGCAATGTCGGACACACGGATGCTTGCTCCAAGAAAAGAGTATTCACCTTGGACACTAGAGGGCTGCCTGGTTCGATGGATTGTTCATCGCCATCTCTGGCAGGTCCAGCAGTGATAAGGGTCTGCGAGCTAGGATCTGCTGGGGACTACCGCGCGTCTGTGTGGCCTGTCTGCCTGCGACCGGTAGTCTCCTGTGGATCTTTCACTTCTCTCTCCCTCCTGGGGTGATAGTAGACGCAATATATTTCATGCAGGTGGCAGTGCGCGAAGTGTCCCCCATTTTCTATATCCTATGTCTAAGTAAGTAATACTGTAAGCAATAGGTAATGTACAAATGATTAAATCACGGTAACAAGGTCCTTAGCATAGTTTCCTTCGGAAGGGAAGCAAAATTGCATACGATGAGATCAAAGTCGTCACCATGCAGCGCACTGAAAGAAGCGGCAAGGAAAATGTTTGGGATAGAAGAGAATACCAACTGGTATACGTTACGATAAATGCTACGTATATAGATGTTAAAGAATGTAGGAGGTTGGGTTTGAAACGAAGCTCCTGTTCTAGGACAAAAACTTATTTATTGAATTTTTAGCCGATCAGATGTGATTTAAATTACACCAGCATGTGCTGAATTCAACTGTATTTAAATAGAAGAATATATCTAAAATTAAAATAACAGTGAATACAAACTTAACAGACTTGAATATAAATTATAAAGCATAGTATCAACATTCACTTATATTAATGGAATATTAAACTTATATTAAACTGAAATTAAGCACTTAAAATACCAATTAAAATTCAGGAACTATTGGCATTAGATAAAGACCAAACTGTAAGGCAAGTTTTTAAAATCGTGTTTAATGCCCGTTCTTGTAGCATACGTTACCATAGGTGTGGACACTAATGAAAAATGCATTAAATAACTAAGAAAGGAAATTTGGGAAAAAGATGTAGGAAAACTAAGTTTTTGGCTCCCCCGCCCAAGCATTTGGCCCTTGTGAGGACTGAGGAAAACCTTGATAAAGCTCAATCGGAATTTGATCAACGGTCTTGCATTCACAAGTTCATACCTTAACAACCTCGGCCACCCGCGTCTGTCCCAAGAAATGTTCATATGGAAATGACAACCCTCCAAAAAAATAAAATCTAAAAAGCTATTGCCTGGGAAACAGGATTAAAATAATATATCAGAAATACACTTAAGCATTAAAAGTTTCATGTAAAAACAACTGATAAAATGAATGAGGGCATTTTGGGAAAAAAATGCCTGAGTAAATAAATTGAGATATTTTTGGGAGATACAGACATTACAACAATCAGGAGACAGAAGAAAACGGAATGACCCAACTTAGAGCCCTAGCATAGAAGTTAATAAAGTCAACATTTAAAATCTGCAGTACAAGGTTAACACAATTACGAGGTTTTCTCTCATGTCAGTGCCCTTTATATGATCGTAGTTAAAGGGGGATACGCAAAAGAAACAATAAAAAAATAATTATGATAATAATTAGTTCTAATCAGTATCAATGGCAGATTCACTTCAGTTCTTTCAAATAAATTAACATAAAAAGGGAACGTTATGATGTGAAGAAAGCATTATAAGAAACCGCGTCAAACGCAAAATATAATGGCGTTCAGAACCATTTGGGAGGCAGCTGTTTTGGTAATTCTAACATGTAAAATAGCACTACTTTAGATTCACCAGCAAGCAACAGGCTTCCAAGGATTCACAAAAGTCTCTAGAAGTCAGAATTCTGCCACATAAAACAAAGATAAACACAAAGAATGTGAGCTATGTGTACAAAAGGGAGGAAAGGAAAGTCTGTATTGATTGTGACGTGGGATTCTGACTGGAGGAAATGCATCGAGGTCCAAGGTGTGAAAGTTCAGTATTCACAGTAACTAAAACGTTGATTAGGTAAATCACGAGTATAATTACACTGCTCACTGGCAAAACTCGCAGCTGCGATCACGTTATTTGGTTAACTATTCTCTCACACATCATCCTCTTTAATTTGCAACTAAAAACATATTTATATTATGTTTTATTGACATGAAGCTGGCACCTAAGTTTCTCATAACAGAATTGCAAAACTGAAATTACTAATAATTTCATAAAACACACGCACCACATCCTGTTTTCACCCCAGGCTCGACTAGTATGGGGAAATCACCTGAAACAGAAAACTAATTCTGGAATGCAGTTAAGATTTGAACGTGAGATCACAAAGAGTCAAAAAAGCATTACAACCACACTATAAATAGATTTTGACTTTCTCTCCCACGTATATAGTAGGTAGAGAAGATATTGCTTTCCACCCAAAAATACAATATAGAGATTTCACCTGAAATACATGTTTTGAGGACCCCTGAATCCAAATAAAGCATTTTAAGAAAAATTACCGTTTGTGTGTGCCTGTGTATGCGTGTCTGAACAGCATAACTCAAAAACGAAAAGTCTGATAAATACCAAACTGGGTATTTAGATTCAGTGCCTTCCAAGCATACGACACGGATATTTTCAATATAATCGCCCAGCTTTAAACTGCCCTTTATATGGAACATTTGTCGAAAATTTTGATTTTCTAAAAAATGGCTCCTAACGATTTTGATTAAAATACTATTTATTAAAGATATAAACGCGTAAAATGAAGTGCATATCTTGAATTTTCTGGGAATAGCACACGAAATTCTCTTTATTCGTAAGGAATTTTGTATAAGCTTGTAGGTATAACCGGTAAACTTAAGCGATGGATGAAAATTTACTACACAAAAAGTATATCTCTTTAAAACACACAACCATAATTTTTTTTGCCATAAGCCATTTCTGAGATATCTGTTATTTATGGTTTGAATTGTTCATTTCTTGGTCATTCTCTTAAGTCCTATCAACACTCGGTTGTTTCACGCAGTTGCATGGAAACAGTATGTAATTTCAAAACCAGCATATAGCGTCCATTCTTAAAAAAATCTGATGTGTTACACTCACATGACTTTCTCTACTCTTGTACAACCTATTTTTACAGACGCTTATTCTCCGTATGCTTCATGCTAATCGAGATGTTAATCTTATTGCTAATTTTCTTGTAGATGCAAAGGGAATTGGTAGGCTTTAAGCGACAGCCAAATATTTAAAGTGCTGGCTCCTATGTAGGGCATTCCATTCTCTTTGCATGTTCAGGACATAAAAAAAATTAATAACGAATTTGAGAAAAAGTATAGCATTGGAAAATTTAAGGGAATAACAAGCAATATCTCGAAAATGGTTCACTCAACAAAACTCGAAAATGGTTCACTCAACAAAACAAATGTATCTGACATAATTGTGTATTTTAACGTGATCTACATATTTTGTGCAGTAAAATTTTGTATATTTATTATGGTTTACCAGTTATGCAAAAGTCGTTCACAATGAATACTTCTGGAGACATTCCAAGAAAAATCGAGATAAACATTTTATTTGTCATGAAAATATCTTAAACATATGATATTTTAATCAAAATCGTTAGAGCCGTTTTTGAGAAAATTAAAATTTCCGAAAAATGTTCCATGTAAAGGGTAATCTGAGGTGCGGGGATTTTCTTGAAAACGTTCGTGTCGCATCTCTGTAAGATACTGAACCTATATACCAAGTTTGGTGTTTATACGACTGTTTGATTCTGAGTTATGCTGTACACAGACACACACACACACACACACACACACACACACACACACGGATATGTTTCCAAAAATGTTTTTTTTATTCAGGGGGTCTCAAAACATGTATTTCCGGTGAAATCTCGGTATCGAATTTTTGGGTGGAATCAACACTTCCCCTACTTACTATACGTAGTAGAGAAAGTAAAAATGAATAACGAATTCCGATTTGGGAAAAAGTATTGGAAAATTTAAGGGAATAATAAGCAATATCTCGAAAATGGTTCACCCAACAAAAAAAATGTATATGACATAAATTGTGTATTTTAACGCGATCTACATTGTTTGTCTAGTAAAATTTTGTCTATCTCTTATGGTTGACCAGTTATGCAAAAGTCGTTCACAATAAAGAATACTTTTGGAGACATTCCCAGAAAATTCCAGATATATATTTTATTTGTCATGAAAATATCTTAAACATATGATATTTTAATCAAAATCGTTAGAGCCATTTTTGAGAAAATTAAAATTTTAGAAAAATGTTCCATGTAAAGGGTAATTTGGGGTGGGGGATTTTCTTGAAAATCTTCGTGTTGCATCTCTGGAAGATACTGAATCTAAATACTAAGTTTGGTGTATATCCGACTGTTCGTTTCTGAGTTATGCTGTTCACACACGCACACACACACAGATACACACACGGAAATGTTTTTCAAAAATGCTTTTTTTGGATTCAGGGGGTCTCAAAACATATTATTTTCTGTGAAATCTCGGTATCGAATTTTTGGGTGGAATACAATACTTCCCCTACTTACTATACGTAGTAGAGAAAGTACAAATTGACTAATGCTGTTTTCTTTATATCATAATGAAATGTGTAATGTAGCTATTTTTGCAAGGGTTCGTTTGGATTAAGATGTAGTATATAGAAATACAAGCATTAGTAAAAATAGCTTGTACACACACTAATAAACGATAGATGTAGAAATTCATGTGAATGTATCACATTAGATTATTCTGATCTGGGGGGGGGAGGATTCTAAGGATTTACAAAACAGTTTTAGGCAAAACATATGTTATTGTTTTAATATCGAGTTTTCTCAAAGTACACATATTTTGGACATATTAGCTTACAGATGTTTAACATCTCATATTTATGCATGGTGTCTCATAAGGAATGTCGATTTTTAAGCAAAAGGTTACTTGAAACGTTTTCTGACAAGAAATAAACTACTCTTCAAAGTAGAGACCATCACATTCTATGGTCTTTAGCCATCTTTCAGCAAGGTTTATTATCCCGCGACGGTACCAGTCTCTGGATTTTGATGCAAAGAATTCGGTGAGATCCACTTCCACAGCTTCAATGTTTTCGAAATTTCTTCCACGCAAGAAATGAGCTAGGTATCGAAACAGATGGTAATCTGAAGGCACAAGATCAGGCTGTATGCTGGGTGTGGTAGCAGTTAGACTCCAATTTCTGAATTTTTGTCATGGTTGTTCGTACAGTATGGGTGTTACACTGTCCTGCTGCAAGAGAAATCTATTTTGGTTAACTAATGGTAGTTATCTCCGTCTCAAAATTTCATGAACTCCTTCCAGTTGTTCAGAACCAAATTCCACAGACACACAACATTACTTTGGGGCCGAACGGATTTTTTTTTACGATCACTTTGGTAGCTTGACCGGGACTGAGCCACTGTTTCAAGGCGTCAGGGTTACGGTAATAGGCCCATTTTTAACACATGTAGCAATTCTGCTGGTAAATCTATCATCCATGGGATTACTGATAAACTAACGACAGATATCCACTCTTCGTTGAGCCTGTAGAGGTGTCAATTCATGAGGTACAGATCTACAATTTGTTTGATTTTCCAAGTTTCTTAATCTGGCGATGTATGGTATCTTTTGATAGACAAAGTTCTTTTGACAGCCTACGAGTGCTTTTTTGTGGATTTTATTCCAAAACTCTGCGTGTATTCTCAATATCCCATAATTTAAGTCTTCCAGAATGTGGTAAATCTTTAGTGTTTTCTTTTCCAGTGTTGAAACGTTGGAATCATCGTTGTGACACAAGTTCACTAACGACACCTTCTCCTTCAACTTCACATATTTTTCGAACCGCGGCAGCAGCTTTATAAACTTGTTTCCAGTAGTGCTTTAGAAGGACTCTAAATCTTAAACTTGGTAACTTCTATTTTGTGATTGTGTATTAAAAGCTGAAGACTGACACACTGACACATTCTCGCAATATACGCAATACTAGCCATGGCAGCCTGTGAATAGCATTGGCGAACCAAAGAAATCAACTTCTATTTTATAAAACACCAAACATAAAAAAGACATTACTTATGAGAAAACCTAATATTTTGGTTCAATCCGTTTTACAATATGGTATTACAGGATGGTGTAATTGATTTATCGCTGCCATTATGCATTAGTATCAGAAAAGAAGATCAATTAAAATACTCTAAGGAATTGTTGATTATCCAACAGAAGTTCTGGTCTCAGAATTCAGAGCACTCAAAATCCATTATATTTATTCCAATGTTTTACTAAATTATATACACAAAACTAAAAACGCAGTAAATTCTCGTTGTATTTCCATTATTAACATACCAGATTTGATTTTGTATGCTTTTCTAAACCTAAGTGTTTAACAACTGCCGCTTTCAACTACAATGGTATTTATCATATTTATTGTACAAGGTAATAAGATAAGAACTTCCAAATTTCAGCACTTAAACATTTTTAAACTAAGAAACAGAATAAAAAGGATTATAATTTTTTTGCTTTTTAACTAACAAATGGTTTAGGTTTTCAAGTTAAAGGGAACCGTTATTCTTATTCCTTTTATCTCCATTAACACTAATTATTTATTATTTTAATAATATTATTCTTATAAACTTATATGTTATGTACTCCTTAGCAATTCCTCCTGAAACACGAGGTTTTCGCATCCGGAGCGGTGCTAGAAGTAAACGAAGATTTTATTTTATGCACACATTTTATAGCATTACATAAAAGTAAGTAAAATCTCCGAGTTGAAGTTTTGCGTTATATGGTTTTCTAGGTAGTGGATTTAGAGGTTCAATTTCATGTTTTAAGTTATTCACACATTTACGGACGAGTTAGCCCTAGCGATGTTTGGTGAAGTGCAAAATATCACCAAAGAACCTTGAAAACTTATTTGGGTGTTATACGATTAAAGAAGACTGACGAAACCGGCCATAACCTGACTTCGTTAAAATTAACTCGCAGATTTTATCAGTTCAGGCAGACTGTCAGTTTTGAGCAAGTATAACCAATCTGGACAGCAGCAATGCACTTTTAAAATCAATATGTAAACATATCACTCTTCTGATCGGCGAATGGTGGTAAAAGCAAATGGACCCTTCATGAATTAATTGCTGTAGTTACTACGATGTATTTAAGCATAATGTTATGCGACGGCCTGAAAACACTTTCAGAATTTCATATCGTGGTAATTCATTTTGCCCTTCGCATTTTGCAAAATGTGAAGTAGCGGTAGAAAGGTTACTCCTTATGTAACAATCAGCCCATAAGTCGCATGTCAAAAGCATCTTTTTTATGCTTGACGCTAAAAATAGAACTTTTAACATCAACCACACATATTAGAAATTGAAGATTTTAACACCCACTGCGACCACAGTTGTTTCTTAATTTTTAAATTATATGTATATTAAACGGAGGATTGTATCAATTAATATAATGACGGGTTATTTTACTAACTCGGAAATGGATTCCTCAGAACCAGAAGACATTTTGCAAGCAACGGAAGGATAGCTTTGGGATTGTTTCCAAAGAAGTCGAGGAAACCCTACGACACTGCACACAACACACTTCGATGGTGCAAGGTAAAATGCGTAGAAAGTAATTAGAGGGGCCATCTTGTCAGCACTGCTCCTATTAGGCCCAATAACAAAGATGGCCAAACAACAACAGTCTACAGCACACCACTGAACCCATCCGAATTTGTACTGCTATTTCCACACAAATTTCAGCAGGATACTTTATAATTTAACATTCAGAGTGTCTAAACAAGTAGATGACAGTCATGTAAAAGAATGCTCGTAGAATTGCTACGCTTGGCTTTCAGCCTCCATCCGCAAATATTTCTACTCGCAAAATAATACGTGTATCATAAATGACTACTACGGGCTCCTTTGAATGTGCATATTAGCAGAAAATCTATATTCTCTGCACCTGATTGCGACGTTGGGTGTGGTTGAACAGCTGAACTGTTAATTCCACTCTGATATGATTGGACCTATACGATTTTATTACCTCTGTATGTGACTTAAATTTTGGTATGTTAGTTATTCAAAGGCATTATATAATTTGGTTACTACGTTTTAAATTCACATCACATCTGCGGTTGATCTTTTTACTAGGTCGAGCTTTCGGAGAAGTTATTCTCCCATTCTCAGCTGAAAGGCTCACATCCCTGACCCCAAAGAATTAACTCAACAGGTCATTCTACTGCCCTTCTGAGATACAGTTTCCTATGTAAAATTTGTTATTTTATTAAACATAGGCGTAACCTTCCTCGGGCGGTGTCAATAGTTTTATCTTCTAAAATTTCCGGGATCCTTTGTCATGGTCTATAGGTTAAAATACTTTTACATAACCTTTATTCCTTGTCTGTGGGGAGGGGGATCTTTAGGTATCACGTCGCTTCTCTCTCAACCAATGCATGCTTTGAAAGAGAGCTGATATCGTTGGTCCAATGGTCAGAATCAGTGGGGAAGGGTTCCTTGCCTACAGAATTATTGCGTAGTTGGAAAAGTTTAGTTTGATTTAGCGTAGTGTAAGTCCATGATCTTTATTGAAGCTGCTAGTGTGTTTATAAATTTATAATCCTCTCTGTATAAACAACATAGGCAATAACGCTTCGTTGTGTTTTATCATGTACCTGTGGTGGTCGTCCAGGGATACAACAGGTTATGCCGTTGCTGATTGATCATGAACGGGAGGTCCGTGGTTCAAATCCCGCCAGGACCGTCCTTCCCGAGAGTTTTTTTTCAGGTTTTCCTGTAATCATAACTTTCAAATGCCGGGGAGGCGCTCTAAACGTTGGCCTGGAACGCTTCCATCCCAAAGTTCCTTTCCCCAATTATCATTTCGTTTCGCGTATTTTTACGTACATTTCATTTCACCTCTGCCTGTGATGCCACATGTAGTAAGAAGGCGCGACAAAACCTACTAAAGAATATTTAGTCCTAAGCGGTAGTTTCTTTTGCGTTCCGTTATGCATGTGTTTATGCTTCGTTTTGTCGAGCCAATATACACTTGTCCTCATTTGCATGGAATGTTGTAGACATCGGTTTAGAAAAAGCGTCATGTATTATTTTTCGATGATTCAAAAATCTGGCTTATTTTTGTTGTCCGCATGCATATGGTTTCCTTCTCTTATTTTATTTCCTTAAGGGAAGGAACTCGGTACCGATCCAGAGAGGATATTGTACCTACGTCCCTTGAGGAAGGATGAGGGCGGCCAGAGCGTCCAGATGCGAACGGTACAGCAATGACATGGTTCCTAAGTTTCAAGAAGTAGACACCCCCATAGACGGACAGGCATACCGGTGACCCCGATCCATACAGAGGGGGTCCAACGGCTCTCAAGGGGGTTCGTATACCCTGACATCCAGCCGAAAGGCGAAGAGAGTTACAGAGAGCCTCCTTTTCCCTGCCACACTACTCCGATACACAGTCGAGACACTACAGACCCTAAAAGAGACCAACGATAAATGAAATAACGAACGAAACGAAATGGGAGGCACAGGAAATTAGCAGGTGAAAGAAACCATTCCAGTATTTGTCTGACGACCCGGGAAAGCCCCCGAAAAACCCATGGGTCAGAGTGGTCAGTCACCGTAAATCCAATCCGGGATCTCTCGAATGCGGGCATATGGGTTTAATTTCTATGTTTACAAAATCTTTCTAATACGATCTATTACATTCTTATGTAGGTTAGGAATACTTCCTTGGTTTTTACTTCTGGGACCTAATGCGCGATCGATATCTTTCATCGTGTACCCATTGTACTGCAGTGTCTTGTGGAAGTGTTTGATGAAGATATTCCGAGCAATAGATTTTATTTGCACATTCTACTAATGTTTTAAAAAAGAGGGAAATGCCCATCTTCAGATATCTGTAAGTTGTATTTTGAAGTTATTTTATAAACACGACGAGTGGCGTAAATGTTTTCCCTCCTAATAAAAATACCGTGATATCAGCGGATGTTAGTATATTTAAAATCGATATTTCCAGTCTAAATTTGTTGTAGTTTGCTTTGTCATTCTTTTATAGTTGCATTTACGTATTACACACATAATGCAATAAAATGTGGGGACAAAGAACAACCCTGCCCTACGCCTTGGTTGCTCTTTCCATATCTGTATGTGGTTATCCCTTTTGTCAGTACTAATTTGCTGTTGCGGTAAATTTTATTTATAAATTAAGTGGCTGGGATAACCTTTCTTTCTCATTATATACACAGTCTTACTTCATATACTTGTGAAATAAATAGAGGAAGTATTGTATTCCACCCAAAAATTCGATTTCGAAATGTCACTGGAAATACATGTTTTGAGGCAGCTTGAATCCCCCCCCTAGAAAAAAGCATTTTATAAAAATTTGCACATTGTGTGTGTGTGTGTGTGTGTGCGCGAACAGCATAACTTAAAACGAAAAGTCCGGTAAATACCAAACTTAGTATTTAAGTTCAGTTTCTTCCAAAGATGCCACACGAAGATTTTCAAGAAAACTGCTACCAGACTGCTCTTTGGAAAAACTTTGACTTTTTGAGAAAATCAGAAATATCCAAAAGATTTTTATTAAAATACCTTCTATTTAGGGTATTTATATGGCAAAATGTGTATCTTGAGTTTTCTGGGAATACCCTCTAAAGTCCTCTTCGTTTGGAAGGTGTTTTGTGTAACTGATGAACTATAACATATAGACAAAACCTTACTCTTCGCAAAAAGAAAGAAAAAAATTTGTTTAAACCAAATATTTTATGCATAATGACGTATTTGGTATCAGCTACTTCCGAGATATCCGATTTTTAATTTGTCAATACGTATGCAACTTCAAGGCATTATGCAGTGACCCACTTTTAAACATTTGACCATCACTTCTGTTCCCTATGTCCCCCTTGTTCCTAAATTTGTAATGAAACTATTTCTCCAAATACTTATCTCGATATTAAGGTACCCATCTATGATACATAACCAAACCTTGCCAAAATTAATAAATATGTATTTTAGTGTTTGATATACTACGAAACTTTTATTTTAGTTCTTTGTAGTCTTTTTGAAGTAGATACCGCTTTAATATTTCGTCGCTGCAGAGAGTCTTTATATGCACTAAATGCGTTTTAAACAGCATGAAGCCAAAAGCAGTGCTATTTTATAAACTCTCTTTTCTCGGGTTTTCATTAATTGTCGGTACACACTCATTTTCAAATTGTTTCACAGGATGTACTTTTCTTTGAAATGTTGTATACCTCCTTGTTAATAAGAGAAGAGAGAAATTATGAGAAATGGTTATTAACATGCTTAGTTGTGACGTTATTAAACAATAATATTCATATTGTGCAACTTTTTAAGGGAAACACTGAATTCCCATATTCAACATTTTTCTAATAACAATTTAATATCTCTGGAACTAATTTACAAGTGCGGTGCCTGCAGTAGGACAGAATATTTCTCGAGCTCTCATTTCTCATGCTTTCTCAGCATGCGCGATCTTTTCCTCTATTCATAGAAAGCCACACGCGGCTGTGAGTGATCGTCATTTTGTGTTTTCCTGTTGTTAGATTGTTTAGAAATGTTTAAAACACTGAACTCAGATCAGTGATTTGTTTTTTAATGCGAGAAATATTACGCCAGCAACTTCAGCGCCATTTGTGTGAGGTTTATGGAAAAACAATAACGAGTAATGAAATGGTGAGGAAGCGAGTTAAATACACAGCCAAACAAACTCATGATCTGATCGCATCATTTGGTTGGGAACAATTATACCACCCTCCCTACAAACCGGATTTGGCACCAAGCGATTTTCATCTGTTTTTCTTCATCTGAAGAATTCCTTGGTGGAAACCATTCCAACGATGATGTGAATCAAGAAGTGCAGACTTGGCTTTCATCACAGGGGGCATCATTCTTTGACGAAGGCATACAAGCACTAGTTTCCCGTTACGACAAATACCTGAATAACGGCGGCGACTATGTGGAGAAGTAGTGTAAGGTAATGAATGATAAAGTATTTAGAGAACATACTATTTTTTAAAAAATGATCGGTACTCACTTAAAAAACACGCCTCGTAAAACATCAGATTTCTTTTTCCGTAGTAAATAGCATGAGTAACACGATCATAGCAAACAGTAAATAACCTATCTATTGCTGTATCTGTCTGTGTATCTTTTGTCAGCACATGAGCCATACTTGACAGGAGAATGTTGCTGTGCAGCAGTGTTCCCATTTTAATTGACAGCACTGTGTAAGCATACCTACTCCAGAGAAAACTTGATAATAAACTTGCTATAAAATAGTGGTATCTGAATGGAGGGGTTGAACACACTGATTTCAAGTGAATCAGAAATTACCTCTACCTAGTCTTCCCAGCATGTTTTCAAACCTAAAATCCTATATCTGTTGCAATGTATTTACACCTTAGTAAAATACAGCCACTAACAAAATAAGAATCCTTGAGGAATTGCTATTAGTTGTAATTCTTCTTAAGGATTCTAAACAGATTTTCGTCGGTTTTAATGGTTGTTGTAGGTCATTATCATTACATTCCTGTAATGTTCAAATCATTTCCTAAGCATTAAAAATTGGCTTGCAGTGTTTTTCAACAGACCAGTATGTCCTGTGCCTATGTACTCACAATGGAACATATGTCGCGCCGTTTTTACAAAAGGCAAGTACACTGTCAAGCATAAAAAGTTACCCATTCCCCTAGATTGCCAGTGTTTTTCTCCCCGTAAGGTTGCCACTTTCAGGTAACCAACCTTTGACTATCAGTTCCCTATGTGGCTTGCCTGAAAAACAATTCAGGGGCATAAAAACTAACCAATACACAATGTTTATAAGCTATGTGAAATGTAGGATACCCCTCAATGAGAGACTTTCGCTAAAATTGGCACACAAGTAAAAGCTAAATCAGTTATAAACAATTCGACCTTCTAGAGGAAGGGGTGAAAAATCATTTTCGTGTCTGCTTAAAGTGAAAGACAGCTACGACACTTACATATAAGAGAGCTTTCACCAACGATATGGAGACGAAGGTCAAGCTGTTGCTGCTGCTGCTGCTACTACTACTAAACGCCAATAATAAAACCGGCAGTAAGAAAACGGTGGTATAGCATGAAAATATAAGATAACATATAAGATGTTAGCCTTTGGTAATTCGGCCATACCTATGTTTGAGGGGGTACTTGCCAATACAGTGGCTAGAATTATCCTCGTAAAATAGAGGTGGTCAAGCTGGTAGGGGGTGTGCCTAAACTTTGTCAGTACCACCATAAACAGCTCCGTTCCATTATGGGCCACATTCTATGCACACGAGTATGCGTATATCTGGTTGAAATTTTGGTTACTGAGATTGAATCAATAACAGAGCAAATCGTCTCAAAGCAATATTATATTTATCTTGCAGAATCCAATAGGAGAACTGTTCTTCTATATTATTATTATTTATTCTTACAACAGCTATTTATGAATTTTTCGAAGGTTTATACATTCAGTATATGCAAAAATTAGAAATGACATTCTTCACTCAAAAAATCTTTTAGGTGTCTCTAACTATATTTGTTACCTTGCTCTTATCTTCATTTCAAAATAGCATTAAAGAAATAAGTTACATTAAAACTAAAAGAAAATTTTATGATATTTCACATTTTCGGTGATCTAATGGCGCTATATCAAAATGAATTTTCTGATATTTGCAGATGCTAACATAAATGCTATCTAAACTGTTTTGTTACGCGTTTTGAACTTGAAGTAACCTGTATTTGTGTTTTCATTCCATTAGTTTTATTAACTTTATTCACACAGACACACAAATTTGCACAATTATAGTTTTTATATATTAATACTATAAACGTTCGCATTCTATTCAGCTTTGTTAGATTCTAAACGACCCTACGTGATACTTTGTATGCATATTATTTAATTTTTTAATATGGATATATATTTTTTAAGTTTACCACAGATTAAAGCAACTTTATATGTTCAACCGTCTACATTATACTTCTGAAACATCTTGCAAAGGAGACTTCTAACTTATAAAATATAATCCATCAAAATCCTAGCAACACAAGTTTCCGGAGAGGCAAAGTTTTCTCCAGGATCTGCTGTTTCATTTCCTATTTAAGTATAAAGTTAACTGTCTGTGGAAAGGGAAATACGATTGAAATGCAATAACTGTTGAGGAATAACCTTCCACGGTTGAGGTACAGAATAAGGAATACAGAACGAAAGAAGCTTAGAAGATGATACCATGTGGGAGCGCACAATCCGGAAAACTGATGCAAGATTGAACACAAATTCCGAGAGTTATCTACTGGTAACATTCACATTGGATGACTTAAATGTACGTGCACTAGGGGATTTCTGAACGGGTCTAGAGTACATATTTCATTTTTATTCAAATCAGATTAACTTCATAAGAAGTGTAGCTTTAAAACAGCCATTTTCTTTGTGAGGAGGGTTTTAATGTGCTTCTGTAAACCACAGTCTGACATAAAAATCTGATGTGTTGCGTTCGCATGACTTTCTCTGTCCTCTAGCGCTTATTAGTGGGTACATGAATTATTCTTACGAAAGTTTACTTTCCTATCTACTTAATTTTAATTGAGATAGGTGCATTACATATTTCGTTTTATATATATCTATATCTATTTAAGTTTTCCTTCACTCTATTTATTAATGCTTGACACGATTTAAATAACACTTCACTGATATAGAGAGCTGTGAGATTCTTTTATTAATTACTTGCACTTTTTAACACGTAAACTATTTTCGTCTCACACGAATACGTATTAAATTTCTCGAGGACACATCTCGCGTCCGATTAGGAACACTGTCTACAACCAACGCGTCCAGTTATGAGCGCTGTCTACAAGCAACTGACTTGATTTCTACCGCCTAAAATTTGTAAATTTCTGTACTTCAAGTCTCTGATCTTTTCCTAATCCAATAGAATACGTTTATTTAACTTAAGCTTTTTTCTGGTTGTTGATTGGCAATTTTATAAACGGTCACAAAAATTACATTATTGTTGCTCCAAGAATGAATAGTAGCATTATTACACTTTCTTACTCATTATTGCCTCAAGGTTACCTCATTGTTAGCAACTTTTAACCTATTATTCTCACAGTTCCTACATTATTAAATTACGTAATACATTCAGATAACATTATTACATGTATACAACAATATAAACATATACAATGACTGTAATATATACTTTTTATATATTGTTATATATACATATTGCTTTAAGCCAGGCTGTTATATTTTTTATTATATAATTTGACTAAAATGATTTAAGTGTTAAAAATACTGCCTCAACACGCTGGCCTTAATATTCCATTCTCTTTCCAAGACATCGTCAGAAGCAACTGAAAATCGATGTGACTTAAAAACAATGACAAAGTATTGAACAATTCCGACCATTAATAACGGATATCTCGGAAATGACTGATGCCACAAAACTGTTATTTGAAATAAATTGTTTGTTTTAAAGAGATCCACATTTGTTTTTACTGTGCTTTCGTCTATCGTTTAACGCTTACCAGTTATATAAAATTATACAAATTCCTTCGGATAAAGAGAACTTCACAGTCTATTCTGAGAAAATTCAAGTTATAAATTTTATTTTGTCATGTAAATATCTTTAATATTAAAAATCATTTAATGTTTTAAAAACTTATCCTCGTTTGATTTTCTAAAACTTTTTATTGTCGCTCTCGTATAAGTAGTCTTGGGTGGTGGAACAATCATCGGTCGGAATGGTCGAGTATGTCACAATCGGTGACATTTTAAACCATCTGTACCTTCGTTTTGGTCCCATAGCTAGTTATTTAATAATATAAAAAACTAAATACTTTTCTTACACTTCCTACACCATTATCATATACAACGAAATAGAAGTGAGGCTGATGAATATGGAGATTCACTACTTCCAGGTTACAAACTAACCGCTTTGAAAGCGACGCATAGTCTGCGGCCATCGAGGAAAGTAAGCTTTTGGTTTATTAATTATAAAATATCGTCGACCGATTTCTAATCTTAGCTGGATGCAATTTTTTATCTTTATACAATTATTTAACATGCCCCAGCTAACGATCTCTATAACACAAGAAAATAAAGCAAAACTTTATCACTTGAATGTTATTAAAATATGCTGTCATTGATATCGCATGCTTATCGTACCGTTATAAAGAGATTTGTTTCTCTTTTGTTTTGTGTCTTAGTTCCTAAATCAAGACCATCTGCATATACATTGCCGCTTACAACACCAAGAAGGAAACGCATGAATTTAATACCACAGATGAGGTATATGACAAGTAACAAATGATAAACTTTTCAAACCTATAAATGACCTTTGAGCCCTAATATTCAGTATTTGGTGTGGCCTCCATGCGCTGCAATTAGAGCTGCTATACGCCGTGACATTGAATTAAAAGGTTCTGAATAAGTTTCTGAGGGATTTCCCCCCAGAAGTTTGTATTCCAGCCCACAAATCCCCGACTCTGGTTCCTGGAGGACCTTGACGCACCAGGTGCTCACCAACCATATCCGAAACATGTTCGATGGGTGACATGTCAGGCGAACGTGCAGGCCAGGGAAGCAATGGTATCCGTCGCTCTTCGAAGAAGGCTTGTACATTGCTCGCAAAATGTGGGCCCGGGCATTTTCCTATTGAAATGTGCCCTGTGGAGATGTCTGAAGCAGGGGGAGTATCTCAGGCTCTACAACCACCATTAGATACCGGTTGCTGTTCAATTCGTAGAAGGCGAAATTGGTTGTTGTAACCAATGGCGCCAGAAACCATGAAACCTGGTGTTCGTCCGCTATGCCGCTCAACAATGCAGCCCTCCAGGTTTCGTTCACCACGGTACCGCCGGACACGTATGCAGCCATCACTGTAGAACACGTTGAAGTGGGACTCGTCCGAAAAGACTACATTTTGCTACTCAGCGCCACAGTGACGGTGTTCACGTGTCCATTGCAGTCGGAGGAGCTTGTGGTTTCTGGACAACGGAAGCCGACGTAATGGCATGCATGCAACCAGTCCAACCTGCAGCAGATGGCGACGAACCGTTGATGGAGACAAGTATGTAGTCCCTTGAGGTAGTATTTTATATCACAACATTGTAAATGTCAGAGTGATTGTAGTGTAAATTAGCATTATTGTATGACAATGATTTGAGATGTTTGTTAATTATAAGCATTGTTAGGAAGTAAGTTTACACGGCCACACTGAAACTGACAATAGGAGCGGGTAACAATGTAGCGAGGGGGCGAGTTGTTTATTAATTAGAAGAGACCAGCAAATGACTCAGAGTAGCGCGCTTTTCTTTAGAAATGGAGGGAATATTTTCCCTAGAGCATATGTGTTCTTAATTTTGATTGGATATAAAAATAGACGCTAATGTTGGCGCGCTTTATTAACCAATAGCAGCTCTGTTATAATGTTTAGGCATATCGGGGTGAGGGAGTATAAATTCTGAAGCCGGAGACGAGTATCGCACAGTTTAAGAGAATCATTCACGCGTTACACGTCGCACAGTTCAACAGAATCATTCACGGGTTACATGTCGCACAGTTCTACAGAATCTCTCGCTTCGTAAAGTTAGTTATAAAATGTGAAATGCGCGGCAAATAAGTGATTATAGTTACATTCGAAAGTATAACAGTTTCAGTCGGACGTGTATTAAGAGTAAATATGTGAAATTAATGAAGTGTGACGGCAATAAAAGTGTAAAAACAAATTCTTTTATCAGTGTTATCTTTAGTAACAACTCCTTTCCGTTTACACACCCTGTTCAAGAGATTTGCTCGACTGAATGATAATAGCTAGCCGGAGGACAAAGAACTCAAAATTCAAAATAATAAAACAATAACAGGCGCTCAGCAAATAAGATAACACAACGATACCGCGACACCCTGGCTGTGAAAAGGAGCGTTAAACATAATAGAATTAAAGGAAATTAAAACGATTGTCAGCAATTTTGGGATGAAAATGCAGTGAATATTAAAACTTGATTTAATATTGTTTAACTGAGGAGACTTTCTGGGCCTTAGTGTAGCATATTAAACCCAAGAAGTTCCTGGCTTTGCGTCAGCAGTGCATTTCTCTGCATTTATTATTATTATTATTATTATTATAATTATTATTATTATTTTGTACATTCCATCACGTACTGTGGTGGATATCATACACATTACCACTTTGTATATTTTATAAGGCTCGCGATAATACTAATCATGATTGTTTTTGTTTTACTAGAAAGAACACAGATAATGCTTTGGTAGTGTTACCTCCGGCCTTTTGGTGGCTATAATTGCACAAAATGATGACTGCGAAGGGAGAAGATTACAGCGCGTGAACTACACTTAATTACAAACCCATATTGCCCTGAACCTCTATGGAGCACTTTTATGCAAGCGTTTTGACCATCAATATCTTGCATTCAGAGCTACCATAATTCCCAACCTCTATGTTGTTTGTGGTCATTCTTTGTTTCTTTTTCTTACTGGAGTCAATTAGAATGCAGCTTCTGGTAATCCTTGTGTATTTATTTGCATCCAATGTCTATACTATTCAAGTTGTCTTGTCGAAATGTCAAATAATATGTCTTCATGTAACATTCATTTTTTCTTATTATATTCTTTGTAACTTTTTCGCTCAGAAATTCGAGCAGAACGTCGCCAAAAATACATTACTGTTATCAAAAGCGTTAGTTTATGTACATTAGTGAATCGTCAAACTTCTGGACCATATAGAGTTGTACTTCTAACAATTGCATTAACAGCTTTTTAATTGCGGTTTCTTTTATTATCGGTTTGTCCCATAAAATGCTGTTAAACTGTGATATGACATACTTTCCTTTTGTAATTTGTGTTTTACTCTGAATCTTTCTTCCATTACTGAAACATTTATACTTAAAATATTAATATTTATTACAGTGTTCTATCAGTAATTTATCTTAAATTACTAAGTTGTATTTCCTTTCTTCTATAACCATTACTTTGAGTTTTTAAATTTAGTTTTAATTCACATCGATCATATTCAATTAATTCTAAGAAAATTTATTCTAAACCATAATTTTGAGTTGAAACTATCTGGTCATCTGCGAATTATAAAGAGTAAATTGTTTTTCTGCCGATCACTACATTTTAGCTTCAGGTTATGCAATGTTGAATACAAATATATTGTAAATAATGTTGACAATAAACATATCCCTTGTGTAATCCTTTAATCCTTTTGAAACGTTAAATCCCGACAATGCAATTTGTCGCTTATTATTATTTCTGTTAAAGAATAGTTACATAAATGCTGGACTTCATATATTAATTTATTTCATACACCAACATTTTTAAGCACTTTACTAAGTTACTCATTACTCCTAAATTCCAATTCCTACACTACGTGATCAAAAGTATCCGGACATCTGGCTGAAAATGACGTACAAGTTCGTGGCGCCCTCCATCGGTAATGCTGGAAGTCAATATGGTGTTGGCCAACCCTTAGCCTTGATGACAGCGTTCACTCTCGCATGCATACTTTCAATCAGGTGCTGGAAGGTTTCTTGGGGAATGGCAGCCCATTCTTCATGGAGTGCGGAACTGAGGAGAGGTATCGATGTAGGTTGGTGAGGCCTGGCACGAAGTCGGCGTTCCAAAAGATTTTAAAGGTGTTCTATAGGATTCAAGTCAGGACTCAGTGCAGGCCAGTCCATTACATGGATGTTATTTTTGTTTAACCACTCCGCCACAGCCCGTGCAGTATGAACAGGTGCTCGATCGTGTTGAAAGATGCAATCGCCATCCCCGAATTGATCTTCAACAGTGGGGAGCAAGAAGGTGCTTAAAATATCAATGTAGGTCCGCGCTGTGATCGTGTACGTAAAATAACAAGGGGTGCAAGCCCCCTCCAGGAAAACAACGACCACACCATAACACCACCACCTCCGAATTTCGCTGTTGGCACTACACATGCTGGCAGATGACGTTCTCCGGGCATTGCCATACCCACACCCTGCCATCGGATCGCCACATTGTTACCATGATTCGTCACTCCACACAACGTTTTTCCACTGTTCAATCCTGTAATGTTGACGCTCCTTACACCAAGCGAGGCGTCGTTTGGCATTTTCCTGAGTGATGTGTGGCTTATGAGCAGCCGCTCGGCCATGGAATCCAAGGTTTCTCACCTCACGTCTAACTGTCATAGTACTTGGAGTGGATCCTGATGCAGTTTGGAATTCCTGTGTGATGGTCTGGATAGATGTCTGCCTATTACTCTTTACGACCCTTTTCAAATGTCGGCGGTCTCCGTCAGTCAACAGATGAGGTAGGCCTGTACGCTTTTGTGATGTACATGTCCCTTTATGTTTCCACTTCACTATCACATCAGAAACAGTGGACCTAGGGATGTTTAGGAGTGTGGAAATCTCACATTCAGGCTTCTGACATAAGTGACACCCAATCACCTGACCACGTTCGAAGTCCGTGAGTTCCACGGAGCGTCCCATTCTGCTGTTTCACGATGTCTAATGACTACTGAGGTCGCGGATAATGAGTCTCAGGCAGTAGGTGGCAGCACAATGCACCTAAGATGAAAAACGTATGTTTTTGGGGGTGTCCGGATACTTTTGATCACATAGTGTACATTCAGAGTCCTATTCTTTTGCGTCTTGTTTTATTCAGTGTTGTTGTATTTGGTTTTTCAACAGATTATTTTTCCATAATGGAGCTCACGGCAAGAGAATTAGCCCTACAAGCAATTCCCAATTTGGTGGAACAGAGACTTGAAGTTGGGCTTCCTAACCCTAGAACATTTGTTTTACAACTAACGAGTTTGTTCTGCCTGGTCTATTGGTCGACAGGAAATATTTGATTTCTCTTCTACCTGTCATATCTGAGGGACATTCCCCTATCTGACACATGCGGATGCGCCCTTTAGGGGTTGCAAGTTCTCCAGAGGGATGATAATAATAATGCATTATATGTTTATATTATTTATTGTCGGCTAAATATTTATGGACTAAATTAGTATTTAAATTCACAAATACATCGAAGTCGTGGCATTTTTCTTGATCAATTTTCAAGCAAAAACGGAATTCGTTCTTCCGAGATTTATCACTCAATAACTTCAGACTTTGTTTCTTCAGTAGAAACGTTTCTAACAGATACTGCGGCCGTTGTGAGCTTCTCACCCACCCTTCCCTTAGCATTTCTAATCGCATTACATTCAACCAGCCTATCTCTCATTATTTACACTAACCAGAGTGTAATTTATTAATAGAGGCTGCCTGATATCCGCCATTGTTTCACACTGAATACATCTCGCTCAGTGGTTCATTTTTGCTTCATGGAATTGGTTTCAAACCAGTGATAAAGGACTGGGCGGGGTGTATTTTTAGGCAAATGTTAAAACCTAGCGGAAGAGAAATCACTATTGCGATCAAGATGAAAGGGTGACTAAACACAAGAGAATAATTGCTCGTTCTGACTCTCTACATAGGTACTGTGAAAGCATGTGACAAAAGCATGCTCACCTACAGATTAGGGGAATGTCCAACTTGGACATCAATACAAAAACTGTAATAGAAATATGTAAATAAGCAAAGAGAATATACTCGTTTACTGCGTGTAGTGTCCAATTTTTAAGCTGACAAATTACCCCATTTGATTCACTTTTGCTAAAAATTTCCTCAAAATCCATTTAGCAAAAGAAACAGTAGTTTTATAAGCATGTTAGTCTTTACCTGTTGCCATAAGAAACAAAAAAACAGTTTTATTGAACTGAAACGCTAACATTCGCTGCATTAGAAGCAAAACCTCTCAATAGTTGCAGGCTTTTGCAAGCATTCTGAGGTAGAGCTGGCATTCGGCTAAGTGAATCTTTTATTACATTGCAATTTACTTTCCGCCTCATATTCTGAATTTCTTTAATTAAACCTCTCAGATGTTAAGTGTAGGAGGGTAAAATATTCGAGTGGAAGTGAGTGGCTGGTTAAAATTTTGTTAGAATATGATACAGAGCTGTTTCTCTGAATATGGAAGGCCATCCCATTGTTTTTTAAACATTAAATATTATACAGTTCTGGCTTTATTTGTAATTCAATTATTATTGCATTACATAATTTTATAATATATTTCAATAGTAATATAATAAAAGGGTATTTACCCTCCTCTTATGTAGGACTTACACCCCCCAGGACTTACAAGCGGGTGCCTGGGGTCAGAGGCCCGTCGAGGAGCAGACACTCATGGATCAGACAGAGCATCCAGGATGGGTGATGAGCCCGATGCCTGGTATGGGATGAAGTAGATGAAACGAAATGTTGGTGAAATAGATGAAAGGAAAGGTGATGATGGAGCAGTTGGTGGAATGAATGGCGGGGGAAATCGGAGAACTCAGAGAAAACCCGCCCAGACGCCGCTTCGTCCACCACAAATCCCACATGCAGGTCCCTGGGATTGAACCCGGGCCGCCTCGGTGGAAGGGGAGCGGTCTAACCACTCGGCCACGGCGCCGCCTGTGTCCTAAGTAGATTCTGAAAATGCTACTTCTATTCCTCGGCGGTAATTTTCTCGGTAAATAAATGAAAACTTAACAGCAATCTTGTCTTAACTGATTTTAATAAAACTGTTACTAAAAATCTGTCTTAAGCTTGAATCTAGTTTAGTAGTCTTAAACTTACATTCCACATTTTTAAATCGTTAACCCAAAAAAGAAAAAAAAAGGAAAAAAAAAGAAGAAGAAGAAGAAGAAAAAAAAAATTCAGGAATCAATAATTATTTCTTTTTTAGGAATCAATAAAAGCAGAGCAAGGGATTATTTTAGGCCCAGATTTGATTATCTCCATCACAAATGTGTTTGCAGATGCAATTATCATGGATTTGCATACGCAATTCTGTAATATGAAAAAACAATTACATACGTTTCCATAAAAAGAGCATTTTCAATGTGGAGATGGTGGCTTTTGAAACTAACCCTTTACGTTTAACCACTTTATATAAATATAACTCTTCCAAGTATGTATAACATACCAAAGAAATGTAATTCTGCAAAATATATTATGTAGAAGCAGGATTATCTGAACTGCAAAGTTGTGAAGACGCTGGTGTGTTAAACTGGTAAAGACAATTTCTTGAAATTCGAAAAGTGTTTTCTTTCCTCCATTGTGTTTTATTAAAAAAATTAGGTACATTATGCAGTGTAGTCAATCTGAAAAGAAAGATTATTTAGAAGCAAAAACATACAGAAGATTGTTACAGACACTGCCAAGTTAGCTCTCTAATACCGAAAAGGAAAATTTATTGTTCCATTTCCTCTATTTGTTCTATTAAGAAGTTTAGATAGGTTTAGGTTTAACGCTTCCTAGTACACAAGAACCCTTATTCTTAATATACCGTTACTAATACGTATAAACATGCTTGAATGTGCAGGTTGTATTTGTTAAAATGCTTGTTAACAATGTATTGATCGCGCTATAACCTCGATATTGAGTGACCTTAAATACCTAAATAAACTAAAAAGAAAGACAGCTTTGCTTACCCCGCCCTCATTAGTCCCTAATTCCAATTTATTTGGATTGAGCTTTGCTTACTTGATTTTGTTTACTTTGCTTTTTTGCTTCTTAAGTGAGGCAAGTAAAATATCTTCCTCATGTTTGTGGCTAACCTGCATTCTGTGTAAAACTACATCGCTTAGTAGGACTTCAGAGCTAGGAAAAAGAAAGACGAAAAACTTAAAACGTTAAACACGTACCACTTTTGTATTTTACTAATAATGTTCACCTCTTGAAATTGTATCCACTTATTCAGGAGAACATTCATATGCAACCAATGTCGATGAGATGAAGCGACTGAAATTTAGTAGGATATTCTCTTTTATCAGCGAGCGTATGCCGCAATCAAACGAATGACATTAGAATCCATATCCCACCTTACACTAGTTTGGTAAAACCTAGTGATTTGTATCAGCAAGGGTGTTAGGCTTTCTGTCTGGAAACTGAGGCTCACAGGCAGCTCTTTGATTACCCGCACGTACACAGAGCGTGTGTGTGTGTGTGTGTGTGTGTGTGTGTGTGTGTGTGTGTGTGTGTGTGTGTGTGCGTGCGCGCGCGCGCGCGCGCTCGCGAGCGTCTGAAACGATCCTATGAGACTCGGTTTGCAATATACCTAGCATCCTACCATATTTGAGTTTTATGAAAACTGTAATATGCCGTCTAGTTATTTTCGTTTACAGCATTTCGTTAAAATGAATATTTCAGGAACTACGTTAATTTTTCGTTATTCTTATTCGAGTTTATAAGACAGTTAGCTCACAGCGAAGTACAAACTGTGGACGGAAAAGTTTATTTACATTTTTTCACCTCCAAAATGAAACGCCAGTGAAAAAAACTTGTGTTACACTAACATGACTTTTCCTCCTAGTGTCATTTATTTTTATATGATCTGCCAATTATTCTTAGACAAGCTTTCGTTTTCTCTTCACTTCATATTAATCGAGACACACATTTGCAGAAATAGTTTTCTAACATTTCGCTGTAGATACAGTCCGTTGAAAAAGAAAAGAACAAAACAAGAAACAAAATGTGCAGATGCCTTGGTTTCCTATAGTGTTTTCTTTATTTAATGTTGACAGAATCCGCGTATCAGTTGTGTTCCGACCTACAACACTGTGATAATCTCTTATTCGTTTAAACAAAGTGAGCGGCGAAAGTGGTGGGAAACTGAGGCATTTTACCTGAGTGGCTAGAAGGCACTCACCAGATTTGCCCATCTCTTATCGTTTGATGTCAAAAGTCTGGCACTAGAACCCTAACCAATGAACAGAAGTTGATTTCCGGCTAGGAGCGAAGGAAGCCGGGAGGAAGTAAAACAAACATTTTTCGGAGTGGTTGGATGAAATTGCTTTGTAATTTGAAAATAACAAAGGATATGGACAACAAACTGAAAATTCTTGTCCTTAATCAACAAGGTTATAGCCCGGTGAAGGCCATGGAGCTATGGAATGTCTCAAGAACAGCGTCAAACTAGTGGTAAAAATACCACGAACGGGTTACTGGACACAAATCAGGTGGTGTATTTAATTATAAATGAATAATTCAGTCCACATGGCACCAAATGCATCAAAAACATGCCACAACAAGATACAAAGCAAAATTAGAGGGATTGTGAAAAAAGGGTTTAATGAATAAAGCTTTCGGAGAGATAAACAGAATTTTACTTTCAATAATTCATTTAATAGGCTAGGGCATTATTACGTAGTTCTTCTTCTTTCCTCCTCCTTCTCCTTCTTCTTATTAGTATTATTATTCTTTTATGATAATTGTTTGCAAAGCAGCAAGAGCAATAGACTAATTTTTAATTATAAGATACATTAAAATCTATCACAAACGAGCATGGAAAGGAACTGAGTCATACGAAATGAATCACGAAAGTGAAAAAGAATTTGCAAAACAATTCGCAAAATATAGCGTTTTACGTTACTTGAAAAGGGTTGGCAACCTTCTTTATATTCCTTTTCTTAGAAATCTCCGATAATAAACTTTTTTTGAGATAATACTAACACCGAATTAACTACACAAAGGAGAATCAGAATAAAACATTCAGTGGTATAGTGGGGGTTCGAGCTACCGATATTCAGCCTCACATATCGCTGTTTCCCGTCTGAGCTACGATATCGTTATGACAATATCTCATGAAATTCTCCACGCGACTTCAGTTTCCGGTAAAATGCAAGGCAGAACTTTTCTTGAGGTAACATACACCAATGTCAATTTACATACTTTTTGATTCTCTACTACGCATAGTAAGGGGAAGTATTGCATGCCACCCAAAACTTCGACACCGAGATTTCACCGGAAATACATGTTTTGAGGCCTGCTAAATAAAAAAAGCAGTTTTAGAAAAAGGCACGCACGCACGCGCGCGCGCACGCGTGTGTGTGCAGCATAACTAAAAAACGAAAAGTCGGATAAACACCAAACTTGGTATTTAAGTTCAGTACCTTCCAAAGATGCGACACGAAATTTTTGAAGCGCTTCACTTCCATTGCAGTCACAAGTTTGCAAAATTTTATCATTATCCCCCTATATAATTTCTAAAAGTTGTATTAGCTGCACCACATTCCTTTGGCATTTACATTAAACATCTTTTGATGCCATAGTCATAAACTCGGCTCTTTATACCTTTTTATTTTCCTTTTAGAGACAGGCTTTTTCCCTGGAAACTTTTTCCAGTGGGTATTACATCCTATTGTTCACAATTCTACTGACCTTGTTACAAAAGCAGCATTTGAAACTTCTGAGGAAATCAAACAGATATGTTTGATTTTACCCTTAAAGATAGGTGAATATCCATTGACGAATATTTATTTTCCCACAGCAAGAAATAAAAGAAATTATTTCTGAGAATTTTGCTTAAATTTAAGAAGCTATTCCTAATTAAGCACCGGCTTTTGTTCTGTAGTAGAACCCCGTTTGAAGAAGATTATTTCCTCTTTCATCACCCCAAAAGGAAGAGAGACTAAAATTAATTATTGGAATTACAATGTCATTGAGAAAATTTTCTTTCCTAAGCGAAGCGAAAAATAAATCATCAAGCAGTATCATCATATGAAAAGCTAATTGATGAGATTAAACTTTTATACTCCTTGCTCTCGGAAAATAGAAGACTATCGCTTTTTCTTAGGACTCGGCACCATGTTCAGTTGTTTCTGTAATAACAAACTGTTACACTTTTCAGATGGAAACCATATATTCTTTTTAGTAACCACCATAAGATAGATTTTCACGGGAGATGTAATTAATAAACTTATTATTCACAGTTTTCAGATAAAGTAGTAGGTTATCCAATTTTAGTCTACGATAGCCTCGGTCTTTGTTTAATTTGTTTTCAAGTCTTTCATTCACGAAAACGTTAATTGGGAAACTGCAGGGATGAGAGTGATGTGTCTATTACCTTTAAATATGTTTCACACGTATCGCTCCTTTCCTGCAACACACACCTAATTATTCGGGTTTAAGCAGACGAGTTTAAACCACAGGGAACTAAGTAAATTGCTTTACCTAATGGGCACGTTTGTTACCGACTGCCAGAACCTGATAGTTCAACTAACGAGTGGATCATTCTGCAGTTTTCCCATTTCATTCTACTTTAACTCGTGGGGAACTTCCAACATGTTGCAATATGGTGGGGTTTTAGACCTCGTTACTTAGTTCAGAAACTTTTCAAATCGTCTCCAAATGGATGCAAGTGTATAAGAAGGAACCTGCCACACATTTTTAAACATTTTTTGTGAAAGAGCGCGCCAACAAACGCCATTACTTTTTCTACTGCTTACCTATAGGAGGTAGAGCAAGTGTTGTATTTCATCCAAAGTTTGATATTTCAGCGGAAATATAGCTTTGAGACTCCTGGGTAAAACAAGAATTTTTAGAAAAAGGTGTGGGCGTGGGTGTGTATGAACAGTGTAACTTAAAAACGAAAAGTCGGTTAAATAATCAAACTTAGTATTTAAGTTCAGTATCTTCCGAGGTTGGGACACGAAGATTTTCAAGAAACTTCCCTACCCCAAACTACCCTTATATGGAAAATTTCTCGAAAATGTTGATTTTCTCAAAAATGACTAAAGCTTTTGGTTAAAATACCATAATTTTAAGGTATTTTCATGGCAAATGAAATGTATGCCATGAATTATCTGTGAATAACCTCTGAAGTCCTCTTTTATTGTGAATGACTTTTACAAAATTGGTATGAATGAATATTTATTTCCACCTTTCTTTGATACATGTTACAAAAGAAACTTATAACTAAACCTTTTTTTAAAAAATACAGTGTGTCTATAAACTAGCTTTCCCATATTTTAACCTCTAGGTCGTATGTATGGATAAAGATAATGCACCATCTCTTCATTTTCCAGGCTAAAACCGTTCTGTTGCTCCTTCCTTAGTCTCCTACTGCACTTAGGTACCTGTTATATTTCCCAAAAATGTCCCCATCATTTTAATTGTTTCTGCTTTTGGATTTGCCATCATTCTGATTGCTACTATTTCTTTGTTGAACTTATCCCATTTTTTTTATTCCAAATATCATCTCTCCACCTTTTAAACTTTTCACATTCTGTTAGCCGATAGAAAATAATACCCATTTTGTCACATATAATACATCTCCCCGAGCAATTATTTTGTACCCTTTTTAGAAATATTACTCCTGTGCGCATCCAAGCAAGACCTATTCTATCAAATTGATTGCATATGTCTACGTACTGCTCCCTTCCCCAATTTTTCTTAATTTGTACATGTTTCTGTATGCCTTCCACCCTCATTCTCACTTCTTTCCAAAATCCACTGTTATTGTTTTTATCTAATAGCCAAATATTCTTCATGCCAATTTCTTCTAACACATATCCCAATTCCCCAAACCAACATTCCTTTCCTAAAACATCTTTTTGGAACTGTATGCATTCTTTTATTATATTACCATCATCTAGATTTAAACATTTGTACCAATATTTCAAAATTCTCTCCACTATTATACCTTTTCTCCCTACCCTTCCTAACTCTGCCAGTGTCACACCCCTTGGTGAGCTCTCTAGTAGACACAGAAGTTCTCTACAAAACATTCTATGGACTAGATCAATCTTAAGCCACCCCTTTGTAATTCTACAAATTTCTGTTCCATATAGCATCTTGGACTCGACTACTACTTCATAAGTATTTCCAGTCAATTTATTAACAGTGTGAGTGTTTTGTGTAAGCAGATTCTTAACAGCTTTGATGGCTAGTTTTCCTTTCAGCTGTGCATATTGGGATTGCGCCTGCGATTTCCCATTGCTTGAGAATCGGATCAAATTCTTTTATTACCTCCATTGGCTCTCCATTTATAAACCATCTTTCATCTCTTTTTAATTTTGATTCTTTCTTGACCCTTTCAAGCCTGACTTGTTTGTATTTCCCTTAAACCCCATTCTTTACAAAATTTAACAATTTCATTGATAGCATGCTGTAACCCTATCACTGTTACTGCCCCATCTACGGGATCATCAGCAACTGTGAAATGTTTATTACTTTTCATTATTTTATCTATAATATCATCTATAATTAAATTAACTAATATTGGTTTGAGTTTACAACCTTGCCTCAGACATAAATTTTGCTGCATTTAATCAGTAGCTTTACTTCCTTCGCATCTAGAACAAAATTTATTTCCTTCGTATAATTTTTATATCCCCTTAATAAATGAAGTACTTACTCCTTTATTTCTCAAATTGTATGCCAAAGCATCGCTATTCATAGTGTCGGAAGCCTTCTGAAAGTCTGCCAAAAATATATATGTATATATATATATATATATACCGTAACCGTTTTATTTCTTAGGTATTTGTTCACTATAGTTTGAATTAACATTATGTTATCTATTGTTCTTCTTCCTCTCCTAAAATTTGCTTTGTATTCTGATAGCTTACCTTCCATCTCTGCCTACTCGTATAATCTTCTAGCTAATACACCAGTGTATATTTTACCTAATATGGATAGTAAACTAATTCCTCTGTAGTTGCTTGGGTTATTTGTATCTCCTTTCTCTTTATACAAATGGTACAATAATGCTCACTTTCCAACTCTCAGGTATCACTTTCTTCTCTTTAAATCCAATAAATAGATCTGTCAACAGCGTTATGCCTCCCTCTACTTCTCCAAGTTTTTTCAAGAATTTCCCCCAGAATTCCATCAACCCTGTAGCCTTATGTTTCAGTTAGTTTAATCACATACTCTACCCCTCTCATTGTAATCTCTTTGCTAAGTAAACCACTCTATTCACAAAATTTCCAAAATATACTTCACTTCCTTGAATTCTTCTTCCCTCCAATAAGCCTTTATAATAGAATTCTCATTCCCTTGGTGCTATCTTATTAGACAGAGCAAATGGACTGCTGACGCAAAGCCAGGAAGCCCCTTAGCTGCATCTTTCTAGAAATATCCTTAACAACTGACTATATATTTATTATATTCTTTATGTTTTCTCCCATTCTCTGTTGCCATTCCTTCTTTTTATCGTCTAATAAGCATTTACAGCCTCTTTTAATTAATAAGAAAATTTTCCTATTATCCTCCTCTTCTGACCTTCTCCAACTAGACAGCTCATTGAATACTTCTTTCTTAGCCTTTACACACTGTTCCTCATGCCAACCCCACTGTTTTTCATTTACTTTAAGATTCACTTCCATCCTATCTCCTGCATTTTAACCATTAATTCTAACCATTCCACACTCTTCATAATTGGTAAAATGCAACAGTTAGACAATATCTTGCTATACAAAATTGTAGATCTTGTTAAATAAGAAAGTTATGTTGCACAAATTCTTTTTGTGGAGTTAACCATTTCCAAGACATTCTTCGTTACTTGTTGAATTTTCAAATACTTATACTTTACTCAACTGAGAACTTATTATTCATTTTTTTCTTCGCGGGGTCATACAAAGAGTATGTAATTTCAAAATCATCACATAGCGATACGCCCTTTAAAAATCATGCATCCTTTTACCTATTGTGTGCTACAACAAAACGTGTAAATGTAAATTGAAAGTTTATCTGGATTAAAAAGAAGTGGGTATGATAAAAAGCTTTTGTAAGAATACTCTATAGAAGAGGGAGTAGAGAAAGTCATGTGAATGCCACACATCAGATTTTATTACATGTGGCGCAATCGGTAGCCCGCAACTTTCCCGACACACCTTACTTAATATATCCGTGCGATAGTGGGGAAATGGACCGGTGCCCCTTAATGCGTGTTTAATATGCAAATTAATAAATTAAACTTACTTTTTTATTTTAGTCATAGAAAACATTGAATTCCACCTAAAAACTCGAGAAAGACGTAAACGTTTTTACAAACGCTTATTCTCCATTTACTTCATATTAAACCGAGATAAACATTTGCATCTTATTGCTAATTTTCTTGTAGCTACAAGAGGAACGTGGTAGGCTTTTAGCGATACTCAAATATTTTAAGAGCTAGTTGCTATATGGAGCATTCCATTCTCTTTGCATGTTCAGGAGATAGATAAAAGAAAGAATAACGAATTCACATTAGAGAAAAAGTATAAACATTGGAGGATTCCAATAAATAATAAGGAATGTCTGGAAATGGGTCACGAGTAATAACATCACCTATCAAAGTTAAAGGGGTCTATACAAATGAAACAATTTTAAAAAATCTGATGCATTACATTCGCTTGACTTTCTCTATCCTTCATCGCTTATTATTAGTGAGTGTACAGATTATTCTTACAAAAGTCTATTTTCCTATCTACTTCATTCTAATTGAGATAAGCCTTTACAGAAATAGCTACATAACACATTTTTTTATAGATACAAACAGAATAGCGATAGTCAAATGTTTCAAAACTGAACGATCTACACTGACCTTAAAACTCCACACTTTTTGGGAGCAATCGTGAGAAACAATTGAATACCAAAGGGACTTGAAAAGAATGACAAAGTCTTGAACAATTCAAACCATTAATAAGGGATATTTCAGAAATGGCTGATGGCACAAAAAGAAGTTATTTGAAATAAACTGTGTATTTTAAAGAGATCTACATTTCTTCTGTAATATTTTTTCCTTTATCGCTTAACGTTTACCAGTTATACCAGATTATACAAAATTCCTTCCAAAGGAAGAGGACTTCAAAGGCTATTCCCAGAAAATTCAAGAAATACATTTTAAGTTTCAAATAAATATCCTTACTATATGGTATTTTAATAGAGCCATTTTAGAAAATAAAGGATTTCTAAAAATGTTCCATATAGTATGGGGTTGGGGGTTTTCTTAAAAATCTTCAGAAGGTACTGAACTTAAGTACCAAGTTTGGAGTTTATTCGACGCATATATACCATACGGACACACGAAACTTTTTCTAAAAATGCTTTTTTTATTCAAGGGCCTCGAAACATGTACTTCCGGTGAAATATCTGTATGGAATTTTTGGGGTGAATACAACACTTCCCCTATTTACTAGACATAGTAGGGAAAGTAAACGTTAATGGAGAAGGTAAGGCAGAAAAGGTGGTTAATTTAACTTTATTTAGCCAAACGTCTCTTATCAAATGAGAATGAAAGCGTGAAATTAATGCACAGAATATCTCAGAGATGTGAGGGGTAACACCACGTGAAATTTATCGTAAGGCTTGAGGTATTTATGACCGACTGAAGCCTCTGATGCAGCCTGGTTTAAACGATTCGAATTGAGGCATGAACGTTTGGAATTATCCTACGTGCCAATAGGAAAACAACAAAGTTTATCAAACAGATGATGTGTGTACCACAATCATAACTATTTTAATCATTCAAAATAATTTTGTAAACACCCTCATGAAAACGTTGAATAGTCGGTATAGTTTACAAAAAAAATAATGTTTAATGCAATGAACAATCTTTAAAAACACCAGAACACTGTAATTTGCTTTCTCACTCTTTGTTTCTCTCCCTCTCTCTCTCTGCATACTGAAGTTTAGAAATCCTCTTCGTTAATTTAGCTACTAAAATGTTGTTGAAGTAGTTATGGCTGCTTTTTGTTGTCACTCCGTAACAGATGTTCTAAAAGTCACTCTACCGAATTTAATAATTTTTCGATTGTGCTGCAACCGCTGATTCGTACCTGAAATGTTATAATACGAAGTTTTACCTGAGCTACAAAATCACCCTTCATCTGGCAATACAATCTCCACCACATTATAGTTTACTGGTTGGAGATCGTAAGGACAGAAACTTTGATGAGTAAATCGGAAAGGTTGTACAATTAGGTCATGTAAACTAATACCATTCAAATTTTAAGTGAGAGATATTGTTAAATTTATTTATTTTCGCAAAATCCTACAAATTTAGAACATCTAAAAGCAGCCATTGCGCTAGAAAGTGCAATAACAGAGATTTGTATATACATTTGATTAATAATGCAAAACCACGTTATGAAAAATGTTTGAAGTTAATGGGAAGCATTTTGAGCAACTCTTGTAAGTGGTAAGTTTTCAAAAATTTAAATAGTAATATATTAATTGCACTGATGCTGTTTCCCTGGCTTTATAGTTGTGATTTTTCAAATTTTCGGTCAAGGGAGTTTACGAAAAACCTGTATGTACACCCAAGAATCAAAATATTTAAAACTACAATATTTGCAATCTGCTTAAGCTCGTGAGCACCGTGACTTTAGGTATTTATTCAAAATCTAAAATTACAAGTTATACGTATAGATAGATTATCGAATCGTGGTGCACTAACTTTTAATTCAGACTTACCTCTTAGCGTTATAGAGGATTTTCTCTTAAGTTGACACAGGGATTGCAAGATTGGCTTTATCCATCAAGATGGAGCAATATGTCAAATGTCTTTGCGAGTCGCTGGCCCGCATTCACAAGGCTTTCGCGGAACGATCTGTTAGAAAAGATTTGTGGTCTCTAGATCCGTTTACCTATATGCAATTTTTATCTGTGTTACTTATTGAAGGATAAATTTGTAGGAAAATCCTCATGCAAGTAGAAATTATAGTACGAAATATATGCCAGTAGCACACAAATTAATGACTACACAAGAAACATACTTTCAGGGTATTCAACAGAAGTAATCACGTTTCAGCTGTGAAAGTAAAAGTGGGTATTAAAAGCTGCATGTGTTACCCCATATCTCCTCTTTATTCCCCTAGCGCTCAACCTAATATCTTCGGGCTAATAACCTATAAGCTCTCAATTCAACTCCTATTCAGTTGCGTTTTGCCTGTGGCAGGGATACAATTACCAACTATTTATCTTGAAAGTGAAACTACTAAATGTAAACGTTATCCCGATTAACAGAAGTAGATAGAAAAATAAGCTCGTAAGAATGGTTTGTAAAAGTTACATAAAAATACGCGATATTTGATAGAAAAGATGTATGAATTTAATACATTAGACTTTTAACTTTATTACCTAGCCACATTAACTGCAGGTATCCTAAACGCAAGGGTTCCAAAGCTAGTAAAAAAAAGTCTGTTTTACATTCACATGAATTTTTCCACTTTCTCCATTACAAACAATTTCTATTAAAGCTCATTTACTCTCTCTACTTCTTGTTGATCACTATAAACGTTTGCAGAAACGCTTTTATTGCACATTTCCTTGTCTGTCCAAGAGGGATATAAGCGCCTTAAGTGAGAATCAGTTCTTTAAAAAGCGGGTCGCTGTATCATACCTTTGAAATTCCACTCTTTGTATGACAAAAATAACAACTATAATAGCGACTTAGTACTTAAAATAATTATTTTAAAATTCAGAAATAACAATGGAAATTGCGAATGTCACCAAAGCTGCATTTGACGCATATTGCGTGTATTTAACGACATCTAGATATTTTGGGGAGTAAGATTTTGTCCAACTCTTGCAGTTTGCTTGTTATACAAAAGTATACAAAATTAATTCAAATGTAAGCAAGTTTACAAGCTTTTCAAAAAATATCAGGCCAATATATTTTATGTCATGCAAATATCTTAAACATATTACGGTATTTTAGCCAAGATCATTAACTCATCTTTGAGAAAATTAAAAATAAGGGTCATTTTCCGCATTTAGAGCGTAGGTTTGGTTGGGGATACTTTTTTAAACCTCCTCCTTGGAACATGCTGAACTTAAATATTAAGTTTGGTACTAAACCAGCTTTTAGTTTTTGAGTTACGGTTTTTAAGGACCATGGATGGCTGGATGGATGGATAGTTGGATGGACCCGCACGCGCACGCAGACACACACACCACCTTTTACTGAATTATTTTTAGGTTCAGGGGTTCCCAAATCGTGCATTTCCGTTGAAATCTCTATGTCGAGTTTGTGTGGAATTCAGTACTTTCTCTGACTACTATAGGTGCGTGATAGAGAAAGTAAAAACAAATAATAATCCTTAACACAATTTTGGTTTGCCAGCTATCATTCCCAGTGTTGTATCATTAACATAACCAAATTTTAAATTTATTTCATAGCATCGCGTTCCCTGCTAAGCTGTTTTCACGACCTGTAATCTGCGAAAAACGTAGTACATTGTTTATGCATTACTAGATGTGTTTGATTAACTGCAGTGGCTGAACTGATTCAGCACTTTCATTCAGTCCTGAAATACGACCAAATCCTATTTACTTTCTCTAATACGTATAGTAAGTAGGAGAAGTTTTGGATTCCACACAAAAATTCGATACCCAGATTTCACAGGAAATAGATGTTTTGAGGTGCACTGAATGCATATAAAGCATTTTTGGAAACTTGTCCGTGTGAGTGTGTGTGTGTGTGTGTGTGTGTGTGTGTGTGTGTGTGAACAGCATAACTCAGAAATGAACAGTCGGATAAATACCAAACTTGGTATTTAGGTTCAGTATCTTCCATAGATGTGACAGGAAGGTTTTAAAGAAAATCCCCTCACCCCAGATTACCCTTTACATGGAACATTTTTCAAAAATTTTATTTTTCTCAAAAATGTCTAACGATTTTGAATAAAATACTATAAGTCTAAGACATTTTTATGGCAAATGAATTGTATATCTCGAATTTTCTGGGAATGTCTCCAAAAGTATTCTTCATTGTGAACAAAATTTTACTACACAAAAAATGTAGATCGTGTTAAAATACACAATTTATGTCATACTTTTTTTTTGTCCAGTTAACCATTTCTGAGATATTCCTTGTTATTTGTTTGAATTTTCCAATACTCTTTCTCAAATGGGAATTCGTTATTCGTTTTTTTATGTCCTGGACATACAAAGAGAATGGAATGCTCCACATAGCAACCAGCTCTTAAAACATTTGACTATCGCTTAAAACCTACCATATTCCCCTTGCACCTACAAGAAAATTAGCAATAAGATAGTTTCTGCAAATGTTTATCTCGATTAACATGAGGTAGATGGAGAATAAGCATTTGTAAAACTTGTTTGTAAAAGAGTAGAGAAAGTCATGTGAGTGTAACACATTAGTTTTTTTGGAGTAGTCTAACTTTGTTGTGCAAGACATGCCATTTTCTTGGGATTTTAGTTTTCCGTGTTCTTCATTATTGAAGAACTTACTTTTGAATAAATTACTCTTATTTTATTGGGCACTCAGCTAATAAAATGGATTTTCCCTTCTATTTGCCCAAACTGGTATTCAGTATCCCTTCACTTTTGGTGCGGTAGTTTGCACTTTCAGATGTTCCCGAATAAGTGATAAACTGCCGTGCTGACAAAGGACTTCGACTGCATTTGGGGCAGTGGCTTGTTTGAAGGTTTGCAAGTTATTGTTTTGATTTTCCAGGCGTTAATTTTATTAAAATGGCTTCTTTGTGTTTATGGGCTTTTCCATTAGCTTTAAAAACCTTTTCATTTTTTGGTTTTATACATTAAAGAACAATTATCAGTAGTCGGATTTCGTATAAGCTATTTAATTAAATTCGCTTCTTTTTCCTTCATAGTAAACAAGGAAACCTCAGTTTAGTAATGTGGTTTATTCGCTTATTGAAAAAATTCTAGCTTTGAAACAAATGTATAGTATAGTGTTGGTATGACATATATTGCTTGATAACTTGAATCTTCTATTTTTGGTAATTTTAGATGTGTTTCATTATATATCGTACTATTAAAACTCCTTGAAAGCCATCATATGCCATTCTCAGCTTTAGTAATGCTTTCAAATCTAATTTAAACAGCCTAGTTTAACCTATAGCAATGCGTTTGGGGACATACAGATACACTTTCACTCATAGGATGGTTATTTAAAATCTAGGAAAAGTATGTTTTTCTCTCTCCTTTCAGCATTTAACGTTTCTTTAACAAATATATATATATATATATATATATATATTCAAATTGAGTGAAAAGATGTTTGAGTGGGCTCTTGTCCATTAAGCTTAGAATTATTTAGTTTTGGCTTCTGAGAAAATCCCAGAAAAAATATTTAGATAAGTCACTCCAACTAGGATTGAAACTCGAGATTCGTTGTAATAAGAATCTTTTCCATTGTGTATTTTCCCTGAATGTATGAGCTAAGTATTTCAAAACTGATAAGTGTAGTTGTTCATTATTTATTTTACATGCAGTGAAAATAGCTAACACTGTTGCTATTTTATCAGCTGTCTTTCATTAATCAAAATTTTTCACTGAGCTGGGTTTTTACAAGCTACTGATGGAGGCGCCTTATTTGAGGGCAAGAATCCAATATACAGTAAATGCACTCTAGCGGTAGGTTACTGTAACATAAATGGAAACAAGAAAATGAAGAGCACTTAAGAGAAAGAGCAAGTTGCGGCGAAATGAAGTAAACTCAATATTGAACATCATTCCCAAGATTCCTTTTTCGTCTTTTTGTGATATCCTCCGTATAGCTACAACTTTAGACTGGGTTTGAGTGAAGAGCCAGAAGTGCTTCCGAGTTTCTTTTCAGCTCTTTGATGTTTCAAGAACATTTCTCATTTTATTAAAGTTTAACCTGCATATAAGCATTACTTTACCTACTTTATTACGGGCTATCAATTTAAGTAACTTATTTTCATACTTAGATTAGGGATTCAGAATCTGGAAAGAAGGGGTGAAAGAGAGAGAAATGTGTTATATACCTATAACATATATTATATATACATATATATTATGTTCTCCTCCTATAGTATTTTCGCAGTCTTTATCTTGTAAACAAGCGAGAGGCGAATTGAAACCTTTATGGACAGTACACTACTCGATGTGACATTCCTGAATTTGCTAAATCGAGTACTGAGCTATGACTGAAGCACACAACTGTATTCCAGTTCCTCATACCTAGATATTTTCTGTTTGTTAACTGTGTGAGAAAGGGAAGGGATTTATATAGGGTACTCAACAGACAAACTTTTAGGGTTACTTTGAAGCTAGAAATGAGTTTCATTTGAATATTCGTACTGATAAATGCAAATTAATAAAAACTTAATATCAATGCAGTACTAATGCCCACTTTAATATGGTTAATTTCTATTGTACAAGCGCGAAACTAGTTATGAACTTTGCTTTTTCTGGAAAATGTCCCGTCAAAAAGGGCCAGTGCACCACTAATACCTCAACTTTCACATGGAGAATGACATGTATCCGAGCAACAAATAACAGCTGTAGCAATAGAGCAGTCATTGGCGTACTCGTCTATCTGGTAGGACTGGGTTAAATCCCGTACAAGTGGTTAAACTTTTTTCCCCAAAAACAGATGAATGGTGTGCCTTTGGTGTGAACCCAATTTTAATTTCTCGCTTTTTTCAGAGGTTAGGTACTGTTACGGTGATATTCACGTGAAACGTTTGAACATAGCATAGCCACCATTACCTGCATACACCAGCAATTCAGTAAAGTTTTATCAGTAACGTACTGATTCATTATTCATTTTTATGTATTGCAAATATACGAACTCAAAAAGCATGTGCCCTATATCAAAGTACTCACCTGTAACTTTAACACTACTCTGTAACTTTAGAGTTGAGGCCTCTGAGCAAAATTTCCGGTCTTTCACGCCCAATATAGAATGGGACGCTAAGGACCATAGTAGTTAAAGAGCGTCCATAAATAAATAAAATAAAACTAACTTTAGAAAGTTTGTCGATTTATTCTGTGTGTACTGTGTATAATGATATTGTTGAACTAATTATTTCGTTTGCAATTTTGAATTCTTGTCCGACGCAGCATACTTCCCTCCAATTCCTGGTCAAGGGGGGTGAAGGCAATAGCGTCAGTCGAGTGTATATTTTCAGAGTGTGTGGTATATATTTGTGTAGATAGCTCGGAAGAAGCTTTGAGATGTTGTATACCACTTCGATGGTATAGTTCAGCTTAACGTTTTGCAAATCCGAGTGAACATAGAATTCATGAGAAAGAGTATTCCTCAGCAAGGGAATTATTCTATATGTAATCAAAATTAGTATCAAACACCCAAATTACCCCTTAAATACTAATTATTATTAGAATTTATAAAAAACCATTTAAAACTTATTTTTATAAACAGCAAGACATGTCGTAGCGTATGTGTGTGCATTGTGACGTCGGACACATTGCTGTGTATAATGATATCGTTGAACTAATTATTTCGTTTGTAACTTTGAATTCTTGTCCGACGCAGCATACTTCCCTCCAATTCCTAGTCAAGGGGGGGTGAAGGCAAGTTGAGGGAAGAGCCTCTTCGTCTGAGAGCTTGGCGTCACCAATAGCGTCAGTCGAGTGTATATCTTCAGAGTGTGTGGTTTGTATGTAGGAGTGCGTGTTTCCGTGTGTGTGCGTGGGACATCTCCCCCAGTGTTTGTAACCTTTTGGAAACCATATAGCGGCACCAAGGTAACGTTATAATAAACTAGAGTTAAATGTGAATTTTTATGTATTATTTACAAATACCCTACGCCGGCTTTAACTTTGTGCAGCAAGTTGCTGGTATCTCTTGATTGCCACTGATGCTACGTCCCCCAATGTTTTATGCCGGGGTAACTTTTAACTGGAAACCTTCTGACCTCACCCCGGTGTAAAACAATATAATTTGGAATATAAGTATTATACTAAACTGAATATCTTTTATGGAGAAGAGAAACCTTTAATCCGAACAATATTACTGTAGCCAACGGAGGCAGGACAGGGCAGCAATTTGCGTACATAAGTAATGTGGATGCGTACGTTGTTGCAAAGACCTGTCCCGTAGAGAGTGGTCTGAACTATCCTGACAAAGGTGTTGGTCGAATAAGTGTTTCTGTCTCGCAGTCAAATAGTTGCAGGTTCAGATTTGTGCGATTCCTGCGCGGATTACATTAACGGGGAGGGTAATGGGCTCTGCATTGTTTAATATTAATCCCTTCAGTCCCGAGATCAGATTAGGATAGTTTATTTGTTTTCGTGCTGAATGTGTTTCTATTGCTGGAAATATAACAAATTTGCAAAAACATTTTGTTGAAAAACACATTTGGGGTTGGAGCATCCTAACGGGTCTAAAATGAGATTTAGCGAGCTTGTGCTGATATATGTACTGGATGTATGTATTTGTTATGTACATCCAGTCACCTATGTTGCCTGTTTTGCTATCTCTATGCTCTTTGTCGCTCCGGTGATGCATTTCCTCCATGTATTGAGGCCGTGGATGGTGGTTTGCTTAAGCGACGGGCTGACTAGTCTCTCGGTATTGTGGGTACGGTGTGGCTTCGAGACAGACGTTTTGTGGATTCCTTCCCTGAATTTCGTTCCTGAGTGGAATGCTTTCTGTGTTTTCTTGGTGCGCTCGCCAGTGTTGCAAATATTTAGAAAACTTGATCTTTTCGACTTAAATGTTACTAATCAAAGGGTTAGTCCTCAGCTTAACTGTATTTTGGTAGGAGTGAATAGAGTTTGATGCAGTAATTTGTATCACAAATTACTTAAATGTAAACAATGATTGTAATATGAATATGCATTTTTATGTGACATTGATTTGAGATGTTTATTGATTGTAATTATTGTTGAAAAGAAGTTTATACCGCCTTACTGAAACTGACAATAATAGCGTGCAATAATGCAGCGAGGGGGTGAGCTGTTTATCATTATTGGAAACGAGGACGTTACGTAATGTTGGCGCGTTTAGAATCTTCTGGAACATTTCCCTAGAGCATATGTATTCATAATTTTCATTGGATATTAAAATAGACGCTAATGTCGGCGCGTTTTATTAGCCAATTGCAGTTCAGTTATAATCTTTAGGCATATCGGTGTGTAGAAGTATAAATAGGGTAGGTTAGAGGTAAAGTCCGTCAGTTCATCAAAATTCTTTGTATACTACACGTCGCATTCCCGTCAGTTCGTCGAAAATATTTTGTATGATACACGTCGCCTTCAGTCCAGCAGAAATATTACACGTCGGCTATAGATTCACAAGTTACGCGTAACAGAGTTATGAAAAATCTCAAGTGTGATAAAGTTAATTATACAAAAAGTTGAAGTACGCGAATTAAGAAATATCAGTAATGAAGTTATTATAACAGTTTCAGTTTGGCGAGTGTCTAGATCAATGTGTAAATGTGATTGGGAAAGTGTTCGACAATAAAAGTATAAAAGAAATTCTTTCATCAGTGTTATTTTTGGATAAAAGATTCCTTTCCGTTTACACAACCTATATAAATAGAAGTGCTCGACCAAAAACAAAAGGATAATAGCTAGCCGGAGGACATTGAAATAGAGTTGAATAAAATAATAGTAACATTCTTTCAAACAAACTTTATAAGTAATACACCAGCAAATTGGCGCCCAGAACGTGGGGCAGAGTGACCAGGAAAGGAGTGAAATAACCAGGAAGGAGAGAAGGAATCAGGACGTGGAGTGAATAGAGCAGTGAACTGAACTACAAGACGCAGATTCCAGAAACAACTATAGGAACGACAGACTACGCGGATGATTGGACATCGTAATTCCGAGATTAAAAGGCAACAGGGGAATTCAAATACGGAACACCAAAACGACGTAGATTCATCATGATACGACGCAGAAGCAACACATAATCTAGGAGAGAGGGGCAGAAAGCTAGACATCAAAGCTACATCAGCAGATAGCATCAGAAAGGTTAGAAAAGTGTTATGTTAATTCTAAAAAAAAGGGTAAAAAACTTAAATGTATCTTAGGAGCGGTAGGATAAAGAAAACAATGGCTACTAATAATATTGAAGAAACAATTATGGAAGGGGATAATGTAACAGTTAGCTGTAATTCAATACAGGTTACAGAAAATAGCTCAAATAATGTAGGATTTGAGGGAGGAAATGTTAGTAAACAAAGTCAGAACAAAATAGCAGGGAATATTCATTTTGATGCTAGTATGATGAAGGAAATGATGGAAATGATGAGAAATATTAGTGAGAAAATAGAAAAGAAAATAGATCAAATCATTGAAGATATGGAAAATAGGAATAGGAAAATAATGGAAGATATTGGTAGGAGTAATGAGAAATTAGAGCAAAAAGTAGATCAAAGCAGGGAAGAAATTGAAAAGAAAGTTATGAAGCTAGATAGGAGTATGCCAAAAATGAGAGATGAAAACGAGGAAGTAATAGCAAGTGAGATAGGAGAAATTTCAAAGAAAATGTTAGACATGAGCAGGGAAATAGGTAACAAAGAAAGTGAGGTTAATACTAAAAGTGAACATGTTGATGTAAAATGTACAGAGTTAGGTAGTAGAATGAGTATCATTTCAAATGAGATAAGAGAGATGAAAGAGGTTATGAATGTAGATGTGAATCAGGCGCAAGTTAATTTCAGAGGGGAGATATCAGAAATACAGAATGAGTCAGTAATGCAAAGAAATAAATTGTACGAAGAAGTTAAAGTCTTGCCTGTAAATAATCAAAAGCTAACTTCTGAAATTAACAAATACCAAGCTTTTCAAAATGAAAACTCCAATCCAGTACAGTTTAGTACAGACTTGTCAGAGTATTCTCAAGTTAAAAAGATAGCAGAAGAATTGAAAATGACAGTTGTTAAAAGATGTGTAGTTCAGGAAACTTTAGATTGTTTTCAAATGTTATCATGGGACGAACTTTCTTATGAATACAAGAGGTTATTCATGAACAAATTTTTTAAGGTTAGGATACAGCTACGAGTAATGTTTAGCCACACACAATTTGATCCAGGAGGGGGAATAGCAATGAGATGAAAAGTAAATGCTGGATAGTTAAAGATGAAATGCAGAGCAATGTGTTGGAATGTAAGAGGGTTAACTATATATATGTCATGAGAAAACAGAAATAAATTCAGAACAAAACAATAAAAAAAAATTCAGAACAACAAATTGGTTAAAAATAATTAAAACAAATACTTATGTAGCAAACAGAAAAGGTGAAACATTGTCTAGATTTAAGAGATGTAAATATATTTGTGTAGAGGGTGAATATTTTAGTAAATATGTATAGTAATTACAAAAATTCTTAAACGCACAAATTGTTGTCAACAATATAAGAAAGTAAATAATTTTGTAACACTAACTAAATAATTCAGGGTACAGTATTGGCTATAAAAAAAATTGTAATGTCAGATTAATGTCTAAACACATTAAACCAGAGCCAGTAAATAGTGGCAAGATAAAGACAAAACATATGTCGTGTGTTAAATACGTGTGAAGTGTTAAGTGAAAGTGATAGCGTGTGTTCCAAGATTTAGGAGACTAAAAACCCAATTATAAAATTTCCAAACAAGTTGTAAATATTTATAATTATGTTTCTAGTGGGGCATATGATGCAGTAATTTGTATAACAAATTACTTAAATGTAAATAATGATTGTAATATGAATATGCATTTTTATGTGACATTGATTTGAGATGTTTATTGATTGTAATTATTGTTGAAAAGAAGTTTATACCGCCTTACTGAAACTGACAATAATAGCGTGCAATAATGCAGCGAGGGGGTGAGCTGTTTATCATTATTGAAAACGAGGAAGTTACGTAATGTTGGCGCGTTTAGAATCTTCTGGAACATTTCCCTAGAGCATATGTATTCATAATTTTCATTGGATATTAAAATAGACGCTAATGTTGGCGCGTTTTATTAGCCAATTGCAGTTCAGTTATAATCTTTAGGCATATCGGTGTGTAGGAGTATAAATAGGGTAGGTTAGAGGTAAAGTCCGTCAGTTCATCAAAATTCTTTGTATACTACACGTCGCATTCCCGTCAGTTCGTCGAAAATATTTTGTATGATACACGTCGCCTTCAGTCCAGCAGAAATATTACACGTCGGCTATAGATTCACAAGTTACGCGTAATAGAGTTATGAAAAATCTCAAGTGTGATAAAGTTAATTATACAAAAAGTTGAAGTAGGAAGTAGTAATGAAGTTATTATAACAGTTTCAGTTTGGCGAGTGTCTAGATCAATGTGTAAATGTGATTGTGAAAGTGTTCGACAATAAAAGTATAAAAGAAATTCTTTCATCAGTGTTATTTTTGGATAAAAGATTCCTTTCCGTTTACACAACCTATATAAAGAGAAGTGCTCGACCCAAAAGCTAGCCGGAGGACAAAGAACCAAAATTAATAAAATAACTAGCAATTTTTAGATTTTTAAACAAAAAAACTAATACTGCCGCAAATTGCTAACACCAGATGGAGCTAACAAACCTAACAAATGAATGACGTCACAAGATGGCTTCAACGCGTGAAGTAAACACAAATACACAAACATTATAAGTAATACACTCGCAAATTGGCTCCCAAACGTGGGGCTACAATAATGTTAAATAAATAACATTAAACTACTACAAGTTTGGGAGGAAAACGTAATGTATGATTTTCACAGCAATTCTAAGTGACTGGGTCTCAATTTTATTCATAGAGTTCTAGTGTGTTTTGGTCGATTTGTTTCTTCGCCAAATTTAATACTGGGTTAAATAGGTCATGTTATTTATAAATGAAGGTGTTTGTACGACTTCTAAAAGTACCAAGCCAGATGTTTTCAGACTTTCTGTGTGGGTTTAATAAGGAATCATTTAATGAAATATTTATGCTTTTTATTGGTGTTAAATGTGCTTCTTTTATTGAAATATTAAGGGGTAAAGTATTAAAGAAGTCCCTTTTCAATGTGTAAAGGAGCGTTGTAAGTTTTAGTAAAGTATTTAAGGCTGTTGCTCTTGATGTTGGCCTGATAGGGTAAAGTTGGATTTTATAGAAGTTCTAGAGTATCCAATGTTATATGTATGTTTAATTGGCCTGCCCCTTTTAACGAAATATTTATGATAGGGTTTTTTTATAGCTGTTAAATTTGATTTTCTTATTGGAATATTAGTGGGCTGGGAAGGAATTTTACTATTTTGCGAATTTGCCCTGGATATAGTCGGAACTGCTTACGATTTAGTTAAGGTGCCTATGGTTGTTTCCTTTTGGGCTACATTTTTCTAGGCGATTTATCAGACCAGATATTAATTTATGAAGGATACAATTGCACTTACAAATGGTTTTACAATTGGAAAATTAACTCTTGTACTATTGGGCTCAATGCTTTGTTTTCAATGCAGTAGTTGAATTATTTTGGCTGCTATAATCCCGTCTTTTCTATATATTGGGCCATTTTGCCATTTTTGACTGCTTGGTTTCTAGCTCCTTCCTTACTTAACTCTCTCGGGTTGAAATAGTTTTGAATACTTATTTTCTATTTAAAGCATGGGTTAGTTATATTTTGATGTGTGCTTTTGGTAAAATGTTCATTTTGCCTAGGTTTAATATTTAACAGTTTTCTTTTTCAGCTAAAGTATTAATGCTATTTTAGCTATCTTGTGAGTTGTCAAAAACAGCTAAATTATTACTTACTCGATGGGGTGATTTTATCAAAGATATTTATGGTTTCTTAGATTTATAGCTTTTCAAAATTTAGAAGAAACTTACTCTTTCTGGATGCATTTAAATTACATTCATAATTATTAGATTTATGCTGCACCGGAGTTCTAAAATACCCAGATATTTAAATATCGTCCAAAGAGGAAAGCTGTTGATGTAGAGTTAGTATTTTCATTTTTGGTTTGTTGAACTTTAATTTTTTACTTTAAATTGTGCTACATATTAAATTCGCCTTAAAGCTTTTGGTCAGTTAAAGTTTCGTCATTACTATTCAAGTCACCTGTTTTACTTTATAATTATCAGAATATTAAATTTGCTTTAAAGCTTTTGGTCAGTTTTATTATTATTAAAGCCATCTTTGCTTTAAAGTTATCAATATTAATTTTGCTTTACAATTTTGATCAGTTAAAGTTTGTTTTATTATTATCATTAAAGTACCTTTAGAGAACTTATCGCTATTAGTATATTCATGAAAATTTTGGCTTGGTACATATGGTTTGAAGCTAAATTTTGTTGAAGTTTAAGTTTGATTAATTCTTTCCAGCTTAAAATGTTTGAAGTTATGACTGTTATTAGTTTGATGAGAATGGTTTCCATTTCTGTGTTTTTATAACTTTAGTGGTTCCTTGTTATATTTTGTTACTTTGTGAAGGACGATGTTTAATGGCTACGAATTTGGTGAAATAAAGCCATTGAAAGTTACATTTCAGAATTTTATCTCTGTTTATGTTGGAAGACACTTCCTGGGCCTTTCACCATCGCTGTGTTAGCTTCGTAGTTTTGGTATCCGTCTTAGGATTCTTATCCCCTACGGCAAGGGCGGCCAAAACGAGCTTCAGCTCAGAGTCATACTGGAAACGCAACCCGCAAAGCAGTCGCAGCGATAGCACTGTTTGTGCGTAACGCAGACAGTAAGAGGTGTCCTACGAGTTCAGAGTGGACGCATATGACTGTTCGATATGAATGTACTCATTCAGAGAAGTGTATTATTTGTAGAGTTATACAGTAGCAGTGATTAATTACAAAGAAACACTTACAATTAATACATACAGCGTTACGTTTCACAAATGTCATGTATCTGCTGACAGCTAATGTACTGCACTGTACACTTAGAAATATAAATTTAATCATAGAAGTTCCTCGGCAAATGCAACTAGCCTTTGACCTACCATTGTACATGTTTTAAGGTTCCTCCTCCTCATGTACTGTTTCACTATTATGGAATTGCAGTCAGGGGTTATATCACGTACGTCACATACAGCCAATCGCAGTTGGTGACACAAATGTCTGTCTGACAGACGGCTTCTACATTTAGGTTTTACAATTTTTATTTGCGAGAACAGTTACTCACATACATAGGTTGCTCCAAAAATAGTCTCCATGAAGCACACAAAATTTCTAATTTAACTATATTTTTACCACACAATCCTGTGTATAGTTCAGAGAGGTTACAGTTTGTATATCCTTTTATTGACAAGTTCTCTTGTAATTCAATGAGTTCCTCCTGAATATCTATTCTTGCTGTTCTGATCATGATGATGACGAGATGCGGTTTAAGGGCGCTAAACAGCTAAGGTCATCAGCACCCTTACAAAGTATAAAATTTACAGTTCAAAAAATAAAAGACCGGTAAAAAACAGCATGGTTAAAACACGGGACACAAACCCGCGATGTCCAAAAGGTAAAAAACAAAACACCAAATACCAAAAACGAACACACTAAAAGCACGGTCAATAAAAGAGTAAAATAACGTGTCAAGAACTGTAGAATGCGAGGGACATGAGCGCCAGATGTCCACTGGGGAGTAGAGCCCCCATTAAAATACAATATAAAATCACACAGACAAAAGACACTCAGCGCATCAAATGCGTCGGCTAAAGCCAATGTCACTGATAAAACGTAAAAGACATTCTACAGCATGCGCGTCATCTGCCAAAACATTGGCTAGGCCAACAGGCAGACCAACAGGAACGCGCAACGGAGCCAAAACTTGACACTCTGTTAAAATGTGACGCACCGTTAAGGGCGCATCACACTGCTCACACAGTGGAGCGGGGTCACCACTGAGCAGGTATCTATAACTAAAAAGACAATGTCCGATTCGTAAACGAGCTAAAAGTACCTCTTCCCGACGTCACAAACGAGAAGAGGTACCCCAGACTAACGGGAGAGGCTTAACCTCCCGCAACTTGTTCCCCCGGAGGGCCATCCACTCATCCCTCCAAAGCGAGAGGATGCGGCTACGTAAAATAACAAACAAATCTGTGGAGGGAACAACAGAGGTAAAATAACTGGGTAATAAAATCGCCGACCTGGCAGCGGCGTCGGCAGACTCATTACCTGAGATGCCCACATGACCTGGATTCCACATGAAGCAGACGCTGATGCCAGAGACACCAAGCGAGTGGAGGACATGAATGCGCTGTACGAGCGGGTGGTAACTGTACAGCGAGCTAATACTTTGAAGAGCATTCAGGGAGTCTGAACAAATAAAACAGTGCCGTAAGTCGTGCCGCTGAATGTATAAAAGAGACTGATAAATGCTAAAACGTTTGGCGGTAAAAATCGAACATTGCTCCGGTAAACGAAAGGTAAAACTATTTCCACCACAAACAAAGGCACATCTACTCCAGCAAAAGTCTTAGATCCATCAGTAAAGATAAAATGAAAGTCCCCGAATTGCGACTGAAGTTCTAACAACGCTGATCTAAAGACTGAAGAAGGGGTCTCATTCTTCGGCATCGACGATAACCCAAGGTGACAGTGGGCCTCAGCGCGCAACCATGGAGGAAAACGCGTTTCTCCCCTTAGAAGGGCCGGCGCTGGCGTAACGTCCAAATGCCGAAGACGTTGACGAAGTCGAACCCCTGGAGGGAGCAATGCAGAGGAGCTAACTAAATATTGCCGATCAAGCGACTCCTCGTAAAATATCGCGAAGGACGGGTGGTCAGGAAAGTGGAAAGTCGACAGGCATAGCTGCACAAAAGCATCTCACGCCTGAAGGACAGCGGGGGCTCTGCAGCTTCAGCATATAAGCTAGGTACAGGGCTGGTTGGAAAGGCCCCTGTAGTGACTTATGCCACGATGGTGAATGGCATTCAATCGACGTAATACAGATTGACGCGCCTACGAATAGACAATCCACCCGTAATCAAGCTTGGATCGGACCAAAGAGCGATAAAGATGTAGAAGGACGATCCGATCAGCTCCCCAGGATGTGCCACTTAAAACACGTAAAATATTGAGAGAACGGTCACACTTTGCTTTTAAAAAGGAAATGTGAGAATTCCAGCTCAGCTTTCGATCAAAGATCAACCCCAAAAGTTTCACCCCGTCTGCAAATGGAAGGACCTCCAACCCAAGATGGAGAGAGGGCGGAGCGAAAGCCTTCCGGCGCCAGAAATTGGTGCAGACGGATTTCTCGGCGGAGAAATTAAAGCCGTTGGCGTTACCCCAGGCGTAGAGACGGTCGATACAGCTCTGGAGACGGCGTTCGAGTAGACAGGTCCGCCGTGAACGCAAGAAATAGCAAAATCGTCAACAAAAAGGGGACGATGAAATGCCAGGTGGAATATAATCAACAATGGGGTTGATAGCAATTGCAAAAAGTGTGACACTGAGTAAAGAGCCCTCCGGTACTCCGTTCTCTTGAATAAAACGACTAGATAAAACCGAACACACACGTACACGAAAGACGCGGTCCGTCATAAACTCCCGAAGAAATATGGGAAGACGACCGCGGATATTCCATGCGTGAAGTGTACGTAAAATGCCGCCCCTCCAACAGGTATCGTAAGGTTTCTCCAGGTCAAAAACACAGCCACGGTTTGACACTTTCTCAGAAATCCATTCATAATAGCGTCGACAGGGACACCAGATGGTCGACGGTAGAGCGATAGCGACGAAATTGGCACTGAGCGTTCGCTAGAAGTTTCTGAGACTCAAGCCACCATATCAACCACCAGTTGATTATGCGCTCCATCACCTTGCAAATGCAACTGGTGAGGGAGATAGGGCGGTAGCCGGAAGGTAGTTGGCGATCCTTCCCAGGCTTAAGTATAGGGACAATGGTGGCTTCGCGCCAAATGGAAGGAAAAAAGCCGTCTTGCCAAATACGGTTATAGACCTGTAAGAGAAAGAGTTTACTTTCGGCTGAAAGGTTCTGTAACATCAGGACATGAATGCCGTCCGGCCCAGGAGCGGAGTGCCTAGAGTAATGAAGAGCGTGCTCCAGCTCCCTCATTGTGAAAAGTTCATTATAACACTCCTTATTAGCAGACCTAAGATTATAGGTTGCGGAATCCAGCCGGTCTTTGATAGGGCGAAAGCCGGCGGAATAATGGTCTGAACTGGAAACCGCCTCAAAGGCAGCACCCAGAGTGTTAGCGATGGCAGCCGGACCCACTATGGTGGCATTGGGAACCTGAAGGCCAGAAACAGTACAATGCGACACTTTGCCTGAGAAGCGACGAAGTTTATCCCAAACAACAGATAAAGGCGTAAAGCGATTAAAAGACTCGGTAAAACGACTCCAATACGCCTTCTTGCTATCCTGAATAATGCGACGAGCCCTAGCGCGCGATTGTTTAAATATAACCAAATTATCAAGTGTAGGGTGTCGCCGAAACACTCTAAGCGCAGTTCTACGGGCACGAACAATCCTCGTTCCACCACGGAACAGGCAGACGCCAAGGTTGAGAGGATGAACGGGGAATTGCGCGTTCGGCGGCAGATAGAATTGTAGACGTAAGGTGCTGCACCATTTGGTTAATCTCGCTGAAGGGTTTGAAGTCAAAATACACGAGACTGGAATACAATAATAATACCTTTCAATTCTGCGTATTCAACATGACATGTGCAATAGTGCCGCTTTATATTACTTTGTAATATGCCATGTATAATTTTCGAACATATCAGACACTTAGTGTTTTCGTTATATTCAGAACAAAAAAAAAACAGGTATTCCCATTCTGTTTGGAACTTCCTCTTCTTTGATGTTGAATGAGTTGACAATGCTACTAATCGTAGCACACCCACTGTTCAATCTGTGTGTGTGTGTATGCCTCTCTCAAGACTATCCATACACTGACCTCGGTAGAGTGTGTTCAAGTAAGCTGTGTGGTCGCGTGCAAAGCAAGGAGACACTGGTGGTCACCAGCGATTGCGGGGATGTAATTGCGGCGCACAATGTAACTGAGTCTTATTTTGGACGCCTTTGCCCTACGGCATTCGTTAGGGCTCCCCTTTTCGTCTCGCCGGGGTTCCCTGTTTCAGACAAGTCTTCGTAAGCGGCAGCCTGGCTTCGGTGGCTTCCTCATGGTTTTATGTTTTGGGTGAGGCCAGCGGATCCATTGCAAGCTATATATTTTATTCTGTGGATTAATGTGTGTTATTAATGCTCTAAATAACACGTATGTTCAAGAGGTCAAACTTTTATTTTATTTTGAGGGGGTTTAGGAATGGTATCACATGTGATACCTCGGGTATATAAGTTTTTATGTTTTTTTTAATTCAGCCATCGATACACAGCAGATACAGATACAAAAAAAATCAAATGCAAAATATGCAGAATGTATCAAATACGGCCACATTACTTTGACTCGTTCATAGAGCGAGGGAAAAAAATCCAAAACCTAGATATCGGATATGATATACCTGAGGAGTAAGAAATTAACTACTACTATAATGTTATTTTAACAGTATGAGATTATATTGTACATACATTATAACCAGGTTAAGGATCCGGGACAACTTAAGAGTGAACTGAAGTTTACTGTGCATCGAGTAGGGTAGAGTGAGGTGATTTTTACCTGCAAGGCCGTGTACAATCGCTTCGTAACTAGAAGTTCAATATACTTGTGTATCTCATTCCGATATATGTATCCTATTTCATTTTCCATCATACTAGATTACAGTAGCAAATGTGGCAGCGCATTGGCGTCTTTGTTTGCATAAACAATACTGTGTTTACGGAACTCTAGAGTATATCGCACATACATGGTTGCTAACTTAATCCGGATTCCTAGCCTAATAATATCTGTGTTTATTACAAAAGTTTTATAAAAATTATGAAACAGATATAGTTTTAACAATCATCACTTCTTTGGTATGGTTTGGAAACTGCATCCAAAGTTCTGTTCGAAATACGGACATCAAACACAAAGAAACTCGCGTTCTCACGTTTTTCATCTGCAAGGGCTCTTCCACAACTTGCCAACTACTGCACATTTTACATTTTCAAAATGGGTTTTACAATTACGAGCATTTTAATTGTTGTATCCTTGAATGGTTTTCCTTCCGTTCATTAACTCCACCATTTTTTCTTCCTCCCAAAAGATATCATAGTCTTATACAACACTGATTCAGCCAATGTGGGCACTACAAAATTATGAACAATTTCCTCCTGTTTAGGAGAGGACTCTCATAGTTATTCACATTATAATGGAGCAATCTCTCACCCAGTGAGAGAGTTGTCAATTCCGGAGACATCCTCCAAATTCTCACTCGGAGTAACGCGTTTATTCACGGGAAGTGAAAGAATAATTCATAAAAGATAACTCTTACTGTTCTCCGTTTTATACATACCATCTTCTTATTACTGTCTTTGTTATTCCGTTATATGCAATGCAGATTTCTGCTGCAGTGCTTGCATTTGTGAACAAAAGACGATAAAGGCAATAAATACATTTTTGCTATGTAGATATTTTTGGAACACAGAGCTGTGTGTTATTCGACCACAAGTTGGTAAAGCATAAATTGCACAGTTTTCAAAATGTTTATTCCTTTAAATGAGATTGTTTTTATATTTGCAAGTTATTGTGTGCATAGTAAATTATTTGTTAACATTCACAAAATGTTATTCCTGTTAAAGCACTATTGTGGGAATGACTAAACTGAAATAATGGTTACTACAGTGAAAAGCAATCCAAAGTCCACCTTAAAGTAGGTGAATACAATCGCTGGTTACGACAAGCACACAATGTTGAGTTTACATCACACTTCAAGCTTTTACTACTTTACCACAAATGCAACGATAAAAAGTTAAATATTCTTAGTAGGTATGTCATTACTATAACTTTTTGTTTCGTTATCAAAAAATCTAAAGCTTAAAATAGTCATTCCCAAAACAGTCTTCTTTAGCTACATCGAAAACAGTAAAACTACCTTGCTGCGATTTGCGCTACTAGCCGATGTTATTGAAAAAGTGCATTCACTATCGTAGATTCTGGTTAACTCAAATCTGGGCACCAAAGGACCGGTAGAATACGAAGGGATGGCTATTAGGCAGTAGTTCCCAACCTAGGTAACGATGCTTAAGTAATTCAGGGTTTATTGGGTATTCCGCTACACCAAAAGCATACATCTGCTTTAATTGTGAATGTAAGCTTTAAAGGGCTCAACCCCATCTCTTTGTTTTGCCCTGCAACTTTTATATGTAGTAACATAACGAGACCTCTTCTTGAGAAAATTTTGGAACTCAATTGATTTTTATTATTTTTCAAATGAAATTACAAAAATAAAGAAAACGTTCCATAAAATGTGCTTATAAGGTGTAAATCATAAACAATGAACTTACAATTATGTATCCAATACCCAATTTTAATTTCTGCTAACAGTTAAACAGATGATGGCCGAAATTAAAACGATTTACCTGACTATTACATTCATATGACGTAAAAACGATATAGCTTAAAGATCGTTTAAGGATACCTTGCATATGAACCAATCGCGGCTTTAATGCAAGGTTTCTAATGCATTCAGAGAAAATAACAATTATATCTCATAAATTGTTTTTGTCATTTGTTTCCGATTGCGGGAGATTGAAAACAAATAGCTTTAAACTTTGGACAAGCATCGTACATTTTATTCTATTAATGTAACATTTTAACCTTGTTTGTGATGTAATGATTTATTTCTTAATCAGAACGTAAGTGGAAATTGTTATTATTGCTTAATGTTACAGTAACAATGACATATCTGTCGATTTCAATTGTGAAATAGTCAAATATCATCCAAGGTTAGGGAATAGAAGTTGGCGAGTGAATATCTAATTTAAATCCAAGGTTTGGAGTTAAATTAGATGTTCACTCGCCAACTTCTATTCCCTAACCCTCTCGTGATATTGCACTATACTAACGTAGTGGGTAATATTAAAAGGAAAGAATTGGAAACAAAATGTTTTGCTTAAGCGTATTATGAGAATTACAAAAATTGCAGGATTAAATCTATGAATGGTCGAAATTCAAAGCATTTGAGAATAGATATTTTGTTACGTTATTTTTACCACGCTTTGGGCGTCAATTTGAAGTAGGTTGTATAGAAGAAGTTGTATCGTATTTCAACTGTTGGAGAGCCGAACTTGTAGTAGTTGTAACCGCACGTATAGTAAACAGTTTCCGGTAGCCTTCGCCCCAAATGTACTTTCAGGTGGCCTTTGCCCCAAGTTTAAAAAAAAATTAACTTTGTAATTTAACTGTTTCTTTAAATATTATATTTATGTTTGCCTCGGCTGCGTCAGTATTTGTTAGAGACACGTTTCTCTTAGCAGGGTTTTGATGCGACAAGGCTTACACAGGTAGGCTTACACAGATTATAATTTTACTTCACTCATTTTATTAATGCTTGATACGATTTAAATAACACTTCACTGATATAGAGAGCTGCGAGATTCTCTTTATTAATTAATTACACTTTTTAATACGTAAACTTACGTTTCGTCTCACACGAATACATATTATATTTCTTGAGGACGCATCTCGCATCCGGTTACAATCACTGTCAGCAAGCAACAGACTTCTAGATTTGTAAATTTTGCTATATTTCAGTTTCTGATTGGCTAATCCTACTCCAATAGAATACCTTCATTTAACTAAAGCTTTTTCTGGTTGTTGATTGGCTATTTTATAAACCGTCACCAAAATTACATTATTGCTTCCAAGAACCACAAGTAGCATTGTTAAACTCTCAAACTCATTATTGCCTCAAGGTTACCTCATTGTTAACTCATTGTTAGCAACTTTTAACTTATTATTCTCACAGATCCTACATTATTAAATTACGTAATACATTCACATAACATTATTGAACATGTTCACAATAATATAACCATATGCAATGACTGTTACATACATTTTACAAATTATTACATACACATATAGCTACAAAGCGGGCTTTTATTGAATTTACATATTATATAATTAGACTGAAATGATTTAAGTGTTAAAAATACTGCCTCACATTCTATTCCGAGTTAGTCACTTGATACATAAGCAAAGAATGATAAAAGTCTGCTACGCCTTACGAAATACACAACTCTCTCCGAAAAGGTTCTCCGTTTACTCAGTTCAATAGAATGTAACCTTAATTTGTCAGTTATTTACCTTGTGTGTGTCACGTCAAATTGAACACATGCCTGTTTTCATAGTATGGTTATGGAAGCGGAGGAGAATTTCGGCACTTCAGCTCACATGAAGGCCCATTGTGCCTTTGGAAACCTTCAAGAGGAAGAGGTGAAGCGAAGGCCCTAGAGGGCGACCTGGTCCGGGGTGGCTGGCTCGGACGCAAGCGAGGTCCCTGCTGCCTCCAGATATTACATCCTAACGCCGATGGGACCACCTAAGGCTTACCTCTCCCACGGAGAGGTCTCTGAGGGTCCAGGACGCACCAAACGCTAGGGCAGAGTGTTCCTAAAATAAAATTACACCGCCACACTCCTCGACCGCTGCCCACTCGCCTGATTCCTCGACCCTAAAATGTGATAAGGAAATGAAATGACATAAAATGGGGAACAGGAAATTTCACTGCATTATATAATCCATCCCAGCATTCGTCTACTAAACAGGGGAAGCAGCAAGGAGAGGAAGAAAGAAAGCAAAAAAAGTGTGACCAGACCAACGGGAATAGAACTCGATACCTCGCTGATTCTGATTTACGTTAATGTAATCCCTCGCTAATCTGTCTAAATATTTCGCAATACTCTTATTACAGAACTAATATCGATTGCTCTTCAGTTTTTAAATATCTCTCTCTCCATACTTATGTAACAATATAGTTCTTGCAGTTTGAAGAGCAACAGTACTTATTCCTGCCGCCATAAACCTTTTACTGATGTAAGCCATAATATTTGAAACATAATAATACTCTGGCTGCACCAAGATTTGTATCTACAGCTATCGATTTAATCATTGAAAAAACAGGTTCTATAGAAAGTGTTGTTGAACTGCTTACGATCATAACTCTTTTAAATAAATGAACAACATTTTGCGGCGCTACAGCCCGCAAAGGGCCTGGGCCTGCCAACTTGACCGCCCGCCTCACGCCCACGTATGCACGACAGAAGTGGGCGATCATCCAAGCGATACGGAGAGGTGATGTGGCCAGCATCATGCATCCCCAACCGGAAAGTTAACTCACTAGGCTAGGGCCGCTGCCTCTCGTAGCTCCTCATTTTTCCCATGATGCTGAGTGGGCAAGTGTCCTATTATCTGGGACCTAAAATCCGTACCCCCATTGGTAGGATCTTCCTTCGGAAGGGAAGTAAAGCCGTTGGTCCCGTGTCGTAGATTTAAAAGAACCTCAAGCCTGATAAAGAGGTCTCTGAGAAAAATTTCCAATCTTTCACGCCCAATATAGAATACTATGCTAAGGACCATAGTAGTTAAAGTTCGTCCATTAAAAAAAATGGTGGGATCGAACCCGGACGGATTTCCGTACCACGCTCCAGCCTACAGCGCCACGGCACAGGACATCATAACTCTGTTACTACTTCAAATTTTTCTTTCAAGAATGTCTCATGTTGTCTTTTACTGCTGGTAATGTGTACGGTCATTCTTTTGGAGTATTTTTCTCGCTGTCTTTCTCCTTTGATAAAAATATTCGAATTACATAAGAGTACGTTCTTAAGTATATCCTGCTCTTCTCATTTCTTTAACTAGTTTAGAGGATCTTTTGTGGATTGCTTGAAACTTTATATTGGTGACTGCTATTTTTAAACTTGCATTCTTTACAGGCCTTGTGATATTTAGGAGGAAGAGTTTGTACCTGCATGCAAGAATTTGTTTTAAGTATTTCAAAGCCTTTATTAAACGTTTAGGACAACCCTTATATTCTATTGTATACCAAAATTTTTATCTTATCAAAAGCTTTAGTCAATAAGGAAAACACCGGCTCTAAAATTAAACCTCCTTCTATTTCAATAATACGTCTCTCTCAGAATATGCACGAGTACATGGGACAGCTTAAAATGTATGTATATAATTAACACAGCATTCGCAACTGAAACTTTAAACACAAGACTAAGATGCTAACATGGTTTTCATTGCAGTATGTATATTGGAAAAAAGAGAAGCTGCAACCTTATGTGAAAGTCTTCCAGAAACTAAAAACTAGTGTAAGAAACGTGTCCACCTTAAGGTGAAGTAGATATTTGCTGGCAGTTGGAAGATGCTTCATGTTTATATGCCCCACGTATGGGAGCGAATTTGTCGCGGTCACTTCGTGTTATCTTTTGCTGGGCGCCTGTTACTGTATTACTACTTTGAATGTTGGGTTCATTGTTCTCCGGGGAGTTGTTACTCAAAGATGACACTGATAAAACAATTTGTTTTTACACTTTTATTGCCGTCACACTTCTTTAATTTCACATATTATTCTTGATACACGCCCGACTGAAACTGTTATGTTTTCTAATGTCAATATAATCACTTATTTGCTGCACATTATTAATTCGCGTATTTCACATTTATAACTAACTTTACAACGCGAGAGATTTTGTAGAATTGCGCGACGATTCTCTTAAACTTTTTGACGTATAACCCACGAATACTTATGTTGAACTGAACGACGTATTACACGCGAATGCTTCTGTTGGACTGTGCAAAACCTGTCCCCCTGCTTCATGCTTTATACTCCCTCACCCGATATGCCTAAAGAGTATAACCGAGCTGCTATTGGTTAATAAAACGCGCCAACATTAGCGTCTATTTTTATATCCAATGAAAATTACGAACACATATGCTCTAGGGAAGATATTCCCTCCATTTCTAAGAAAAGCGCGCCAATCTGACGTCATTTGCTTGTCTCTAATAATTGATAAACAACTCACCCCCTCGCTACATTGTTGCCCGCTATTATTGTCAGTTTCAGTGAGGCCGTGTAAACTTATTTCCTAACAATGCTTATAATTAACAAATATCTTAAATCAATGTCATACAATAATGCTTATTTACACTACAATCACTCTGGCATTTACATTGTTGTGATACAAATTACTGCCACAAAGGCCAGCGGCAGGTAGTTGAGTGAATTGTTGTGAAGCTATTTGAGTTGGAGTACTGTGAAACTGGCACCTTTATCGTGTAACCGCATAAATTATGTAAAAGAACAAGCTAGATGCGCGAATGCTATTCAGCATAGAACTATACATATATTAAGTAACAATAACAGTAATACACTAAGACATCGATGTATTATTATTCTAAAGATTTAGCAATCTTATTTCTGATCTGATTTTTGTTATCAGAGTTGAAAAGGCTTGCTAACAAAGAAAATGAGAAAGGAAAACTTCGACTTTCCTTCTTTCTACATAAGTATATTCCTCTGGCATTGCCACAAAACTCGGCCGGGCAGTGATTTTAGCAAAAGCATATGAGAATAAGTATTCCAATTTTACTGTTGTATTTTTTGTCCCTAAAATTGCCTGTGAATTATTTCAGGTTACACTAGGATATCACATTACACTTCTTGGCATGGAGAAAGCTCCTACCTTCCCCGACTACCAGGAATATGCAACGTACATGTCACACAGCAGCACAGAGTGCCAAAGAAAAAATCTCACTGCACCTCGCGTCTATGTCACATTTATCGTGTACGTGGCCTTGCGAAGCCATGGCCATTTCATTGGTTGCTTTAGCTCACGGTGCAAGAATGCGCCAGTCCTTCTGCTAAATAGTTGCACCAATAACCACAACAAAGGTTACAAAATGCCGTAGAGCCAATACGATCGAGAGCGTAAACATATATTTCGTCTATGTTTACGCTCTCGATCGTATTGGCTAAAAGGGAAAGAGTAGCGTGAGTGCATACAGTTTTCATACAGAACTCTTATCGTGATTGGTAGCCCATACCTCATAGTCTAGTGCAGGACACCGTTTTGAAAGGGTTAAAAGCTAAGGGGAAAACTTGGTGAGCGCCCAGGTTAGCGGAATGTAGACTGTGTAGTGTGAAAAGATTTTCACGGAGTGCAAATTAAAGATTGAATGGTATTCATTAAATACATAGCAAGGCAGCACTTTATAATAAAAATAAACACAACTGTATTCTCACAGTGATATTAATACTTGTTGCTGCATAGAAGCAAAACATAACTAAATAATAAATAAATAAAGCAGCATATTTTCCCTCTAATTCAAACTATAATTCGTTAGTATACCTTTACTAACATATTGCTGGTAATAAGAATATAACAAAATTATAGACAAAACTACAACCCAATTTCATTACCATAATGTGTATGTCATATTCGACAAACCATATGCATATTTATCTCTAGTTTCTAAACATGATCAATCAATTATAACAAAAGGGGATGTTTTACGGGGAGTGTCCACTTTCCGACGAGTATGTGCCGTCTTCCCCACTTTCCTGGAATACTTTTATCCAGTAATTTACTATAAAAACACTTTTATGCACTGTCGTTGCAACTGTTGTAACAGTGGGACCAGCCTCCCACATACTCACGATACGTCCACGGTAATTTTGCTAGTATACGGCATCACTGGTTCTGAGACAATAAACTAGTTTTACTTTCAATAACACCATAAAAAGCAAAGGTATCAACCTCCACTCTCCCCCCTCCCTTATTGCTGTGTAAACAAGCCACCACGCCTCAAATGACCCCAGAAAACAAACAAAATCCGCAGAAGATTTTCTTTGGCGCTCTGTGTACAATTCATATGGAAATCAGGTAGATTGTAATCGGAAGGGAAGCACCTTTTCACCATCCCTGCCTATGTAAGGAACGTCGCTTCACTTTAGAAAGTATAGAGAATAATTGATCTAAATTAAGCTGTGCAAAGACCAAACACTAAGAGCCTTTTCATGCATACCACATATCACCTTTCTATAACACCCACAGAATGAGAGTAAACGTAGACCCCGTCAGTAACGTCCTCTCTTGGAGGTTCACAAGCCCATGAAATGCGGGCCGGTCGGTTGCTAAGACGGGAAAGAGTGTAGGTGCCATGCTTTCATCTTGTAATGAGCTGGATTGTATATTCGAAGGTCTTTCTTTACGCAGGTTTAATTAAAGCAGTGTACATTTTCTCTGAAAGAATTCTCCGTCAGAGATGAAAGCAGAGACTATGCAAACAGCCACCGTACACTTTTCTATCCATATGACACATTGTGTGTTACAATTTGAGGTGATGTTTATTTATCATTTAATTCGACTATTACATTTCATCTGCATTACTTGAAAATAAGAAGCACTAAGACTGACCTTATTCGCAAATTATCTTATGAATGCGTGCGTCCCTCGCTCCCAGTTCACCACGTAACCCAGAAAAGACTTCCATTGTTGTTTATAATAACTAGCTATAGATTTTCAGCCCAGGAGGAAGGGAAGTATTAAATAAAAGACAGTTAAGCTTTTGCCTTCGGTCATTGAGCATACCTAATCTTTAGAAAACAATAACATTTAAAATAAGTAAAACTAGAAAGGTATAATAACGTTTTAAAATAGTGTTGCAACAGCTAGAAATGTAGTAAGAAAGTTAACTGTGCAATACCTGGATTATTGCACTCAAAATAAAATGTGAGTGCATAACAACGTAAACATTAATTGTAAAATAAATTTTAAAATCATAATTTATAACAAATAAGCAGTGAGCACTAATAATTATTAATTTATCAACACGGGTAAAGCTACATGGGCTGACCGCCAGGATGAGCACGTGCAAGATGGCGTCTTTGGTCGATATAAATTTCCTCATTGCTCCGGACGCACTTCAGCCTTGGGCTTATTGTGCTACCTGTATCATTTTAAAGCTTGCGCCTTTTATCAAGGAATACAGTCTCATAACAGATATGGTTTCAAATTCTTCTGGTTCTAAAAACATTTCCCCAAAAGCAATATATCTCCTGTAAGCCAATGCCTCACAGGAGCATATAATGTGCTGGGCTGTTTGAGTTTCTTTCTTATACAATCTGCAGTCTAAGTTGCCCTGAAACACTCCTATCATGTCAAGATTTTTCTTCATAGGAGCATGTCGCGTGAGAAATACAATAATTGTTCTCGGATGAAGTCTGTGACATTACAGGCTTGTAGCCCTTTTATTAGATGGTTTTCTAATAAATAGTTTACCATGTTTGTTCCTGGAGTTTAAAGCCAGGATTTGATGATGTTCTACTTTGGACCAGTTCTTAATAGCCTCTCTTACTAAACATCGAGATGTCTCTAGAGCCGGCTCGATCCAATAAATTTTTAAACTGTTCCTTGTCTTGCGAGTTCACCAGCGTTTTGATTTCCCTCCGTGCCACTATGACCCGGCACCCAAGTGAGTTAAACTGCATTCTGTTCTGCCTAGCTTGTGCCTTAAGCAGTTTAAAATCAGAACTAACGCAGCCTGGCTAACTGAGAAGATAAGTATTTGTTTACCAGTGTAAGCTCTATTTCTGTTTTCACGTATTCATTGTATAATAGCATAAATTTGTTTCAAAAACAGTAGCATATTCACCCAGTGGAAAAAAAAACTTTTGCACCCGGTCTTACGCCGCAAGATGGGGTACTTATAAGCAAAGAAAAAGAAAACACGTGCTTTCGTAGGTGTAACCTGCTCCAATCATATATGAATTAACTAAGTAAGTCTGGTAATTATAATATTCTTGCACGCTTTTCCGAATAACCATACTTAGCTCTGGGGTATAGCATAGCAATTGCGCTACTTGAAAGCAGGTGGTTTGGAATTATATCGTGCGCAAAACTGGTCAGAAAAGAACCACATATAAAGGTTTAAAATGACGTTCTAGTGCAAACTTTAAAGATAAATTAATAAAACGAATCATAATTCAAGTGGTTTGCTACGACATACCTACAGATTTTCACAATAAAAATATACATCGGCAATGCCACAGACAACATTCTCCCTCTCTCTCTCTCTCTCTCTCTCTCTCTCTCTCTCTCTCTCACACACACACACACACACACACACACACATTAAATTACGTTAGGGATAACAGCATAATTTTTTTTGAAAATTCATATTGAAAGAAAAGATTGTGACCTCGATGTTGGATTAAAATTAGTTTTGGATGTAGATGTTTAATAACTCACACACACACACACGAGCGCGTGTCTTTTCTAAAACTGTTTTTTTGGTGTTTAGGTCTTGCATTTGTACTTCTGGTAAAACATTGATTCTGAATTTTTAGATGCAATGCAATATTTCCTCTGCTTGCCATAGGAGAGAAGGGAAAATCAGAAAAGAGTAATTTGCAAGGGAAAATGCAAGTCATCATCTTGTTTTTATGCGTGCGCATCTTTTTTTCTGCTTTTATGGGTTTCAGTGCATCTCAAAATATGCATTTCTGGTGGAATATAAACTGGAAGTGAAGATGCATAAGCAGAGACTTAAAAATGCAGAGAGAAGTATAAAAGGAAAGGGTGGATAAAGTGGAAAGTAATATAAAGAGAAACAATCTATTTGGGAAATTGTATTCTTCCACCGGTTTAGGCTACATCTGCCCTTTCTGAAACCAAATTCCTATTGTACCCCTCCTTTTCCCGGTCTTCCCCGTTATATCGCACTTAAGGTTGTTAATTTAATACTGCTTTCGATGTTATATTGTTAGCCTTCTTACAGTGTATTCTGTCAAAATGTTTTGAAATTAACAGAAGAAATAAAATAAAGAGTTTTCCGTTAGTTTCACTAGAAGCGCTTAATTTCGTTTGGCTCCGAGTAAATTTCGTTTCTGTTTCAACGCTATGCCGCCAAGTGCAAGTATTAACATTCCTTTAACATGTTAACAGAATGAAATTTTGCTGCTTTGAACTTGTTGGGCTTTAAGTAGTAGCAATCTCAAAGTCCAGACTGCGTGTATGACAGGGAAAGGAATGTTATAATACCTGCAAGTATTCCGCAAAGCATTCCGGCAAAAATCGACACCATTCTAGGGTAACCCAAACCGCCAGTTGCTTCAACACGGTCAAATTTCACTATTTATTACGAGCAACAGAGTACGAGGCGTGTTTTTACTCTCTCTACTACGTATAGTAAGTAGAAGTATTGTATTCCACACAAAAATTCGATATCAAGATTTCACCGGAAATATATGTCTTGAGACCCCCTGAATCCAAAAAAAGCATTTTTGGAAACATGTCCGTGTGTATCGTGTGTGCCTGTCTGTCTGTGAACAGCATAACTCAGAAACGAACAGTCGGATAAACACAAAACTTGGTATTTAGGTTCAGTATCTTCCAGAGATGCGACACGAAGGTTTTCAAGAAAATCCCTCTACCCCAGATTACCCTTTACATGGAACATTTTTCGAAAATTTTAATTTTCTCAGAAAGGGCTTTAACGATTTTGATTAAAGTATCATATGTTTAAGATATTTTCATGAAAAATAAAATGTATATCTTGAATTTTCTGGGAGTGTCTCCAAAAGTGTTCTTCATTGTGAACGACTTTTGCACAACTGGTAAACCATAAGAGATAGACAAAATTTTACTGCACACAAAATGTAGATCGCGTTAAAATACACAATTTATGTCATATACATTTTTTTGGGTGAACCATTTTCGAGATATTGCTTGTTATTCCCTTAAATTTTCCAATACTTATACTTTTTCTCAAATTCGTTATTCATTTATTTTGTCCTGGTAATGCAAATAGAATGGAATACTCCACATAGTAACCACCTCTTAAAATATTTGACTATCGCTTAAAGCCTAGCAATTTCCCTTGTATCTACAAGGAAATTAGCAATAGAATTAACATCTGGATTAACATGAAGCATATGGAGAATAGGAGTTTGTAAAAATAGTGTGTACAAGAGTAGAGAAGGTCATGCTAGTGTCACACATCAGATTTTTAAATTAAGTACTGACATTGTTTGTTTTTAAATAGCACATGATTTTCCAAATACTTTATCTTCCTTACATGTTACACTACTTCCCCACACAGTCACTGTCGTTATTTAGGCACTTGTAATGGGAAACATCTTTGTATGCCTTCGTCAAAGACTGATGCCGCCTATGATGAAACCAAGTCTGCACTTCTTATTTCACATCATCGTTGAAATGTTTTCCACCAAGGAATTTCTTCAGATGAAGAGACACATGAAAATCGCATGGTGACAAATCCAGACTGTAGGGAGTGCGGTCGAATTGTTTCAACCAAATGATGCGATCAGATCTCCAGTTTATTTGGCTGTGTGTAGCTGGGCATTATTACCTATTGTTTTCTAATAAACCTCCCACAATTGGTGATGAATTTTTGCTGATGTAACATTTCTCGCATTCAAAAAACCAATCACTGATCTGACTTTACAGTCAGCGGGTCGTTCGATTGGTTTGAACATTACCAAACGCACTAACAACAATTGCTGACAACTGCGTCTGACTTCTAATAAATGGAGGAAGTGATCGCGCATGCTCAAAGTCGCCACTGCAGCGGCAAAATATTAAAATGGTACTTTCTTTAAAAACGCGCCTCGTATAAACAATTTAGTTGCATACGACGGGCATTCGGGGACTGCAGTGGAGATGCCATTACTGTGTTTGGAAGAGAAGCGTATTGCACTCTCTATTTAGTGTCCACTATTGGACGCCATTACCTCGATCATCTCATAGATTCTAATTTGTACTGCACGATTTTCCAGTATCTCAACACATATATCTATTACATGAAAATGTTTAGAAAGCTCATTTCAATTTTTCTTTTAGTTTTATTTATGGACGCTCTTTAACTACTATGGTTCTTAGCATCACATTCCATACTGGGCGTGGAAGACCGGAAATATTCCCCAGAGGCCTCTTTATCAGGCTTGAGGTTCTTTTACGTGTAGTAAATCTACAACGCGGATCACCGGCTTTACTTCGCTTCTGAAAGTAGCCATGCAAAGGATTTTTACGCCCGAAAAGGATTCCTTGCCCTCCGTCAGGTATGAACCCGCGACCTCGGGAACCAGAGGCTAGCATGGTACCACTAGACCATGGAGGACACTCATTTCCACTGATTGTATTTTGAAGTTACTGTTTCTAACTATTCATGTCTGTCTACCGCAAAGCAGAGTAGGGTAGAGTAGATCGTGTGGAAGAGGATTTCGGCACAGAATAACGTAGGAGGCCTATTGTACCTACTGAACCTCCAAGAGAAAGGGGCAAAGCGAAGGAACAGAGGAGGCCCACATCCGGGTTGACAGCTTGGACGCAGGCGGGGTCCCTAACGCCTCCAGCTGCGATATACCGACGCCGGCAGAAGCATCCATACAAGCCTCCCTCCACAAGGAGAGGTCTCGTCGAGGTTTCGTCCACCACCACACGCCTCACTACGCCGTCCACTCTCCTGATCCTTCCACTCTGAAACGTAACAAAAGAAATGAAATGATAGGAAAATAGGGGCAAAAAAAATTACTACATCACAGAAACCACCCCAGTATTCGCCTACCGACCTGGGAAAACAAGGTTCAACGGTAATCGAACCCGGGATCTCCCGAATGCGATACTCACGCGTTACCGTGTAGCCATCTCACTTGGTCTACCAACTGTAAAGTGTGACAAACTACCAGGACGAAATTTTTTGTTTTAGGTCCTTTGCTTTTTCTGATTTTCTTTTACTCCACCTGAAAAATGGCACATTTCTGGTGCAAATTCATCAGTAGTTTATGTCATATTGAATTACACCTAACATACTACTTGAGCTGCTTATATAAAGATGAGCCCATACATCTGGCATTAAGTTCCCTTGTGCATAATGGACCCCATCCTTTCTTGGATACGTTTATATTTGTTCATTTGCCAGCACATGTTTTATGCTACTATTAGTTTTCGAGCGCTTCAATGCTCATTTACTTTTATAAAAGTTCTGGCCACTACTCTTTACCTTCCTGAAGTTACCAAATCGGTTTATATGAGAAAACTGTTTCCAAAGGTTTTTAAACCAAGCGATTTTGTTTTAAAATTGTCCCACTTCATTCTTCCATCTTCCAGATACGTTTTAATACAGTACACATTTTCTTTCTCTACTATGTCTAAAAATTGTACGTTGATATTTCACCTGAAGTACATGTTCTGAGGTCCTCTGAACTCCAGAAAATGCTTTTAAAGAAATCTTTGTGTTTTGTGTCTGCGTGGGCCAATAAACCTAAATTAAACAAAGATGCAACACGAGAATTTTTACGAAAATACCGTGACTCCAGACTACTCTTTCCACGGAAATTTTGTCGTTTTATTGATTTTCTCAAAATCGGCTCTGATGGCGGATTAAAATGTCGTATTTAAGTTACTCGCAAGGCCAATGAAATATACTATCTTCAGCTTTCTGGGAATAATTATAATGCAATTCTCAACGCGTATTTTATATTGAATAAATAATGATATATAGATATACATCATATAGATATACATCACACGAAAAATGCAGATGTTTCGAATACAGATAATTTATGCCAAATACATTTTTTGTTGCATTATTAATTTCACTTATCCTGATTTGTATTTTCCAATGCTTAGCATTTTTAAGTACTTGGTCACCGTTAGATTTGACCATCGCTTCACACTCCTGTATCCCCCTTGTGCATACAAAGAATTGTATAATTAAACAATCTCTGCAATTAATGTGGTGCACAGAAGGAAATGCTTTGGTAAGAATAGTTAATAGAGAAGATGCCAGTGTTATTGATAGAGACAGTCAAGTGAATTTAAACACATATTGGTGTATATTTTTGCATTCCGCCGCATTTTGGCCACATTGTTTCTGCTCTTGCCCACGCAAGCTTTTTCCCTTAAAGTTTTATTGCAAACATTGACATACTTTTATACATTTAATTGCCGGTTAAGAGCTCTATAATATTTAAAAGTGTTCCCATCTATGGAGGTGTGACAACATATTTTACAAGTGCAAATGATGATAAAGCGATTCGTAGAGCAAATTGCACAACAGTTTCAATTCTTCCACTTTTCCCTTCTAGTTGAAAATTACGTTGCATTTTTTATGTTAATTACAAAAGACTAAAATACTTTATACAATTCATGTGTTGGAGTTTTACGAATTTGCCCATTAACACATTCATGGTATTTCACAACAAATTGGGGACAAAAATATTAATTATATTAGTTTTTATAATTCTATAAAAGCGTAACAAATTTAACAATGGGAAGGGTCCAATCCCATCGCACGGCTACACGAGGCATTTACCATCCTACTGGTAATATACCTGGTATGACAACTTCAGTAGTTCGAGCGAACGTGCATTGGAATTGATGGCTTGTGGCTGATTGCGTTTTTAGAAACAACACGAGAATGGTCGCAGTTTAAGGATAACGTCGTTAAAATGCTTGCTTCCGTATTGTCAATAGAATATGAATCCGGGGAGCTAACTTTCCTTACTTTCCATAGTAAATTTCCAGTGGTAAACAGCATGTAACGAACCAATATATACACCAAAATATCAACTGTCGTCTCGGTGTTTTGTAACTCCCAGCCTGCTTTTGTAACTGCTTCCAATCGTTTTAGATGCGAGAAATTAAAGCGTCTGAAGCCACAGCAACCTCTGTTTTAATCGCATAAATGCACACGGGTTATCTGACTTCCAAGAATTTTTATGCTACAAAATGGACTACATGTTAGGAAAATATTTGGCTTAACTTTTAACCTAACGCAAAATAAGCACGTACATAGAATACATTTAATTTTCGTTAGCATGCTAAACCTATTTCCTGGAAGTCTTCTGTTTAATCTTATATGCTTTTTGGTTTCCTAAATTGTAATAAGCACTTAATTACCTCTATGTAAACACTGTAGTTAAATGCTTATAAACCTCCTATCAATTCATTATATTTGCTTTCATTCTATTAATCATTTCTCAAAACCCTCGAAACTGGAATGTATTTTTGGTTCAAATAGGACGACTTTTAATTCAATATATTTTTATCGTATTATAGGTGCATTTTTGTATCCATAAACGTACTCATAGTAAATTTTAAATTAGATTTCCTGATCGACTAAGCTTTTCAAAGTTTTATAGCACTTCAATGCAACAGCAAGCAATTTTATAACTAGCAGAAAGGGCTCTCGTAAATTTTACGATTCAGTAAATGTATATCTTAAAGCTTCGAATGATGATTATTGAGCTGGGATTTACGGAGCATCAGCCCTACAATACATAATATATATTATGTGGCAGATTACCCATGAAACCCTTGTCAATTCCAGTGATGATCGCCGAACACCTCTAGTGAATTATTCAGAACCGCTGGAGAGACAGACTGACGGAAGGAGAACTCAGCCAAACGTGGAACATACGTTAGATTCAGATAATCACCGCGAGGCACAGATCCACACGGTGTAACTTCACCTGTTGGTTCTAATTTTATACAGCTAATTAAAGGTTAGTTATACTAAATGTATGTTATATTTCAGCACTTATGTAGGAGTAGAGGGGCCGCATAGTACTGACAAAGTAAGATTTGATCTCCTTAAAAGATCTGCATTTACTTTAACTTCTGTTTGTATGTCAAGGTTTTGTATCGAATATTGACGAGTCAGCGATCCATAAATAATCAAACCATTCATATATACCTCCTGCAAACGCTTTTATTCACTTTTATGTTTAAAAGTACAACTCTACGCCTTTCTGCCTTAAGCCATTTAAATTTTCCAGGAACTATAAAATCACTTTGCGGCAAAATAAAACAAAGGTGCAATAAAACTTAAGAAATACACAATTCTGTCTTTACTGCTTTATAATTCATTTGTATGCTTAAATGCATTGAAATTATCATAGCTTAGTAAATTAACAACAAAATAATAAATAATTTGGTAGGGTTTCTTCTTTTAAACGGTAACTCAAAAGTGTTCTACCACAGTACTACCGAAGTCCAGTCAACATTCATCCAAGCCAACCTCCGTTTATTTTACATGAGCCCCCCTCCCTGTCGTTTGCCCTAGGCATAGATAGCAAGGATTCTAATCTTCATTTAAATACTGGCCAATGGTATAGAATGTTTTAGGCAACTTGACTTTTGAAGCAATAACTTTTAAGGGGCAAAGATCTATTATAGTCTTGTTTGAATATAAAATAACCAAGTTTGTGCTTAAAAATATGAATGAACAGAGTAAAAATCTTGTGATATGTTTTCATATTTGCGGCATTATACAGTTATTGTGTCTCGTGTTACCGTGTTCTACTTATAAGAAATGGTTTTTACAAAAACAAAAATTATTTACTTTTTTCTACAGTTATATTTTGCGTACATCTTTCTGGAAAACTGCACGAGCCATGGTGCTCAATGTACCAGATTTCAGGATTATGAAAATTATAAATGCCACTGCTTATCCAAGTAGTCATTCATTTTTTTTAGTCAGGTTCGTTGCCTAAACTTGCTATTTTTACATATAAATGTTATAAAAAACATAAACATGTGTAATACCGAAAGTATTTAAAGTATTTTCATTAAGTTAAGCCAAATTCACTCAAGAGTGATGACGGATTTAAGAGCTAAGCGGTAATACTACACAGTCTAGACTACCTCATGCTTTTAATTTGTGCAGATCTATACCATTTTCTAGCCTAGGAGAAAAAGCGATAAAATCGGGATGTGGAGTTAAACCAGGTACAGATGTATTTTTGTTGCACTGGGGAATTAAATTGAATGCTTAGTGTGATTAGTGAGAGTTGTTCTTCTAGCACAGCAGCGTTAGAGCAGCATTCATGAGAAAAAGTTTCCCAAAGTTGGTTATTTGCAGCTTTCCTCTTACTCGAAAAAAAAATTTAGTTTTGTATTCTGCAGAGTAAGCACAACAGAAAAGATCGTTGATAATTTAATTTACTGAGCATGAGGGTATTAGTATACTGTTTTATGGAATATCACGTTTGAGTTAGAGCCAAGCTGCATTTTTTTCAGATATTAATTATACATTCAATCAACAGTGATACGACCTTGGCATATACTTTTTTAATCAGAAGAAACTACAGAAATAGCAGTGAAAGTTTAAAGGTCAAATATATGAGCACATTTGGACTTGCTGCAATACAACTAAAGGACACTTTTAAATTTTAACTGACAGAGGCCGTAATTTTTTGCTTCTAGGCGAGTTAGAGATTACATATCTCGAGAAAAAACTCTTGTGGATACCGATTGTCATAAAATGAAAGCTGCTCACAAGAGAAACAATAATGCAGGTGTTCATTGGTGTTTTTAATATTTCCCTAGAAATCCTTTTAGTACAACTTACTGGGCTGAGCCATCATTTTGATTATTAATATACCACGTGCATCAGCAGGATATATTAGCTGTGACCCTTCACCACATATTTTAAAAATCTTCATTATGGGTTTTGTCTATCCATTTTACTCTGCTTTCTTCTATGCTTCTAATAGTGTTCTTCACTTCATCGCAACACCAGATTTCCGCACTTTACCATATCACATTCCACATTCTTAAATACTAGCAATAATTATCTCAATGTTGATTTTCATTCTATACTAGATAACAGAGCTTTTTTCATATCATAAGCAGATTGTTCAATAAGTTTTTCATCTGGGATTTAACGTAGATATTTATTAACGTGAAAAATGCTATGCTCAAAGAAATTTTGAAATGTTTTGAAAAGTACAGTAGTTGTTCTGTATAACTCTCGTGGGCATTAATGCACTTCTGCAATGCTTTTTGATGGTGTTATCATAGGACAGCTGGAACACTCTTATTTTAATACATTTCTTTCTTCAAGCACCAATAGAAGATATTTTCTTTTCTATAAAAAGCTCGTTTTGCCATTGCTGTCCTCAGTTTTGACAAATCGTGCTGCTGTTCATTTTCTTTGCCATATCCCGAATAATTTAAGGAATATCTTCTTTCATTTTATTCCAATCATAACATTTTTTCCCTTTATCATTTTTATTTGTCTCAATTCCATTCTCTTCTCCGTTGTCACTTACATTTATCAGTATGTATGTTGTTTCCTCTTAAAACAGCAATTCAGTATTAGCAGCAAGTGTGATGAATCTTATCCTTCCTTTTTCTTCTATAGAAGGCATTGAAACTTCTGGTAGTTATTTTAGTTGTTTATTCATACATTAGGTCATCTCGTGTATTTTAATAATGGTATATTTTTCGCATAATAAATGCTGCACAATCAGACTAAATCCCTATTCACCCTATCTATTCAACCTATGAATGAATTATTTTCCACACAAGCCCCTCTTTAGGATGATGGACATACAAACAGTAGATACTCGTAAGTGTAAAGCTCTCTCTTCCTAAAAATACTGCACGATGTCATTTCATATTTTAGTTAAAAGTAATGGCCGTGATGGTTTTTCACCGATGCACATCAGCTGCTATTAAAACTTAGTTACGTATAATTTTGCAGATGTGATGGGATATTATGAGTTAAGCCGGGCAAGAAACGAATAAAAAAAAGCGTTAGCTGACAGCAAACTTTTTATTCCCTTTTTTATGTCCTAGTGATGCAAATGACGGTTCAGGAATAAATATCAACAGTGAAACTGCAGCGAATTGTACAACTGGCACATTGTCAGAAAACAAATGCTATTTTATCTGCCCGCGATTGTTCACCATCAAGCACTGTCATTGCGATGTGCTATATTTCATTGATGAAGTTTCCATGTATCAATATTAGCAGTGATTGATTGTAAACTTCGATCTGCCAAAACTAACATACAGAAATAGCAGCCAACACAATGAACAGGTTACACGGGAAATACGTTTTGCTAAAACATGCAGAGAATAAAGTGGAAAATTCCTATCATATCGTATATTTACGTAGTTTTGAAGCAGAAGCGGAAATTAACGACAGGAAATTAAATCGAGCTGTAAAATTAAGCCTTCTCTAAGGCTAGTAAATTATATAAAAGTGTATTGGGATAAAGAGGCATATATAGGGTGGTGGACAATTTAAGTTGAGACTGTACAATATCTCCAAAACTAAGGGTTGTAGAAAGAAATGTCTCGTATAAAAGTTGCTTGATATTATGGGGGAAAGTAAATGCCATTAGTCGTGTTTTATTTGGTGTGCACCACTGGGTGGTAGCTCCTTATAGCATTTGTTTACCATGCCCAGAGGGAAAAGTTACCATGAAAAGGGACTATTGCTTAGGAGCTAGAAAATAGGAAATATGCACCAACGCATAGCTTATCAATTTATTTAAATGTGATATATACATTCACAATTATTAGATCAGCTTGCTTCAACATTCGTTTAACAAATTACTATGCTGAAATACAATGTGATATTTTCTTTCGTTTTGTACACTTAAAGCTGCCATATGAGTTCAACGCTTTTGTAACAAAGTGACGAATACAATAAAGTTACATGAAATGCAAATGTCAATACTTCTCCCGTAAATGAATTTAGAAAGGCACCAAGAGTTAAAGGTTAAATTTCAAAGCTTACCGAACAAAGTGTAAAAGATAATTTAGAAAAGGTCAAAACAACTGTTGGTGAATTATGCCGAAAACCTCGCTGTCACGAAGGCTAGTTGTTCCGCCTAGGTCCCTGGCGAAAAAGCTGCTTGTCTCTTCCTCTGCCCAGGAGCTGCTGGAACCGTCGGACAGCGTGAGGACGCTAGGTCAGTGGCGTGTCGCAAACCAGCCAATTATTAATGTCAATGATGCATTACGTGATGAGCTGATGTCTTACGTTACTCACGGCGATATGTTGTTCGAAGCTTTGGATGATGGTATGAATGACGTTATCACTGAAGCATTGTGGTTGCATGAGCCATGACCATGGGGAAGGCGAAACCGGCACAGGAGGACGTTGTGATTGTATTTTAGGGTCTACTTAAATTTACCCTAATTGTAGATTAGAAATATTAAATTGACCCTAAAATGAACATCATAACGTCCTCCAAACAAAACATGACTAATGAACATTTACTTTCCCCCATAATATCAAGCAATTTTTATTAAAGACATTTCTTTCTACAACGCTTAGTTTTGGAGATATTGCACAGTCTCAACTTAAACGGTGCACCGTATATGCTTGCCACAAGAAGAAAGGAAATGTAGGGATAGCATGGTTGGACTATGAGGGCGAAATCCTTATGGTTGATTATCTGTCGCTTAAGACTACGTCGGAAGTGCTGGTTAGCCGGCTAGGGGCACCGGTGTCTCAGGTTCGAAGCCCGCTCGTCTCATAGAAGATTCCTTCGTCTCGACGCACCATCGGCTTCAGCTTCCGTTCTCCTTTGAATTCTGCTGTTATCCACTTTTAAATGAAATGACTACCTTGGCTAGGTAAATCTCAGTGGAAGAACAAGGATTTTTGTTTATACGACTGATAAGCGGTAAGGAACATCTCAGTACGTGGACAAAAAGCCGGAAGAAGTGGTAAGTGTATTTTCTTTTAAACACTTCACACGTGCCATCGTTAATTATGTCGCTGGTGAACTTTTGTTGTCATCACGCACTGAATTTCATAATTATTACTTGCACGTATTATTCTAACTTACGCGACACTTTTCTTTACTCATTGCATGCGATAAAACTCAGCACCTTCGCGGTTTATAACTAACTATGCCGGAATGTATACTTCGGCGTTACAACTTTCCGCGAAACGGAAATCTGACGACAACTTCGAGATCACCAAACACCTTATCCGGGCAACTCACCCTAACCAGGATTCGAACTCGGGACCTCTTGAATGTGAGGTAGAAGTGGATATACCCATTTTGTTGTGCAGATGAAGAGGGTTACATATTTTTGTGCAATGTGCACAGAGGGAGAAGTAGCGAAGAATTAAATTCACAGAGAAATTCATATGTCCACCAAGAAGGAGATTGGCAAGTTGGGATTTACTGGCTGACCAGAGCAACTGACAAAACATGGATAATTGCGCTAGCCAAATTAATTCTTTTTTGGGGAGATTAATCAGAGACAACTTATCTTTTATTTTCTCTTTTCTTCATATTTAACTTGTATCTTAAATACGCATGTGCGGTCAGTAATCATGCACTACAGTGTATTGTAAGTGTATTAATAATTTGAACTAATAAAGATATTCCATCCTTCCATCCTACATGAAAGATGGACTGTAGAAAATATAAGGTCTATCATCTATCATAATCAATAACAAATCAGTTTAGGCCAGAAGTGGACAGAGTTTGTGTGGGGACTCAAAGAGAGTAGTCACAACGTGAAGGTGTACACAGCTTGCGTCAGTGTTCCTAGCTAGAGGCGAGAGGATGGTTGGAATTAAACAGTTCAGTGGTGAAGTTCTGTGATGGTATTGTATAATATCATTTTGCGAAAACGGAAATTTTATGCAGAATGGGAGGATGAGCTTTTTTGCTGTGCAGAAGGAAGAATGTGAACAGTTTAATTTGCTAAAAAAAATTACATGGCGTATTAGAGGCAACATCCAAATACACTACGTTAGACCTTATGCTTCATATAGTGAATTTAAAGGTGCGTGATGCTCGGAGAAGTTATTGTTTATTATTATATTTGTTTTAGGAATTGTACTTGCGAAACTATTGCAGGAGTTAACTGCAAAGAACATTGTGCCTGTAAATACAAAACTAAATATGCTAATTACATACTTACCTGGAAGATCATTGGGTTCCTAAAACCTTTTCAAGAGGGTGAATTTTGGAAACTGTGTCTGACGAAAGCTGCGGAAATTATGTGACGTCAATTTTCCCATTTTAATAATATTAATATATTTTTAAGAATCATTACAAGGCGAGTAGAAAGCCTTTCAAAAATGTAGAAAGCCAACTTAAACACAATGTAATTGTAACCTAAACTGCTATTAAGCGTCACTGCAGGAGCTCTAGAACCATAAGTACCTCCTTCCCTCGCAGCAATGCCTTCCGTGTTTCTTGTATGGGTTGCGTTGCGTTGTGTTGTGTTGTCGGCGCAAAACTGATCTCTGCCCACCTCTGATTTAGGCCATGTGATCTGTTCTGTCTCTACCTCGTATTAACGCCATAATCTTGGTACACTTTTGTCTTCCCTGTGGACTTTAGTTATATAATATCTGGGGTAAGTGGGTTGTCTCCATTCTAAGTACATATTCATGTTATCCCTGTGTATATTTTTCTATTACTTCTAGGATACAAGGTATTTTTAGCTCCTTTCTGATTTCCACATTCCATCTATGGTCCAGTAAATTATATTCGTGAGAATTACATCTTAGAAGTTTCATCTCAGCTACTTTTGTTCTCTTTTTCTACTAGTTAAAATCCATAAGATCCATGTTTCATATCTGTATAACAATATTGGCATGATCATTTTCTTGTAGAATTTAAGTGCAGTTTCTTTCTGAGTTTGCTTTACGGAGTGTTCTTTTTATTGACCCTTGTTCTTTTTATTGACCCTATTAATTGTTGAAATTTTGAGATTTATTTCTATATCACTAATATGCCTTTATGAAATAGCGCATGCTAAGTAACTGAACTTATTCACTTGTAATATTGGTTTGTTATTTATTATTTGTGCTCTTAAAGTCGCTTTTCCTTTATAGCTCATTACCTTTTCTTTTGTCATGGATACCGTTAGATTAAATTCTATAGAAACTGTTTAAATTGAACAAAGCACGTTGTAAATATCTTATGTTGTCGCAGTTCTCAATATCTTGTGTTATCTTATTTTTTGGGCGCTTATTGTTTAATTATTTTAAACTTGGGTTCTTTGTCCTCCGGCTAGCTATTATAACTCAGTCGAGCAGGTATATCTAAGCAGGGCGTGTAAACGGAAACGAGTTATTACTAAAAGGTAACACTGATAAAAAAATTTGAATCCAGACTTTCATTGCCGTCACACTTAGTAAATAATTGACATGTTTAATCTTTATACACGCCTGACTGAAACTGTGATATTTACGAATGTAACTACAGTCGGTTTAGTTACCGCGCACAAATTATTTCACGTACCTCACATTTTTGTAACTAAATCTGCGACGTGCACCTCGTGAGAGACTCTTGCAACACTTGCTTATGGCTCGAGAATACACACTCCTTCACCTCGAATTGCCTAAACGTTATAATATAGCTCCTATTGGTTACCAAATGGCGCCCACTTTAGCGTCTGTTTTGGTCAGCCAATCACTACTACTAACATATATGCTCAAGGGAAGATATTCCCTCCATTTCTAAAAAAAAGCACGCTACCCTGACGTCATTTGTTTGTCTCTTCCTAGTGATAAACAACTACCCCTTCGTTTTATTGTTACCCACTTCTATTGTCAGTTTCAGTTAGGCCGTGTGTGTAAACTTATTTCCTAACAATTCTTATAGCTAACAAACATCTAAGATTCTGTACATACAATAATATTAATTTACACTACAATCACAGCATGTTATGATATAAAATATTGCTTCAACGTAACATTAAAAATCACCTTAACGTCGGCAAATAAGCAGACAAGGTAATGAGATGTGTGTTTACTATAATATGAGCAAGTTTTTGTTGCCAAATTCTGGTAACTTCGTCAATAGTTATATATATATATATATATATATATATATAATGTAGGCAGTAAGTGCACGCTTGTCGGACGTCTCTTGGTATCTGTCTAGTGGTTTCAATTTTAACATTATTGATTTTAACCCTGACTTTTGTGGTCATGTATAAACTCGGCATTATTCCCAAAGTGCCGTGCAATCATCCTTTTAGCATATTCCATAGTTTTGTTTGGTTGACTGTGTCGAAAGCTTTTTCGATATTTATAAAGTCTATGCAAATTGGAATATTATATTCTCTGTACTTTTCAGCAGGCTAACTTAAGAGGAACACACAGTCAATACACGATCTATTTTCCCTAAAATCACTCTTTTCTTCTATATCTATATGTTTTGTGTAGTTTATTATTTATAATATATTTTATAGCCTGTATTTAATATAATCATTCTTCAATAATCGGTACTATCTTCTATCGCATTTTTTTGTAGATCGGGACAATCACAGCTTCCTGTCAGCTTCTGGTTTTCTAAAATGGGAGCCGTTTAATGTTTCCATATGGTAGTATTTCTCCCCTCAGGACACCATCCAAAACAAAACCAGCTCTTTGATGGACCCTGCCAAAGGAACAGTACCTTTGTGAGAACGTAAATACTGTTAATTCAGGCGGTCAAGTAGATATTGTATATATTTAACAGATCATCCCATGGTATAACAGTTACTACAATACAGCGAATGAAGGCTAAAAATAATAATTTTGTGAGTAAAAAGAATTATGCTAAGCCAGTATGGTGGGATGACTTAATAAACAAACCTTTGATGGTCTGCGCAGTGCAAGCAGTATAGAAGTATGTTTAGCTACAGGTTCAGTTTTAAAAATAAGCAAATGTCTTTTGTTTGTTTGTTCGCAAAAGGGAAGTGTACGAATATAACCTGACAATTTGTCACGATCACATATGTCGGGTTGTATACCATTAACAATTAAACAAACAGCCCAGTCCAGTAAGACACAATGAAAGATTTCTAAAGAGAACTCAAATCACTGCATCGAAAATCAGAAACCGGTCTCTCAATTTAGCTTCGTGTTAAGGACTCCGGGTACGTGAGGTACAAACTTTGTTTCAACGGCTCTGTGCTTTTGTGTCACATTTTGCTTTCAGACACGAAACGTAACATCTGCCAGCTGTTTCGGTGAAGCATATGTCCTGCCCTCTGTGGTTAAGTAAGCAGAACAAAACTTTGTTACAGTACTCACTGCTTTTCAGCTCAGATTTCAAAAGTTCTGCAGAAAATAAAGGGTCAACATGGATTTATGTGCTCTTCTTCAGACGTAATGTTCAATTTCAAGCCAAAATAATCAGCACGAATTTGTGAATGTGTATTTGAGCAAGTTAACGCACATGTTCTTGGCTTAAGCTGCTTTTGTGTAAGTAAAAACATCCCTTTGAAGTGTCCTGCGATATATTCATTATTATCTTTCTAAGTAAATAATCCTAAAATATCAAACGACAATAGAAGTTTCCTTTTAGAGTTGCATTAGTTCAGTTACTACACAAATGCTTGTTCCTTTTTCATGGAAACTTCTCTTACTACGATGTGACAAACCGGTTCATTAAAGCAGTTTAGGCTTAGTTATACATACATTCAGTTGATTGGAATTCATTTTCGTTAGTGGCAACTAACTCTTACAAGGAATGTCGGAGATTCCTTGTTACACTGACAAGGATTGTTTTATGCTTCGAAGATACCACGTTTTTAAATGTATACTCGAGATCGGTAGCATGTATGAAAACTCAATATCTATTTGACTGCCAGGCATATACTCTATGCAGAGAAGGTGGGAAATAAATTCTCTTAGTGTGTTGAATTTATCAATAAAATTGTGAGTACCAAATTGGTACTTTAATTAGCTCATTTTGTGAATTAAACGAAGTATGTCAAAATTAAATACATCCTCTAGACAGTGTTTTTTCCAGCGAATGCAACCCGATCGCTTTATGGAGGTGTATAAAATAAAGAAAAATGTTGGAGAATGTTATGATAGCACTACTGGTGCAATTTTGCTACTGCTAAAACAGGTTATAATGCTGTACGTAACATTTGTTTTAACATGCCTCCTGAAATAAATAAAAAATCTGATGTGTTACACTCACATGACTTTCTCTACTCTTGTACAAACTATTTTTACAAACGCTTATTCTCCATTTACTTCATGTTAATCGAGATAAACGTTTGCAGACTCCATCTTATTGCTAATTTTCTTGTAGATTTAAGGGGAATATATATTTACAAGGGCAATATAGAAATACAGTAGCCTTTAAGCACATACATATCTCTTAATAGCTGGTTGCTAGGTGCAGCACTATTCCCTTTGCCACATATTAATACTCTTTGCATATCCAAGATAAAAAAATGAATAACGAATTCCCATTTGGGAAAATAAGTATTGAAAAATTTAAGGGAATAACAAGCAATATCTCGAATATGGTCCACTCAACAAAAAAAATGTATATGGTATAAATTGTGTATTTAAACGCGATCTACATTTTTGTGTAGTAAAATTTTGTCTATCTCTTATGGTTTACCAGTTATGCAAAAGTCGTTCACAATGAAGAATACTTTTGGAGACATTCCCAGAAAATTCAAGATATACATTTTATTTGTCATAAAAATATCTTAAACATATGATATTTTAATCAAAATCGTTAGAGCCATTTTTGAGAAAATTAAAATTTTCGAATAATGTTCCATGTAAAGGGTAGTCTGGGGTGGGGGAATTTTCTTGAAAACCTTCGTGTCGCATCTCTGGAAGTTACTGAACCTAAATACCAAGTTTGGTGTTTATCCGACTGTTCGTTTCATGCTGTTCACAGACACACAGACACACACACACACACGGACATGTTTCCAAAAATGCTTTTTTTTGGATTCAGGGGGTCTCAAAACATGTATTTCCGGTGAAATCTCGGTATCGAATTTTTGGTTGGAATACAATACTTCCCCTACTTACTATACGTAGTAGAGAAAGTAAAAATATGTACTAAGTATCTTTCTTAGGACTATATTGGATGTTTTATTTTTTATTATAATAACCACAGAATAAATAAAAAATACAACTTTTGGTTTCACTAATCGCCTCTTGTAGAATATCCAGTAACAATTACAAGTTCATTGTATGCAATTTGTAGGAGGCGACTCCTTCAAAAACAGAACGGTGGAAAACGTAGTTAAAGCCTGCATCATTTTAAAATGAATCACTTCTTGAGGTTCCGAGTTACTTAAGGCACTGAAACAGAAAAATAAGATAAAATAGGGTTGATACCTTGTTTTTAGCAAAAACCCGAAAAAATTAATTTTTCACAAAAATTCGGAATTTTCACACATTTCTCCCATAAAGACATAGATAATAAGAATCCCTCCTTTAGTATAAAATTTGTGCAGACCAATGCTAGGGAATTAATATTCACAAACAGATGGACAGCCATTAACAGCTAAGGTAGTATGTTAAAATTTAAACTTGCTTCAATTTTAGTCGTTGATAGTATGCGACGAGAGTAAAGTAATGATTAAATTATATTTTGGCCGGTAGAGCGCGGGATTTGGCCAAGTGGCTTATTATTCCTACACAGTAATGTGTTTCACGAAGGATAGACGTTCCTCGGATTCCTTATTTCTGTAAAATTTTCGCCTTGTTCAGTGTAGTTTTAGTGCAAATTCATATCCCATTGGAATGGCACTGGAAGGTTGAGGAGAAAAAGGATTTTCATGTTCGACACATTTATGAAAATGCAGACGTCTATAGGCTATTTGCAAAGAAATTTTCAGGTGTTGAAAGTTTAAATAGATATCCCATTGGACTAGTTCATAAATTTAGGAAAATTCTTTTGTTAAACGCTAAAGTTCATAAGCGAGGAAGGTTTCTTCTGGGAGCCGGCGTAACCATGCTGCGTGCCGCTCCCGCGCTCTTTCGGTCGAAACATTGTTCCTGTACAACAGAGAGTGTATTAACTCTCACGAGTCCTGATTTTATCCTTGAATTTATGGATGATTAAGTATGAATGAATTCATACAGAGATAATCAAAACTCGAATGGGATTAAATATACTACTACACGACTGAGGTATAATAAAATATCTAAATAAATATCAAATTGTAATAATATTGAGGTCTTGTCTGGAAGCGGAGCCACGACCATGCATTATAACTTGAGCTTCTGGAAATGTTCATATGAGAAAATCAAGTAAATTATGGTCAAAGGAGATAAATTGGTAGCAATAGACAGCTATGGTTGGTTGAAATGCATTACTTATTTTACTGATCAAGTTGATATGACGTGGTAAAAGTGAAATAACCACACTTAAGTATTCATCCTCCTGTATCATCCTCTCTATAATATTCTTGTCTTGGATGTATTTAGACTTGTCAACCAAATAATCAATTTCTAGGTTGAAGTTCAAGTTACAAATTACTGACACCTCGCGTACAGAATGTACTTTCTTTACGGTGCTTACTTTCCATCGAAGTTGGAAACCCTTCCTTAGTATTTAGTTGTTTTTTTCAGAAACAGCGCTGTGCAGCAAGTTGTTTAAAGTTTTAGGACAATAACAGCTTTCATCATTAGAAATATTCTTGATTTTAGGAGCGAATAGAATTATTAGTACACGAGATACTGTCTGGAGATTCCTAAACTGATTCGACGGTTTAACATTATAATATACTTGTAAGATCGCTCCATTTATGGGTAGTAAATACAGGTTGGTACACCTGAGTCGTATGTGATCCCCAAAGAAATAATCATAGTTTGTAATATTCAGTAAGCTTATAATTCATTATTTACTTTTTAATTTATACTACGCCACAGAATAAATTCTTAGTGCAATATTATAACCTGGATGAAAGAATTAAACTATTACTTCTCCAGAGGCTATGCAGGTTATTATTATCTTTCTTATCCAAAAATTGCTGATGCCGTACCTAAAAGATGGAACCAATTCAATTATACAAACTCATATTAGGATCAATCAGTATTAAGGAATATATCCATTGGAGTATTAATGATGTTCCCTACAAAGAGATAATTTTATGCTGTTATCAAATTGCAGTTCTTAAACAGATCTTCACGTGTGAGACAGCATAATTTTAATGGCTTAAAGTTCCTTATAGAACCTCACGTAACATACACCATGAATGAAGTGATAGTGGTTAATATGCGCTCAAGTTAACACTAAGATACTGCCTTCATCTCTCCGGTATAAGAGACAACTATCGAGAAAATCATATACAAGCAGGTCTCTCGAACGAGGATTTAACTCAGGCCCTCCGATTTAATAGGAGGATAAGCTATTTATTTCAGTACGCAGGTAGGTATGATCAAAGCTGAACATAGAAAAACCTATCGGGTACTATTTAGATTTTAAATGCCTAAATAAACACTCTCTTCAGCGCATCGATAAACATATGTACATGTCTCACCCTCAGTAGTATTAGCTGCAGCGTTTTGTCAGTCCACCATCATTGAGCACAAGAGAACAAAGGTAACGTCTGTAGTACAGGAAAAGAGACAACTGAGCACTCTTAAGAGCCTTTGATTACGTTCTACGAATACCGCCTCGTTAACGAGGGTGGTGCTCCTGTTGTACTGGTTTCGCTTTTTACATCAAAATTCACACAATTCGAATTTGAAGATGATAGTTTGTTGTATTGTTATTTGCCACACGCTTTGGGAGTCAATTTGAAAACGGTTTGTTGCTGCTACGTATGGAAAGTCAGTTTGAAGGAGGAGTTGTATTGTAGTTCAACTGTTGGGGAGCCGAACTTGAAGTAGTTGCAACCGCACGTATGGTAAAAAGTTTCCGGTAGCCTTCACCCAAAGTTTAAAAATATTAACCTTGTAAATTGACTGTTTCTTTTAAATATTATATATTTATGTTTGCCTCGGCTGCGTCACTATTTATTCTTAGAGACATGACTGTCTTAGCAGGGCGTAGTACGGCTAAGAATGTAGGCTTACACAGATTATAAAGTTTAATTCACTCCTTTTTATTAATGCCTGACACGATTTAAATAAAACTTCACTGATATAGAGAGCTGGGAGATACTTTTATTAATTATTTGCACTTTTTAACACGTAAACCGTTTTTCTCTCACTCTGAATACGTATTAAATTTCTCGAGGATGCATCTAGCGTCCGGTTAGGAACACTACAATCAACGCGTCCAGTTATGAGCGCTGTCTACAAGCAACTGACTTGATCTCTACCGCCCAAATTTGTAAATTTCTGTATTTCAAGTCTCTGATTGGCTATTCCTAATCCAATAGAATACCTTCATTTAACTTAAGCGTTTTTCTGGTTGTTGATTGGCTATTTTATAAACTGTCACAATTGTTGCTCCAAGAATGACTAGTAGCATTATTACACTTTCTTACTCATTATTGCCTCAAGGTTACCTCATTGTTAGAAACTTTTAACCTATTATTCTCATAGCTCCTACATTATTAAATTACGTAATACATTCAGATAACAATATTACATTATACAATAATATAAACATATACAATGACTGTAATACATACTTTTTATATATTGTTACATATACATATTGCTTTAAGGCAGGCTGTTATTATATTTTTATTATATAATCTGACTAAAATCATTTAAGTGTTAAAAATACTCATATTCTAATAACTTCGAAATTCAATACAGAATACTAAATATTTGTATTAAAATACAATGAAATTCATGATATATCAGCATCCCGTAAGTAATATATTACTGTAGTTTCCAAACATATTTACCCCTTAAATTCAATACATAATATACGATTTGTTTTTACCTTGAAATAATCACCTCAAATGTAAATAGCTTCTTCTATTTATAAAACACAGGTATTCTCCCCGTGGACGAGCTTAAATGAAAACCTGTCTGGAATACAAAGGCACGTATATCTGTTCCATGTTATCGCCCTAGGGTTAGATTCGAGATGTCCGGTTGCAACATTCATGCTTTCTTTCTTCCTCAGAAATTCTATAGCTTCGATCGATCCCATGTGAATCTTTTAGCTCGAGGAAACGCCCTAGGGAATGCTCTGAAAGATTTCAATTGAAAACGTGTGCCACAGTCCAGTTTGGAGTCCATCCTATTCTCAGAATCCTTCAATGTAATAGTGGAATGACGTCACGTTCAGTCCACTTCCAATATGGTCAAGAGAGAAGCAGGGCGCTGACTAAAATATGTGCTGTAGGAACAGCAGCTCCTTAACCGAACTTCTTGGGCCCGTTCCCAAAACCTCCCAGTTGGAACCTCCCTTCGTAAGCTCTGTAATCATCTTGGCCCCTCAAATATGTATTCAGACCACACTCAGACACAAGGGCAAGCTATTTTATATGATGCTGTACGTATTTTTAAAAATGTAAACTATACTTTCAGTGTAATTAGTTTCTCTTCCACACAAGCGTGTGTAGGGCAAGGTTGGAAAGGTAGAATCAGACGAATGAGAAATACAATCCCATAGCCGGGATTTGAACCACGGATCTTCCGGTTTCTGTCTAGTTGTTTTAACTAAATGAGCTACCATGGCAACTTGCCGATGGGACATTAAATTCCCCAACTTACTGACTATACCTTCAGGTCTGTATAAGGCTACTGTATTATTTTAAAAGCATACGTGTTATACTACTTCTAGACGGTACTTCATTAATAACAAGGTTTCGAAGCGAGCAAATTTTACTACAAAACAGTACCTAATTAAGGTACTTTTTCTGAAACATATTAGAGACTAATTAAAATAAGAATAAAGTTAAAAAATGGACGAGTCAAATATCCACATTCAGAACGGAAAGAGTTACTCAGGATGCAAAAGTATGGATTGTCAATACAGAATGTTGTATTTTTTCTCCCACCTGGGTACCCGAAGATGCGAATGCCTAAGCAATACAATGCAATGAACAAACAAAACATTTAAATGCAATATAAAGAAGCATTTAATTAATATTTTATATTGTCGCATCCCCCGTCTCTAAATAAGCATAAAAATATCATCACACTCGCTTTGCTGCAAGAGGATTTCAAACCGAAACGCAACACTACAGATTAAATCCTACCGGGGAGGACATATTAAGAAGTTAACCCTAAATCCTAGCGCAAATTCAGGAAGGAAAGGCGAAGGAGCAAAGCACAACACGTAAATAACCAACCTTCACATTATCCAACTTTAATAATGCTTAAAAATAACAGTACAATACCTTGTTAATGGAGCCATCTTCTTTGCTGACCACCGGAGAGACAGGCTGAAAACACTTCCTTCCTCTTGGACTCCAAACCCGGTTCTCACCCCACGCTAATGGCTTCACAAGCTACCCTGGCATGTCACTGTTTACCCCCACCCCAACTTATGCTAACGAACCGCTCAAAACCTGTTTATCCCTCTAGAACAATTTAAATACAAACACGAATCCTTACTAATAGCGTCACATCCGACCAGCTCATATTGAGTAATGTAAAACGTACATGTGCCACATCTCTCCGGGGTCTGCCAAGATTGATGTCCGCATCAATTGCTACAAAAAATTAACATACAATACAGAATTTTTTTCTGACAAAACATTTTTGTACCGTGACAACACTTGGTTAACATAGTTGTGTTGGTTCCTTGTACAGGTGTTCTTTGTGTTTAGTTTAGTTTACAGTATTATATATATAATGTAGATATAAATTTAAAGCAGTCACTTAGGGAGTCTGATCACCAGGAGGTACATAATGACGAAAAACACTGAATAAGCTATATTCACTGTTAAAGTTTGTATTAGGGTTCCGCACACACTCTATCACTTTCACTTGCTCGCCCACAAACAATAGTTAAATGTGCCACTAACTGTAGGGTAGGTAAATTTCCCACCTGCGACGAGAAATTCAATTTTATTTTCCATGCAGAACTGAAACCTTAAGGTAGGGATTATCGGTGCTTCCCACCTTGCCATGAAAGCCGCAATTAAAGTCCTGCAGCAACGATCTTTAAGGGTTAGTTACCTGTCAATCCTACCCTTCGATGTGGTCAGTTTATAAGGCACATAACATGGCGCCAGGCATCGACGAAGCTGTGCCATATGGGGGCCACCCCTATGGCCGACGACTGCAACGATGAAGCAGAAACAGAGGCAACCAGTACCTCAGCTATTCTTGTGGCATGTTTACGGACCCATTTAATTGTGTGGTGAACGCTCCCCATGATATGCATTGCTTAAACATTAACTCAAGTGCAAATAAGTAAAGAGCACGAACCTGTTAATTACAAAAATTACTCATTGTTAGCCATGTCACAAAACAAGGATGTGTCAGTACAAAATATAATACAAAGCATATTACATAATCCCCTTATGGTGAGAAAACTTACTAAATATCTTAACACAGAATTTACAAAATTACAATATACTGATAACCTGAAAATTACAAAATATCACTATGCCTATTAAAATGTTTATCCTACGTGATCACTTACAAAGGGTACCCTAAATTACAATGCATATTGAATTAATGCCTAGGTCTTTATAGATGTGCACATCTAGTCTTAATCATCCCAATTAAAACTGTTATTAAAATTGGCTATGATTAATATCATTAGTCATTAAACCTCGAGGTAAGCCCGCATTAAAATCATCATCATCATAAATACCACCTCTACTCCCAATGAATTCTAGCACACATGCTGCATGCCTTCAAAACATGCACTGATAATGTATAATACTGTCATATCAAATACTACCATATACCAAAGTTTAATTACCGACATATCAAATTAAGTATACTACACTAGTCCAATGCTAAGTACTACACCCCGTTAACAAGCTATTCATCACAATATCTGGAAGAGATGGAGATCAGGGTTGCCAATATTCTGTCCTGAAACATTCTCAAAAACAGAAATCAACCTATGGTACATGTAAGTCAATAGCCCAAATTCACAATGTTATCATATCATTGCCAAAACTATGATTACATCACTTCAAAATAAAAATGCATCACTATCATCGTAAACAAATATAATCGAATATTGGAGAACACACTGCGGCACTTTCACCAACATGAAATATCACATACCTTAGCGGCTGCATACTGCACTTTCGCTAGGCGAAATTCACACTGCGAGGGCAACGGGTACACAACGGCAATCCCGCCGAGCTGCACTGTCACTGAAACAATTCTAATACTTCCGAATACCATAATGGGTACACTTCGGCAACACCATTATACATCAATACAATATGTCAGGTCCGGCGAGGGTATAAGAATTTGTCACAATTTATGAATAACATAATACCTGTCAGGGGTAACAATCAAGAAGTTTAGATTTATAAATATCACGTCAGTCTTATTATTAAACTTTATGTAGAGTTAACCCAGAACACAAAAGATTTGACATATAGGAAACGGGTGTAGCATCCAAAATAATGTAAATTAAAAATCTATACATCATTACATTTATCATAAGCGGCAAAAGATCAAACAAATTCACAATCTATAAGGTCCTACTGGATCATAATAGGGATACAAACGTGACACATGTACTGATTGTTCCTTAACTCTTGGAGCATGGGGTCGTTTGACAACGTAGGTCACAGGTGTAATCTGCCTAACAATTTCATAAGGTCCAAAATATCTGTGCAATAATTTGGTACATTTCCCCTTTTTCCTTACTGGGGTGAAGACTTTAACCCATTGACCCACTGAAAACTCAACATCTCTGTGTTTCTTATCATATCTTTCTTTCTGCCGAATCTGTTGCTGATTTATATTAAGTATAGCCACTTCACGAGCTTTCAGAATATCCTTCAGGGTTTGTCGAACGAAGAGATCATTGGAAGTAGCTTGGAGCTGCACTTGATTTGGCAGAGCAGGTTCACGTCCATAAATCAAATAGAATGGGGAAAATTTAGTTGTCTCCTGAACAGAAGAGTTGTATGAAAATATGACATATGGCAAGACTACATCCCAATTCCTTTGATTTCCATCAACAAAATGGCTCAACATATTTAACAATGTCTGATTAACCCTCTCAGTAAGGCCGTTACACGAAGGGTGATACGAACTAGTGAAATTTGGGGACACCGACAAAGACTTTAAAAGTTCTTGAGTAACTTGGCTTAGAAAAACTGAACCACGATCAGATAGCAAAGTTGCAGGCGCTCCATGTCTGCAAATAATTTGGTGTAAAATAAATTTAGCAACATGAGGAATAGTAGCCAAAGAAAGAGGTGCAGCTTCAACCCAACGAGAAGCATACTCTGTGGCAACAATAATGTGTCTGTGGCCTGAATTTGAACGAGGGAGAGGACCTAACAAATCTATACCCCAACGTTCACCAATGAAGTTAACCGGAATAGGTTGTAGAAGACCAGCAGGTTTCTGATTCTTGGGACCTTTTCTCGACTGGCAACTGGGACATGTCCGGACAAAATGCTCAATAGATTTCTTCATTCCAACCCAATAGTATCTCGAATTAATTTTGTTGAAAGTTTTCGAAAATCCTAAATGGCCAGACAAAGGGTCATCATGGCAGGAAGACAAAATTTCATGCTTAAGTGATTCAGGTATAACAAGTAAATGTAGGGGACCAGTAGAGCCAGCATTTTTCCTATACAACACATCAGATTTAAGCACGTACGTGGAAGCTTGTCGTTGAACTTTGGGAGAAGCTAACTGAGGATCCTTAAGGGCATTAATGATAGGTAAAAGAAGCGGATCAGCTTTCTGTTTATCCGCAACTTCGATAGGAGAAAGCAAACAAGTAATAAGTTCATCTAACTGCTCAAGTTGTTCTGGTTCAGGCTGTGAAACTGGAAATCTAGAAAGTGCATCAGCATCATTATGTTTCTTCCCAGATTTGTAAGAAATAGTATAATCGAATTCTTGTAGTTTAAGACTCCACCGAGCCAGGCGTCCTGTCAAATCCTTTAAGTTATTCAGGTAACAAAGAGAATGATGGTCTGACACAATATGAACTTTGTATCCAAAGACAAAATTTCTAAAATGAGTGAGACCAAAAACAATGGCCAAAAGTTCAAGTTCGGGGACAGCATAATTCTTTTCACATTTTGAGAGGGTCCTAGAAGCATATGCAATAGGGCGCAAATTATCTTCAACTCTTTGTAGTAAAACACATCCAAGACCAAGTCCACTAGCATCTGTATGCAATTCGGTATATGCGCCAGGTGTATAATGAGCCAAGACAGGTGCAGAAGTTAGATAATCCTTCAACTTTTGAAATGCCCATTGTTGATCATAACCCCATACAAAATCTACATTTTTCCTAGTCAACTGAATCAGGGTTTGAGCAATTTTGGAGTAATCCTTCACAAATTTCCTGTAAAAATTAAAAAGACCCAAAACTTTCCTGATATCTCTAATACTCTTTGGTTTCGGGAGTTGCTGAATAACTTTGACCTTGTCAGAATCAGGGGAAATGCCCTCTTCTGATACTTCAAATCCTAATAGTTTAATCTTATCCATAGCGAAAAAACATTTAGCAGGTTTAAGTTTGAAATTGTGTGAAGCCAAACGTTGAAAAACAGCCTCCAAATTGTATAAGAGCTCCTCAAATGTTTTAGCAAATACAACAATATCATCCAGATAAACTAAAGCTTTCTTAAATTTCAAATCACCTAATAGCTTTTCAGCAATATAACTGAAGAATCTGGGAGCGTTTGCAAGGCCAAAAGAAAGTCTTTCAAATTCATACTGTCCTTCATGAGTGACAAAAGAAGTGTATTTCTTACTACTTTCAGCAATGGGAACCTGAAAATAAGCTGACAATAAATCTAATGAAGCAAACCATTTGGCTTCACCCAGGTAACTGAGTAAGTCATCAATGAGTGGTAATGGGAACGAAGTAGTTTCACTTATAGCGTTTAGCCTCCTGTAGTCGACACAGAACCTCATGGAATTATCTTTTTTCTTAACTAAAACCACAGGGGAGCTCCAAGAAGACTGAGAATCTCTAATTATGCCTGCATCTTTCATTTCTTGCACTTGTTGAGAAATAGTTTCTTTTTGTTTATGTGGTACTCTATATGGGCGTTGTTTAATAGGTTTGGGATCAGTGACCTTAATTTCGAATTCAGCTACATCAGTAGTGCCTAAATCCTGAAGAGAAGTAGCAAAAACATGTGAATATTTCAGTAGCAAGGTATGCAAATGACCACGTTGATCAGGGCTTAACTTACAACTTACGTTCCAATCAAAGTTAGGAGCTTTCAAAGTTGCAACATCGCTAGAAGAAACAGAATTACTTTGTATTAAAGCTACATCATGAGCATTTGCAAGCACAGTTCTTGCAAATAATGTTTGAGGTACAGCTGAATTATTATGAACAGGGATAGTATAAGTTTCGGCCGAGTGACACACAACAGGTGGGATCATAAGATTCTTTTTGTTCATTATGCTAACTGATGGTTCGAACATCACGTCATTAGTAATAACAGCAGTTGGCTGCACTGACACATAACAGGTTGAGAAAGGTGGAATTCTAACATCTTCAGTCACTGAAATTTTGTTAGGCACAATAGCATCATTATCATCATTCAAAGGGCTGACAGCAATGTCTGCAAAGGGGCCTCTAGTTGTTACAGAGATGGGAATAGTAATACTATGATCCTTAACTTGAAGTGAAACACAATTTTGAGCATAATTAATCACAGCATCATGTGCAGTCAAAAAATCATTTCCAAGAATAAAGTCGTGAGCTAAGTCCTTAACCACTAACACATCTTCCTGAAAATGTGTATCACAAATTACAAAATCCAAGATGGTATGATGGGGAGCATCCAATAATTTGTTGCCTGCAGTTTTAAGCAAAATTTCAACAGGTTGCAATTTTGAAACATCTGTAACATGTATAGCATTCACAATACTAATAGCACTTCCTGTATCTAACAAAATAAACATTTCTTTAGCATCAATGTGCCCAGGCACCTGCAAAATTTGACCTGAAAGAGAAGATATATTATTTAAATTAGGAGTAGGCACAGTATGTTGAGTTGTTACCTTTAAGTCACATCGTCTGGGGCTCGGCGCTGCTCGTTTTTTGGATGTGTCGAATTCATTCTGCAGTAGCAAGCAATATGCCCCCTCCTGTTACAGTTATAACATATAACTGAGGAACCTTGTCTATCATTGTATCCATCGTACCTGCCATTTGATGACCTCTGCCTGTTGTCCTGGCGATAACCAGCACGATCAACAACTTCAAATGGTCTCTGATGTATTGAATGCACAGACTGTAACTGAGTAACTTGGGTTGACAATTGTTCGACCTTTTTACATAGCAAAGAAATAGGGTCTGGTGCATTAACTGATGTTGCACTAGGTACTGTAGTTGGTGACATCACAGAGCCTGCCACAACAGATGACACAGAGGGAGAAGAGTGCCCCACAATTTGTGAATGAATTATTCCCGGGGTCTGAGCAAGAGCTAATTGTTGTCTGTGAGTGGTATAGAAGTCAGCTTTGTCAACTCTTTTAATAATCTGTAGCACCTCATCAACAGTTTGAGGGTTCAAAGGTAACAGTGCCTGAACATAAGTGGCTTTCAAGCCCTTGAGCAAGTTCTTTATTTGCTCCGCCTGTGTCATTGCTGGGTTTACCTGATCACATAGGGATAAAACATCGTAAACATAATCCAGAACTAATTCACTGTCAAGTTGAATACGTTGCCTGAGCTTAATTTCTAACAGCTCCTCCTGGTGGGACATTTGAAAAGTTGACAAGAACTGAGAGACAAGGAAATTCCAATCATGCTGAGGATGTCTGTGACAAAAAGTTTGATACCAAATGGCAGCGGTTTCTTTTAAGTAACAGGGGAAAAATTTAAGCTTTTGACCATTATTCCAAGAATTTGCTTTAGCAACCATTTCAAAGTTGCGAACAAAAGCATTAGCTGGTGTCAGTGTAGGACTTAGAAAAAACATTGGCTCAATCATGGGTTTAGTCACAAGAGGTTGCATATTCGCTATAGTAGCTGCAACTTGATTCTGAATAACAGGAATTAACTGTGCATTCATGTCAATATTACTTGCTGAGGAAGGTAACTCACTATCTTCAGAAACTTCAGAAATAGGCACATTTGAACATTGCCTACGTGAACGTCTAGTACACATTTTAAAAATGGAAGCTTACAAATCTGACCCTGAAAAATACACCACTATTAGCACTGTGTGAAAGTTGCCTCGCCCTTAACTTGTTAAAAAAAGGCAAAACTGACAACTGTAATGTCCGTAGGCGATTAAGCGGAATTGCCAAATGGTATTACTCAAAAACTTGAGATGCAAAATCTATAGCTAAGATTGCCATATAAAGCACTCGCAAATAGTAATTAAACAGAGCTACCCCCGGGGAAAAAATTTAAGACTTGGCGTGCAGAAGCCCAACGCATAAACTGTACCCCTAACACATGGTATTAACGAGAAATAAACGTCGCCCGAACCACATTATTCACAGAAAAACATGTATATATTGGGCAAAAAAAAATAACCCTTACCTTAAAGCACTGAGTAATCACACGCTACGTTATTTCACTATAAAATGCACTAATAAACACTCACAAAGCAATATAATTCTTCACTTCACTGCAGCAAGACATGAAAAATGTGAAACACGTAAATCCTTCTAAAAACGTCCAAATTTGTTATCACACAACGCTGTTATTAAAACTTTAAAAAAAAAGTTTCTTTATTGGATACATTCATGGGAGAAAAAAGAAATAGACCTGAGGAAGATTTTACACGTGAGCACTACATGAAAATTACGGCACCAAAACTCATATTTTCAAGAAAAATACACCCACAAAGTTCATGTGCATTTAAAAGCGCCAAAGTAAATTGAAAATATGTGAATTTCAACATTGGGATATTATAAAACACTTAAAAGGAAAGAAATTATAACATGTAATTACCACGTGCTGCGAGTAAATTTGGGACCAAAATTAAGTGCGCCTGAACATTAACGTGAATAATAAACATCTGATTTCTAACAAAATTATTAATAACTGTTTAAATCCCCTTACATAATTAAGCACAAAACTAAGCCGGAAATGCAATAAAGCAAGGCTAAGCAAGAGATAAATTTAAAATTCAGCACGTGGTGCAGAATATGAAATTACTATAACGCTAAAAAAATTCACAATTTAAAGAAAATAAACCCTAGATTTATATGTATATACAATTCCAATAACTGATCAACGATGTATAGATTCAAATACACACGTTATACCCTAAAACTCTGAAAAGAAAAAAATTCCAAGTTTTTGTGCAAACACGTGGCAGCCACCACATCGCCATTAAAATATTCAACGCATCATTATAAAATATGCCCAAAAATACAGCAGGATTTTCCAAATCAACTTAATACAATATTAAAGCAAAAGAAGAAAGGATTGCAAAGATTTAACAGGATTTAAAATTTCACACGTGGACGCCACGCGGTCGCCATTGTTATTCTGCGCAGCGTTTCACCACCAAGCTTCTACGCATTATACGCGATTTAGGAGAAAAAAAATATTTGGAATCTGCCCGGCGAACTCCACCAATTATGTCGCATCCCCCGTCTCTAAATAAGCATAAAAATATCATCACACTCGCTTTGCTGCAAGAGGATTTCAAACCGAAACGCAACACTACAGATTAAATCCTACCGGGGAGGACATATTAAGAAGTTAACCCTAAATCCTAGCGCAAATTCAGGAAGGAAAGGCGAAGGAGCAAAGCACAACACGTAAATAACCAACCTTCACATTATCCAACTTTAATAATGCTTAAAAATAACAGTACAATACCTTGTTAATGGAGCCATCTTCTTTGCTGACCACCGGAGAGACAGGCTGAAAACACTTCCTTCCTCTTGGACTCCAAACCCGGTTCTCACCCCACGCTAATGGCTTCACAAGCTACCCTGGCATGTCACTGTTTACCCCCACCCCAACTTATGCTAACGAACCGCTCAAAACCTGTTTATCCCTCTAGAACAATTTAAATACAAACACGAATCCTTACTAATAGCGTCACATCCGACCAGCTCATATTGAGTAATGTAAAACGTACATGTGCCACAATATATACCTTTTGTTTATGCTATATAAAGAAATTTATAACAGGAAATTAAATTACAAAGGAATAATAATGATTTATGAGGACTTTTTTTGTAATAGCTATTTTATTATGAAAATCTTAAATCGAAAAGCACAAAAAACACAACGTTGAAGCCCATTTGGAATTTATTGATTTTTGTTAAAGTATTTGTTTAAGTGGATAGGAAACACTTTTAAAAATACTGCAGTATGATAATATACAAAATAAAATTATATTTTACGTATGCTTCATACATACGGAATGAAATCAATGTACCGACTAAACATACGAAATCTAATTGGGCCGCAATAAATCTAGGCGTTGGACAAAGCTGTGGCCTTTCATCTCTTGTTTATTATTACTGTCATTATTAATTAGTATTACTTATGTATACATTTTCCTTTCTTCCTTTCACAGACACACCGGCACACCCACAATACACTTAGGCGTGGAACCTTTCCTTCCCAAATTTTCTATCCCAACTATAATTTTATTTCACAATGTGTATCCACTGCCTCGCCTATGGTGTCGTGTGCGGTAAGAAAGCTAATTAAACATTAATAATAGTAAATAATAATACTAAATAGTAACACTAAAAAGCACACACCGACCAATTTTAGAATTAGGAGTATCAAAATGTGTGCTTCCCCTGTCCTAGATAAGCATTAATATATGTAAAATGCGAGTTCAGCCCTTATAGATACAATACAAATTGTGATAAAGGTGATGTTTCGTGCACCTGTTTACTAGCATGAAGCACCTGAGATAGAGCACTAGAATTAATTACCTTGCCGTGATACATCTTGAGGTTAATGAAGCAGTCAGTGTCTCAGATTGAATGCCTGCAGCCTACCTATGGGTGTCAAGGGCTCTGGAGATCCTAGTTGAGTGCTTAGACTCAATATATCCTTCATCTACAAGGATGTGTTATACAGCACGATTACTTCCGGAGGGGGTTTCAGATCTTCATTAAGATGCAGAAAATGTTCATGAATGAGTCAGGTTTCACATGAACGGTATAGCTTCACTCTGGCACTTTTCAGTACTTTATGACGTAGGTAACACTTTGTCCTTGAGATTGCACCCTACTAAAGCAACGGTATGTTGCGTTACTGAGAAACACCTCTTGAAGGTTCGGCGAGGTTTGTGCTTAATGCAAACTATTTAACTATTTGCATTAAGCTAAAATTCTCTATGCTTCTTTCCTTGTGAATTGGATTGGGAGGCGGAGGGGATTCGGCAACAATCCAGTGAATTCGGATATTGTACCGAGGGGGTGCCCCCGGGAGGGAGGGATGAGGTAAAGTGAGACAATTTTTTAATGGGAACCTACAGTTAGGATGAAATTAAATTAACCCTAAAATGGCCATCGCAACGTTCTCCAAATAAAACACGACTAATAGCATTTACTGTTATTCAAGGCATTTCTTTCAACAACGCTTAATTTTGGAGATATTGTACAGTGTCAACTTTATATATATATATATATATATATATATATATATAAAGTTTACAATATATAATACAAATTATAGTTTCGCTTTTAGGTTTTTTAATTAAATTACTGCTCTCCATGGTTGTCATACCTTCGTCCTTGCCTTGTACAAGTTCACCAAAAGTAACTACTCATGTGCCAGGAGCGATGCGTGACATTCGATTCTGCGAGTTCTCGTGAGTTGCATTAAAATGAAAAAAACTAAAGCAGATAGTGAACAGTAAAGAGCGCCGAATGACACTAAATGTTTACGAATATATCTCCTAGCAACAGCTTCTGATACGCCTTCGTAGAGTTTTAAGTTTGGACCGCATAATTAGGGACGTTGGTAGGGGTAGCGATAGGTAGGCGGATCTCAAGTTAATAAAAAAGCATGCATTTTAAATCAAATTTGCTTAATCTTATTTGCTCACTAAATCATGTGATTTACTTATACGACGGCTCTTGTAGTTACTCCTGTGGCAACTGGTTTCATTTTAAGTTCTGTAGCACCTAGGGAAGCGCTTGAGTGAGAAAGATTTAGCGGCGATTGCGAGGGTTCTTTTCGAGCAAAATTCCTGCAAGTGACGCTTCGCTTCTTCACTATTGTTATAGAAATAGTTTAATTTATGAGCTAACTAAGCTGGTGTTATCCTTTCACATTAAACTCACGTTACCCTGAGACAAAGAACTAATAGCTATACCACTGAAGCTAATGGCGGACGAGACGACACAGGAGGAGCTGGGAGAGGACATCGTAGAACATATCAACAAAGTAGGTAAAATTAAACGTTATCTACATGGATGCAACTTCGAGATAGCAGCATCAAAATTTAAAACAAAGGGTACGGCTTCAGTATTTAATTGCATCATGAACGTAGTTCCGGTTTCTTGAATATTATGCCATACGCCCCATGAGATCTCCGTTTGATAGAACGGCCCAGAATCTGATGAAGATATTTTTGCGTAGGAACTATTACGTAGCCTAACTTTATAGTGGTGGTAGTAGTGGTAATAGTATAAAATCAAATAAATCAAATTCCTTATTAACTACTGTTATTCATATCAAGATGGAATTAAATATTTACAGGTTTCCATAACAGAGTTAATTAATATTTATTAAACTTTTGTTGTAGGGTAAGATAGGAACGGAATATGTTAATGAAACACCTAGATTCTTTAAAACAGGTTCTATTCTTCCAGTAAACAATACTGGCACTAGAGGTGGTTTCTCTAGCCGCATATAAACCTTTTCTAACGCTCGCTCGTTGGTGTCCTACCGAGAAAGCTGTTATCTGCAGTGTATTATGTACGCTCTATAAGCATCAGCATGGCGCCAATTACTTTCCAAATGTTACAGACATCTCGATATTGGTTTCTACATGCCGTTCATAAAGCATAAATAAAAAGCCGTATGATGTCGAAACCATCTCTACGCTGCGCTCTAAAACCGACGAGAAAATATAACATGGTAAGTTATATAGAAGCACGACCTTTTCCCTGTAACTGAAGAGTTAAAATAACATTGGCAAAGGTGTTTTCAAATGGTTAAAAAAGAGAAAAAGTCCTTTCAGAATGAAAGCAGAACAGTCGCCCACATCCACTGAATATCTAGTCGATGCTTGCGACAGTGATCTGACTGGTTTAATAATGTCTCTTTCCCTGTTGCTTTCAAGGAGAAAGAAAACTGCCAGGACTTTCCAAATTGAGATCAACTCTTAAAGATAATAGTATAACCCCTACTGTAGAAATAAAAATACTATTAAACAAAAACAATTTAATCAACGTCATGTCTATTAAAATAGTTGTGTACTAAGAGTCAAGATTACACATCATCATTAGATTAATTTTTAAATCAAGAAAAATAACGACTACATACTGAATTACTAACGAAGCTTCTGTTATACAGAGTTATTCAAAAGAAGGAACACACGTCACATCTTTATTTCTAATGAAAGACAATAGGCACATCATTGAATAGAGGAAAGTTCAAAGTTTTAAGGCCCATTTATTATTTCCATTCAGCTCCTACAGCGGTGCTATGTTTGCTTACAAGAGAATGGCGACGCCACGTGAAAAGTCGTTTTGTGTGCTGCAGAATGCAAAGAGTGAATCCATTGTTTTCATTGCAGCGTGCATTTTATTTTAAGTTCTACAACGAGCCGTCTCGTCATAAAAAAATTACAATTTATACAATAAATTCGTAGATGTTTGCTTATGCAAACGGAAAAGCACTGGTCGTCCTCGCATAACAAATGGTGCTCATTTTGAACACCCAAAATAAAACTTTTTAACTTGCGATGGTATACTTCTGTTATATTTAATTTGTCGAGCCCCACGTTTGGGAGCCAATTTGCGACGGTATTACTTATAATGTTTGTGTATTTGTGTTTACTCCACGTGGTGAAGCCATTTTGTGACGTGATTCTTTGTTAGGTTTGTTAGCTCCATCTGGTGTTAGCAATTTGCGGCAGTATTTAGTGTTTGTTTGGAAAAATGCTACTGTGATTTTATTTAATTTTGGTTCACTGTCCTCCGGCTAGCTATGATATTTTTGGTCGAGCACTTCTCTTTTACAGGTTGTGTAAACGGAAAGGAGTCATTTATCCAAAGATAACACTGATGAAAGAATTTATTTTACACTTTTTATTGTCGAACACATTCACTATCACATTTACACTTTGATCTTGACACTCGCCAAACTGAAACTGTTATAATAACTTCATTACTGATCATTAATTCGCGTACTTCAACTTTTTGTATAATTAACTTTACAACACTTTAGATTTTTCATAACTCTGCTACGCGTAACTTGCGAATCGATAGCCGACGTGTACTGTACAAATATTTCTGCTGGACTGAAGACGACGTTTAACGTACAAATATTTTCGACGAACTGACGTGAAGACGACGTGTAGTGTAAAAAGATTTTCGATGAACTGACGGGGTCTACCTCTAATCTAGCCCTTTTTATACTCCTACACCCCGATATGCCTAAAGATTATAACTGAGCTGCTATTGGTTAATAAAACGCGCCAACATTAGCGTCTATTTTTATATCCAATGAAAATTATGAATGCATATGCTTTAGGGAAAATGTTCCAGCAAATTCTAAAGAAAAACGCGCCAACATTACGTAACTTCCTCGTCTCTAATAATGATAAACAGCTCACCCCCTCGCTGCATTATTTCACGCTATTATTGTCAGTTTCAGTAAGGCTGTATAAACTTACTTCTCAACAATAATTACAATCAACAAATATCTCAAATCAATGTCACATAAAAATGCATATTCATACTATAATCATTCTTTACATTTAAATAATTTATGACACAAATTACTGCATCAAACTTTCCTCTATTCGGTTATGTATCGCACATGTCGCCATCTATTGTCGTTCATTAGAAATAAATATGTAAATTTCGTTCTCCTTTTTGAGTAACCCTGTACTATAATGAGCTCATTTGCGAATAGTAAAATAATAGCTGAAACCCTTTCCGAGAACACAATAACTCTTTTGGGCTTCTAGCCAGATAAATGGTTGGTTTGAAACTCAGGTTTCCAAGGTGTTTATCTTCTTCGTCTTCAGAATAAACTCATGGATACGGTAGTCCGATCTCCATACCAGAGGAGAGATGTCCGGTACCTGGCTGGAAGCCCGAGAAAATCTAGGAAGTGGACAAGAATAGTGTATTGCGATACAATGCGTTAAATACAACTTGGAGAACGAAGAAGAGTTTGAAAACACGAGACGATGTCGAGTATTTTCTACTTCCGAGATTCCCCAATGTCATCGCATGTGTATTGCATACTATTTTTACAACGATGGTGAATAATAGCAAATGTTACTTACGCAAAAATAAAATTAATAATTTACCAACAACTGTTGACATTCGTGATCAACTGGCGTTCGAACCTGCTTATTGATCTTAAAATAAATCTGATGTGTTATACTCACATGACTTTCTCTACTCTTGTACAAACTATTTTTACAAACGCTTATTCTCCATATGCTTCATGTTAATCGAGATATCGAGGTGTTAATCTTATTGCTAATTTTCTTGTAGATGCAAGGAGAATTGGTAGGCTTTAAGCGATAGTCAAATATTTTAAGAGCTGGTTGCTATGCGTTGTATTCCATTCTCCTTTGCATTACCAGAACAAAAAAATGAATAACGAATTCCCATTTAAGAAAAATTATAAGTATTGGAAAATTTAAGGGAATAACAAGCAATATCTCGAAAATGGTTCGCTCAACAACAAAAAATGTATGACATAAATTCTGTATTTTAACGCGATCTACATTTTTGTATAGTAAAATTTTGTCTCTCTCTCTTATGGTTTACCAGTAATGCAAACGTGGTTCACAATGAAGAATACTTTTGGAGACATTCCCAGAAAATTCAAGATATACATTTTATTTGTCATAAAAGTATCTTAAATATACCATATTTTAATCAAAATCGTTAAAGCCATTTTTGATAAAACTAAAATTTTTGAAAAATGTTCCATGTAAAGGGTAATCTGGGGTGGGGAGATTTTCTTGAAAACCTTCGTGTCGCATCCTTGGAAGCTACTGAACCTAAATACCAAGTTTGGTGTTTATCCGACTGTTCGTTTCTGAGTTAAGCTGTTCACAGCAGACACACAGACATACACAGACACACACACGGACATGTTTCCAAAAAAATGCTGTATATGCATTCAGTGTACCTCAAAACATGTATTTCCGGTGAAATCTCGGTATCGATTTTTTTAGTGGAATGCAATACTTCCCCTACTTACTATACGTAGTAGAGAAAGTAAAAATCAGTAACTTACAGCTTATACTTAGCTACTGTACGAATTAAATCGTAAGTAAATATTAACCAATAAAAAATAAAGACCCAGAAAAGATTTAATTGGTGAACTTCAACTATCAAACATGATAATATTCAAGGTCTGAAATAAATATATATCAAAAGCTTGAGGATTTAATATAATTCATACTCATCCGTTCAGTAAAATAGACAAACCACACAGGTAAGTTAGGTTACCAGCACTGAATGCCGGAAATTCAACTTTCTATCATGAACGGGAAGTGGTTAAAAAACAGTCTTGTCGAAAAAAGATACTTTTGCTACGAGTTCTTTGACCTTGACTCTGCAGCCTTGATCCTATAAAAGTACTTTTTCAGGGATAAGACCTGCCATCCTAACTGCCACCATAGCGACCATTCATGCAGTTGAAGGATCTTCCAGCGAATATGGGAACGTTATGTCGAATGTCATTCGATTTTAATATGAATATCAAACTGAAAGTTCCTAACGCGACATTGGAATACGTAGGAAGAATGCCAGATACAAGACTACTGAAGCAAATAAGATGGTACAGTCGGACAGGGAGAAAATATGTAGGCAGACCCAGTAAGAGATGGCTGGAGAATTGCCTATAGCTTAAAGTGCGGTATATGAGGAGAATTTTAGGTTGTGTGTATACAGGATATCAAACACTGAAGTTTGATAGTTCCTTTTTAAAAACACAGTTTTTCCCAACGAATCTTATATTTCAATCTTTGTGAAAAAATGTGATGTGATACATCCACATTACTTTCTCTACACTCTATCATTTATTAGTGGGTGTACGAACTATTCATACTAAAGCTTATTTTTCTATCTACTTCGTTTTAATCTAAATAGGCCTTTTCAGATATAGTTATATTATTTCTACATTCCGTAATAGATACAAAAGAAATGCAACAGTCAAACGATTAAGAACTGGGCACTAAATGTAACCCATAAAATTCCATACTGTTTCCATGCAATCGCGAGAAATAACCGAATGTTAACAAGACTTAAAGAGAATGACCAAAAAATGAATTCTAACATTTAATAACGGATATCTCAGAAATGGTATATGTCACAAAAAACTTATTTGAAATAAGTTGTATGTTTTTAAGAGATCTAAATTTTTTGTGTAGTACAATTCTTTCAATGGCTTAAAGTTTATTACAAGATTATACAAAATTCCTTCCGAATGAAGAGGACTTCATAGGCTACTTCCAAAAAATTCAAGATATACATTTTATTTGTCAGGTACGTATGTTTCATATGTATTATATTATTCAAAATCGTTAGAACCATTGTTTATAAAATCACACTATTCAAAAATTTTGCTGTAAATGGTGTTTAGGGATGGGAGGTTTCCTTGAAAATCTTTGTGTCGCATCTTTGGAAGACATTGAATTTAAACACCTAGTTTGGTATTTATCCGACGTTTCGTTTTTGAGTTATGCTGTTCATAGGCACACACGCACATTCAAGGTCTCGGGGGGGCCTCAAAACATGATTCCGGTGAAATTTCGGTATCGAGTTTTTAGATTGAATGCAATACCTTCTCTCCCTACTATGTATGTGGTAGAGGAAGTAAAACTAGGGAGAGGGGATGGGTTTTCATATCCATGTTGCCCATGACTTCCAATCAAAAGATAAGAGAGGCGACTTCAAGTGTTTAAAGCGTGTTCATATCAAATTTCCCATTGATTTTGTTAAAACATTGTTATCAGGGAGAACGTTTGTTACAGTTGACAAATTTTGTATACTTTCGTTTCAGATAGTAGCAGAAATAGTAACGTATCATTGCACTTTATTTTCAGCCCCTTGAATACCAATCAACAATCTTTGACCTATTCAGAGGAAAATTTGTATACCACCTTATGACCCAACAAAAAATTGTAGCCTATGTTACGACTCTGAAATCTACCCCCAACATGTTTTTAATTCCAATCTAGTATTCTGCAGTGTTTAAACTGCATAATTAGCTATACTATGAGATTTGGTAAAAATCATAGTGACCTTGCAACTTCCAAAAACTACCCGTTATTTTCAACCTTTTAGTAACCCAAGATTTCTAAAAGCTGCCCTTACATTATTTCCATAACTATGCAGTTGACTAATCTGAACCAAAATTTGTGTAGGTACCTGTTGTTTAAGACTCAACTAGAAGCTAAAATGGTGACAGCACTTCAAAAAATGACGAAAGCTTTGAAAAATATTTAAAAAGAGTTGATATTGCGCAAAAGTCTGGTGCACAAAAAGCATTTAATTAGAAGTAAATTGTATGTTTGCAAAGAGATCAACATGTTGGGTAGTAAGTTTTTGTTTATCCTTTACGGTTTACCAATTACACCAAATTGTACAAAATGTCTTCCGTATGGACTTCACAAGCTGTCACCAGAAATCAATATGTACATTTTATTTGTCATGTAAGTATTTAAATATGTGATATTTGGATAAAAAAAGTCTGTTGATACATTCGCATGACTTTCTCCACCCTCCATCCATTAATGGATATACCACTATTCTTACTAAAGCTCATTACTTTTTTTTCTATCTATTACAATTTAATCCAAATAAACCTTTAAGGATATAGCTGCATTACACATTTCCTTATAAACAAAGAGAATAGCGATAGTCAAATGTTTAAGATCTGGGCGTTGTATGCTGGCCTTCAAATGCCATACTGTTTCCCAGCAATCGAGAGAAACAACTGAAGGTTAATAGGGATTTAAGAGAATGACCAGGAAATGAACAATTCGAAACTTTAATAACGATATTTCAGAATGGCTTATACCACAAAAAACTTATTTAAATAAATGGTGTGTTTGAAAGGGCCTGCGTTTTTTCTGTAGTACGTCTTCGTCTATCGCTTAACGTTTACCAGTTATATAAGATAGTCCAAAATTTCCTCCAAATGAAGTGGTCTTCACAGGCTATTCCCGTAAAATTATATATATATATGCATTTTATTTGTCATGTAAATATCTTTAATATATAGTATTTTATTAAAAAACTGATAGATCAATTTTTAAAGTACAAAAAATTTCGAAAAATGCTCCGTGTAGAGGGTAGTTTGGAGTGGAGGGATTTTATTGAACATTTTCGTGTCGCAGTCGCATGTTTGGAAGGTACTGAACCTAAATACCAAAATAAGACTTTTCGTTTTTGAGTTATGCTGTTCACATACACGTACACAGGCTTCTTTTCTGAAAAAGATTTCTTTTGGATTCAGGGGCTTCAAAACATGTATTTCCGTTCAAATCTCGCGAATTTTTGGGTGGAATGCAATACCTTCTCTACCTATTATGTACGTGGTAGAGAAAGTAAAAAGGTTAGGCACGTTTGAGAAAACAACAATAAAGAAACATTTTTCTTGTGAAGGATGGGGGAGGGGACACCTCCTTGTCGCAGTTTTGGAATATACTGAATTTGAATAACAATTTTGGTATTGATCCAGCACTTCTCATATACATACATTTTTCTAGAAATGCTTTGGGGGCCCTCAAAACAGCATATATTTCCGTGAAATCTTGACATCGAAATTTTGCGTGTAACATTACATTTCCTCTACATCCTAGGTACACGATAAAGTATATGTTGGATAACCCGCTTATAATTCTCTGTACGTTAGGCGGTCTAGAACTTTGATACTATGTTTGCAATGGTAGAAATAAAACATATCAAACTCAATAAGACATGTCTTTTGCCCACCAGTATATGTGTAAAAACAAATAAGAAATAAATTTTGCCCACTCGTAATCATTTACGCTTAAAACTTTTGCACACATATTGTAGCGGCAGAGGTCTTGTTTATTCGGCGCGAATGAAGGTTCACCCGGAATTTCACTGTCAACTTAAGTTGACAAAAACTCTGAGGCACCGATTCATACTTCCAGGCCGATGCACATGATGAAAGAGTTGAGTTTTGTTTCTGTGTGCTTTTGGCACTGGTGACGAGCAGAGCAAGTTTGCTCATGTCGAGACCTAGGCAAATTAGCACTGAAGCATGTACTTTCTGCTAAAAAGGACTAGAGGAGTGAATTTGGTGTAGATATATGATCTCATATTGTCCACAATGTTGGGGTTTGGAGCAGAAAGTCGCGGACTGAAGAGTTAAAACATAAACGGTTTAAGATTAGAGATCAGGGGGAAGAGCTCCTCGACTTTCATGCTTACCTAGTAGAGGAAGTAATGCATTCTATCCAACAATTCGATAGTGAGCTACATGAAATATACGTTTCAAGATCTTCTGAATAAAGAAACTATTTTATGCAACACGAATATTTAAATAAAATCCCCCATTCTAAACTACCCTTTATATGGAACATGTTTGGCTTTTTTTTAAGTTTTTTAAAAATGGCTAACGATTTTGATTAAAATACCACATGCTAAGGTGGTAAAATGTAAATCTTGAATTTTCTGTGAATGGTGCTCTTCATTCTAAACAAATAAAGAGGAATTTTTAATAATAACCAAAACGTAAGAGACAAAATCTTTCTGCACAAAATATGTAGATCTCGTTAAACACACATTTTATATCCACTAAATTTGTTTGTGGAGTTAACAATTTCCGAGATATTATTTATTATTGGTTTGGATTTATACCTACACACTTTTAAAGTGGTAAGTCGCTATTCCAATTCTCCCGTGGTCAAACAAAGAACTTACAGCGATCCACTTTTTAAAATCCTAACCTCTCTTTAGCCTACCGTGTCGTCCTTATACCTACAACGAATTCGTATATGTAATGAAAGTTTATCTCGATTACAACAAATAGAAAAAAGAGTAAGCCTTTGTAAGAATAGTTTGTAGAAGGGTGTGGAGAGAAACTCATGTGAATGCAAAATATCAGATTTCGTTTTCGAGTGGTAAATCGCTATTCATTTTTTATACAAACCATAAAAAGGAGCACGAAATTTCAAAGTCATCACACGGCAAACCGGTTTTTAAAAATCTGACTATCACTTTACCCTACCGTATCTTTATACCTATAACGAAATGTGTAATGAAAGTTTATCTCGATTAACGTGTAACACGGAAGAATAAGCTTTTATAAGAATAGTTTGCGGAAAAATGAATAGAGAAATTCGTGTGAATACAACAAGAAGAATATGTTCTTCTTCCATAGTCTACATCTTGGGATTGTGTAAAGAAGTAACGTTAAGAAAAAAAGTGTCTATAAAAAAAAGAAAAATAGCAACGAAGAACTTCTTAAGTCCGGTGGTACGTACCATCTTCAGATCCATGTCGTTTGTGGCCTCTGCAGAGGAGTAATCTGCACATCACTTTGCGCCGATTAAATAGGTTGAAAGCTGAAGGAGCAGGACAATGACGAAGTTCTTGACAGTTTTAAGCTATAAAGTTCTCGCAGCACATATAACCGCAAACTATCACTGCATATGGTTTCTCTTTGCCGGCCACTGTAAGATAAGGAGCAATAGGAAGGAAATACATAACAGAGAGCGGAGGATCTGTCGATGGCTTTTGGTTTCTTGTGATTTAGGAGCTTGAGGCGGGAAACCTTTTGGTTATCTTAGACTGAAGGCTAAGTCGGAGGGGCTGTCTGGCTCGGTGCGTCGGTATCATGGTTCGAAGCCCGTTGGTCTCGCATGAGATTCCTCCTCCTCGACGTGGCATCTGCTTCAGCTGCTAGTCTCCGTCGAATTCGGGTATTATCTCAATAAAAGATAAGGCTTTCCCTGTCTAGATATACCTTAGTGGAGAGACAAGGACCTTTGCTTATAGGAATGATAAGCGGTAAAGAAGATCTCACTGCATATACAGGAACCTGAGGGAGGTAATAACACACACGTATTAGTTGAATCTGGATTGTATTTCCTTTAAACACTTCATAAATTTGAGTTGTCTTCCCTGTGAACACTTCTACTTCACACGTGCCACAGTTAATAATGTTTGGTGAACCTTTTTTGTTTACAATCGCTCACGAAATTTCACAGTTATTGGTGCACGTATAATACTAATTTACACGACAATGTTTCTCATTTACTACATGCAATAATATTCAGCACCTTGGCAGTTTCAAACTAATCACGCCGGTATGTATACGTTGGTACTTGATCTTTTCGCGGAATATTATTTTAACTTTTGCACGCGCGCTTTTTTTTACCGTAGCGACGTGATTCAAGGTGCGTTAAATGACAAGACTGTATACTGACAGGAAATCTTCACTGTATACGACTACCACACGCGTAGACCACAACTTAAATGACTCCTAATTGGTCACATGTTCGCACCGTTGCTAGCGTGGTTTACAATGACGTAATTATAACCGATTCTTAGTGGCTTAGGTGCTCAATCGCATGACTTTTTACGTCACATCACACGGGACTTTCCCTGCTCCATTCAGTATTTCGCCTACTCCACCGCCCCCTGTAACTCTCGGAGTGCTAACAATAGAATAAAGAACTTCTCCCCCTGGACAAAATACAAAAGGCTTGCGAGTTGGAGCTGCTAGAGTTACATCTACACGTTTAAAGGATACTTTTTAAAGACATCCTAAAGCTAAAGAACCAGGAACATTTTAACATGGGCGAATATTACAAACATTATAAATTAACAGTTATGGCTGTTCCTTAATAATAACATATTATATATAAATAAAATAACCCTTACAATAAAATACATACTATTAAATTATTTACATGGTGGCAAACGCAGTCTCAACTGGGCATACGCCTGATATGGCACATGCTTGATTTTAGTAAGCGAACATTCCACATAACGTTGCTTCGCAAAAAGAATTTAGACCATCTCTTATTCTTGCGATATTGGGAAAAAATCACAACTTGCTACTTAAATTAACTGAGATGTTATAATTTATAAATACGAGTCAGATTCGAAGAACCCAATACGATGACCAGGAATCGAACTACGGATCTTCCCATTTCTATGTCCACATTCTTCTGTGACCACTATGACCAGACAGCTGTAAGTCTAAAATTCTCCATAGTGATTTGTTACTGAGGTGTCATACCTTAAAGGCGACTTGCAATACTGTAGACAGTTGCAATTTTCGGACTTTATGTAAAAGAGGTAAAGGTACGTATCACGCAGGGGTCCTCGGAACCAGGGCAGAGCACCGCACGCAGGCCAGTCGGCCCTTTATGCTTCCAACGTGACCCCTGGGAGGGAAGGATGAGGGGAGAGACCCGAAGGGCGACCAGATCCGGATGCCAACGGGCGCAAGCATGGACGGGTTCCCTAATGATTCCAGGTAGAACGCATCCGACGCCGCACGGTCCTTGCCATAAGCCACCAACCTTCAGGGATCCCTGGAGTGAAGCCCCAGGTATCGCAGCGACGCCAGGAAAAAACCCTGACAAAGCGCAAGCCACCGCGCAGCCACAACCCGCCGAACACCGCCACCTGCTCCTAGAAGCCTTGAAACAGATGACAAGGAAGATAATGGGTACAGGAAATGAGAGGAAGGAGTGTCTTGGTGGAAAATGAACCACCCCAGCATTCGCTTGGCGAACCGGGAAAACCACGAAAAAAACATGAGCCAGAGTGGGCGGTCGTCGATGATCGAATATCGGACCTCCCGAATGCAGGTCACAGACGTAACTGCCTGAGCCACCGCGCTCGCTTCAGACTTTATGTAACCACATACAGATTAATTATTATCGTTATTTCATAGCGAATATTTACAATTCAGGCGTGGAAAGTTTATTTGCATAAATTACCTATGGAATCATAAATTTTTGCGATATTACTAGGTACTTAAGAGCATGGGTGTAATGAAACTTTGAAGTATAGGAACTTAAGACTATCTCCGTACCTACACAACTAATTCAAATACAGGTATGCTGCTAAATGTTCAATATTCATATTATTCGTCCATACTCATTACGACGCACGAAGCTCGATAAAACACAATGAAATCCGTGTTTTTTAAGATTATGCAAGTTTCACGAAGGAAAAGCTCGAAGCAGCTCCCTGCTAGCTGACTTGCACACACAAGGTTCACTTTAACAAGCGCCACGAACGTTTCAGAGCCAGCTAACCGGCAGCCGAGCCTGATCTGGACCAGGAATTTCTAAGCGTGACCGGCTCTGGACGGCTGGGCTGACATACACGTTTAATAGCATATTGCGACATAAGTGGAGCAAGTGCATCTTTTCAGAAGGAGGATGAATTTTGAAAATATGAGACTTAAGTTTTACTCCCAAGTTTCTCAAATGACTTAACGTATGTGTATTGTGTATTATTCTTTTTCGGTGATAGCGAATAACATAAATGTTTCCGCTATTCTAAAGCAGTATCAAGGTAGCACCTCTACCTAGAATGCCAACTGGTGTTCGATCATTCGATTAGTCATGCTTAGTAATGTTGACCAAGCTAGTCAACAACAAAAATCGAAATAGCTGCTGGACTATAAAGAATTATATTTAAATGCTACAAGAATTAAATCATAAGTAAATGCAAACAATTAAAGGGAAGTAAAGATAGTATTATGTAAATGGCAACATTCAGTAATCAAATATAATTATTACATTGTGTTCCTGCAACAGCAAATACTTATATCAATAGGTGGAGGATTAAATACCTTTTATTAGCACATGCGGTTAAAATGCAAAACTTATGGATTGCAGCAATTTCAGCTTCCCACACAAGGTGAAGTGGATAAAAAAACATTATCGTCGAAAAAATAAGTTACATCAGACTTATAACTACCGCAAATATGCAGATTTTTAATGATTAAAACATTTTTATATCGCTCGAGTACTTTAAGAAATAAATTCAGGTATCAGATTCAGTTTCAAAGGGCCTCCCTTTTGTATCCCAGGGTTGTAATTTCGTAAAGTACATAAATCAGTAAATGTTTCAGATTTAGCTTAAACTTATTTTACTCGTAATTCTAAATTTTGTTAATACCTTCGTAGCGGTCATGAGCCGCAAATAAATAAGTGTTCAATACTTTAGTAGTTCGTAGAAATGGGAGAAAGAGAGATTATTTAGAAAGACGTAACTCTCCCGATGTGGTTTTGTTTCTGAAATGGTATTTTATATAAATGGTGCTAAATTTCCTTCAAAGCTAAAAAATGATCTAAATCTTGGAAGCAGTTTCAAAGGTATTAAACGCCGTAAAGTTGCAAACTTTGAACCTTCTGAAGTATTTCCCCTTTTGGAATTGAATGAGGGTTAACATCTCAATACAGTCCTGCAACGTGGCGCAGTAGGCTAGAGCGTGATGCTCTGGTATGGGATGTGGTTTCGATCCTGTCCATGGGGCGCGGATTTCCCAGGTATAGGGTCGGTACCCACTCAGCTTCATGAGAAAACCGAGGAACTGCCTGGGGGATGTGTGATACGGCCGCATCACCGATCCAGACAGGTTGGATGAATGCCCACCTCTGTCGTGCGTACGTGGGCGTGAGACCTGCCGAGCTGGCAGGTCTAGGCTCTTCATGGGCTGTAGCGCCACGTTGGTATTATTATTATTATTATTATTATTATTATTATTATATTACCATTTCAAAAAGGACAAAAAACTTGCCAAAAGAAACCCGTGGCCTAGGTGTTAAACGAGGTTGAAATTAAACAAAATTAGGGTATGTGAACTACCTTTTTTGCCTCAGAACTCAGTTTAAGATGATAAAATGCTCACAATTGAGTATGGCTAAGATTTACTTTCAAATATTTTATTTATTTATTTATTTATTCGTGCTAAATCACAAAATTGTTTGTGCCTTGGACAAGGCATAACTAAAGACTTCTACATATTTACTATGCCGACTTATCTATTAACCATAATCGTTTTATTCTTAAATTAATGAGATCTATTTTCAAATAATTTCCTATATGCAGTTTACTTATTCATTAGGTTTCATTGCGTTTAATAACCATTGTTCTGTTTCTGAATATACGTTTATACGTATATTCCTTAATACATATTGGACAAAGTTCCTTGTTTGTGTTTTTTTTCTGGAGCCTTTTGACCTCCATAAGCTCAGCCACTATGCAATCCCTCTCCAACAACATTACTACAGTTATCCATATAACATTCTCTTCTAGGTACTAAATGATTATATAAAATTTGAGTGTATTTCGAATTTGATTAGCTTAATGTTTATTTTCTTAACATAAAAACGTTTTTCATTAGGAACATCTCTAACAAAACGGGTGGAATGATCGAGCCGCGTTGTATTATCCATTGGCTCCACCACACTCAAATTGCCCACAAGAACAGCAGGAATTGCTATTCCCTTCTGTCGTTAGAATGATTGCGGATGGAAGAGGTGGTCTCATGTTGCACAATAATACAAACGAGTAGCATCTGTTTTGTGTGTTAAATATGACGCTAACTTGTGCAATGGGATTATCTTCAATCTGCAGGTTGCTGCAATATTTTGTATGCGACAAAGAGAAGTTTAATTCTCCATGGGAATCTTAAAACAATCCTAATATTACCGTAAGAGAGGGCTTATCTAACTCTCTCTTATACAATTAAACAACCGACATCCTATAAATTCTAAGTTTTCCCATTTGACCATCAGGATGTTTCAGCAGGATATCTTATATCCCTTCTTCCTATTGCTCGCTAAAGCAGAATTTAAATAACATGAGACTTCTGACACTTCTTGAAGGGGTAGTTTCCATGGCAACGTACCCTCCGCTGTTGATTTAGGTAAGATGCCACCACACCATTTTCCCTTCGCCTACAAGCTGAACATTGTGGTTAACACGTTGCCATGTTGGCGTGGTTTACCAGTGCTCACTAGTGTTACGACCTAGAAGTTGTTTACTACTATTCGGCGCGCTGCTAAACAACTGACACGTGCTCTAACGCAACGTGACAAACATCTCTCCCACTTCTCCGCTTAGAGTAAAGGGGTTGTTTAAATTGCACTGGAACCAGGACCTTTCCTAGTAGATCTGAAATCGTTTATCCTTTTAAGTTGTTGTTTCAATATTTCGGGTTTCTGGTTTTACAACTATTGATAGCGAGCGTATTCGATAATAAAGTCCGTAGTTAGGTTTCATTACTTACTTGATGTCTTACCCTACCTTACTCATGTGGCTTTCTAACCTTTAAGTACTTGTAACTCTTATAGCCCTGTAATATTCCTAATATTGGATGAAAATATCCTGGTGTTCACACAAATGGGTATGAAATATTGGCGGATGCTCGCATTTCCGATTTACTTAACCTCCTCCGGAGTGACTTCCAATTTCTGGAAATACTTTATAACCTGCAAGTACCTTTGGGCGGACGAAAAATATCGGAGTAATCAAATAATATTTTACTAATTATAGTAGTTGTATGAACCTTAAATCGTCTCATCTTCTCTTTGGTCCATAGTTATTTAATGTCATAAAGACTAACATCAATGCACAAGGAAATAGTAACGAAACTGATACTTGTGAAGTTCTCAACCCAAGCCAGAAGTTAAACGTAATGCCACAATAAAATTTAACATTAACATAACGACGTAAAACTTGAGCATAAACTTAACCAAGATGTTATTCACAACGACAAACAGAAGTATTAACAGCAGCCAATAGTAAGAGAACGTGAAACCTATTGCGATCTACGCATCGATCGCTGCCGGTGTACACCACAAAAGAGGTTATGTAAATGCATCAAAATGAGCAAGAGTCCTATTAACGGACGTTAAACTAAAACAAAAAAGCATCACCTACCATCTCAATTTGTTTTTCTGCAATGTTTATAGATATCCCTGTGATTCCTGGCCCGTGACCGCACACAGAAGACAATCAACACACGGCGACAAAAAATCTTATACGACAGAATAAGCACGTGATGAGGCGTATGGAGAATCTGATTGTCTAGTTTGCCATGTTTGACGTAGATATAAACGTGAATGTTTGGAATTTGCAAACTACTGTGTTTACGTTACAAGTTTATGGCCACGTTTATGTCAACATCAGCCAATGTGAACGCGACATTAAGATAACATGAAACAACCTTCTATGCTAAGTTATACTTATGCCTAAACTTCATTGCGAATTGTCCATTTGTCAGTAATCCGCTCAATGTTTAGTTATAAAATACCGTTAACTAACTTCTGAAGTTATGCTGCACAAATTTTCTCCCCTTATGCATTATTTAGCAGCGCTGGTATTGAACTGCATTGTGACACACAGAGAAATTACAGCGAACGCTCTTATATAAATTACTAAAGTAATTTTCGAATACATACAGAAAATATATCGTACAGTTTTAAACAGATCCGATTATGTTTAAATTTTTCTGTGACTTTTGTCTTATATCCAAATCAGGACCAACTACGTAAGTTGCTCATAATGAGATAACCACAGTTTTAGACTGATTTTACACAGCTTTTCTAAGGAATTACGTACCATATTTTCTACTCCATGGCATTCTTAACGAAAATTTGAGAGCTTCCTTGCAAGCATACTGTTTTATAACTCAAACACCTCCAATATGCATAGTTTGTGTATCCTTTTTGAAGTTTGAATAGAAGCTGTTTTGTTCCCTATGACCAGGGTGAATGACAGTGCTTCTCACTGGTGAAAGAATTACCAAAATCGGCTATTTCCCTCTCTCAACACACACACACACACACCCACACACACACACACACACACACACACACACACATTCTCTCTTTACAATACTGAATTAGATTATTCCTTTAATTTGTCTTCTATATGTAGAATGTGTTCTAAACACCTCTTAAGAGAAAAATCCAGTAATTTCATCTATAATATTAAGTATGAAATGCATAATTATAGACCATTGTTAACAATGGGATTTATAAAAATCGTGCTGGAGGCAGTTATACCATTTTTTGTTTATGCTGAAATAAACCGATTCATGGAGTGTTTAACTTTTTTAGCAGAGGATATTTTCAAATTAAGTAGCTATAGATTTGAAACTTCCAAACCTTGTATGTCATAATGAAATGAGGTTTTACACTGATGTTGTACTCTAATAAAATGTTTATATCTGTCATTTTTCTTTTTAAGCTTTCCAGAAAACGGGCATACAGCATTTGGAATTATAAAACACTCTACCTTTACGAAGTAGAGCATTATAGTAGGGTAAAGAATAGTTTCTTTGATTAACATATTCGTAGCTGCTCATTAATTTCCAGTTCTGTGAAACGGTTTATCCCAAAAATGAACTCAGCGCAGCGGATCCCTTAAATAATTAACAATGATTTGATTTGAACTAATTGGTAACAAGCTCGTAGCGCGGGCGGAGTTTGGAATATCGGCAAACTGTCAGTACACATTCGCTTGTCGGTCGTGTGATCAATCGGTTTGTGGTGGACGCTACAATAATTGAGAAGAGGTAAGTTAGTTAAATCATCGAAACACGAGGTGGGTAAAACCACCTAATTGATCTGAAGCAAATATGAGTGAGGACTGTGCAAATGCATCTACTTTTAAAATTATAAAGGAAACATTGAAGAAAACAATTATGAGCTACACATCCCGAGCTATGTGTCTATAAATGTAAAGAAACACTATTAAGCGAGATGGCACCGCGGTAACGTGTGAAACTTGCATTCGGAGGTCCCGGGTTCGCTTCCCGGCTACCGCTCACTCTGACCCATGGGTTTTCTAGTTTCCCCGGGTCGGCAGGCGAATGCTAGGGGGGCTTCTTCTCTACTACGATTTCCTTTCCATCACTCCTTTTTCATTCCGTTTCGTTCCCATCTTGCAGCGAGCTTCTAGGTTTCGTGGCGTATGACAGTGCGGACAGATGGGAGAGTTCTCCCCGTGGACACTGGAGGGTTACTTGGTTCATCGTCCTCTTTAGACAGCTCCAGCAGTGGGAGCGTCTTCGAGTCAGGAACTGTTAGACTTCCGCGCCTCTCTGTGACCTGTTTGCCTACAGGCTGTAGCCTCCTGTCGTTCTTTCACTTCATTCCTTCCTCCTGGAGAGTGGTAGCCGTAATAGATCTATGTAGATGACAGTGCGCAAGGTGTCCCTCTCTCTGTACCTATAGAAACATTAGAATTGTGTTGAACTTTCAAACTTGTACACGAGCAGCAAAAGCAAGGTGGTAGCGTACGAAGAGTACAGAACCAAGCTCTAGGCTGCATTTGGGACACTGAAGCTTCAAATTAAGACTTTTGGAAATAGAGGATATTTGCGACCGCACAATAGTAGTCAAAAATGTTTCAGATGATGTGTTGGCTAGAGTAGGTCGGGCTGTACCGGTACTTAGGTATGGTGATAGAACTCTTCTGGAGGGAAATAGGTGTTGTGAACATTGCTATAACATCATTAAGATAATAAAATTGAAATTCAATGCTGGCAGGCGGTAATAATTGCTAACCATCTACGTATCATCTATCAGTTCACACCCGGAATAAAACCTCACCTCAGTTCTCCACTATCACTCAGAAATTCCATTTTGTAATACCAAAATTATATCTGAAAGTTCAGAGAAAAATTGAAAAATAGCACACACAATAAAGCCAACTTTGCCTTTGATATTTTTGTGTTCTACAGAATACGCGATTGGACATAATTATTTTCATCGTCCATAAAAATCGAACATTTTCGACCAATCATTTTTACTAACTAGAACACAGGCATGTTACTCACGTTGTGCCTGGAAAAATACAGCATAAAACTTTTCCGCATTTAGAATAACCTAATAACCTTTATTTTATTTTTTGCACAACTCACTCTCTTAGGCTAATCAAATGAGTACGTAAATACGCCAAGAATGTGCCAAATGCATTTTTCTGTGAAATAAGTTGATTTCTTACTGACTGTAGCCTTTAACATTATTTTTATGAAATCTAGGTCATTATGTCATCAAGTCTTAAGTGTAGCACACCACCTCCCACTTTAGAAAATTTGCCCTGTAAATCATTCTATTAAGAATGTGAGCTGCGATCAATGCAAAAATGGTCTTACTTATCTCTTAACACCTTTTAGATGATAATATAAATGTCAACTGGGTTACATGTTTAACAAGTGTATAAGAATTTTATAAATATTTTGATGTATAAATGACTATAAATTACTTTAGAGATCTAAATTTTGCTTGCTGTTTGGACCACTGTATTAAACAATGCGAAAATCAGGAAGATAAGAACTTGCATTGACCAGAACGGGGGTTAAAGTTAGAAAGGTTAAGTGTAGGTACCCACTTTGTAACCAAAAGACTAATAATTTTCATAATTTTTTGTGAGGAAACTAAGATTTTCCAGGGAAAAAAAATTGTACAGCTTGCTAAAAGAAATTGTGAGGATAAGGATAATGAATTTAAAATCAAGAACAAACGTACTGGAAGTAGCAACATTAGTCAAACTATTACGATGCGTGTTTTTAAAGTACCGTTGTAATAGTTTGCCGCTGCAGTGGCGATTTTGGGCAATGACTTCCTCCATTCATTAGGAGCTCAGACGCAGCTATGAGGGATCGCCACTGTTTTTTTTTCTTATTGTTAGAACGGTTCGAAATGTTCAGAGCAATCGAACACCCGCCAACTGTGAAGTCAGATCAGTGATTCGTTTCTTGAATGCGAGAAATGTTACACCAGCAAACATTCATCGCCAATTGTGTGAGATTTATGTGGAAACATTAATGAGTGACAATGCCCGACCACACGCAGCCAAATAAACTGGAGATCTTATCGCATCATTTGGTTGGAAACAATTCTACGGCACTCCCTCAGTCTGGATTTGGCACCAATCGATTTTTATCTACTTCTTCATCTGAGGAAATTCCTTGGTGGAAAATACTTCAACGACGATGATGATGTGAAACAAAAAGTGCAGACTCGACTTTCATCACAGACGGCATCATTCTTTGACGAAGGCATACAAAGATTGCTTTCTCATTACGACAAGTGCCTGAAACGGCGGTGACTATGTGGAGAAGTGGTGTAAGGTAAAGAATGATAGAGTATTTGGAAAATAATGTTTGTTATGTTTTAAAAAACTATCGGTACTTATTTTCAAAGCACGGCTCATAAATGGTGAGGAAAGCTATAAACGGAATGATCAGGATAGCTAAAAACATATTAGAAGGATACATTGAAAAGTTTTGAAAGGGAGCAATGGTTCGATAACACAGTATTTTAGTTTATTTGGCGCCCAGGAAACCCAGAAACTTGGTATAGTGATTTATAAAATTATTGCATAAATGGATCATTATTATAATTAACGGAATGATCTCAATGATATTGATTTGTCATGTAACAAATGCAACAGTTGAGGCAGTATTTTTAACACTTAAACCATATCAATCTAATTATATAATATAAAATATATTATTTGCCCGCCTAAAAGCAATATGTGTATAATATATAAAATGTATGTAACAGTCATTATTATGTACATGTATAATAATGTTATGTGAATGTATTACGTAATTTAACAACGTAGGAGCTGTGAGAATAGAAGGTAACCTTGAGGTAACCTTGAGACAACATAAATTAGAAATTTTAATAGTGCTACTAATAATTCTTGGAACAAGAATGTAATATTTAAAACAGTTTATAAATAGCCAATCAAAAACTAGAAAAAGCTTTAAGTTAAATAAAAGTATACTATTGGAGTAGGATTAGCCAATCAGAGACTTAAAATAGATGAAATTTGCAAATTCGGGCTGCAGACGCTACAAGACAGCGTTTCCAAGCAGACGCTAGAAGGCAGCTTTCCCGAGCAGTTCGCTCGGTACGTATTCAGTGTGAGATATAAAAAAAATCCATTACGGCGTGAATAATATAAAGTTTACGTGTTAAAAAGTACAATTAACAATAATTTCACAGCTCTACAGTAGGATACTCAGTGAGGTGTTATTTAATCGTGTGAAGGATTAATAAAACGAAGTTAAATACCATTATAATTTGTGTAAGCCTTCATTCTTTAGCCGTACTACCCCTGCTAAGATATACGTGTTTCTGCAAATTACTACTGACGCAGCCGAGGCATACATATATAATATTTAAATAAACATTAAAATACAAAGTTGATTTTTTTAAACGTGGGGGGCAAAGGTCACCGGAAAAGTTAACGTGGGGCGAAGGCCACCGGAAACTTTGTACCGTACGTGGGGCAACACTACAAGAAACATATCCCCCGCAATACGTAACGATAATCTACTTCAAGTTTGGCGCCCAAAGCGTGGTGCTAATAATCTCTAGATATTCTACTTCACGGTATGTATTTCTATTAACAGTTGTGATATAGAATTGAATATATGTAATAAGTTCCCTAGCAAAGCACTACATTTTCTACTTTTTAAAATGTTCGCCATTCGCAGATAAACTATCGATTACTAATATTCCACAATCATACGGCCGCTTAGGTTCACATTTAAGTCACTGTTGCAATGAAGTCTTACATGACTAAGCGATACCTATCTAATCCGGCCGAGGTGCCTCTTCCTCATAGTGAATGGGGGACGCAAGAAAGACTCTCGTTCATTCTATACCACTTGTAATTGATACTCCACATCTCCCTGTTCGTGTTTCTTGTCTAGTCTTTTCTTGACCATTTCATTCATGGCACCTTTCATTCTGTCATCGTTATTCTCCTTTTGACGGCCTTCCTTGCCTGCAAAACGCCCTCATGTTGGTCTCCATTTTCTGTTTTGTTTCAACCTCCACTGTGGGCAGTCTAAGGGACAACGGTATTCGCGTGTGCAACCGACAACTGAATAATGGTTTCTTCCTGAGCATCGGCGAAGTTAACAAGCTGCGGTTATATCTACTGTTCAACTGCAGTAGTGCGGATGCGCCATTGCAAGAGCTGCTAACTCCTGACGGCAATTAGGTTCTTCTGCCAATATACCGGGAGGTGCGACCCTGGGTGACATACATGGCCACTCACCCAAACCGGGATAACATCCGAGAGAGTCCGAGAGCGGAAGATTTTACCCGTCATGCAGACATCTTTCTCCAACATTTTAAATAACCCTCGTAGAGCTTTCAAAAGGGAATAAGTAAAGCCATTTCTAGTTACTACTTAGTAATTAGTTAATTACCCTTCCATAATAGGACTAATCTTTTATAACAGTGAACCCATCATACAAAAGGGCGGAAATGGAATCACTAGAACCGTTAAATTGTGCTCGCTTATGAAGAATGGCTCTCTTTTGGTAGAGTCCTCCTTTCGGCTTCTCTACATCTCGGGGCAAATTATCTTGCTTCCGCAAATGAGAAACTCTTTAGGAGTGATTTTTGACAGAAATCATAGTTTAATTTCTCATATACCCTACTTAAAAGCGAAGTGTACACGTTCTCTTGTGTTTTACGTGTTTTAAGGAGCTGAACGGACTTTTTGTTTTTAAACGCATGGATCAATAATCCGATCGAAGTTTGATGAGTGCACTGTGTATTCCTCGGCGCAACCTTCTGTTTTAATTCACCTAAATCCAATTCACCGTCGTGGTATCAGATTGAGTATCAGCGTGTTTCCCACGACTCAAGTTTTGAACCTGTGTGCTGAAGCTGCTAAACCCCTCGTATTTCATCGGTGTGATGTAGACCTATAGCCTTCTGTAGCCCAAAGACATTCGTCTTTGAAATTGTTTTTAATAATTCATTGGAACGTCAATACGCAATCAGCTCCCTGCTTTTCGTTTGCATCCTCGGCTGCTAGATGTCACTTTACCGGCAATGTTTGACCGGATGAGACACTCATTTTCTTTCACGGCTCCGCGCCGAGATTTACTTCGATTTAGGGATAAGTCTAAGGCTCCTAGGTGCATTAATCCTTTAGTCTTTTTGTAATTGAAAGAGGAGTTTGAAAACTTAATTTTCTTTCACTGATAGCTCTAAGAAGCTCAAAAATCGTAAAGTATGTTTTTACTCCTGACCGACAGAATTTCAGTTTTTCGTTTGCTTTTGGATCCGATTTTTATCACCATTTTTACTTTCTCTACTACGTATAGTAAGTAGGGGAAGTATTGCATTCCACCCACAAATTCGATACAGAGATTTCACCGGAAATATATGTTTTGAGACCCCCTGAATCCAAAAAAAGCATTTTTAGAAACATGTCCATGTGTGTGTCTGTCTGTGAACAGCATAACTCAGAAACTGATGCAGTAATTTGTATCATAAATTATTTAAATGTAAAGAATGATTATAGTATGAATATGCATTTTTGTGTGACATTGATTTGAGATGTTTGTTGATTGTAATTATTGTTGAGAAGTAAGTTTATACGGCCTTACTGAAACTGACAATAATAGCGTGCAATAATGCAGCGAGGGGGTGATCTGTTTATCATTATTAGAGACGAGGAAGTTACGTAATGTTGGCGCGTGTTTTCTTTGTGCTCGACCAAAAAGATCATAGCTAGCCGGAGGACAGTAAACCAAAATTAAATAAAATAACAGTAGCATTCTTTCAAACAAACACTAATACTACCGCAAATTGCTAACACCAGATGGAGCTACAAACCTAACAAAGAATCACGTCACAAAATGGCCTCACCACGTGGAGTAAACACACATACACAAATAACATTATAAATTTACCATCGCAAATTGGCTTCCAAAACGTGGGGCTCAACAAATAAATATAACAGAAGTATACCACTTCAAAACGAACAGTCGGATAAACACCAAACCTGGTATTTAGGTTCAGTATCTTCCAGAGATGCGACACGAAGGTTTTCAAGAATATCCCCCACCCCAGATTACCATTTACATGGAACATTTTACGAAAAGTTTTAATTTTCTCAAAAGTGGCTCTAACGATTTTGGTTAAAATTTGGTTGTTTAAGATATTTTCATGACAAATGAATTTCCTGGGAATGTCTCCAAAAGTATTCTTCATTGGACGACTTTTGCATAACTGGTAAACCATAAGAGATAGACAAAATTTTGCTACACAAAAAATGTAGATCGCGTTAAAATACACAATTTATGTTATATACATTTTTTTTTGTTGAGTGAACCATTTTCGAGATATTGCTTGTTATTCCCTTAAATTTTCCAATACTTATACTTTTTATCAAATTCGTTATTCATTTTTTTTGTCCTGGACATACAAAGAGAATGGAATGCGCCACATAGCAACCAGCGGTTAAAATATTTGACTATCGCTTAAAAGCTACCATATTTCCCTTGCATCTACAAGAAAATTACGAATAAGATTGACATCTCGCGATATCTCGATTAACGTGAAGCATATGGAGAATATCAAGCTCTTTTATATATTGTGGCAAGACTACATCAGCGTGTTGTTTGTATCGATTCCTTGAGTGCACTCTTCAGTGTGGTCGCTGTACCGTTGCTCTTATTTCGTGCAGCACATCTAGGATTGCCTTTACTCACTCTCTGGTTCTGGCAATAGCGTGTCCTTCGTGAGGTTTCCTGGACACGTCGGTCTACAAGAGAATGAGACTGATGCCTCTACAAGGCTGCACTTTTATCTCCAGGATGTTTAGCTCTTGTGTTCCCTTCTGATGATTTTAGGGTTCTTTTACGTCGTTTGTTAAATTGCGATGAATGATGTTCGAGAGAACAAACTTTGGGAGGTTAAGCCCCTCCTCCCTCTCCCTCTCTCTCTCACCTCCCATCGCTAGAAAGAGATTTTAGCTAGATTGCGTCTTGGATACTGCCATTTTAGTTGCAGTTGTGTTCCGACTCTGGACCTCTGTGCTCATTGTAACTTCGGCGGTGTATCATGTTTTAATGTAGTGCCACTTTTTAGCTCAGTACCTCTCTTTCTACCTGCCAGTAAGCAAATCCCTGGTACTGGGTGACACTGTGAAACATTTACTATGTTTTATACTTCGTAGCGGTATTGGTAGTTGTATATATGAGGTTCGTTTTACCTTTTTAGATGTTATTAACACGGCGTCTCTCTTCTGTGTATCTTTAGTCTCTGATAATTTCTTCATTTAACTGCGCTTTCTTCATCTGCTGACATAGTTTTTAACTTTTATGTGTAGGAATGTTGATTTTACTGGGACATATTCCCGAATAACATTTTATTCTTAGTGTTTGATAATGTTTTACACGTGTTTGGGGATTAATAACAATAGATGCGGTGCTCACTACTACCAGTACCAGATTAAATCTATTGCTCTATTCTGCTATTTTAGAATAAAATAATTATTTTGTAATTTAAGTTAATTCATTATAAGTATATTTTGCTGGAGAAAAGTTGTGACCATTCAATATATCCATTTATAATCAAGTTTTAATAATTAGTGGGTTTATAATGTAAGCAAGGAAATAGAAAATGGCAAGAATTTGTCTCCACACTGTCCTAAACCTTAACTCTTGTAGCGGGAAACGGTTGTTGGGCGACATTTGTAGCGGAAAATCGTTGGTGAGTAGCATCTGGAAACCGTCGATCCTTGGGCTGATGTTATCTGCTGCGGTGTTCTTGTCCTCGGCTATGGATGCTCGTCGGCTGCTGTGTTTTCCATTCCTAATCTTTCCCTATATCGCTAATTCTTGGTTCTCAGGGTTATCGTGGGTGAGAAAAATTAAAAATATACTGCATTTCCCTTAATAAATGTGGTTTGTTATTAATTTCAATATTTATGGGCGGCTAGCTTTTCCCATTATACCAATCCCACCATTTGAATAAATCACAAGCCTAAATTAACTGCACACGTATTCCCACTCATATGCACCACGTGCATCTGTCGTCAAGAGCGTAGCACTTTGTGTCACGAAGTTCTAGAAGAGAGTGAAAATCTGGGCTTTCTTTCCCTTTATATACCTGAGCCTAGTGACGCTTACCTCTGCGCTTCAAAATGTAACGACGTTTCTAATTGGTCCTCAGACCGCGTTACCTTAACATGTATGAGAATATTCTACTCCAAAGTTTTGCGCTTACGCGTCACCATGGCCCGTGATAAGGCGGATTCAATATCTCGGTCTCTTTCTTTTCTCTACCTGTCTCTTTTTCCATTTAAGCTTACCACTACCGGCTCCCTGTCCATTAGCTTAGAGAAAGGTGGGCTCTACTTAGAATTATCTTTTACCTGGAATTTGCTAGCTGGTCCGTTTCTTACAATCTGCTTTGTACAATTCTTGGTTGTTGAATACTTTAACAAATTCCTTGGTGAATTATATTATTAGTATGTACAATTCTTATATATGTATAGTAAATCCCCTTTCACTCTCTTCTACACGGTGAAACCCATCTCGGTCCCATTTTCTGCTTCCGAATCCTAACTGGGCCCTGTAGCAAATTAATTTTTATCTATTTCATTTTAAAAGACTTACACTTTCAGGAAACCTATAGTGACTGCAAAACGAGTTCCATGTTTCACTAAAACCCATTTTAACCGTAAACTCAGATATTACATAGAATAATTTGATCTACTAAATGCATGTAACAATTTTGCAAACTACACACAAAGTAGTTGAAAATCGGTGTATTGTTAAAAAATTATAATCCTAATCAAATGAAAGATTTTTAAAAAACGCCAAAGTATGCGATATGTAATAACGTTTGTTATTTTGTGAAGAATTACCAGCAAAGTCGCAGTCACAACCAAATACTTGTACTCCTTGCCACTATCGATTTTTCGTAACAGGAATGCTACACCATTTTACACTTCACTATGCTCAGAGTATTTTTACAGTTTCGTACTGTATGCTACGGGACTGAGTTGGCTTGTTGACAGTACATGCTACGGAACTGACAGTTTACTCACGAAGATAACGGGACCGAGTTAAAATGCGTTCCTTCTACAGTCTAAACTTTCTACACAAATAACTTAGTAGATTTTCCCTAAGTTTCTGGGCCTTTATCATTATCTTCTGCCATCGTCACACCTCATTATCACTAGTGCACCTAACAATATTGCACTATTGCATCAAGTAATAATCAAACACACAACTGTATTTACATTTAAAAACACTAAAACCCCTTTTACAAGGCAAGAACGAATATCTTAGGACAGGAAATACAGGAATTATGTCATAAAATACCTTATCATCAGTTAAGGTGTTTTAAAAAAAAAACTTAATACATGCTCCCAATAATCCGAGCGTCCATTCGAATACTGATTGTCTCTTTACCCCAAATTACCTATACAGTGTTACTAGTATTCTCTAATAAGGGTATCTATTTTAAAGAGAATTAATTTAATGCCTTGTGATTTTTCGAGACCACTGAGGGTTAAAAACCAATTATACAGAAGCTACTTTCAACCCTATATTGCGATTTTGCTCAGGCTTTCGGAAGGTAATCTATACCAAATGTAACCATATGCGTGTTACTTTTATTAGTGCTTCATACTTTAACGAGAATCTGGTCTTTGCAGATTAAAGGTCGGCTTAAACGTTAAGTTAAAAACTGAGGTTAGTCTAGCGTTAAACATATTCAAATCCTTTTCTATCTGGTCCGAGACACAGCTGTGCTATTGACGTTTTTCTCTCATCACAGCATGCACTGCTGTCATAAAATATGTTTTTCGTTAAATACTAGAAACGAAAATACCTCTCATATTAATCTGCGGCAAGGTTTAGGATTTTTGGAAAATAAATATCGACGATTCGGCTAACCCAGAGTGTTTGACACAAAACTCGCCTATAAAAAAGAAGCCTCTTCACAGGCACATGTGAGAGCAGGATATAACGTCCACCAATAAATATTATCATAGCATCTAGCTGACAATATTTAATTTTATTTTTAAAACTGAAGAATTTTATGTTCCTCAATAATACCAATAAAGCTTATTGTGCCTTCTGCATTGTTTAACTTTTGGCTTAAATTAATTTCTCAAAATCTGAGTTAAATCAGTGATTGTTCTGAACACTCCATAAGAGACAGGAGGGGTCCAAATGTAACGTAAAATGATTCATTTCTACATACAACGATTCAGTCAAAGCGGAATGATGTGAAATTATTTCCTTCAATGATCAACAAACTAATCATAAATGTGGTGACGATAATGTTTTAAACTATATGACACCGATGGCATTAGCATTCACATTACGCATTTTAAACTGCCTTTCTACAAAAAATTACATGCAAAGTTTTCAGGTCATACACTGCGACTTCAAGCAGAAGCACAGATGGCTGGACATGGCATCTGCAGAATAAAAAACATTGGAGAAAAATTATCTCCGGACAGAATGGCATAATTAAATTCCAACATTTTCCACTTAATTTAAAATGATTGTGATTTATTTTTCTTCATCGTTGTTTCTTCTTTCTAATATTGTTCGTCTATTTCCAAGTATTTTTAAAATTTCACAATAGATATTTTTTTCATTATCACCTTTAGCTTAGGTACTTTGATATGTATTGTTTGCGCGCTTCGTTGTAGTTTCTTTTGTATTATAACTCTTCAAATACGTAGAACTGCAAATAAATAAAGCAACTAGAACACTGTAATCCGCTTTTGTTGAGCATTTTTCAGAACATGCCTAGAAGAACGTCCGAGATAAGCTAAACCATAATTTTACTAAATGTCAACCTCTTTTTGATGGCTGCTCTCTTATATTTGACATGAATGTATTAGGAATTCTCTTTAAGCGATTGAATTTTAGGTAGGAGTTGTTGTAAGCCATATGTTCTCCCTGTTTATAATGTTTAAGTGCCAATTCAGGTCGATCAAATGGTTCAGTTTGATGTTAGCGGCAGAAAATAATTTCATATGGGGTAGCTTTTGAAGCTGCAAAGCTGACTGCGACTGTTTCGGGCGTTAAAATGGAAATGCACAAAATTTACCTTAGGCGGGTCAATCGGCGTAGATAAGAGTTTTGGAACATTGTGTAAGGCAATGCATTCTTTCCGCGGCTTCTAAAAGGTGGACGTCCAACGTTTGTCCAAATTGGGAAGACGGTGAAAATTTGTGAAAGGTTGAAACTATGAGTATGGAACGGTTTTCAGAATTCTAAGGTACTTGTCTATTAAATTCTACTGAATCCTAAAGTGTAAGTGTACAACAGAACAACAGTGAGCAATAGAACGGAAACTGACAGATCCGGGTTCAAATCTTGGCTATGGCATTGGATTTTGTAGTCTGATTCCATCTTTCCAATCTTGTGCTACACACGGTTTGCATGAAGAACAATTAATTACCACAGAACCCTACTTACTTTACTAAATAAACTGTAGCATTTATCTTAGAGCGAGAAGGTGTAATTTATATCGCCCAGCTTGCATCACCCGATGATTGCCGATCACCGTAAGGACTACTCAAGGGTCAGCCTCCGACTGCCATCATGAACACGCCAAGCTCCCGGGTTTATCCTCATATTTCAAGCGACAGTTTATGAACGAGATTTACCCGGCAAGGTAATTCGATACCTCTCTATCCTTACTAATGCACATATGTTACAATAGTTATTGTTTTTACTTTCCTTTCCTTTCCTTCCTTAAAGGCTCAACTTCTTGGATATATCGCGACGGTAGGCTGTAGTATCTTGGGTACCTGTGATTCGTTTGTGTGAGAACAGATGGTCTTATTCGCATACTCGCCTTCCTATATCAACTGTGAGTAGTTTGTTAATAGATGGCCGTAGTTTCTTAATAGTCTTCCTGTATAATCTAGATTATTTCTATTCCTTTTGTTCCGAGCATAGAAATGCTCACGTTACTAAATATTCAGTTCAGTATTAACCTGACGACCAGGAAAATAACAAAAAATCCTAGGTCATATTTATGGTACATGGAACTTGAACTCGCTATCTCCCAAATGTAAGCAACTGACTACTGCATGAGCTATATAATTCGGTTTAATAAGGATTAGCATTCTAAAACACGTAATAAAAACAAATAAATTTTAATCAAGTATACAAGCCATTCTTTGTACAAATACGTTTTGCAGGTCTACCAACGATATTGTTAATAGTATTTTAGCGATTGTGTAATAAAGTGCACTATTCCTACAAATAGTGGTACTACGGAATATCATTATGGCTAGTGAAGTTGTCTTCTGATATAAGTATTTGAAGTAGAAAGTAATTACGTACTTATAACCAGAACTTGAGACCATAAGAACGAACTACTACATTACCGAGTCTTTAATTTCACTTACCTTGCGCGCCTTTTCCTTTCGTTCTTGGTACTAAATAGATCCATTTTACTAATTTCCAGCTTTCCTTCTTTTGCCATACGATAAAAATTTATTTCTATTTCTGCGTAATTCAAACCATACATTCGTTCAAAAATATGTTTGGTAATTCATTTAACTGACCGTAAATTTATCACTCTTACGAGCATATAAATAAATTCAATAATAGTTAATTTTACGGGATGCTACTCGTTTTTAAACAGGAAAGAATTATCAGGGATGATGAACCTTAGCAAAGATTCCTATTTGATAATGAAGTACATCTCGTTCTTGCTATAGTTACGGGCAGGCATATCAAAAGCAAACTATCAAAAAAATGCATAATTATGCGTAACAGTCGTTGCATACATCTCTACCGGCGAGCTATAAGGTCGCCGAGATGATAACCTAGGGGATTGAGAGAGCTACTTTCAGTACCTGCCGCAATATACACTGGTGTGCAAAACCTAAGGAAGATATGGGTAAAGTAACATAAATGAACTACTTGGTGGAAGTAGATGAAGGTCCAGATGCATGTTGCCAGAGGTCTCTCACACGTACACAGAAAGCTTAACGTCACATGGCGTGAGTGTAGCGAGCCTATAGTGCCAAATGGGTCTGGTCCCGCAACACGGGGCTGTTGATGAAACAGGACAAGACGGTGTGTGGCAATTAGCGAGCTGTTACGGTGCACTGTAGTGATGTACTTCATTGCAACATGGCCCGTAGACGCCATTTGGATGACTTCACACGGGGAAGAATCATCGGGAAACTGGAAGAAGGGCGAAGTGTGACGAGTGTTGCTCAGGATTTTGGAATTGCTCATAACATTCTTTCACGTGCATAGGAAACCTTCCAAACCACAGGCACTACTGTCCCAAGGAGAGGTGGTGGTCGACCACACTCAACTACTGCAGCAGATGACCGCTACATTATGCAACAGGCAAGAAGGTATCCACTCCAAACAGCGGGTGCAATTGCAACCACATTTAACAGGACAGCTAGGCATGCAATCTCACGATACACAGCGGCACGGCGACTGCACAGAGGTGGTCTCTTTGCCCGACGACCAGTACGTTGTGTTCCATTGGCATCCGCATATCGGTGGCACCGTTTGCGATGGTCCCAAGAGCATCAAAGTTGCACCAACGAGGAATGGGGTCGCGTGCTCTTCTCGGATGAGAGCAGATTCAGTTAAAGTAGTGATTCTCGACGTACCCTCATTTGGCGAGAGGTGGGAACACGTAATGAACTCAGAGACATCCTTGAACATGATCATTTTCGTAGTCCGGGTGTTATGGTTTGGGGAAGCATAATGTTGCATGGGCGCACCGACCTCCAAATCTTTGAACACGGTACACTCATTGGTCAACGTTATTGTGATACTGTACTCCTTCCCCATGTGCGTCTTTTCAGGGATGTAGTCGGCCCTGACTTCATTTTTATGGATGAAAATGCGCGACCGCATCGAACAGCGCAGATGGAGGATCTCTTGGAACAATAGGATATTCGGCGAATGGACTGGCCTGCCCATTCCCCCGATTTAAATCCCATGGAAGTGGAATGTTTTGGGGAGACGCATTGCAGCAAATCCACATGCACCAACGACCATCCAACAGTTGACAACAGCGCTGGTGGAGAATGGAACGCCCTACCACAAGAACTGCTTACCAACCTTGTGGTCAGCATGATAGCACGATGCAGAGCATGCATTGCTGTCCGTGGTGATCATACACCCTTTTAAGCAAGTCTGTTTCTGTAAGTCTAGAGAGCCATCATATGTCGTATTGACTTTAGTGTAGCTTATGGTCTATGAATAAAAGTGGCATTCTGTTCGTTTCATTGCATATTTCGTTTAGTTGCCTACTACAGCATACCTTAGCAGTTCCCTCTATGTATGATTCAGTTTCATCGAGCTATGTTACTTGGCAAAGTCACAGCATGCGAAGATTACTTACGTACTTAGGTTTTGCACACCAGGTATAAATAGTTGCATATTAGTTACTGTTTGCAGCATTAAAAAATTAATAAACAGTTTACGTTGTAGCTACACTTGCAATTCGATAGTTACTTAATATATCTAAACCGTTCCAAGAACAATATTGATCAGCTAATCTAGCTATAAAGCTCACTATTAATTTAAATTAATGTATTTCCGAAATGGACAGGACATAGGCAAACTATACAATTAGCAGTTAACAAGAAAGCCCCCAAAACAAAAATAAGGGAAACTAATGCATCAATTCATAGTTTTGAAATCGCTAAATGACCTATTGCCTATTAAACAACATAAATGCAGTTCTTTTAAACATTCTTTGCAGTTATAAAATTCAAATTTGAAATTTTCAATACGTCAACACAATTTTCTGCTGTTATAATTTATTACAGAGATGGGAAAACGAGACTCGCCAGTCATGTTGACACACAGAAGTCATTATCTCTCGGTATAACTGTAGATTTATTTTTCAGGCATTATTGAATGGTGTTGTGCGTGTTGCATACTTGCTGACTCGCGGAAGGAAGATATTCTCGCCACCCCTAATTTATTGGAACCCTGAAGTATGCCTTAACGTTTGTTACAGGTCATACACTGAAATGTAGGGGATGGAAACTTCTAAAAAAGAACGAATTAAATTATAAAAGGAAGAATTAGAAATTAATTGAACTATATTTTTTAAGTTATATGCTTAAAAATAATTAGCATTTCATTATTTATATTTACTTTTTTGTGAAGAATGCAATAGTATACTAATGAGCATTCGCACGAATATAATTTTTAGAATACGTAATTCCATTTCCACAAGGTGCATCATTGCATCGAGTTTTAAAATGATGATTTATATTTTAATATTGGCCCAACACTGGTGCCGTACAATGAGTTGCATTTCCTTGTGGCATTAATTTCCCACTGCAATTAAGTTCAACACATATTTTTATGCCAGACTGATTTTTGAGTAGCAGTTCATCTGTAAGCCTACATCTAGATCAGTTTTAAATACAAGTGCTTTCTAAAAAATGAAAGCGGTAGGTAAAAAGAATTTTGTATTATCGGGATTGCGTTTTTTCTCTCTTTCTCTCATGAAGCAAAAGCCGTGTTTAAGGACCTTCGTGTTGAATATTCGATCATGAATCCTGTTACTCCCCGGATCTGAGATGAAAGCCTTCCTTGTTTATTTGTTTTCGTACGTAAATCATTATACGTTATCATCATCCCGTTCCATCACACTCGCGATCGATAACGTCCTAACAGCATATAAGCAGATTGTGAGTGCTAAATGGTCAGTTTCAAGGTATTAACAGCAAATCGGTTGCCAAAACAAACCACACAGTTTTGAAAGTGTGGATTACCACAACACTCATATGGATAATACCAACAACAGTTCTTAGTGACAGCTCATAATATAATGCTTTGTGAACAAACAGTTTGACAGGACAATCTTGCTTATGCACACAAAATCACTGGAAAATAAACTACTTTTCAATTCTATTCACATAAACACATTCCGTAAAAGCTTTGTTTATGACTGTCACAATGAATTAATGTTTTGCATCCCCTGAACGCTTGTGCGTCTGTTTTTGTGTAGCATCATATCAACCCTGACATAAACGTATCTAGGAATGTTGATGTCATTCAGAAACAGCGATATTTCTAGTATAACTAGGGATAGGACCGCGATACTTCTATACTCAGTGGCAAGTAAGTCTATCTAATATTTTGAAATATATCTTTGATATATTTTTGATATCTTCAGTTTTTATTTTCGCATTGCTATTCCAAGCATAATTGCTGGCAGTTGATAAGAATGCGAGGTATTCCTGTACTCATTGATCTTGGTCCGTATTATGTCTACGTATTTTTGTTTACCTTTTTTGTTTAACGTACGCAGCCCTCTTTTTTAACTTCTTTGGCCATTTCGGGGCGTTTAACTTGATATTATGGACAACTATAAAAATTATGTGGTAGCGGATGGAGGAAGTGTGAACACAACGCATTTTTGTAATATTTTTGATGTAGCCTTTTAAATTCAAATGAAATCGGCAATATTGAGTGCGTGCTATTTTATATATGTATGTTAATATTATTACATAAACTCTGAGTCTACTTAGAGCATTGATTAAACTGTTTGCCAAATATATAAGGTTATTCAAAAAGAAGGAACATACTATAAATGTGTATTTCTAATGAACGACAATAGATGGCGACACATGCGATACATCACTGAATAGAGAAAATTTTATAATTTTATTTTATGTGTTCAAAATGAGCACCATTGTTATGCGAGGACAAGCAGTGTTTTTCCATTTGCATACGCAACCATCTTTTCGAATTTATTGTATCAATTCTAAATTTTTTATGACAAGGCAGCTCGTTATTGAAGTTATTATGAAATGCACGCTGCAATGAAATAATGGATTCACTCTTTGCATAATGCAGCACACAAAACGACTTTTCCTGTGGCGTCGCCATTTTCTCGTAAACAAACACAGCGCCGCTGTAGGCACTAAATGGAACTAACAGATGGAGCTTAAAACTTTGAACGTTCCTCTATTCAATGATGTGTGTATGTGTCGCTATCTATTGTCGTTTATTAAAAATAAATATTTAAAGTCTGTTCCTTCTTTTTGAATAACCCTGTATTGCAGGATGAATTTTTCAAAGTTTCTCTTATCATTAAGAACGTTATAAAACTTAAGTTCGTGTATATATTTGCAGAAAGCTCATAAATAGCAGCATTTATTTTTGACATGCGTGTGTGGAAACCATAAAAAGCCATAACCATTTTCACCAGATTAAATTTTCTTGCTATTTTCCTACATTCAAGATATAGCTTCCCCCACAAATAGAGGAGCGAACATTTTACTCGCTGCTCTTCAAAGCGCTTGTATAATAAAACGTTTCAAATGCAATTTGCACAATTGAATACCACTTTTACTCACTGTTTTCTTATTTGATAAAATATTTGTTTTTAATAAACCTGTCAACTACCGAGTGAATCTGCTCAGCCTGCGGATTGAGAAGTTATGCAGTCCTGGCGTTGTACAGACTATGCCACTGCATCTTGTCGTATCAATTTCGGCCGAAATGACTACTTTGTACCGCTAAGCGTATAGTGTCTTGCGCAACAGTGTGCGCGTTGGCCTTCAGTGGCGAAGGTTCCAGGTTCAAACACTACCACTTAAAGGTACTTTTTATAGACGACGTGCCTCCGTTGCATTCTGCTGCACTTCGCTGTATACTAACAGCATGTCCAGAGCTATTCGAAAACATTGTTCCACAGTGAGAGCGAACGGCTGGAAATTCGTATTTATAGGCAAATCCACTTTCTAGTGGAAAGAAATCATGATTTGCTAGAACATTCTCGAAACGTGAACAGAAATGAATAATAAAACTTCCGACTTCACCATGACCTTCCAGCATATTAACCATTGCGCTACATGATCACGTTAACAACGCCACCACCGTAGTCCTAGTTAATCAGCAGGCTGGTGAATAGGATGTCAGCACCTTCATTTCGCATCTGTAAAATACAGGGTTGCCTAGTTACCAATGAGAAGATTCACACGGTATATAAAGCTATCCATTCGACGATTTATTACAGAGTTATTAAGAAATATTTGAAAATTATGTTTATAGCTCCATATCTGTAGGAGGAGATACATTTTATTTCAAATAATAATTTTATATAAATTAATTTATCAGAAATTAAATTATATGTTGAAGGTAAACCTTACACACGCTAGTGATGCGCATGAAGAAAGCAAAAAGAAAGAAAGAAAACTCTGGTATAAATTCTAGAAAAAATAAAGCTTTTACGCTTCGCTCCGTGCTTTACAGTTACATTAAGCATGATTAGAGTAGGCTATAGATGGTTAAATTACACTTTAAGTTAATAAAACTAATTTTTTAATTGTTACAGGTAAGCTGATATTACAGCAGATTCTTTTAGGGTAAGTAGCATGTCCGCAAACACTTTTGTGAAAACTTAAGACAACTGCCTTACCTGCCTCACACCAAGACTTCGCTCAAGGTGTTAATGCTCAAAGCTGTTAGCTTGAAAATTACTGTCAAAATCCTTTCCTGAGTTGCTTATTAATCCTTGAATTGGATATGTTTGTAGAGCAAGAACCTTAGTACTCACGCCTTAAGCTGATCATGTTAGATACCTCAACTAAGGGCTTCCAAAGCAAGTTGCTAATGGAACTCTAAGCCGAAGTGTCACGCATGCAAGTGCAGAGGATGGTAAGATTATTTTCTTTCGCAACAAGAGGTTGCGGAATATGTAGTCGGCTTCTATGTGTTGTATTTCTAGTTATAATTTTGAAAACAGTTTAACAAATAATATTCAGGTGTTTTAACGTATTTTGAAACTCGTTCTACTAAACGGTTACTTTACCATCCCAAGTAAAGAGACTTAGGTTGCCTTTTTGGAAAAGCTGAACTCTGATTCTGAAACGTCGCGCATAGTTACATCCTCTGTAGGAAATTGATAACTACGGTATTTAAATTTAAGTAGTTTTAAAACATATTTTCAGGCATCTTGTGCTGATTTTAATTAGTTTTACTTTCTAACATACAAAGTATAAAATACATAAGTTTATATTCTTATAATACGAATTCAAAAATAAACGAAGTGCTATATTTTCATGCACGGGGCACGGCTATTCTGAATACTTAGCTTAAATCCCAGTCTAAGTTATGGCAACCTGCTGTACAGACATAAAGGAGCAGACATAGATAGTAGATAAAACTAATACATATTAAAATAAATAACTTATACATTTAGTTAGCATTTGCAAATTAATTACAACATATAGAAGTGTACACAATTTTAGCTTGTGAAGACCTCACGGGTGGAAACTGGAAACTGGGTAATGCAGCCTTCCTGCAGCATGAAACATAACGAGGTGGCAATAAACTGCATTCATGCTATTAACACTTCACTGAAGAAGGAAAAAAAGTCTGTCAACGGCAATGTGTAGTCTCCTTCCGTTCTCTACACCGCTCCATGCCAGTTTTCCAATGGAAGCAATGATGTAGGCATCTTGTGTTATGCTGTTCAACAGTTGCGTCGCTCTTGCTTTCACTGAATCCGCGGACTCGAACGGTTTCTTTGAGCGTGGGTTTGTCTTTCGGCAACAGAAAAGTCTCACTATACTAGGACCGATGGATGCGATGGATGTTTCATCACGGGAACGTAGTTTTTCGTCAAATAACTCTTCATAGATAGCGTGTTATGGGCTGGAGCATTGTCCTGCTGGAGGATTCATGTGGTCTTCGTTTTCTTCCACAAGCCCGGTGTCCTTCGTCGTACACGTTCACGGAGGGCCTTCAAAACATTTTTATAATAAACCTGATGGGCAATCTCAGCCACTCAAACAATATCGAAATAAAAATTATTACTTTGAACTTTGATATGCCCAAGAGCAATTTCTTCTTCTTCGGGAATTGGGGCTGTTCCAATGCATGGAGTGTCGGTAAGTCTCTAGATCGTGTTGGAAAATTCAACTTTTGTCGCATGCAACTACGTTTTTTTAATAAATCAGGGCTATTTTCAATGTTTACAATGTCAACACGGCAATTCTTTCGCTGTTCCTTTTGCACGAGTGTGAGGATTTTTGTCACAATTTTAGCACGCATCTTTCTGGCAAATTCAGTAAAATGTTAAATCAATTGTATTCTGAGGTAATTTCAGCAACTTTCTCCACATTCTATTCAGTTTTCAATTTTGAATCGTCCCCGTTGTCATTCCTACCCTCCTAAAATTTCTTAAAGCACTCTAAAATTCGCGTACGAGATATACACCATAATAAACTTTTATCAATAATTTGTAAGCTTCTTTGGCAGATTTTACAAGTTTTATGAGGAATTTTATGTTAACATTTTCTTCTTTAGTATTCAGTATTATTCCGATGGAGCTCAGAGATACGATCCGCTTCTAACACTGGTCACGTCCAGACCAACCGGCGTGCGTCAGTGAAACTTTGTATGGCTGTAGAGGGGAGCCCAAAGGTAAATGTCCTGCCCCCTTCTACGTCCTCGAATTGGCGGGAAATTAGTGAAAAATTAGGTCCCGTTTCTTATTGCCACGTCTTGTACAAAGAGACCAAGAACAGAAAAATCTTCGCTTAAATAAGCAGTCGGACAGTAGGGGTATGGTTGACCTCAGCGACTAATTAGCCAATCAACTGCTACCATTGAATATATGAAAGCCTAAAACATAACTATGTAAATAGATGAATTATATACTTCTTGCTTTGTTCCTTTCTTTAGGATGCAGACCTAGCATAACTACTATCTTAAAAGCTGCGGGTAGCTTGTCCTCGCCATGCTAGCAATTACTACCCTTATTACATTTACAAACCTAAACTGAAATTCTCAGTGGATTGCATTCTAGTTCTAACCTGCAACAATACAGGATGTAACAAACACGTACGGCACAAACTTCAGGACACATTCCTTACACTAGACGAAGAAATTATGTTATATATACATGGGTCTGGAAACGCTTTGTTACCATGTTACAACTCATTTTCTCCAACTCATTAATCATGGGAAACATACAAGAATAGAACGTACCAGCATACCACATGCAACTGTTTCTCATAGATGTTCAACATGCCCTCCGTGAGCTTACATCCATACATGCATCAACCCGCCATTGTAGTGAATCCCGGATGCACTGATGTATCCCTGTAGTACTGTGTATGGTTTCGCAGCCTTCGATAATACAGGCACGGAGACTCTGAACATCTGGTATTGGGGTTCGATACACAAGAGCTTTCAAATGCCCCCACAAATAAAAGCCCAGTGGGTTTAGGTCCGGGGAGCGTGGAAGCAGGCAATTGGGCCACCTCTACCTATCCAGCTTCGCCGAATCTGTTATTTAGAAGCCGACGGATATTAATATTAAAATGAGGAGATGCTCCTTTGTGAATGAAGTACATGTTTTATCGCACAGCTAAAAGCACATCCGCTACCAGATCAAGTAGAACACACACTACAAAATTATGGTAACCTTGTCGGATGAATCTGGGTGGAAGAACGCGAGGTCCTACCAGTCACCAATAATGCCGCCCCAAACATTGACAGAAATTCTTTGTTGATGACTTGCTTCAACAGTTGCGTGAGGATTGATGTCAACCCATACATACCGATTGTGATAATTTAGAATCTGATCTCGTTGAAACGACGCCTCATCTGTGAATAGCACCGTTGCACTAAAATTAGAGTTGAAACTTTGTTGCATAACCATTCGCAGAAGCGTACCCGTGCTGGAAAATCAGCTGCTGATAGTGCCTGCACCGCTGTAAATGGTATAGATACAGACGGACCTCGTGTAACACTCGCCAGACAGTCATGTGGTAAACATTCATTGTTGCAGCTACCTGTCTTGTACTGACTCTAGGGTCGTCACAGCCTGAAGAATTGCCACCTCCCGTTGCGGTGTCCTCGTCCTTCTAGGCCTCCTCCGGTTGCGAGTATCAGGCTGAAATGCCCCATGTTCCCTAAGATGACGATCAATGGCTTCAAACGTTTTCTTGTCGGGGTATCTCCGTCCTGGAAATCACTTCCGATACAAATGTTGAGCGCATTGCCGTCTGCTAATCCATACATCAAATGCCCATCTGCCATCTCTGCATTTATGTACACTGCCATTGCACGAGCCAAATTATGTGAGCAACTCTACTAGTACGTAGTAACCCATGTACTTACCAAGGTCGTACTGCTCACTAGAACAGTCGATGTTACCTTTAAACAAGCAATGACGTAAGTCGCATGGCAACAGGGACATGTAAAACAAAACACTGGCGATGCACCCAAGATAATGACAACGTAACCAGACGTAACCAAGAGTGCATGTTCCCATGATTCTAAGTTCTGTTCGTGTGTGTTTCCCATGATTAATGAGTTGGAGAAAATGAGTTGTAACGTGGAAACAAAGCGTTTCCAGACTTATGTTCAAATAACAATTTCTTCACCTACGTGTGAGGAATGTGGCCTGCAATTTATGCCGTACATTTTTGTATGCTTCCAAAGACACCAAAGTTGTACTTTTTAGCTTTGTTTCGAATATCCATTCCTATGTGAGCTAAGGTAGTTTAACCAGAACCTTTTAAGACAATGGAGTTATAAAATTTAGACAACACATATTGTTGTACATATTTAGAAGAGCTTTGTGTGTATTCATCATAACTTTGGATCATGTATTTACCGAATGCACAGGGGTCTGGTGTATATTAAAACCAGGATTAGAATTTCTAATATTGATCCTGAACGAAAAATTAAAAGTTGAGCAGTTATTGGACTTATGCAAAGACATTGCAGGTAACAGATCAACCCCGAAATCTCTTATCTGCTAGCATTTGCGTACAGCACTCATCAGACCGTGTTTACCTGGCGTCAGTGACCATTGACCACTGCTTAGATTCTTTGTATTGGCAGATGCTTGAAGCGCAGGTAACTTTCTACATTAATCTATGACCTATGCTTTGTATCTCTTCTGGTTTGTTTAAATCCATATTCATACGAGGTTCGAGTTAAATTCCGAGACTGTAACCTTGTGAGTGAATGAATTAAGTGACTCTACAGCTGCTTGCAGCAGTGATGGTTCACGACCTTCATGAGATACCCCAATTGCCATAGTTTCATGCTAATTAAACTTATATTATATATATTTTTGTAACCACTTGCACCCAGGCATTTTGTATGGATTGAGAATAGAGCAGGAGCAGATAAACAATATTAAATACTGCGTGAAGCTCGAGAAATCAGCAGCTGAAATCAATTAAATACGTCAATGAAGCAATGAGTCGGGTAAATAGTTCATAATGGCACTCATGTCCAAGAATGGCAGGACATCAATGAGGGATGACGACCATTCACGTGCAACACTTCTGAATGTGTGTAAAATATTCCGCAAGTTTGAGATTCTATGTAGCATGTAGCATATTTGAAAGCTGTTTTTTATGGTGATGTTTTGCTACGTCTAATGTAGGACTTTCGGTGCAAATGGAAGTCGGTGCTCTATTAAGAATGTGCTTTTGTTGGTTACTAGTGTGAAAAATTGTAGCTGTATGGCTAAAGTATTCTTAGCTGTTTGTTTGCTTTCTTTAATTTTTCAGCATTTTCTATGTGAAAAATGGTCTGCGTAGAGCAGTTTGTCTGAAAACAACCCCTGTTTCTCTTAAAATGTTGGGTATTATACAGGAATAAGTAACATAAAACTAATATCTGGATTTACATTAAATTAGTTTTTAATTTTTATGCAATTAAAATGTGATAACCAAAGCAAATTTGTTGTTTTAAGGTGAAAAAAACAAACCAGGAAATATAACTGAACCGAATCTTGTTTATGGTGCTGAACGGATGTTGTTTTGTAGGGGGATTCTACTTGAGCACAAAATCAAAAGTTTTTAAAAAGTAATGTACTTTCTATGTATATAAACACAGCATATTAAGTGTTTTGAAAAGCAATAAATTTATAAACATGAATGAAGAATGTATCTAATGAACACCCTAATCTGTATGCTAACGAAAATAAAAATTAGTGTTTATAAAAACAAAGAAATCGAACGATAGAACAAACATCTTTTATTGTGCTGAATGGAATGAAGTCCATAAAATTCCATATTTGGATCAAAAGCAAGCTTTGACCTCTAACCTTGTGTTTTTATGCACGTTGAATTAATGATACTGGCTTAGCAACTAATCCCTGTTAAGCTGCAAAATTTAAACCAAGAGAGAGAGAGAAAAACGGCATATTGTGACGCACTTCCACAGATGGAAATGTTGGTGCTACGTATGCGGCCAATTGACTTGAATTAGCTCTTGTTTCACAATTCTTTTATTAATGCCCCAGAGCAGGATTGGCAAAAATCATGTCACACGAAATGCAATATGCCTTACGCAACAAGAAGATTTATTTAAAGCGGTAGATAAAGATTTTATTTAACCTACCCCTCCGAAATTTTAGTCTGAAGTGAAGAAATGAAATAACTTAAGTCTCTGAAATTGAGTTTCATTTATGGGCACTTTTTAACGTATACAATTCTTAGCGTCCCATTCTATATTGGGCGTGAAAGACCGGGAAGTTTGTTCAAAGATCTCTTTATCAGGCTTGGGGTTCTTTTACGTGCCATAAATCCACGACACGGGACCACCGGATTTACTTCTTCCCGAAGGAAGCCATGTTAAGGATTTTTACGCCCGAAAAAATTCATCGCTCTCCGCTGGGCTTGAACAAGAGGCTAGCACTTTCCTAGAACCGGAAGACGACACAATCCTCTGATGCTATAAGTGCAAGACATCATCACAAAGAAGTGTATGCCTAGTTATTATCTACTCTTGGATGCCTTCCATAAACGTTGGCTGAAGTGAAATGGTGTACAGGGTCTCACATATATATTGGAATAAATTACAGGAGCAAGATCCTCATTTCAAAACAAGTAGTAAAACAGGTATGCTCCCTGAAATGTATGCTTTTTGAGTTACTATTGAAAATTTAAGTTTATTTGACGATTTTGGCAAAAGTTAATCACGGAGGAAATGATACAAATTGGCATTTCTGTGTATTCCTGATTATTCTGTTTCATTTGTTTGACTTGAAAGGTCAGTTACTTTCAATTGCTAAAACATTTGAGCATTTTCGAACACTCAGATAAGTTTTTCTGTAGTCACACGAATGGTAAAGATCCAGGAGGTTGCACGCCTGTTTCAGTCCGAGTGCAGTTGAATAGTTTCCTACAAGTCGAGACAAAACTCGTAGATGCCCAAACTGGGGTGGAGGAAAAATGAGTGTGCTCGCATCCCTCTCTGGGAACGGGTAAATGATTCAGAAATTCTTCCAGAGACGTTCTAAAAAAAGTGCATTTATCAGCAGAATAAATATAGAAGGCGGATTTAAATTTTAAAGACTATTAAGCCATTTATAAAAGTATATTTTAGAGAGAAAAACAACTACATGTGTTACGCCTTTCAGAGTAAATTACAATAACGGATATTTTAAAAGAAGGAAATGCATGTTAGTATAAATTGAATAAATCATTTTCAAAGTGGACTGCTGCCAAACTGGGAATGCAGTTCTAACATAATAATGTGAACATAAGAATATAATTCTTCATATGTACCACTTATAAGTATTCAGTATCTTGTTAGTATAATTAAGTTGTTATAACTTTAAATGTGATTTTTTTTAACATTTGAGTAATTACTAGTAAGAAACTGCGTACTAATAGATGCCCTGGAAGTGAATGGTGAATGTTAAAAGAGTTCACAAAGAAGTTATGAAATAAATAAATAATAATAATAATAATAATATTAATAAACAGGCTTATAAATTCTTAAGCTGTTGGTTTCAAGTTATCTACATTATCACTGCAAAGAATGTAAACAAGTGACCAAGGGTCACAAACGACAGTTAAAACACTGTATCGTGAGTGGTCTAAAGATCCCAACAGACTGTACGAGAAATGGGGATTGCTCTCTACGACGTCACTGCGTAAGGTTCAGTACCAATTTACCAATTTAACCTAAAGCGAGTAGCTTTAATGCTTAATAATATGCCTGATAATAATTAATATTAAAATAAGTGTCAAAACGTAGATAGAAAGCCAAAAGGATGAAGGAAGGAGCCTGTGTTAGCAGTATTTAAATATCTTCCCTTTTGCGAAAGGCTATTGTTTTTGGAAAGGTAGAATCAGATGACTGAAAAATTCAATGCCATAGCCAGGATTTGAACCACGGATCTCCCGGTCTCCGTCCGGTTGCTCTAACCACTGAGCTACCATGGCAACATGCCGGCACGCCATTAAATTCTCCAGCAAATCCCGGCTATGGCATTGAATTTTTCAGTCATCTGATTCTACCTTTCCAACCCTGTCCAACACACGGCTTGTGTGAAAGAACAATTAATTCCGCTATTGTTTTTGTTTCGTTTCCTTTATTGGTTCACTGATAAAACGGAACTGTAATGCGATACTTTAATATCTCATGCTATCGACGCCTCAACTTACAAATTATTCCTTAAACTCAACAAATTCTCAAGTAATCGATAATAAGTAACATCATTCGCTACGCAGCCAACTTTTAACCGATTGCACTGCATAATACCAATGGTATGGAAAACATACATTGTGATGCGGACGAAGGTCTGTCCATGACATGGTGTGTGACTGAAATTAATGCACCTTTAAAAGGGTATGGTATACAGATAGATGATCTGTACAGATACAGATAGATACAGTATTCATCACAATAACAGAGCGTACGCAGAATTAAAATGTAAGATATCCGCATCATTTTGGTGATATTATGGGCGTAATGCTGTTTGGAATGTAACTCCTCGTGGTTTTAGGAATCCGGAGCATTTTAATTCCGCTACTCATACTGATATCCAGTATAGCGTATTCACATATAAGAGGACCACTTTTGGGCCTGCACATGGAGCACATAATAAAGTGATGTTTCATGGACATGTGGCAGAATTGAACACCATCTTAGGGTATTTGAAAGAATATGATTCGACATTTTTAATGTGTAGTAGAAGGTGGTCATTATGAACAGCGAGATAATTTCAAAACATCAATGTGAATATAAGAACGTATATAATGCTTCTTATATGAAAAAAGTATATCTATACTATTTCCTTTTTTTTTCGTCATTTTGTTAGGAACTTAGCCCCATAGCTTGTCTCGGTGTTTTTATATACCTATATAGCGAAATGTTACTGCTGTTTATGAAGCAATGTCTTTAGACTGCGTCATCTTAGACTATTATGTTAGCACCGGCTGCCAGAAGTAAAAAGATAAAGGTGCTACAACAGCGATTGCACCAGGTAAACAAAGTGCATTGATACAATTTCTCCATTTGCAGATCTTGTAAGTTTGTCAAGGAATCTGAACTGAGTTCTGTCTCCTTGTTCTATGGTGATCTAAATATAAATACAGCTCAAGTTAAAGTCTTTCGGAATTTCTATCTATTTTATTTTCAAGATGTATAAAAATTCGTTGACATCAATGAACTATACAAAATGAGCAAATTATCGCCGAGAGCATCGTATTGCTTCTGCATCGCGTCGCACGCTTAACAGACTGTACGGGTTAAATGGGGTGCACTGTTGTCCCATTTAACATGTACTATAACGCTCGTAAATATGGCGTACAACTGCGGTCGATATGAGTCCGCTTTTCGCTATTTCATTATATTGCCTTAACCTATCGTGTTTTTGTTTCCCATATCCTTTTTTTTTTTGCATTCTTTTTATGGATCCTTAGAGGTCCTTTCATTCGTACCTTTTTGTATCCGTTTTTTACCTCTTTCTTTGTATCATATACACTACTGTAGCCTTAGTTGTTTCATTTACTCTTTACTTACAATCATTTTACCTGTATAATAATTCATTATTACTCTTCTTAGTTTACCAACATTTCATTTCTTCCCAGCTTCTCCCTCCATAACCACAAATATTTACGTAAAATGTTAAATAAATAACCTACATTACACTTCACACTATAAGTGTACCCACGTCTTTACAATTGATGTTAACCTTTACTGACTTCTAAGTCGCACCTGGCCTGTTAGCTGAATAAATGTACGACTTCTGTTTGTCTGATGCACAATAAATGCAAGAAGTTACAATATTTAGGCTTCTTTTGAAAATCGCCTCCAACCCTATTCAAAATTTTCTCTAGCTTGCTTCCCGTTTTAAACCGATTAACAAGTTTCTCGGCGACTGAATTTCTACTGCAGAGGTACAGAATTTTTCGAAAGTAAGGTTATAATGCTCATCTTATTAAAGGTAGAGAATTCAAACTAGGCTGGTATCAGCACACTAACAAAATATTGTTGCATTCTACCCTTTGGTTTATTAGTTACTGCGTAATAAGCATAGAAATAGAAAATATCGGACTCTTACTGAAAATATAGTTTTCTTTAAAAATGTGTGCCAATTGTGCTATAAAGACTCCAAAAATGATATAATCTGGTAGAGAAATATATTTTGCATAAGATAATGTGTTCAAAGCGAAAATTTATAACAAATGAATATTTACAGCATGTCATTGCTTATTAATTAGCAACTTGGCGACAGCGCGAGAGTAGAAAGGAACGAATCTAATGGCAACATAAACGTATGCGTTAGATAGAGACAGAGATATAAAGAATCAATTCGAGTGCTGGGGGATTACGTCAGATGTGGTTATTGAGAAGAAAAGTGTTGAGACTCTGTTATCTCAACATGAATATACACGGATATGCGGAGTCAACATTGCCTCAAGTATTTATACCGCGGGATGTTAAGTCATGTGGCCGTCTGCCCGACTGACACTAGCGTGTGGCCCCCTATTTGATATCCGCCCTCGGCCGAAGGCTATAGCTGACACGGGGTGCCTCATATATTCCCACCCTGAGTCAACAGCGCAACAGTGCTCCGCTTAGACAGCAGTTATCTAGGTAAGGATGCTTCAACCTTATGTTCTGCTTGCACGTATTGTGGGTTGAGTTTTATTTATGGACGCTCTTTAACTACTGTGGTCCTTAGCGTCCCCATTCTTACCTATATATTGGGTGTGCAAGACCGGAAATTTTGCTCAGAGGCCTCTATGAGGCTTGAGGTTCTTTTACGTGCTGTAAATCTACGACACGGGACCATCGGCTTTACTTCCCTTCCCTTTACTTTACTCCCGAAAAAAATCCATCGCCCTTCGCCGGGTTTGAAACCGCGACTTCGGGAACTAGAAGCTAGCATGGTAACCACTGCACCACGGAGGAGCTTGCACGGGCTTTCGCCCTGTCTCAGGTTGCCGTCTGCGGACTCTGTGTACGCTATAGTCAAATACAGCCCTTAGGATTTATACGTCCTGTGTAATTTCATTCGCTACCCCTATCTGGAACGCCACCGCGGCCTGCCCAACCACTCTGGTACCAAAGCACCTCTACCTCTAAGCTATCCCCCTAGTTTAAGCAACTACTGCGTGAACCACCCCCAGTAGGGGTGTTACAATATCCCATTTACCTCCATACTGTCTTTTAAATTTAACACAAGCTATAGGAGTCTGCACTGCTGCTTGCACTCTTTATTATGCGATGCTGATGTATGCTTATGCTTAACTGAATCGCGGATATTATCAACAGTAGCACTACTTTATTTGTAGGTATGCTAACGTATACTTTGAATTTCTGAAAGATATTACGAAGACACCGTTAAACTGGTGTTAAATACCAGTAAAAATATTTTTGCTACCAAGAAAGCAGCAAATAACCGCAATAATATCAAAACATTGTTGAACATAAATTAGGATTAAGAAACTAAGTTTAAAGGCTTATAATAGGAAAGTAGTTATATGTTGCATTTTCGTTCGTTATTACCTTTGGCGCTACTCAGGAAAGAATTAATGTGGTTTTGGTTTTACCTAACATATTAGATTTTTTCTTGCATAAGTTGAATTGAACCTCATCACATGTATCAATATAAGAGCCTACTGATGCAATGAAAAAAGTTGTTTATGGTATTTAACGAGGAGTGAACCCTTGGTTGAAATAGACAAGATCTAGAGTTGCACTAATGAAAAGTACAAACTATAGGACAGCATTAGTATTTTGTATACATAATGAGAAATAACAGACATTTTTCAGGGTTTTAGATTCACAATGACAAAAAACAAAACATAAATTAATATAATTTATCACCCATCGGAAATATATGAATGTTTTTGTATTAATGCACCGAATAAAAAGACTAAATGTACAATTTTTTTCTTTTCAAATGGGTCGGGTGGTGCAGTACGTAATAAAAGGACATCCATTAGCGGCAATTATACCGCCCACCAATGCATTGCAATTTTAATCTTTATAATTTTTCTCGTAATTTATTTTGGGATATGTGCTATATAACCTCTTGCGTTTTCTCAGTACGTTGTCTGTGTCTAAAGTGTTTATGAGCTATGAGGAATTTAAAAGCACTCTCAAATGAAATCCTATTATTTCATCCTCTAAATGTATGCTTTTTACTGTTCATGTTTTTTTACGGAATGGATTATAATAATTTATAATAAAGTTATCTGAACTCGCAGCTCATCTCATATTATTTAGCTTGCTCTCGCACTATCACACTATCTCCTCTTCTATCTCTTCTCTCTCTGAGCCAGCAGCGTGAGATACAGAACCATTATCTATTAGAGATTGGAACGGCATTATTTACCATAACTATTCATTTATAGGTCGCGGATTTGATATTGACCAAATTATACAACCAATAACGGTTGTTTATCACCTAATTTGCTTACAAAGATGCCATTTTATCGGATAAAACGTCAACTCGTTACTGAACTGTAACACGAATACAGTCATAATAGGCTACGACATCCAATTTTATTCTTAATCAATGCACATTCAAATAGTGCCAATGTCCAAATAAATTATGTTCTTGAAAAAAATCTGATGTGATAATTCACATGACGTTTTCTACCCTGTATCGTTTATCAGTGGATATACAAACTAATTTTACTAAAGCATATTTTTCTATTTGCGACATTTTTATCCAAATAAACCTTTACAGAAATAGCTACATTACACATATCGTTATATATACAAAGAGAACAGCCATAGTCAAATGTTTAAGGACTAGAAGCTATATGCTGGTTTTAAAATTCCACACCGTTTCCATACAATCGCGAAAATAACTGAACGTTGAAAGGACTTTAAAGAATGACCAAGAAATGAACAATTCTAGTCATTAATAACGTATATCTTAGAAATGGATTACGTCACAAAAATTATTTTAAATAAACTTTTAGCTTTAAAGAGGTCTACATTTTTTGTGTAGTGTGTTTTCGTCTATCGCTCAAGGTTTACCAGTTATACAAGATTATAGAAAATTCCTTACAAATGAAGAGGATTTCAAAGGATTTTCCTAGAAAATTCAAAATACACGTTTTATGTTATATAAACATCTTTAATATGTAACATTTTAATCAAAATCGTTAAGGCCTCTTTTTAGAAAATCAAAATTTTCGAAAAATGTTCCATGTAAGGATAGTTGTGGTGGGAGATTTTTCTTGAAAGTCTTCATGTCGCATCCTTGGAAGGTACTGAACCTAAATTCCAAGTTTGGTGTTTATCCAACTTTTCGTTTTTGAGTTATGCTGTTCACAGACACGGACCTTTACTAAAAATGCCTTTTTGGGTTTTAGGGGCCTCAAAACATATATTTACGCTAAATCTCGACATCGAATTTTTTGGTGAATTGCAATACTTCACCTATTTACTATACGCACTAGAGATAGTCAAAACTATGTATCTTTATTGTGTTCCGATTTTAGGCTATTTTAAGGTTAACCATTTTCCTATTCCCACTGTTGGTTAATATTCCATGATACATTCGATTGTTCATTCATTTAACAGCAATACCTATAACCGTGATTAACAGCCGACACAATGGTGATTTTAAACATAGAAAGAAAGTAATTATTGTTTACACAATCTCTTAAATTTTGTTCATGGGGAGTCTTCAATAAATTCGCTTGTTCTTCGCACTCGCGATTCTATGGATCAGCTCGTAACCTCTCGTTACGAATTGATTTTGACGGATTACGTATGAGTAGTGGGAAAAAGGAGAATCTGTCAAACAATTAGTTTGTGTATTCCAGTAATAATGTTTGATTGTCGTAACTTTTTAGAATTCATTATTTCGAACTATTATAAATCCCAACATTTTGCAACAAGTTTACACATACAAAGCTTTTCATTATAACCACCCCTTTCAAAAAAGAAGTTAAGATGTCATATTCTCTAATTTTGACTCGAGATGTTGACACGGAAAAAGTTTCTTTGTATTAAATTCAGCCATTCTTGAGTGAAAAGATAAAACATATACCTAACACATATGCGCACAAGCAGAAATCTAGAAAACGCAATTTTTTGGCTTTGGTGTAGCCCATTATACACATTAATAATAATTTATCCAAAATTGGAAAATACACCATAAATATTTTTCAAAATGTTATTGTATGCATAGACTAATAGCAAAACCCACAGCTACCCTCAAGTTATCCCGTTAACTCCGGGGTATCGACTCTCTCTCTGTCTCCTCTCGAAGAGACATACTGCAGTATATAGCACAGCATGTACATATATACATTGGCATTATTTTTTGTTATAGGTAACCTGTTTTATTTTAAGACCTTATTGTAAGCAATTTAAAATATGAAGGGAAATGCCTTACCTAAATCCTTTCTGTGCAGAATTCATTCACCTCTTCCATACGGCCAAAGAAATACAAAATAGTAGATGGGTTCTAAGTTTACCTAACCAATAATGTTGTCGTTAAGGTAGTGTTATTCAAGGGCATATTTCCAGGGATGTTCTGTGCATTAACAAATGGACATACCATTTATTTAGTTTTAAATAAGAGTGAACCAATAATATGAAGTTGTTATAATGGTGTTATTTCCAATGCTACCCATATGGTCAATGACCTTCAGGGAACCCTGTTTCACCAAGCTGGACGCGTTCATTAACCGGAAGTATCGATGGTAATATGCGTTACCTCCGACGGTACGATGGCACGAGGATGTCAATGGAACGAGCGGAGCTACAGGTTTTATTGTGGGCTCCAAACTGCGTTAGGCCTTGAGATACTTCAAGTGAGATGAAGGTCTAGGTAGGGGCCCAAGGTTTTGTACTAGGGCACGAAAACAGCCGTCTAGTTTTGGCGTTAAGTTGCTTGGTATAAATAAGACTAGAACGTTTTTCTTTGACATTCTTACCATTCGCTATGGTGAAGTATCAGGCAATTATACGCTAATTGGAATGTATTGGGGAATGCCTTGTTGTCTTTAGAAACTAAAGATGAGCGCCTGGACTAAACGATTATTATTATTATTATTATTATTATTATTATTATTGTTGTTGTTGTCAGAGAATGCGGTATATTAGTTTTGTGAATGTGAATTTGTTTACACACGAGAAGTAAATGAAAATGGTGAATACTCAGCAAGTTGTCACCGAGGAAGAGGGCTTAGCGGTAACATGGGAGGCTCGCATTTGGGAGATCCCGAGTTCGACTCCCGCTGGCCTCCCACTCTAGGGGTTTTTCGTGATTTACTCTGGTTGACACGGTCCAATGCTGGAATAGTGTTCTACCACGACTATCCTTTCTCCTCCATTTCCTCTCATTTAATTTCCCTTTCATGTTTCAGATTGACTCCGGTTCGATAGGTATCGATGGTTCTTAGCGTCCCATTCTATATTGGGCGTGAAACACCTGTAATTTTGCTCAGAGGCCTCTTTATCAGGCTTGAGGTTCTTTTACGTGCCGTAAATCTACGACACGGGACCACCGGCTTTACTTCCCTTCCGAAGGAAGCCGTGCTAACGATTTTTACGCCCGAAAAAATCCATCGCCCTCCGCCGGGTTTGAACCCGCGACCTTGGGAACTAGAGGCTAGCACGGTACCACCAGTCCACGGAGGACGACGATAGGTATCGAGCCGATGGCGTAGAGGCTTGCGCTTTGGAAATGTTTCCTTGATCCCACTGGAGGAAAACTCCGAGCGGTCCTCCCGTAGCTCGGTGGTCAAACTTGGAACTGTTAGGGAATTCTGGGCGTCTGTCCACTTGCACAACTTCGCTTTGCAACCCTGAATCTCTTGCAGTTCCCTCATCTCATCCTTTCTCCCGGGGGAGTACGCACAATAAATCCCTTGAGGGCCGCAGTGCTAGGTGACCCCCTCCGTTCACTAGTACAGTCCAATCTAGTCCAGCAACTTGCCAGTGAATGAACGTGTAGTGAAGAATTCTTATGCCCGCATAATAAAAACGTTATATTTTTTCAAATATAAATTTTTAACATATTTTAATTTGTTTAAGCACAGTAAGTTGCCATTAAGTTTCAAAATAAAAGTTTATTATATATTATTATTATTGCTATTATTAGCAAATTCTCTCTCTTAAATTTTAAGATTATGGTTTCAAAAATGCTTGTTAGTACACAATCTACCGTAGTATCTGTTAAGTTGATTGATCGTTGGTGTAACAAAAATTTCATAGTTTAAAAACCTGCCGTTAGTTAATCACAGGTATTAATTGAAACGTTATTACTTTCCCTTTAAAGCTATATATGGCCCATTTCGGTTGTGCTTGGCTAGCAATGCTTTCACGTGTTTTAATATCTCTACTCGAAACTATGCATTTTATATTAAAATCACTATACTAGTTCAGTAAAGTGTTAAGTAAAATTAAATATTAAGAGAAAATAGCAGTTCACAATGAAAGAAAAATATTACTTTCCAGAGGTACATACTTTGATAAATCAATTAAGTTGCTAAATATTGTGTTTTGGCATGCAAATACGAAGGTTTTACTCATAATGACACAACCTAGAGTTTAATGAACACATATACCTGAAATACAAACGAAACTTATTGCAGTTTTTGACAATGTATAATGCTGGGAACTCTTCGCTAGCTGTGTGTGTCCACGTGAACAAAAGTTGCTTATTCATAAATACTGAGGCAGTATTTTTAATACTTAAACGATATCAGTCTAATTATATAGTATAAAATATAATAACAGCCCACCTAAAAACAATATGTGTATAATATAATATATAAAATGTATGTAACAGTCATTGTATTAATGTTTATATTATTATGTACATGTACATAAAATAAAATTATGTGAATGTATTAAGTAATTTAACAATGTAGGAGCTGTGAGAATAGAAGCGAAAGTTGCTAACAATGAGGTAATAATGAGGTACCCTTGAGACAATAAATTAGAAAGTTTAATAATGCTACTAGTAATTCTTGGAACAATAATGTGATATAAAACAGTTTATAAATTGCCAATCAAACACTAGAAAAAGTTTAAGTTTAAACAAAAGTATTCTATTAGAGTAGGATTAGCCAATCAGACTTAAAATAGGGAAACAGTGCAGATTCAAGCGGCAGACACTACCGGACAGCGTTTCTGAGCACTTCGATTCGGTACAGGTTAAGTGTGAGACATAAAACGTCATTACGGCAAGAATAAAAATAAAGTTTACGTATTAAAAAGTGAAATTAATAAATAATCTCATACCTCTACAATATGATATATCAGTGAAGTGTTATTTAATCGTGTGAAGGATTAATAAAAGAGTGAAGTAAACAATTATAATTTTTGTAAGCCTTCATTCTTTAACTGTATCACCCCCTGCTAAGAGATACATTTTTCTGCAAAAATACTGACCCAGCCGAGGAAAACATACATATATAATATTTAAATAAACATTCAAGTTACAAAGTTGATTTTTAAACGTGGAGGCGAAGGCCACCGGAAACTTTGTATCGTACTGGGGCGAACACTCCAAGAAACATATCTCCCGCAATACGTGGTGCTAATAACGTAAAAATATCCTCCTTCAATATATAAATGAAGGTTTTGATTACGACGAATTTAATTACTTTTAGGTTGTGGTGAGGTGAAGGTTATACTTGAATACATCATATTAAATTCATTTTAAAGCGTATATATTTTCAACTTGTACCAAACAATTTTGAAATTCTCTCGTAAGTTGCTGAAACTCGCTAGCTTAATAATACCCGTCCTTAGTACCTGGTATTGTAACCTGAACTTGCACACGATGTAAAGTTCCCTGTTCGCGGTATTATGAAGCTTTTATTATAGGTCTTGGGTAGATTGCTTTCTCTTCTAGCATTCACTTCCGCAATTTATACTTTCTAGTCACCTTGTTTCACTACAATACTACAATTGAAATAATGCATACAGCAGTATAGTCACGCTTTTTTTAACCGTGTAGGTCATTTTGGACAATGAATGAATGAATGCAATGGGTCAAATGATGCTCAAATGAGACCGGGGTTCATAGAGGTTATAATTACTCTCATTCATCTTTGCAGGATAAGAGAAAATTGCGGAAAAAATATTCCCGGTTTCATATTCGAATTCGGGACTTCCTAACTGTGAGAGTTATGCTACCACGGAGATGGTAATTGGCTTTCACATTTTTTAAACGAACACTAAGTGACGTTGTGTATAAACGATTCCTTAGTAAGCTTCAGTCTTTACGATATATTACAAATAATATTCAGATAAAATATTTACAATAATTTGGATTTTATAAATGTTCATGCTTGAGATAGATTCATTGAAAGATTCATCACACATGATGCAACATGCAATGCCGACGCAAACTTATTCAATTATTTCCTATACAGGACTTGATTGAAATAATATGCGTATATGCAATAAAACTGTAAAGAATATCTGTATTATTTCCATACAAATTAAAACTCTTAAATAAATTAGTTTTTTTAAATCTGAATGGATATAATGAGCTTCTATAAAGCAAAAAATAAATTTTGAAACCAGTTGCTTTGTGTGCGCATTACGCCTCTTCTCTCAAGAAATCACTGAATGGACTGGTAATTAAACTTGGTATACAACATACCTTGGATTCCAATTGAAGAATAGGCTACATTTCCCAAAGAGGAAACAAAGTAAAAAAAGTCTGATGTGATAAATTCACTTGACGTTCTCTACCCTCTATGGTGTATTAGTTGTTTTACAAATTATTCTTACTCAAGCTTATTTTTCTATCTACTACATTTTAATCCAAAGAAACCTTTGCAGAAATAGTTACATCACAAATTTCGTTATGGATACAAAGAGAGCAGCGACAGTGAAATGTTTAAAAACTGGATGCTATATGCTGGCCTTAAAATTCCATACTGTTTCCATGACATCGCGAGAAACAACTAAATGTTGAAAGGACTTTAGAATTACCAAGAAATGAACAATTAGAACCTTTAATAACGGATATCTCAGAAACGCCTTATACCACAAAAAACTTGCTTAGAATAAATTGTGTTTAGGGGTGGGAGGTTTTGATTAAAAGTTTTGTGTCGCGCCCTTGGAAGATATTTGAACCTAAGTACTAAGTTTGGTATTTATTCGATTCTTGGTTTTGAGTTATGCTGTTCACCGACATACACACTACACGCACTGACATATTTCCAAAAATACTTTACTGAGATTCAGGGAGCCTCAAAACATGCAATTTCGGTATCGAATTTTTGGGTGTAATGCAACATTTCCCCTACTTATTATACGTAGTAGAGAAAGTAAAAATATATCCTGTATGTATTGAGCTTTATGAAGTAAGATAGGTAACAACCTTTTACTTTCTCTACTACGTATAGTAAGTTGTGGCAGTATTTTATATCACAACACTGTAAATGCCAGAGTGATTGTAGTGTAAATTAGCATTATTGTATGACAATGATTTGAGATGTTTGTTAATTATAAACATTGTTAGGAAATAAGTTTACACGGCCTCACTGAAACTGATAATAGGAGCGGGTAACAATGTAGTGAAGGGGTGAGTTGTTTATCAATTATAAGAGATAAACAAATGACGTCAGAGTAGCGCGCTTTTCTGTAGAAATGGAGGGAATATCTTCCCTAGAGCATATGTGTTCGCGATTTTGATTGGATAAAAAATAGACGCTAATGTTGGGCGCTTTATTAACCAATAGCAGCTCGATTACAATGTTTAGGCATATCGGGGTGAGGGAGTATAAATTCCGAGCCAGAGGCGGGTAACGCACAGTTCTACATAATCATTCACAAGTTACACGTCGCTCAGTTCAACAGAATTATTCGCGGGTTACACGTCACACAATTCAACAGAATCATTCACGGATTACACGTCGCGCAATTCTACAGAATCTCTCGCGTCGTGAAGTTAGTTATAAAATGTGAAATACGCGAATTAATAATGTGCTGCAAATAAGTGATTATAGTTACATTCGAAAATATAACATTTTCAGTCAGGCGTGTATTAAGAGTAATTATGTTAAATTAATAAAGTATGGCAGCAATAAAAGTGTAAAAACAAATTCGTTTATCAGTGTTATCTTTTAGTAACAACTCCTTTCCGTTTACACACGCTGTTCAAGAGATTTGCTTGACTGAGTAATAATAGCTAGCCGGAGGACAAAGAACCCAAAATTCAAAATAGTAAAACAATAACAGGCGCTCAGCAAATAAGATAACACGAAGTTACCGCGGCAAATTGGCGCCCAACGTGGGGCGAATTAACCAGGAAGGGATATAATAACCAGAACGTGGAGTGAATGGAGCAGTGCAATTAACTACAAGACGCAGATCTCAGAAACAACCACCAGAACGACCGACGACGCGGATGAGTGGACATCAATAACTACGAGAATAGAAGGCAAAAGGGGAATTCGACTACAGGACACCAAGACAGCGACACGACGATCCATCGTAGTACGACGCAGAGGCGATATATACATCTAGGAGAGAGGGGCAGGAAGCTGGACATCAAAACAACATCAGATAACATCATAAAGTTTAGAAAATTGTAAATTTTTTGTGTATCCTAAAAAAATTGTGAGAAATTAAATGTTGAGAAGTGGTAGGATTAAGAAAACAATGTCCACTAATAATACTGAGGAAATAATTATGGAAGGGGATAATGCAACAGTTAGCTGTAATTCAATGCAGGTTACGGAAAATAGCTCAAACAATGTAGGATTTGCGGGAGGAAATATTAGTGAAGAAAGTGAGAATAGAATAGCAGGAAATGTTAATGTTGATGCTGATATGATGATGGAAATGCTGAGAAATTTTGGTGAAACATTAAATAAGAATAATAGGGAATTGAGGGAAGATATTGGTAAGAGTTATGATAAATTAGAACAAAAACTAACTCAGAACATGGAAAAGAGTAATAGGGAATTAAGGGAAGATATTAGAAGGAGCTTAGAACAAAAACTAACTCAGAGTAATGAGAAATTGGAGCAAAAATTAGATCAAAACAGGAAAGAAATTTATGAAGCTATGCCAAGAATGAGAGATGAAAATCAGGAAATAATAGCAAGTGAGATAGGAAATGTTTCAAAGAAAATGTCAGACATGAGCAGGAAAATATCTAACCGAAAAAGGGAGGTTGATACTAACTTTGAACATGTTAGTGTAAAATGTGCAGAGTTAGGAAGCCGAATGAGTAGCATTTCAAGTGAGCTAAGAGAGATGAATGCAGATTTAATTCAGGTGCAAGTTAATTTCAGAGGGAAGATATCTGAAATTCAGGAGGAGTCGGAAACACAAAGAAATAAATTGTCTAAGAAGTTAAAGTTTTGTCTATAAATAATCAAAAACTAACTTCTGAAATTAACAAGTACCAAGCTGTTCAAAATTAAAACTCCAATCCAGTACAGTTTATTGCAGACTTCTCAGAGTACTCTCAAATTAAAAAGATACCGGAAGAATTGAAAATGATAATTGCTAAAAGATGTTTGGATCAGAAAACTTTAGATTGGTTTCAAATGATATCATGGGGTGAAATTTCATATGAATCCTTTAAGAGGTTATTCATGAACAGATTTTGGAAGGTTACAATACAGCTACGAGCAATGTTTAGCCATAGACAATTTGATCCAGGAGAGGGAATAGCAATGACCCCTTAAAAAAAATATCCAGGATAGTTAAAGCTGAACTGCAGAACAAAGCATTGGAGTATAAGAGGGTCAACTATGTAACTATGTAGATATCTCATAAGAAAGTAGAAATAGATTCAGGGCAAAAATAAATATTTAAGGGGAAAAAGAACAGTTTCTTAGTAAACTGTAACAGCATTTGAAATGAAGCATGTAATAATGAAAACTTAATGTCATATAAAAGTAAAAGTACGTAGATATAATTCCAAGAGTATTGTGAATATAAAGCACAAAACAATAAAAAAAGGGGTAAACATAATTAAAGCAAAACACTTATATAGCACACGGATAATGTGAAATTATGTCTAGAATTAAGTGATGTACATATATATGTGTAGAGGATGAATATTTTGGTAAATGTGTTCAATAATTACATGAACCAGGTTAAAAATCTTGAGTGTATAAATTTCTGTGTCAATAATCTAAGAAAGTACAACAATTTTGTAACAGTGACCTAAATAGTTCAGGGCACAGTATTTGCTATAAAAATTGTAATGTCAGATGTATGTATATAAACACATTAGACCCGAGCCAGTGAATAGTGGCGAGAAAAAGGCAAGATGTATAACATGTGTAAAATGCGTGTGCAGTGTTACGTGCAAGTGATAAATACCGTGTGTTCCAAGATTCAGGAGACTAAAAACCCAATTATAAAATTTCCAAAAAAAAGTTGTAAATATTTATAATTATGTTTCTAGTGGGGCATATGTGGCAGTATTTTATATCACAGCACTGTAAATGCCAGAGTGGTTGTAGTGTAAATTAACATTATTGTATGACAATGATTTGAGATGTTTGTTAATTATAAACATTGTTACGAAATACGTTTACACGGCCTCACTGAAACTGATAATAGGAGCGGGTAACAATGTAGCGAGGGGGTGAGTTGTTTATCAATTATAAGAGACAAACAAATGACGTCAGAGTAGCGCGCTTTTCTGTAGAAATGGAGGGAATATCTTCCCTAGAGCATATGCGTTCGCAATTTTGATTGGATAAAAAATAGACGCTAATGTTGGAGCGCTTTATTAACCAATAGCAGCTCGATTATAATGTTTAGGCATATGGGGGTGAGGGAGTATAAATTCCGAGCCAGAGACGGGTAACGCACAGTTCTACATAATCATTCATAAGTTACACGTCACACAGTTCAACAGAATCATTCACGGCTTACACGTCGCGCAATTCTACAGAATCTCTCGCGTCGTAAAGTTAGTTACAAAAATGTGAAATACGCGAATTAATAATGTGCTGCAAATAAGTGATTATAGTTACATTCGAAAATATAACAGTTTCAGTCAGGCGTGTATTAAGAGTAATTATGTTAAATTAATAAAGTATGGCGGCAATAAAAGTGTAAAAACAAATTCTTTTATCAGTGTTATCTTTTAGTAACAACTCCTTTCCGTTTACACACGCTGTTCAAGAGATTTGCTCGACTGAGTAATAATAGCTAGCCGGAGGACAAAGAACCCAAAATTCAAAATAGTAAAACAATAATAGGCGTTCAGCAAATAAGATAACACGAAGTTACCGCAACAAAGTAGGGGAAGTATTGTATTCCACCCAAAAATTCGATACCGAGATTTCACCGGAAATACATGTTTTGAGACCCCCTGAATCCAAAAAAAAGCATTTTTGGAAACATGTCCGTGTGTGTCTGTGTGTCTGTCTGTGTCTCTGTGAATAGCATAACTCAGAAACGAACAGTCGGATAAACACCAAACTTGGTATTTAGGTTCAGTATCTTCCAGAGATGCGACATGAAGGTTTTCAAGAAAATCCCCCTACCCCAGACTACCCTTTAAATGGAACATTTTAATTTTCTCAAAAATGGCTCTAACGATTTTGATTAAAATATCATATGTTTAAGATATTGTCATGACAAATGAAATGTATATTTTGAATTTTCTGGGAATGTCTCCAAAAGTATTCTTCATTGTGAACGACTTTTGCATAACTGTTAAACCATAAGAGATAGACAAAATTTTACTACACAAAAAATGTAGATCTCGTTAAAATGCGCAATTTATGTCATATACAGTATTTTTGTTGAGTGAACCGTTTTCGAGATATTGCTTGTTATTCCCTTAAATTTTCCAATACTTGTACTTTTCTCATATTTGTTATTCATTTTTTTTATGTCCTGGACATGCAAAGAGAATGGAATGCGCCACCTAGCAACCAGCGCTTAAAATATTTGACTATCGCTTAAAACCTATCATATTCCCCTTGCATCTGGAAGAAAATTAGCAATAAAATTGACATCTCGATATCTCGTTTAACATGAAGCATATGGAGAATAAGCGTTTGTAAAAATAGTTTGTACAAGAGTAGAGAAAGTCATGTGAGTGTAACACGTCAGATTTTTTGAAATCCTTCCACATCATTATATTACTTTTACCTTTGTAATGCCCTTCCCAAACTTCTGTGACATGCTTGGCTCAGTTGAATATGATGGAAATATAGAAACGTTTCTGCAAGGTAATTCCGAAGTGGATCGATATGTAAAGGGAAGGTCAAATAACCGTAGATAAGGAACATGGGATATTTAACAAATCTCAAGGAATACAGATAAATATACTGCTGTGAATGTTTAGCTAAGATTTGAATATTACAATAAGTAAAATACGCCGAATGTTCTTCAATTATGCTTTACTATAGGTCTTTACTGTGTAAATGTGTTATTCAAGTTACTAAAGCAATAAACACATTTCTTACAATTGGGTAGTGCATACCCATAATTAAATACACCTTAAAACGAAATGCTTGAGTGTCTACGGGATTACCCGAGTCAAAAAATATTACTTGAATTGAAGCTATACCCGTTTCACTGTAAGTTGAAGGGATAAGTAAACAAAACTTGTGTAGGCCTCGCCAGGGATATTGGCATATGACCTTCAGGGCTAGCCCAGTCAGCCAGCCCTCTGATGTTTCAATACCTCCCTTGCAAGTAGCACGTGGTTCCTTCTGTCCAGTTGTGGTCCAGTTCCTTCCACCGTATACAACTCCCGTCTCAACTTGCACCATTCTTCGAGCTGCAGCCCCGTATGTGTCATACATCTATACGGTAAATGACTCGCATCGTAGCTCTCCATTAAAATTTTCACATGCCAAAATCCGTGGCGCGACCTGTATCACACCGCCGAGCACATAGCAGCACCACGTGGAGGATAACGGGAACTAAGTACCCGTGAGAGGAAACTGGTTCACACAGCATACGAATACAGTATATTGCGCAGCTTCAAATCATTAGCTTTAAAACGTTTTATGTCTTATTCCTATATTTTGTGTTACATCCTAGACTTCTACACACAATACTAAGAGTAGACAAATAAAAGTTATACCTGAACAGTTCTGCATCTGTGGTTAAAAGTACTGGATTACATTGCTCTTAACTTCAGGCTTTAGAAATCATTCATTTAATGACTAATATCTGTATACCACTTTCGCTTTAAACTTTTATGAGTCAACACGTTAAGAAAATGATTAGCGCTCTAGGTTAGAAAACCACAGAAAACAAACGCGTCCCAAGCAATCAGAGCAACAATTCTGCATCACTAACAAGGAAGTTCAGTTATTGTTAAATAATTGTCAACAATATTCATTGTCGATTAAAGGTCGCTACGTTTCACAGACTTTGTTTAAAGCATTAACGAAATTTCTTTTCCATTTCTCGCGTTTATGTTTTCCACTGTGACAGAGGATTCTCAGTGAATAGGAGCATGAATAGGATTAGAAATTAACTTACTCTCCTTCATTCCTTTGCTTTCTTCCGGAAAAAACCTGTTCTCAACTAAATGAGTTAAAGACTATTGGTTTAATACTAATCTTTCATGGAATATTTACCTATAGATGTGAGATTAAATGAAATGATAACCCTTTTAAATCAAATATTTTAATTAATTATTAGTTAGTATGACACTCATTGTCTCAGCACGTTGCAAAAGTACACTGGTAACTTATCCGGAAACCGGAAATGAACTGCAGCGCCTGCGCATAGCCTCTTAAACCCTCTGCTGTAATAGTTCATTTAGTTATAGTTGAATCTGAACAAACACATTTTATTTCATAAATTGAACTGTTACAATAATGGGTTTTTAAAATGTCTCGCATGAGACTAACCACAAAATGTTACGATCTGAACCGAGCTGCATTATGTAGAGGAAGAGACTACATGCTAAGCGGGAAAAGTAGTAGTTTGCCCCCAGCCAATGAGGTTCTCTCGTGTCACGTGATTTTGTTTACAACTCCTTTAAATTTAAAGTGAAACCACTTTAGACATAATGAAAGGAGGCAAAACTTCCGCGGTAACGGCGGCTTGTCCCATTCCCATGTCAATGTGCATTAACTGTTGTGCCTGCCAACATCAGGTGAAGAGTTGACCCCGATGTGACCAGAAAAGCTGGCGATAGAAGAATGCAAAATTTGTTCTGGCTGTTTGCTCCGAGACGATGGTGGGCAAAATCATCTCTGAACAAGCGCTGGCATCAACGCAACATTTGCAACCGCGGTAAAATATGTAATGCTACATTTTATAAACGTCTTCTTTCTAGCGGTCGAATCTTGTAGTAGGAATTTACAACGCATAGTATTAATTTAAAATGTTTAAGAAATGGTGTATGAGAAGCTAACATCATATTTACATTCAATATTAATGTACAAATTTTCTTTAAATTCAAAATAATTATAGAAGTAGAAAAGCAAGAATAAGTTCTAAACGCAAAATTGTGTAAATAACTAATTTATAAAATCTCACAAATGTCGCGGTATCGTTCGTGTTATCTTATTGCTGAGCGCCTGTTATTGTATTACTCGTTTGAATTTTGGGTTCTTTGTCCTCCGGCTAGTTATTATTACCCAGTCGAGCAAATCTCTTGAACAGGGTGTGTAAACGGAAAGGAGTTGTTACTAAAAGATAACACTGATAAAAGAATTTGTTTTTTACATTTTTATTGCCATCACACTTTATTCATTTCACAATATTACTTTTGATACACGCCCGACTGAAACTGTTATATTTTCGAATGTAACTATAATCACTTATTTGCAGCACATTATTAATTCGCGTATTTCACATTTTATAACTAACTTTACGACGCGAGAGATTCTGTAGAACTGCGCGACGTGTAACCCATGAATGATTCTCTTAAACTGCACGATACTTGTCTTAGGCTTCATAATTTATACTCCCTCACCCCGATATGCTTAAACATTATAACAGAGCTGCTATTGGTTAATAAAGCGCGCCAACATTAGCGTCTATTTTTATATCCGATCAAAATTACGAACATATATGCCCTAGGGAAGATATTCCCTCCATTTCTAAAGAAAAGCGCGCTACTCTGACGTCATTTGTTTGTCTCTTCTAATTGATAAACAACTCACCCCCTCGCTCATTGTTATCCGCTCCTATTGTGAGTTTCAGTGAGGCCGTGGAAACTTATTTCCTAACAATGCTTATAATTAAAAAACATCCCAAATCATTGTCATAAAATAATGTTAATTTACACTACAATCACTCTGGCATTCACAGTGTTGAGATATAAAATACTGCCTCACAAACTAATATTTTATTTTATGTATGTAATTTATGACAACTAAGAAAGCATTATGAGAAACTGTTCATGTTAAATCGTTACATTAACGATAACTATTATACATTACAATAAAAAATGTAAAATACATTAGGAAGGAAAGACATAGGAACGCGAACATTTCTGTTGCTATGGAGAATATACAGAAGGTGAAAACATGTTTTAAGAAAAGGGCTAACATCTAAAAGTAAGCTATAAAATAAAAAGGGAAAATACATACGAGTATAATACGTACTAAAGGGCACACTCAAGGAACGCACGCTACAATATTAAGTATTAGTATTCGTATACATAGTATTTCTCGTATATACAGCAGAACGAGTTGAGAAACTTCAATATAATTAACATGCTCCCCGTAAATGCAAGAAAACTGGACATTGTTGGATATATTCTTAAAGAATTAAGAATTGTTGTTAAAATAATTTTGTGGGAAAATTCCATAAAAGTCCCACACAAATAATGTATAAATGAAACAAAAATAGAAATAGTAATTAGCTTCTTCATTATTCTTCTTTTAGCACCTACTCTCCACGGTAATACTTTATCTACCCCAGTTTATCGTGTTAGAGATCACTTCCTGTAAAACTGAGGTAGTGAAGCCTGAGACAAATAGCAACGAGACAAAAATGCAGTATTTAACATGTTACGCAGTAATGTAACACCATCATCTGTGCACTCCAGCGCTGACGACCGTCACAGCAAACACTACAACAACATGAAAATAACATGAAAATAATCAACTCTACACCTGCTCAAGATTGACAATCCACTCTCCCCCCGGTACAATCTTTAATGAACATTAACAAAAGTTACGAACCTCCTGGTGTGATTTTCCGGTTCTTTCGAAAATCAGTGTAGTTCAGATTAAAAGTAAGCATAAGTAACACAAATGTTTAATGTTTATTCGCACCCAGAAGACGTAGTCCTATTACCTTCTTCTTCTTCCTCTTCTTATGTAGGACTTACACCCCCCAGGACTTACAAGCCCGTCGAGGAGCAGACACTCATGGATCAGACAGAATATCCAGGCTGGGTGATCAGCCCGATGCCAGGTATGGAAGGAAGTAGATGAAACGAAATGATGGCGAAATGGATGAAAGGAATGGTGATGATGGATCAGGTGGTGGAATGAATGGCGGGGGAAACCGGAGAACCCGGAGAAAACCCGCCCAGACGGCTTTGTCCACCACAAATTCCACATGCGGGTCCCTGGGATTGAACCCGGGCCGCCTCGGTGAGAGGCGAGCGGTCTAACCACTCAGCCACGGCGCCGCCATTAGTCCTATTACCGATTTGAAAACCTGGCCTGAACCTTCCACACCGAAAAAGCGAGAGGTGAAAGGGAGATGCAGGGGAACAGAAAGGAGAGAGAGTGAGAGAAGAAGAGGGAAGAATAAGCGAGGTAGAAAGTGGTGATAGGGTGGAAGAAGGAGGGGAAGGGTGAATGAGAACAATATTAGCAGCTAATTTAATAACGTGTGCGGATCTGCCGTTTCTGCTACATGCAGGTAGAAGAGTGAGCCAAAAGACTCCGAACCGGCTGGGCGGTGTTTTTCCTGTCAGCTCTTCGGCGCTCGTTGCCGTCTGCCGCTATCATAGAAAGGCGTGGATGAAATCATACAAAATTTTTAAACTACTTTTAAAGCCTTTATTTACCAATTTGATGAAAGGAGATGCTGAAACTGGCCACCGCCGTTGTCCATACATTTTTGACACCTCTTTAGGAAACTATCCATCACTCGCCGTAGTTCACGTTGAGAAGTTTCCTGGCGGATATTTTGATTTAATTCTTCCGGGTGTGTGGGTTTGTCTTGTACACTTTATGTTTTAAGTTACCCCGGAGCGGTATTTTATGAATAATATTACCGACCGCGCGATGTTTTTTCCACTGGGCGTTGGAAATATGATAAAAACATGATAACGCACTACTGCTATAAACAAAGTTTATATTATACACACAGCGTGTATTTATTTATGATTCGTATGTGTTAACTCAGCTCGCAAAACGAAAGTACGATTTGCAGAAAGATTTCCAGGTGTAAAAGTTCCAGGCCGTACAACAATCCATGAACTTTACAGTACATTTCAGGCCACGGAAAGTGTTCAGGCTAAGAAATCTAAAAGACGGCTTTCGGTTCTTACCGAAGAAACATTAGATGACATCGATCATGAGGATAGTTTCCTAAAGAGGTGTCAAAAATGTATGGACAACGACGGTGGCCAGTTTCAGTATCTCCTTTCGTAAAGCTGTTAAGTAAGGCCTTTAAAAGTAGTTTTAGAAATGTGTATAGTTTCATTTGCGCCTTTCTATGATAGCGCCAGACGGCAACGAGCGCCGAGAACGCGGACAGGAAAAAACACCACGCAACCGGTTCCCAGTCTTTAGGCTCACTCTGTAGGTCTGAACCCTATATGCAAGGTAACTGTATGAAAGCCATTAATTTGCACCTAACTACGCTACTGTTTGTCAGAGATTTAAATTGTAATTGAACAAGCTAGGAAGCAAAGAGTATTAGGTTACTTAACGCTAATGATAAAGAAACAGAGATTTTAAAACCCACTCATTATTAACTTGGTCGTTCTTCGTTTGAATCGAACAGGCCTCATTCCGTACAATTGCAATTATAGCGATACACGTTGCAAACTGAAAACTTATTTTCAACCCATCATCCACATTGAGACCTTAATGATATATACGGGCAAAATGAAGCTTATAACTGCACTAATATGCGATGTACTTCTAAATGTGTACACCTAATGATGAAACCCGTTAATGCTTCAGCAAATACACCCGTCGGTCGTCAATCGCTCGGTATGTTTCGAATTTAACCACACGAGACCCAGGTTTATTTTGATTATTAAAAGGAAAGATGATTTTTATTACATTGTTTATAACTTACCTATGGCAGGTGTTGGGGGTCCCTCAAAACACAGCTAATGCACTTTTAGAAATAGGGAAATCTAATGTGAAAGGGTTGTTATTGGAAAAAGTATTAAAATATTGGTACCAGATAAGCCAATTATCAGAAGAAAATATTTTAAAGTGTTGTCGTAATTACCAGGAAAAGCACCAGAGTACTGATGACTGGCTGAGTAAAATTAAGGACCAGTTGGAAAATTAAATTGATTTTTATTTATGGACGCTCTTTAACTGCTATGGTCCTTAGCGTCCCATTTTATATTGGGCGTGAAAAACCGGTAATTTAGCTCCGAGGCCTCTTTATCGGCTTGAGGTTCTTTTACGTGCCGTAAATCTACAAGGGACCACCGGCTCTACTTCCCTTCCGAAAGAAGCTATGGTTACGGATTTTCACGCCCGAAAAAAATCCATCGCCCTCCCGTGTTTGAATCCGCGACCTCAGGAACTAGAGACTAGCATGCTATCCACTACATCACTGAGGACGGCGGACCAGTTGGAGAAGAATGGTTTAGGAGATATGTGGGGGGCAAAGACACAGAGGTTTTGGAAATACGCCCGATCTAGGTTTGAAGATATGGATAGTCAAAACATGTGGGCTGAGATGAATGAGAAGAGGTCACTAGCCTTTTATAAAATTAAGAGAGAACCAAAGAAAATATTTAGATATGTAATAAAAAGTAGAGGGAAGCCATTGCATAGATCCGGCTAAGAGGTAATGGGGAAATGTTATGAGAGGTTATGTGCCCAATCTGTGGATATAACAATATGTGTAGAGGAACCAGTGAGTGTAGGAAAAAACTAATCAAAGAAAAATGGCTTAGATATAATACAGCTGTACTGATTGGGAACATATTCGCAGATCAATCACAAATAAGGCTATTAGGAGAATTTCTTTGGAAGGCTAGGTAGAAGTGGAAATGGTGAATTTGTCAGTCTGATTACTGTAAATACGATGTTATTGAAAATGGTATATAAAGAAGAGAAAAGCGTGAATGAAACTGTAACATCTGTATGTCTATGGGGTAAGTGGCCAGGACCAGTTCCCATAGTCTTCATTATGTATTGGATTTAACACTGAATAAATATTATAAATATTATTATTTATTATAATTATTATTATTACCTATGCCAGGTAGAGGAAAAATAGCATTTCATTAAAAAATTCGATATTGTGATTTCACCAGAAATACACGCTAGAAATTCCCCTGAGCCTCCGCCTCCCAAAAATTGGAAATAACTCCGCGGTGTGTTTACATTGGTAGGGAGAGAAAGAGAACGTCTGTTCGCGTGATTGAATAACCTAACTCAAAACCAAAAGTAGGATGGAAACCAAGCTTGAAAAATATCCTTTATGTGGAAAGAGCTTATTTTTTCAATTCTTAAAAAATTGAAAACGATTTCGACTGAAATATCATGCATACCATGTTTAAGATGCATGATTAATGAAAAGTGTATTTTGAATTTTCTGCGAATGTATTCTAAGTGCTCCTTATTGTGAATAATTTTGTATAAATGACAAGGCATAAGGGATAAACAGAAAGTTATGAAAAATCTAAGCTCTTCAGATATACAATTTGTGTAAAATTAGTCATCTTCAAAATATACTTTTTATATATTAAACATTTTATTTTCTCAAGATGATAGTTTAAAGCATCTTATGCGATTTTTCTTTTTTGCACAAGTTCATTAGTACGAAAAAATTGACTTACGATTCAATATTCTTATCTAAAAAATAATATCAAGTTACAATCACATTTTTATATGAATACTTGTATACAGACTATCTGAAATTGTAAAAAGTCGTATAAATGTGTCCTATAAGGTTTATTTTTGGTTCTATGATCGTAGTACCTGAATGCACAATCACATCTGAGATCAATACATCATTCCATATATGACATTACTTTCTCTATCACCTACCTATAGGAGGTAAGCGGAAGTGGAGTATTTTCACCCAAAAATTCGATGTCAAGATTTCACCGGAGATACACGATTTGAGGTCCCCTGAATCTAAGAAAACCATTCGCGGAAAAGGGTCCATATGTGTGTGAACACTGTAGCCCAAAAACGAAATTCAGGTTGATAAAAACTTAGTATTTCAGTTCAGTATCTTTAAAAGGTGCTACACGAACGTATTCAAAAAATTTCGCCACTGCAAACTACGCTTTGCAAGGAACATCTTTCGAAAATACTGATGTTCTCAAAAATGGCTCCAACGATTTGAATTGAAATGACATTTATTTAAATTATGTTCATGTATATTTTTAATTTTATGACAATAACTTGTGAAGACCTCTTCGAGGGAATTCTATATTATTTTGTATAAGGGGAAAACCATGAGAGAAACCATAAACCACAACTTACTACAAAAAACATGCCGATATCTTTAATACACACATTCCAAATATCGCTTTCTGTGGTATCGAGCATTTCCGAGCTTCTCATTATTATTGGTTTGACCTTTTCCAGTATTTCTGTCATTTTTACTTTCTCTACTACACACATAATGGGTACGAATTATTGCATTCCACCCAAAATTTAGATATCGAAGTTTCACTGGAAACACATATTTTGAGGACTCCTGAATCGAAAAAAGGCATTTTTATAAAAAGGTCCGCGTGTGTGCCACTGAACAGCATAACTCAAAGACAAAAAGTTGAATAAATACTTAACTTGGCATTTAAGTTCAATATCTTCAAAGGATGCGATACATAGAATTTTCAAGAAAATCCCCATCCCAAACTCCCTTTACATGAACTTTTCCGAAATTCATTTTCTCAAAAATGGCTTCAAATATTTTGATTAAAATTTCATACATATAAGATACTATGGAAGAGTTTCTTTTGAAACGCCGGGCAGATGTATCGTTTGCGCCAGGTTAACTTAAATTGTTTTCTAAAGTCATTTCACATGGTGCAACACAGGATGTATAGAGCTGCGTCATTAGCACCAGTCATTTCCTCTGAATTCATGTGGATAGTTGATGCGAACTAACAAAGTAAAAGCTCTGTCTCCATGTTTGGTCATGTCCTGTGTTGAGGCGAGTACCCATAGTATAAAAAGCTCTCCATAAATTAATGGGGAGGGCAGCCTTGATAGAAGCATCACCGAGGGTATGTTATTCTCTTATTAGTTCACGGAATTGCCTACCAACAAATTCACGCTTTTCAAGCGTAATTTTATGTACGATACATACGTGAAAACTGAATCATGTAGACAGTGCGACGGTATTCTTTGTTAAGTTTGTTAGCTCCACGTTGTGGTAGCCAATTTGCGATGGTATTTGTGTTTGTTTGAAAGAATGCTACTGTTTATTTGCCGCACGTATGAAAGACAATTTGTCGCGGTCACTTCGTGTTATCTTTTACTGAGTGCCTGTTATTGTGTTTAATTTTTGGGTTCACTGTCCTCCGGCTAGCTATGATTTTTTTGGTCGAGCACTTATCTTATACAGGTGTGTAAACGGAAAGTAGTTTTTATCCAAAGATAACACTAATAAAAGAATTTGTTTTATACTTTTATTGTCTTAACACATTATTCACGTTCACATATTAATCGTGACACTCGCCAAACTGAAACTGTTATAATAACTTATTTACTGCTCATTATTAATTCGCGTACTTCAACTTTTTGTGTAATTAACTTTACGACACTTGAGATTTTTCATAACTTTGCTACGCGTACACTGCAAATCGATAAACTATGCGATGTATTCACCATGACTGTTTCTGTTGAACTCGGCGACGTGTAATGCACAAATGTTTCCGATGGACTGGAGCCGACGTGTAATGTACAAATGTTTCCGATGGACTGGAGGGATCTACCTCTGACTTAGTCCTTTTTATACTCCTACACCCCGATATGCCTAAAGATTATAACTGAGCTGCAATTGGTTAATAAAACGCGCCAACATTAGCGTCTATTTTTATATCCAATGAACATTACGAAAACATATGCTCTAGGGAAAATGTTCCCGCAAATTCCTAAGAAAAACGCGCCAATATTACGTCATTTGCTCGTCTCTAATAATGATAAACAGCTCACCCCCTCGCTACATTATTGCACGCTATTATTGTCAGTTTCAGTAAGGCCGTATAAACCCACTTCTCAACAATGCTTACAATCATCAAACATCTCAAATCAAGGTCATACAACAATGCATATTCACACTACAATCACTCTGACATTTACATAATTTGTGATACAAATTACTGCGTCAACAGGTATGTAGACAATTTCAGCAACAATTTCCTGCTTATCCAGTTCCGGGTAGAGAGACAATGAACAACGGAATCGCTAAACGTTAAAAAAATAAAGTTTATAGGAACAATCTCCACACCATAGACGAACGAAGGACAATATAAAAGCAGTAATTATGAGCATTATGCAAGAAGAACGTATGCGTATGAATGGTAATTTAATCCGACGATGTTAAGAATGTCTTTGCGCAGATGGATACCACTTTCAACACCACTTACAACAGGTTGGTGCTCATTACACATATGTTACTAACACACGTAAGTAAGTAACGCGGGAGTTACGGAACGGAAAACCTCGCAATGTAGTAGACTGTATGCGGAGCATGCATTCGAGCGATCCGCGGCCTTGGCATAAAACAAAGGCACTGTGTTATACTGATAGCTGCCACATGAGATATGGGCAGTTTATCGGTAGTACACCTTCTCAGAGGGCTCGGTTATTACTAGCTTTTATTTGTTATGTTTGCAAGCAAATCACTCTTACAGACAGCCCATTCTTGGCACCTTAATTCCACCAAGTTAATTCCAGGATTGTGAGAGATTGTTTACGACTTTTAATGACCCTTTCACCAGAATCAGATATAACCCCATTAGGTACCTGGTCATTATGGGATCATGAGCAATGAAGAAGCCAATAAACTTGCCAAAAGAGGTACCAAGTCCACTTTTATTGGAGCAGAACCAGTCTTACCAGGAAGTAAAACTACTGTTAGGACTGCATTACACTAATGGGCTAATAAGGAACAGTCACGCCGATAGTAGAACTTTGAGTAAAACCATAGTCCTAATTTTAAGGTACCCTAAACAAGTCAGAAAAGTAATTGCAATAATTATCTACTGGACATGGACCCTTCGGGACATATCTATAGACTGTGAAACTTGTAGCGGGGTTTAAAAAGGGAAAAAGGTGTAATGTTTCGGTTCTTGGTGATTGGGTTGTTAATTCGTGAGGATCGTTGTTGCTGCCGGCTACTCAGGTAGAGGAATTTGGGTTCTGGAGTCTCTTACCTCAGGGAGTGTGGATGGGAGATAAATGAAGTTCACTTTCTCCTCTCAGATGGCCCGTTTATTGATGATCCACACTGAAGTCCTCGTCCGAATTCCCTTTCCACACAAGACGCGATTGTTCCTATCACCCCTGCTACTGTGTCCGTGCTCTTACCGTTTCTTAATGACTTCAAGTTGGAGTATGTAACTATATTACGTTAATGACTTTACCTTTTTGTCATTTCCTAGCTACCCAGTTACTCACGTTTACTTTAAACTAATGTTTCCCATACATAAATAAATACCTGTTTCCCTCTCTGATATAAAATACTTGGAATTCCTACATCTATCTTATTCTCCCTCACGCACAACACGGAGTGAACTTCTCTACCCTACGGTTCGACACAAAGTATCCATCTTACACACGTCTGAAAGTTGCTCTCTGTCATACATGATTTTCTATTTCACGCCTCTTTTCTAGTTTCGATCTATCTTTTTGCTATGCACGTGACTTTTATTAACTTTTATTGGCTATCTCTTTCAATTTTTCTTCGTCTTCCATTGGCTCTTAATTTCATCATCTGAACATCGCTCGCGTCTAACATTAATAAATTATGTTCGCTTTACTGAATTTTCTGTGCGCTTGGTTTCCTGCCCGTTGTATTGACATCTTGTATGCACAACTCGGTTCCTATTGTCACTAAAGCGATTCCTAATGTTTCTTTTCCTGTTCTTTCCTACGTCTGCTATCTTTATGTGATTTTCGCCACGTTTCTTCGTTCCCATATACACGTTTTCTACATTTTATTTCATGTTCTTATTATTAATTAATATCTACTATTTACTTTATTCTCTCGTTATGATTTTACTCCCCCCTTTTATAATTCTTAATGTTCTCTTTTATTCTTCCCTCATACTGGTATTCCTTCTTGTTATTTTGATTATATGCTTATTAATTATTCTTATTATTCGTTATTATTTATTATTCATACTATTCCGGCGGATCTTATCACTTCAAACTGTGATGCCAATGCTCTTTGCTGCCTCTGTAAACAATCAGCAGAAACTGACGAACACAACCTTCTAGAATGTAATTGTATAAAAAGACGCAGATCTACAATCTTTGGAGAATTTCGACCCTCAGGAGAAGATAATAAAACCTTCATATGAAAGATCTTAAATGTTTTCAGAACGACAGATCTATAACTATGAATGCAATAGGAAGCGCACAAAAAGCCTATGACTGAAGTATCTTGTATTTTCGACACCTCCCCAAAAAATTCAAATGAAATCAATTTCATTCGTGCTTGTGGTCGCGCATTAGTTTTGTAACGCAAGCGTAATTTCTTTAAAGCTGGATAGAAACTAGAGCCGATATTCATAGATTGTCTTTAAACTTCAATGCTTTTCAGTGTGATTAAAGTCGTCCTCCGTGGCGTAGTGGTTACCATACTAGCCTCTAATTCCAGAGGTCGCGGGTTCAAACACGGAGGGCGATGGATTTTTTTTCGGGCGTAAAAATCCTTAGCTTCCTTCGGAAGGAAGTAAAACCGGTGGTCCCGAGTCAGATTTACGGCACGTAAAAGAACCTCAAGCTTCATAAAGAGGCCTCTTTCACGCCAATATAGAATGGGACGCTAACAACCACAACAGTTACAGCGTCCATAAATAAAAAAAAATCTTGATTAAATGCAGACTGAGAAACCGTACTTAGTAAAATTTAAGCAATGTCGTCGTTTTAGTAGATAAGTAACAAATTTATATTTGAGTTTTCATATATTTTTGTATCTTAGTGAATATACAAATTATGCTTACTCGTGCTTATTTTTCTATCTACCACATTTTAATCCAAATAAACCTTTGCATAAATGTTACATTACACAGGTCGTTATACAGCATTATTCAAAAAGAAGGAACAGACTTTACATATTTATTTCTAATGAACGACAACAGATTGCGACACATGTGATACATCACTGAATAGAGAAAAGTTCAAATTTTTATTTTGTGTGTTCAAAAATAGCACCATTTTTTATGTGAGGGCGACTATTGCTTTTCCATTTACATACGCAACCAACTTCTAAGAATTTATTGTATCGATTGTAAATTTTTTTATGACGAGGCGGCTCGTTGTAGAAGTTACAACGAAATGCACGCTGCAATGAAACAATGGATTCACTCTTTGCATAATGCAGCACACAAAACTAATCTTCCTGTGGTGTCCCCATTTTTCGTAAACAAACATAGCTCCGCTGTAGGCACTGAATGAAACTAATAGATGGGGCTTAAAACTTTGAAATTTTCTCTGCTCACGGATGTGTCTTATGTGTCGCTACCTATTGTCGTTCATTAAAAATAAATGCGTAAGTCTGTTCCTTCTTTTTGAAACACCCTGTAGATACAAAGGGAACAGCGACAGTCAAATGTTTAAGAACAGAGCTGGCCTTAAAATTGCCGACTGTCCTACTGAAGGTTGAAAGGACTTAAGAGAATGTACAAGAAATGAACAATTCGAACCTTTAATAAAGACATCTCAGAAACGGCTTATGCCACAGAAAAGCTTATTTTAAATAAATTGTGTGTTTTAAAGAGATCTATCGCTCAACGTTTACCAGTTATACAAGATTATACAAAGTTCCTTCCGAATAAAGAGAACTTCATAGGCTATTCTCTAAAAACTAAATATATACATTTGTTTTTCCATGTAAATACCTTTCATATATAGTGTTTAATCTAAATCGTTAAGAGCCATTTTTTAGAAAGTAAAAAATTTCCAAAAAGGTTTCATATAAAGAGTAGTTTGGGGTGGGGATATTTTGGTGAAAATCTTTGTGTCGCTTCTCTGAAAGGTATTTAACTCAATACCAAGCTTGGTATTTATTCGACTTTTCGTTTTTGAATTATGGTACCTTATTTGGATTCAGGGAGTCTCAAAATATGCATTTCCGGTGAAATCTCGGTTTCGAATTTTTTGGTAGAATGCAATACTTCCCCTCTTACTACATGTAAAAGAGAAAATAAAAAGAATATTGGATTTTGTATTAAGGGTCTTGGCGACGACCGAGCAAACATATGGCTTAATTAATGATGTTGCTGCTGCTGCCCGTCCTTCTCAATATCCAGTGATTTGAGTTGCAATATTCTCGTGGGTGTCGGCTAACGAACACGTTTCACCACTCAATTTGGTCCTGTTGTTTTTCGCTGAGCAGCTAAACGACTAACCAATTTCCCGTCTCATTAATTTCAGAGAGAGACAAATAAGCCAATCTCCGCTTTGCTAAGCACGGAAACCTTTTGGCATGTTTTGATGTATTCATCAACAACCATATATTTAACAACCGACCCATACATTTTAAATGAGGATCCCGGCTATTTACAGGCCTGTTCTTAAGGTAATGCGTCTGTTAATTTGACCAAATAAAATAATCTGACTTCTAAGTGTTGAGGAAACATCTTTTATTTTCACTCGGCGCACTTAAACATCTAATTAACTGAAGCTAGAAATGGACAGGCGCAAGCTTATTAATATTTAAATATAATTATTAATCTCATTTTCTCGTAAACTCCTTTTTAAAATGTTTTCATGCTCAAAATGCTCCACAGGATGTCAGATTTTACAACTTTGTTTCAAAATTTATGTATTGCCTCTCAAATGTACACTAAATAAAGTGACAATTTTTAAAAGATAATGCCCCAATTTTGAGAAACAAATTATTAACTTTTGAATAATCAGGATTTTGGAAAGCATAACAATAATGCCTTTTTTACAACAATCTGGGGTTAATATAAAACGAATATAATAAATCTTTTTGTAAGCTCATTTTCTGTAAAATTTGAATTTTTTGTGTGAATGGTTTTGAAGATGCATCGTGTGCAGCATTTTTATTACAATAATGTGTTTACACAGTAAAACATTAATACCCAAATAAGCATACGAACCTAAATTTTGAAATATGGCAATATGGTAACCTGTGCAATAACTGCCATAAATTTCAACAGTATCTTACATACTATAGATTTTCCAAGTTTCAGCAGATGCATTTCTTTAAGCAAGCAGTAGAGTTCAAGATACAAGAGATTCTTTTATTCAAAGCCGGCGTAGCATAAAATACAATTACGGCTCGGTAAAGGGCTTTCTATAGTGCACAGCAGCGAAATTAATTATATATTTTGCGCTATTTCGAGTAAAATGTCTTTTACGAGCAGACTAAATGTAAAAAATGACCAAATATGATATTTTTAATGTATTTTGCAGTCTTAGCAATTAGAATTTACTCTTTAATTATATATAAAATCATTGTAGGCACAATACTTATATTTTAAATATACTTTTAAAAACGTACTGCATTGTTGCACTATGAATTCTGAGGCACTTCACAGAAAAAAAGTCATTACCGTTACACACTTTGTAATAGAGAGATAAACTTTAGCCCATTTTATAGGGGAGTTTTGCCCTACAGATTGTTATTACTATTAAATATGGCAGCTTCTGTGTGCTCAAGCCGTGCGATTTCGTCCATTGCAAATGTATGCAAGTATCGTTTCTCTATTTTTACTTTGAACAGTTTTTTCTGTGAATAACATTTTCTTGTATAAATAATCCGTTTTCTCAGAAACTTTTGAAATTAAATAAATTAAATTTTAGAATGATAAATAACCTATAAGTGCTATTGTCTGTCAGCTTTGGTGTTAAAATGGTTATTTTAGAAAAATATTATTGATAAATTAATAAAAAATGGTGTATTAGAAAAGATGTTATCTGCCTTAATAAATAAAATAATTTGATATGTGAACGTAGAAGCTGAAGAAATGTATTTTTCTTCAAAAATTTGTAGAATGTATGGTTATGGTGTTTTATGTTTGTCTGCCCCACGTATGGGAGCCAATTTGAAGAATGTATTGTTCAACTTGCAGTTTGTATGTTACGTAATTATTTTGAGGAGTTTGTCCCACAGTTGTTCGCCAATTTGAAGAAGGCAATTTAGTTATGTTATTGGTTCCTAAATATTATTAAGGTTACGTAATGGAGATACACTGTGATGTTGTTTGATTTTTAGGACGCCAAACTTTATAGTGAAGATGATGCTTGTTTTTACGTAATATTATTAAAGCTATTTGCCTCGGCTGCTTTCAGTCGCACTATAGAAACACGAGTTCTTGTAGGGTTGTGATAAGGCTCAAATTATAAGATACCACACAATTTACTTTTCAATTTTTACTTCTTTTTATTTCACTTTATATATGCAAATTTTTATAAACACAACACTTTATAAAATAAAACTGTGAACACTTAATACATTTTTGGCGAACACAAATGTTTATCATTTATACTTTACAACATTTTTACCACGAGTTTCACGTCTGCTCTCTAATATCTTTCCCAATACTCACTAGATTCAACGGTGAAAACCTTTAGCGTCGGTAATACCATTCTCTTACTGGCTAATTCTAATCCAATAGAATTTAAGTATTCAAACTAAAAATCTTTCTTCACTTTTGATTGGTTAATTCCAAACTGTAAGCGAAATTACGTTATTACCGATCTTTTTCATAACCAGTACTTTTAAAACTCCAAACACATTATTGTCACCAAAATTACATTATTGCCTCATTATTAACATTCTAAAACATAGTATTCTCACAGTTTTTGCACTATTAGAGTATATAAACATTTACAATAATAATAAGTATTTACAATGTTTTACATACAATATAAATGATAATTATATACATACTGTTTTCTAGGTGGGCTGTTATTGAATTTAATTAATAAAAAATACAATTAATATCATTTAGGCATTAAAATACTGCTTCAAAGCCATTCATCTATATCCTGCAAAATTTTTAGTCTGCTATCTTAAAAAGTTTGAGATAATGTGTTATGAATTTAGCAGATTTAACATTGGCGGGATAGGGCTTCTAATGTCCGCTTAAGTATAAAATAAGCAAAGCAACAAGCAAAACAGCCTTATTGCTTTGGGACGCCTAGTGCGTGTGTTTTATTTTTTTTTTTTTTTCAATTTAAGGTCGCTTCAACTTTAAGTCATATCCCGACCATTGTCATAACAAGACATTGTTGCTACATTGGTAGGTATAGTTACAACACTAGTGAATGTAATACAGCGTTAGCAAACATAATAGTATTAGTCAGTATAATAGGATTAGTAAACATAATAGAACATTGTAAATATAATTACAGCATTTGTAAACTTCATTACAGCGTTAACAAACAATTACTTTTTAGAACATAATTGCATTGTGCGTTATAACCGTAAGCGACGGATGTTGCTTAAATATTATGTTTCATTTGTACCTCATCAGTTGTTACCAATTTAGTTTGCGACTTAGGGCTCTAACTCAAAATAAGACCTAATATTAATAGATAATATGTGTGCTTACTCCTGAGATTTATCACTGCGGCAAACCTTACATGAAGGAATTTCTTCACTTTGTGGATGATTCTGGTTAGGGAAGTGATTTCATTAGATTTAGTGTTTGCTTTATATTATTTTTGTCACAAATGGAAAAAGAATAGAGGAGGAAGTTATCTTCTCACCAAGTCAGTTTCTACAATCTTATCTTCCTGAACGGAGGGGAATCGGCACCGTCTCCGGAAGGAAGGATAAGGCGAGAGGAGACACCGGGCGGCGGATCCAGGAACGACCGTACAGCAATTGCAGAGTCCCTAAATTTCCAACTGTAGACATCCCGGTAGACTGAAGGGCAGGTTTCTGCAAACTAAAGCCCCCTCCCCACTTCACACTAATCTTCCTACATCAACTTCGCTTTCTAACCTGAGGCAGTCTTCCAATTTTATTATCGTAAATGACATAGCAGATGGAAGGGAAAGCAGAATGCAACACTTTTAACACTGCCCGAAAATATGCAAAAAAATAGATGTAAATAAAAAAGAGAATATACTAAGGAAAATAGCCTTCACTATCATCCACAATAGAACAGGAGTCTCATTTCTGCAATGTACATTAAACGCACCAATTTTGTACCTGAGGAATTTGATAATATCGTATGTTACAAAATATATAAATCATTAAAGTGGATACAAACATATTTATGTTGCTTTCCTTGATGACTTATCACAAGTGAAAAGGTTCATGCATTTTTAAAAAACATTGTTAAGTTAAATAAACATAAAAGTTTAATATTTTAACTAAAGTGTTGAACTCCCAAACATTGTACAACGGCTTAATTATGGCACAAGTAACAGGATACTAGAGTAATTACAAAGTTTGAAGCACTTCATGCTTTGCCTTATTATCTAAACGGTTTTTCTAGTGCAGGATGCCCATAACCCTTGTTACAGGAATTGTTAGCCACTTCGTACGACAAACTTGAATCTGCTTCTGGCATAAACTTTATACATTTAAAGAAACATTTTTCCCTCCATTGAGAATTATACAGACAAAGCTACACAGATAACAATATCTTATGTGCATGACGGAGGTATATATTTGTTCGTTGCTATGGCAGCAGAAGCTGAAAAGTTAAAAATAGTTTTGAATTAAAACTAACCTGCTAAATTAAAAGTATACCTGTTTACATTTCTGCATTGGAATACTTTCCAAATAAGAAGGTAATTATCTCAAGAACGGAAAATAGTATTACATTCTAACATTTATATAACAAATTTACAGAACATAAATTATACCAATATGTGTATGTATAGATATTTATAGTAGTGTAGTGACCCGAAATCTTTAACCCCGGGTCCCACTTAGGGGGGAAAAATTGAGATTTATTTATGGACGATCTTTAACTACTGCGGCGCTTAGCGTCCCATTCTATATTGGGCGAGAAAGACCTGTAATTATGCTGAGGCCTCTCTATCAGGCTTGAGGTTCTTTTCGTGCCGTAAATCTATGACACAGAGCCACTAGCTTTACTTCCCTTCCGAAGGAAGCCATGCTAAGGATTTTTACGCCCGAAAAAATCCATCGCCCTCCGCCGGGTTTGAACCCGCAACCTCGGGAACTAGAAGATAGCATGGTAACTACTACACCATGCAGGACGACACACTTAGGAGGGGCAGCTCAGAGTAGGCGATATTCCCTGAATGCAGAAGCTAGAGGAGATAGACAGAATAACAGTCTTAGTCCTTTTAACATTACGCCCGAGAGCTTTATTCTATCCACTCTAAGACCCTAAGGGCCTAGTATAGTCACTTCAACAAATATACGTAACTGTGAGAGCTCTAGCTAGTCTGAATGTCACAAAAATAAATAGTTTACTGATTCAGGTGACTGACAGAAAGGTGCGAGAAAGATACTGCAAGATTCTAAAAGGGGTGACCTACTTAAGGGGTAGCTTATTTCTTTTTGGTGCCGAGTACAACAAACATCAGCATTCTACTGCTACCGATTTTCGACCTGCTCTGGTTACAAAGCCTTTCGGAAGTAGTGCATAACTTCCGGATTCAGATCTCGGTGCACGATCTTTCCAACAGCACATACAAGATTGTTATTCTATAGCTAAAATGACACATTGGTTTCCAAAAGGAAATCTCTTTATTTCAGCTAAAGAAATTCATTTTATAAAGCTACAAGAAATATGATATTTTCAACATTTTTTATTTTTTCAGTTCCTGTCTAAAACTTAAGTGTGATATATTTAATTTATTTTTACTTTAGTAGTGCTGGAATATAGGATCATAATCCTATTTGTAAATTTTAGGCGCTGTGCTTCGCCTATTCGAATGATATCTGAAATATCAAAACGTAATTAAACAATAAATTAATAATGCATTTCATTTTCCACTTATGGTAGTAACCCTTCATATAAAACGTGTATAAAACGTTAAAGGATTTGTAATTATTGATACCAATTATTATCACGGCAGTACTTATATTATAAAACGATTAAGATCCAAAGTCATGGCCATCACTTTGAATAGAACACAAGATATGCGTATGTAATATTATGTGAAGTTGCATTTGCATTTTTCTTAAGTAAATGGAAAATCCCGTCTGTATAGATGTAACTGGAGCAGAACTCAGTACGCCAATTGGAATGCTTGAGAGACTCTTAGTATTTTTCGCGATTCCTCGGATGCGTTACTAATTTCGATCATCGAAACATACAGAATCCTCCCCTACAGACCCAAGTCTTGTAGGTTATTACCGCTACACAGTACGAGGGATTACAAACAGTCCCAGACTAATTTGCGGAGAAATCGATTAGAATCTAGAGGTTCGCTGACGTTGAATGAATAATGTATTCTTCTGATGATATATTCCTCTATACTTCCTTCGTTGCACGTGTCGTATTGGCATATGTTACAGAGAGTGATGCTCTAAAACCTCCTTAAATTATGTCATAACTTATTAGGAAAGGCATATATTAGACGACTCCTTCGTGCTTGGTATTCCTGGTACAAAGGTGAAGATTTCCAGGCCTTCAATAACCGTTAGTCTATGCGGAGTAACTGGGAAAAAAATGGCGCACAAACACAATAGCATCTACTCAGTAATTGTTTCTCTAAAATATCCTGTTAAATGTAATTTGTGTTATTTATTTCACGTAATTAAGTAGAAAGATACAGGAGAAAAGATGAGAGCTGCTTTAATTTTCTGATAGAGAAAAACTTCAGAACAGGTTTAATTTTATTGCTAAATCCCTTGTTTCAATCAGGATAGGTCACGGAAAAAACTGCTTATTGACTAAATAAACATGAATGAGTGTTATAAACGATCATAGTAATTTTTTTTCTTGCTGGAATAAAATCGTATTGCGTTTTATTTTCAACGACCCTTACTATCTACTTACCTCAGAAATAAAATTTACAGGCTGCTTGTTATACTGCCAAGTTCTAAGCCGCTCATCCTTATATATTTTTTTCGAAGTAATAACAGTTAGCATAGAGAAGTTTAGTTTTATACCTTCTTATCTTTACCTCTTATTTTTTTTCTTTTAGAGCCATATTTAAAAATTAATAAAAATTAACCTTTTTCTGGAATTGCCTTAAACCTAAATTGTATAATGGATGATTAAATTGTATATGACCGTTAAGTGAAGTTAGAAAGAGGAATATTATGAACCACAGGTATCAGCCTATTTATTGTACAAGAGCTTTGCAAACTTTACCTATGTCTTGTCCTCTCTACCTCTCTGTTGTGATTATATGAAACGGAGGAGGATTTTGGTACTTAATCGCACAGTCGCCTATTGGCTTCTAGGAACCCCCAGGAGGAGCGGGCGAAACTAAAGACATAAATGGCAACCAGATGCGAGGCAGTAGGTTCGGGCACAAGTGAGATACCTAACCTCTCCAGATATTGCATCCTAACGCCGGTTGGACTTCCACAGGCCTACCTCTCCCCAAGGAGAAGTCTCTCTGTGGGGCTCACCTCACACCGAAAGCCAGAGCAGACAGTCCAACAAAGCAAACTCCACGCTGTACGCTTTGTCCGCCGTCCACTCGCCTTATCCTTCAATTGATAAGGAAATGAAATGATAGGAAATGGGGAGGACAGGAAAATTTGCGACTTATAATCTATCTTCTAACCAACCAGAGAAAACCGCGAAAAAGCCCAAGTTCAGAGTGGCAGTCCCAACGGGAATCGAACCTGGTGCCTTTCTTGCACTTTCGTTGCAATTCAAGGGAAATACCTATAGGAGGATTAAGCGATAATCAAATTCATCGCTATATGATGGCTTTGAAATTCCGTTCTGTTTGCGACTTAGCACTTAAAAAAATGCTAACGTATTTGAAAACTCAAACCAATAACAAAGAATATTTCGAAAATGGTTAATGCTACAAAAAATCTATTTGACAAATTGTGTTTCAACGGAATCTATATTACCCGACCTAACGTATAGATAGTGGTTGTTTCAAACAAATCTGTGGTAGAAAGTACCAACCTTATAAAGCTAAGTTTGAAGTTTGACGATGCTAGGTTGTTTAGTAAATGTTTGGCAGCCGTCGATAGTGAACACACTCAACAAATTTGTAAACATGGATAAAACTGGTCATCCTTATGTGATACAATACTTTCATTTGAAAGGTCTTAAACCACCTAAGAAGTGGATTCTACTCTCGGGGAGTCTGCTCCTTCGTTTACAATAGTAAAATGTTGGGTGGCAGAGTTGAAGCTATATGTACGAGCTGCCAAACTGACCACGCCGGAAATTATGAAGAAAATCCACAAAATGATATTAGATGGCCGTCGACTGAAAGTGCGCGAGCTAGCAGACATCGTAGGCATTTCAAAAAGTGCTGTATATCGCACGCTAACTGAACATTTAGACATGAGAAAGCTGTGCGCAAGACGAGTGCCGAGTTTGCTCACAATTGAAAAAACAGCGTTCTGAGGATGTTACAGTCGAGTGTTTGGCGATGTTTCGCTGACGATGGTCGATTCATAACCATGGATGAAACATGGTCCATCACTTCACACCTGAAACGAAGGAACGGCCAAAACAGTGGATTGAAAGGAATAATCGGCTCCAAAGAAGGCGAAGGCAGTGCCATCTACAGGCCATTGCATGGCGTCAGATTTTTGGAATGTGTGTGGAATAATTTTCATTGATTATCTTCAAAAGGAAACGCAATCAATGGCAAGTATTATGCAAACTTATTGCAGCGTTTGAATGATGAAATCAAGCAAAAACGGCCGCATTTAGCAAAAAGGAAACTTTTGTTTCATCAAGATAATGCACCAGTTCACACATCAATTAGCACCATGGTCAAGATCAATGAGTTAAAGTTCCTCATGTAGATTTAGTCCCTCTGATTATTTTCTGTTTCCGAAGTTGAAGAATGGCTTGGTGGTAAAATATTTGCTAAGAATGAAGAGCTGGAGTCTGCAGCTGATGGCTATTTTGCAGAACTCGACGGTTCTCATTATAAACAGGATATCGAAGCTATTGAACATCGCTGGGAAAAGTGTATCGAGTTTAAAGGAGACTATGTAGATAAACAGAGTTTTTTTTCCAAAATGTTTGTGTTTTCTTTGTTAGGGTGGGTCTCTGGGACAGCCCTCGTATCTGTGTAGTACGTTTTTGTGTATCTCTGATGGTTTAGAAGCTGCACAAAATTTATCTAAAATAAAGGAGACTTCACAGGTTATTCTAAATTTAACATATACGTTTTATTTGGTATGCAAATATCCTAAACCTGTGGTATTTCAATCAAATTCATTTTTGATAAAATAACAATTTTCATGTATTGGGTAGTTTGATTGGGGGGGGGGTTTCTTCAAAAACTTCGCGCATCCTTGGAGGACGCTGAACTTAATTGTCAAGTTCGGCATTTAAACGACTTTTCGTTGTTATCTCTTGTGGGCGAGAAAGTAAAAGAGGAACACTTTAAAGAGCGAAGGAAACACGCAGCATTAGAAAAAATATCTAATATGTTACACCCACCCAAATTCTTGCACTTATCACGATAAAAATGCTTGCCTAGAAATTATTTCAAATTAGGATAATTATTGATTTGGTTACATTAATTCCTTCGTATTAAAATACAAAATAAGGAAACGGCAGTAGGCGATTGCAACTCGGTGTGTGCTTGTTACGAGTTCCCTTGGTGGAGGGGAAAAGTAGAGTTGCAGAGGTTCAAAGGTTCATAAGTAATTGACCCATGAAGGCTTTTTGCCGGAAATACTTCAACATAAAACAATGAACATTTCCGAAACCGCTAACGGTACAAAAAAGTAATCTTCACGGGGTGATCTCCAATAAAGTCATTGATTAATTTTAGACGTCCTGAAGGTTTTAAGTCTTACAAAAGAGTTAATATATTTCTTTGCATATTTTAATCAGCTCTACATTTTCTTGTAGTAATTTTGTCTGCCTCTTACTGTTTCCTATTTAAACAAAGTTATTTACAAAATTCAAAAAGTCTGACGAGAACCTCTCAGATTATTTGCATAAAACAAGATATAGGTACATTTTGTCATTTTAGTATTTGAAGATATGGCATTTTAATCCAAATTGATCATTTTTTAAAAAATAAAAATAATAAACATGTTTCGCGTAGTTTGCAAACTGTGAAATTCTAAAAAAATATTTGTTTTTATCCTTGAAATGTTTTGGCTTTAAATGTGAAGCTTAGTGTTTATTCAGACACTTCGTTTACGAGCTATGCGCGCACACTCACCTCTCACTCGCTCTTTCCCGGACTGTTTTTTTTAAACAAATACTTCTTAGGGATTTTAGCAGACTTGAAAACGTAGAGTTGAAAACTTGATATTGAATTTTTGGGTGGAATACAATATTTCCTCTACCTACCATAGATAAGCGGTAGAGAAAGTAAGAAGTTCCAAATGAAGACCAAGACAATTAACGTACTGTATCTGGAAGTGCCTAATCTGTGGTGGTGGTGGTGGTGGTGGTGGTGGTGGTGGTGGTGGCGTCCGCTAGACACTTCGGCAGGAGACAAAAGTTTGACTATAAGTTGCACCCGAATTTCACGAAGCTTGGGACTTGTTTACAGTATTTCTGAAGAGAGCTGCTCTTTGATGTTTGCACTCGTACCGATAGCCTCTCAGACTGACGTTATCTTGCATGTTACACGAATGATTGGTTAGGCCCAAGGGAAGATGAGTATAACAGCAAGCACGTGACCTATTCATCATTCCGCCCGATGGAGCACTCATGATACCTGAGCCTCTTATCTCGTAGGAAATCCTTCAGTGGTAATGCAACTTCAACCCATATAAATATAATATGTTCAGTATGAACAATTTGACGGAAGGTACGTTATGAAAAATACAACAATGTTAAGGAAGTATTAATAAAAAAATGAAATAAATGTCCATCCTTAGTAAATTATAAAGCAATTGTTACTTAAGGACAGAGTCACATTCGATAGGAGAACTACTATATATATAGCGAGCATTTTTACGTGCATATTGAAGTGAAAAAGCTTTATTTTTCGGCGAAAATGTTAGTTTTCGGCATTTAAATTTATATGTTGTATTTTAAAGTATTAATCATAAACACCCCATCTGAAGTCCTTTTCGAGGACCGTTCTAAATGCCTAATTGCCTCAATTTTTGTCTCATTTAAACTTTTAACGTATTTTTTTCGAAAATAATTTTCTTGCACATTTCCTGCATTCTTCTCAGAAAAACTCATAAGCACGAAAAAGAAATTTGCAGAGAGATTTAAATATTCTCCTCTATATAGGTTTTCCTCTCAGGACAGAAATAAATTTTATAAAAATAGGTTTACTTCAGCCATTTTGGTTCTATTTATTTACTTACTTTTTTAACTGTTACTCTTTAAAACATTAATTATTTTTAAACCTAAACCAAATATAATACTTATATGCCCATACTAACCATTAATTAATGCATAATAATTATAAATAACGCTAAGAAATTTATATTCGAAAGAGCAGCAGCGCTTTTGTATATCATAACTGTTTAAAACTGAAAATAAAAAGATGTAGTTTCCTTTACTTTATTGTGCTCTTAAAGGAATCAATTTGGAAAAAAGAAAGAGCTAACAAGCGAACACTTTGACTTACAAGGCAGGTTGAAATGTCATCTAAGCATTTTGGTGAAATTTTCAGCCAACTAAATCCTACAGATTACAACAGTGTTAATCGTCAACAAAGTCAAACATTTGACTTACAGTAATTTGCAAAATATGGCGCACGTTGATTTTTAATATCCGAATGGATGAGGCAGCTTAATATCCGGAATTAATATTTTATATGGACTGCCAGGAAATGAGTCAACGCGAATATTTTGCAAACTGCTTATTTTTATTGGGACGTGACTGCTTTGTTTATAGAAGTTTTATAAAACTGTAAACGTAACGTAAATGAAAAACCACTATCAAGCGAAATTGTTCTATGTGGTGGCGCAGCGGGCCGGAACGTGGTTCTGGTTCCGGCTACAGAATGCTCCCAGGTTCGATCCCACCCATGGGGGTGCGGATTTTAAGTCCCGGGTATAGGATCGGGCCATTAAACATTGAGGAGTTGCGATATGCAGCGATCCCGGTCATGAAAACCAACGTTCTGTTTGGGGAAGCGTGGTGCTGGCCCCATCACCCACCTCTGCCGTGTGTAAGTGGACGGAGACCGGCAGTTAGGTTGGCGAGACTATGGTTCAACCCCCCGAAATCAAGATCTGCAGGAACAAATTGCATAACACACAAAACATAATAACCAAGATAATGATCTTGTATTCGTTAAAAATATGCATGCATGTTCCTTTCTTTGAATAGTTTTAGAATCAAAATCTAATAAAGTATACGGATGGATTTGTAACTCTCTAAATTACCACAGAATGAAACATTTGAAATGACACTTGATAACGCAGAGTATTTAGGCTCGGGTAACATTTGGTTATGCTCGGTGCTGCATGCCTTCTCTGAATATCGAGAGTGTATTCAGTCACAGTTTCTTAAACTTAAATTATTACATACACCATATTGCCCAACATCCATTGTACTGCTATAACCTTTCAATTAAAGGCAATAACCAGTTGTTCTTGTTCAAATGTAGTTTACAAAGCAACGCCTTCCAAACATTCAGATTTAGGCTTTCATTACAGCTCCCCTTTCACATTAGGAGTAGAACTGGCATTTTTTCATAGATTAACCTTTGTATTTTGAGAACGCCTCAGCTTGTCGAATCACCAAATATGCAGCTCTCATCACATCACCTAGTAGCACGTATAACAGCAATGGACAGCCACATAGGAAGAAAAGGAGGATTTGGAGCAGTAAGAGTCCAAATGACTCGCGAGTCGTTTTCGCCGCCGTGGTTTACTTTAGACCATAAAACATTGGTTCATCAAGTGTTCGGTTTGAATACCAAATGATATTATGAGGTATCTGAAAACAGTAGTATCTTACGTATTAAGATATTTCCGTTAATATCTTAATACTGGTAAAGATAATACCCAAACGCTACAATCATCACCACCTTGAAGCACGCGCAGCGAACGTAAATGCACATTGCTACGTCAAACAGGTACCAAAAGGACTACGTTCTGATATCTGTTAGATACCATATGTGAGGGAAAGCTAGCTGACGTCTAGGTAAGGATCTCCTGTCTGGTGATAGCAGCAAATGAAGTACACCTTAAATAGCTAACTTTCACACATTTATTTTCACTAACATACTGTATACATATTCGCAGCTAACATCTCCCTCTCTCAGTCTAGCCAACGTTACAACAATGATACAAATATCATGTCCGAGTAAGCTTAGCTCAATTCCCGGCAGATGGCGTGGCGTTTCCAAGATTCTCCACATCATATATTAAGACAAAGTGTATTAATGGGCAATATCACCCCAACAGGTACCTTAATAAGCTCATCCATCTCCATTATTTGGGAAGTAGTCTACTTTCCAGCCTAGAATGCCCGAGCAGAATCTCGGTTGAGATAAGTTGAGATAAGTTGCTTCATAAGGCCCTTATAACGAAGTTTTCGCTTATTCTCGTAAGACAAATGTCAGGTAACAGAGCTTAATGGACCCTAGACTCACTTGAGCTACGTTTCATTCACTTCATTGCCCATTTCTGCGTGCCTAAATTATTGAAAATGACATTAAACACACGCACAAAAAATGTACAAGCTAGCAAGTAAATCTGCAGACCAGTCTCAGCCCCACAATATTCTGTATGTGTAGACCCAACCAGAATTGATCTACTCAGTGGAGATATTAAGCGCCGGAACCGTTAACTGTGGCGAGGTCCAGATGCGTTATGTGATTTGTGTCTGTCCTCTGACAGCTTGTCAGTGCTCCGTGGTCCTTTGGGCCGACATGACAAGGGCACAAGAAGTGTCAGCATCTGCATTGTTTCAGTAATGTGAATGCTATTGTGTTCACTAGGGTACCAAAATTCCATGGCATTTAATGCCAGGCTTTATAAATTTCTCAACCGTAAAGTGCCTTGTGTATTCCTTATTCCCTTCTTGTTATCCTAAATACAAAATAATGACGGGTCCTATTTAGGGTAGAGGTATGAGATATGAAGGTATCTAATCTGCAACTTGGAGCTAATATTTTTACTTCTACTAGCACTTACCTATGGGACGTAGAGGAAGTGTTTTATTCCGCCTAATAATTCCATATATCTCAATATTGAGGTCACCTGAACCCAAGAATACATATTAGGAAAACATCCGCGCGGTATACGAGAGGGAGGGGAGGGAGGGGAGGGACAGCGTAATACATACCTCAAAAACGACAGTATAGGCGAATACAAACGTCTGTCAATTATGCAGTACGAAGATTTCCACAAAATTTCTGCCAAACTATATATATTTCTTTAACTTTCCTTAATTCGTTCTCATGAAAAACAGATGCAAATATTTTCATTAAATTTATACTATGGGATGTTAGCATGATAAAATGTACCTTTTTAGTTTTCTGTGAATAGCCTGTGAAATAATGTTCATTCTGATATTTTTGTATAACTATGGTTACAAGAGAAGAATGGAAACTTGCTTCAGAAAAACTGTAAAGGTCCATTAAAACATGCAATATGTATAAAATGACTTCAATCGTAGTCTTAACCGTTTTCCAAATATTCCATTTTCATTTTATATTTTGCTAACTGTAAGTGCGCCATTTGACGAAACGTACTTAAAAGTCTACGATTTTTTTTTCTTTTCCTTCGCAAAATCTCATTGCTACTATTTCTGAATTTAGCTTCAGGAATCTGATTATTTTTTCTGTATTATCTCTGCACCCGAGTCCATTGGCAAAAGTCTAACCACCATAATGTGGATAGAAGAATCGCTTTTGCTGAAAGATATCGTATACAACGTTTCATATGTGAATTTGTAATGAACAGAGACTGTTGTCAGTGTAACAAAGCAGTTTTTTTTATTTTATTTCTCTTTATTTTTTACTTGTATTGGATCTATTAGCAGCTATGTCTATGAAGGAAATATTCATGTTCATTTAACTTAGAGATAGCAAAAACAGGAGATGACATTGGCTTTGGGAGTACTATGTTTAATTCGGTCCATCGAAAGTGAAATGAAATGGGAATGTGATTTTGAATTTAAAATCAAAACTCTCCTTTTTTAAATATTTCAGTTCACGAGTTAATGCATTCGATTAGAAACGTTTGAGCATAAAGTATCCATTTTCTGCTGTCCTTAGTTTGAAAAACAATTTCGACAATCTGTAAAAAATACTATGCTACTAAAATAAAATTGATTTCTTTATTTATAGCAAAATTCCTAGAAATTGGAAACGAACAAACTAACAGGCAAAATAGAGTTTTAACAATCATACTACTTTCTCTAGTAATGCCAATTGACAGATATTTTTAAAATATATCTTACCAGTGCTATAAAATTTATTTATACTACCAATTTTATATTACGATAAATATCTAGAAATGTTTTCAAATTCTGCAGTATGAGCTTACTTCCATGAAAAGAGCGGAAACTACGACACTCTTCATATTATAGGTTGAGTTTCAGTATAATGAACCTCATACAAAGAAGAACAAGAGGAGGAGGACCGTATTTTCAGATATTTCGTCGCACTCAACTAAATTTCAAGATGAAAAATCTCAAACATATAAAAGTTACTTAGGAAAGTGCTAATTGTATGAGAAGCATTATTAGACACAAACTCCTTATTTAATAGCTACATTTTCCTGCCTAAGCTTTTGTATGCCATAAAAAGTCCCATTTTTATTAAATTAAGTAAGAATGAAAAAATTTCACAGGTTAATTGGAAGAAAGTCTGCGTTCTCGGTTTAATTAAAGTCTTTTGATATTTTAATCAAAATTATTAGCGATGTAAAGCGTTATTTCGAATTGGGAAATTCCTTGAGAATTCTCGCGCTCCGTCCTTTACAGACGGATGACTTAGTATGAAATGTTGGTATTTACTCGAATTGTCATTTTTAATTTGTTTTAGACACACGTTGCACGTTTCTTCTTACCAAAGTTAAGCGGTTAATAAACAAGAAGGGGCGCTTTTGGGTTTTTCTACCCACATTTCACAAAACTAAACATCGTAATCGACTTTTGAAAGACAATACAGTTTTGGATGTTTTTATTTAAAAGTTATTTTGTTTTAACAACTTGAGTTTGATTTTTTCCCCCTTATGTGCTTTTGTGTTGCTGTTACGAAAAGCAGTTTGCAGGTCTAACGCAATATTATTCTACTCTTGGTGGCAGGGAAATTAAAAATAAGTAGTAGAAAGATAATCTCCAGTATCTTATATTTCATAAATTTGAATAACCGTTATCTAATATTTCTTATAACTAACTAAACTTCTATGTAGAAAATGTTACTATGGTGGTGCTCGCCACTTATGTAGTAAGCAAGAATCGGAATATCCATTGAATGCGTGTGAAATGTGTTTGAGTTCTCATGCAGACTCTGCAAGAAGAATAGCGTGGTCTTTGTGAAACGGTATGTATAAAGTTAAACTGGATTGCGATCGAAAACCAACGTCATGGATCTCAGACATTTGAATACGAAGTATACATTTTCGAGTTCTAAACTCACAACCAATTTATGCTGAGAGAGGGATGCATCACAGATGCGCATAAAACATACATGAACTTTATCTATGCTTTGAAATATCCCTGAAAATAGCTAATTATATTTTCAGCTAGAAAATCAATCATAATGAGGCGTTATTATATTCTTCTTCACTATCAAGCATAAGGTTTTCAACTGTTCCGTCTTCACTCCAGCCATGTCTTCCTTGATCATCCTATTTCTCGCCTTCCTTCTGGTTTGTATATTATTATTCGTTTCACTATTTTAATTCCCATTCTTTTAATGTGTTATATTAATTATTGTTTATTTTAATTTATACGTTCATTAATGTGAAACATTTTTAATTTTGCCCTTATTTCTTAGTTTCATATTTGATCCAGTAGTGTACAACCTTTTTACAATATTGTAAACAGTATTTGTATTTAAATATGGTCAGCAGCAAGGTAATATTGTTTAAATGAAATATGTATTATTAGTATTTCATTTTTATTTTAATACGTGGATGAGAAATGTCGATCTCGTTAGGATATAGAATTTATACGAAATGATTTTAATAACTAATAACCCTTGTAGTTCGTTTAAATTTTACATGTTTTAAGCAGTACGTTTTCAAATATAATTGATATTCTCTCACGAGTTAATGCTAAGAGCATGTAAGTTCATAGCTTCTATCGATCTGATTTTTAGCAATTGGATATTGCCCAAGTCTATAAAATATATTAACTTCGTAGGAGCGATTTCCAGATATGCAATAGCGATTCTCAAACTGTGGGGTGTCCACCCCCCGTAGAGAATATTTAGGCAACATCGACGCTACCTTGACAGCAAATACCAGTTTTGTTAAGTCGGGTTTACATTCCCACATATTGAGTTGTTATCACCATCTTTCTATCATTTATTATACAGGAGCGTTAATTATCCAAGGTAAAAAACGGGATACAAAAGTCTGAGAACTGTTGATTTAGAATTTTAGAGAATTAGACAAAAAAAAGTGTTCTGAAAATTATTTTAAAAATTAGATGCAATGATATAACATCAATGAGTATATCCTATTTATCTAAGTCGTATTCACTTAGAAAAGTGTGACAATATAACTGAAATGATAAAGCTAAGAAAATACTAATAAAGGTTTGCCCATCATCAACTGAGGTTATGTGCATTTAGAACATTTTCATCACCAGATATAATTGTTACATATTTTTTAAACCATAATCTAAGCTTATTTTACAATTATTTTTATTGTTTTTGCCAAATTCTCTACTATTACCGCTTAAAACATGCAAATATCTCCTTAAATGACTTTGTATAGTTTCAATATGAAATTTACTTTCGCCTTTTAACTTGATAGTGTAGCCATAACATTAAATTCTTACTTCAATATAGAATTACCATTATTATTTAATGGCGATGGTAACCAAGACAGGTTGTTAGGTAACTGTTGCTCCGAAAGAGTGGTACATACCTAACGGGCAACTTTTGATAGATGTTGGTTTACGTTTTCTGCGTATTCCGCAAGTTAAGATGGTTGCAGTTCACATAACTTGTTCGCGATGCTTGGGTAACTGCTATACAAAAGGTTCGCATTATTAGAGCAGCTCAATAAATAATGAATAATGAGTCTTTTTTGTGAAATTAGGTGCTGGAGAAGGATTAAATTGTATACATAGCACCTGCAAGCCTTCCTTGGCAATGCCATGAAGTTTTATAGTTGTCAAGGTAGCACAATATACGTTTTAATGGCTACTGCTTATGAAATAGGTAATAAACAAAGATCCGTAATTGGATTTTTTGTTGTGGAGCAGAAGACCGTTGCAAACACTCGCAGCCGTTTAAAAATATGTCTAAAGTTCAGAGATCAGGCAGTGAATAGGAGTACACTCAGTTGTTGGATGAGCAATCAACACTACAACGAGATAAAATGAGACACTCAGCTCTTCAACGTTCGAGACAGTCGCATGCAGCTTTAACATCGGCGACAGTTCAACGCGCAGACGGACTTATTCATGGTGATAGGGGAGTAACCACCAAAGAAGTGGCTACTATGTAAGTCGGTGGATAATGCTAACAAAATCACTACACACCGCTTAGGCTACTCAAAGGTTCTTTGCAAGTGAGTTACTAAGAAACAGAGGACAACCATTTGTGCACTTATATTTTAATATCACGAGGCTGATGATAATTTTTTTTACTAAAAATCACAACAGAGTTTGAACCTTGGATTCATCATTTTGAGCCTAGGATGGAACGACAGTCCATGGATTCACTCACACGAATTGCCCTCTGAAGAAAAAGTTGAAGTCAGAATCCTCAGTCGGCAAGCTTATTGCCTCAGTCTTCTGGAATTCTGAAGGAATGATTCTGATTGGCACATTGCCTGCTGGTCACACAATAACCTCGTAAGTTTACATCGAGAATCTGAGAAATTTGAACAGACGATCTCTGCGTGTTCGTCTCCAAATATGTCGGCAACATGCTTCAACAGGACAGCGTAAATATTGGGTGAACAGCTCTTCCTCATCCATCATACAGTCCCGATCTTGTACAATCTGACTCATTTGCTTTCCCCCTTAACGATTCACTTCGTGGATGGTATTACTTCATCAACGAGGAGGTCATAGACAAAGTTTGGACGTGGCTGAGAAGGAAACCGGCTAAAGGTATCGAAGCAGTATACTTCCTATTGCAAATAAGCAAAGCTCAGATGTGACAAAAACGGTGTGCTTTTATCATTACACCATGTACTATTCTCTTCCTGAATTTCATTTGTTAGTCATTGAAGCTATTAATTATATTCGCAAATCATATGAGCTAAGTAAGAGCGTGCATAGTATTATTCAGAGAGAAAACTCGAAATGTCATGAGTAAAAGGGATTGGACCTATCAAAGGCGAAATGTAGTTTACGTGTCAGAGAAATTTCGCAAACTTAACCAACAATTTATGTGAGCGACTTTCCTCTTAAAATAAGGTCTTCCGATCCTAAAATAGTAATATCAGTTCATAGTACACACAATTAGAAGTGCAGAGTGCATAAGGTTCTATTTTCAGCGCAGCTTTTTATTCTAAAACAAGTAAATTTCGACAAAAGTACAAGTATATTACATACCTAACTCATAAGAGTAAATTGCTTACTCATATCTGTAAACAAACGAATAGGACAAACGAAGTTAGTGTGTTTTAGAAAAGATAGGGTAGGACGTAATGTTAATTAACTGTTCTTTCACACATTCCGTGTGTAAGCTAAGGTTGGAAAGGTAGAATCAGATTGAAACATTCAATGCCATAGCCGTGATAACGTACTAAATTTGTTTTAAGCCGCTCGATGGGCGACAGTTTGAAGCAGTAGATTATTGGCAATTTTGAAGCCGCTTACTTTATCTGCTTCGTTTGATTCTGCTGCCATGATCTCGTGCGCCAGCTGCTCTAGTGGAAAGCTATGATCTCTCTCTCTCTCTCTCTCTCTCTCTCTCTCTCTCTCTCTCTCTCCCCGAGTATGCCTGGGTGTATTTTGAAAGGATAACGCCTATTTAAATTCACTGTGAAATTTAATGTAACCTAGTACTTGAGCTTTTGAAGCTAGTTGCCAACCGTTTTAAGAAAAAGAATGAAACTGAATATTATGAATCTAGCACTCGAAATTTTAACAACTGAAATATTGTACCTGCTAACTTCTGCAGTATACAAGTTACGGTTTGAAATAACTGTTTCCGCAATAACAGAAACTAGTGACATAACCTGCCGTTAGTCGCTAAAATGCTTATCGACGAGACCTCTCGCAATTGCCGCGAAATTTTACTCGCACAAGCGCGTCACTAGGCGCTTAAAATATTACACGAGCAGTATGTTATTGTGACGGTACCAGACAGAGTACTTCTCTGCTTAAATTTTCACGTCTGTTACTTTAAGCTCTGCATACTTTATTACTTCCCATTGACGTTATTTTTCATGTGCAGCCAATACTTAAAATCCTCTTTATGCACGTCTCTTAACTGTTAACAGGGGTCTAGGCTAAAATCTAGAATCTAAGTGCCTTTCTGTTTTCCTGAATTCTGCCCACGTGACCCTGCAAGTGTACTGAGCTTGGCTGAATTTCCAGAATCTTTAAACTAATGCGTTTGCTATTTCGGGCTGTCGCTAATGACTTTGGTTAACATACTGGCCTTTCCTTTCGCCTTTCCAGATAGACATTAAGATTCAAGTTTATATATTACGCATTGGTTTAATCTACGGAAATTACTTATTGCAATTATTTCTTTACTTACTGTTTTCTTTATTTGGTTATTTATATCTGCCCGTCAATAATTACAGTATCACGTGATTTGCACAGTGTTCCACATTTCCAAATCTGTATGTATATATTATGTAGATTTTAATACTTTTTAACTTTCAAACTCTTTAAACACCTACATCCTCATAAGGATATAGTTGTTAACCCACGTACTACGTTAGTAGTATGGCGCATACTAACCACCAGCACGCCTAAATAAAAGCGGACCTATTTACATGATTTGTCACGATTGTCCCGGTTTTAACTGATCGAGACAATCGAGACTTCTCGGTTCCTAGCTCCATTATTTACATTTACATGGCATATTCTTCACGCACAAAGTTTTATTTTATATTCTTTTAAGTGGTGTTATTCGTAAGAATTTCAAAATACCGTTTTCTCAAAGAAAAATGTCTCTTAGTATTTTAAACATGTACGTTATTAAAAGGCACCTAAAACAAAAATACAGTAGCAAAAATACATACATTCTTTAGATGTTAAAATGAGGTTTCATATCACATACAGAAATTATATGTACATCTCCATTCATTGATTAAAATTTTAAAAAATTAAGAAGTTGATACTTTATCGGTATTACACAAAATTCAAATTCGCTTCATGTATATTGCTTTCTATATTCTTAACTTGAGACTTTAATAATTACAATTATGTTGAACGATAAACACTCCCTGAATAAGTGAAAGAGTGAAAAGACTCTGCTACATAAAGAAACACTCTACTTAAATTAATTCGCACCGACACGAAACTTTTTCACAGGATATAAAGTATAGAGTATAGGAAACATGGCACCCTAAAGCATATCCTGCTGCTGATCTTTGTATTCAAGGAAATCACTTTATTACACAACATTAAAGCCAAAGCTGAACTCCCTTGAAAATCAAAAGCGTTTAATACATAGAGGGATTTAACCCAGCCTCCCCCTCTATTTGCACTGGCTGGAAGGAAACAGTGCGAGAAATTAGATTCGATATTAAATTACACACCTATCCTTTGTTAATTCAGCTTTTCCGAGAAGTTCAGGAAACCTTAGAAGCAAGTTCATACAATCTTGAATTCACAGCATCATCTGACACTATCTAGATAGAACAACAGATAAAATTTTGTTTCGTAAATTAGTTTATATATATATATTATCCTCAATTAATAGGAGTGTACATTTTGAAGAGTTCTTTGTTTTTTCAGCAATTATTAGATATCCCTCTCTTTTACCTATTGAAGTGGAGATTGTACAATATTATATGTTCAAAGGGTATATAAACCTTTGGGACCCATTATATGGGGAAGTGTATGCTTGACAATCATGTTGTTCTAAGGTAATATAAAAATTATCTATATCAGTGATCCAACTACAAGTGGTCTTCCGAAATCCTAATTTTAAAAAATACAACTATGATACTTCATACACTCACATTGATTCAAAGTATTTCTATTATTCCACTACTACACACTTTGAATATACAAATAAGTTAACTGTCAACATTATATAGACGTGTACAGTTCCGAGATTGAAAAATTTAGTTGTAGGAATAAAGATTAATATTTACCTAATTTAAAAATGCCGTTCAGGTCAAATTCTTAAAAACAAACAGCGTCATGTGATTTTGTACGTCAGCTAAGCCAATATATTGCGACTGTCACCTCAATGTCACTTCGTTAATGCGATCTAGTTCAAGTTTTTGCTGTCACTCCACCTTCTTCGAGACGTAGCGGCATAATACGCACAAGTAGCCCCTTCTTCCGAAAGGCTCACTCGCTGGGGTGTCGAACACGACACTGCTCCAATCTCCTAAAGTACAGCAATTACTGCCCGTTACAGCAGTCGTCACAAACTCGCTCGGAGAACAGCACTATTCGTCGCACCAGAAATGCACTCGTTAATTCACTCACCTACTCAGTGACTTGACTTGCGAGAGCACTCGCATATATAGCAGCTGGTTAGAGCTCCAGAATGTTCTAGAAGGAAAACTCAAGAAGATTCTAACAATAGCACTTCCGATGTTTACGCTGGGCGACAGGGCCGTATATATTTATCTCTCCACTACCCGGTGACGACATCCCGAAGCTTAGGCCATAGCCACTGTGTCACAAATAGTGCTCGGCACAGCATTAAGACCACCTGCTGTGGTCATTTCTCCCCCGTTTAACTTTGGTGGGTAGAGAAAATAATGTATTCCACCCAGAAATTTTATATTGAAAATTCATCCTAAAACAGTTTGAGGCTTTCTGAACCCCAATTATTTCGGGTGAGGGGGATTCCCCTTACTCAAAATGATGAGGAAAATTATTAATAATCTTTATAGTATCAAAAATTGTTCGAATAATTTATATTAAGACGTCACGTTTTAAAAATGATTACATAAGTGTTAACAGTGTATCTCGAGTTATTTTATAAATAGTCGTTGAAGACTTCACTCCGATTTACCCATTTTTAATTATTTATAATTCTGTGTGACTAGAAAACAAAGTATGGTAACAGAGTTACTGCTAAAAAGCTGTAGGGCTCTTTGAAATATAAAACTTTTTGTAGAATTAGCCATTTTGCAAATATTTTTGTTAGATTTTTAAATTCTCCCAGGTTGAACTGTCATTCGCCACGGTTTTTTATTATATTGCTCACAAGCACGCGCGAACATTTTTTATAAAAATCTGATGCGACACACTGCATGACTTTCTCTACTCTCTATCATTTATTAGTGGGTATACAAACTGATCTTAATAAAGCTTACTTTTCCATACTTAATTTTAGTCCAAATAAACCTTTGCAGAAATAGCAGCATTACACATTTCGTTATAAGTACAAAGGGAATAGCGATAGTCAAATGTTTAAGAGCTGGACGCTATATGCTGGCCTTAAAATTCCATAGTGTTTCCATGCAATCGCGAGATAACTGGATGTAGACAGGACTTTAAAAAATTAACAAGTAATGAACAATTCGAACCATTAATAACGGATATCTCAGAAATGGCTTATGCAACTAAGGAGTTATTTAAAATAAATTATGTGCTTTAAAAGATGTAAAATTTTTGTCTAGTACGTTTTCGCCTATCGCTTTACGTTTAATAGTTATAAAAGATTATACAAAATTATTTCCGAATTAAGAGGACTTCAGAGGGTACTCCCAGGAAATTCAATATATACATTTTTCATTTAAATGTGTTTAGTATATGGTATTTTAATCAAAATCATTAGAGCCATTGTTTTAGTAAATCAAAACTTTCAAAAAATGACCCATGTAAAGGGTAGTTTGGTGTAGGGGGATTTTCTTAAAAATCTTCGGGACGCATTTTTGGAAGGTATTGAACCTAAATACCAAGTTTGGCGTGTATCCAACTTTTCGTTTTTGAGTTATGTTGTTCACAGACACACAAAAAAAGAACCTTTTTCTAAAAAATTCATTTTTCTGAATTCAGGGGCCTCAAAACACGTATTTACGTGAAGTTTCGCAACGAATTTTTGAGTGGAATTCAATACCTTCTGACCTCCTGTGTACCCGGTAGATAAAATAAAAATGATTTACTTGGCTTCAGACGCCTAAAACATGCATTTCCGGTGAAATCCCGATATCGAAGTCTTAGATGGAAGGCAATATCTTCTCGACCTACAAGGTACGCGGTAGATACAGTAAAAAGTGTAAGTATTAAACAATTGAAACCAAAATTAACAGGTGTCTCGGAAATGACTGGTGCCACAAAAAAGTTGTTTAAAATAAGTAGTAGTGGTGGTATTTATTAAGTATTTAGTATTACATTAATTGCATAACACAGTCACATGGGTCATAAGACCGTACATGCTCTCTAGAAAAATACCTGGCCTGTATACGTGGTTTGCAGTATCAACCAGAAAACAACTATTTTTTTTATAATCACCGCACTATATACATACATATAAATTGAAAAAACACTCTGAAACACACACATACACACACACACACACACACACACACAGTCGCGCACAAGTACTCAAGCACCACATATGTTTAAAGAAAAATTACTTAAACACCTTATCTCTTAGTACACGTACTTCCATTAAGTATGTGCCCAAGCTTGGCCAGTTTTGGCTGTTTAGAATCAAGTCCCAGCATGCTGTCCTCCGTCTGTTGGAAGCCAAAAATACTTCCGGTAATAGTTTTTTCCTAATACCCTCCGTCTGCACGCATGCTGCCAAAATGTGTGTCCAGTCTTCTTGTTCCCCGCATAATGGGCAAATCCTCCCGCCATCGTCATCAACAATCTTGCGAGCTTTCCACCCTCCCAACCTAAGCTATGCTATTCCAGTCCTCTGTTTTATACTCAATTCCAAAATATATGTTTCCTTACCTCACCTAGTTTTTATTTCATTTTGTAGCTCCAATGTTGATCTTTGTCTACATTCAGATTCTATTTTCTGCCTGTTTATATCGCATAGTCATCTTTTGACTTTTCTCAGGGCACTGTGTGTATTTTCATTACCCCTTTGCCAGATATCATTTAAGCCAATTTTTGATAATTCGCGTTGCAACCCCGCCGCCCACCATTTTGGATGCTCTATGTTGTTCATTTGATGACGATAACATATTGCTCTCAGAGTTGTTTGATCACCTTTAATTATTCGCAGTCAGTACCTAACTACGTTTAGTTTAGCAAATACAGCATCTTCCCAGCATCCTACCTCACGAAGAACTCCGTAGTTTGAAGTACCCCTCCCCAACCCTAGAATGCGCTTCCAGAAATTGCATTGTATTTTATTTACATTATCCACCCTCTCCCATCCCCACACTTCACTGCCGTATAGTAATGAGGACCTAACCATTGCTTCATACATGGTCTGTAATGTTTTTACTGGCATATCTGGTACCCGGGTCAATATCCTTAATACTTCAGAATGTTTAAAATAACTTTTGTATAACCGTATGTTTTAAATAGATCTACAGATTTTGTGTGGTGCGGTTTCGTTTATCTCTTAACATTAAATATTTATACAAAATGATACAAAATTCCTTCCTAATGAAGTGCAATTCACAGATTATTTCAAGAAAATTTAATATTACTATTTGGTTCTCATGTAAATATATTAAATGTATGATGTTTTAATCAAAATCGTTAGTGATTTTTGAGAATATAAAACATTTTAAAAAATCTGATGCGGTATACTCACACGACTTTCTGTACTCGTATCTTCATTAGTGGCTATACAAACTATTTTTATTAAAGCTTATTTTTCTTTCTACTGTATTTTAATTCAAATAAAACTTTGCAGAAATAGCTACATTACATATTTCGTTATAGATACAAAGAGAACAGCGAAAGTCAAATGTTTACAAATGGACGCTATATGCTGGACTTAAAATTCCGTAGTGCTTCCATGCAATCGCGAGAAACAACTGAATGTTGACAAGATTTTAAAAGTATGGCCAAGTAATGAAGGATTCTAACCTTTAATAACGGATGTCAGAAATGGCGTATGCCACAAAAAAACTTATTTGAAATAAATTGTATGTTTTAAAGAGATCTACATTTTTGTGTAGTGCATTTTAACTTTACCAGTTATGCAAGATTGTGCAAAATTCCTGCCGAATGAAGAGGACTTCATAGCCTAGGACACGTAAAATTTTTGAGTAGACCACCTTAAAATTTTTGGCCAATAGAGGTAAAAATGCTCGAGTAAACAAATGAGAATTCGTGGTTAACGGCAGAGAAAAATAATCACAGTTTCTATAACATTATAAAAGTAATTTTTGGCAAGTGTTTCATTTAATATTTTTCAAACTTTCTCTTCTTTGACTTCCTTGCAGATCCTTAAATATGACTGTCCCTCCTCAACATCCAACAGTAGTCGGCCATCACAGTTTCATTCCATCTCCCCTAGTACCTCCTCTCCATTTCCTTAATATCTTGGTGAAAACGTTCACCCTGCTCTTCACTACAATGTCCCAGATTTTCTGAAAAGTAGTCGATATGTGAATGCAGAAAATGGACTTTTACACTCATGTTACAACCCATCTTCTTGAAATTTTCCAACATTGTTTCGAAAATGGTCTTGTAATTAGGATGTTTGTTATTGCCTAAGAAGTTTTCAGTAACTGATCGGAAGGCGGTCCTGCTTCTATTTCTCTCTCATTCATTGTCTTCTCAAAATGTTCATTCTTCATCAATTTCTTTATTTGAGGATCAACAAAAATTCCAACCTTTAATTTGTCTTGTGTAATGATGGGAAATGTTTTGGAAAGGTACTTGAAGCAGGGTCCATACTGTGCTAGAGCCCTTACAAATTGCTTCATCAAGCCCAATTTTATGTGTAGTGGCGGAAACAATATCTTTAGATCTCTATATCTCTATATTTTTGAAGCGAAATTGTCAAAAACTGTACGTGATAGAAAAAAAACTAAAAGAAGTTCTGAAATCAGCATAAAAAAGTGAGTCAGAATCACTTACTAGCTTTCAGTCATTCGATATCATGCAGACTAGTGTAATTATTCTTTCACACTAACCGTGTGTAGGGTTGAGTTGGAACGCTAAATCAGAATTGAAAACTTCAGTGTCACGGCCGGAACTCGAACCACGGATTTTCGGAACTCCGTTCCGACGCTCTTTCTTGTGCTACCCTGGCGAGATACCCGTAAACGCATTAAAAGCATTTGCAATGTTGCCAAGTCGTTGTTTAATTATAAGTCGAATACTTGAGAGGAACTTGAATGTTTACCGGTATAGTTCAACTAGGTGAGAACATTTAATGCACGTACGGGCACCTTACCGTAGTAGCTCAAGTGCTAAGGCCATTCACATGCAGAACCCCCGTGGTTTAAGTCACGGCTGTGGAATTGAAAGTTTCAAGAATTGTGATTGAACTTTAGTGACACCAATAAGTCGAACAACTTACCCTTTAAGGTCTCCTAGAGGAAAAATAGTGCATTCGCCAAAAGTTTGTCACATAAAAACGGATGTATTTTTAGCTCCATGTATGAAATCCCTAGTAACTGCAAACGAACTTTTTGACACCTTGTCCAAACAAAAAATATTCATTAAGGAACTTTAATTTTTAGCTTAAATTAATGTTCATATATTTTAGTAGCAGCTGTAGCTTCGTTGACATCAAATTGACATTAGTGCAAAGATCCTGGTGGATAGGTCGTTCACGCACTTTATAGTGAACGGTGCATAATAACATGAAAAATAGAGTGAAATATTTCAAACTGTTTTATATATAACATGAATTAAAGTTAAAATAACCGAGCGGGACAGCTCAAGCGTTGTCTGTGGCGCGCATTCGGGAGGTCCCAGGTTCGATCGCCGGCGAGCGCTCACTACCATGGGTTTCTTCGGGGGTTTTCCTGGGTCATTAGTGAATGCTGGAGTGATTTCTTTCAGCCACGAATTTCCTGTCTTTCCACTTCGTCCCCATTTCATTCATCTTTCATCCCGTTGGTCTCTTTCAGGGTCTCTTTCTGTACAGCGTGGCAGGGGAAAAGAATGATCTATGTGATCTCTCTCCGTCCCACGGCCTCCGGAGTATCCGAACACCCTTGAACCCCCTCTGTGTGGGGCGGGTGCATCTGTGTCCGTCTGCCAGGGTGTCTACTTCTGAAAACTTAGGAGCCCTGCCATTTCTGTACGTTGCTCCTGGATCCTTCCTCCTGGGAACGCCCACTCGTGGGGCATAGGAACAATATCACCTCTGGATCGGTGCCGATGCCCCTCCGTAAGGGAAGATAAGGTTAAATTATTTTAAAGAGGGAAAAGGAAATGAGAAAGTTTAAAAACACTTACATATACATTATATTTTAAAATTAATTACTTCCGTAGTGATTATACGTCTTAAACATTTTTCGATTACCCGTGATCAGTAAAACTGTACTCCTAAGTATTTAAGCTTAATGATAGTTACAAATTGGTAGCTACTTATTTAAAGCAGTCGTCTTTTCCACCTCTCTTAATTAAATTTATCTATTTATCTTCATCTAGAAAGTTTTATTCTTGACTTTCTAGGAAGACATCTTAATTACTTTGAAATAATGCACTGTTGTAACATTCTAGAACATTTGCATAGTAATTGTCTTTTCATTTAATTCCATTACTGCTCTTTTCCACCGCGCGATGCATTAATCTAGTCAGCCTTTGTGAAACAGCACAGCTGTTTTCTTTCTTTATTTCCTTGCTTCCTCTTTAAGATACAATCTACCACATTTAAAAATTGTTCAACAAGGTTGCATTATTCGAAAACAAATTTGCATTGCAATAGTACCTGAATCAATAGCCTTGCTATATTTGTAGATGTGCTTATCTATATATTTAGTACTGGTACAGTTAGAAGCCATTGGTGACTATCAGACGCAGAAACCAATGATTCCATTTATAGTAAGCATGACCCTTACGTGATCAAATGTTGACCAAGACTCCGTAGGGTAAAGCTAAATGTTGCTCATTCGTTACAAATTTTGATATGCAATTTACTGCTACAACCACTTATATTCGTTATATAGGATAAACTGAGAGCAGATACTTTAACGAGTTCTTAAGGTGCGTAAGGTTTAAGTTGAAACATGACCATTTTGACGCTACCTGACCGGCCTAGGAGAGGGAGCAGTAATGACGGTCCAAGTGCTGAGAAATCCCTCCAGTGTCACCCTTCACTGTCTAGTCTTTCAATATCAGCTGTAGTGTTGTTGCCAGTTGCACTTTTGGCGTGAAATGTGGAAAATATCCTGATATCTTCGGTCGACCTTGCTTCGCTAGCTTTCGTATTGTTGCTACAAGCGGGTGTTGGTTGTTCTCTTCTGAATTTCATGTTTCAACATAACCCAGATTTTAAATAGTAAGTTTCAATAGTAAAGGTTTTGAGATTAGGCAGTTAAGGATTAACAACTGTCGTATGGAATATAGTGCTATCTCTTTCTGCTTTCCATGTTTTAACTAATGCACTATAATCACTTCTCCTTACATTTAAGGATATCTGCGTTTTATCTTTCTCGTGGTGTCCAGCACTTATTTTCCTTATTTGATGTAAATAGCATCTCTGATTGCACTTACTGATATTGTAGTGACTTATACAGTGCTTAAGAGTTCGCATTATTACGTATACTGGCGTGCACAAAATGTGCTCCATAATGGAACGCAGCTGTTTATGTTGGTACTGAAAAAATCTAGCCACGCCCCTACCAGGTGAGCACCACCTCGTTTTTCGAGTATAATTCTAGCCACTGGATTGGTAGGGTACTTTTACCGCTAAGTATGGCGAACTGCCGAGGGTTAACATCACAATTTACACCTTTTTTTTCATACAACATTACCGTTTTCTTAATGCCGGTTTTCTTATTGACGTTTAACAACTTTACCCTTCGTCTCCATGTCACTGATGAAAGCATGTAAATGTTGTAGTTGCCGTTTAGTTTAACCTCACATGCAAATAATTTTCACCCCTTCCTCTAGAAGACCGAATTATTTGTAATGGTTTAGCCTTTCCTTTTGTATCAATTTAGGGAAACACTTTAATAGAGGATGGTATCCGAATCACCCCTTTATTCCACATAGAATACAAATATTGTTCATTGGTTAGTTTGTATATCCCTGAATTTTTTCAGCCTAGTAACATACAGGACCGATACTGGCTGAGTGGAGTCAAAAGTTGGTTAGCTGAAGGTGGAAACCTTACGGAGACAAAAGCACTGTGACGATCAGGGGAATTGGCTACTTTTTATACACGACGATGTACATCTCAGTTAAAGACTGCAGTTCTCTCTACATTAGTGTCAGCCAAGTGTGATCAAGCTGCTTCCGGCTCTGAGAAACTAACGCATGAGAAGCGTACTTCAGGTGAGACAAGAGTAAAGGCGAAATTAATGTTAGAGAAGAACTGGCGGGGCAACGGTAGTGTATGTTATACTTTGTATGTATTTATATGGTCAAATCTTAGCCTTCCTTTACCTTTCCATAGCACCCGTTTCCTACAATCCCCCGAAATTATGTTACGTCACACGACTGTGTATATCACGCGCAACTATGATCTAAACTACAGTTGCGAAAACTCTTAACTCCCACTTAAATTGTTTTCTCGTAGCTGTCAGTGTTTCTTGGCGTTATCAAATTATTAACATTTAGATGCAGGAATCAAACTCAATAACACTGATGACTATTTGAATTTTTGTTGCATCATATTACAGTTAAATTAATAATTAGCAATACCGACACTGGCTGTAATTTACGATGAATTGATTCCTTACCTTTTTAAAGGTCCCTTCGTTTTCTACCAAAATATGAAATTCGTTCCTGCATCCCCAGATTTATCAAAAATCTTAACTGCCACTCCGTTTATAGACATGTGCCTTTAGTAGCAACACTGCCCAATTGCAGTTGCTGCCGTTAGAGTATTTTTACTTTCTCTACTACTATAGTAAGTAGGGATAGTATTTCATTCCACTAAAAAATTCGATACCGAGATTTCACCGGAAATACATGCTTTGAGGATTCCTGAATCTCAAAAATGTATTTTTGGGAACATATCTGTGTGTATGTGTGTCTGTGTGTGTGTCAGTCTGTGAACAGCATAACTCAGAAACGAACAGTCGGACAAACACCAAACTTGGTATTTAGGTTCAGTATCTTCCAGAGTTGCGACACGAAGGTTTTCAAGAAAATCCCCCACCCCAGAACATAGAACATTTTTCAAAAATTTTAATTTTCTCAAAAATGGCTCTAAAGATTTTGATTAAAATACCATACGTTTAAGATATTTTTATGGCAAATGAAATATATATCTCAAATTTTCTGGGAATGTCTCCAAAGGTATTCTTCATTGTGAACGACTTTTGCATAACTGGTAAACCATAAGATATAAACAAAATTTTACTATACAAAAATGTAGATCGCGTTAAAATACACAGCTTATGTCATACATTTTTTTTGTTGAGTGAACCATTTTCGAGATATTGTTATTCCCTTAAATTTTCCAATGCTAATACTTTTTCTCAAATAGGAATTCGTTATTCATTTTTTTTCTCTCTTGGATATGCAAAGAGTATTAATCTTTGGCAAAGAGAATGGTGCTTAAAGGCTACTGTATTTCTATATTGCCCTTGCAAATACAAACAAGGGGAACATAGTAGCCCTTAAGCGATAGTCAAATATTTTTAGAACTGGTCGCTATGTGTAAAATGTAATTCTCTTTGCATGTCAAAAGACGGTTTCTGCAAATGTTTATCTCGATTAATATGAAATAGATGGAGAATAAGAGTTCGTAAAAATAATTTGTACAAGAGTAGAGAAATTCAGGTGAGTGTAACACATCAGATCTTTTTATGTCCTGGACATGCAAAGAAAATGAAATGCTCCACATAGCAAACAGCTCTTAAAAAGATTTGACTATCACTTAAAGCCTACAATATTCGCCTTGTACATACAAAAAAATTAACAATAAAGTTTCTGGAAATGTTCATCTGGATTAACATTAAGTAGACGGAGAATAAGCGTTTGTAACAATAGTTTGTACAAGAGTAGAGAAAGTCATGTGAGTGTAACACATCAGATTTTTACTTTCTCTACTACGTATAGTAAGTAGGGGAAGTATTGTATTCCACCCAACAACTTGATACCAAGATTTCACCGGAAATATGTTTTGAGGCCCTCTGAATCCAAAAATTCTGATGTGATACACTCACATGACTTTCTCTACTCTTGTACAAAGTATTTTTAAAAACGCTTATTATCCATCTACTTCATGTTAATTGAGATAAACATTTGCAGACTCTATTTTATTGCTAATTTTCTTGTAGATGTAAGGGGAAAATATATTTACAAGGGCAATATAGAAAAACAGTAGGCTTTAAGCACGTACATATCTCTTAATAGCTGGTTGCTAGGTGCAGCACCATTCCCTTTGCCACAGGTTATAACTCTTTGCATATCCAAGACAAAAAAATCTGATGTGTTACACTCACATGACTTTCTCTACTCTTGTACAAAATATTTTTACAAACGCTTATTCTCCATATGCTTCATGTTAATGGAGATATCAAGATGTCAATCTTATTGATAATTTTCTTGTAGATGCAAGGGGAATATGGTAGGTTTTAAGCGATAGTCAAATATTTTAACGCTGGTTCCTATGTGGCGCATTCCATTCTCTTTGCCTGTCCAGAACATAAAAAAATGAATAACGAATTTGAGAAAAAGTATAAGTATTGGAAAATTTAAGGGAATAACAAGCAATATCTCGCAAACGGTTCACTCAACAAAAGAAATGTATATGACATAAATTGTGTATTTTAACGCGATCTACATTTTTCGTGTAGTAAAATTTTGTCTATCTCTTATGGTTTACCAGTTATGAAAAAGTCGTTCATAATAAAGAATACTTTTGGAGACATTCCCAGAAAATTCGAGATATACATTTTATTTGCCATGACAATATCTTAAACATATGATATTTTAATAAAACTCGTTAGAGCCGTTTTTGAGAAAATTAAAATTTTCGAAAAATGTTCCATGTAAAGGGTAATCTGGGGTAGAGGGATTTTCTTGAAAACCTTCGTGTCGCATCCCTGGAAGATACTGAACCTAAATACCAAGTTTGGTGTTTATCCGACTCTTCGTTTTTGAGTTATGCTGTTCACAGACACACATACACACAGACAGACACACACACACGGACATGTTTCCAAAAATGCTTTTTTTGGATTCAGTGAGTCTCAAAACATGTATTTCCGGTGAAATCTCGGTATCGAAATTTTGGGTGGAATACAATACTTCCCCTACTTACTATACGTAGTAGAGAGAGTAAAAATGAATAACGAATTCCCATTTTAGAAAATAAGTATTGAAAAATGTAAGGGAATAACAAGCAATATCTCGAAAATGGTTCACTCAACAACAAAAATGAAGGTATATGACATAAATTGTGTATTTTAACGCGATCTACATTTTTTGTGTAGTAAAATTTTGTCTATCTCTTATGGTTTACCAGTTATGCAAAAGTCGTTCACAAGGGAGAATGTTTTTGGAGACATTCCCAGAAAATTCAAGGTATACATTTTATTTGTCATGAAAATATCTTAAAGATATGATATTTTAATCAAAATCGTTAGAGCCATTTTTGAGAAAATTAAAAAGTTAGAAAAATGTTCCATGTAAAGGGTACTCTGAGGTGTGTGGATTTTCTTGAAAACCTTCGTGTCGCATCCTTGGAAGATGCTGAACCTAAATACCAAGTTTGGTGTTTATCCGACTGTTCGTTTCTGAGTTATGCTGTCACAGACAGACACGCACAGACAGACACACAGACACACACACGGACATGGTTCCAAAAATGCTTTTTTTGGATTCAGGGGTCTCAAAACATGTATTTCCCGTGTAATCTCGGTATCGAATTTTTGGGTAGAATACAATACTTCCTCTACTTACTATACGTAGTAGAGAAAGTAAAAAAGGATTTTTGGAAACACATCCGTGTGTGTGTCTGTGAACAGCATAACTCAGAAACGAACAGTCAGATAAACACCAAACTTGATATTTTGGTTCAGTATCTTCCAGAGATGCGACACGAAGGTTTTCAAGAAAATCCCCCACCCTAGATTATACTTTACATGGAACATTTTTCGAAAATTGTAATTTTCTCAAAAATGGTTAACGATTTTGATTAACATTTCATGTGTTTTAGATATTTTCATGACAAATGAAATATATATCTCGAATTTGCTGGGAATATCTCCAAAAGTATTCTTCATTGTGAACGCCTTTTGCATAACTGGTAAACTATAACAGATAGACAAAGTTTTACTACACAAAAAATCTAGATTGCGTAAAATACACAATTTATGTCATGTACATTTTTTTTGAGTGAACCATTTTCGAGATATTGTTTGTTATTTCCTTAAATTTTCCAATACTTATACTTTTTCTCAAATGGAAATTCGTTTTTCATTTTTTGTCCTGGTAATGCAAAGAGAATGGAATACTCCACATAGCAACCAGCTCTTAAAATATTTGACTATCGCTTAAAGCCTATCAATTCCCCTTGCATTAGCAATAAGATTTACATCTCGATATCTTGATTAACATGAAGCATATGGAGAATAAGCGTTTGTAAAAATAGTTTGTACAAGAGTAGATAAAGTCATGTGAGTGTAACACATCAGATTTTTATTAACTTAGGATAAAATAAGTAGTCAATATATGTGCGCGCAGTCAAATTGCTTTGAGCCTTCTGAACAAACCAACAGGGGTGATTAACTGATAAATTGACTATGGTTGAAAAGTCAACTAATATGTAACGCTGTATGTAAGTGCCATGTGAGCAGAACTGTTACTCTTTTGTCAAAGCAGATGTTCTCTTATCGACCGTTTCAAGATTTTCAAGAACGAAAATATAATTGAAGTTTCAAACGAATTCCCAAGCACGCATACGTATAGTCTCACAGGCAGACATCATATATATGTTCCTAGAATATTGTGTTTTTTTTAATCTGACACCTAAATTTGTTGATTTTGTATGTGTTTCAGTCTTTGGTACCGACATTCGATATCCTTCATGTTGGAAGGCTTGGTCCATTCAGTCTCTCGAGAATGAATGTAGGAGCTACTTGCATGAGCAGTAGCTACTTTTGGTCAAGCGAACTGCTCATACTGGAAGACTCTACAACTCTCTGGCCATGATGTCCTGTTTGGATGGAGGCAGGAGATGTAGCAGTCCTGCAGTTATGCCCTCACACCAAGCAATTTACACGCCTTCATTCTATTTGTTACGACTTTCGCAGTGGTTTCATAGCTAACAATGACACACGATCTTATATTGTATAATTAACACAATATAATTAAATAAATATATATATATAAAGTAAATAAATGTGCAATAAATTCTATGAAACATGAAAATATGAGGTGAAACTAATTAGCCTTAAACAGGTGGTTGTAATAATGAAAATCATAAATGGTGGATATTTACAGCAAGGGTGCCATAAAAGCTGTCTATAAACAAATATTAATAAGTCGATTACCAGGGTCCCATTCTGATTTCCTGTTAACCTGTAAAGTTCTAAACCTTCTGTAAAAACGCCTTTTTTCCTGTTGATTTGGGTTGACAATGAATGTACTGAAATCATGTCCTAACGACTATAGATTTGCCGTTTAGTTCAAAATCCAAATCCTTATTTACCCTGATATCCCAGGATTTAGCTTCAATTAAAATAAGTTTAGTATTCATTCCCTGTTTTTCTTTCTGAGTCGTTGAGAATTGGTGGAAAAAATGCAAACTAAGTGTTCCAAATATAAATCTTAATTTAATTTTCATATCGATAGTAACCAGCTAAAAAGGGGTAGCTAGGTGGTTCCGTTCGCGGTTTTCAAACTGAGGGTACTTGTTCGATTCCCAGTTACATAGACCTTCGTCTCCGACTAGCATAATGAGAAATATCCTCGAGGCCTATCGTGGTGGTCTCCATGTTTCATTATTGTCCTCACTACCATCCTATCATTGAGATAACGGATACCGCCCGCTGTATGTCTTCAGCCAATAAATGGGTCCAGTCATTCCTTGTTAGGCGAGGTTTCTGCGAAGGCAATAGTAGGCTATAGAAGCGTTGGAAACAACGAAAAATTCTTTGAAACAGTGACGTCACTTAATATATTCGCACGAGTTTATTTATGCACGAGTTCGTCCAATGTTTAACGCTAGGATTCCATAAAGCGTTCTAATCAACTCGAGTATAGTCTTTATGTGCCACTTGGAAAAATCAGTGTTAAGCATATCTATTTATGTTCTACACTGTTTACATAAATGAATACTGTACTTATTTCCAATTTTATTTACAACACAAAACTTGATGTCATGCGTTAAGTTTACATGTTCAACTCTATCATCTTAGTTAAGCCACCAGTGAAGAACTGACATTCATTGCTGCAATAATCTAAAGAGTTCTATATTTTATATAGATAACTATAATGTTAATTACAATTAAATATAATTGAGTGATTTACATGACCGTTAGCATGTCTTGAGTTATATTGGCTATTAATATTTTGTGATAACATGTTGTAGGAGTTAAATTAAATCTACTTTCAGCCTTCCTGTCATAAGAAGGGTCTAGAGAAACAAACAACGCTAAGGTAAAACAATTCTAAACAGAAACTGAATAATGTTGAATATAATACATCTGACAGTAATGAATGCGAAACGTAAAACAGGAAGAAAGTAAATACAAAGGGGAGATTCAGAGAAGAGTCAAGTCAAAATTGTTACGCTGAAAGAGAAGCAAGAGTCAAAATGAGAGAAATGTCTGCGTTACAACAAAAGACGAAAAACTGGGGGGAAATGACATCGCAACCATATTACTCAGTTGTACAACACTGTTTTTGGAGCAATATTGCTTTTTCTTTTTCTCTGCCTCAACGATAATTGAAGTTCGAGGTACGCTGCCGATATATACAAACTTAACTGCGCACATTTTTCCATTAAAGCACTCTACTTTCTCCGAATAGCTACTTTTCATTGATTTTTTCATCAGTTGTACGGGTTATTTGTTTTAGCCGCCTTTTTTGTAAAAAGACTCAATTCAATTATTAGTTAGTTAGCATCTCCTCTTGGAGGGGGGGGGTAAGTTCGAAAACTAGGAAGAGACCAATCCCATACCATACCATTTAAACCAGTGTATCAGGTTGAATGTTATTTGATCACATATTCCGACAGTAAATAGAACTCTCATAGCCCAGTAAATATCAATTCATACTAAATGAGATAGCGAGAAAGTGGATGAAGAAACGACCAGAACAAAAATGCAAACGAAATAAAACTAAGAAGACTACATAAACAATTACAAATACAGTGTGACAAAGAAGTCAGTTGATAAATGGAAACATACGGCATACAAATTCTGTTAACATTTGGTGATTTAGTTGTGAAACAGACCATGGTAAGTTACATAGTGTACCTCAGGGAACTGTTCTTAGACCACTACTGTAGATCATAATATACATGGCACTTTCCAACATATGAAAACTGACTTTTGCGCATTATACTGATAACAAATTCTGAGCAAAGGACCTGCGAATCAAGCCAGACAGCTTAACACACTCTGTAAATAAATGGTGCAAACGAGGGAGAATGATAATAAAGACTTTAAGATAAAAATTAATGCAGTTCACATACAAGAAAAACCATCCATCAGTGATAATTCTCTTAAACTAAAGGATGCAGTAATACCCACAGCACAAATTGTTAGATATCTCTGCTTAAGTTTAGATAGCAAATGTACATAGAATGGCTACATACCAATTTAGTTCAGAAAATCAGGTATCGTATTCGTTTTAGAAGTCAGTGATTGTGACTGCAGATGTTCACATTTTATAGAATAGATACGATTAGAGAGGTATGTTTAACTATTCTGTAATATGTATATGAAGTATGACACTTATTTTGTAGTAAGCCATCATTCCACACTTTATCTAAAGCCTTTTCTGCGTTCAGGAAAAACACCTAGGCAAACGTATTATTCCTCGTAGGCATCAAATATACTATCACAACTCTATATAATTGTTGCGGACAGGAATGGTGCTATATGAATTCAAACTGAAAGGACTATCTACACCAGCGACAGTTTTTTATGGCATTACCCATTTCCGTTATTGATTCGAATATTCAAATAATTTACTTTTTTCGACTGTTAAGTCGCTATTCGGTTAGTTTTTTCTCTTTGTTATGCAAAAATTGACATTTCAAAGCCATCGCATAGGGACGCGCTTCTTAAGGATCTGACTAGCGCTTCAGCCTTCTGTATTCCCCTTGTATTTGTAACGAAACGTATAATAAAAGCATTTTTACAAACATTTATGTGGGTTTAAAAAGAATTTAATAGGACAATAAGCCTTTCTTAGAATAGTATGTAGAAAGGGGGAAAGTTCCAGCTTGCTGACACCAAACAATATCTGCCAGTCTGATCAACCTCACCAAGAATCGTAGAGCTTTTGGCATGCAAATCTTAAAGCAATCAAAGAGTGAAGATACATTATTCTGTGAAAGAAATGTAGTAATTGTTGGTCAATGAGATGGAAGTACTTATTTATTTCCTTTGAAGCCCAAAACATCCTGAAACACAGAATATTTGCCGTCCCTGTCGTCCTCTGTGGACTAGTGGTACCATGCTAGCCTCTGGTTCCCAAGGTCGCGGGTTCAAACCCGGCGGAGGGCGATAAATTTTTCCGGGCGTAAAAACGCTTAGTATGGCTTCCTTCGGAAGGGAAGGGAAGTAAAGCCGGTGATCCCGTGTTTTAGATTTACGGCACGTAAAATAATCTCATGTACAACAAAGAGGCCTCTGAAAAACATTTCCGGTCTTTCAAGCCCAATATAGAGTGGTACGCCAAGACCATAGTAGATAGAGAGCGTCTATAAATAAAACTCAATTTGTTTTGCTGTCCCGGATTGTGGCGGAGACTTTTAACACATGCGGTGCCGTCTCTCAAAATCTGGGATTCTGGCAAACCTAGTTTCAAGTGAATGGAGTCGTGCGGATTGCTGTATACACAGAAGAAACTGCTTACTTACATCCCTTGAAAAATAACGAATGATCTAATTCTTGCATATAAACAAGACACGCAACACAAAAAAGTGGCGTGTTTCATTCACAGAAACTTCTGCAATCCCTCTTCTACAAAGTATTCTTAGAAAAGCTTGTCTATCGACTTCATTTTTGGCTTCAGGAGTCTGTACTTACTACAGGTAAGCAGTAGAGAAAGTAAAAATAAGACTACCGTCGGGTTCACAATAAAGAGATGCCGACTTGATATCAGTTTGGGCAAGTTTTCTTTACTAGAATCATTCCCTGCCTCCGTAGAGCATGTGGGAGTGATTATGAATGTGTTTTCCATTAAAAGTGAATAAAAATAGATGTAATAACTTATAGTTAATACAGTTGTAATTCTATTAGTTCTCAATCCAAAGTTAAAGATATAACCACAAAATTTAAAGGGGGCTTATACAATTGAAATAAAAGAAAATAAACTACATTGAACCTACCTCATGTTTTGCAATCCCCTCTTGCTTTAATGATTAACTTCGTTCTTCTGAACAGAGTATTCAACAAATTATACCATAAAATGGCAATATCTGCGAAATTTCAAAAATAAATTGACTCTTACAGGTCATTTTCAATTAAAAGTAACCATTAATATAACGATTTAAAACTTAAACACAAACTTAATGCCATTTTTGCCATCCACAAAAACAAAAAGCAGTCAATAGCAAGAGAACTTGAAGCAGCTCTCTTGCGATGGCCATCGTGTACAATATGGCGGTCTGCAAAGTCACCACCAAGTGCACATGACAAAAAATGTTATGCATATGTGAAAATATATAAGAGCTTGCTACCTAGTTAAACGACGTTAAGCTCTCAAAAAAACCCACTTATGTCACAATTTGTTTCCTTCCGATTTATACAGATATTCCAGTGGTCCCTGGTCCATTATCTTACATAGAAAAGCAGTTAGCGAGTCAACACCTGGCTATGGTAATTCTGATGTAAGATAGCAGCATAAAATAATCATCTAATGACGTATATGGAGAATCGCTCTCTGATTGGCTAGTTTCTATGTTTGACGTAGACATAAACATGAAAGCTTGGAGGTTGCAAACTTCTATGTTTAAGTTATAAGTTTACGACCACGTTTAGTCAACGTCGGCCAATGTGAACGAGTGCATTAAGATAGCATAAAACAAACTTCTATGCTCGTTAGGTTTATGTCTATGTATCATTGTGAACGGCCTCTAATCCCATAACATGTTTGAAAACCAAGCATAGTCTTCAAGTGCTCCATACAGCTCTCATGTATACTCAGATTGGACTAAACTCTGTATACCGTGGTTGCGATACTACACCTCATACTTCTAACTTAGTTGTAGAATACTTCCTCTATGAGATTTGATGTCTTCTATTATAGGCCTTTTTCATGAGTGCGCTACGCATTTTTACTAATGCAGTTCCTCAATTCTTCTGAACTGGTATATGAAGTCGCATTTTAGGATTTTTCATTACAGCTTTCTACGAGAGCTGGATTATCACCAATATAATGCTGTTTTAGGAATAATTATAGAGGACTTAAAGCGTAAGGTTTCATGGCGTTGTCGTTTTTAGAACATTAACCAGGACCATAAACGGTAGCGAGGAACGTTTATGTTCTTAAGAGTTAGACGGAAGGACTTCCAGTAACTGGAGCACAGCAACTCACAAGAGCCATATTGGCCCACCTCTGTGGTGGGGGGGGGATAGCGAGCTGCCTCAGATTAAAATGGTTCGGAGTTTGAATCTCTTTTAGGGCGAGTTACCCGGATGACGTTTCTTATGGGGTTTCCCTTATCCTGAGAAGACGAATGACGGGTAACTAGCTCCACGGATCTCGGGCTCATTTGTGCATCATTTCACCCGTTTCATTCATCGTCTGATATGATCTACCAGGTTAAAAGGTGTTAAACTATATATATATATATATATATATATATATATATATATAGATCTACTTTTGCTTCCAACAGAACCTTTGTGAGGAAGGAGATACTCGAGATCGACGACGATGTGCGCCAGCAAGGACGGGATCGTTAACATGAACCTCGTCAGCTAGCACTGCCTTCGTCACCCGTAACCAAGATGCCCCGGTGTGGACGAAGGAAGGGGGCCCAGTAGTCCTGCCAAGCACGTTGGAGAAATCTTTCCAGAGCGCAAATTTCACCATTGCCTGTTCCTACAACTCTGAAAAATATGAAGTGAAATAGACGAAAGAAATTATGGCTAGGAAATTCGTGGTAGAATGGGACCCACCCCAGCATCTGCCTCACGACCAGGGGAAACAACGATAAATCCCTGGTCAGAGCGCCTCTCCCGTCGGGAATCGAACGCGGAACCTCCCGAATACGAGCCTCTTGGAGCCATATCCCATGGAATCTATCTCGTGACACACAACGAAGCCAACGCAGTAGATATCCTCACTGTATAATCAAAAGCAACTGTCTCAGAAGACATGTACGTCTATTGCTAACCTTCTAGCCTCATCATATCTAATAGTGCATCTCTAGAAACGTGAAGATATGAAACAATCCCAAAACTGTAGCTTTTGGATATCTTCCAATATCTAATGATGATCGTTTGTATCTGAGGATAATGTTGGTCTGTTTAATAGGTATTTGTTCATCTTGCTTAGTGAGCTCCATGTTTCTGCAACACCAACCTCTTGACCATAACCCATCATTCGTAATGCACCAAATTATTCAGTGAATGTACTTTCTTCTCATTGTTTTAGCTAGTACTTTAGTGTTTAATACAATTTTCATGCGATTCTTTGGACTCTAGCTACTGATTACGTTTTTTTTAAACAGCAAAAGTACTAATGTAAAATAGCGCACGTTGACGCTGCTATAACGGTTTTAATGAATTTGAGTAATCCCGCATATAAGGATTTTATTCTGAGATAGTAAAACGTTCGTGTTGATTTTATTTATACTTCAGTCATAATGCCAGTTTTTATATTCTTCTGATAAAAATAAAATAGTTCTGTAGCCAAATGTATTAATAATCTTTGAGAAAAACGAGCAATAAAACTGCTGAGAACATGATTTACAGACACGAAAAGTGATCTTTAGAACATGAGAAGCGCAGAATAGATACTATAATCTAAACTTCTATATGCAGAAGGAAAATTAAAAGAAAAATCTCGAAACGTTCTAACTAACCTCTTCTGCTCTTTCATTTCACAGAAATGAAATAAGTTTTGTATAAACAGACTTTGAATATTTTCATTTAAGACAACCTTCTGCAAGTTCTGAGATGTTATTTAGTTAAACGAAACTCAGGTTAACAAGCGAAAAACGAGAGGCTGTAAAATGATATTTGATATTTTCCTTCTCCTGGTAAACCACCCCCTCGGCACGCTGTATCGTTAAAGTAAGCTAAATGCTGTAAGGAAGTAAAAAGAGGACGATATCAGTGGCGTAGCGAGTTTGGAGTTTAAGGAACAACTCATTATGTAGCCATCAGTACTATCATCAACTGCAACTAATCGCAGCATTAAAACTACATATGTACTTCCCTTTTTTATAAAACTCAATCTTATATTATTTGTACTTGAGTTACATTCTTCCAATGTTCACCATCAAGTGGTCAATTATGTCGTCATGAATAAGTTAGATTGAAGCCTGATATGCAAGATATATCATTTGAGGTAGTTCTTATTTTAGGAGGAGTTGTATTGTAGTTCGATTGTTGGGGAGCCGAACTTGAAGTAGTTGCAACCGCACGTATGGTACTAAGTTTTCCGGTAGCCTTCGCCCCAAGTTTAAAAATATTAACTTTGTAATTTGACTGTTTCTTTAAATATTATATATTTATGTTTACCTCGGCTGCGTCAGTATTATTGTTAGAGACATGGATTTCTTTGCAGGGAGTAGTGCGGTTAAGAATGTAGGCTTACAAACATTATAATTGGTATTTCACTCCATTTATTAATTCTTTAAACGATTAAAGTAACACTTCACTGATATATAGAGAGGGAGCTGTGAAATTATTTAATTACTAGCATTTTTTAACGCGTAAACTTTTTTTTTTTTACATTGGATACGTATTAATCTTCTCGAGGACGTGCCTCGCGTCCGGTTAGTAACGCTGTCTACTAGCAACTGACTTCTGAATTTGTACAATTTGTCCTATTTCAGTTTCCTAGTTTCCTACTCCAATATAATACTTTCATTTAACTTTGAGGTAGTATTTTATATCACAATACTGTGAATGCCAGAGTGATTGTAGTGTAAATTAACATTATTGTATGACAATGATATTAGATGTTTGTTAGTCATAAGCATTGTTAGGAAATAACTTTACACGGCCTCACTGAAACTGACAATGGAGTGGGTAACAATGAAGCGATGGGGTGAGTTGTTTATCACTTAGAAGAGACAAACAAATGACGTCAGGGTAGCGTGCCTTTCTTTAGAAATGGAGGGAATATCTTCCCTAGAGCATATGTGTTTGTAATTATGCTTGGCTGAAAAATAGACGCTAATGTTGGCGCGATTTAGTAACCAATAGTAACTCTATTATAATGTTTAGGCATATTGGGGTGAGGGAGTATAAATTCTTGAGCCAAAAGCAAGTATCGCGCAGTGCTACAGAATCATGCACGAGATATACATCATGCAGTTCTCAGCAATCTCTCGCAAGGTACACATCACGCAGTTCTACAAAATCGTTCACGAGGTAAACGTCGCGCAGTTCAAAAGAGGTGAATGTAATACAATTTGGATGAACCTCTCGCGTCGTAAAGTTAGTTACAAAATGTGAAGTACGCGTACAACAGTAATTATATTCAGAAATATAACAGTTTCAGTCAGGCGTGTATAAAGATTACAGATGTGAACTATTAAGTGTGACGGCAATAAAAGTGTAAAAACAAATTCTTTTATCAGTGTTATCTTTTAGTAACAACTCCTTTCCGTTTACACGCCCTGCTTAGAGATATTTGCTCGACTGAGTAATAATAGTTAGCCGGAGGACAAAGAACCCAAAATTCAAAATAGTAAAACAATAACAGGAGCCAAGTAAAAAAAGATAACACGAACAGATTACTGCGTCAACTTAAGCTTTTTTCTGGTTGTTGATTGGCTATTTTATAAACTATCACAAAATTTACATTATTGTTGCTCCAATAATTACCAGTAGCATTATTAAGCATTCTAATTCATTATTGCCTCAAGGTTACCTCATTGTTTCCTCATTGTTAGCAACTTTTAGCCTATTTTTCTCACAGCTCCTACATTATTAAATTACGTAATACATTCACATAACATTATTGAACATGTACATAATAATATAAACATTAATACAATGACTGTTACATACATTTAATACATTATATTATAAATAAGAGTTAGGCAGGGAGGTAAATTGAACCCATATTAGTAATCTATTCATAGATGATATTAGGAGCAAAAATAAGAAATTAGCTTTATCCAGTAATAGGAGATAAGGAGATTCCAGGTTCAGGTTCTATATATGCAGACGATTTTATGGTAGGCACCATATCGTTGATAGGGCTACAAAAGCGATAAATGAAATTCAAGAAAGTGTGAAAAATGGGGAATTGGGGTAAAAACCATAAAGATGATTGACTGAATAAAACGCTCTAAAAAACAAAACCAAGAACTTAAGAGAATAATAAAGAAGGTAAAGGAAAGAAAATGATATAGAAAAGTAAGAGAAGTAAGGGCCGCTCAGTGAGCGAAAAGGCCAGGGAGCCAAGCAATCTGAGTGGCCCAACAAAGAAACAGGCACCAGACAAATTGTACAACAGATGTAGGGGTATAAACGAATATACATTGTATGTATTGTAAACATGTAGAACAAATTGCACTGTCTGTCTATCTATCATATTATACACATATTGCTTTAAGGCGGGCTGTTATTATATTTTATATTATATAAATAGACTGAAATCATTTAAGTGTTAAAAATATTGCCCCACATTCCAAATAACGCTAAAAGTTCTATGGAAGATGTCTGAGGATTTCAAATGATGCTGAAACTCTAAACCATTGCTAGACATTAGCTTTAGAAGCTCAGCATAATTTACCTGGTTTGTAGAACTTTCCCTAAATGCAAGACGCTACGACTCCAAGAAACAATTTCACCCAGTTTTTCAATGTGCTTCTCCAAGTAAATGGCTCAAATTTCTCGGATTGCTCAAATAAAAATCCATCCTTTAATTTCCTTCAAATACTAAAACTGAATGAATTAAGCTTTATGCCATTCGTAGTATTTAATTTACTATATAGAATATATATTATAGCAAATGTATAAAATCAAGATGTGTTACACTTACATTACTTTCTCTACCCACTATCGTTTTATATGCAAACTGTTCTTACGAAAGCTTATTTTTTTCTATTTACTTCATGTTAATCAAGATAAAAATTTGCATAAATTGTTTTACTACACATTAATTCGCGATAGGTACAAGAGGAATGCAGTAACAATGGATTATGGCTTTGAAATTCCGTTCTTTGCATGACCATTTGCATGAGATAAACTTAGTGTGTTTCATTCCCTTGTTTTTCCCTACTCGCTTTTTGACAAATTATTCTCGCAAAAGCTTATTCTGTCTACTTCTTGTTAATCGACATAATATTTCATTACACATTTTGAGATAGCATATCTTTACGTTATTAGCACCACGCTTTGGGCACCAAACTTGAGGTATTTTGCAGCCCCACGTATGATACTAAGTTTCCAGTGGCCTTCGACCCAACGTTTAAATAATCAACTTTGTATTTGAATGTTTATTTAAATATTATATACTCATATGTATACCTCGGCTGCGTCAGTATTATTTTGCACAAACACGTATCTCTTAGCAGGGCTTGATGTGGCTAAAGAATGAAGGCTTATACAAATTATAATTTTTTACTTCACTCCTTTTATTATTATTCTTCACACGATAAAATAAACTTCACTTATTTATCCTTTTATAGAGCTGTGAGATTACTGTTTCTTGCACTTTTTAACACGTAAACTTTATATTATTCACGCTGTAACGAATTTTTTGTCTCACACTGAATACGTATCGAACTGTTCGGGAACGCTGCCTAGTAGCGTCTGGTTGGGTACGCTGTCTTCTAGCGCCTGGCTTCTACCACCTAAATTTATACTTTTACTATATTTCAAGTCTCCGATTGCTAATTCTACCCTAATAGAATACTTTTATTTAACTTAAAGCTTTTCTAGTTTTTGATTGGCTATTTATAAACTGTTTTAAATATAGCATTATTGTTCCAAGAATTATTAGTAGCATTATTAAACTTTCCAATTCATTATTGCCTCAAGGTTACCTCATTGTTAGCAACTTTCGGCTTCTATTCTCACAGCTTCTACACTTTTAAATTACGTAATACATTCACATAACATTATTATACATGTACACAATAATATAAGCATTAATACAATGACTGTTATATACATTTTATATATTATTGTAGTATATACATACGCTTTAAGGCTGACTTATTATATTTTATATTATATAAATAGACTGATATTTATGTGTTAAAAATACTGCCTCAATTTAAATATTTCGTTTTGGGTATAAGAAGAACACAGCAAGCTAAAACTATAGCCAGATGTTTAAAAAGCAGATTGCTATATAATGCCTTGGTAATGCCATGTTCCTTGCACGACCACGAGAAAAAACAAATAACGAATTACCACTTGAAAAGCGTATAGGAATTTGACAAATTTACACCAATAACAAGAATTTTTTGGAAATAGTTATAGTTACCAAACTGTTTGACAAATTATGTGCTTTAACCACATATACTTTGTGTATTAAGATTCATGTATATCTTACCTCTTTCAATTATACCTATAAAAGTCATTCAGAATGAAGAGGGCTTCACAGGCTATTCTCAGAAAATGAAAGAAATACGTTTTATTTGTCATGAAAACATCTCAAACATATGGACTTTAATCAAAATCGCGAGAGACGTTTTTGGGAACATCATAAATAACGTATCATGCGTTTTGGAGTGGGAGGATTTTCTTGAAAATCTTTTGGTCACATTCTTGGAAGACGCTGAGCGTAATACCAAGTTCCATATTAACCGAGTTTTCGTGTTTTAGTTGTACTGTTCATAGACAGTAGACAGTCAGGGCCTATTTCCCAAAACACTTTTGGGGAATTTAGGGAGAATCAGAACGTGCATTTCCGGTGAAATACAATTCGTGTATGGAATGCAATACTTTCTCTATTTACCTCTAAGCAGTAAATAATACAGCAATATCCTTTTCTCTATCAAACAAAATACAAGTCCAGCAAAATAGTATATTTCTTTCGCCTGTACACAGCAGAGTAAATTCTTCACTAAAACTTAAACTGGAGCATCTAGTGTGCGTTTTAATTCTAGCCTTTGAATTCACACCGAATCTATTTGGATCTTCTGCTATCATCTTTAAGCTATTCATCGGAATTTAGCGTGGTAAATGACAAATATAAAATTTTCACTATAACGCAATGATGAGAGTTTGAAACAACCATGAAAATATCTTCAAAGTATTTTTTTTGTTTTAAATGACCGTAAATTACTATTTAACATCACTTGTTAAAAGAAATGCTTGTTCACTGACCAGGACAAATATTACTGTCAAGTGAGTGAGAATGATTCTGCCTATTGCAGAAAATATGAAAAATGACATCGCGAAAGGTGAAACTTTCTAGCAAAAGATAGATTACAGCCTAACGTTTATTGACCTCTCATGCTGGTAGCAGCTGGGAAAATACACACAGATTGACGAGTGTAAGATAAAGGAAAACTAGGGATTTCTTCCGTTTCCTACACACGCGATCAGTCAGCGGATTTGGACGTTGAAAGAAAACTCTGTATGGCTTTCATCTGGTGTCATATATAGATGATGCTGTGGTGCTAAGACCAGGCAGATCCGCTTTGTCACGTTAACATGCCCAATAGCTATGTTTTCAAGACAGAAAACAAAATAGGGTCACCTATTGAACACTGGATTACCCCAATGCGCAAAATTAATACTCGCATCCGTGAAAATGCAGCTGTCGTAACTCGGCGACAGAGATCAACAATTCATTCCTGTCCTGGCGAATGCAGTGGTCTTACTAGCCATTCCATCCTCATTTATGGCAATTTTTTTCCTTCATAAACTGGAAATATATGCAAACTTTTTGCACTAATTGTATTTTCTATTGAGAAACGTTAGAGAGGACTTTATATTTGAACCTATAATGTGTTTATTTTCTAGTATAAGGGATATATTAAAACCTTGCAATTTATTACTGTGGACAATAAAACAAAATGCTGTTCACAAAAACGATCTAATCGTAATCTTGTCATAACAGAGAAATTTTAATTGCGGATAAAGGAAAAAACTGTTATAGCATACAGCCTCTATCGCAACATGAATAACAAAGTTCGCTAACCAGGCTTATATAACAAGGACGTCTTTTGAGTCAGTATTTTTAATACTTAAATGATTTCAGTCAAATTATATAATATATAAATTCAATAACAGCCCGCCTTGAAGCAATATGTATATGTAATAATTTGTAAAATGTATATAATAGTCATTGCATATGCTTATATTATTGTGAACAAGTTCAGTAATGTTATGCAAATGCATTACGTAATTTAATAATGTAGGATCTGTGAGAATAATAAGTTAAAGGTTGCTTACAATGAGGTAACAATGAGGTAACCTTGAGGCAGTAATGAGTTTGAGAGTTTCATAATAGTACTTCTGATTATTGGAGTAACAATAATGTAATTTTAGTGCAGTTTATAAAATAGCCAATCAACAACCAGAAAAAGCTTTAGTTAAAAGAAGGTATTCTATTGGATTAGGAATAGCCCATCAGAGACTTGGAATACAGAAATTTACAAGTTTAGGAGGTTGAAATCAGTTAAGTTGCCTGCAAACAGTGTTCCTAACCAGACGCAAAAAGTGTCCTCGACAGATTTAATACGTATTCGTGCGAGACGAAAAATAAGTTTAGGTGTTAAAAAGTGTAATTAATTAATAAAAAGAATCTCACAGCTCTCTATATCAGTGAAGTGTTATTTAAATCGTGTCAAGCATTAATAAAAGGAATGAAGCAAAATTATAATCTGTGTAACCTACATTCTTGTCACATCACAACCCTGCCAAGAGATACGTGTCTCTAACAATAATACTGACGCAGCCGAGGAAAACATAAATATATAATATTTAAAGAAACAATTAAATTACAAAGTTAATATTTTTTTAAACTTGGGGCAAAGGCCACCTGAAAGTACATTTGGGGCGAAGGCTACCGGAAACTGTTTACCATACGTGCGGTTGCAACTACTACAAGTTTGGCTCCCCAACAGTTGAAATATAATACAACTCCTTCAATACAAACTACTTCAAATTGGCGCCCAAAGCGTGGTAAAAAAATAACGTAAGAAACCATCTTCTTCAAATTTGGCTCCCAAAGTGTGGGGCAAATAATAACAATACAATAAAATATATTCTTCACTTTATAACCTCATGTATAAAAATTATCTAACAGATTATGCAAATCAAATTAATCGCATTATATTAATGAAATTCCAGAACATTGTTATCATTTCACAGGGTTTCCTTGATGTTAGGCAACTCACAGAAAATATGGCACCTATTGAATAACGCATTCTCCTGTAATAAATACATAATCAGGATCACTTAAAAAACTATATTTATATCACTGTATAATGTTGATAGTTGTCATCACTATACGAGTGCAAGACGAGACTGTGAAGTTCCGATAGGAAAGTGACTTGTATCCTTATGGTGTCGCAATATGACCAGCGAGTTCAAGCAACTTAAAACAAATTAAAATAAAAAAATCTGGTGTGATACATTCACATGATTTTCTCTACCATTATCTTTATTAATGGATATACAATATATTCTTACTAAAGCTTATTGTCTACCTACAACATTTTAATCCAAATAAACCTTTGCAAAAATAGCTACATTACACATGCTTTATAGATGAAAAGAGTACAGCGATAGCCAAATATTTAAGGACTGGACAGTATACGCTGGCCTTAAAATTCAATACTGATGCCATGCAATCGCGAGAAACTACTGAAAATCGATGAGACGTAAAAAGAATAAGTGTTGAAAGATTCAAACGTTTAATAACGCATATCTCAAAAACGGCTTAAGACACAAAAAAACTTATTTTAAATAAATTGTAAGTTTTAAAGAGATCTACATTTTTATGTGGTACGTTTTGGTCTCTTCTTTAACGTTTATCAGTTATACAGATTATACAAAATTTCTTCTAAATGAAGAGGACTTCCTAGGCTATACCCAGAAAATTCAAGATATACATTCTATTTGTCATGTGAATATCTTTCATATATAGTGTTTTAATTAATATCGTTAAAGCCATTTTTTAGAAAATCAAACTCTTCCAAAAATTTTCCATGTAAAGACAGTTGGGATGGGAGATTTTCTTGAAAATCTTCGTGTCGCATTCTTGGAAAGTGCTGAATCTAAATACCAAGTTTAGTATTTATTCGACTTTTCATTTTTGAGTTATCTTATTAACACGCAGGGTCACATGGACATGTTTCCAAAATTCTTTATTTGGATTCAGGGGACTCAAAATATCAATTTTCGGTGACATCTCGGTTTCGAATTTTTCGATGGAATGGAATACTTTTCTACTAGGTATATCGTGGTAGAGAAAATAAAAAATATGGTAAAAAACATAATACCAAAACATATAAAAATACATTTTAATAAGTTTGCTACTGCTAAAGAAAAAATCTGATTTGTTACACTCACATGACTTTCTCTACTCTTGCACAAACTATTTTTACAAACGCTAATTCTCCATATGCTTCATGTTAATCGAGATATCGAGATGTTAATCTTATTGCTAATTTTCTTGTAGATGCAAGGGGAATTACTAGCCTTTAAGCGATAGTCAAATATTTTAAGAGGTGGTTGCTATGTTGAGTATTCCATTCTCTTTGCATTACCAGGACAAAAAAATGAATAACGAATTTGAGAAAACGTATAAGTATTGGCAAATTTAAGGGAATAACAAGCAATATCTCGAAAATGGTTCACTCAACAAAAACTGTATATGAAATAAATTGTGTATTTTAACGTGATCTACATTTTTGAGTAGTAAAACTTTGTCTCTCTCTCTCTTATGGTATACCAGTTATGCAAAAGTCGTTCACAATAAAGAATACTTTTGGAGAAATTCCCAGAAAATTCGAGATATGAGTTTATTTGTCATGAAAATATCTTAAACATATGATATTTTAATCAAAATCGTTAGAGCCATTTTTGAGAAAATGAAGATTTTCGAAAAATGTTCTATGTAAAGAGTAATCTGGTGTGGGGGAATTTTCTTGAAAACCTTCATGTCGCATCTCTGGAAGATACTGGGCCCAAATATCAAGTTTGGTGTTTATCCGACTGTTCGTTTCTAAGTTATGCTGTTCACAAACACACACACACACGGACATGTTTCCAAAAATGATTTTTTTGGATTCAGGGGGTATCAAAACATGTATTTCCGGTGAAATGTCGGTATCGAATTTTTGGTTGGAATGCAATACTTCCCTTACTATACGTAGTAGAGAAAGTAATATAAGTAAAATCAAGATGGCGATATCTGGACATAGCTCATACATGGGTGAGGGAGGAGGAAAGTACAGGAAAGAAAGTTAGGTCTCCTCTGGCCACTATTCAGTTTCTACCACATCAATTGACGGTAGGCCCCTAAGTGTTAATCGAGAAGACTGTATTAGTGACTGTATTAGAAGAGTGAATTAGTAGTCCTTTATAGAACAGTTGATTTGCACAAAATTATACCATTTAAAAATTAATGCTACAGATCTTAAGTTAGCACTCTTGAAGCACACATCGTACTTAAATACTCCAATCCTACGCTTTGATAATTCCTTTAATCCGTGAACTTGTTATCACAGTAATATGTGGTGAAATATGCTACAATTAGAAAAACTCTAATGTGCTACACAGACATGACTTTCTCTTCTCTTGTAGAAACTACTTTTACAAACGCTTATTCTTCATCTACCTCATGTTAATCGAGATATCGAGATGTTAATCTTATTGCTAATTTTCTTATAGATGCAAGGGGAACTGGTAGGATTTAAGCGAGTGTTAAATCTTTTAATGTTTGGTTGCTATGCAGAGCATTGCACTCTCTTTGCATGTCCAGCACATAAAAAAACGAATAAGGTATTCCCATTTGAAAAAAGTATAAATATTAGAAAATGCAAACAAAGAACAAGGAATATCTCGGAAATTGTTTATTCCACAAAAAATGTATATAACAAACTGTGTGTTTTAAAGGGATCTACATTTTTTGTGTAGTAAAATTTTTTCCCATCTTTTACGCTTTACCAGTTATGCAAAAGCATTCAGAATGAAGGACTTTTTTGGACATTCCAACAAAATTCAAGATATATATTTCATTTGTCATGAAAACGTATTAAATATGTTATATTTTAATCAAAAACGTTAGAGCCATTTTTGAGTAAATCAAAATTTTCGAAAAATGTTTCATTTAAAGGGTAGTCTGGGGTGGGGGATTTTCTTGAAAATCTTCGTGTCGCATCTTCGAGAGACACAACCCAAATACCAAGTTTGGTGTTTATCCGACTTTTTGTTTTTGTTAGGTGTTCACACACACACACACACACACACACACACACACAGGCACAGAACTTTTTCTAAAATTCTTTTATGGATTCAGGGGGCCTCAAAACATGCATTTCCGATGAACTCTGGGTATCGAAATTTTGGGTGGAATGCAATACTTCCCCTACTTACTATACGTAGTACAGAAAGTAAAACACTGTTGAGGTTTTTTTGTTGCATAAGCTATTTTTGAGATATGTTATTAAAGGTTCCAATTGTTCATTACTTGGTATTTGTCTTAAAATACTGTCAACATTCAGTTGTTTCTCGGGATTGCTTGGAAACGGTATAGAATTTTAAGGCCAGCGTTTGGCGTCCTTAATCATTTGACTATCGCTTTTACCTTTATATCTATAACGAAATGTGTAATGCAGATATTTCTGCAAAGGTTTATTTGGATGAAAATGAAGTAGACATAAAGTAAGCTTAAGTAATAATATTTTGGGGGAATTTAAAATATCGTACCCGCACGTCGCCATGGTAGCTCAGTGGTTAGAGCAGCCGGACGGAATCCGGGAGATCCCTGGTTCAAATCCCGACGATGACATTAACTTTTTCAGTCATCTGATTCCACCTTTCCAAGTTTGTCCAACACACGGCTTGTGTGGAAGAACAATTAATTCCATTTAGTAAGAATAGCTTGTATACCCACTAATAAACGAGAGGGGTTGTAGAATATGATGCAATACATTCACACATTATTTTGTTTTGAGAAGGTTTGTTTATTTTAAGAGGAGTTGTATTTCAACCTTTGGGGAGCCTAACTTGTAGTTACAACCGCACGTATGGTAAAAAGTCTCCGGTAGCCTTCGCCCCAAGTTTAAAAATATTAACCTTGTAATTTGACTGTTTCTTTAAATATTATATATTTACGTTTGCTTGGCTGCATCAGTATTAATTTTTAGAGACATGTTTCTCTTTGCAGTGAGTGATGCGGCTGAAGAATGTAGGCTTACACAGATTATAATGTTTACTTCACTCCTTTTATTAGTCCTTGACACAATTAAATGACACTTCACTTATATAGAGAGCTGTGAGATTCTTTTATTAATTACTTTCACTTTTTTAACACGTAAACTTTACAATATTCGCCGTAATGAATTTTCGTCTCACACTGAATACATATTAAACTTCTCGAGGACGCGTCTCGCGTCCGGTTAGGAACGCTGTCTGCTAGCAACCGATTTCTGAATTTATAAATTTTGCTCCATTTCAGTCTCTGATTGGCTAATCTACTCCAATAGAATACTTTTATTTAACTTAAGCTTTTTTCTGGTTGTTGATAGACTATTTCTAAACTGTCTCAAAAAATTACATTATTGTTGCTCCAAGAATTATTAGCAGCATTATTAAACTTTCTAATTCATTATTGCCTCAAGATTACCTCATTGTTACCTCATTGTTAGCAACTTTTAACCTATTATTCTCACAACTCCTACATTATTAAGTTACGTAATACATTCACATAGCATTATGACACATGTATACAATAATATAAACATTAATACAATGACTGTATTATACACTTTTTATATATGTTACATATGCAAGTATTGCTTTAAGGTGGGCTGTTATTGAATTTATATTACATAATTAGACTGAAATCATTTAAGTGTTAAAAATATTGCCTCAGTTTTCAAATTTGAAGCAACTTTCTTGTAATTAAAACTTAATGTTTCTCTAAATACACATGTTTACAGTTTGTTTACAATAGTTTAAACAACTATTATCGATGTACCACAAAAGCCTCAAAGGACTAATGTTCTGGTCTCAGATCGTAAAGTTGTTTAAAGTTAGGAATGTATGCCACTGTCGGGTGAAATATGACTGCGATAAATTGAGCATTGTGGTCAATAGGAATATTCAGAGACAGTAAGTGTTTGCTTTAGGAAGGCATGTCCTTTGAGGAAGGCAATGTGTGTGTGTCATGATTCCTTGGAGACGAAAAGGGAATATCCGGCGGCAGTTGGGAAGTACGCGCCTGTTGTTTGCCGAGGTCAGCCACCAATGCTAGACTCGCAGCCCATTTCCTGAGTTTGCTCCCACTGCTACCGGCATGTTACGGCTACCACAACACCCTGGTGGTGGTTACAGCTGTCAGGCTTCGAACTTCAAGCTCCACATACGAAAGAAACATAATTAAACTTTTACAAAGCTCTAGGGCTATTTACATACTGCTTTGGTTCATGTAGTTTGACACGAAACATTGGAACGACAAACCAGGATAGGGTCGACAATAGCAAAGACAAAGTTAAGGGACAAAAATCCTATGTTATGTATTCACACGACTTTCTCTACCAATACAGCAATTCTTGCATATCTGTTATATCTATAATATTCATGTAAAATAGATTCTTCTGATCACGTTATTTTACTCACAGTATATTGCTTTCTGTATCACGTATATACGAGAGTAGGTAGAGAAGGTATTGCATTCCATCCAAAAATTCGATACCAAGATTTCATCGGAAATACATGTCCTGTGACCCCGTGAATCCAAAACAAGAAAGCATTTTTAGAAAAAGGTTCGTGGGTGCGCGTGCGGTGCGGTGCGGTGCGGTGCGGTGCGGTGCGGTGCGTGCACAACATAACTCAAAAGTGAAAAGTTGGATAAATACCAAACTTGGTATTTAGGTTCAGTACCTTCCAAAGGTGCAACAAAAAGATTTCCCCCACACCAAATTATCCTTTACATAGAAGACATTTTTAAATTCATTATTTTCTATAAAAATGACTCCAAGTATTTTGATTATAATCCATATATTGAAGATATTTGCATAACAAAGTTTATATCTTGAATTTTCTGAGAGTAACCTTTGAAGTCCTCTTCATTCGGAAGGAACTTAATATAATACCATAATAAAAAACGATAGACGAAAACTTACTAAACAAAAAATGTAGATCACTTTAAAACACACAACTTATGTAAAATGACCTTTTTGTGGCATAAGCCATTTCCGAGATATCCCTTATTAAAGGCTTGAATTTTTCATTACTTGGTCATTCTTTTAAAGTCCTGTCAACAGTCAGCTGTTTCGCAATTGCGCTGAAGCAGTATGGAAATTTAAGTCCAGTGTATAGCATCAAGTTCTTGAACATTTAATTATCACTCTTCTCTTTGTATCTATAACGAAATGTGTAATGTAGCTATTTCTGCAAATTTTGTTTAGATTTAAATGTAGTAGATAGAAAAATAAGCCTTAGAAAGAATAGGTTGTATACCCACTAATGAACTTTAGATGGTAGAGAAAGTCATGTTAATGTATCACATCAGAATTTTTTCTTAGAAATTATACCAAAGTAAGCAAGACGTGCTTAGTTAAAAACATGTGGAACAGTGTTCAAATATTTATTCATGGTAAGTTCTTTTTTAGTTTCTCTACTACGTATAGTAAGTAGGGGAAGTATGGTATCCACCCAAAATTCAATACCGAGATTTCACCCTGAATCAAAAAAAAACGTTTTTGGAAACATGTCCGTGTGTGTGTGTGTGTCTGTGAACAGCATAACTCAGAAACGAACAGTCGGATAAACACCAAACTTGGTATTTAGGTTCAGTATCTTCCAGAGATGCGACACGAAGGTTTTCAAGAAAATCCCCCCCACACCAGATTACCCTTTACATGGAACATTTTTCGAAAATATGAATTTTCTCAAAAATGGTTCTAACGATTTTGATTAAAATATCATATTTAAGATACTTTCATGACAAACTGTATATCTTGAATTTTCTGGGCATGTCTCCAAAAGTATTTTTCATTGTGAACGACTTTTGCATAACTGGTAAACCATAAGAGATAGACAAACTTTTACTACACAAAAAATGTAGATCGCGTTAAAATACACAATTTATGTCACATACATATTTTGTTGTTCAGCGAACCATTTTCGAGATTTGCTTGTTATTCACTTAAATTTTCCAATACTTATACTTTTTCTCAAATGGGAATTCGTTATTCCTTTTTTTTTCGTCCTGGTAATGCAAAGAGAATGGAATACCCGACATAGCAACCAGCTCTTAAAATATTTGACTATAGCTTAAAGCCTACCAATTCCCCTTGCATCTACAAGAAAATTAGCAATAAGATTAACATCTCGATATCTCGATTAACATGAAGCATATGGAGAATAAGCGTGTGTAAAAATAGTTTGTAAAAGAGTAGAGAAAGTTATGTGAGTGTAACACATCACATTTTCTATATATATTGTTTCATTTATACCCCGTCTTTAACCGCAATGGTCATATTGACGACTTTTTACCTTTGGAGCACATTGCCTATCTAACTCGTATATTTACAGTTGCCTTGGATTTCGGTTGTTTATTTGGGTTTTATGCATTAGGTCGCATACACATTCACACTCTTATTCATACACATAGACTCTGGGGAGGACAGGGAATAATTTTTCCTTAAAAAAGAACCTTCTTCACTTCAACCGGGAATCGAACCCGGGACCTCTCGCACAGTAGCAGGTGCTCTACCAACTGATGCTCGAGGCCAGTCAATAAGCTCTTGTAATTGCAAGAAAGATTAAAAAATAAGAAGAATCGCATATTTTTAACGTTAATAGGATGAATCACTCATACTTGGGAAAAGTGTCATCTTACAACATGGAATATTTCAAAAAGCAGTTAATGCTGTTTGCTGCTAGAATTCTTTTAATATGGAGAGGAATACATTCTGCAGTCACGGTGTATATTATGCAACACATTTTATAAAGTTTAATGCGACTCTTGGAAGATGTTTCTAAAAAACATCTAATCAATCCAATAAAAGATTAAAGTTACCGGTAAGTATAACAATAATTTATATCAATAATTTTGTTGTTTAAAAATCATAGTCTTGCTTAAAAAGCTCTATTTCACAATTTATAGGAATATTTTAGCACGGAATTATTACACAGATTATATTTTAACGATGTTCTGTACACACACACACAGACACACACACACACACACAAACACGGGACAGCAATAATTATAGTTGTTATCGTGAAATAGTCTCGTGTATGTACATCTATTCGTATTGTAAATATATGATGAGCTCATACAGCAAAACCTAGAAAACCAATGGCTGATATAGTTCAATATAATTTGAAGCTGTACAGGAAATTACTCATTAATCTTGAAAGTCGCGTCTAATAGTAGCATACTAATCGAAACTCCTCAATCTCTACAATGTCGCATAAATATTAAATTCTAAAATTACTTTAATTGCCCAAATATTTGCATAATATGCGTTGATTTCACAGTAATTGGCTGTTTTTAGTTCATTGCTACCTGTATTTGTTAGAGTCAAACAGAATAAAGCGTTTATTTACCGTTGGTAACCATATCACCAAGAGTTTATCCGCTAAGCAAAAGGCTATACCACAAGCTTTAAGTTATTACACCGAATTTTCGGAAATCTAATGCGCATCCTTTTATCCAAAAGTAGTATTCAAAATTATGGTGCGTATTGCATTTAAAGATTCGAGTGCAAAATCGTTCCGTAGAGCATTCAAATTTAACATACCTATCTTACGTCACAATGCATTCTTGTCATTCTCACTTCGTTAGATTTATCGTTGGCCTATTATTGCTAGGGACGTTGTAATTAGTAGGTAGTAAGGAAATGGAGTGCAAACAGAAGAACATTTTTGACACTACTTGCAAACACAAAGAGATCATTTATGTTGAACAAAATGGTAACTAAAAGCAGGAAGAGGGTTCAATGTAGCGAGAGCAACATTCACTTATCGCGGCAACAGAAATTGTCGTAACTACTTGCAATAAAAAACAAGTGTACAAAATGAACATAACTTTAGCTTTCAGCACTAAGTTCCGTCACTGTTTTTGGACATTTGTTACAGTTCAGCACATAGTATTTACCACATTTTAGTTCCCAGAAGTTGCAAACACACTTATCCATCACCGATGAAAATCGTTTTCGTAGCATTACTTTACGGTGTAAACCATGCACGGCTAGCCTCGTTACAACGTTCATTACGTTTTGATTCGGTCCTGTCCAACTCCTGTCTGTCATGATGCTTGTTGCGTAGAAATCCTCTTCGACCTCACTTGTTTTCCTGGAGTTTTCTGCCATCAGCTTTCTATAGCCCTGTTGCAAGGAGTAGTTGTGTGTGTGTGTGTGTGTGTGTGTGTGTGTGTGTGTGTGTATGAACAGCGTAACTCAAAAACAAAAAATCGGATAAATACCAAATTTAGGTTCAGTATCTTTCGAAGATGCGACATGAAGATTTTAAAAAAAATCCCCATACCCCAGACTACCCTTTATAGAGAACATTTTTCTAAAATTTCTATTTTCTCAAAAATGGCTCTAACGACTTTAAAGTATCATATTTAAGATATTTTTATGGCAAATAAAATGTATATCTTGAATTTTCTGGGAATGTCCCCAAAAGTCCTTTTCTGAATAGCTTTTTCATAACTAATAAATCATAAGAGATAGACAAAATTCTTCTTCGCAAAAAATGCGGAGCTCGTTTAAACACAATTTATGTCATACATTTTTTGTGGAGTGAACCATTTCCGAGATATTTCTTGTTTTAGATCATTTGCATCTGCCCATCTTGTTAGTTGGTCGAAACTTTGTTGCAGGTCCTCGATTTTCCTTACCGTAATGGCCATATCATCAGCATAAGTGCATATATTTGCATGCATGTTGTTCACCGCATTCGTTACATTTGCTGTTGCTAGATTGAATAGCGGGGGGCTCAACGGATCCCCTTGCAAAATCCCATTAGTTTGCTTGATGGACCTGGATTTTGATGTGCCATCCTTATTGCTGCAAGATTGTACTGTACTATCGATCTTATAATTCGCGTCAGGTAGTTGTCCTTTTCGATCATGTCTTCCAGTTTTCCCATAATCTTATTCCTGTCAAACAGATCGAAAGCTTTCTGGTAAATCTATAAAAATGGCATACAGTTTGGCCTTCTGCTCTTGTAAGGCTTCCTTTGTCTCTTAGTAGGTTGGCGACTGCCTGCAGGGTGGATCTACCTGTCCGAAATCCAAATCGCTCCTCAGGTATTAGTACCGAGTAGGCCTGGCCGGCAGGTTTTTGTAAAAAGGTTTGGAAGTCCTCCAGAGCTATACCTATGTATGAGTCTGGTACTAACACTGACTGTGTCGCTTAATAACGATTTGTTTATAAACACCAGCTATGTTCTGAAACGTTACGCACAAATCCACTACTGTACAAAATAAATTTATATATCATTGATTCAAATTGAGTTTTATTTATGGAAGCTCTTAACTGCTATGTTCCTTAGCGTCCCATTCTGTATCGGGCGTGAAAGATCGGTAATTTTGCTCAGAGGCCTCTTCAGCAGGCTTGTGGTTCTTTTACGTGCCGTAAATCTACGACACGGGACCACCGGCTTTACTTCTCTCCCGAAGGAAAGTAAAGGAAAGGAAAGGAGTGCTAGGTATTTTTAAGCTCTAAAAATCCATTGCCCTCCGCCGGGTTTGAACACGCGAACTCGGGAACTAGCATAGTACCCCTAGACCGAGGATGACTATACTATCATTGATGCGCAATACATTCGCCAACCAACTCTTATTTTTATTGTTATAATTTTTATTATTATTAATTTTAGCAGTATTATTTTAAGTTTCAAATTAGGGGTATGGTTTACTTTCAATGGCGCACTAGATTAGCGTAAATAGGGCATTATTTCGTTCTGTTCGTTGTGTTATATTGGAATACATGCTTAATATATGTTCTATGTTTAATAATGAGTCATCGTTTAAAAGCACGAACACGGCGGCGTAGTACCGAATGTTTGGGCCACCTGATATTATTACTTGCTCCACAAATATTTTTATTATTGTGGTAGTTGTGATTGTTGTTTCCCAACATTTCAGAAAAGGTAGTAATGAAAAATATGACGTTACTAAGAAAACGAGAGAGAAACAGGGAGGACTGAGAGAGACGGAAGGAGAATTAGAGACGATAGCAGAAGGGAAAAGAGAAATATAAAGCTTGAGGGAGGCAGAATGAGAGAGCAGAACCTTTGTAGCAAACGCAATAACGCAAGCAGATCTGCAGGTTCTGCTACTAAGAAATGTAAATATTCCTCAGTAATGAACATAAAATGCTAGTCCAAAATGCCGTACCAGGTATAACCTGGGTTAACTGATTGCAAAGATTACAGTTGAGCGCTCTTGCAGATTACTCCAGCAGGAAGACGCACCAAGCTTGGTTTAGCGAACCTCGTGTAAAATATATTTAACGTAATATGGAACACGTGTGGCTTTATATCGGACAACTTGACAGATACCCAGCAGTAGGACTTCTAGTTGGGTGCACAGGCATATTAAATTAAGCCCGGTGTCAATAAAGCCAGTTCCATACTTCCTGCTCTCACTTTCAGCTACGCAGTGTATTTGAAAAAGGTAAGACTTCAGCATTTAGATGGCACATTGTTGGCTTTTAATTCTGAAAATATTTGCTTTATACAAAATGGAATTTTACAGTTTTAACCATATTCTTTAAACATTTCAGCATTCTAACTCAATTCATCCTCCGTGATCTAGGGGTACCATGCTAGCCTCTAGTTCCTGAGGTCGCGGGTTCAAACCTGGCAGAGGGCGATGGATTTTTCCGGGCGTAAAAGTCCTTAGCATGGCTACCTTCGGAAGGGAAGTAAAGCCTGTGGTTCCATGTCGTAAATTTACGGCACGTAAAAGAACCTCAAGTCTGATAAACAGGCCTCTGAACACAATTTCCGAAATTTCAAGCCAATGTAGAATGGTACGCTAAGGTCCACAGCAGTTAAAGAACCTCCATAAATAATACTCAATTTTAATTTATTCTAACATCAAAGTGGCATCCTGTAGCTTTTAAATTTGAGAACGCAGTAAAAAATTAAAGAGCAGAAAAATTTATTTTAGAATTGCTTCAAGAGCATTTAATGTGCATAAGCATATAAATGCCACTTAAAGAGTGCTTCAAAGCTTTATACGGCACTAAAACTTGCTTAAATTATAGATGTGTCACAAATTATTCGATACAAAAACAGAGAGTTTTCCTTGAGAAAATAAACAACATTCACCCCAAAAATAGATATGAGATAGGTTTACCTAGCTTTCTTGCCCTTACTATTTATTTTCGTACATATACTCTTATAATGCGTTAATATACGTAATTCGGTAAATACTGTGGTAACGTTCAGTTTGTGGATTGGGACAATGTAGCCATCACATTTTCTGTAGCCACTCATAAGAAAGACGAAAAGAAGAAAAAAAACTGCTGAACTTTTTGAAGTTGGGAAAACCTTTAAACAAACAGCAGTAAATATTTTGGAAATACCTAATACCACAACCATTATATCTTAAGCCAGAAGCGGTGAAAATTCATTTCCCCGAGTACCAGGAATAGTAACGTACATAACTCCACGTAAAATATAATACGTAAATGGAAATCGAAGGAACTAATGGGAGTGCCATGCGGCGGAGGGAGTTCTGTCATCGCTAAGCACCTTTATGCCACCCTTGTTTTAAGTTGCGGTTGAATAAAACGCAGTGTGGATGAAGAAGACTGGAAAGGCCATTTAAAGAAAATTGAATACACACAATTAATTCATCGCTCCAATATCTTAAATCTAAGACATTTTAATGAAAATCCATGGAGTATCTTTTTCATAAAATATGACATTGATTAAGGCTGGTTACATTTCAAGTGATCTCTTTTGCAGACGCGATATTAATTTTACCTTTATTTTAGAGAGTAAAATTCTATTTAAAAGCTGCACTTGGCATTTTCAACAGCTGCCAAAATGGTTTGGTTCGCGACAACTGTACACTGATCGTTTTGGTAATGCTGGGGTGAACTACATTGCCCCACAATCGTCACAAGTTCGCCGGACATCGAAGGAAGAAGACCTCTCCATGGGCAAGAAGAGGAAACAGTGCCTCGTCACTCCCGACGCAGCTTCGCCGGCCGCAGCTCCTTCGCGGCTACCGCCACCGACCACCGCCATCAACACCGTTCGTCACCGCAGTCGACATCGCTCCGCCGACGATCGACCTAGACACCGCCGCAGCAGGGAGGACACCCACTCAGTGATACCACCCGTCACTTCAGTCACCATCGCACCTCCACGCTAACTACGCCGCCGTCGCCGACAGTACCAACTCGCTGCCAACCACTTCAGTGCCGTAGCCACCCTCATTCACAGGAGCCTACCTGCGCATCTCTTCCTTACTGAGGCGAAACGCCGATGGCCCTCAATGATAAAGGCCAGTCGTATTCAGGGCGTTCATAATTTGGAGTTGGTCGTTCATGGAGGTGGCCGAAATGGGCCAACTCCACTAGTGCGTCTTGACAACTGATATGAACTTCAATGAACAGCGACTTCGGTTGAACCAAGCAGAACATCATGGAAGCCTCCGTTGCTGCCTCTATGAGTATTCGGCGGCACGCTGCACCTCGCCACCACACTGCGGTGCTCCGGTATCTCCAAATGCAGCAGGTGGTGGTTCTACGCCACATGCTGTCGCATGGACAACTTCACCGAATGTTCCCCCGGGTACCTGTGCAGGGGAACAACAACCCAGCTACTTCTCCACCGACTTCACAGATACCTTAACAGTAAACTCCTACAACAGGACACCGACGCAGACCCGAGGTTCTCACGTTCATCCAGCACAAGTTGTACCGGCTCGAGAAATACTTCCGAGGATGCGGAGGACCAAAACACCACCACCAACGCAGACAACCCACTCCCTTTGGTTCCAGTCAACAACTTCAGCCACCACCGACAACAGAGAGACAGCTGCCGCCGCCGTCACCGTCTCCAGTATCACCAGACTCATAATGCTAGCCCTTGACGCCTCGATCTCTGCACTGCGTCAAGCACATCGAGAAATGGACAACCATCAACAGGAATCAATAACATCTCGTCCTGCCACGACACCCTCAAAGACAGATACCAACACATCCGAAACTTCATGGAGCAGCGTGTGCTCTACTCCACACAATACAGAAGCTACAACACCAGGCGTTAAAGCTAAATAAAAACTCCTGAATAAACATTAAACCCTTTTTCTCCCTTTCTCTTCCCTCCCTTTTTCCAAACCGCCGCTATTCCACTACGGCTATAACCAAGGTCTTGTGCCGTGCCTATAACTTATCCACATAACCTTTACCGCTTGCTGCTGCCCTTCAAGCGACAGCAAAGACTCCCTAATAATAATGGAGGTGCAATCTGCGGTACTCCCCAAATCCTCGCGACTCCCTGTTGTCCTTCTTCTCCTTATTCTATCCTGTCTTCTTTCCTTGTTTCCTCCCCCCAAAAATGTTCCCTCATTTGTTCTCATTAAATTTCACTCTTTAGGGTTGCAGGCGTGGGGCGTGGTGTTAGGCGCTTAAAATGGAAGCGCTTTGAGGAGAGAACCGTTTCTCCCCTGTATCGTATCTCCGAACTATACAGAAGTTCTGCGACTAACTGAGGAACGATACATCTCACAGAGGGAATCATATTTTGTCAAGCAACTACCATCCGTCGATGCATTCTACAGAGTTATTCACCCTTGTTTGAAGCGTATCCGGTTGAATAGGTTTGAGAGGCACATCCAGTACCATATACCCAAAATCATATTTATCATATTCTTTTAGTAATAAACCGTCACAATATAATACAATAGAAAACATTATTTAAATCACTGTAAATGAAAGTAAACCGTCACTGATACAATAACTGTGCAACACTGCATTACGCAAAATAATATGTACATTCATGCATCTAGAAACTGAATCAAGTGGACCACCACTGAACGAGGAAGTAAAAGCACTGTTCCTGGTAACCCGGTTCTCTTTAGAAGCCGGCGGTCTTATGTGTTTACACTCAGCCAGCACTGATGTCTGTACACATTACCATCAAGAATCACGTCTCTGGTTTTAATGTATGCTGGATTCTGACAATGATCTTAAGTCTGTTTAATAGCATCTAAGCCGTTTTGTAGAACAAGACGGGGTTTCTTCGACTCATAGTGCAAGTCTCATGTTACTCTTAAGGCAATGCACCTTAGTAATTGATGTTAATATTGAAAAATAGAAACCTTTAATTTTCGTTCTTTATTATGTTCACACATCGCTTTCATTTGGCGGCAATATATTTAAAATACAGTTAAGGAGGTCGTTAGTTGTGGTAATTTCAATTACAATGAATTCTTATGTAATTCCTCAAAATGAATTAAATTCATACAATGTTCGACTTCTTAAAATAGACAATTAGAAGAGGAACTCAAAGTGCATTAAAAACAATAATTTGTAAATGTGGCCAAGAGGTAAATTCTCATAAGTATACTACTGCTGCATATTCTAATTTTAGATACGGTTTTCTCAAAAACATTTCTCAGAAGTTTCATCTCTTAAAGTGCTCCAAGCGTTACAACTTTTAACCAATTATTTTTTTATTTTCAGTAAAACTTAATGAGTAGTACTCATATGCACTTTTCTTAAAGGTTTAGGTTAATTAGTTTGTGGGAATTTTCACAGTTTGATATTCATAAAATCAAAAAGTATGTAACTGAAAACAGTTTATCAAAATTCGAGAGAGAAAAAATGAAATTTTAGAAACGCCAATTGTTTTATAATTTAATGTCATTTAACTGGAAACTTAATGAATGAAATGGGTGATATGATGCACAAATGAGCTCGGAGTCCATAGAGCTTTAAGTCACGACATTCTTATTTCATAAGGGAATACCTCGAAGAAAGAAAGAAAGAAAGAAAGAAAGAAAGAAAGAAAGAAAGAAAGAAAGAAAGAAAGAAGAAAAAAAATAACCTTATCCGGGTAACTCATCCTGACAGAGTAACCCTCACCTCAGAGGTAGGCTAACGCCCATATTATTTCCCCAAGCTAAAATTTTGCCAAGTGTTTGACACATGGGATATTTTTAATTCACATATAAAGTTCATTAAATCAGCAACACAAAAATACCTCTGAAAAATTGCACACAATCTATGACATGGTTTAAAGCATTGTTTGCAAAGTATAAATAAAAGAATCGCTACTAAGGATATTTGTATATTTAATGCTCAAAAATCTATTAGCTGGATTTATGTATATTCTACCATTGCAAACAATATTTTAGGTAGAAGGTGGTATAGTCATCAACGTCCGAGCTGTGTTTATGATATGGCTTATTATTACTGGTGTTAGGCTTATTTAACGGCATTAGCAACAAAATCACTTAAACGTCACCAGTGTGCCAGTTTGTTTTGTTTTGTTTTTTTATCCCGCAGTAGTTTGCGTGTTAATGAAATGAGGCTGTCGCATTTATGTGCAGTACTTACTATCTTCTCGCACTTGACCCAAGCTGCAACCCTGGACAGAGAAAGCCTGCGTTTTACCACTTTGATTGACTTAGGATTTACAACAATTCAAAGCCTAGATTGTCGTGCATCCCTTAGATCGCCATAGCTTTTTCCCTCCTTAAGATTGCCCATCTTCATTTAACACACCACCCAGCCGGTATCAGTTCTCTATGAAGTAGAGCCTGAAAAACAATGTAGAGGCTAAAACTAAACAATGAACAAGGTTTATAATCTATGTGGAATTAAGGGATATTACCTCTATGAAAGAGTTTTGCTACGAATGGTACACAAGGAAAGGCTAAACCAATTACAATATAATTTGGTCTTCTAGGGGAAGGGATGAAGAAAAATTTGCATGTCTGATCAAGCTGAATGACAGCTATAACATTTATATATACGAGAGTATTCATCAACGACATGGAGAGGAAGGTTAAGTTGTTGCCGCTACTAAATGGCATTAAGAGAACGGCAGTGTGTCATGAAAGTATAGGGTTTTATTTGTAATATTACCCTTCGGTAGTACTGCATACTTTGAGGGAACTAAAAACACCCTGCCAATCGAGCGGTTAGAATTATCCCGAAAACCAGAAGGTAGTCACGCAGGTGGGGCTAGATTTTGTCAGTATAAACAGTACACTATTCAAAATATTCAATTTAGACCAACACGTTGTCAGACGGTCATTCACTACTGTTATAATTGCATGCTTATATCAAAATTAAGTGCTAATAATTAAATTAATTCTTGTCCGAGCTAATATTCGTGACTATTATGAGCCTATAAATACTAACCAGCTATTTATGACAGAAAAAAAATACAAGCCAAGATCTGAATAAACTCAAAAAAATATGTATAGTAATCACTAATTCGTAAACACGTTTTTTGTAGGATATTCCTACATTGTTAGAATCGTTAAGTCATCAGAATGATAAATAGATGATTATCCACAATCATCTAGACCAGAGGTGGGCAAAAGTCAGTTTTGCGCCGACAACATAACACAACACAACACTCACAAGAAACACGAAAGTAAGGCATTGCTGCGAGGGAAGGAGGGGTTATGGTTGTAGAGCTCCTTCAATGTCTGATAGCAGTTTAGTTCATTAATTGTGTTTAAGTTAACCTTCTACGTTTTTAAAAGGTTTTTCACTCTTATAAAGTTTCTTCGAGATAAATTAATATTATTAAAATTGGGAAGTTCTTGAAGTCGCACAATTTCCACAACTTTTGTCAGACAGTTTCAGAAATACCTTTTGAAAAGGTTTTAGGAACCGAGCGATCTCCCAAGTAAGTATGTAATTAGCATATTTAGTTTTGTATTTACAGTCATCAATTTTGGGGACTTTCTGCACATTGATCCTTGCAGTTAACTCCTGCAATAGTTTTGCACGTTCAATTTCTAAAACAAATAATAATAATAATAATAATAATAAAAAAACTACAATAACTTCCCCGGGCAACATATACCTTTAGTTTCACCATATGAAGCAAGACATCTAACAATGTATTTGGATGTTGCCTCTAAATACGATAGGTTTTTGAGCAAATTAAAAATTTCACATTCTGAATAGCAAATACACCCATCCTCCTATTCTGCACGAAAGTTTGGTTTTCCGGAAAACGGTGCTTTAGTAGACAATGCCATCACAAACTCCACGCTGAACAGTTTACTTCCAACCAGCCTCTCACCTCTGGCTAGGAACACTTGATCCAGGCTGTGTGCACTTTCAGTCGCGTTACGTGGTGCCTATACTCTTTGCCTAGCTTTGCCCACCTCTGATCTAGACATACGATATTAACACTAAACATAGCCTCGATTTTTCTACTTTCTTGCTTGAATTTCACCAATTCATATAAGAGACATTTCGTCGTCTGTAAGCAGAGTTCTAAATTTAGAGGATTACTGTTTTACATTAGGTAATTTGTATGGGAGAAACTTGTTTTGTCTTTTGCTTGCATTAACGTTATTGTATACTCGCACCGTAGTGGATTAAAAGGATGAGAAGCTTCTTTAATCCTTAATCTGTAACTTGATTAGAAATGTGGTAAGCAACTGGAGGCTTCTGCTCCACAAGAGGATAGTCAACAGACAACAGAAGCTGCTCTGCCAATATAGCTTGAGTGGGAAGATATTCCGCTTATATCAAGTTTACTTGCTAGTCACATGCTGGTGCGTCCATTGTATGGTAATTACTGAAAGAGGACAGAGCGGCATCTTGCTTGGTCTCACTCAATTTGAGCAGTTTATTCCTTGCAGGAAGTGATACTACTGTGCTATAAAGCGAGAGACGATGTGCCCTCAAAAGTCCTATAGTGTTCGTAAACTCAGGTTTAATACAGCAGTCCAGGGCATTGTATGAAGCATGAAGATGTGTAATTTTAGGGAGTTTTGTTTATTGGGAGCAACATATTTTCCCTGATTTTCAAGTGATATTGCAACAAAATCAATTCCTGGAAGCGGAATGCAAATGAATAGATGAAAGACTATAAGGCAATATAATTTCACTTGTTTGACAAAAGAATACTGCTCTTATTCTTTGTGCTTTCTATACGCGCCAAATGTGATTTATATGGTTACCCAGATTGTACATAACGAACATACTTCAATATTGTTTTAGTGATTTTCTTTTGTTCTGGGAACGCCATGAATACTAAGATATTTATTCGGTTTATATATAAAATATGTATGCTACAAAATTCAAAAAAAATATTTTTAGTCTTACATTTTTAAAACGTTTGTAGTCAATCAGTTTTAAGATAGCTTACGGATATAACGAATTGGTTTATCAACAGAGACACACTTATTTATCAGATGGAGTTGAACACTAATATTATAGTAATAAGGAAAAACAAGCAGATCTAGCTATACTGGAACTGCATCAACTTGAATGCTTCAACCGCATCAATAGCCAAAATACTCGTATATAGATCCCTTGTTTGCCAAAACAACAAATTTGTTGTAGAATCTCGCAGTAGAATTTTATATAATTTTGCAGCGCCTAGAAGCTAACAAAATGAAAGCCTGTTTGTAGTACAATCGATTACGCAGCTCTTCCAAAGCTTTACAAGTCCATAAGCGGAATCCATTAACATCAGTTATGCATACAGAAATTACTTTACCAGAATTAACAAATTAAATAGACAAAGGTAAATAATAACTTTTAAAACCTATATTCAAAACCCAAACTTTGAGGTTTAAAAGATTCATTATTTAAAGTGTAAAATAAACTCTTACATTTTAGAAAATTCACATTTTAAAACACACAATCAACTTTGATTGCGGTATATAACAATATAGTTTAACCCCATAGCTAGCCAATTTCACCCCTAACGTATTACTCTCTTGAAGCTCTCCTGATTCCTCACAAACTGCATCTTAGTTATCCCGATAAAGAAGCAGAAAATTAAGATCTGATACTGACCGGTTTATAATCGAGGCCGAAAATATGTTCATATGTCAGGAGCAGCACAGCAATAAAGGCTGATGCAGTAATTTGTATCACAAATTACTTAAATGTAAATAATGATTGTAATATGAATATGCATTTTTATGTGACATTGATTTGAGATGTTTATTGATTGTAATTATTGTTGGGAAGTAAGTTTATACAGCCTTACTGAAACTGACAATAATAGCGTGCAATAATGCAGCGAGGGGGTGAGCTGTTTATCATTATTGGAGACGAGGAAGTTACGTAATATTGGCGCGTTTTTCTTTTAGAATTGGCTGGAACATTTCCCTAGAGCATATGTATTCATAATTTTCATTGGATATAAAAATAGACGCTAATGTTGGCGCGTTTTATTAGCCAATTGCAGCTCAGTTATAATCTTTAGGCATATCTAGATAAATGAGTATAAAATGTAGGTTAGAGGTAAAGACCCCGGACAGTTCATCAAAAATCTTTGTACACTACACGTCGTATTCAGCCCGCCAGTTCGTCGAACATATTTTGTATGATACACGTCGCCTTCAATCCAGCAGAAATATTACACGTCGGCTATCGATTCGCAAGTTACGCGTATAAGAGTTATGACAAATCTCAAGTATGGTAAAGTTAATTATACAAAAGGTTGAAGTACGTGGATTAAAAGTGATCAGTAAGAAGTTGTTATAACAGTTTCAGTTTGGCGAGTATCAAGATCAATGTGTAAATGTGAGTAAATGTGTTCGACAATAAAAGTGTAAAACAAATTCTTTCATCAGTGTTATCTTTGGATAAGAGACTCCTTTCCGTTTACACAACCTGTATAAAGAGAAGTGCTTGACCAAAAAGATGGTAGCTAGCCGGAGGACAGAGAACCAAAAATTAAATAAAATAACAGTAGCATTCTTTCAAACGAACACTAATACTGCCGCAAATTGCTAACACCAGATGGAGCTAACAAGCCTAACAAATGAATCACGTCACAAGATGGCTTCATCACATGAAGTAAACACACATACACAAATAACATTATAACGTTATCATCGCAAATTGGCTCCCAAACGTGGGGCTCAACAAATTAAATATAACATTACAAGTATACCACTTCAAATTGGCAACCACAACGTGGGGCTACACAAAAAATGTTAAATACAAACAATAAGTAATACCACCACAAATTGGCTCCCAAATGTGGGGCTAACAAATAACAAAGATATACAAATAATGTTACATCAAATTGGCTCCCAAATGTGGGGCTAAATAAATAAATACAACATAAATACCGCCGCAAATTGGCTCCCATACGTGGGGCAGTTAAAATTATGTAACCAAACAAAACAAAAGCATCACAATATAAGATCTTCAAGTTCTAATAATTTACGTAAAAACATATTACGCAAGCAATAAATTACTACAAATTGGCGCCCAGAACGTGGGGCAGAGTAACCAGGAAAGGAATGAAATAACCAGGAAGGGGGGAAGGAACCAGGACGTGAAGCGAATGGAGTAGTGAACTGAACTACAAGACGCAGATTCCAGAAACAACTAGAGGAACGGCAGACGACGCGGATGAGTGGACACAAAAACATCGAGACAACGCAGATTCATCATAATACAACGCAGAGGCAACATATACATCTAGGAGAGAGGGGCAGGAAGCTGGACATCAAAGCAACATCAACAGACAGCATCACAAAGGTTAGAATATTGTAAATTTTTTTTATCTTAAAAAAAATTGTGAGAAATTAAATGTTGCTGAGAAGTGGTAGGATTAAGAAAACAATGTGTACTAATAATACTGAAGAAACAATTATGGAAGGGAATAATGTAACAGTTAGCTGTAATTCAATACAGATTACAGAAAATAGCTCAAACAATGTAGGATTTGAGGGAGGAAATGTTAGTGAAGAAAGTCAGAATAGAATAGCAGGAAATGTTAATTTTGATGCTAGTATGATGATGGAAATGCTGAGAAATTTTGGTGAAGCGTTAAAGAAGAGTATTACAGATCAATTTAGGGAAGATATTGAAAAGAGTTTTGAGAAATTAGAACAAAAACTAAATCAGAACATGAAAAATAGAAATAGGAGCTTAGAACAAAACAGGGAAGAAATTGAAAAGAAAGTTGTGAAGCTAGATAGTAGTATGCCAAGAATGAGAAATGAGAATCAGGAAGGAATAGCAAGTGAGATAGGAACAGTTTCAAAGAAAATGTCAGACATGAGCAGGGAAATATCTAACGAAAAAAGTGAGGTTAATACTAAAATTGAACATGTTGATGTAGAATGTACAGAGTTAGGTAGCCGAATGAATAGCATTTCAACTCAGCTAAGAGATATGAATGAGGTTACGAATGCAGATTTAATTCAGGTGCAAGTTAATTTCAGATGGGAGATATCAGAAATACAGAAGGAGTCAGTAACACAAAGAAATAAATTGTACGAAGAAGTTAAAGTTTTGCCTATAAATAATCAAAAGCTAACTTCTAAAACTAACAAGTACCAAGCTTTTCAAAATGAAAACTCCAATCCAGTACAGTTTAGTACAGACTTGTCAGAGTCTTCTCAAGTTAAAAAGATAGCAGAAGAATTGAAAATGACAGTTGTTAAAAGATGTGTAGTTCAGGAAACTTTAGATTGTTTTCAAATGTTATCAGGGGACGAAATTTCATATGAATACAAGAGGTTATTCATGAACAAATTTTTGAAGGTTAGGATACAGCTACGAGTAATGTTTAGCCACACACAATTTGATCCAGGAGGGTGAATAGCAATTAGATGTAAAGTAAATGCTGGATAGTTAAAGATGAAATGCAGAGCAACGTATTGGATTGTAAGAGGGTTAAATAAATATGTACGTCATGATAATGGAGAAATAAAATTTTGGACATAACTAAATGTTTAAAAGGAAAATAACATTTTTTTAGTAACTGTAACAGTATTTGAAATTAAGAATGTAAAGATTGAAACTTAATATGATATTAAAGTAAAAGTACAGAGATATAATTCCAAGAGTATTGTGAATATAAAGTACAAAACAACAAAAATGGGGTAAAAATGATTAAAACAAATACTTATGTAGCAAACAGAAAATGTGAAACAGTGTCTAGATTTAAGAGATGTAAATATATTTATGTAGAGGGTGAATATTTTTGGTAAATATGTTTAATTATTACAAAAATTCTTAAATGTATAAATTTTTATCAACAATCTAAGAGAGTAAACCAATTTTGTAACAGTAATTAAATAATTCAGGGTACAGTATTTGCTATAAAAAAAATTGTAATGTCAGATTAAAGTCTAAACACATTAAACAAGAGCCAGTAAGTAGTGGCAAGATAGAGGAAAAACATGTCGTGTGTTAAATACGTGTGAAGTGTTAAGTGAAACTGATAGCGTGTGTTCCAAGATTTAGGAGACTAAAAACCCAATTATAAAATTTCCAAACAAGTTGTAAATATTTATAATTATGTTTCTACTGGGGCATATGATGCAGTAATTTGTATCACAAATTACTTAAATGTAAATAATGATTGTAATATGAATATGCATTTTTATGTGACATTGATTTGAGATGTTTATTGATTGTAATTATTGTTGGGAAGTAAGTTTATACTGCCTTACTGAAACTGACAATAATAGCGTGCAAAAATGCAGCGAGGGGGTGAGCTGTTTATCATTATTGGAGACGAGGAAGTTACGTAATATTGGCGCGTTTTTCTTTTAAAATTGGCTGGAACATTTCCCTAGAGCATATGTATTCATAATTTTCATTGGATATAAAAATAGACGCTAATGTTGGCGCGTTTTATTAGCCAATTGCAGCTCAGTTATAATCTTTAGGCATATCTAGATAAATGAGTATAAAAGGTAGGTTAGAGGTAAAGACCCCGGCCAGTTCATCAAAAATCTTTGTACACTACACGTCGTATTCAGCCCGCCAGTTCGTCGAAAATATTTTGTATGATACACGTCGCCTTCAATCCAGCAGAAATATTACACGTCGGCTATCGATTCGCAAATTACGCGTATAAGAGTTATGACAAATCTCAAATATGGTAAAGTTAAATTATACAAAAGGTTGAAGTACGTGGATTAAAAGTGATCAGTAAGAAGTTGTTATAACAGTTTCAGTTTGGCGAGTGTCAAGATCAATGTGTAAATGTGAGTAATTGTGTTCGACAATAAAAGTGTAAAACAAATTCTTTCATCAGTGTTATCTTTGGATAAGAGACTCCTTTCCGTTTATACAACCTGTATAAAGAGAAGTGCTTGACCAAAAAGATGGTAGCTAGCCGGAGGACAGAGAACCAAAAATTAAATAAAATAACAGTAGCATTCTTTCAAACGAACACTAATACTGCCGCAAATTGCTAACACCAGATGGAGCTAACAAGCCTAACAAATGAATCACGTCACAAGATGGCTTCATCACATGAAGTAAACACACATACACAAATAACATTATAACGTTATCATCGCAAATTGGCTCCCAAACGTGGGGCTCAACAAATTAAATATAACATTACAAGTATACCACTTCAAATTGGCAACCACAACGTGGGGCTACACAAAAAATGTTAAATACAAACAATAAGTAATACCACCACAAATTGGCTCCCAAATGTGGGGCTAACAAATAACAAAGATATACAAATAATGTTACATCAAATTGGCTCCCAAATGTGGGGCTAAATAAATAAATAAATACAACATAAATACCGCCGCAAGGGAAGGTGGCGAATGAGTAACGAGTGCATATTGTGTTTGTATACCTAAACTATGTCTGTTTCAAACCTATTCTTTAAAAAAAAATTCAAACAAGTTTAATTTATCGGTAGTATATAACAAACATTGTACCAGTATTCCACTTAAAAAATTAAGTTACGCCATTCTATAAGGAGGCCCACTTAACTTCTTCTCAACGCTATAATACCCTTCTGCAATAATTTTGTAAAAATTCAGCATTTGATTTTATTGGTCCATTGAGTAGTAGTAGTAGTAGTAGTAGTAGTAGTAGTAGTAGTAGTAGTAGTAGTAGTAGTAGTAGTAGTAGTAGTAGTAGTAGTAGTATTTATTAAGTACTTATTATAAGAGTGTACATGCTTTCTAGGAAAATACCTGGCCTGTAAACATGAATATTTCAGAATCGACCAGAAAACTACTATTTTATAATCACCACACTACATACGAGGGCGGATCGAAAAGTAACGCACAATAATTTTTTACAAAATAATTTAATAGTTAAAACAACAACAAAAACCGCAAATGAACTTAAACCTTTTACCTACTTTTAGACATATTTGCCAAGCTTCTCAACACATTTCTCCCGTCGTGATACCAGTTTCAATATGCTCTGTTCGTAGAAGTCCGTTTCCTTGGAGTATAGCCATCTGTGGACTGCTGATTTCACTTCCGCATCTGTCGCAAAGCGTTAGCCGGCCAGGAATTTCTTTATGGGACCAAACAGATGAAAGTCCGATGGTGCAAGGTCCGGACGCATGGTGGATGTTTGAGCACTTCCCAACCAAATTTGGTGATTTTCTAACGAACAGCAACAGCAACATGGGAGCGAGCGTTGTCATAAGGAATTTTGACATCGTCACCATTCATGTTGTGGCGTTTGTCACGAATAGTACAAGGCAGCTTCACCAAAGTTTTCATGTAGGTTACAGCATTCACAGTGGTCCCGTGTTCGGCAAAGTTAACCAAAACAACACCATGCATATCCCAGAACACCGTCACATGCGCTTTCCTAACAGATTGAGTCACTTTGAATTTTTTCTTAACTGGAGAACCAGCAATTTTCCACTCCATACTTACCTGCTTGGTTTCGGGCGTGTAGTGGTATGCCCACGACTCATCACCAGTGACGATTTCTTTCAGAAAGTCATGCCCTTCTATGGTGTACCGCGTTAGGTGTTCCAAGCTCGTCATCATTCGCTAGCCCTTGTGGTTGTCTGTCAGGTTCTTAGGCAACCAGCGAGCACTAACTTTACGAAACTTCAACGTGTCATGAACAACATCGTACACTTCACCATAGGAAATGCTGAACTGTTGCGATAAGGTTTGCAGTTGCACACGCCGGTCGTTCAAAATTGCGGCCTCAATGCCCCTGACATTCTGCGGGGTTGCAGCTGTTACCGTCCTCCCGGAGCGTGGCGAATCACTAAGGTTCACACGGCCCTCTAGGAAGAATGCACGCCACCTCGAGACATTGCTACGGTCCATACACCCATCCCCATACACGCCACGCATGTCCCTGTGAATATCACTCTGTTTATGCCCTTTGGCCCACAAATATCAACCACACCACTCCACTATTCACACTGTACGACAGTAGCATGTGCGCCATGTTGCGTAGTTCACGCTTCTCTCGCTAGAGCTGCACATGAAACAAAAATACCCTCTGTAGTGAAAACTTCAAACTATATCTGTGTGAAATTGCAACATTCCAGCTTCAATACCAAGGCAAAAAAATTATTGTTCCTTACTTTTGGATCTGCTATCGTACATATATATAAAATGAAAAATATTCTGAATAAACACACACACACACTCACGCACGCACGCACACAAGTGCTCAAGTACGACATATATTTAAAGAACATTAACATAAACACCTTATCTCTTAGTACACGTCCTTCCATTAAGTACCTACCCAAGCTTGGCCAGTTTTGACTGTTTAGAATCAACTCCCAGCATGCTGTCCTCCGTCTGTTGGAAGCCAAAAATACTTCCGGTAATAATTTTTTCCTAATACCCTCCGTCTGCACCCGTGCTGCCAAAATATGCGTCCAATCTTCTTGTTCCCCGCATAATGGGCTATCCTCCTGCTATCATCAACAATCTTGCGAGCTTTCCACACCCTCCAACCTACTCCCGTCCTCTGTTTTATACCCAATTGCAAAATATATTTCCTTACCCCACCCAATTTTTATTTCATTTTGTAGCTTCAATGTGGATCTTTGTCTACATTCGGATTCTATTTCCTGCCTGTTTATATCACATAATCGTCTTTTGACTTTTTTCACGGCACTGTGTGTATTTTCATTACCCCTTTGTCAGATATCGTTTAAGCCAATTTTTTATAATTCCCGTTGTAACCCCGCCGCCTACCGTTTTGGATGCTGTATGTTGTTCATTTGATGACGATGACATATTGTTCTCAGAGTTGTTTGGTCACCTTTAATTATTCGCAGCCAGTACCTCACTAAATTTAGTTTAACAACTTCAGCATCTTCCCAGCATCCTACCTCACGAAGAACTTCCACCCTCTCCCATCCCCACACTTCACTGCCGTATAGTAGTGAAGACCTAACCAATTGGCTTGTAACCTTATAGATCCATCCTGTATAAGGAATAATGCAAATTAATTATGTATGTAGAAAATCGCTTGACTAATGTTCGCCAAGAGTGTTATTTACATGGGAACTACAATTTAAGCTTTTTCGAAAACCCAAACCAGCTAGCTCCAAAGAGTAAACGTTGGCAGATAAATTGACATTTACCATTGAACTGCAATATACATCCGGAGTGCTTGGTGCATCATACGAGTATATGAGCATGTAGCCACCCTAGACAGGTGGCGCATGTACGTCTTACATTAGAGGTGGCGCGGGGTCACTCGCGACCCCAGGAATAAAACGATTGTTGTAAATGGACCGAATTAATAAATTTATCTAATTATTGCTCACATATACCGAGTAATACATTATGTATTAAAATAACTGTTGGTTGTAGAACTCTACTTTAAAAAATAAAACAAAAACCTTGAAATCACAGTTCCTTGCAATTTGGACTGATGCGCAGCACAAAAAATATATTTAAATGTTCACTTTACTCATCATAAAGTATCACAGTTAATGTGTTTTTTTTTCATCTCGACAGTAAGACATATGTTGATGCTCATATTATAAATCACACACAACTTCTACACACGACTACACTATGGTCTTTGCACACCTGCTGCTTGCATTTTACACACGAAAGTTTTGTCTTTCTGTCTGCATTCTCGGACACACATTACACCTCATTCTTTTCTTCACTGGCAATTCCTGTTCTTGATTTTCTGGTTGTGCTGCATTTATAGAATGCCGTATTTTCTCAAGCAATAACTCTATAGGAGATTTTGCATTTTTAGCTGCAGATTTTACACCTGGTAAGTGAGTCACTATCTTGTGGGAGCGAGTACGTTAATTTTAAGGAGGCTGAACCATTTTCCATGCCGTAACTCGATCCTCTTCTGCACTTTGCTCACTATTTGAACTCAGTATTTCAAGTTCATCTTCGGTTTTGCTGCCTTCACCACCTAATGCTTCCTCTTCTTCCACTTCCCATATTAGGGCTAATAACCTTGCCTGATGTTCCTCATAACACAATTCATATAAAAACAGCACTAGCTTTAAGACTAAAAATACGTAATTATTATAACCACAACTTCTCGAAGGTTCAGCTGAAAACACTAACTATAGAAACAATATGCAGACAAGACAACAGGAAACGGGAGAGGTGGCGTGGGGTATTTCCTGCCCTCATTTCAGCCGAAGAACACAATTAGCCTATATTCTAGGAATGTATGACTGTATTTCAATGCTAATGACCTCTAACAAAAGCTAAGGAATGCAGCGAAAGGTAAGGGAAAGGCTGGGTTCAGGTATCCGAAATCATTATATATAACTTGCAAATAAAACTGACTGGGGTCAGAAAATACCCCGCGCCACCTCTCTAGGGTTAAGCAATTCATTACGATCCTGATACTATTTTCGACTATTTGAACTTATACTTAATGAATATTAACGCATGTTTTTTGAAAGCATGCGAGCATTATGCACTTCTAAATTGTATTCGCTTTTCCGCAACTTCTTGAAGATTCATCACGATCTCAACGCATGTTGCGATTAATTTAACTTCTGGGGATTCAAGTCTTATTTACTCCCTTAAACTCCTTATACCGTATGCGAATAAAACAGCCTTAGAACTTGCATAGCAGGGGCAAGAGGCAGCGTCCGTAAATGCCAGCAGCACTTTGTGCCCATTAGAGTTGAGAAGTTTCAGTCTTCTATTCACGAAATTTGCTGCTGTCTCTTGTTTCGGGAAGTTTTCTTGTGGCACGTCAGATGGTAAAGTTGGGAATAAGGCTTCAAAGATCATCACTTGTCACATGCACAGGATTCCTCAAGTGCGCTTCGCTGGACTCTTGTTCCTATGCAAGACTTCGTCATGAGTATATAAAAATTAATTTTTCACAAAGCGGGTTCCAAGAAACTTATTCCCTGTCTCGGATAATTCATTTTAGAAAAGCCTTCTCCTAAAAGTTGAAGAAATACGCCCTGGCAAAATTGTCTTCAAAAGACGCACAATAAAATTTTTCTATTAGGAGATTGAATACTATTGAGATAAGAGCAGCACTTTAACATGCAATTCATACGGAGAGTTCCATAAAATGATTTTATCATGAACAAAATTAGACCATAAAATGTTAGATTTATTTTAAGTAAAACATTATATGTTTAGGGTCAGCTGCTTATTTTTCTCAAGGCAGCAGTAAATAAATGTTTTTTATGCATAATGCAACATTACAGTCCGTTCTATTGAGCTTCTTTGATAATGCTTTGCTCCAATTTTCACATCTTGACAAACGTATTTCTCTTGGGTTTATTTAGACAATACTTTCACGTATTACACAAAAACCTTTAAAAATTTCTTTAAAGATTTCGTAACCTGGAAATTTTCCAAAAATAAACACTTTGCATATACTAATTCGATTATCTCCAAAGATAGCTCTTATAACTATTATTTTAAACTTGTATTTTTATTTTCTTTATTGTGCTACTTTATCTTCAGACGTTTTAAAGGAAAAGAGGTTACTTTAAGGTAGAATAAGCTTAAGAATTAAATTATCGATAACCACGTAAATATTTTTGCACGAAGTAAAATTTCAAATATCTTACACAGATTTTCCCTAATTTAGTTTACAAATAAAGTAGCAGTGTTTGAATTAAAATTAATAGCCACTCATTTATAAAAGGTGCATCTGCTCACTCTTCACTTAGGTCATACCTTCTGCACTATCATTAAAAAATTAAGCACAGCCAACCTACATTAAAAATCCAGATAATGATAATAAAAGGCTTCCTTGTGATACATTTCAAATTTGGAACTATTCACACTCAAATCAATTATTGAAACTAAAGCTTGGAAAATGATGTAATTTTTCTTCTAAGCGTTTTCACATTCGGAGTTATTTAACGTTTTGTTGTTCTTGAATTATTTTACGCTTCTGGAAATTGTTGCACTGGTTCTGCTAATTAGAGGTAGATCTGCATAATGGCTGCTTAACTGGCGTGCCACGCTCGCAGCTGTTGCTAACATGAGTTAACCAGTAATTGGATTAGCTAATATTAGGTATTTCTCACTGCTATATCAGGATGTATCCAGCAACAAGACCTACTTCAATTACAAAATTTCTAGAGCGCACATGTCACGTGACAATCTGGAAATTTTAATACAATAATTTAGTGTAGAATAATTTTCCCAATAAAAGGCAATAATTAAATTAACGTACAGCGTTTCAATGTCTAAGCTAGAACACAGGAACTTAGATGGAGATTTCACCACGTTATGGCAACACAATATAAAAGTTTTCGATTTTTATTAATAAATAAACGCGTTACAGTTAAATAATTTCAACACAGTAACTATAGTTTTGTTTCATTTTTTATCTTATACTTTAATAAATTTCGCGACAGAATACATTCGTACAGAAGTAACACTTTTTTTCTCATAAAAAGGATAATCAAGTTTGCTTATAATTTATTTAGGTACATGCGTGTTTATTTAACCTATTTTCTGAAAAAGTTTACTTTTCTAATATAAAATTCCAAAATAAAGAATTGTTTAAAATATTAAGGGGAAGTACAAGGGTACTAGTAATTGAATACAATATGTTAATTATTAAAGCTTCGAAAATAACAATGAAGGTAAATGAGCTGGTCACTCGGGTAGCATGTGGCTATGCGTTCGAGTGTCCTGCGTTCAAATTCCATGTACTAGGGTTTGACTTTTTTTCATGTCCCTCAGTCTCCAGGTAAATGCTGGATTGCAAATTTAAGCGTCAGACCCAAAGTTCCATTAGTGAAGAAACGTAAATAAAGTAGGTGATACAGAAAGTACATTACGCAACTAAGGCTATCTGTTCTGTATCGCACTGACAACGCTCACAGAGAATCCTGCAGTTTTAGGATCCCAAAAGCTCCAAGGGGGGGGGGAAGCAGATAATACAGCAAAGTGGCTAAACAACTAAGTCCGTCTCACAGCAAGACATTCTTTTAGATGATGTAGGAAGGCGAATAGGTAACAGACTATCTGCCCGTCACGCTCTGACTAAAACTTTTTATTGAAGTCGCGCTTAAAGCAAGCTATTAACAAGCTCAGAAGTGTACCTACATATTTTACATAGCATTTGGCAGTTTTCACACAAATTATTGCTGATTCTAATCCTAGCAATTAACTGGAAGATAAGGTATTGCTTTATTGTTTACCACAATGTGGGTTTAGGCTATGAAGCAATTATACCCACGGTATCCTTTATTCTGGTTGATTTATACGATATTAACGAATATTGGGAACACCTAAAAGACGAGGTAAAGTAACAACTATCTTTTAGTATCCTTTATTACATAATAAAAGCCCTCTTTCTACATCGGTGTAATTCTAAAGCGCGTATTTATATTCAGTTGAGGCGTATAAATCCTATAATTATCAGAATATAAATTGTAATCAGAAGAATTAAAAACGGAATGCAGTGCCTCATTCACTTTCAAGCAACTCTCTCAAAATACCAAATGTGTCCTCAACCTACACAAACTACACATGTTTACGCGTACTTAATGAAAGCGAGAGTATTACTAAACTAATCTTCTTCGTGTCACTGGAATATCTACTATGATTCATTTCATATTTAAACACGAGAAGATATGTACTTTTCCGTTGAAATTTTTGGGGTGTTATCACACAACAGTAAATGAGCATTATTTTATGTTAACACTCAGAAGGTATGAAAACATCGGTGCAAAATTTCTGTTATTATTCACTATAGGATTTATTTAGTAGTGTTTAACCCCTTATTACACACGACACCACAGGCGGTGGACACTGATGATACATGAAATGAAATGATAATTGGGAAAAGAAATCTGGAAAGGAAACTTTTCAGGCAAGGTTCAGGATACCCCTCATGCATTTGCCAGCTATGAGAAATGAGGAAATCTGAAGAAAAAAACCTGTCAGTCGAGTCCTGATGAGATCTGAACTGCAGAACTCCCGCTCACAAATCCGTGCCTCCGTGTCAGTAACAGGGGATTTATGATATCATTTACATTTCATTGGCTGCTTAGCAAATCAAACGATATTCTCCTTCCTTATAATCCTATACTTCATAATTTAGACGGATTAAAGTGAGATAGGCTGTTTCAAAAGCTGCGAAAATCATAGAAAGCAGCAAGCTCTGACAACTGCATTATAAGGACACTTAATAATGCCATTGATAATTTCTACAAATGTCAACTATTTTAGTTAACATTATCACAGATTTATTCAACACAATTAATTATAATATAAAATTAAATTTTCCTGGTCCTATGCACCCATCTTTCCAATATGATTTTCAAAGACTACTGAAAATTGAATCATATGTGGATTGGCTCCTATGATGAACATTTTAAATTTTGAAGTTTTAAAATTTTGCACCCGATTTTTAGAATATATTTCCTTTAAATAACATTAAATGTTGTGTAACTTTAAAACATTAAAAAAAAAGTGTTCGTTACCTTAAACTTTCTAAAATCCGATTACGTATTACATTTTTGAAAAAATCAAAACTATATCTATTTGGTATAACACGGCTTTTTAGACATATTCATTTACGTTCAAAGACTCACACGAAAACTTGAAAAAAGTAAACATTTTATGATGAACATTTCAAAGTGGCAAAAATATAGGAAAACAAGATTACAATAAACTCAGGTTTTAAAATTCAAAGTACATGTTTGCATACACTTGCGCACGTTAATTTAAATGTCACCTTTGGATATTTATATGGCCAGAAGTGCAAACCCGCATTGATTCCCACTTCTATAATATTGCGGGATCTGTTTCTATAAAACATTTAGAGAAGGTACTTTTCTAATTTTTATCGAAAATTCAGTACGGTACCCTTAAGTTTATTTTAGTGATTTTACTGTATTCATTCACAAAAATAATCGCAAATCTTGTTCTTATATTAGATGCACTGAAAATAGGTCTAACAAAAACAGAGAGATGGAATTAGAGCCTGAAATGTTTCATTAGAAATTAAAATTGGTATTTCAACTTTGAAGATATCAGCGTTTTGAACTACGCTTGCTATATGCAAATATAGATGATTCTACCACTTATACTAGATATCATAAATTGCACATTATAGCTTTGAAAATTAAAGCTTGCGTTATTGTGGTAATTTCCTTATGATTAATATGAAGACTTCCAGAAACAACCACCTCCTAAGTTTTGCAGTTGGTGTGGGTTTCCTGAGGCACAGACAACGTTCGCTTCCTCCGGAATTACCACCGTGCCCAAGCGTTCCCCATATCTTCCTGGACTGTTCCGTTCCTGCTATATCCAGGTTATTAATTCAGGTGGAACTTTAAATACAACACAGTTACAGAAACACCTCATTCAAAGTGTAAACAATGAAAGTGCACTTAAAGTAATTACACTAGTCTTCATTTTCAAACTTTTTGTCAGACGATTTCTTAAAAGTAGGTGTTGTTGAATCAAATTTTTATGCCAATTCCAGAAATAACTTCCGTTTTTATTATATCACGTCAGGTTTTAACACAAAATAAGAAGTAATGTTTTGACAATTTTGCTAATGAGCGCAGAAAAGTATTCAAATACCATTTCACACACAAGGTAAGTGTTTATATAATTGTCCATCAGACAGAATTAGATGACTATCTATATGTAACAGCAGAATAAAAATAATGTATCAAATTTTTATCTTTAACTATTCGACAGGTACAGATATTTTTCTTCACTGAAATAAGCTTGCCAACCGTCTTAGTTGGCAGTTTTCAGTTATTCGTCTTCTCAGCATTACTTGTAAAATTCTAGACCCTAAATGGAAATTAAATAGCAGATGTCTGTCCGTGATGTGCACCTTTTCTCCTGTGTAGATTTTTGAGGTCGTGATTTGTAGAAATGTTGTTTTACCAAGAAGAGTTACTAAAGTAGTGGTGTTAATGAAATAAATATTCACGATGAAAAAAATCTGATAGGCATTCCAATAAAGTATTTATTCGAGAAATTTGTAAATTATCTTCAAACTCAGAACTTAGTCAATTTTACTGGAAAAATGTACTTGAGTAACAATTTTCACACCTCTGTAAAAAACTGAAAAATTTATTGAATACCACAAAGATATATTTGAAATAAAGGTTTTAGAGAGAACTACACGTCGTGTAGTAAGTTGTTGCTTATTTATTATGGTTTCCCACTTATGAGAAATTTATAAAATTTCTTTTTAATGAAATGGGCATCACAGGCTATTTCTAGAAAATCCAAGATATGTATATGTTGACAAGTAAATGTCTTGATGCATATGGTACTTTGATAAAAATCGTTAAAAGGTATTTTTGATAAAACCGAAAATTTCGAAAAATCTCCCGTTTTGGGGCAGAGGGAGGTTCTTGAACACCGTGTCGCATCTTTTGAATACACAGGCATTAAGGATTCGGGGACCTCAAATGTATTTCCGGTGAACTTCGCCACCTACTAAATTTGTGGTAGAGAAACCAATACATTATTTAAAACCTAACCATAGCGAAATTGACGATATTTTATATGAAACTTTGGGAGATTTATGACCTCACTAAATGGATTGGCTAACAAACAATCAGCTCAATTTTCTGTGTTGTGTCGCACGACCGTAGTTACATTGCATGTTTCTGAACAGTTCAAGTTTGTTACTGTGACAGAAAACCAAAATGTATTCAATGTTCGGTAAACGCATGAAACAGTTTGTTAATTGGAAAGCACGGGCTCGATTACTCTCGGAACAAATTGCCTGTATGAGCTTTTTTTCCGCAATCTTCCTTCCGGACAAATTTCCGCCATGTTAATTCATTTCATAAATCGAAAAATCTGCGGTAGTGGGTGTGAGGGCGTCAAACAGTAACATACGCAAACAAGCAAACAAAAATCGTGCAGGCATTGTTTGGTTTTGCCTGTGAAATGCCGAGTGAAAAATGTGTAGCCCTGCAGCTTTAAAATAAAAAACTGCTCCCTAAAGTGAACTCCCATATGTGACAAGCCGTTATAAACTGATATTTTTTTTCAAATTAGCATTCCTAGCAGATAAACATATTGTGATGCAGCAGCTATGGTCCTAGCTTATCGAGAAGAACCGACCGATTGGTCGGGAAGACAAGCAGACGGGTAGCAAGTGATTTTTAGTTCTTTTGGTATAACTCCATGATAGGCCGATTTTGTTATACGGAGGTGAAATCTGGGGGTGGGAAAGAGCAGAGCATGTAAATAAAACGCAAGTAGCATTTTGGAAGAGAGTTCCTGGAGTTTCACAAGGCACAACAAATTCGGGATATTGAGGGAGATGGGATATTATGGAGACACAATACACTGTAAAATAAGAGCAGTTGAGTACTGGCTGAGGCTGATGCAGGGGGATAACTCCACACTACGAGCCAAATGTTATAAATACCAGCGAGGAAACCTGTCTCCTAAGATTTGGGCAGCTGATTTGGAAAAGGGTTTGAGGAGAATAGGTATGGGGTCAGTATTGCACAGAACTGAAACAAATGACAAAAACATATGGGAAGAAATATTTAAGTTTGCATTTTATTTGTCATGAAAATATCTTAAACTTAACACATTTTAATAAATATCATTAGAGGCATTATTGAGAAGGTCAAAAATATTTCATATAAAGGGCAGTTCGGGATTGTAGGATTTTATTGGAAATTCTCACTTCGATGGAACACGAAGTTAAATTTCCAAGTTTGATGTCTAATAAACTTTTCGTTTTTGAGTTATGTTGTTCACAGAAACGCCGATCTTTTTTCTAAGATTTTTATTCTAGGGATCTCAAAACCTGAATTTCCAGCGAAATCTACATATAGAATTTTTTATTGGAATGCAATTCTTCATCTTACTATAGGTAAGCAAGGTAGAAAGTGAAAATGTTTAGCATATAATGGTATACTGTATTTAGTTTCTACAATTTGTGCTGGTAACTTTATTCTTCAGACAGGATCCTCAAAGGAGCTTTCCTCCGAGTAAAATCTAGCTTTTAGAATACTAATTCTGAGCGAAATAAATGATAACCTCCAAGCTATGTGGAGGAAGTATGTGGTATGAAGGAAGCACAGCCCACAGCCAAAAACCTGATCATAATCACAGACTAGTGCAAAGAAAACTTTGAACTAACTGCAAACATAGCTTGAATCTGTTGATTTTCTGCAAGCCCTGTGCCTAGAGAATGACAAAAAGTCGGTAACGTTAGATACACTGAAACTGGAGAAAAGTAAAACAAAACTAACCACATGTGCACGAACGGCAAACTCGCAACAAATCCATTCCCTCCCCCCTTTTTTTTTTACCACAATGCTTTGCTTGCAGCCCGCTTTTGCAAATACGGGAAGAGCAAAAAGATTAGTTTACACCGAGAGCGCGTGGGGAGGCAATGCACTATAGGAGAGACAGGCTATCTCCGACATTTACATCCCGGTCTAATCCGCCGAGCGACTGCGGAGCATTCAAACAGCCCTGTTCCACGCGCCACTAAACGACCTGTTTACTTTATGGAATGTTGTCGCCGTAAACAAGAGAAAAAGCGACACGTGAAACTGCTAAGTTTCCCTAGGGATCGACGGTTATTAAACAAATGCGGCGAGACAACGCTACGAAAACGACCTCCAGGGTAATTGTGGCTATAAACTCCTTAATTACAGAACCTTGTTAAAGTGGAACGCATTATAGCTTAAGGAAAAGATTGCATGCAAGAATATTTTCCAATACAAGTTTTTTTCTTATAGTCAGTGAAGTACATGCTACAAAAAACATCAGTGACATACTTACTTTACTACTTGGATATCAAACAAGAAGTAGTATTGCATTCCTTGCAAACTTTGATATTAAAGTGAATCCACCAGAAGTTCGTTTGGGATACATTTAATTTAAAAATTATCTGATGTGTTATATTCATATAACCTCTCCTAATATATTTTATTTTTCGGGCTTCTACAAAGTATTTTTACGAAAGTACATTTTTCTATCCGTTTCATATTAATCGAGGTAAACCTTGGTAGAGAGTATTTCATTACACATTTCTTTGTAAATGCAGGGGCAGTGAGAAAACCGAATCTATAGTCATGTTTAAAAGCATGTCGCTATAAGCTGGCAATTTAAATTCCGCAGTATTTCCATGGTATCGCAAGAAACAACTGTATAGCGACAACACAACACTAAAAATGATAAAAGCACTGAACAATTCCAACCAATAATAACGGATATCTCGGAAACGGCTGATGGCACAAAATAAGTTATTTGTTATAAACTGTGTGCTTTAAAAAGTTCTATATTTTCTGTTCAATAAGTTTGTGGCTATCTTTTTATCGTTTACCAGTTATACAAAAATATAGAAAATACTTCCCAATGAAGAGGACTTTACATACTATTCCCAAAAACTACAGGGCACAGATTATATTTGTGATTTAAGTATCTTAAATGCTGTTTTGATCAGAATCCTTGGGGTTTTTAAGACAAAAAATATAGATATTTTTTCATGTAGAGAGTAGTTTGGGGCGGGAAGGCTTTTCTTGAACATTTTCGTGTTGCATCTTAGGAAGATACTGAACTTGAATACAAAGCTCGCTATTTATTGTACTTTTTGTAATAGAGCTATGCTATTCACAAACACAACCACCACAACCACACATATACCAGGTGGTCCACACAAACCGTCCTTAGTTGAAGTTAGTTTATACCGAATAGTGCAGATGCCAAAAGATTTGCCTAAGCAGAACTGCAAAGGGGGAGAGGAGACCGATGAAAGACCAATGCTTGAAAACAAACACACTGCTATTACTGGTCCCAGAGCTCCTTCAATAGAGATATTGCCTGCTATATGAGGTGTTGCGGGTGTTTCGAGAATTCTGGACTCCAGAAAGAAAGTTGTCTTTAAACAAAACATCACGGTATGGCCAGATCCTGGTGTTTGAATGTGAGAGTGACTATGTGTGTGTTTTTTGTGTTAGGGGGGTATTATGCTATTTAATAAGCCGTTAATAAGAATTCAGGATTATCGCTTGACGCAAACCTGAGCACACGTGTTAGGTCATTTAGACCCATGACAGTTAAACTACAATCAATACAACTGTATGGCACCAATTGTTGCCCCAAAGTTAACAAGATTAAACAAAATTCTATTTTTATTACATTTACTTACCCTTAAAGATGCGTTAGAATGAAATTATCTTTCGTTAGTGCATCATTCATAATAAACATGTGCAAAAACATGCCCGCTTTGGTGGACGAAGGTAAACATAAAAATAAAAATTAAATTTCCATTTGGTAATAAACATAATAATAAACAATATCTAATAAAAAATTAAAGATAATGAAATAAAGGCCTCTCAGGGCCACGTTCTGCCTGGAATGATCCATTATTTCTTAATCTTATTTCTGTGCGACCAAATGTTCAGAACACAGCCTTCGAGCCTTAGTTGCATTTTGGTACGTCTCTGTACAGATCCTAACCACATATGCGTGTTCGTTATTGGTGAACGTTACCTTTTTGTCTGAATGACTCGAATTGCATGCAGGCGACCACGCGACGCTTATCAGTACGAAACTACCACATAAACACCAGACAGCAGCAGTATCTCAGTGACCTTTCGCTTTATACCTGCACTGCCCCTTTGAATAGTAGTCATATGGCAACTTCTTTTGCACTACGTATGCGGGAAATATAAAACTGCATAGGATGGCTTGTTTGGACCACTTAGTGTATATATATATATATATATATATACACACATATATATACACGGAGGGTCCCTCAGCCATCTGGCCGGTAGTCGCGATGCGTGTTCCGCGCGCTATATTCAGTGTATCTGTTTATTATTCTCATTATTGATAGTTATACCATATTATTACTGATTTATGATACTTATTACGAGATATTAATAACCTATTGAACAAACAATTACTTTTTATTTTATCAGTACTAACCTTTTTCACAGTCGGTGTTGAAAGTGGTGTCCTTCGGCAGATAAACATTCTTGGCACCTTCTGATGAAATTACATTTCACACACATAAGTTCTTGTTGCGTAATTTCCCTAATTTCTGTTCTTATATTGTTTTTAAGATCGTCTATGGTGTGAGGATTATTTCTATAGACTATTTTTGAGAGTTCTGCACAGATCTTTAGAGATTATGGACAATAGTCACTCTGTATGGTTTTAATTTCAACAGTTTCATAGACCTATGTACTGAGGTTTTTGAAAAACTGACTTGTGCCACACGTCGTAAAGATTTATTCGGAGACCGTTCAAATGCTTCGCCAATTTCATCAAGTTTTTCTACCATTAGAACCCTTCGTTTCTTTTTACAACTTACAAATTAAATGATCCCGTTCTCTTTACTTTATTCACTAGATATCTAACTGTTCTCTACTCGGAACTGGAACACCAGGAAATTTATCGTGAAATTGTCTACACACCTGTCTACATGAGTCGGTTTTCACATACGTGTCATACATAAAGTCTTTGTTCAAGCGAAAATTTGAGTACCATTTCTGGGTGGTAATAATCCGATAATAATTCAATCGCACATAAATACACACGCGCCTCGCGTCTATACACAAGAAGCAATAACAGCCGACTGAAGCCCGCTGCCACATGTCCGATAAGTGGGCTTGAGTTTATTCAGACGTGTCGCACAAGACTGCCGTGCAATTCCCGGCCAGAGCGCTGAGGGACCGCTCTGTATAAAGTTAATGATAAAATTAGAGTCCAAAGATAATTGGAAACATCATTTGATTAGAATGAATAATGAAAAAATATCATTGATTATACAAGAGTATAAACCAAGGTAGAAGAGATGTTGGACGCCCAAGTAAAAGGTGGAGCTGAACAAAGGAAGCAATTTGCCTAATCCATGCAGTGAAGAAGAATTAGAACTTCGGTATGTAGGCCCAAGAAAACATTAACGTGATTTTTGTATCTTCCGGTAAGAGAGATAGCTTAGGTCCGACCAGGAAGTTTGGGAGTGTTAGTTCGTAACTCAGAACTTAATTTGGCGCAAGTTACATTGCATTTCCATCCCCTTTACCTCTTCGGTTATGCGCCTGTCTAATGCTGATTAAGAAGCTGGTACAAGCCTTTCATTTGTTGAATTAACTCTTTTCCCGTGTTATTTAAATACTGACAAATTGCATGTGCTACTGAAAATGCAGCTAGCCTGATTTGGCTGTTTTCCGAACCCTTGAAGACGTTGTAACAGCCCACGGTATCCTTGGTCCTTTTTGCAGCATTTTCAGTTTCCATAATCGTATGCCCAGCCTGCCACGTACCAATTATCCGACGGTGGGTGATTGTGACGCAAATTGCATTTGACAAATGTACAGATATAGCTAGCAAACAAAACGTTGCTACCGAGCTATTTCCTTAATGAAAATCTACGCGCCTTAATGCCTTTGCAACCTCTTCCTCCATAACCAGTACCCCAAGTACGAGGAGGAGATGGACGAGGATAATGTGAAAGGACTCATCTTATGATGTACTGAGTGGTTCGGATAGACACTGAGTAGGTTGGGTAGCCTACTCCGGGTCACTGCGGCGACTTCAATTGTGATGTACTGGAAACGGAAAGAGGTTGTTCAAAGTAAGGTCCTCCTCCTCCTCTGCATACAACGCAACCCTCCTTTAGCTCTTCCCGCATCCTGCACAACATTGCAAGTGTTACAGATGCATTATTTTGCTGCAAGAATTTTGTTTCCGAGGGGATTTCTGTGGAGTTAACACGATCTCTCATGTAGCCCCCAGAGAAAACAATTCATGGGAGTAAGATCCGAGGATCTTGGAGGCCCTTGCAAAGGGCCATGCAGTCCAATCCATCGACCAGGATATTCCCTATGCAATATCCGTGCTCCATATATGCAGGATGACCATCTTGTTGAAAGCGCATCTCTCGACAAATATCTAATAGTGCATCCTCTAACAAAGCATCCAAATTTGGTCAACAAATGCAGATATTTGGAAACCTTTGGCTATGAATTTCTCGTGCTTGTCTGCCATTATGCTGATGCTCTCCAAAAACTTGCAACATACCATAATTCGTTTTTGCGTGTCGTAGCCGTTCCATTATAATACGAGTTAAGAACTACAATGGAGCGCGAGTCACATGGTTACCAAGTTTCAGCATTTTCCGTCAGGAAGCTGCATGTTGCAGCTGTGCAGTAAAACCCACTCTCGAGGGTATACTCGTAAAGCCCCTGCACAAGTAAGGCACCCAAAAACAGTTGGGTATTTATACGGGACATCCAGTATATTTCCAGGGCGTATTTTTATCACACTGTCAACTCCGTCAGAGATATGGCTCTTAGCTTTTTATTTAGGGATGGAGACGAGACTTGACCTTTGGCATAGCGCACAGTTGTACTACACTTTGGCATGCCTTGTTATAGGCACGATTACACTATCTCAAACCTGGCATTTTGATGGATACTGTGATGTGTTGGTAGCACTGGGGATGCTGGTGTTGGCAACACGGCAGTGTAGGTTGGTAACACGGACGGAATGTGACGTGCCGTAAAGGGAGGGGCTAACTTGATAATCGTGGGGTGTGTGAGGAGTGCCTTTCTGCAAGGCAACTAGAGACGTAACACATGTTAGAACGTGGCAGTCCATGTTGAAACAATTAGGTAAAAGTAATCTGTATATTTCTGTTTAATATAGTGGCCATCCAAAGCTAAAATGGGTTAATTATTGAAATAGGTGGCCTTAACTCATAAACTCATGTAAGTTAAGTGCGATTACATATATATCTAATGCATATTTAGGCTCGCCCCTGTCGACCTCGTGGTGATTGTGAAGAAATGTAAAGATTCCGGGTTACCCCTCGCTTATTAGTATGTGAGATACGACGAGTATAGTAACCATCAAAATGCCAGGCTTGAGATAGCATTATCAAATGTCAAGAAAAACAATGTGTAATCGTGCCTATAACAAGGCATTCCAAAGTATAGTACAACTGTGCGCTTCTTGTTGCGGAGATTAGTGTGTATTATTCAGTAGGAGAACCAACAGTGTTAACTACATATATTGTTTCCCTCTGTCTTCCGCACTCTCATTCTCTCTTTTTCTTCCCATCACTCCTCCATTTCCCTCTTTTTCCATGTTCCCTTCCATCACACTACCCCCACTCCGTCTTTGTGCAACGTATACGTCATATGATAATTTGAGAACCTGCAATAAAATAAGTTTTTTTGGGGGGGAGGGAAGGTCAATAAAAATCAAAACATAAGAAAAGGTTGAGCTCTACATAAACTTGAGCCTTTTCCTTATGCTTGCTATAAACTACAGTGTTTCTCTTGATAACTGGCTTAAAGATACGAAAATAGTTGTGAAAACTGTATATAGGTTCTTAATTATTCATCCTATAGAAACTCCGTAGACAGCAAAACTAAACATAAATATTGTGGTATAAGCTTCTGTTATGAAACATTTCAAATAATAAAGGATATATTTCCATTTTGATCTCATAAACCATCGTTGGAGAAAGCAACTAGGGTGCTATAGAGAGTAAGAGTATTATGCTCTGATATTTTATATGCATTTTATATACCCAGATTTATAACAATCGGTTCCGTCATTCTTCATTGAAAATACAACACTCCCACCCTCAGTCCATACACACGCTACCCAAATGTTTTTGGCGTCAGCCCGTTGTACACATTTTTAAATTTCTTTAAAATCAAATCTATAGCATGCCTTTTTTTTTAAATATTCCCGTGTTTTTCCAGGCTTATTAGTACCTTGTTCCCTTTGTTTTTCTTTACCGCTTATTACCGCAACGACGTTTATATTAGACTCACACAGACGTACAAACACCCATGCCCATGAACGGACTCGAACCCGCGAACCTCAGCTTACTGGAGTGCCGTGTTATCAGTTAATTCATCCAAAGTAAAAAAAAAACATAACACTGCTCAGTTGCAGTTTTATTGCATGTAAGTATAGATTTAAAATCCACTGCGTTTCGTTACAAAGCTTGCTTCTAAAGCAACTCATTATCAGCTGCTTCATACCTCATCTCATAATTTAGAACTTTTTCAAGGTGTAAAGTATCTAAGTCGCTAACTACACTTGCTGTCACGGGTAGAGCAAATACAATTATAACTATAATCTAGAGGTATAATTATTATGGAAGTCAAATTCTCGTATTTGAAGTTATCCGAGAATTTAGAATGCGGATCTGTACTTTGAAGTCTGAAGCAGTACGTTTTGAGTAGCTAAATACAATTCTAATCATAGGGAAAATAAATACCAATAACAGTAGGGATAGTATTAAATAAAACTGGAAAGCGATTGTTACTGTAAATTTGTAGAAGGGTTGAGTTAGACTGTGCCATCAGCGGCCGGAAATGGGTGGTTTTTCCCTTTAGTGTCCCTTTAGGTTGCTGGAATGCAGATGTATAGAAAAAGGGTCAATGTTCGCCAAAAGCCAGATAGCTTTAGTTATCCAATGAAAGAAGCTAGAAATCAGGTGATAGTGGAATGGGGAGATAGAACATTTAAAATAGAGAAACAGGAGAGTTTCGAAGACACACTTGTTCGTGGTAGTTCCTTGGAGATGGTTCTTAGAAAATGTGTCGGCGGATAGGTTCGATAATATGACGCGTAGCAACAAGGAAATGCGCGTGTGTGTGTCGAAGTAATAGCAGGAATCAAATGTTAAAACGGTGACGGGAAATAAACGAGCAGGGAAAACAAAACAGTCGTATTCACCACTAGCTCGAGATCCAAGATCCATGCAAAATCCCTGAGCTAGTACCGAACCCGGGACCATTCCTACAAATCCCGTGTCGTCAAATAGCCAGTACCACCGCAAATTGGCGCCCAAAAGAAGTACCGACGCAAATCATTCAAATATTCGAAATATATAAGAAAGCGTTTTCTCCGAATCCTTAGAACTTGCAAACTCTTTGAATGATTTGAGCAACCAAGCTCAATTTTGATATTCAAACTATTTCAGTTGAGGTGAAATGCAGCACAAAAGATAAGATTTTTATACTAAATTTGCGGATAGGGACAGTTCCTTTCGAACATGGGCTTTCAGCGCCAGGCTGCCGGAACAAAATCACATGGTCCACACATGGTAAAATCTAAGGTACACCAAGAAGGCTTTCTTAAACGCACTTTTAAACGGGGCCAAACAGAGCACGACCAGCCTTTGAAGGCCATTGTCACCTTATGGGGAAATTTCTACTCAGTTTATAAAAGGAAGCCAATAAGAAATACATATTCTGTGTGTACATCCCAATTTGGGCGCGGAAGGTAAAGCGAAATCGTGACCCAGGGTTATTGTGGCATCCTCGAGGCAGGGAAACCTGGCGCCAACTATTGCAAAGCACGATTTGGGATACAAAATCCTAGATTAGGCATAAAACAACTAGCCTATGACCAAAATAGTGCTAGCTTGTGGGTGATATATTAAGTGATTAAAATTTGTGAATTATCTTCAAACACCCAATTGTCGCAGAGAAAAAAGAAGTGAAATAAACAATGGAGATTTTAAAACACTGGTGTATTTTTTACGAGTAATAACTGATCTGCACAAAATCCACCTGAGAAGAGACTCTTGCCAATTCTTCCTCCTCTTTGTCCCTGAACATAACTTACCTGAGCAGGTAGGTGCAAAGGAAGGAAAAAACTGAGACCAAACCTAAGACCAGCGAAATCTCCAAGCCCTCTCAGTCAACCAACAAAGCTCCCGCAGCAGTAGCTAATTGAAGTACTGGAAATTTTGCATTGTAAGTATACTTACTAGCGCATTTATGTGCATTTTATTATATAGTACTTTATCTAGTATATATTCTTCTCCAGCATGTATTCTTCTCCTATACATACATATATATATATATATATATATATATATTAACATTATGAAGAGAAAAAGTGGGGATGTCTATGTAGGGAAATCGCAAAGGCCACTCAACCGACTTTGATAATTATTTCATCACTGAAAAACCCAATTATTTTTGACGGTCATGATCTACAAAATATTTAATTTCATTAATCACTATAAAATTATTTTTAATCTACAAAGCCCTCATTATATATTGTGACTGCGCGCGCGAGCGAGCGAGACTGCCTGCGGCCCGGTAGACACGTCTCAGCCGGATACCTGGGCGGGATCTGCGGTCGTCGGGACAATAGCAATCGTGGAACATTAGAACAATGGGCCTTGGAACAATAGCCATTGTGTGCTACTTCCACGCTCCAGAGGATTTCTATTGCCCCTTTCTGGTACGTTCTCGTTCTCTTAAAGTTCCACTTTGTGTGCGGGACCTATATAAGGGAGGGTGCCGAGTATAGTTCAGTGTTGAATTGAATCGAGTGTGTAGTTCTCTTAGAAGTGACAGTGCAAGTGGACAGTACAGTTTCATTATGAATCGTGTAATTCAGCAGTTCAGTTGTGATTTGATTCAACAGATCAGTTGTGTTGTATTCGAGTGTGTACCAAAGTGACTCCAGCATAACTTTTGTATTTCGTTGAGTGTCTAGTGATAAATAAAGTGTTTTTCCGCAGTAGCTAGTGTCCTAATTTGCTACAATATATAATGTTTAAAATATGCATATTATCAAATAAAACTAACACAATTTTCAGTGAAGATGTAGATAATATGTTCGACATATTTAACACTTACAAGGTAGATTAAGTTTATATCTCTCAACTGTTGAATCGAGCTTCCATGTGACAAGGGAGTATAATAAATATATATGTAAATACTTTTAATATTGTGGGCTTGTAGGCATGAGAAAAGTGCAGCTGCATCTGTATGTATGGCTTCAATAATGCCTGATTTATCAGGCATTGACCTAATAAAAGTTATGCTCTAGCAATGAAGATAGAAATAATAAAAATTTACAAGTCGTAATGAGTGAGTGATAACTGCCACAAACCTTGAAGATGTCGTAAAGCTCTTTAACGTTTCATTAATGAACAATTTTAATAACGTTTAACATTCACGCGAGCGAACAGGTAATTTCGAAAAGTTGTAATAGTTTATATCTGCATCCTAATGACGTCCTAAGCAAACATTTGACACGTGCAACACTGCCGTTGATGGAGACACCAGAGCGTTATGGCTACTCGGAATAATCGACTTGTGGGGCAAGCGAGTGAAGATGGCTAATGAAAAATTTCACGCCTCGCGGAGCAGCGGAGAACGCTACAGCTGGGATGAGGAAGTAGGGGGATGTATTCTATCTCACATTGGCCAATCAGGAAAGTACTCCAAAGGCACAAGGCAATTCAAAACATATGGTGACCAGTGCGGCTAATTTGCTTTTACACGATTAAAGCCGATATTAAATGGTAATTAAAGGTGATAATTGAGAGTCTGGTTAAAATATAGATTAAAAGTTGAACAGTACACGCCGATGTGAAAGAGGCAGGAATGGAGTGGCATTGGCGAATATTGGTTTGGGAATTAGAACTACATCTAAAATAAATAATAACAATAATAATAGAGAGCCACAAGCTTTCTTCAAATGGTAATAACATGTATGTAAAAATAATTAAAAGAGACTAAATGTTATTGGTGAAGTATTACTACAAGAAGAACAATGTGGCTTTGGGATGAGACCATGTTGTACAGATTGTACATTTACAGCGGAAAAATTAACATAGAAGAGAAGGGAATCTAATTTGCGGACTTTTATATTACTTTTAGCCTATGAAAAAGCTTTTTACAGGGTTCTCCGAAACAAACTATGGTCTGTAATGCAAGAAAAAGGGTATCCAAGTCATTAATAAAGATAATTCAGAGTCTATATAAAAATACAATAATTAAGATTGACAATGGTGTTAGAATTGAGAACAAAGCAGCAGAAATAAACAAAGGTGTCAAAACAGGGATGCTCTTTATCGTCAGCATTATTTAATGTATTTCCACTCAAAAAGTGGAAAAAACTATCATAGTGGGGGTATTCGAATAAATGGATATAAGCTGAAAACAATTTTATCTGCTGACGATCAGCTTATTTTCGAGGAAACGGAAAATGGTTTACAGAGAAGTGTTAACAACCTGGAAGATAACATGGAGAAATAATTTAAAGGTATCAACAGCCAGGGGAAAACGAATGGTTTTTAAAAGGAAAATCGTTTAACACAGTTATTAATGAAGAAGTAATAGGATAAGTCTCTATTTTATACTAACAAGGTTTTAATTTATCCTACAGTAAAAGCAAAGACCTGAATGTAAAACTAAAGAAATTAAGACAAATGAATGGAAAAATAAGGAAGAAATTAAAGAACAAGGCGGCAAAATCAACACAAATGTAATTTTATGACAGTGCCAATGGCAACACGTGAAAATGAAAACTCGACTGTGAACAGGAGAGCGAGAGAGAGGGGAAAAGAATAGAAACAGCAGAGATGAAATTCTTAAGAGCAGTAGCTGGATATACACTTCTAGATAAACAAATAAATCAGAAAACAGTTAAATAATATAAATAATGAGAATAAAAGTAATCAAAATATAAATAATTGGTATCAACATACATTAAGGATGAAAGAGGAACGAATATAAACAATTTTATTAAATTATAAACCTAGAGGATATCGCCAAATGGGAAGACCGAGAAAAGATGGAGTGATATGTTTAACTAAGAACGGAACAAGTCGACAGGCCTATACATTGTGGAATGATGATAATAAATAATAATAATAATAATAAATGTTAAAATAATGATACTTGCAACTTATTAGACACACTCAGATTCACTGTTGAATGCTGCATTGTGTATTTTCGATACACAGTACTATGACCGAAAGTGTGGTCAAGAAAATGTCGAGATAATATTGGGGTTACAAAATTGTACCAGAAAAAGTAGGCAGTCTGCTAAATCTGGCTTGTGGTTCCAAAATAATTTCTGATCATGTCCTATACCATTTCCTAAACTTGCAATTGCTGTTGGTTGGCATCGATCGGTATTTTCTATTGTCGCGGTAATCGGTTCGTGTTATCTTACTTGCTGGGCGCTTGTTATTGTATTATTATTTTAAATTTGGGTTCTTTGTCCTCCAGTTAGCTGTTATTACTCAGTCAAACAAGTGTGTCTGAGCAGAGCGTGTAAACGGAAAGGAGTTGTTGCTAAAAGATAACACTGATAAAATAATTTGTTTCAACACTTTTATTGCCGTCACACTTAATAATTCACATATTTAATCTTTATACACGTCTGACTGAAACACTTGTATTTCCGAATGTAATTACTGTCGTATTAGTTGCCGCGTACTTCACATTTTGTAACTAACTTTACGACGCGAGAGATTCTTCCAAACTGTATGACGTGCACTCCACGTGTATGACGTGCACTCCACGAGAGATTCTTCAAGACTGCGTGAAACATGTTTATGGCTCGAGAATATATACTCCTTCACCTCGAAATGCCTGAACATTATTATAGAGTTGCTATTGGTTACCAAAACGCGCCAACATTAGCGTCTGTTTTGTCAGCCAATCACTACTACTAACATACATACTCTAGGGAAGATATTCCCTCCATTCCTAAAAAAAAAAAGGCACGCTACCCTGACGTCATTTGTTTGTCTCTTCTTAGTGATAAACAACTCGCCCCCTCGTTTTATTGTTACCCACTTCCATTGTCAGTTTCGGTGAGGCCGTGTAAACTTATTTCCTAACAATGCTTATGGCTAACAAACATCTAAAATCCTGTACATACAATAATATTAATTTACACTACAATCACTCTGGCATTCACAGCATGTTATGATATAAAATACTGCCTCATAATGAGGCTCAGGAATAGGACTCCCTAATTCTCGGAGCCTGCGCATAACATATCCCCAGGAATTTTGTTATCCGAAGTTAAGGAAATGGAAGCCTAAGGTATACTTTCATAGGAACAAAAACTATATTCTAATTTAATGCTAATGAAGTATTTAACCAAATACGGATGGCACAAAATTATCATAAAGGAGGTTATATGAATTACTTACCCAGCATTCAAAATACCTCAGTATGCACCCTCAAGTTTAAGGACGACCTGATATAGTGGAAACAATGTAATAGCAGTTACTAAGAATTAAAAATCGCTGACATTACACCAAATTGAAGGACTGTCAACCTGCAGCACTGGTTTGTTTTCTCAGAGGGGAAAGTTACCGTGAAAAGGGACTATTGCGTAGTAGCTAGGAAATTGCAAACATTCACCAACACATAAGTTAACAATTTATTTTAAAGTGATATATTCGTTAACAATGCTTTAGTCAGCTTGCTTTACCAATTTGTTTTACAAAATAATATGCTCAAAATACAATGTGGTATCCTCCTTCGCTTTTCTTCATTTAAAGTTGCCATCTGGATTTAAAGATTTTATAGAAGAGCAACAAATACAATAAAGTTACATGAAATACAAAAATATAGATGTTTCTCCGTACAATAATTTAAAAAACCACCAAGAGTTAAAGGTAGAATTTCAAAAAGCTTACCGAACAAAGTTTAAAGATAATTTGGAAAAGGCGAAAGAATGACTCTTGGTGAATTATGCCGAAAAGCTCGCTGTCACGATGTTTAGTTGTACCCGGCTCGGTCCCTGGCCGAAGAGCGACTGCCGGTGCCTGTCTGCCCAGGAGTTGCTGGAAACGGCGACGAGCATGATGGCGCTGGCGTCAGTGGCGTGTCGCAAACCAGCCAATGATGACTTGTCCATGACGCTTTACATAGCGAGGTGATGTATTACGTCACTCATGGCGATATGTTGTTCGACTTTAGATGCTACTTTTTCTGTCGATGAATGATGTCATCTCTGCAGCATTGTGACGTGCTGGTTGCATAAACCATGGACCATGGGGGAGGCGAAAACGGCACAAACCTTACCACGTTGATACTAGTTTTAAGTTCGTCAGTAAATCCTATTTTGCAAATCTTGATTTAAAAGAACACGTCTGAATTAAACCATTTCTCAGCACTAAATATTGTAAGGACGGCGCCGTGACCGAGTGGTTAGACCACTCGCCTCCCACCGAGACGGACCGGGTTCAATCCTAGGGACCCGCATGTGGGATTTGTGGTGGACGAAGCGGCGTCTGGGCGGGATTTCTCCGGTTTCCCCCGCCATTCTTTCCACCAACTGCTCCATCATCACCTTTCGTTTCATCCATTTCACCAACATTTTGCTTCATCTACTTCCTTCATCCCATACCAGGCATCGGGCTGATCACCCATCCTGGATGTTCTGTCTGATCCATGAGTGTCTGCTCCTCGACGGGCCTCTGACCCCAGGCACCTGCCTGTAAGTCCTGGAGGGTGTAAGTCCTACATAAGAGGAGGGTAAACAGATAATGAATGAATGAAATATTGTATCGTATTGTATTTCAAATTGTATTATGGAACTATAATTAGAAAGCGTGGGACAGTTATGTAATCAGTATAATTCCAAATCAACGCACACGTGGAATGCAATGACCTCTACACAACCAAGGAGTATTTGTTTTAAATTCTACAGTTTATGTACCTGCGTTGCCAACGTAACAGCTGCAATTATCGTCAACTACGTCATGGTTATATTTTGGAACAGTTGCTAATACTGACGTCAACTGAACAGACAGGTTAACATCAAATATAAACAGAGATCACTATAACGGAGGAAATACGATATGTAACAGTTGGCCTTTGGTGAATTCCAATATTTACGTTCACTATAGAGCCTTTCGAAAATAAGAGGCGGTTCAAAGTTTAAGCATGAAGGTACTCCAGCTTTGCACTTCACACAAAATATCCTGATCACAGTTTCTAACGTCTACTATACGACTTTGCAGGTAGCATAAGGCAATTAATTGAAGATACATTTTTGTTATTTTAGTGAAGACCAACATGTCGGTCTACACTGCAGTACCTTTCTTTACAACTCACAAAATATTTGACACGACTGTGTCTATTGTATGGTTTGATAACTTGAGAAAAGAGACAGTGAAATATTTAAGACACGTTGAAACAATAATATAGAAATGCGGGTTTTTACTTTCTCTACCACGTATAGTAAGTAGGGGAAGTATTGTGTTCCAACCAAAAATTCGATGCCGAGATTTCACCGGAAACGCATGTTTTGAACCACCTTGAATAAAAAAAAATAGTTTTAGAAAAAGGCGCTCACGCGCGTGTGTCTGTACAGCGTAACTCAAAAACGAAAAGTCGGGATTAACATCAAACTTGAAATTTAGGTTCAGTACTCCCTGAAGCTACGACAGAGATTTTCAAGAAAATCCCGCCACCTCAACTACCCTTTATATGAAAATGTTTTATTTCTAAAACATGGCTAAGGATTTTTATTAAAATATCATCTATTAATGATATTTATGTGGCAAATAAAATATATATCTTGATCTATTGGTAATAGCCTTGAAGTTCTCTTCTTCGCAAGGACTTTTGTATAATCGTGCATAACTAGTAAACGTTAAGGGATAGACGAAAAGGTACTGCACAAGATATGTAGAATTTTACTGAATGGAATATTTAATTCTTCGTATGCTTTATTTAAGAAAAATGTTACGTTTATTTATTTGTTTGCTATCGTATCGTCCAAACACCAAAATATGTAAATACCGAGTATTTTATTTCTCATATTCCTTAATTAGGAAAAATAATGGATTATAATAGATTATTACTTGTATGGCACGTTTCTCAACGTACAAACATTTCGATTCATAGCGGTATACATGTGATATAAGTTCTTAGCTTTGAGACACAGTGAGCTGCGTTGCTATCAGTTGCAGAAAAATATTTTTTCAGTAACGATTGAAATCTATAGCAACTGAACATTGGAAAAGTAGTATTGTTAGACCATGTATGGTACAAAATGTTCGGTGGGCTTCGTCCCAACTTTTAAAAACTTAACTTTGTAATTTGAATGTTTCTTTAAATATTATATATATTTATGTTTGCCTCAGCTGCATCAGTATTAATTTGTAGAAACATGTGTCTCTTTGCAGGGTACGATACGGCTAAAGAATGTAAGCTTACACAAATTATACGTTTTACTTCACTCTTTTTATTAATCCTTCACACGATTAAACAACACTTCATTGATATAGAGATCTGCGAGATTATTTATTAATTACTTGCACTTTTTTTAACATGTAAACTTTATAATATTCTTGCCGTAATGAATTTTCGTCTCACACTGAATACATATTAAACTTCTCGAGGACACGTCTCGCGTCCAGTTAGGAACACTATCTACAAGCAACTGCCTTCTGAATTTGTACAATTTTCTCTATTTCAGTTTCTTATTGGCTAATCCTATTCCGACAGAATACCTTTATTTAACTTAAGCTTTTTCTGGTTGTCTCAAATATTGCATTATTGTTGCTCCAAGAATTACTAGTATCATTATTAAACTTTCCAATTCATTATTGTTTCAAGGTTACCTCATTGTTAGCAACGTTTGACCTATATTCTCACAGCTCCTACATTATTAAATTACGTAATACATTCACAATTACATTATTAAACATGTACACAATAATATAAACATTAACACAATGGCACACACATTGTATATGTTATTTACACACATATTGCTTTAAGGCGGGCTGTTATTGAATTTATATATTATATAATTAGACTAAAATCATTTAAGTGTTAAAAATACTGCCTCAAATTGCCCCCTTTTAGAAATATTTAAAATTCTTCTTTGTTTTGTTCCTCTCAATTTTTAAATGTTTTCTGAAAGTCTCCTGAAAGAAAGAAAGAAAGAAAGAAAGAAAGAAAGAAAGAAAGAAAGAAAGAAAGAAAGAAAGAAAACCTTGTTATTATAACACTTGCTACTTATCGCTGTCACTATTTAACACTCACTGATTTTCACTACATTCTGTAACAGAATATTTATCTTTCTGCCACATGTTCAACACTTTTAAGGTCAACCACCTGGTGTATGGTCAATGATCTGGTGTTCAATGACCTGAGTAAAGTTTGTTTATTCACTAACACAGCCATTTTAAAGTTGCCTATGTGCACGACATTTAACAATTAATTATGCATATTAACACTTGTTACCCTTTCTTTTATAACATTTTTTTCCTAAACATTTTTATATTTCTTACAATTTCTAACAATTTATACCTTATACAATATAAATGCAGTTGTTATTCAGATTTATTATGGTTTTTTTTACGAATTTCTTCTATTACATCTTTTGATTAAGCTCTTTTGTTATATTGACAATTTGTTACATTTAGTAAAAATATTATTATACATTTTTTTTAAATTACATTCCTTTCCCCTTTTATGTTCCAGTTACTTTATTTTCTTTTTCTTTTTGTGTTACTTATAACCTGCATACTTTGTTTTTTTCTTCTTTAGCCATAGATTTTTAGACTTGCTCTAATCTTATGTTACACAGTTGTGTTCCAAAATTTATTTATAATTAAAACTTTAAATGTATCAAAATTAATTTCACTGTATGCTACCATATGTAACCATTCTAAGGTTTTGTTATCCAAGCATTTTCTAACAAGGATCATTTTTAATGCTTCAGGCACATTCTTCAATTTAAAATATTCTACTAGATCATGTATAAATTGTACTGGTCTTGAGAAAGCATTAAAATAAGGTAATAGTAAGTCATTAAGGCACAGAATAATAGTTTGATATCTTATTTGTTACATGCACATGTGTGTCATCATTATTGTTTTGCGTTTGAGAGGCTGATGCTATGGAAAAAGCAGTAGCATCTCTTGTGTTATTAGTTAAAAAAGGTGATACACTTTTTTCTGCACTTGTATTATTGTCATGCATTTGATTTTCACTTACAGAACTAGTTACATTAGCATTTACTTTTAGTACACAGGTACTTAAATTTTCGAAACTATTTCTAAATTTATCAATTCCTTTGCTACTTTCTTGTACTTTATCTTAATTTCATCAATCATTGACATTACTTGCCCTTGTCCTGTATTTGCTTCTTTTATTGCTTCTGCATTTGTTTTTGCCATTTCATGCATTTTATTTATTTATCCTGTTAAACATATTTGTACTTGCACAAGATCTGTATTTGTATTTTCTACTATTGTTTTTAATTCTTCACCCTGTTTATCTAACTTATTACAAATACCCTGTTTAGTATTAGTAAGTTTCAACCCCATTTTAATTAGATTTTTATCAATATGATTTGACAAGTCCTGTTCTAGCTGTTTACAACCTTTATTTACTTTTAAATCGATATCGTTTTGAAGTGCTTTAGAAGATTGTTCTATTTTGATTTCTAACCTCTTGCTTTCAGCTTTGCTTTCTGTCATACAATTTTCTATTTGCTTAGCTAGATCATTTTTTATACTAGATAGCGCTGCATTAGTTTCAGTTAAGTTATTATCAGTTTCCTGACTAGTTTCTTGTAGTTTGCTTAAATCTGTTCTCAACTCTGTGCTAGTTTCATTTAGCTTATTACTTAAGTCATTTATTGCTTTTAGAATGCACATAATACTTTGTTGTGAAAAGTGTTCTTGCTCTTGTGTCCTAAATGTCTGAGGGAAAGTATTTCTTTCTATTGTTGTTCCCTGCACTAATATATGTAAAGGTGATTGGCCTTGCATACTACTGCTATCTCTTTCTATGCCTACCTGTGAATTAACAGATAACTGTTCTTCTAAACCTAACCTTTGTGTTTCCTCTAGCTTTGTTTGTAAGTTTACATTGTAATCTGTAATGGCTGACCTATCCTCTCCTACTACCATATTTTCATTATTTTCTGTTTCCATTTTATTTTTTATGTTTTCTTTTGTTATTTTTGATGCAGTAATTTGTATCACAAAATACTTAAATGTAAATAATGATTGTAATATGAATATGGATTTTTATGTGACATTGATTTGAGATGTTTATTGATTGTAATTATTGTTGAGAAGTAAGTTTATACGGCCTTACTGAAACTGACAATAATAGCGCGCAATAATGCAGCGAGGGGGTGAGCTGTTTATCATTATTGGAAACGAGGAAGTTACCTAATGTTGGCGCGTTTTTCTTTTAGAATCTTCTGGAACATTTCCCTAGAGCATATGTATTCATAATTTTCATTGGATATAAAAATAGACGCTAATGTTGGCGCGTTTTATTAGCCAATTGCAGCTCAGTTATAATCTTTAGGCATATCTGGGTGAAGGAGTATAAAAAGAGTAGGTTAGAGGTAGACCCCGTCAGTTAATCAAAATTCTTTGTACACTACACGTCGCATTCCCGTCAGTTCATCGAAAATATTTGTAAAGTACATGTCGCCTTCAGTCAGTCAGTTCGTCGAAAGTGTTTGTACGGCACACGTCGGATATCAATTTGCAGGTTACGCGTAACAGAGTTATGAAAAATCTCAAGTGTGATAAAGTTAATTATACAAAAAGTTGAAGTACGCGAATTAAGAAATATCAGTAATGAAGTTATTATAACAGTTTCAGTTTGGCGAGTGTCAAGATCAATGTGTAAATGTGATAGTTAACGTGTTCGACAATAAAAGTGTAAAACAAATTTCTTCATCAGTGTTATCTTTGGATAAAAGATTCCTTTCCGTTTACACAACCTGTATAAAGAGAAGTGCTTGACCAAAAGGATAATAGCTAGCCGGAGGACAGAGAACCAAAATTAAATAAAATAACAGTAGCATTTTTTTAAACAAAAACTAATACTGCCGCAAATTGCTAACACCAGATGGAGCTAACAAACCTAACAAATGAATCACGTCACAAGATGGCTTCAACGCGTGAAGTAAACACAAATACACAATAATGTTAAATAAATAACAAATAATGTTACTTCATTTTTGATTTGGAATTGCTCAATTTTAATTTACCACTTTTTAACAACATGAAATTATCTTAATAAAAATATATTTTCTTAACTGTTTTGACAATTATTACATATATTTAGCATTGGAATTTTCTGACCCTTTCTCTGGATGTGTTAGTAAACCTTTTTATTCTGGTGTTCCTCGTAGATTGTAGTTGAATTGTTGACTGCGTGCCCCGTACTCCTGAAAGAATTGCTGCTGTCCTTGCGAGTGTATTAGCGTTATTTTTTATTTCATTTGTTGTGTATGTGTGTTTACTTCACGCGTTGAAGCCATCTTGTGACGTCATTCATTTGTTAGGTTTGCTAGCTCCATTTGGTGTTATCAATTTGCGGCAGTATTAGTTTTTGTTTGAAAGAATTTTACTTTTATTTTTTATTTAATTCTGTTTCACTGTCCTCCGGCTAGCTATTATCTTATTTTGGGTCGAGCATTTCTCTATATACAGGTTGTGTAAACGGAAAGGAATCTTTTATCCAAATATAACACTGATGAAGAAATTTGTTTTACACTTTTATTGTCGAACACGTTAACTATCGCATTTATACATTGATCTTAACACTCGCCAAACTGAAACTGTTATAACAACTTCTTACTAATCACTTTTAATCCACGTACTTCAACCTTTTGTATAATTAACTTTACCATACTTGAGAATTTTCAGAACTCTGTTACGCGTAACCTGCAAATTAATATCCGATGTGTGCCGTACAAATACTTTCGACGAACTGATGGGAATGCGACGTGTAGTGTACAAAGAATTTTGATGAACTGACGGACTTTACCTCTAACCTACCCTATTTATACTCCTACACACCGATATGCCTAAAGATTATAACTGAACTGCAATTGGCTAATAAAACGCGCCAACATTAGCGTCTATTTTTATATCCAATGAAAATTATGAATACATATGCTCTAGGGAAACGTTCCAGAATATTCTCAAGGAAAAACGCGCCAACATTAGGTAACTTCCTCGTTTCCAATAATGATAAACAGCTCACCCCCTCGCTGCATTATTGCGCGCTATTATTGACAGTTTCAGTAAGGCATTAAAAACTTACTTCTCAACAATAATTACAATAAACAAACATCTCAAATTAATGTCACACAAAAATGCATATTCATACTATAATCACTCTTTACATTTAAATAATTTGTGATACAAATTACTGCATCATCCTTGAATTATATTGTTGATGGTTTTTAAGTTCTCTGAAGTTCACTGGAGTTTTCTGAAGTTCTATGGAGTTTCCTATAGTTCTCTGAAGTTCCTATAGTTCCTATAGTTCGTTGATCTGTTTTTTCAGCTGTTCTTGCTTGTTCCGGCCCCACGTTGGGCGCCAATTTGGATAAGTAGTACTGTTAGACCATGTATAGTACAAAAGTTTCGGTGGCCTTCGCCCCAACTTTTAAAAAATTAACTTTGCAATTTGAATGTTACTTTAAATGTTATATATTTATGTTTGCCTCCGCTGCGTTAGTATTAATTTGTAGAAACATGTGTCTCTTTGCTGGGTGTGATACGGCTAAAGAATGTAAGCTTACACAAATTATAATTTTTACTTCGCTCTTTTTATTAGTCCTTCTCACGATTAAACAACACTTCACTGACATAGAGAGCTGTGAGATTATTTATTAATTACTTGCAGTTTTTTAACACGTAAACTTTATAATATTCTTGCCGTAATGAACTTTCGTCTCACACTGAATACGTATTAAACTTCGAGGACGCATCTCGCGTCCAGTTAGGAACACTGTCTACAAGCAACTGCCTTCTGAATTTGTACAATTTGCTCTATTTCAGTTTCTTATTGGCTAATCCTACTCCAACAGAATACTTTTATTTAACTTAAGCTTTTTCTGGTTGTTGTTTGGCTATTTATAAACTGTCTCAAATATTGCATTATTGTTGCTCCAAGAATTACTAGTATCATTATTAAACTTTCCAATTCATTATTGCTTCAAGGTTACCTCATTATTAGCAACGTTTGACCTATATTCTCACAGCTCCTACATTATTAAATTACGTAATACATTCACAATTACATTATTAAACATGTACGCAATAATATAAACATTAATACAATAACTGTTACATACACTTTATATGTTATTTATACACTTATTGCTTTAAGGCGGGCTGTTATTATATTTATATATCATATAATTAGACTGAAATCATTTAAGTGTTAAAAATACTGCCTCAACATAGCATGTTCACTCTTTGATCCAACACCTGTTAAGTAATTTTATTCGGCCCATCCTTAATCTTTGGTATGGTAGATGGTCTTTAAAGTACGGCAGCACAAAGATTTGTAGTCATGTTCGAAGTTCTTGTTTCACGCTATCTTAAACCCCTGTGAAGAGCTGATTAATAGTTGTTTAGCAACACCAACTAACGAACACTGGTTGTTACCAACTTGGTATATTAAGTTTCTCTTCTGGTGTTAGCCATTCGGAACAACGGCTCGTCTTCAAAACTACACTTAAACATTAAAACACTGCACAAGGAATTATTGTGAAACTAGAGTAGCCTTCCATTGCTTTTTATTTTAATCTGCCAACTTTACCGCGTCTTCCGTTGAAAAGAAATGAAATAATATCTTGAGTACTAACTAATCATTCTTGAAGATAGGACGATCAACATTTCTACTCCTAAACCAAACTAATTTAACTGAGAAAATGCTTAATTGCCTCCAGTATACTTTTTATTTCATGCCTCTATGTCCGACGCTACCGAAACTTCATATGCACAATGTAAATTAGAAGCAACAGGTTAACTTAAGAGTATCATTCTTGTATAAATTGTATGTATATACAGGGTTATTCAAAAAGAAGGAACAGTCTTTAAATATTTATTTCTAATGAACGTCAATAGATGGAGACACATACGATACATCACTGAATAGAGGAAACTTCAAAGTTTTATTTTGTGTGTTCAAAATGAGCACCATTTGTTATGCGGGGACGACCAGTACTTTTCAGTTTGCATGCGCAACCGTCTTCTACGAATTTATTGTATCAATTGTATTTTTTATGACTACGTGGCTCATTGTTGAGCTTGCAACGAAATGCACGCTGCAATGAAATGATGGATTCACTCCTTGCATACTGCAGCAATGACTTTTCCTGTGGCGTTGCCGTTTTCTCGTAAACAAACCCAGCGCCGCTGTAGGCACTGAATGGAACTAAAAGGTCGGGGCTTAAAACTTTACCTTTATCTATTCAAAGATGTGTCGTATGTGCTGCTATCAATTGTTGCTCATTAGAAAGAAATATTTAAAGCCTGTTCCTTCTGTTTTGAATAACCCTGTACATCAATTGCGACCACCGCTGCAAGAGCATCCCCCCATTTATATGCCGCCTTTAACATCTAAGCCCATATCGGCGACTTTGCCTTTGGAACGTTTGCTTACCGGCAATGATGCTTACTCGTTTTACTATCGTGCATCTTTGGTTTGTTTACGTTGGGTTTTCTTTATAAACATTAAATTCACACACACACACACATTTACACTATCACTTATACTCCAGATTTTTCATTTAAAGAAAATTTTAATTCATTGGATTAATTAAATAATTTATTGAATAAATTATTTAATTATGTTAAAATAAGTAGTAATAGTAGTAGTAGTGGTATTTATTAAGTATTTAGTATTACATTAATTGCATAACACAGTCACATGGATCATAAGACCGTACATGCTCTCTAGAAAAATACTTGGACTGTATGCAGTATCGACCAGAAAACAACTATTTTTTTTATAATCACCGCACTATATACATACATATAAAATTGAAAAAAAACACTCTGAATCACACACACACAGTCGCGCACAAGTACTCAAGCACCACATATATTTAAAGAAAAATTACATAAACACCTTATCTCTTAGTACACGTACTTCCATTAAGTATGTGCCCAAGCTTGGCCAGTTTTGGCTGTTTAGAATCAAGTCCCAGCATGCTGTCCTCCGTCTGTTGGAAGCCAAAAATACTTCCGGTAATAGTTTTTTCCTAATGCCTCCGTCTGCACGCATGCTGCCAAAATATGCGTCCAGTCTTCTTGTTCCCCGCATGATGGGCAAATCCTTCTGCCATCATCAACAATCTTGCGAGTTTTCCACCCACCCAACAAGTAGCAAATATATGTTTTGAATTATTGATTCATCCAAAAATTACAAATCTTAATCATAAAGGCAATGTAAAAGATAAATTTTAAGTTGTTAGTAATATTAATTTGCACTTTTTGTTGAATAAATATAACTTCATTTTCTTTGAAAGAAGTTTAATTCCAACTCTAGAGAAGATGGAAAATAATCCTGGTTAAAGAAAAACTCCCATTCTCTAGCCGGGGATCGAACTCCGAACCTCTGTATTTGGAAGTCACCATTCTAACCACTAAACCACAGAGGCAGCCGAGGAATGCTTTGTTTGTTATTTACATGCTCGTTTGTTGTATTCGCATTTGGTATTGCGATATTGTATTTACTACTAATGATCGGTAATGGCCGATGTGTTTACTTTCGATAAAATTATCGACATTTACATGATGTACCAACTTCTTATACATTTGTTTCTTTTTAAAATATAATTTCATTAAAGAAAACAGGTTGCACTAAAGAGGAATATTAATGTATTTTTTGCTGAAAAATTGAATATGGTACACTCGCATAAGCATTTCTACCCATGACAAACTTGAGTTTTATATTGCAGTATTCGTGTAAGAACTGACACACACATTCACGTCATTTCCCAGATATTTTTACTGGGATGATTTCAAATTAAGCAACGGGTGCTTGGTAACATAAAACTTGCAAAAACATAATTCAAATGTTTAATTGTAATGATCTACGTTGGATACAATCAAGAAAAACCTCAATCACATTCCATCAGATGACGCACTTAAAGTTGGAAAAATGTAAAATGTAATATTTCAAAAGCAGTTGACGTTGCGGGGGAAAAGAACAAGTTGTGCATTTTAATGAACTATGGAACGATATTTTTATATTTCATGATTTCCCAGTTATGCAAAAATTTACAAAGTTCAATGAGCATGAAAAGGACTTCGTAGTCTAATCAGAGAAAGCTCAAGTCGTAAATGTTATTAGTTACACAAACATCTTTAAAGTACGATATTTTAATGAACATTGTTTGAGAAAATTGTAATAAAGTGAAAAATAACAAAACATTTCCCATAAAGAATACTAAGTGTGCATTTCAAATATGAAATTTGTATTTATTCTTTTCATTTTTTACTTATTCTGTTCTGTCTCTCACATAAAAAACACACACACACATTTTCTAAAAAGGCTTTTTGGTGCACTGTGGCCCTCAAACGCGTATTTCCTAATAAGTTTCTATATTGAATTTTCCGGTGGAATAAAATAACAATTACACGTAAGTGGTAAAGACAACAACAATTGAATTTTTAAAATAATATTGCACTTTGATATCTAGTATTTTCGTTAACTTAATTTGCACAAAACTATGATAAATATTCTATATATTTTATGTATACTCATGACTGGAGCATTTATTAGGAAAATTGCACCTTTACGAAAATAGTAATTAAAACAAATACACAGCGCAAGAAAGAACTGCGGACATTATATAATTGTTTAAACTAAATAGAATTATCACGCTGCTTTGGATTGGATTGGATTGTGAAGCGGAGGGGATTCAGCACCGATCCAGTAATGAGGATATTGTAGCTACGCCCTAGCAGGCGCCCCCGGAAGGATGAAGTGAAAGGAGACACCGAGCGGCCGGAACAATGTGTGACGGCACAGCAATGACAGGATTTTTATAGTTTCCAGATCGAGACGCCCCGGCAGTAGAACAGGCACACCCCACACAGGGTCCAACGCTCCCCAAGGGGTGGTCCTTATAGCACGGCAGCCAGCCGAAGGTCGCAATACGGAGTAGTTCACGGAGAGTATTCTTTTTCCCCTGCCACACTTCAACGAAATATCATAGCTTCCATCACCGAAACAGATCAAACGGAGTGAACAATGAATGAAATGATTTAATGGTAGAGGGACAGGAAATTCGGGGGATGAAAGAAACCACTGCAGAATTAGCCTGACGACCCGGAAAAACCTCCGGTCGTCGGGAATCGAACCCGGTACCTTCCGAATGCGGGCCACAGATGATACCGCCTGAGCCATCCCGCTCGGTATCGTGCTGCTTTAAGATGTATCAAAACAAGCAGAGAACCAAAAGGTTAAACTGAAAACCCAAAATGTTCAAATAGTTATGAACTATCCCATTTTGACTTAAGTTAAGGGACTCCATGTGAACTTAGTTTTGCCGTTACAAGCAAATTAATCAAGAGTAAATGGAATAGTATAATGGATATTATATTTTGAGAGGAGGATTCTGAGGCAAGCTCCGGAATTAATGTTGCCATAATTCTAATATCATTTAAGCAATATCCCCATGGTTTTAAACAATTACTAAATAAAACACAGAAACCGTGAAGTTGCTATTACACGTTCTAATAAGCACCTTAAAAACCTGCCTGTTGTTGCATTTAAAAGCCGTTACCTCGTCAAACGAATTCTCTGAACTAGAAACTATTTGTATTGAATACAACGTTCGTTTTTATGATCGGACCCTCATAGCATTTATGCGTGCTCCGCGCAATTTGTTGGTATAGTCTCCAACTTGCTACTGTTGGTTTACTACTTCTTAGATTGATTCATTTACAAGTTCTTCTAGTGCTTCTTTAGATTAGAGGTCCCAATGGTCACCATTGCATGTGAAAAACCTAAAGCTACAAATTACGGCGGTGAATGGCTACCTGATTTGTGCGAATTGAACTAAAAGCTGTTCATCATATTAAACGTGTTATTAGTTATTTGTAATAAACAAATTAACTGGCCCTTTTAATATTAGTTTTTCTTAGTTATATAGAGGTATAGAATTCTTAAGCAGTTGTCAAGTTATAAACATTGAAACCATTATCAATAGAAAGAACGGGACAACAGGGCCAGGGTTGTCTTGTTGATACGGATTTCAGTCATTGCTCCGGAAGCTTATAAGCCTTTGGCTTATTGAACTACCTGTATCATTTTAAAGCCTGCATCCTTTACCAAGGAATACAGTCTCATAACAGATATGGTTTCAAATTCTTCTGTTTCTAAAAACATTCTCCCAAAATCAATATATCTCCCGTAAACAAAAGCCTCACAGGAACATATGTGCTGGGCTGTTTCAGTTTCTTTCTTGCACAATCTGCAATCTAAGTTACCTTGAACACTCCCATCGTGTTAAGATACTTTTTTCACTGGATCATGTCCTGTGAGAAATGCAATAATTATTCTAAATGCAATAATTATTCTCAGCTGAAGCCTGTTACATTTGAGTAACCTTTCAGCTCTATTCTTACGTGGTTTTCTAATAAACAGTTTTATCATGTTTGCTTCCTGGAGTTTTAAGCCAGATTTTATGATGTTCTACTTTGGACCAGTTCTTAATAGCCTCTCTTATTAAACATCGAAATAATCCTAGAGCCGGCTCTGGCCCAATAAATTGTGAAGCTACTCCTTGTGCTGCAAGTTCATCAGCGTTTTCATTTCCCTCTATGCCACTATGACCCAGATGTGTTGAACTTCACTGTGTTCTACCAAGCTGGTGAGCATATTAACGACCAAGGGGTCACTGATATGCAGATAAAAACCGATTTAAGTGCTGTCTTCAAGCGCAAATGGGGGTGGTTAGTTACCTGTGATATCCCTACCTATGGTCTAGTAACAGTTCAACTTTATTTCCTTCCCTCCTGGCTTTAATGCTTAGAAATTCCTATGCCTGGTTATATTCAATTATCTGTACTTGACATACAAGATATACAAGAACATGAAACAATTGAATGGAAAGAATTCAACTGTACTAAACCAAATAAATTACAAGTTAATTTTTATTGAATTTGTTATTTTTAAAACAGTAAGGACATGGTAATCATATTTTTATCGTATCGTGCGGCATATTTTAAGCTTCAAAACAAACCCTCACATTTAAATATTGTGATACAGTATATCATTTTATTCTATTTATTTTAACTCCAATGTTAATACAGCTATTCTAAAGTAATAAGGTTGAAGTGCAGCAAAAACACATACCTACATTAAGGACGTGTGTAATATATATTGTTACCAGTCACATACAACACCACAAAACGTCAATAGCGAGCAAGCGAAATAAGGTTGCAAGTAAATGCACATTCGCTTATCTAATAATACAGTATTTATAATTCTACAATTGAAGTACAATGTCATATTTGTTTATTAACGATCCATGCTTAGCGACCGGTCACTCACAGGCAAAACTTCACTTGGGGGGGGGAGCTTCACTCTTAGAAAGGTTACGGGAAGCTAGATGCGATGTGACACAAGATAAACTTTTTGATTAAAATTATAAGTAAATGTGTACGGAAGAAGCTCTTTGGTAATTTACGTAAAACTTTACTACTACGAAATATCAACATGTAATAATTTGATTTAATGAAGTTTCGAACAGAAATAAGAATTTAAAAACCGAAAACAACTTCATTGCATTAGAATATCTCTATGAAAAGTTATTAAAAGGTTTAAAATACATAAAATAGGTTAAACAGAAAAGTTTTAGCATAATCGACCCAATATATACAACAGTGCATTTACAGACCCATTTACAATTTATTCGTTACAACTAATCTGGCAGCTAGAGCAAGAGGCTTGCTTCAGAACATAGCACTACAATATAATATGTAAACATCTGAGTTTATTTTAAAATAGGATCTAACATAGGACTAGGACTAACTGCGTAGGGGGACATAGCACCTCCACCTACAAGAACTTTTGTGCCTGCAGCCCCTGACGGGGTGCCCCCGGGAAGGAGGAGAGAGGTGAGAGGAGAAAGAGGGGGACCGGACCAGAAGGAATGACAGAGCGGCAGAGGGCAGGGTCCCGCATTATACAGATTGAAACTCCCCGGGCGGGAATGCCCCTGCGGGCTTAAATATCCCCTTGGAGCCCGGGACTCTATGACCGCCCCCATTGCGGGGGGGAAGAAGGGTTACATAGAGCATGCCGTGTAACGCTGAGACTCCTGCCGACACTTGCAACCCTGAAAGAGACCAAGCAGATGAAAGTGAAGTGAAATTGAGAATGTAGGTGAAATGGGGGGACAGGAAATTCGAGGGATTTAATGAATCTTCCCAGCATTGCATTCACCTAGCGACCTGAGGAAACCCCCCAAAAGGTTTGGGAAGGATGGCTGCGGGAATCGAACTCACGATCTCCCGAAAACGGACCACAGACGTTACCACCTGAGCCATCCCGCTCGGTAGCGTCTAACTAAAGCAAAGAGCACATTAAAATAATGATTAAACTACTCTATTTCAAACGCCAATGTATTATTTTACTGTGCTGATATTCATAATTTTTCTATGTAATGCACAGGAAGAAAAAAATTGGCTTATTCAACCAATGTAAATAAATAAACAGATAAATAAAAGATCAGTACTTAAAACTGTTATATTGCATTGTAATGACATAAGAGAGCAGAGAGAATTCATAGCTCTTTTTGTTTTGAAAGATGTTCCTATAGTCCAATATTTCTGTCTCAAACATTTTTGGTTATTCAATAATTGTTCGGTTAATTCATCGTCTTCTTGCTCTTCTTCCTACTGAAAGCAAGCGTTATTTAACAGCATTAACGACTGAGAATATCCTGAACTGCAAGAAACAGTAGCAACAAAATTATAGACGACTGTCTCTGTGGTCTAGTGGTTAGCATGCTAACCTCCAAATCCAGAGGTCTCGTGTTCGATTCGTGGCTAGAGGTGGGGATTTGTGTTTAGCCAGGATTAATGTCAGTCCTCTCTAGAGTCTGAAAGTATGAAAGAGTACAATGTGTTCAATTTAAAGACAAACCAAAGTAAAGAACCCAACGATTAACACCATAAGTAAAAGTAGTGAACATAATTGCCGATGAACGAACGATTGTTCTAAAGGCAAAGCCGCCGCTATGACCTAAGGTGTTAAAGGCGGCATACAAATGAATAAACGAAGAGTTATAGATGTATGTGGCTCAGTTAGCTTGTAGGGAGCAGGTTTAGATCTCGAATGATATTTATATTACTTTCAGTAATCCCGCTCACTCTTTCGTCGTTGCATTCTTTTAAAACCCCACGTCATATAAGTCAATTTCGAATAGAGTCGCTTTCTCGTACAAAGTTTATTGACAATCTCAGAATATTTCCTCATCCACAAATATAGCACAGAAGTTTTTTAACCTGCTGTGTGGGAGTTCAAACTCAAGGTGAAGGGAAATGATTGATTTTCATTTTTGGTACCTTTCAGGAAAAATAGGTACCTACATCCTATAATTAGTTTTAAAATAGAGTTCAAATATCAAACAACTATGCTCCTTAGAGCTATTCTTTGCAGGCACTGAAAATACCCAAACTTATCACCTTAAACTATGTTTATATAAGTGTGCTTGCGAGTATCACAGAGGAAGGGAGCAAAACTCAAACTTAAAAAATGGGATGAATGCCTTGCTTCATTTAAATCGCGTATGTTTTAAGCATAACAATGTTCCTTTTTGCGTGTTTTACTTTCTAAAGAGCTGTACCTATTGATGATTAAAACCTCTCTGAAATAAACAACTTCTAAGTAATGAATTTTCTGTACTGCCTGTATGCCGAAAGAGTGCAGTTTTCAGGCGAGGTCGCTAGTGTCCCATGGCTAGGTTTATACAGAAGAGATAACGCCCTAATGAGAGTACAGTGCAGTCTGACCATTAAAGCATCAACAGAACGTACGTAACGGAATGGACCTTTACGTTTTTCTTCTTTACAAAACTGTAACACACTGAACATTATTTTTCTCCTTTGCGAGCGTATGACTTTGCGTGACGAGGTTTGCATTTTGACTGGATTACGAAGTCATCCACTGTGGCTAACAGACTCAACTGCTACATTTGTTATTGAGACCTGTACATACTACGTACCGGGAATGGTGACGTAATATGACCTGTCTTATGTTTCTGCGTGAGCTTCCTCTGCCTCCCGTCTGCACTTATTCCTCAGACAGGTGGTACACATCCAACCAAGCCATCTTCTTTTAATTGTATGCTACAGAAAAGCACAAGAATTAGATATAAATGTACTGCAGGAAAATTGTAATGCTCGCCTATAATAAAATGAAATAAAATACTCTTTTGTGGCAGTTGTCGCTTCTCAAATATCACTGTTTTATTTTAAACCTTTATCTAGACTCAAAGCGATTATTAATATGCTTAAAACTCCGCGATTCATTTGTTACTTTTTTTCCTTCAAAGCCTCGTTAGTAGCAAAATTTAATTACAAACAGGTGACAGCTGTTTTCCGCATTATATTATTCCATTGAAAGCCTTGCTAAAACATTCTATTATTTAACTCATTAATTGCTTGGAATCCCATCATTTTTTACTCAGGGGACATCTAAATAGATTGTCGGTGAAATAGATACCAAACTTGAATGCAATATAACCATTCCACCTTTCAAATATAAGCAGTAAAGAAAGAAAAAATCTGATGTTACACTCACATGACTTTCTCTACTCTTGTACAAACTATTTTTACAAACGCTTATTCTCCATCCTTCATGTTAATCGAGATAAACATTTGCAGACTCTTATCTTATTGCTTATTTTCTTGTATATGTAAGGGGAATATATATTCACAAGGGCAATATAGAAATACAGTAGCCTTTAAGCATAGACATTATTCTTAATAGCTGGTTGCTATGTGCAGCACCATTCTCTTTGCCACAAATTGCATATCCAAGACAAAAAAAATGAATAATGAATTCCCATTTGAGAAAATAAGTATTGAAAAATTTAAGGGAATAACAAGCAATATCTCTAAAATGGTTCACTCAACAACAAAAAATTATATGACATAAGTTGTGTATTTTAATGCGATCTACATTTTTTGTGTAGTAAAATTTGTCTATCTCTTATGGTTTACAGTTATGCAAAAGTCGTTCACAATGAAGAATACTTTTGGAAACATTCCCAGAAAATTCAAGATATACATTTTATTTGTCATGAAAATATCTTAAACATATGATATTTTATTCAAATATCGTTAGCCATTTTTGAAAAAATTAAAATTTTTGCAAAATGTTCCATGTAAAGGGTAATCTGGGGTAGGGGGATTTTCTTGAAAACCTTCGTGTCGCATTTCTGGAAGATACTGAACCTAAATACCAAGTTTGGTGTTTATCCGACTGTTCGTTTCTGAGTTATGCTGTTCACAGACACACACAGTAAGACACACACACACACACACACACATAGACATACACACACACACGGACATTTTAAAAAAATGCTGTTTTTGGATTCAGGGGGTCTCAAAACATATATTTCCGGTGAAATGTCGGTATCGAATTTTTGGGTAGAATACAACACTTCCCCTACTTACTATACGTTGTAGAAAAAGTAAAAAGGGAAAAATAAGATATGTTATCTAGGCAATCAATATAATTAATTTTTTAGTCATCTTTGATCCCTTCCTTCAATGGCACGTTGCTCATTAATTCATTAGCGTCATGTAAAAATAGCATTTGAATTCTGTCTTTTTAAGGCAAGTGCTACAATTATTTACCATATAGCTAATACCACTGCAAAAAAAAAACGGAGTAGCATTTCAACAAAGTAAGAATAATTATTTATGAACCACAAAACGAAGCACCTTCTAAACAATTTATTAGAGATATTTTATCCCCGCAACTTCAGCTGCGATTATCTTTGTTTATTCGTTTTCTCAAAGAACATGCTTATACATTTTCTCAAAGAACATGCTTTTGCAACACGGGTAACATTCTATGCGTTTTCAGTAAAACAGGTAAAAATTGAAACCTATCTTATTTGCAGATGATCGATTCTTATTAGCCAGTGATGAGGTTAGTCGCCGCCTAAACGGCTAATGAAAGAAATATCTGCTAATTTAACAAACAAGGTGACTTTTAGAAAATATAATTAATAGGAAATATTATACTCGCCGAGTAAAAATAACAATTCCAATACTTAGTGTGTAATGTGTCCTGGTATAGTTAAATGTGTATATATAATTGTAAAACTGGATAACGTTAACTTCATCTGAGGAACATAAAGAAGAGTTTAATTTAATTCTGCAAAGACTCTTTAGTAAATCTTTACAAGGCTAAGGCATTCTAACTCTATTGCACCGATCAGACAATGGTTAGAGATATAATCTAGGATACACTTACCGTAAATGAAGCTCGATGATACCTCGATACACTAAATTATTCCGATAATCAGAATAATTAAGAGATTAAGACAATCTATACAATTAGTACTAGTACAGAACATTTCAAAACGTGTTGCAGATAACTTGTCAATGTAATTAAAATTCAAATGAAGAGAAATTCGTAAAAGGTCATAAAGCGGAAGAGTAAGGAACGGAAGTGTGTTGAATAGTTCAGACGTAATGAATAACAGGGGAAGAAATCCAATTGACAGGAGAAAAGAAGACAGCACGTTTGCAACGTATGACGCTTTTCTTCAGTTTGACGCGTTTTCCTGAGGGTACCCTGATCATATTATTCTCTCTTCCATCCCATCACTGTTTCCGCCTATGTTATCTGTTAAAGTCACCTCTTTGGAGTGACATTTTTCTCATTTCTTCCGCCTTGTTTTTTGGAGAAGCTATGCTTATATGGTTTTCATACAGTTTGTATGCAAGAGCATTGGTAAAGAGCTCATGAATCCACCTAACGTAATGACGAATCAAACGGAAGAAAGTTTAACAAATTTCTAGGTTAAAAATGTGTGTTGCACTCACATGACTTTCTCTGCTCTTCTACACTGTATTTTTACAAACGCTTATTCTCCATCTACTTCAAGCTAATCGAGATAAACATTTGTGGAAACTATCTTATTGCTAATTTTCTTGTAGGACAAGGAGAAAATGGCAATAGTCAAATATTTTAAGAGATGGTTGTTAGTGGAGCATTCCATTCTTTTACATTTCCAGGACATAAAAAAGGAATAACCAATTCCCATTAGAGAAAGCGTTTAAACTATTGCAAAATTCAAACGAATAACAAGAAATATCTCGAAAATGGTTCGCTCTACAAAACAAAATTGTATGAGACATAAATTGTATGTTTTAACGCGATCTACATCTTTTTGTGTAGCAAAATTTTGTCTATCTGTTACGGTTTACCAGTTATGCAAAAACCATTCAGAATGAAGAGGAATTTTGGGGACATTCCCAGAGAATTCAAGATATACGTTTCATTTCTCATTAAAATATCTTAAACATGTGATATTTAATCAAAATCGTTAGCCATTTTTGAGAAAACCCAAATTTTGAAAAAATGTCCCATGTAAAGGGTAGTCTGGGATGAGGGGATTTCCTTGAAAATCTTCGTGACGCATGTTTGAAAGATACTGAATCTAAATACGAAGTTGGGTATTTATCCGACTTTTCGTTTTTGAGTTGTGCTGTTCACAAACACACACACACACACACACACACACACACACACACACACCACACGGACCTTTTTGTAAAAATGCTTATTTTGGATTCTAGAGGGCGTATTTCCATTGAAATCTCGGTATGGAATTTTTAGGTGCAGTACAATAGTTCCTCCACTTACTATACGTAGTAGAGAAAGTAAAAATTAATACTTCCATCAGATATTAGACATCAAGGACCTGGCTTTTAAACTCAAAATTTAATTTATATGCATAGTGGTCCCTCACGTTTGAGTGACGTGTCTAATGCTTATGTAAAATTTTTAATTTGGTTGTTTGTAAACCTCATTATTTCTTACGAGTTCTCTTTGAACGGTATGCTTAGGAACTATAGCGATTCCTCAGCGTAATTTGTAGGTATTGTGGCCTAGAAATGGTGTCTTGAAAGTACGTAAGAGTTGTCTAACTGCTTCTCCAGCCTGAAATTTCTGCAACGGTTTGGAAACACTTCTTGGTTATCAACACTTCTCAAAAAGTAGCCTTGCTGCTTTAGAGAGCTTTTCTTGTTCAAATGCATTTAAACATTTGACTACCCCTTTGACTCTAAAGGCTTAAGGATTTATTCAATGTTGAATTATACGCTATTATTATCTATAGAAAAAACATCTTGCTTTAAATTAGAAAGTAACGCCAAATGGTGCGTTTATTGTTTATTTATTGATACTATGAAATAAAAGCGTTATTATATGATCTTTCACAACGTGTATCCAGACTAAAATCTTGTAGCTAATATCGAAACACTAATGTGCCTCAAGAAAGCATACTTATGCAAGCAATACAATTATTTCTTCTAAACACTAAGATCCGTTTGTTTTTCTCGTAATAGCATAGCGAATATTAGGCAAACTTACCATTTGAGGTATTAAGTTTCAAGGTAATAAGCTATCATTGAGTTACTCTATGCAACCTTTGCTACTATGAAAAAAAATCTGTCATTCACAGAACTGTCTCTACGCATTAGAGCTTCGTATAATTCCTTATATATTATAAGATTCATATAAAATGTGATTCTTCTATTCAGGCCATTAATTATGCTTTTTGACTAGATATAATCTCAGATTAAGTAATATGAATGATGCACTATTCGATGCTAATTTGATGTAATAACATGAATAATCACCAAGGATTATCCATAACTTCTGGTTAGTGTATTAAGTATTACATTTATACAGAATTAATTACATTAACATGTTGTTATGAATTACATTCACTACCCTCTGGTTAGTGTGATAAAACCTTGGGTTTATACATGTATGAACCTCCCTCACTCGCACGTAGCATTTAATTGCATGCTTCGAGTCCAGTGTCCATTGAGCGCGGATGCCTCGTGTTAAGATGTGGATACAGGTCATTTTGACATAATGGAGACTCGTTTTAATGAAAGCTTTAACAGCAAGGAAAATAGTAGGATGATTAATAAAGAAAACTGCCAGAACTTAATACAGAAAGTACGAGTGTAGGAATAGAAAACCGGTACACAAAATACTGAGGATTATCAATGACTGAAACACTACAACTTTAAGAAATTGAATGTAAGCGAAAAGTTTATATATCCCCTGAGTAACGCGTCATCAATGAATACAAAGTAGATCATCATTATGCACTAGACACGCCTGATGATCGGGCATGAAGGAAGATCAAGAACAAAGCTGCAGAATAAATATAAAAATATCGCTCAAGAACAGGTAAAAATGTACTCGACATGTGAAAACCGCCAAAACAACAGATAAAGATGAAGAAATGCAAAAATACTTCTGGGACATCCTATACTTCTAAGAAGATGAACTCCAGGTGTCAGGTCGATTTAATTGACATGCAGATTCAACGTATCATCTTTCTACTGATGGCATTGAAAACCTGGAATCCGAAAATGATTTGCAAACCTCAATTGACTTTTTAGGTGCTTTGGCAGGAGATGAAGATGGGCAAATGGAAGATGGACGGACATGGGATGGAGAAAGTATTAAGAAAACGAGATAAAGTCGGAAGTACATTGCTGTGTCAGACAAACAAATAATAATAATGAGACTAGTGCCACAATCAAAGTTTCCAAGAGGCAAAACCGGTGATGCCATAAGAGTTCCTGATGTGGAAGAAGGTAGAAGTGACTCCAATACCTTCTTGGGGTAATTCTGCAGGTGGTTGCTGATGGCGAGAAGTATAAGACTGGCCCAAAGGGAGGAAGTTCCAGATGTTATTCTCTCTCTTCGGGAGTTTGCCAGGATGCCAAGGGTTCAAGAGAAGTAACTGCAAGGGAAAATGACTTTCAGTGAGATATGGCTGCAAGAGGTTTGAGTTACTCTGCAATTAGAAATGCCATGATAACTAGTAGAAGACTGTTTTCATATGGTAAGGATAGAACATTCTTTCAACTAATAAAATATGGTACTTTTTACTTCATAAACATGAGTATTATATTTACTTCATCAAAGAGGGTGTAATAAGCAGTTTAAATAACTAGTTAAAACAATTACATATACTTGATCACATTAACCACTTATTTATTTTCTAAACTAACAGGTTATTATACATATTTACCACACTTGTGGTAACAAATCCACGATACCAAAAACTGAACAAAAGTGTCTCTCGATTGCAGTCGGCCGCCTTCTGCTGTGGGAGGAGTCCCAATACACTTACGTGTGTGTGTGAGTGTGTGTGTGTGTGCACGGGAGTGAGTGAGCCCCGGATATTTAATGAACAATTCACCTAGATATAACAAAATTTCAGGACTGCCACTGGACAAAAATCTGCGCTCATGCGAAATTATATGTGCATTATAAACGGAACAACTATATGACACAAATAAATGATGCAAAGTTAACATTAAGAAAGGTCACAACAGCTGACATATCTTAACCCAATTTTGTCTATTTAACAGCCCCTGAAAATAAGAACGACATTTTCAAAGATACTTTATAGTGCTGCATAGCATTTCAACTTGCAACCTAAATATAACAACGGCGAATATTTCCAAAAAGGTTAATACTAAGAAAACTTATTTGGTATAAATTATTTCAATGAGCTTTAACATTTTTGTTAAGTAGAGTTTTGTCTCCCTCTAATGGTTTACCAGTTATACAAAATAATTTAGAAATGAAGAGAACTTCATAGAATATTCTCAAAAGAATCAAAGTACACACTTCATTAGTCGTGCAATTATCAGCAATTATTTTAACCAGCATTGTGGTTACTTTTGAGAACATGAAAAAGAACGAATTTATCACGTAACGACAAGCTAATATCCAGCTACTATGGTCAAGTAGCAGAGAAAGTAAAAATGCTTTATTTCATAAATGTTTAACATATCTGATATTCAAGCACAATGATGCTATGTCCGTTTAAAGAGATCACTACAACATCTTAGATCTATGGACTCTTCTGAACTCAATTTAGCATTTAAAGAAAACCTTTTCATCTAACGGCCAAAAATGCCACACTAATTTTAAAATGTTGCAAGACATTGTAATATGTTGGAATAATGTTTATGTATGGGCTGCCTAAAATAAAACCGCATATTTTTGCTTCTTATTTATCTCTTGTTGTGGCTTTTGTACTGTCTTGCAGTTTTATAACGATCCTCACTATGAATGTACATTCGTCACGATACTAAACAAGTGGTTGGCTTAAAGCCGAGTTCGAAAGATAAACAGGGAAATGGGTGTAGTACGTTGATAATTCAAGCGCTGTGGGTGGCAGGTAACTTAGAGGTGTAGATTTCGGGACGAATATATTGTTAATGGCATGACACGCATAATGCGTTCAAACCAATGCAGGATAAATTACTAATCTATGTCTTTTAATAAACTGTGTACTATTGGCTAACTCCTACGGTATGTATTTTAATAAAAGTATAACATTTTAGGAATCTCAAATATTCAAAACATATTAATTATATATTGTAATTTGTAGCACACCTTGTAACTTAAAACACAGTTGCGACTCATCTCTAATACTAACGAAACCTCATTTACCAAAATACGTAAATAACTACTATGTTTCAATGTTATTTAATATATTATGTAATTAGATTCAAGCAGGGAAGAATTAGTGTTAAACGTTGCTTTTACTGTCTATAAGATGTTCAAATGACAGGAATGTTTTTAATCCACCGTAAATAGAACCAAAACATGCATTATTATTGATAAAACAATCATATTACATTACTTTAAATAAAAAAAACGAGTTTTCAGGGTAATTATGGGGCATCAAGACATTTCGAATTCACAGCTTCCATACTAAGTCCAGAGCCTATCCCTGTCTAGTGCTTCATTCAGGCATATAGAAACTGAATCAAAATGGCCCACTACTAAACGAGGAAATTAAAATGTTATTCCTAGTAACCCTGTCCCCTGCAGCAGCCGACGACCTTGTGTTTGTTTGCGCCAAATCACAGTCAATGCCTTTAAAGTTAAGTATGTTTTAGAACAAATACGATGTAATACATTGACATGACTTTCTCTGTCCTCTATCTTTATTAGTAGATATACAAACTATTCTTACTAAAGCTTATTTTTCTATCTACTACATTTTAATCCAAATGAATCTTTGTAAAAATAACTACATTACACATATCGTTATAGATACAAAGAGCGTAGCGATAGTCAAATTTTTAAGAACTGGACACTGTATGCTGGCCTTAAAATTCCACATTGTTTCCATGCAATCGCGAGAAACCACTGAAAATCCATGGTACTTGGATATCTCAGAAACAGCTTATGCCACAAAAACGTATTTTACATAAATTGTGTGTTTTAAAGAGATCTACATTTTTTGCGTGTATGCGTACGTTTTCGTTTATCGGTTAACGTTTACCAGTTATATAAGATTATACAAAATGTTTTACGAATGAAGAGGACTTCTTAGGCTATTCCCAGAAAATAAGATATATGCTTTATTTGCATGTAAATATCTTTCATATATGGTATTTTAATCAAAATCATCAGAGCAATTTTTTAGAAAGTCAAAATTTTCGAGGATGGTTGGGAGATGGGAGATTTTATTGAAAATCTTCGCGTCGCATCCTTGAAAGATATTGAACTCAAATATCAAGTTTGGCATTTATCTGGCTTTTCGTTTTTTAGTTATGCTGTTCACACAGACACATGTCCCACAAAAATGCTTTATTTGCATTCAGGGTGCCTCAAAACATGTATTTCCGGTGAAATCTCAGTATAGAATTTTTGGATGGCATGTAACACATGTATGTACGTGGTAGAGAAACTAAAAATACATCTCAGCGAGCAATGAAACAAAACTCTTATCACAAGGTCCACCAGAACAGTTCTAGTGAAATAGGTGGAGTCGAAGTGCAACATCAAGTGGCCTCACATACCGATAAAATAAAGAAAAAAATTAGTAATTTGAAGATGAAACGTTTTATTTTGTCCCGAACACTGTGTACTGTAGTAGTATCCCTAAATCGCAAACCAAGTCTAAATTAGTTGCAATATTAAGAGTGTTGTATGGTTGTCAACATTAGGATCTGTCCATACATTCCTTTTGTTAGGGTAAGTTATGGGAAATAATGGCGGAAGCCTATAAAGTACCATACAATTTAATTAATGCCATTAAGTCTCTATATTCCAAAACAATTATAACTGTCAAGGATAAAAGCACAAAAGTTAATACAGGACTACGACAGGAATGTGAACTGTCACCTATTCTCTTTGCGATATATATAAATAAACTTATATAAGAATATATATTTAAACCAAAAGGGATAACCACAAATAATGTAAATATAAACACAATATATTTTTTGCAGATGACCAGATATTAGCTGTAAACGAAATGGAACTGCAAAGATCAGTCAGCAACTAAATTGAACGAAATAGGAAAAAAATATAATATGGAAATCTCGGGTGAGAAAACTAAATCCATGGCTATGATAGGGAAAGAACAAATAAGAGCTAAAATAATTGATGGAGAAATTATAGAACAAGTTTCAACATTTAAACATCTGCAATCAAAAATATATGTTATGAACACCAAGGCAGATGTCGAAGAGAATATAGAAACATATAATAGATTAAACGGATGCAGAGAACGACGTTTTAGTAAAAACGTGAGGAAGGAAATAAAGCAAAGACTCCACAATATTATAATATACTCCTGTGAAATGTGGACACTAAGAACTAGGGAAAAGACACGATTGGAAGCAGCCCAAATGAGACTTTTACGATCATTGTTGGGAATTAGTAGAAGATATAGGATCAGAAATACTGTAATAAGTGAACAGCTAATGGAAGAAAAATCTAATGTGTTACACTCGCATGACTTTCTATACTCTTGTACAAGCTATTTTTACAAATGCTTATTCTCCATCTAATTCATGTTAATCGAGATAAACATTTGCAGACTATCTTATTGCTAAGTTTCTTGTAGATGTAAGGGAATATATATTTACAAGGGAAATATAGAAATACAGTAGCCTTTAAGCATATACATATCTCTTAATAGCTGGTTGCTAGGTGCAGCACCATTCCCTTTGCCACAGATTAGTACTTTTTGCATATCCAAGACAAAAAAATGAATAACGAATTTCCATTTGAGAAAATATTGACAAATTTAAGGGAATAACAAGCAATATCTCTAAAATGGTTCACTCAACAAAAAAAAATGTAGATATATGACATAAATTGTGTATTTTAACGCGGTCTACATTTTTTGTGTAGTAAACGTTTGTCTATCTCTTATGGTTTACCAGTTATGCAAAAGTCGTTCACAATGAAGAATACTTTTGGAGACATTCCCAGAAAATTCAAGATATACATTTTATTTGTCATAAAAATATCTTAAACATATGGTATTTTAATCAAAATAGTTAGAGCCGTTTTTGAGAAAATTAAAATTTTCGAAAAATGTTCCATGTAAAGGGTAATCTGGGGTGGGGGGATTTTCTTGAAAACCTTCGTGTCACATCCTTGGAAGATACTGAACCTAAATACCAAGTTTGGTGCTTATCCGACTGTTCGTTTCTGAGTTATGCTGTTCACAGACAGACACACAGACATGTCTCCAAAAATGCTTACGAATGCCCCCTTCATATATCTACGCAAGCTTTATTTTATACACCTTCAGGAAGAAGTAGTGTTGGACGACAACGGAGGAGATAGAATGACCAGTTTAGTTGGCTTCGGAACAGGTCGAAAGGCCTAAACCTTCAATGGAATAAGAAGATTAAGAGTGTTAAGAGTTGTAGAACAGGCCCTAAAGAACAATAAATCAGAGGAAAATATCTTAGCAAACTCCCCATATACCTGACACTCATGACAGGTTACGATAATATTGCAGTGATTTAGAATGTTAAGCTTTTCATTTAGCTTTATTTGTTATGACCGTAATACTTTTGTTTTTAAAGTGCATTTAGGTCTATTTTCTATATCTAATTAAAATATTTGAAACTTTTATCTTATTATTTTAATCAAATGTTTACAAGTCCATTCCAGGTGTTTCTTTCTAGAATTTTCACAACGTTTTAAATTTCGGGATTGGCATAAGGACGAAGGAACTTTTCTTACTAAGGATGCCGAAAGAGAATGAGCTTCTCTTTCCAAAATCTGTCACATAAAACATGCATCTACTCCATATGAAGACGTTTCATGAATTTGTGTCATTTTGGAGCAAAAAGCACTACTTCCAGAAAAGAGTACGTAAATGTAAATTCTGAACAGAGAGATTAGTAATGTGTTCTTGAAACTTACAAAATAGAGCTCATAGCGGGTGCTTCTCTTTAACTCATCATTCATGCATAATTTACCGTGGTTTGTTTAGCCTGAGTCCACTTCAACCAAACCCAGAGGCATTATAAGACATACGCCTAGCTATATTCTACCAACAGCATATTTCAGGTCGTGACTGTCGTGTGACATACGGTACTTCTGCTCTTGCCAAATAGTTGTTATAAATGGCTGACTGCTTCAAAACCAGCCTTAGGTTTCGGAGTTATGTAACAAGTAGAAACTTGTTGTTTGAGAGGATGAACAAACATGTAGGTTAGTATGAAACGATTAAATGAAACTTGTGTATGTGAAGGCAGAAGTATTAATTAACATAAGTATATACAGCTATATCTGAAATTGATATTGCACCAAACGAGAATTTAACACACAACTCTCCCATTTGTAACTACTTTTAGAACCTTTTCTTCCAGTAAAACCAATATCCCCCAAACTCGCATACATCTCCTTGTTCACTAAAAACGAGCGAAATGGCTCCACGTAACTTGTGAGGCTCGCATTCAGGTGGTCTCGAGTTCGATTTCCGTCGACCTTCCACTCTGACCAAGGGCTTTTCGTGATTTTCCTACGATTGGTAGGCGAATTCTGGGGCGTTTTCACATCATTTCCATATTTTCCTTTCATTCCATTTTCCTCTCATATTTCAGATGTAATTCTAGGTTTCGTGGTGTGTGGCGGTGCTTGCTCAAAGGAAAGAGTACTCACCGTGGACACTAGAGAGCTGCTTGGTCAGTGGGTCGTAGATTGCCGTCTCCAGCCAGCTCCAGCGGTGGGACGGGTCTTCGAACCTGGAATTGTTAGGGTCTTCCGCGCATCTCTGTGGCATGTCTGCCTGCAGTCTGTAGCCTTCTTGACTCCTTCACTTCCTGGAGATTGATAGCCTCAGTAGATCTATGTAGATTTTAGTGCGCGAGGTGTCCTCTGTTGTATAACCTATAAAGCTCACTACTAACAGATCAGTACGAAGATGGACATACTTCTAGCAAATACTCCACATGTCCGGAGAACCTGCATAGGAATGTTTAGAGAGAACTAGGTTGTAGTAGTAGTAGTAGTAGTAGTAGTAGTAGTAGTAGTAGTAGTAGTAGTAGTAGTAGTAGTAGTAGTAGTAGTAGTAGTAGTAGTAGTAGTAGTAGTAGTGGTGGTGGTATTTATGAAGTGCTTGTACTACAGTCAGCGCATAACACAATCGCACGAGTCATTAGACCGTACATGCTCTCTAGAAAAATACCTGGTCTGTAAGCTTGACTTGCAGAATCGACCAGAAAACAACTATTTTATAATCACAGCATTATATACATACATATAAAATGAAAATTACTCTGAATCACACCCAAACACACACTCACGCACACAAGCGCTCAAGTACTACATATATTTAAAGAAAATTTACATAAACACCTTCTCTCTTAGTACACGTGCTTCCATTAAATATGTGCCCAAGCTCGGCCAGTTTTTGCTGTTTAGAATCAAGTCCCGGCATGCTGTCCTCCGTCTGTTGGAAGCCAAAAATACTTCCGGTAATAATTTTTTCCAAATATCCTCTGTCTGCACGCATGCTGCCAAAATATGCGTCCAGTCTTCCTGTTCCCCGCAAAATGGGCAAATTTTCCTGCCATCATCTTGCGAGCTTTCCACCCCCATCCCCACCCCACCTATTCCCGTCCTCTGTTTTATACCCAATTCCAAAATATGTTTCCTTACCCCACCCAATTTTTTATTCCATTTTCTAGCTCCAATGTTGATCTTTGTCTACATTCGGATTCTATTTCCTGCCTGGTTATATCACATAGTCGTCTTTTGACTTTTTTCACGGCACTCTGTATTTTCATTACCCCTTTGTCAGATATCGTTTAAGCCAATGTTGATAATTCCCGTTGTAACTCCGCCGCCCAACATTTTGCATGCTCTATGTTGTTCATTTGATGACGATAACATATTGCTCTCAGAGTTGTTTGGTCACCTTTAATTATTCGCAGCCATTACCTAACTACATTTAGTTTAACAAATACAGCATCTTTCCAGCATCCTACCTCACGAAGAACTCCATAGTTTGAAGTACCCCTCCTCAAACCTAGAATAAGCTTCCAGAAATTACACTGTACTTTATTTACATTTTCCACTCTCTCCCATCCCCACACTTCACTACCGTATAGTAATGAAGACCTAACCATTGCTTCATCACGGCTTGTAATGTTTTTACTGGCATATCTGGTACCCGGATCAACATCCTTAGTACTTCAGAAAGTTGTCCAATCCCTTTATGTTTTATAAACTCCATGTTCTTGTTCCATTTTCCACCTATGTTAAACCATACTCCTACCTAATCGAATGTTTAACATTTTGAATTTCTTCCTCCCAGTATGTCCACTTTTCATGTTGGCCGTACACATATCCATTTTTAAAAGCGAGTGTTTTAGTTTTAAGAATATTTACCTCTATACCCCATTGCCCACAATATCGTTGAAGAGGGTTTAAACCAGACTGCAAACCTTTAATGGTTACTAGATTATAGAGATAAATAACTGTTTTAAGAAGACCGTAATGTTTAATCAAGTAACTGAGTTAACAGTGTGCTTCCCTGCATAAAATAAGTTAGCATGTGAGTTAAAGAACAACATTATATAGGAGTCCTTTTGTGTATGCAGCTTATTACGTTTTCACTTTTAATAAATTATGAATTTTATCATATTAAAGAGGGGTTTTTATTTCTCTGTTTATTTCAGAAACCAAAATATTATACAAAATTATACCGAAAGCATGTTTAAGGTACAGCAGTATACAGCCACTCTTTTTTTAAATAAGAGATATTGTGACATTTGTAATATTATTGGCATTATTGCGTACGTGACCTGGCGGCCCAGATCGGATATTGTGCAAGAGTGGAGGGGATGGAAAAACCGGTTCCTAGTGTAGCGTGCTGACGCCGAATTGGCGTGGGTTTTAGTCGATTCGAGGTTCTGCTAGCAATCAGGTGTGTGTGCAGCTTGTCCATGCATATAGCATGGCGTCCCCACCGACAGGCAAGGAGGTATTGTAATTCCTTTTTATCATAAAATACAGTTGTCATCAAGTTCGTATTAATGTAAATTTCTATAGTAGATAGGCCCTTTCCTTATCCACATAAGAGATATTGTTAGGAACCTTTAGGTATATTTTCATAATTTCGTCGAGCTACCCCCCGTCGTACCTCGCATAATGTGTGATACAATATTCGATCCGTTCACGGTACCTGTTGCTCTACCCCCCATTGAGCTAGAATAAGTAAAGAGGTTACGACAATATTTATCAACTCTAATCTGGGTAAAATACTAGAAGTAGTAAATATTTATTACAAGAGAGAGCTGATATACAATATGCAAAGGTGTAACAAAGAGAACCCCAGTTTCACAATAGATCCAAACTTATGATTGCACAAGTAGAGTTATAGAAGAGAGGCACTTCATGCTTATTTAATCTTCCTCAAATCTCGTAATATTCATCCCTATTAACAGTTTTCTATTCAAAATCTCGCCTTATTTAATTTAACTTACAATCTACAATATAAAGCTGTTGCCCTGAACTTTTATATAATATTCTCTTGTCCCAAACTGCATATCATTTTCCTATTATTAGAATTTTTTTACTTCCACTTTCTTGCTCAGTTATGAAATGTAGCCAACTGTCGTAGCAAACCTTTATTATTGCAATGTTTCAACTCCCGTTCTTTATAAATTAAGGTACTTTCTACTTCTCATTTACATTTCTTAAGTTTTAATTACAATTGTTTTTCAATATTCAAGTCTCCTTTTCTCCATGCCAGGCTTCTCTTTTCCCTTCTTTAGAACTAAACTTTCTTCTTCATAACAGTTTGGAGAAACTCCCGTATTCTCCTAAATTAATAACTTCTGCAACACATTTTAATATAGCAAACCGTCTTTCTGTGAGTGGAGATTTAAATGCTTACACGCATCAGAAAATATTTGAATGGAGTGCTCTTAATAAAGGAGGTGATGGTATGACGAAAGTTTATTTATGGATTTAGTCCTGAATGGAAGGAATATGTAAATTAGCAGAAAGTTTCTCTAATTGTGTATAAAAAGCTTTGATTAAATCTTGGCTCTTAAGGCAATCCTGAAACATTGCGTCTCCTTAAAGCTGAACATCGTTATACAGTGTCAAAAACATCATTCAGTACGTTAGGGATGAAAGAGGAGATAAAAACCAGTACCTTCCTTTTTATGACACATGTGACCTCACAGGATAGGTCACTCGACTCGAGTGGTGTTGTAGAATTGCGTTTAGAATGTATCAGAGGTAATAAAGAAAGCAACAATAAATATATATTTCACTGTATTCGACAAAGCTTCTTAGACTTGTCATTAAGATTCTACGTGTTGTTATGAATTGGTATTCGGACTCCTTTTTCTTGAATGCATACAGAATGTGAACATTAATTTTTAAAGATTTTGTTCTACTTACTTTACATTGGCTTTTTTAGTTAGTTTAATATGTTTGCGTCAGGTGGACATAAAGGCATTGATTGCTTATTCGTCTGTAGCTCATATAGGATTAATTGTTTCTTGTATGCACAAGTAACCCTTGACTGTTCAACATGCTAAAAATTCCAGGCGTTATTGAGGCTGCAGAGATTAATCAAGAAAGTATTAGGAAAGATGAATGGCCGTTCAGTACTCATGGCTTACTGCGCTTAACTGCGTTAATTACCGATAAAAGTAAAAAACACGTGGATATTCTCACATCGAGATATTTCAGGTAATTAGCTTACAGACTTCGAGCAAAGAAGCCACAGGATTTCTATTACGCAAACATATACCAGTATCCGACAAAGATGCCGCAATAGCTATTTACGATTCTGCTGCAGAAAGTGGTAGTTTGGAGGACGTGAGAGATAATCAAAGCAAGTAGGAGTCTCGTACATAACATTCGACACATATGCATGGAAATCAGTTTTGAATTATTAAACAAATCAGGTATCATTATGATTTCTTAAGAGTAGACCGTAAGACCTACTGATAAAGCTAGCATTCGTGCTACACGCAGTATATTGTATATTTAGTAGGCAAGTTATAACCTCATTCTTAGCGAGGGGCCTATTGATACTTTTATTGCTAATTATTATACTACTCGTATTTAGTAGTCTAGTCGTAACGTCATCATTTTTGTGAAACTATAGCGAGAGGTGGTTGATCATGTGTAATTTTACAATAATACAAAACGCTAACGCCAATGTGTAACGGTGTATTTTGTTTTAACACAAGAGATTGTCGGGAGGCTTTAGTTAAATTAATATCTAATAAATCCAAAGAAGGGCCCATTAAACGGTTCGACTTTTTTAACGAATGGGAAACATTCACTTGATGTGAAATTTAGTAGTTTAATAAGTTAAGTTTCCGTTCATTCATCAAAAGACATGTCTGTTTATATCGTTAGTTAAGCTTTAGTTGCAAATATATACCGTACTTGATTTTGTTTTCAATTATGCTTTTTCTTCTAATCGAAAGTTTTAAAATTGTCATCATTGTAGTCCTGTTACTCCACGTTAGGTGCACATTAAACGAAATAGAGGATGTTGACATTTCATAATTTCTGGAAGTTACTGCGTTCCTGAAAATAATTAATATAGGAGATGTAGCAAAAATGTCAAGGACCTTGCTACAGGAGCAGTTGGAAAAGTTTATAGTTAAGTATTGAATGAAACATATTTAATGATTTAGGTAAGAAGAGGATCGATACAAGGAATACTGTAATTTTTCAAATATGTAGTTTAAAATCTGAATAAATGATCCTTTTTCTCTTTATTAGGTTGCTACACTTCTTGCATTTTTGTTGCATGTTGGCGAAATGAGTATATAATCTCTACTGATGGTGCAGAAGACTAGGTTTTGTTCTTGTGGTACATTTAAGTAACACGAAAATGTACAAGTCCTGTGTATTCACTGTTGTTCAGGAACACCAATGAATCAAGTTGATTTGTTTAAAACGTTTGTGGCACTTCGCCCCAAGAAGATCAATCACAACAAACTGTTTAATTGCAATGGGCGCTCTAATGGGAATTCAGAGTCATGCTGGTACTCAGACTTTTGCAATGTGAAAAACTATAGCAGAGTAATTGGAGTTTTCTTCACCTAGTGGCGACACACGTTTCACGAGAACGTCCGTAACGTTACTGGTATACACAAAGGCCGGTTTGACCACCCTGAAACGTCACGGAGGTTGGCGTTCTATGTACATTGTAGAGGAATCAGTAGAAAATAAAAATAGCAAAAGAAATTGTATGTGGAAGGAAATCTTCTGTTTGTTTAGACAATGAAGTTGATGTTCCAAAAGTAGAGATGTGGTACCTTTTTGGAAGAAGTGAATTACTAGTATTTAAATAATTTCAGTGTTATAATAAATTTGATTTTCAAAAATTGTCGTTTGTATATGAAGCTAAGGAAATTGTAATCTGTTTATACTTTGTAATATTACTTCATTACAACGTTATTGTATGCGCACATTAAAGTGAATCCCAACACTGACTTCACTGTAGGTTTATCACAAGGTTAAACTTTCAAAACAGTAATTGCCTCGAAAGTAGTTTTCATGCATGTATGCTGAAAAATACGTATCCAGAATATTATATATATTCTCTATATGAAAAACCTGGTCAAATCATTTTTAGGAATCTACACGAAACTAAACAGAACTCCAGAACATTATATCTACGTCAGAAATTAGACATAAAGACCAGATTGCTATCACCAGCTACGGACTGAACACACAAAGTTAGCACATGTGCATTTAGCTTCTGAATAAAACAGCCCATCATGAATGCAGCGTCTGCCACACTGCCATTTCTTTACACCACTCTCTTCTAGTGTCCACATTATCAACACTAGCAAACATATGCCATCTACTAGACCTCCAAGAAGGCCCATTACATTCTGTAAAACAATAAATGTATATATTGAAATCTAGAACAGAACATTCTGTTATTTCGTATGTTAAATTTTTCATAGAGGTGTAATACTGTTGCCAACATACGGCCGCAATATGACTATCATATTATAAGTTACAAAAATAATAAAAGAATCTTGTTTGCGTTTCTAATTGCATATTATGTTTAATACTGATATTTCCAATCTGGTAGAATCTGTGATACTAGGGGGCTAGCTTTTCCGTAAACTAACACTGTTCTTGTTTTAATTTATGAAAGAACTCCATAGGGAGACAAAATAATGTGGATGTATTTTTCGAAATTTAAGTGGTAGCAGGCAGTGTAAATTTTAGAAACATTTTATTGGAGCTTAGGAGCAATGAATCCTATGGTATCAACAGCCATTGTTTATATTTCTCCTTTGAGACCACAAAATGTGTCAATTATATTTTCATTAATGCGCGCACTTTCTCGCACAACCTCTGCATTTTTCTTTAATCTAGTAATAGAAAAAATTTATTTTGCTTATTTATTATGTTCGTGTATCAATTACTGCCTGCAGCAATAAGGAATACCTAATACATAATCAATAAATTACAAAAGAGGTAAATAAAAGAAATAGACGAGTAAACGACACAGTTCTACAAACAAAATACAATATATCTAATAATGAGTCCAAAAACTGAACATATACCTTTAATGCTGTAAATTAATAACAATTAAAGCAAAATGGTCAAAAGAGGATAAAATCTAGAAAAAATCCTAGTTTCATGCATGTTTTCTGAAAATAGCAGTGCCAGTATTAGTGCTGGTATTTCTGCATTACAGCCGTGGTTTTTCTACAGTCCAAATTTAGAAAACTTCAATCACGAATTTTGGGTATTTCCATAAGTCCTATCGTTAATGCAATTGCAACAGCGGATACCAGGTGGCGTTTGTCTTATAGGTGTAAACTGCTGGCTCTTACGTTCTCCGTTCTTTCATCGACACTTTTCACTTGCTTTTGGTGTGACTGGAATTAGACGTGGATCTATTATGTAGCTTTTAAGTCATTTAAATTAAAGGAGCCACCAGTAACACAAGTAACAGTTACTGACTATTTCTCAATGAGGGATTAAATAATTATAGTTTAATACATGTTTAATGTTTAGATGATGAAAAATATTGCTCGCTTTATTATTTCTTCCAGTAAAAGACTTTATTTGGTCGTAGAGTAGTATATTCCAGAAATAATATACATAATTAAGTTTAAATATTTCACTCATCACTCGATTACGCACAGAAAGGAAATCACTGATTTTCAATAGATATCTGGAACGTTCACACTACCTTTCCTATCCATCACTAATTCACGTATATATTATGTTGTTCATATACAAAAATAAATTCTTCTGTTCACGTTATGGCATTCAGGATTAATATTTGCCTAAAATTATTTCAAATTAAGCAATATAGACATGCCTAAGAAACACTCAAATGCTTCAAGTCGTAGTAATGAGCTTCTGCGAACGAATATAAACAAAAAACTTTTGTGTTATACTCGCATGAATTTCTCTACCCACTACATGCTTATAAAGGCTCGACAAACTACTCTTGCAAAAGCTTCTTCCCTTACGTATATTAACATAATTGTGATAACTTTAGCAGAAATGGTTACATTACCCCTTTAGTTACAGGTACAAAGGGGATAGAGGTAGTCAAATATTGCCGCATACTGACCTTGTAATTCCATGTTCTTTATGAACCATTGCGAGAAACGACTGAAGATTGGCAGTACCCCAAAAAATAAAACGACAAAATATTATAAAAATTAAACTAATATTAAATAATAATAAATAACTAATATTTCGGAAATGGCTGTTGCCACAAAAGTTATGTGAAAAATGTGTTTTAAAGGGATCTACATTTTCTATGTAGTACGCAGTTGTCTTATCTTTTCCAGTTGCTCGTATTCAAAATTATGCAAAATTATTGCTGAATGAAGAGGACGTCATGGGCTATTCTCAGAGAATTATACAGCTACATTTTATTTGTCATGTGAGTATCTTAAAGATAAGGTATTTTAATCAAAATCGTGTGAACCATTGAGAAAATAAAAAATAACGAAAAATGTTCCATGTAAAGAGTAGTTTAGGATGAGAGGCCTTTCTTGAAAATGTATGCGACATCTTTGGAAGTTACCGAATTTAATTACCAAATATCGAAAATTTGGTTTTTTAGTTATATTCACACAAACATAAATGGATATATTACTAAGAATGCTGCTTTGGATTTAGGGGGCTCGAAACTTGTATTTTCGGTGAAATCTCGATACCCAATTTTTGAGTGGAATGCAATATTTCCTCTACCTCCTAAGTACGCCACAGAGAAAGTAAACAGAACGAAGAATTGCATACTTTCAGACATGTTTTGTTAGATGTAACCTCAGGGAATGCTCCGGCAAAGGCTGACGTTACCCTCCACATAAAAAACACAAGTTGTGCACTTTAATTACCATTTTTTATCCAGCGAGGTTTTTTATTATTTCCACCATGATTTACTAGTTAAACAAATGTATACAAAATTTAATTAGAATGAAGAGGCCTTTATAGGCTATTTACATGAAATTCATGTTACAAAACTATTTTAATCAGTATTTCAAATATATGATAGTTCAATCAATAATCATTGATATGAAAATAAAATTAACCAGAGGTTTTACACGTAAAGGATGGGGATTTCGTGAAAATCTTTGTGTTGAATCCTTCAAAGCTGCTAAACTTTCACTTAAATACGAAGCTTAGTAATTATGCAACATTTCGTTTCTGAGTTATGCTGTTCATATAGAGCTCTCTAACAAACACCTTTTTTATATTCAGAGGACCTCAAAGCGCGTACTTTCGGTCAAATTTTAATGTTACATTTATAAGGAATACAATACCACCTGTATCTACTATAGGTAAGTGGTGGAAAAATTATACATTGGTAACATTAGTGCACGGAATTCCAAGGTCAAGGAGTAGTGTTTAAGAAGTATTGTTCTCGCGGTAGTTATTTTATATTAGCTTTTTACTGCTCTAACATTACTAATTCATGTTTTGTAAATTTAAAGCTTCATAACCATAAATCAATCAATGAATATACTAATTTCAGCTTTCAATGAACTTATTCTGCTGCATCTGCCAAAGCTTTCATTTGTTACTTTTATTTCCGTTTGATAATGAAAAAAAATCTGATGCGTAACGTCCACATGGCATTCTCTACCCTCTATCGTTTACTAGTGGGTATACAAATTATTCTTAGGAAAGTTCATTTTTCCGTTTCATTTTAATCGAGATAAACCTTTGCAGAAATAGCTATCGTACAGATTTCATTATAGATATAAAGGAAACAGCGATAGTCAATGTTTAGGAATTGGACAGCTATATGCTGGCCTTAAAATGTAATATACTTTCCATGAAATCGTGACAAACAACTGAATGTCTACAGGCTTTTAAAAGAATTACAAATTATTGTACAATTTGAACCATTAATAACCTATATCTCAGAAATAACATGCCAAAAAAGTTAATTCGGGTTTTAGAGATTTGCTCCTTTTTTGTGTAATACGGTTTCGTCAATAGCTTAAGTCGTCCTCCGTAGTCTAGGAGTAACACCTCTAGTTCCCGAGGTCGCGGGTTCAAACCCGGCGGAGGATGGACCTTTTTTTTGGCATAAACTTCCTTAGCATGGCTTCCTTCGGAAGGGAGTATAGCTGATGGTCCCTATCCTCAAGCCTGATAGAGGCCTCTAAGCAAAATCTTCGGTCTTTCCCACCCAATATAGAATGTGATGCTAAGAACCATAGTAGTTAAAGTGTGTTCATAAATAAAACTCAATTTTGCGTCAATCGTTTAACGTTTACAATATTATACAATGTTTTTTTTTCGATTAAAGCGAATTTCACATGTTTCTTCCGAAAATTCAGATATAGATTTTATTTCTCATAAAAATATTTAATATACGGCATTTTATTGAAACATGTTTGAGCATTTTTGAGAAAGTCAAACATTTCATAAAATGTTCCGTGTAAACTGTAGTTGGGGTGGTTTTTTTAAAATCTTCGTGTCGCATCCTTGGAAGATAAGTTTGGTATTCAGCAGACATTTCGTTTTTAACTTATGCTCACACACACGCAACTTTTTCTAAAAATACCTTTTTTATTCAAGGGGCCTAAAAACATGCATTTTCGCTATTATCCCTGTATCGAATTTTTGGATGGAATACAATACCTTCTCTGACTACCATAATCGTGGCAAGGAAAATAATAAAAACGTATAATTCCACAGATAACACCCTTCTATGCATAATGTGAGAAAGATGTTAGTACTTCTATAAAGATTAAATAATAGAATGAAATAACTCTTGTTCGTTAGAATCTTGTTCGTTACTGGCAGACCTGGATCTTTACACGAAAGTTCCCTTACTGTAACATTTCCGTTATATCCGTGGCCCCGATATTTAGGAAAGCCATTTCTAGTTTCTCTGAAATATCGGTTTCGGATGGACAGTGCAGAGCTTTGCGCCAACCTCACATCTTTTAAAGCTGCTTTTCTACCATAAAACAAACGCAAGAAGCGGAAAATGTTTCCGGAACAGAGAAAACATTTCACGGTCAGACGTCGCCTTTGGAGGTAATCTCAACTATTCTATAAGACAACAATAGTGCAACACTATGCACGTGTAACAAGAAAAGGCATTTATTTGTGTATTAATCTGCATTTATAGTGTTACGCTCAGGATACTGAAGGAAAACACATAACAGCAACGCGGTTCTAACCCGAGCAGATACGTAAAGTACGGCTTAAAGGCATTATAAAACAATTTCTTACCTTAAAACTAATGCAGATATTTTCAAGGGGAGATTAAAAACCGTATCCTGCCAATGTTAAATTTCCTGAATTCACAAGATGTCGACAGCCTTGAGGGTTTAAAATTCCAGTATATTTCTAGTGTATGTTTTGACAAAATTTCAGTATGCGTAGAGTCAGAATCCAGTAAAAATGCAGCAATATACAAATGCATATGATGGCTAGCTTAACATCGTTACTGGTTTTATTTGCTTCCAAAGCCTTAATATCAACCTATGTTTATTACTAGCTGCCATACCCTATGTTCAATACGTGGCTTTTTAAATCTCTAATGATTATTTAATTAAATTTACTCTCTGCACTCTTTAAAAAATTACTGTACAATAATTTAGAAGATATTGTTCCCATTACCTCTTAGAACTAATTTCATAAAACTCCTATGCTAATCATAATAATGAACCAAAATTTCACTGATACTCACAGAAATGGGAATGAAATATCAGCAGATCCTTTTATTTCTTATTTTAGACTTCCTCCCCCAAGTCCTTCCCCACAACAATCTTCAAAACTCTGGAAAAGTTTTATTACCTGTAAAATTCTATTCGGGGTGAAAGATTATGCAAAGGTTTGAGTCATTTTTACATAAGATGAAAAATTATGAAACAATAATATCATGCAAAACAATAACATTAAAAAATACTTATTTGATTACGAAGAACTTCCAAGAACTAACCACCTGAAAATTTAATCTTAAATATCAATATTTGATTATACATACATATGTGTTTTGCAGATATTTTACACACACACAGTGGACCATTTAAGTTCAGACTGTACAATATCTCCAAAACTAAGGGCTGTAGAAAGATATGTCTTTAATAAAAGATACTTGATGTTATGGGGTAAAGTAAATACCATTAGTTGTGTTTTATTTGGAGGATGTTGTGATAGTCAATTTAATTTTTTCCTAATTGTGGTTTCGCATTTAAAAATCAAATTTACCCTAACATGTCTATCGTATCGTCCTCCAAATAAAACACGGATAATGGCATATACTTTTCCCATAATATCAACCAACTTTTATTCAAGATATTTGTTTCTACAACGCTTACTTTTGGAGATATTGTACAGTCTCAACTTAAATGGTCCACCCTATATATACCAGGTCCAGCTGCCCCTAGGTATTTGTATCTATACAACCCGCAGTTTATAGACTGATGTGAAAACATTGACCCGTTTATCAAACAAACTGTTATTGTAGCTCTGTCCTTCTATTCCATACTATACACAACCACCATTAAGGATTAAAAGTCTGAATGAGCCAAGGAGCAGCGAAAGGCTTTAAAAAGGCGGCTTTTCATGGATATAATGCTTGCAAGGAGAGAGAGGTATGTTTTCCCGAAGAACAGGAGACAACACGTGCGTTCTGGCCCAGTGGATTAGATGCCGGGATGCGGTAAAGCAACAATTAGCTTCGTAAGTTCGAATCTAATACAAACATCAAATCATTTTGGATATTTTTTTCTTTCTCCTTGCGTTTATTTTTTGTATTTTAGTATACCTACTAATCTATTATTTTTGTTACTGGCTCTCCTGTGAGTCAAAGACACAAGAATTATAATCAGATAATTGTGTATCATGTTTATGATAATAATCTGTACCTATCTGGTGTCGTAAACCGTGTCACGTAGTTGGCTTTTATTCTTTTGGACACATATCGACGATATTAAATCTAACAGCTTTTGTTTCATGTTTAAACCTTATGTTCCACTTCTTCTACTGACAAAGGATTTGTAAATGTGCTAAGTTCATGGTAAACAGAGTAATAAATTGTTTAAGAGCGTGGATTTCATCAACGAAGTAAATGTTAAAAATGACGACCCCTTCATCAATGCACATTTATGTACGTTGCCGGAAAGACCTTCTTGCATGTTGTAACATGCCCGATGTAATCTGCTTACATTCTTCACGTATGAGTGCCCGGAAATGATTTGGACTTTGCGGTTCTTCTTCTTTACGGTAGAAAAAACATGGTGATTATTCTATTTTGTACGCAGTTATGTTATCAAAAATGTTCTTTGTATCAGAATATCAAATTATAGGCCAAACGAGATAAAACAAAAGGTAAAAAAAAATTTTAACTTATCACGTCGGATTTGAACCCGCACTAAAGCGGCACAGCGGTAAAGCAACTATGACAATACCGTTCGGCCAATACTACATTGCGTTCGATTACGCGAACGGATGATGAGGGCATAAGGAAATACTCCAACTGTACTCTGCATATCTGCATATCAGAAGATGCCAGCTTCCTTTTACTTAAGGCGAAACAATCATGACATAGATACACTAATAATTATTGCATAGAAAGCTTAACAGTTTTTTCAAAACAAACATTTAAATTTTTGCTACGTCATCGAGTCTCTTAAGTAGACAAAACTGTAGCACAAATACTCATGTTTACACGCTTGCACTTCGACAGGAACGGATTAATCCATTTTAGTGTGCAAGAGCAGTTTGCTTTAATGCATACCTATTTAAACAGATATTATGTAATTTTTAAATAATTTAAGTTTCGCACCACCGACCCTTCAACCGAGTGCGTGAATCAAAAGTCCGGACCTGCCTTTCCTCTCGTACTGAGCAGGATTACTGTCTAAACGACCGAATCGTCAGTAGGATAAAACTAACCTGTCTCACGAGGTCTAAACTCCGCTCACGTTTCTTATTGGTAGGTGAACAATCCAACGCTTGGTGAATTCTGCTTCGTAATAATAGAAAGAGGTGATAACGAAGGATATAAAAGTAACGTCGCTGTGAACGTCTGGGTACTATAAACTAGTTAACCCTGTGGTAACTTTCCTTACGCAATTTGATGGAAACTTTCCAAGCGCAGCAATATTTTAACAAATTTTGAATACAATTCTAACCATAGCAGTAATTTGTATTAATAATGCACATAAGCTGATATTACTAACCGCTGTCTAAATAAAAAGAAAAGTCTGTTACAATGGTGTATAAGAACCTTTCTTTCAGGCAATAGAGTACTCTATGGTATGATTAGGACCCTGCAGCGCTGATGCGGTTGAAACAAGTTTTGTTATACCACTTTGAAGTTTTTAAATGTTGTCTAGAAGCTGTGCAGTAGTCTTGCTCTTATCGCTATTAGTTTTGGTACACAAGTCTTACGGCCTGTTATAAGCCTGTTTCTTAGATGAAGTGAAGCTAATCAAGAAGGCTAAGGACACCGAGTGACTGTGGGGAAACTGATAACCAGGTTACTATTCTCGACGAAATACATGTGGTTCTACTAAGGCAATACTAGGCTTAAATGTTACTGAACATGGTATTAACCATGCATAGTTTCATGGTTTAGGCTGTAACCTTGTTTAATTGCAGGGTAGAGGGGAAAGAAAAATATTTAACAAATTAATTTTGAAAATGGGGGCAAATAGAAATCTAGTAATGAAAGAAGGAAAGGACAGATATGGTAAGGAAGATAAATGAAACAAATATAAACCTCAGAGGAAATAACCTAAAATATATACAAAGCTGATAATGATAGCATTGATTCTATAATAGTTTGAAGAGGACAGGTAAGATAAAATCTAAATACTTCCAATACTACATTAATAAATGGTCAATGAAATCAATTCCTTATGAGCATGATATCCAAAACTCTCGATTGGTAAAGAAATGCTTCAAAGAATTCTTCCAAGCTGTTTCTGGGATTCGAACGATAAAGGATGCAACCGTAGGCCATATGGATAATCGAAACCCCAATCAAAAATGAAATAATAAAGGAAAGGGAAAAAAGAAGCAAAAAAGAAGTTGTAAACAAGAGCAAACCGCGCTGTGATAGAGAGAATATGGCCCGTGTGAGCGCCAACACGCGCAGGCTGTTTATTTAATGTTATTTATTTTAATTCTTTCAGGTAGGCCGCTGTATTTTTCGCCCTAATGTGACGGTGGGAACATGCGACAACGCTGAAACAGCACATAGAGGCAGCAAAATATGTATGAAAAATGCTAACAGAATATGAACATATCGATCCTTCTCGCTACACCTCGAGGAAGCAGAAGCGCTTACAGAGACGGTTTTGAATACAATGTGCGTTTTTTGTGCTGCACAACTATTGGAGGTGAAAAGCTGGCGAGAGTTTGTTTGATACATTATCAGAGAGGAGTCATTGATCCTGATGTTGGCGGAAGACGGTAACAATATAAGTGATTATACGGCATCACATCTGCACATCATTTTAATATAATTTATCTGCATAGAATGTATAAAACCATTTTTTCATGAATATTGCCTTATATCTTACATTCAAATTCGTTTTAATCTACTTTTTATTAATGAAGTTATTACACAAGTATGTAGTACATGGGTCATTGACTGTACATGCATATTTAAGATACAAGGTATGGTGACAAAATAAACAACAGAAAAAGAAAACAAAACAAAAAAGAACAAGAAAAGGAAAATAGAGATAAATTACCTATGACTAACTGAACAAATTTGACCTAGCTTCGCGCACTTTAGCCAAGAAATTGCCCATGTTTTGCCAATTCCTCTGGTCAGCCAGTAACTCCCAACATGCCAATCTCTTTCTTGACGGACTTAAGAATTTTTCTTCGAGTATAATTGTTCGCTGGTTCTCTCACTGTGCACATTCCGCCAAAATATGTACCCAGTTCTCATCCAAATCACAGAATGGGCATATTCTCCTGCCAGAATCGTCGGTCATTTTCTGTTCCCACCAGCCCCCCAGTCTAAACCATGCCATTTCTGATCTTTCCTTTCTTCCTAAGTTAAGTATATATGCCTCTTTACCCCAATTCAATTCTATTTCATTTTCTAGACTTAGAGAATCAATTACAATCCGATTTTATTTCCTGTTGGTTGATGTGTCTTACTTTTTTATTCAGCAGACTGTTATTCACCCTTGGCTCTACCCTAATTTGTATGTTTGAACTAAAATTGTGAAGTCCGCGGTGCGAAAGCCTACGATGGCCAAGGTACGCGACCTGTTTGCAGAGTACTTCAGACAGCTTGAGCCGGGAATATGAATCACTTAGTAACGGGATGTGGTGAAGTTAAGAAATAGTGCTAAACTGAAGTTCTAATTAGGATGCACTTATGCAACGGGGATGAGTCGTAGTTAGTTTTTTGCTCCAAGACATTGCTTCGCGCCGATTGGCTCAAATTGATCGTGTGGCATCCAACTTAACGTAACGAAAAGGAAAAGCCCTTCTTTGCCAAACTTAAATTGTGTCGCGTTAAGTCACTTTGTCAACCGCAAATAGCTCCATTTAATACAATGACTAAGACTTCTCACGCTACGTCACCTTAAGTTGTCACGTTACGTTCATTGTAATCCGGCTTTAAGTTTTGTTTGCTGGTTCAGGATCAGTAACTGCTGCTTCTCAAAGTAGCTCCTCCAATAATCTTACAGTGCCGAATGTACCGCAAACCAGAACACTAACACCAAAAACTCCGTTGTTCATACCAGTGCATTGAACAAAACAGCTTCGCACCAGAAAGCAACACTACTGTAGCGCTATGGGGACAGTAATCTCCTGCGTCTTGCCCTGTTTAAATGATTCAGATTTTGCTAAGATCAGGAGCTCACTGTGTATCTTTACGAATGCTATAAAAGAAATTTACAAGTTTCCCAAAGTTTACTAACACAAAATGTCCTAGGAGAAGGCCTGGGGGCTAACGGTGTTTCTCCTGGTCTACCATGAATATGTTAGAAATTGAAGAAAATTTTATTTTAATAACTTAAGGAAAAATTGAGTGCTGGAATTAATTGTTCTTCCATACAAGCCGTGTGTTGGACAAGGTTATAAAGGTAGAATCAGATGACTGAAAAATTCATCTGGGAGATCAATTTGAAATCTCCTTGAATGGTTGCGGGAAAAAAATCCAATCAGTTGGGAAATTTAATGCCATACCGGCATTTTTTTATGGTAGCTCAGTGATTAGAGTAACCGGACAGAAGCCGGGAAATCCTGGTTCAAATCCCGACGATGGCAATGAATTTTTCAGTCGTTCTGGTTTTACCCTTCCAAAACTAAAGGTTACTTTTAAATTTCCACTTTTAAAAAAAATAGCCGCTTGTGATTAGACAGTTCCTAACATAACCGCTGCGCTGTTGCCTCTCGTAAACGTCTCGATTCTCACTGCGCTCCATGAAGCGATAGAGTATCCCAACTCCGGTTCCTGTTATGTTGTCCCGCATTATTGCTTGTAGAAAGTGGTTATTACTCCACTAAGGCGAATGAATCTGCGGAAACAATGTGCACACGCAAGTAAGGACTGTATAATCTGGTTTCACCTTGGCCGAGGAATTAATGCACTTGTTTTATGTATTGAAGACCACGTTAAAATTATGCTCTCATATTTTACAACTAGAATAGTTGTGTTTGTTTTAAGAATGCAATCACGTATTGTATTACAAATGAAAGTAGACAAAGAAAACTGCCAGTTCAAGAGAGATACAAACAAATTAGTGAATAAACCCCTACGTAAAATCTACCCTTTAATTAAAATTTCTAATACTGCCTTGTCTGTATGTACCAATTTATTTTACAATGATGTACCTAATTGAACCATATGTTTATGTGCTATAAAGTGGTACATTTTGTTTAAAACGAGGCTATTAGAGTAAATACAAGAAATTCCACAGGAAATTTACTTCGAGAAATGGGGAAAAAATAATTGTTTGGCTATCCGAATAACCTTAAATCTAGATTTTATTTAGGATCCAAGATTCTTGAAAGGCAAAATATCGGTTCTCAATTCCTTCAGAGACCTTTGAATACAGAAACTGGGCTCAACTCGTTTATGAAATTGAATTTTGGTTTCTCATTGATCAAGTGAGATTGAAGATAGAAATGCGTGATTTTTCTCTTCAGTTAAATATGATTGAGCTTTATGCACATCCTCCAACTACAAAAACTTCTAGGATTGAACGAATTTCCGGTAATAACAGAAACAGCAATCCAAATGCTGATAATATTCTGATTAATGAATACGCATCTATTAGAACATACGCAGTACAGTGACAAACATCAGGCGTAAGAACGAAAGTAGACTAAGTCATCAGACTTTTGACCTGCTGCACATTATGAGCAATTAGTAGACGAGCTTAAGGACGCTTTTCATACTAAAGTCCTTGTCAGGTTGGGTGGCATGCACTTTTATTCTATTAAACGTATTTCTAGGTTTTAGAGATATAATACTTAATAGTCGGCCACGATATGAATGCGTGTGTTGAAGGGCGCCGCTATTTTGTTGACAATCAAGGCTAGAGATCAGAGAGGAGTGAGGGCAAGGCGATAAGGAAATGTAGAGTTGCACAATGAAAACAATACTACACTTTTAAGTCTCAGTTTCGCTAGTAACTGCAACTCGAAACTGCGGATGTTTTTCTTTACCTGACTGTCCTTCCAATGCTCCTATCACACGCATTCATATCGTGGCCGACTAGTATATTCTGTTGTTTATTTTTATTTGTTAAAACTGTAGCTAAAATAAAGTTCATTTAAGTAACTTAACATCGCTTCCACATATACTCTCTCACATCCTCCCCCTCACAGTATGTGGCTTGAGGAAGTTCACTAATCCCCCAAAAGTTTTATATCGATATTTCACCGGAAATGTGTGTTTTAAAATGCTTAAACCCACCTAAAATAAGTTTTGTAAAACCGCGCGCGCGCATAATTTTATTCAAAAACAAAATATTAATACCAAGCTTCGTATTTAAATGCGTTAACTTCTAAAGATAAAAATACTGTCACAAAGTCCCTGCCATGCCAAGTAATCATTTATACGGAAAAAAATGTTGCTTTGATTTTCTGAGATATGGCTATCGAACGATGGCATTTGTACATACATAAGATGTTACAGAATTCATCCGACCAACTTTCAGAGATTACAGAGGAGTATTAGATGAGCACTTTGATTCAGAACACTTATGTTCTCGAGTTCTTTATTGTTTGCAACAGCTCAAACTCAGTAACGAACCAGTACGCATTAATATAACTTCCCTGAGTTACTGCTACTTACAGGTAACCGTGGCCATGCTATGTTCAAACATTCCATGTGAATACCTGCGTGACATGCACTTAAACTTTGCAAGAAACTAAAATTGTGTTCACTCCAAACGTGCGTCAATCGTCGTTTTGGGGGAAAAAAGTTTAACCGCCTGTACGGGGTTTGAACCCAGCACCACCAGATCAACAGCCGAGCATTCTAATGACTGCGCTTCTATTAGAGCTAAATGTTATATATATATCTCTGGTGAGTCTACATGTTAAGGTGGAGGTATCTAAGGTGCACTGGTCCTTGCCGATTGAACATTTTTCCAGAAAAGCAAAAGCTCATAACTTCGAAAACACCGCAGTGATATCTATTTTCGCACTTTTAGAAGGAAGTTAAATATTTTAGTTTAGAAATCAGTACTGCATTCGTATTAAGTCTTTATTTATCATTTATCAGTAGGAATATTCAAACAAAAAATCATTATGTCAAAGTCTGTCGTCACAGACTGTAGGTGTCCTATATTATTCTTCTGAAATCCCCGGTCTGTCGGTTGAATTCTAATATACAAAGCGAGTCAGAACAGCGTGATTCAGGGGTTATATTTGAGTATTTTTATAGGGAAAGTATGTCCATAAATGTCTTGTTATCGGGCTGGAGAGGATTAACGTTTTTCAAACGCCGCGGAGGGTTAGACGGAATTCTGTCAAACAGATTCTTGTTCCTCCACGGCATTGGAATGTCACTTATCTTTGTTTTCTTTACATTTTGAAATATCGCTTGTGTCCTGTTTTTAACATTGCTTATATCACCATTAACCTAAAACCTGCGTTTTGTTATTTAAGTGATAAGAGTATCTGTCGCGTATTATACGTACAACACTTTGTGACTTTGTGGTTCCTACAAGAGGTACAGGTTATCAATCTCAGTTATCAGGGTTATTAAAGTGCTCCATTTACTGGATAATTTAGTATTGCTTTACCTTTTCTCAAGTAATTTGTATGATGGTGGAGAAAAGTCTTTACCAACAATAGTATTATTTGCATGTTTTATTGATAACCTGTATTCGCAGCTGCATACGAGTTAAAAAAAGTTTTGACCTACTTCAAAGCACGTGGATTTAGGGTAATAAATAAAGATTCACAGTTTACTAAGTCAATTTAAGAGTTTTGCACTGTTTAAAATAAAAGATACCAGCTGTTTTTACTTCAAAACACTCCCAATGTCTTGTAGAAAAAGATGCGTAGTGACGACCAGTTGAGCGGAATTTCTTCTAACCCGAAGTGTTGTTTCAAAACCGTTAATGCCCTCTAGCTCGATAACAAGACGTTTACGGGCATACATTCCCTGAAAGAAAATACTCTAACAGAACCCCTGAATCGTGCTTTAAAATTATTCGGTGTTATTCCGACTCCCACTGTATAGATTAGGTGCAACATTAAAGGTACTCAAAGAATTGCCCATAAATGGGATACAGACATCTAGCGTACGCTATTCCTTTAAATGCCTAATCGTAGAAAAATTTATTAGGTTACTTGTACCCTAAATTAAATCCCCTTAAAATTAGTGGTTTATATTCTTTCCGATTCATAAAAGTGCTTATGGAATGTTCCCTTGTTTTGCGAAATTACATTCTGATCATCAGGTAATGAGGATGCGGCTGTGAATTGCCATGTGGTAAAACCATAAAGAAATCGCACCCCAGTCTTGTGGATGTATTTTTATAGCTGTATGCAGATGAAAATCTCTTACAGATATCGTAAAACCCTTCTGCTGGTAGAATAAAGCAATGGATATTTATTTCAGTTTTGCGCTTACTGTCTCGTGCCTTTATATTCTTTTCCCCGTAACAGTATTTTATTTCCTCCTGGCAGAGCACGTACAGTAGAACCCACAACTTTGTTTCTGAACTTTTGAGTTTCAGTTTCTCAGTTTTATTACGCTTATTTATTCTCCAAAACCACGAACTGTATCTACAGCAGTCCGATATGGAAAAGTTTTGTTTCATTTCCTTGGTTATTGATAACGGAATCATTGCTCTATAACTTCGAAGTTCTTGCCTTTCCATTAATTTCCGTGCATTGGTAATTTAATTATCAAATTCGCTTTGAAATCTGAAAATTCCCCGAGAAATTCAATACCACACTTTGGAATCAATCTTGCTACTTCTCTCGCTTTTCATTTATTTCCTTGTTGGCCTCATAAATAATAACACTGATTTATAGACAGGTTGTTTCCGTTCCACATAGGGTAGATAAGGGTAAATCGGATAAAAGAAAATCATAAAACCTTAATTTTGTTGTTAGTTTTAAAGTATATTGAACTCGAGCATACTATTATTTACAGATACGTTTAAGTGATACTTATCTTCAAGCGTTTTCTTTTTTACTCTCAACTAGCTGTCTGTAAATGAGGTGAAATCTAGTTAAATGCAGTGACCAATGTTCATGACAAATTGACTCACACTTTTTACTGTATATTCAAACAGAGCATCGGCATCAACAATTAATATGTTTAATCTGACAGATTGTACTTCCCACATATAAATGTTTTGTTTCTTTTGTACATCAACACATCTTGTATGGTACCATTCGTTTGATTTTCCTTGACACTGAATTTAATCCCTAATTTTATTCAGCGATGATCACTAATATTAACAATGCAAATCGGTCATTTATGGTTCCTTATTCTCATCAGAGAGCAACGACATACATTGTGCAACTCTTGATATTTTCATTGCCTTAGAATCGTGCTTTATTTTGGTTTATTTTTGCCAAATTTCTTTCTTAAACAAGTTCTGAGGATATCAGAAGACCCACCTTTTGCTTTTTTGTTAAAGGTGCGACCTCTAGCTTTCTATAAGAGAAGCATAGTGGAAAGAAAAGTATGGATTTGTACTTTCTCTATCACGTACAAAGTAGCCAGAGAAGTATTGCATTCTAGTAAGAATTCCATACCAAACTTTCACGGTAAATACAACATTTGAGGCCCCTGGATACAAGAAATAGCATTTTTAGAAAAAAAGGTCTCTCTCTGTGGTGTGGTGTGTGTATGCGCGTGTGCGAGATATCAGCATAACTCACAATAAAGAAATTGGATAAATACCATACTTGGTATTTAGATTCAGTACCTTCCAAAGATACGACACCACGATTCTCAAGAAAATCCCCACCCCAAACTACCCTTTACATGGAACATTTTCGGAAATTATTTATTTTCTAAAAAAATGACTAACGATTTTGATTAAAATAACATATATTAAATATATTTATATGACAAATACAATTATGTGTTGAATTTTCTGGGAATAGTCTGTCCTCTTTCTCGAAAGAAATTTCGTATAATCTTGTGTAAACATTAGGCGATAGACGAAAACGTACTACACAAAAAATTAAATCTCTTTAAAACACACCATTTACTTCAAGTAGCCTTTTTTATAGCATCAGGCATTTCCCAGATATCCGTTATTAATGTTTCGATTTGTTCAACACTTCATTATTTTTAAGTCCCACCGAGTTTGAGGAAGGAATTGTATTGTATTTCGACTGTTGGGGAGCCGAACTTGAAGTAGTTGCAACCGCACGTATGGTAAAAAGTTTCCGGTAGCCTTCGCCCCAATGTTTAAAAATATTAACTTTGTAATTTGACCGTTTCTTTAAATATTACATATTTATGTTTGCCTCGGCTGTGTCACTATTAATTTGTAGAGATATGAATTTCTTAACAAAGTGTGGTGCGGCTGAAGAATGTAGGCTTGCACAGATTATAATTTTTACTTCACTCCTTTTATGAATTCTTTAAACGATTAAATAACACTTCACTTATATAGAGAGCTGTGAGATTATTTATTAATTACTTGCACTTTTTAAACAAGTAAACTAATACACTGAATACGTATTCAACTTCTCTAGGACGCGTCTCGCGTCCGATTAGGAACGCTGTCTGCTAGCAACTGACTTCTGAATTTGTACAATTTGCTCTATTTCAGTTTCTGGTTGGCTAATCCTACTCCAATAGAATACTTTTATTTAACTTAAGCTTTTTTCTGGTTGTTGATTGGCTATTTTATAAACTGTCTCAAAAATTATATTATTGTTTCCAAGAATTACCAGTAGCAATATTAAACTTTCTAACTCATTATTGCCTCAAGGCTACCTGATTGTTAGTAACTTTTAACCTGTTATTCTCACAGCTCCTACATTATTAAATTACGTAATACATTCACATAACAGTATTAAATATGCACATAATAATATAAACATTAATACAATGACTGTTACATACATTTTATATATTATATTATGCACATATTGCTTTAAGGCGGGCTGTTATTGAATTTTATATTATATAATTTGACTGAAATCATTTAAGTGTTAAAAATACTGCCTCAAGTTTTAGTTGTTTCTCGCGATTTCATGGAAAGAGATAGGAATTTTAAGATATAGCGTCCAGTTACTAAAACATGATTATCGCTGTTCTCTTTGTATCCTAACGAAATGTGTAACGTTCTAATGTAGCTATTTCTGTAAATGTTTATGTGGATTAAAATGAAGTATATAAATAAACCTTCGTAAGAATATTTTTTATATCCACGAATAAAGACAGAGGATAGAGAAAGCCATGTGAATGTAACACAGAATGTTTTCCTTTCTGTAGAATTTGGGGCTGAGTGTGCAAATCAGAATCATTTTCCATTTCTTTAGAATCACCTGCAGGGTCTGTACAAGATGTTTCGGGTTCAGTCAAGTTAGTTGTGTTTACATCTGGGAGAAAATCGGTTTTCTTTAAGAATCTTCATTCAGTAGGTAAATTAATCCCTGTAGATCTAATCACACATTTAGAAACTGCAGATATTGCTGCCTTCAACTAGGCTTCTTCAAATACTCTATTGAACGTGATCTTATGATCTCCCCATATGTATTTCCAAAGAATTTATTAAATCGTTATCATAATATGACGTTTAGAGTCTTGAAAAATGACCTTTCCAATGCCTGCAGTCTGTGAGTCGCAAGACTCGGTAAGCACGCCATGTGGATGCCATTTCGTTCGCAGAATTTTGGAGTTTATAAGCTGTTATGGGATGCATGGCCATCCACAAGAAGCAGACATGCTCCAGGAAATGACCCTGTCAGCACAAAAAGACCCTAAAATTACCATGACAACGTGCTCCAAGCAAAACACGACTAATGACATTTACTTCGCGCGTAATATCAAGCAACTTTTATTAAAGACATTTCTTTCTACAACGCTTAGTTTTGGAGATATTGTACAGTCACAACTTAAATGGTCCACCTGTATAAGGTTTTCCGTGTGATCGGTATATATAGCAAGTGCTTTAACATGTATTCTTGAGAACACAGACACTGTTTTAAATTGGCCCGCTTTGTCCTCTGATTCGCTTACCTAGCGTACCCTAGATGTCTTAAAAGATTGACTAGTAAAAACAGTATATCAAACAGGATCATAAGTGCACAAAACGCTAATTTTCAAAGGCGTTATCAAGATTTTGTGTTTTGTATTTTGGCATTTAGCAAAAAATTTAGAAAAATAATCCTAAAATTCTTGGTACAAATATTAACTTCTCTTAATTTTCTATCGATTTAAAAATATACATCTATGAATATTCCCTTAGCATTGTTAGTATTCTTTATTTAACACAGCTTCTTGTCCTCTGATTAAAAAATGCTAACATAACCGATGAGCTATTTCATTAAATACTTCAGTGTGTAGTTTGTATTTTTAAATCGTACATATAAAAGTGCGGTGTTTTTAAATCTACGAGAATGCTAAAGGTTTTTGTTCACTTTTAATTGTAGCTTTTTGTTTTAATTTGTGAAATATATTAATGGGTACCCAGGTAAAGCTCCCATTTTCAGTAGCATGCCGATGGACCCAAGTTTCAATTCATGGTAATACATTTTAAATAAAAAATGCAGTTATGCCCTCAAGACCAGTTGAAGATAATTAAAAATACGCTCTAACTTAATTAAGGTTTAATAAGGTAGATTAAAACTTCAATATCCGAAATCGATTCACGTCTACCGCGTGACAAACGAGATTACAATCATTGTACCATTGAAGTAGGAGTCTATAAAAACGTTAATAGCGTTTCATCCATTGCCTTAGATTCCATTATGGTTGTAATCAATTTACGATTGTGATAAAATTAAATAAAAATTAGAGTAGGTATTTATTTCTTCCCAAAGATTTAAAGTTAAATACATATGTTTTTCACTACAGTATTTCTCCTAGATAGAAAATATTTGAAGTTTATAGCTTCGGCTCGAAACTACCTATACAAGTACAATCTCAATTGGATAGCCGATGTATCCTAACCACCCTTAATATTGAACTAATTGAAAGTATTAAATTGTAGATAGATTTTGTTCAAACTGTCTTGTGTAAAATTTCAACTCTAACTTAGTTCGCCTAAATATTCAAAAGTTTTAGGCTCTCCGTTTAAGTTATACTTAATTTTGTTCCAGTTTCAACCAAATTGGAAATCAATCTCCTATATATAAAACCTAAACTTCTTACTTGCAGCGGTTGGCGAACAGAGTGCTAAAACGTGTTCCGCAGTAGGGTGAAAAATTAAGAACGGTATATCTACAATGTCACCACAGAAGGTAAATAGTATAGTTATCACAAGTTCGGGAAGCTACTTTTACTGAATGCAGAAAACACTTTAAAGGCATGAGCGAAACGAATTTTTTTCCATTTCGAATTTCCCGTAAAGCACTTCAAAAAGGTGTAAGTAGAATACATAAACGTTAGAAACCGCAAGCTTACCTAATTGAGTTTCTTATAAGCTTGATGTTGGAACACAAAATTTCATTATAAAAAATTCTATTTCCCGTACATTTCCGTACAGTTTTCACAAAAGTCAACGTTAGCGTGACTTGCACGCAGGGTTACCTAATTTTCAGGCGTTCTTGCATAAATGGTATGAGACTGAAATTTGTCATATGCTTCCCTTGCTGTACAAGCCAGGGCAGCCATCGGCTCACCTCGCATTTTTGAAAAGCAATATTTCAGCAGTCATTTAAACTAACGGACAAATATTGCAAATTCAACTTTAGTACACCTGTAGAAAATACGAGTACGTAGTTATTGTGCTTCAATTAAGCAGGGATCATATGAAAATCCGATTCCAGTGTTGGGTGCTTTGCTTACAAATATACTCTTAACATAAGCTTAATCAGCAACACGTTGTTTCTGTGCTTAGGACACCTGAGCTCGTTAGAGCGTGTTACTATGCTCAACAGTGGTGAAGAAACGTGGGTCGCAAAACCATGTAACGTGTAGTTTTGTTTGTTTGTTTTTATAGGGAACATCACTATTTATATAACTTGTGCCAATTAATATAAAATTGTACAACTTATTGGAACCTCTTTCTGATAAAGATCCTCCTTAAGAGCGGTAAATAACATGGTTATTTTTATTTCGCATAGCGTTGTAATTTTACCTGCCGTCTTACGAACGCTGCAATATGATTTAAATTTTACAACCGAATGCCTTATAAAATAGCTGCAAACAAAATAGGGAACACGCCTACCTCAATTGTCAATCATTCCTCCCGAAATTAGTAACATTTTAGTTTAAATACCACATTCAAAGGCATGTCTCTACAAATCTCTAAGAGCATTACCATGTTAAAGAATTTACTTCATTCATGTACTGTTAATGTTTACGTTAGCTTACAATGGATGTAAGGAAGGATTATAACTTTTTCCTGTTATAAGATCTCGACAAGCAAGGAAATTGAGGTGTTTGTGGCACAAGAAACGAAAATACTTTAGAAATTTTAATGAACTCAGCACTATTGCATTCCTTTATAACTAATTATGCAGTATTATGACACAAATACAATGCTATGTGAGCATAAGACTCACAAGTATCGAAAGCAAATGAGTTTAATAAATTACATATCTTGGAAAAGCATTTGATAGTTAAAAGACGTATTAATGGTCACAAAAATGCATTGTTGGATGTCAGTAATTAATGATATATTAAACAGAACACACTGCAGTTGTACTCTTAATTACTTGAACGTGAAGCAACTGTTTGCACCTAGCAAGGTTGCCATTTTGTTTATTTCCAAGCACTATACGATGTTGCCATGTCCCATTAACTCAATTTCTAGTAGTGTCCCTTTATCCTGATTCTCCATTACCGATGGAAGAGTCTAGATGAATTAAATACGTTTGTGAATTTTCCATTTCAGAAAATAAGCATGCGGGAGGCGAGGATGGAACCACTAATACTGGCACTTTTGATTTCTACGGATAGCACTGCAACGATTCACCACCACTGTTATCAGCAGTAATACCTTCAACAATTTCAGCTATCCTAAGCACATAAACGTGTTGTAAGGGCTTACGTTTATAAGCAAAGCACCCAACACTGGAATCGGTTTTATTTTGGGCCACTACTTAATCGAAACACAATAGCCAAATATTTTGTACAGGTGTACTGAAGTTGAATTTGCAATATTGTGAGTTAGTTTAAATGATTGCTGAAATATTGCTTTTCAAAACTGCGTAAGTTGCTGTGCCTTGCACAGCAAGGGAAGCATATGACAAATTTCACTTGCATACCATTTATGCAAATACGGCTGAGAATTAGGAGACCCTTCACGCAGGTCTCAATGACGACCATTTACTTTTATGAAAAACAGTATGTGTATAACACTCACTAAAAATTGGTAAACTATTTAAATATTCATCTTATAGAACACTTTGTAAATAAGAGAACAATCTCAAAAATATTCTTTTAAATATTTAATAACTTATTATGTTTTTAACTCAGTGATAATGGAAATATTTAGAATTTTTAACTTCGTGACAAAATAGAAATACCGGCTTTAAGAAGAATAATTAAGATGTCATATAGCTTCTAAGCGGGAACTAAGGCATACATAGTTTCGTAATGATCAGTTGGGTTCACTTAAATACACAGAATATTTTAAAATTCTAGGCTTAGTTTCTCTATCACCTACATAAAATAGCTACAAATGGTATTTCACTTCCCACAAAAATTTACATTGAGATTTCACCGAAAATACAAGTTTTGAGGTCCCCTGATTCCAAAGAAGCTTTTTAAAAAGGTGGTGCTTTTTTAGCATAGCTCAAAAAAGACATATATACCAAACTTTATATTTAAGTTCACGATCTTACCACGAAGGGATATGAAGATTTTCGAGAAAATCCCTCCCCATTCCAAACTAACGTTTGCATGGAAAAACTTTTTTTCAAAAATGCTCTTACGACTTTGACTAAAATATCCAAAGTTCAATATATTTAGCAAATAAAATGCATATTTTTAATTTTCTGTGAGTAATCCGTAAATTTCTCTTCCTTCTACTTGTAATACTGGTAAACTACAGTAGACAAAAACTTGACTACGCGAAAAACTACTCCGTTTATCAAATATTTGTTTTTGTGGCATTAATCATTTCCAAGATATTCTTTATTATTTGTTTTATTTTCTACTATTTTTATAATATTTTTAAATATTAAGTCAATATTCATTTGATTCTGGCGATTTCATAGAAAGAGTACGGAATTTAAAATTCAGAATATAGCGATCTGTATTTTAAAGGTTTGACTTGTCCTGTGCCTACAACGAAATATGTAACGTAACTATTTCTGCAAATCCTTTTGCCGTTTACTATGAAGTGTACAAAGATTTGAGAATAATTTGTAAAAATCATATAAAAGTAAAAGATAGTGGGTAGAGAAGGTTATGTAAATGTAACACCTATTTAGGTTTGCGTTTGCCTATTACGTTAAGACCAGTTATTCATTTAAAATAAAACAAAATAAACGTTTCAGTTACAGTTTTATAGTGCATGTATTCATACGTGGTGATTGACAGCAGTTTTGATTAATTATGTTGCTCGGAAGCTGTCCGACACGAAGTCAAAGGATCCTGACACATCACCGTTAAAGGCACGGTAGGACATTGTTCTATCTCTGACACAGATTGACGACTATCATTACAATCACAATACCCGAACAAGCTATAGCTGTTAGTATGTTAATGCGGTTCTTCATTGAGGTGTAGTTCAAACCCACGACTTCCCTACCAACATGCGAGATGCTTTATATCGGCTTCCCTTATTGGTCGACAATACACTAAAAAGGCGCATTCATGAGCTGTGTATGCTCAAGCCTCTATACTTAGGACAGTAGCTTACTTGCGACATTTAGGTTCAGTTTGCATTTCAGAATGATGTAACCTGGTATTTTCTGTTATTCTGAAAGAGATGTGAAGATTTCTTCTAAACATCATTTATCGTGGTCTTTACTATTTTATCAAAAGCAAATCTGGAGTTAGCATATAGACCTTAGATATAAATGATATGGAATTTTATTTTGTCTCATCTTCCTGAAGGGAGGAGTCTCGGCACCGATCCAGAGGGGATATTGTACCTACAATCACGAGGGGGACGTTCCCGGGCGGAAGGATGAGGCGAGGGGAGACGCCAGGCGACGTTACAGCAATGACAGTGTCCCTAAGTTTTCAGAAGTAGACTCCACTACCTTACAGGCGGACAGGCAGACCGGAGATCCGTCCCCCACAGAGGGGATACCCCAGCAGCTAGGCGAAAGCCGAGGGACACAGAGTTACAAAGAGCATAATTTTCCCCTGCCACGCTGCATCGAAATACCATCGCCGACACTTCCGATCCTGAGAGCGACCAACGGGATGAAAGATGAATGAAATGGAGGGACAGCAAATGCAGGGGCTGAAAGAAACCATTCCAGCATTGCGTGACGATCCGGAAAAACGCTCGAAAAAACCCATGGATGAGAATGGGCGGGGATCGAAGCTGGGAATTTCCGAATGCGGGCCACAGATGTTGCCGCCTGAGCTCGGTAATTATATGGAATATCTCCTGGATAAAGTATGTAGAATTAAAACTGACATTAAAGATATCAATTATTAAAAGAGAGATAACAATCCTTAATTCGCATTGTAACATCGTGGATTAGATGAAACTGTATATTTAGACGACCCTGATTACGAAGACAATGTAGCTAGTTTTCTTTCACGCCGTTGACGTATAGGGATACCCTAGCGGTGTTTTCTGTAATCAAGTTGAGTTTCTATAGTCACCGATTCCGCCACTAGGCGCGCATGCTGACAGTGACTAGCCCACCGCCCATAGTTACCGACAGGGGAGAGAAGCAGGGCACGAAGTGACCTACAATTTTGCTCAGAAACCTCGTCCAAGGTATGAGATTCTTTTACATGAAGATAAATATTACAGCAGACGAGCGGCTTTACTTCCTTTCCAAAGGAAGCCATGCCTAACTTATAGGTTGACCATAGCATGGCTTTGTTTCAGATTGAAGAGGTATTTTTAAAAAATTAGCGAAATTAAGAGCACCGTAGTTTTTATATCATTTTACTAGTCATGCAACAAGTGGCGCCAACATGGCATGTCTTATTGGCAAGCTGAAAGTAAGTTTGCTTTCCCGAAACCCCATCCAGAGGAAAATACAATAACTGTCGGAATGAAGAAGAGTTGGGCTTCATATAATTGTTTTTGTTGTAAGAAGTATCAACAACATAATCACCTGCGTTCCATTATGGTCCACTTTTTATGCACGTCAGTATACTGTTCGTGCATGGAAATCATGTATCTGCATCACTAGAAACATGTGCAGCGACTTTTGCCTGCCCATTACGCATCACGGTACAAATCTTCCGACCATTTGTTGCACAAACTAACAATTATTTGTTGTTAAACATTTGTAGACGACAAAATAACAAATGTTCACATTGTGATCGGATGAAAATCCTCGCTTTATAATTCAAGTATCGTATAGGATTAATGTATGGCACTGTCTAATAGGTCCGTAAGTTCTCCCAACACATCTAACAGGCATTATCCACTTTAGTGAGAACACTTTTCTAGATTTATTGCACAATATGCGTCTGCAAATAAACAACAAAGATTAGCTTGATGGAGCTGCAGCATGTTTCAGTATATGAAAAATGGATTAAATAATGGAGGATCAGTTTCATGGTCAACCCGTTTCTGCGACCTCAATCCTTTGGATATTTATATGTGGAGCCACCTAAAAGAATTGGTTTATACAGCAGACATTCCTGTTGCACACACACTTCATAAAAGTGTAAAATCATTTGACACGTCTGGGAATATTTAAAAGGACACAGCAATCAATAATCCGACAAGTACATGCGCGTGTACCCTTAGAAACAAGCAGAGGACAATTACGAACATTTGCTATGAATTTCCGAGTTGGGATATAACTTTCATTAATAAATCAAAAACAGGATTTTCAAATATGGACTTTGTTTCTCGTTTTGGTGTGAGGGACCCGCTCCCGATATTTGTAAGCGTATTTTATACACTCTGTATTTCCAAAATAATGTAGAAAATAGATTATGATAGAAGGGTAAACGTAGGGTTTTATTTTGAGGGTAGGTATATTTGCGAAACGAAGGCCTTTCACAGTCCTACGAGCAAAATAAACCCACTTTTAATACGTGTGGCATACACTATTTTAGATAGCACTCGAATTTGTAAAATATCAATAATATTATATTGATTCCTGAAACTAACAAATAACACGTTTCGAAGGCAGTTCTTGAAACAAGAGAAATAGCGATAAAAAAGCCAGATGTCAGATGTTTTGTTGATTAGCCAGCAGTCATTTTCAGTGAAATTGTTTTCAACCAGCCAATGCAGAATTAAATGCTATATCATATTCCTTTCTGGATTTTTGGCGGTAAGTACTTCTAGTATTATTCTTTCTGCTGCTTCTGCAATTTCACCTGTCTCTTCCATTTCAGTTTCTTCTGAATCCATAGTTTCCACCATTTAATCTCGATGCAGGTTATACTAGCTAAAAGAATAACGTTTTAGATCAAAAAAAGAAGGCTGGTAATGTATAGGTTAATTCTACAACGAATTGCGATAAGCTGAAGTACGACGATTTGTATTGTGAACAGATAATGCAAGCACCATGAGAAATTAATCATGTAAAAAGACATAATTAAAAGTAAAACCCAATAAAACCAAGTCGAGTTATTAAACATGTGCAAATACAAAGGGTAATTACCATGTGATTGGACTTGAAACCAAAGTTAATCACAAAGATTGTCGCACTAGTGCAAAAACCTAAAGCTTTTAGCTCGTGTGCACTGTGTTAGAAGTTCTACTTTTAGGCTGTGCTGTTTAAAAAATGTGTTAAACAATTGCTATACTTTTGTCGCAATTCCATAACTTCGCTTGCAATATGGTACATCGCTTTAACACACAGTAAAATCTTGTGCTATTATTAAATACTATTAGTACATTTATAATAATGAAGAGTCTTTCTGACTAATATATTGTTATTTACTTTTTTATCCACCACGTGTTTGCCCCAACGATCTGAAGCCGCTTTTACGAACTTCTTTATCGTGTTTCCACACGGTCGTGCCTCAGTCCTTCCGCAATAAGACATCCTGTCACGAGCAAAGACTTAAGCTGCCACAACTGAGAGATTTGTTTATTTTTTCCTTTTTTCACATAAGACTGCGAGAAAGATTAAACCGACAAATCTACCATTAAAACTTGCATGTGCCTTACGTGTGTACTAAGCATTAACTTTTGCTACACTAACAGCAGCAAGCAGCTTATTTATTGTGAGCCACTACTTCATCCTAGTTCATATTTTATCGTTTTGAAACAATTTAATATCCTTACATAACCCCAATCACTAAGATGAGAAATGTTAGGCTTCCGAAATAAATAGCAATTATTTAAGTTAAAAGCATGCTAGAAAATACTTTGAATACTTCAGAATTTATAATGATTTAGAATTATTATTTTTTAGTTTAAAAGTATCCAACTCCTACTTAGAGGAAGTAAAATGGGAAGCTGACAATTTTTTTATGCGATAGATTAATATCTGCACTTGCCTGATCAATGGATTAATTGGTTTATTACAGGCTTTTATATTATTATGTTACCAATGTTTCGCGTTCGTTCTGTTTTTCAGTTATTTAGGTAAAAACAAATAAACAAATTAAAGAATTCCTAGTATACAGCAGTTAAATTGCAAGTATTAACAAGTATTAATAGTAACCTTTGCACTAATATATTATATGAACATTTCAACGATTCATATTAATTTTCTCTCTTCTGTGTTTCTTTTACTTTTGGTTTAATTTAAGAGGATACATACAACTTGCACCAGTCAGTACTTTGTAAATTTCAGTATTTCCTCTGTATTGCAGTTGTAGCTAGGCCAACGAACTATCTAAAATTTACAACACTCTTTCTCAATGCTTAAAAATTTAACAATGAAATGTGTATATTGTTTCAGTAATATGTATGTATATATACACATCCTTTCAAATTAATTATTAAAATAAGAACTTTTTCAGTGATTCTGAAATATCGATGCTACATTACTCAAGAACACCATCTTTGTGTTGTTGGTTAATATACAGCAACTTTTAACCGAGCATACAATTCCCCATTTAGCATCAAACACGAGAATTACAGAAAATACGATTTTTTAAAGTCACACATCTTTTTCTATACAAATTTGTATATATTAAGCAATTTTGTTGTAGAAAAACGCCTTGTATATGACTATAAATATTTTTTCAAAATGGTTTAAAGCACGTTTTATCGTAGCGACATAAGAAGAATAGAGGACGTTAGTACAACAGTCAAACGTTTAAGAAGAAGCTGGCTATATGAATGGCGGACTTCACATTTTGTATACCTTTTGCATGACCTTGTGAGAAACAACATAATGAAGATAACATTTCAGAAGTGTGTATGGTTATTCCTACCAACCGGAAATAGCTCGTAAAGTGCTAAACATAAGAAACATAGTGATATAACAAAAACTACTATTTTAAATTTTATTTATGGAAGCTCTTTAACTATACATTTTAAAATCTTCTGTATACTTCCGGAGGTAAGATTTCGACCAACTTCAATGGTCATAGTTATGTAATGATCAGGCCAAATGAAGGAATCCTCGCAGCTTATTAAAAGAAAATTCAAGGTATACATTTTATTCGTGTCAATATTCAAAAAATAAATTTTAATCAAAATTGTTCTTGAGAAAGCAATAATGAAACGTTTTCCACGTAAAGAGTGTTTTAGGGTTGGGAGGTTTTCTTTAAAATTTTAATCTTGTATTCCTGAAGGATGCTAAACTTGAATGCCAAGCTTGGTATTTATCAAAGTGCTTGTTTTTTTTAGTTATGTAGTTCTCTCTCTCTCTCACACACACACACACATGCATACACACACCTGTTACTAAAACACTTTTTGGTTCGGATCACCTCAAAATGTATATTTTCGGTTAATTTCGATACACTTTGTGGGTTGAATATAGCAGTCCTTTTTACATAGAGATAGAGAAAATGAAAACTTAAATATTTAAAAATATATAAAATTAATGTTTCAGGAAATATTTTCTTCAGTAGTGATAAGAGGAGTAAAATTATGGGGCGCTGTTTCAATTTCTACTAGCTGAATTTAATACTCCCAAACAATGGATAAACATGAGCTTTATCCTTTGTATCTGCTTCAAAGGAGTTAATTAAATTTTCAGTTTAGTTTTAGGCATCCCCTGCTTGTTTACTCGTTCCATCGTTTTCCGATTTCTATAAAAAAGCAATGTTTATTTTTAATAACATTCACGTGCTTTGCCGGTGCTGTGTCGAGAGACGCTGTGTCAATTCCGCACTACCAATATAACTGTTTACAACATTTTTGCTTACACTTAAACCTTTGTTTCCTCACAACACTGCACATGCATGGCTGAGGCGTGAATGAAAATACCCGCGATATATTGAAAGGTACACGAGAATTGCAACACGTTTTGGACAGTGAAATATCAATATCGCCTGAACAGCTTCGCATGTATGAAGTGTGCACTACTTTCCACAATCACAGTTGCTATATTTAGAGTTTTATTAGTGTCAATTCTACAAGATAGTCCTTAAAGCGAGGAATGGTGAAATTTCGTTCTTCCATAATTTTATTCTATCATAATTTTTAAACTTTTTATCACGCTCTTCTCATTAAATGTAGGATTTAATCTCACACAGCTTTAAATAAATATCTTAGGTAATTTTATATCCCATAAAATTTACAATATACACTAAATTGTTTAAAAGTAGATAAACTAAAATGTACCAAGCACCTTTAATACTCGTCTGAAAAGTGACGTATACTTTTTAGGTATTTACATTACACATTTTTAAAACTTATCAGATTATATATTTTGCAGATGACTTAAAAGATCCAGAGAATACTTAATCTTGTAATTCTTTACCTGCTCAACAGCTTACATAATAAAGTATTATGTTGAAAAATTCGTGCCTATAATGATGGATACCTCGGAATAGATGTAACAAAAAAGTTATAGGAAATAAAATGTGTGCTTTATAAATACTTCTAAACCTTTTTCGCAGCAAAATAGCCCTCAAAATGTTTGTTTCCAATGAAATTCATATGCCAAATTTTTGGGTTGAAAACAGCATTTCTTCTACCTCAAGTAAGCGATAGAGATGAGATTGTTAACATCATAACATCAGTGCAACTATGGAATAATTTCGTGGTTGAAAGAGTCTTTTCCTCGAACCAGGATTTTGTATGCATCGAATCAAACACGTAGAGAAAAAGCATTGTCACAGTTTTACTTTTTAACGTAGCAGCAGGTTGAGCACAATTCCACCAACTGTGTTTTAGTGTTGGTGGAACTAAACTACAGAGTTTAATAACACAGTTTTTGTTAGCATTTTACTCCGGTTATGTCAAGAGTTCTTTTGCCTCGAGAGGGTTTTCTCTTCGGCAAACAACCAAAAGTACCCTTTTGCTCGTTGGTTTTACTGCTACGGTGAAAATATGTCCTCTGCAACAGTTTCTTATGCGAATACGTCAATTCTTTTCTTTTCTTGCTCTACAGAATTATTTGGGAATTCTAATGGCATTGGTCATTGGGGCAGCCTTCTTTATAATTGCTGTGCAACGTAATCGATCGGCGGAAATAGGATAAATGCGCAAACATCCCTTGAGGTGACGTGTTTTTTCTCATCCACAAATTTGCATAAACAATTAGCTTGAAAATGACCAAAGCTCTGTGGTATACAAGACCCTCGAATGGAATTCTAGTCAGGATCGAACACAGCAAGTTATTTTCAGATCATGTGTTTCAACTATGTAAGAACGTCAGAAGCAGACCTCATTTGTGAGGTAAGGATTTACAAAACCCATGAAGAGATTTTGAATGCACCACTTCAAATCATTTGGATACTAGGAATGGTACACAATAGTGAACACTTGTTAAAAAACACTTGTTAGTACAAACAATAGACTGTTTCTTTTCCCACCGCTTACATACCGTAGATGAAGTACTGCGTTTGATCAAAAACTAAATACCAACATTTCACGAAAATACGTGGTTTGAGGTTTTCAAACAACAATTTTTTTTGGAAAATCGTTCGAGCACGCGTGTGAATACCATGGCTCAAAACCAAGAAGTTGCAAAAATACCAAGCTCCGTGTCTATATCGGACACCTTTAACCCCATAAAGTGCAACCAACAACCGCGTGGCATGTTTCAGCCGCGTGGATGCTCAATGCTTTCCGCCTGATTTGAAAACGCACGCTTAGATTACTTGCCCCGTTTACATCTGATAAGCCTGCTAGCTCTGCTGAATGTTGCCACGATTCCTTCTGGCTTTGTATGAATATAGGGAGGGCATTCAGGATGTGATCTGCGCATACTTTGCCGCATATTCACATAAAGCCAATAGGAGCCAAATCAATATTCAGCAGAGTTAAGCATACATATCACAAGATGTGAACACAATAAGTAATGCCTTTATAAAATGCATATAAGTAATGACAACTTGCGTCGGTCTTCACACATCTGCTTAGAAGATTGCGTCGGGGAAGTGGCTGTATCTGTTGGTTCGATGCCCGCGCTGGTTACAATCGACCGCTGTGCAATGGTGGGTATAGGAGAAGTAATGGTGTAATGATGAAATGCACTGTACCTGATTTTTGTCCTCCGTCCGACGTAGCTTCGTCTTCATCAGCAACTCTCCGTAGAAAGGTGATAAAAAATAATACTATTTCGTCCTCGCTCTTGCCCTGGCTAGTTGCTCTCACCGGAAATATAAGCATGAACTTTGCCTATTAGGACTGCTGATACGCTCGTTGACCTCGGTAATGGAACCAAGGAACTCTGAGGAGATTTTACTAGTTATCACAATGTTTTATTTACTGCAATTTAATATCACTTTTGCACTTTTAAAATCCTGAATAATGTTTAGAACGAATGCACTCAGAACTCTATACTGGACTCGCGAATCACAAATGCGTTGTTAATAATTGGCAGTCACACTTACATTTAGGCACAATACTGACACTATTTTGAGCGCCAACTTTGTATTAGTGAGTGGCGTGGATTCCTCTACTGTAACTGCAAATCAACTCCTAAATGTTGGGATATACATTGATTATTTGTAGAGTACGATCCCCCACTTAGAATTTAAGGATACTGATCTCTCATTGGGAGTTTTCGCGGCTTTCTCAGCGTGGCTAAACATTACTTCATGAATACATAATTATACATACATATTCTGATGGGTTAGTCTATATATATCACGTGGCTCTTTACCGGGCTTCTCTCGGTAATCTTCCGTTCTCGGTTAAATTTCCCTAACTCCATACTTTTCGAGCGGAGACGAATAAGATCATGAAGCGTTACCCTCGGTTCTAATACAAACGATCCCAACTTTCTCTGCACTTGGGAATAGCATATTTTCTACCAAACTGCAAAGTTTAAGACATCTTAAAACTAAATAGGAACATTACCTATAAGGCCAATATTAAATTACACAAAAGTGACTATTTACACGATATCCACATTACATATACATATCATCCATATATAAATTAATCATTAAATAAATTGACACATTACAAAATTAATTCGGGCACATTGTATCTCAACCTTCTGTTTAGGTAGCAAAATCCAAAATAGCATCCCTATCTAAAAAAATTAAAAATGAGGCCCTGTCAATAAACACAATTTATCCAGAAGGCAGACAATACATCCCAGAGCACATAGATGTTGTCGCTGGGTAAGAAAAAACCAAGCAGAACTGCAGAAGAGGTCCACAAAATGACACAGATGAAGCGGTAACACTCATCTCCGATAGACATGTGAAGTCTAGATACAAATAAACTCTGATCTGTTGCATTCACATGATTTTCTCTACTCGCTCTTCTACAAACTACTATTTCAAATGCTTATATATCTTCTGCCTCATGTTAATAGACAAATTTTCACTACACATTTACACTTACTGTTAGGTATAAGAAGATTACAGTACGCTAAAGCGATAGTCAGATTTTTAAAAAGCGGATAGATATGTGATAGCTTTGCATGACCACGAGGAGAAAAAATAGCGCCTTACCACTTAAAGATAGTGTATTTGAAAATCCACACCAATAACGAAGAACATCTCGAAAATAAATGGCGCCACAAAAGTTTTAATTTGCATAAATCGTGTGCTTTAACGAGGTCTACATTTTTTGTTTAACAAGATTTTGTCCATCTCTTAGGTTTACTAATTTTACAGAAGTCATTGAGAATGAAGAGGACCTCCCAGAATATTCGCAGAAAATTCTAGATATACATTTTGTGTTGCAAATATATTTAAAATGTATTATTTTAATAAACATTGTTAACGTTTTTGAGAAAATAAAAAAATTCCATTTAAAAGGTAGTTTCAAATGGGAAATTTTCTTCAAAATGTTTATCAAAATAATCCTTGAAGACACTGAAATTAAGGGTACACATAGCTGAAGTTTGTTCAAAATTTTCAAAAAATCCAAAAATGACTTTTTATTCTACAAAAATACTTTAAACATTTTGCTTCAATCATATACCATGGCTTCAGCTCTCAGAGCCCTTTAAAGCTTCAACACGTCTCTATTTAAATGCCCAAGATCACACGGCCTAATGGCTTGTATTTACTCTCAATGCCTTTTACTCGACGTTGATTTTTCTTACACTTTTGCGCATTAGAAATGTTCCATTTGATGTAGTTTGTAACCAATCTTGTTCAAAATTTCAGCACGAACTTAGAGAGAATGAATTTTAAAACTACTGCAATGTGGGTTTTGCTACACATTTAAATTGCTCAAGATATGACATAATTAATTTGACCACAAGATGATTTATGAAGAACTGACACATTTGTTTCTTCAATTGTTTCAAAACGAGTTATGCTGGCGACAACTTATTATACCTGAAAAGCAGAGGAATTTTGGGAGATTATTTACCTTATAGCAAATGTTGAAAATGTCGTCCATCCTGCATAAGGCACAACTCAACACGTCGTTCCATGTTACTGGCCACTCGTTGGAGGACTCTGTTGTCAATAGCTTGAATCTCCTGTGTAATGTTGTGCTTCAGATCGTTCAATGTCTGGGGACGTGTGGCATAAACCCTATATTTTAAGTAACCCATAGAACAAAGTCCGGCGATGTCTATTCCGGAGATGTCGGTGGCCACAGGTTTTTGGAAATTATCCGATCGTCAAAGAAACTTGCAATTAGTGCCATGAATTCATTTGATGTATGGCATGTAGCGCCGTCCTGCTGAAAATATTCTTGGCTCAGCTCTACATTGTCTAGTTGCTCAGCAAACTCCATGAAAATCCGCCGGTACTCTGCAGTGTTCATATTGTTTTAAAAAATTGGTCTCAAACTCCGATTTTAACCGGATGCATGTGTGAGTTCACATAGCCGGATAAATGGAACCATGCTTCATCTGTGAACCATGTGATGGAATATATGGCAGGATTTTACACAATGAACGCCTGAAACCAAAGAAAATAATTCAGTCGCCTACCCTTACCTGGTTCCTGTAACTGATGGACAACCGTAATCCTATACGGCTTTAGGCCTGCACTCTTCACAGCTCTGACACATTGAGTAGCTGTACCCTGTCTCCAGTGACAAACGTCTTAATGATTTTTTGGGGGGTGACCGATCCAGTCGTGCTCTTATGTCAACAACCACCATGGGAAGCGTAGATGAACGAGTTTTGCTTTTTTCACTCACCAGAGATCCAGTTGTTTCCAATTTGTTTACCAATCGCAGTATTGTTTCTTTGGGGAGGATTGGGGCATTGAGTGAATTTCAAACAGAATAATTAAATAAATAAATGTGTCAGTTCTTCATAAATCACCCTGTATGAAAAATGATATTTTAAGATTTAAACATTTTTTCTGAGACAGAGTGGTGAATAAAATGCTGTGTCAGTTTTGTACATTAGTATTTAAATATGGTAGTTTTTTTATTTTTTAAAGTTATACTTTCTGCATCGTGTGAAACACTTGATTAATTAGCATAACTAAAGTAAAATATAATTTTCTTCTCAAAAAATATCAAAGACATCTGCATGAAGTTTAAACACATTCAGGTAGAGCAGTAGATGCTGAAGTTTTGAAAATATTTGGATAAAAACTGCAAGATTTAATAATTATGCCCATGGGTACCCTTAAATACCAAGTTTCGTATTTAACCAACATTTCGGTTTTGAGTTAGGCTGTTAGACGGACACAATTCTATTTCTAAAAATGTTTTGTTTTAGATCCAGAGTACCTCAAAACGTGTAATTTCCTTTGAAATATCCGTATAGAATTTTTGGGTAAAATTCAATATTTCCTCTACTTACTATAGGTAAGTACAGTGCGGACTATTTCAACCTGCCAGCGTTCTAACGCGCTACGGCACGTCTTGGTTGGGGTGATGCGGACGCGCTCACGCACAATACGAAAACCAATGTACGGTGAATAGCGGAAATTGGGCCTACCGTCCCATACAAATAATGCGCCTAAAGAAAATGAGAAGATGTAACTTTGGTCATACCATTTATAAAAGCATATTTTTAAAATTATGTCCGTCTTTCTGGATGCTAAGATCACAATGACCTAGAAAGTTCTGAAGCACCCTTTACAACTCTCAATCTGTAATTCCACTGAGCACCCGCATGATTTCATTCTGAAGCTTTTAAGAGTGTGGATGGTTTATGTATAATTTGTTTTAAATACCCCCACAAATACAGTTGCTCGACACTGTAAACAAGGAGTTTGCTGTAATTCGCATGTTTTAACAAGACATTAGAATGATACACGGACTGCTATTTTGATGTTTCCACAAAAGAATTGGTGTTATTGCTAAGTACAAACAACTTCAATGATGCTTGCTGTCTTTTATAGTTCTTTCTTTACTTATGTTGTAATTACTCGTATTTACAAAACCATTATAATTTCAATAAAACAGGCAAACACTGATAAAAGCTTCCAACGAAGCCTTCTGTACATAGATATTTAGATATGTCTGACCACTTTAAATCGGCCTTTTCGTGCACGCGTCCTGTGGTAATTCAATTCCTAGTCAGCTTTTGATGTCCCTGTATAAACAGAACGACCAGTCAATCAGTCCACCAATCTGACTGTCAGGGAGGACTAAATTACGCATCGAGTTTCGCTTATTTCCATAGAAGATGGATAGCAATAGTGTGATTCTGCACAATGGAATTTCACTTCAATCTGTAAATCAATGATGTAAACAGACATTAATAATGAAGTACGTTTGTAACAAAGTAGGATTTTGACAAAATGCTCTCATACTCCTCAAGTGCTTAATTATGACCTGAACATACACACTTGCATTTTCATTATCCGCATATTTGAACACCAGTGTAATATTTAATTGCCATTTGCACAGAAATCTCAAGGCTTTACTTTCCATCGAAATGATTCATTGCAAGAACATCCACAGGAAAATCCAGCAAGGAAACCTCATCCACAGTTATTTATAGCTGTAATTTAATGTTATATAAACCGCTGTTTATAGAACGTTTAAAAAGAATAATAAATGCAGAAAAACCTTCTTGATAAAACAAGTCATTTCATTTTAAAACACATTTTATCGACAATTTGTTGCAAACAGTTTGTCATAGCATTAGCGAAATTATTTGTTTTTGTGCGTTTTAATTCTACTTTGAAGCGTTAAACCTCATTTAATAAACATAACTAAATGTCTCTCATATATTACTCGCGCAAAACTTCTGGAATCGTGACCTTGATTGCCAACCCAGCTGCCGAGTCTAGGAATGGTTTATGTTTAGCTTTATCAACGAAAGCGATATAATACCTTTGCTTACTCACAGTGTAATATACACATACAGTCTGCATAGAAAGTGTCTGCATCTGGTTGTAATTTTAAAGAGAGCTGCAGTATCTAAATAGTACTTATTTTATATTTGTTATATTTATAACCATGGCTCCTATGTTTTCAAAGTTAAGTGGTAAGGTGTTACGTAGTCAAAGTAGGGAAATAATTGCAAATGTCCTCGACTTCATGAAGGAAGAAAATATATGTTCATCCGAGTTCCACAAAAGCCTTAAGATAATGAAAGAAAGAGTAGTCAAAGCAACTGGTGTTTCACCGAGTTCCGATTCCAGAGTTCTCAAAGATAAGAGAAAAAAAACATGGATGAAAGAGTACCATTTGACACACCTGGGAAGAAACATAAGGTCCCTAAACGTATTACAGAAATAAACGATTTCGAATGCGTCATTCGGCGCACGATTCACAATTCCTATGTGGAAGAAAAAACTGTGCTAACAATAAGCAGATTGCTCATCCAGCTGAAAGACAGCAGAAACTTACAAGGTGGTGCTACAAATCTCAGAAAAATTATTAAAGATTTAGGGTTCAAGTGGAAGAAACCAAAATCAAATAGAAGAACTCTAACAGAAAAGCAAAATAAATAAATAAATAAAATAAAATAAAAAATAATAAAATAAAAAAAATAAGTAAATGTTGCCATGATAGCTTAGTCGGTTAGACCAACGGCACGGAAAGCCTAAGATCCGTGGTTCAAATCCCGGCTATGGCATTGAATTTTTCAGTCTGATTCTACCTTTCCAAATGAGTAATTTTATATGTACTTATATCAGTGTGAACTTATATCAGCATCAATTTTTAAGGTGGTGTTACAAATTTCAGAAAAATACTATAGTGTATGAAGATGAGTCATACATACACAGCAGTCGTACAGCATCTAAAAGTTGGAGTGACGATAGCGAATTAGGTTGCAGGTTCCTATTGCTAAAAGGCAAATACTTATTATCGTTCATGCTGTTGGAGAGATTGATGCAGTAATTTGTATCATAAATTACTTAAATGTAAACAATATTATAATATGAATATGCATTTTTATGTGACATTGATTTGGGGTGTTTATTGATTGTAATTATTGTCGAGAAGTAAGTTTATACTGCCTTACTGAAACTGACAATAATAGCGTGCAATAATGCAGCAAGGGGGTGAGCTGTTTATCATTATTAGACGAGGAAGTTACGTAATGTTGGCGCGTTTTTCTTTGGAATTTGCTGGAACATTTTTTCTAAAGCATATGTATTCATAATTTTCATTGGATATAAAAATAGACGCTAATGTTGGCGCGTTTTATTAGCCAATAGCAACTCAGTTATAATCTTTAGGCATATCGGGGTGTAGGAGTATAAAAAGGGCTAGGTTAGAGGTAAAGTCCTTCAGTCTGTCAGTTCACCGAAAATATTTGTATGCTACACGTCGCCTTCAGTCCGTCAGTTCGTCGAAAACATTTGTACGTTACACGTCGCCTTCAGTCCAGTACACGTCGGCTATCAATTCGAAGTTACGCGTAGCAGAGTTATGAAAAATCCCAAGTGTTATAAAGTTAATTATACAAAAAGTTGAAGTACGCAAATTAAGAGTGATCAGTAATGAAGCTATTATAACAGTTTCAGTTTGGCGAGTGTCAAGATCAATGTGTAAATGTGATAGTGAATGTGTTAGACAATAAAAGTGTAAAACAAATTCTTTCATCAGCGTTATATTTGGATAAGAGACTCCTTTCCGTTTACACAACCTGTATAAAGAGAAGTGCTTGACCAAAAAGATCATAGCTAGCCGGAGGACAGTGAATCAAAAGTAAATAAAATAACAGTAGCATTCTTTCAAACAAACACTAATACTGCCGCAAATTGCTAACACCAGATGGAGCTAACAAACCTAACAAAGAATCACGTCACAAAATGGCTTCACCACGTGGAGTAAACACACATACACAAATAACATTATAAATTTATCATCGCAAATTGGCTTCCCAAACGTGGGGCTCAACAAATAAATATTACAAGTATACCACTTTCAAGATCGGCTTCGTTCCAAATGCCCTTCTTTTACAAGTCGCAACAAACAACAGGAGATTTTCATCAAGAAATGAATACAGAAAAGTACATGAAGTGAATCAACGCCATGTTGAGACCTAATATGCCTGCTGGTTCTGTTCTGGTCATCGACAATGCTTCACAATGCGTCAACACTCAATTGACAAACCACCTACCTCAAATTCATTGAAAGAAGAAATGAGAGCTTGGTTACTTAGACATAATATAGCTTTAGATGAAAGCATGAGTAAAACAAAGCTATATAACTTAATTAAAACCAACAAACAGCTTCACACGTCATACATACTTGACCAGATAGTAATACAACATCGCCATAATGTACTTAGACTCCCATCGCATCATCCAGATCTAAACCCAATAGAATTAATCTGGGCTGATATCAAAAAATGGGTCGCATGCAGAAATATGACTTTTAAATTAAAATATGTGGAGCAGTTATAACGCCAGCAATTTGCTGAAATTGGAAGGCCAGAATGGGAAAATGTATGTCGACATGTTGAATAAATTAAGAATCATTATTTCGAAAAATACGGAATTGCAGAAAATCAAATAGAAAGAATTCTCATCCAAGATAATGGTGCAGAAAGTAGTGACAGCAGTGATGACGGCAATAATGTGAGTGATTCCGCAGAAGAGGAAGGGTTGTTAGGTGTGGAAGAATTGGAGGCAATGATTGACAGCGTTTTTATATTAAGCGCTTTTTACAGCGTGGATTTTAATATACTGTGTATAACTAGTTTATCAGCGCAAAGCAGTGCATAACCGGTGTGGATATTTGACGATGGCTGTCCTACGCACTCCTGCAGTATGCAGTCGACCGGTCACCACCTGATCTGGTAAGCAACTCGCATCATAGCTCTCATTAAGATTTTCACGTGTCTAGAACTGTTGCGCCGATTATACAGGCAGTTTCAGTAGTAATGTAAACTACTAATAATAGAATAATTAACTCGTTTTAAAAATATGCTGAGATGTGTCACATTTTAATAGTCTGAAAGAAACTTTTTACATAAAACGAACACACTATTCTACAGAGTGTGGTAATTTATTACTTTCTCTACTACGTTTAGTAATTAGGGGAAGTATTGCATTCCACCCAAAAATTCGATACCGAGATTTCACCAGAAATACATGTTTTGAGGCATCCTGAATCGAAAAAAAGGATTTTTGGAAACATGTCCGTGTGTGTGTGTGTGTCTGTGAACTGCATAAATCAGAAACGAACACTCGGATAAACACCAAATTTTGTATTTAGGTTCAGTATCTTCCAGAGATGCGACACAAAGGGTTTCAAGAAAATCCACACACCCCAGATTACCCTTTACATGGAATATTTTTCGAAAATTTTAATTTTCTCAAAAATGACTAACGATTTTAATTAAAATATCATATATTTAAGATACTTTCATGACAAATAAAATGTATATCTTGAATTTTCTGGAATGTCTCCAAAAGTATTCTTCATTGAGAACGACATTTGCATAACTGGTAAACCGTAAGCGATAGACAAGATTTTACTACACAAAAAATGTAGATCGCGTTAAAATACACAATTTATGTCATATACATTTTTTGGTTGAGTGACCATTTTCGAGATATTGCTTGTAATTCCCTTAAATTTTCCAATACTTATACTTTTTCTCAAATGGGAATTCGTTATTCATTTTTTTTGTCCTGGTAATGCAAAGAGAATGGAATACTCCACATAGCAAACAGCTCTTAAAATATTTGACTCGCTTAAAGCCTATCAATTCCCCTTGCATCTACAAGAAAATTAGCAATAAGATTAACATCTCGATTAACATGAAGCATATGGAGAATAAGCGTTTGTAAAAATAGTTTGTACAAGTGTAGAGAAAGTCATGTGAGTGTAACACATCAGTTTTTTTTACTTTGTTTTATTCTAAAAGATAGCTTTCGTTTCTTTACAATCACGCTATGTTTCATTTGTTTCATACGAAAGATTTGTTTGCTATGGGAAGTCTAGTTCTAGATTTTTGTATTAGATTTTCTGTTAAGAAAACTTTTATTTGTAATATCTGTAATAAACATTTTAACAGAAACTAAAAATATGGATTTGATAATAAAAGTAGGAAGCGAGGATGTATATACACATCAATAAATTATGCATACTTTTCAAAGAAACTCAACCAAATCATCAACCTATTTCAGACAATCGTTGAGTTATGGAAACAAAATTTAAGGAACGCTGATACTTGTATGCCAGATTAAAAAAGACCGAAAGACTTCAACATATTAAATTTTGTGTGTTCAGCGTTTTTACTGAGTTAATTTCAGTTTTATTGTTGTTAATTATGCTTCAGTTTTTAAAAGCTCTACAATTTTTTGCTACTATTTCCACTTTTAAAGTTGTACTTTGTTACTTTTAGGAACTTTATCTTAAAAAAAAAACAAATTGTGATAAAGTATGAATATAGGATAAATTCTGTCAAATGATAGCAGGTTAAGTGTTTCGGAATTAATATTTTTCTTTTTGGAAAAACGTTATCGTTAACTTTTTCAAGAACTGTTATAATCGGGAATACTCACGAAGACGAGTGGGGGAAACCACTGAGCAGAGAAAGAGGGAGATAATATATTGTCTCTCCCTCTCTCTCTTTCGCTATGCGCTAGAAAGTCACGTGACTCAGCAGTGCTAATAAATAAATAAAATCCTGAAATACTTCGTCCCGGTACCAGGTTTCCTACACCGGGACGTGCATTACAAACCTTTATACTTTATTCCACATATTGCGCAACCTGCACTCGCCCGACTTAGTGAGTGTTCCGGACTTTAACATATTATTTGTTTCCTTTACGGACGGCTGTTGTCTCTGCCTTGGTATTGTAACAACATACGGAAAGTTGCATGCTACGGGGCATAGTTTACTTTTTCTTTGAGTTAAACTAAAAGCTATTATCACATGGCAGGGAGAACCATACAAACAAAAGCTCAAAGAAATGTGCATATCTAACTTACTAAATCATTTTATTCACTGTGCTATCTTTGCAATTGATAACTATTATTACGTATTAGAAAAGCGAAGATACATTAAACCTGCGTTTACACTGTTGCATGCGCGCGTGTCCGCTGAGTAGCTTCCCTCCAACTGCCATAATGCCCACGCCAATTCCGCGTCCTTCATTAGAGCATGAGTTTTGGTATTTTAGTGACACTATCACAAAGAGTACGAGAAATCACTTAACCGGACTTTCTCAAAATTATTACATCGAAACTATTATCATACATGAACATACTACTAAATATTGAGGCAGTATTTTTAACACTTAAATGATTTCAGCCTAATTATATAATATAAAATATAATAACACCCCGCCTTAAAGCAATATATGTATAAATAACATAAAATGCATATAACAGTCATTGTATTAATGTTTATATTATTATGTACATGTATAATAATGTTATGTGAATGTATTAAGTAATTTAATAATGTAAAAGCTGTGAGAATATAGGTCAAAAGTTGCTAACAATGAGGTAACCTTGAGGTAATAATGAATTAGAAAGTTTAATAATGCTACTAGCAATTCTTGGAGCAACAATAATGTAATTTTTAAAACAGTTTATAAATAGCCAATCAACAACCAAAAAAGCTTAATTTAAATAAACGTATTCTATTGGAGTAGGATTAGCCAATCAGAGACTTTAAATAGATGAAATTTGCCAATTCAGGTAGTAGAAGTCAGTTACTAGTAGACAGTGTTCCTAACTGGACGCGAGACGCGTCCGCGAGAAGTTTCATACGTATTCAGTGTGAGACAACATTCATTACGGCGAATATTATAACGTTTATGTGTTAAAAAGGTGCAAGTAATTAATAAATAATCTTACAGTTCTCTATATCAGTGAAGTGTTATTTAATCGTGTGAAGGATTAATAAAGGAGTGAAGTAAAAATTATAATCTTCTAAGCCTGCATTCTTTAGCCGCATCACACCTTGTTCAGAGATACATGTTTCTACAAATTAATACTGACGCAGCCGAGGCAAACCTAAATATATAATATTTAAAGAAACATTCAAATTACAAAGTTAATGTTTTAAAGTTGGGGCGAAGGCCACCGGAAACTTTGTACCATAGGTGGGGCAGTTACTTCATCAAGTTTTGGCTTTCCAAAAGTGAAGCAACAACAAACACCTTTCTACAAATTTTCGCCCAGCGTGGGGCCTGAACAGGCGAGAATAGCTGAAAAGAAGAGATCAATGAACATCAGAGAACTCGAGAGAGCTTCAGAAAACCCCAGAGAACTTCAAAGAACTTCAAAGAACTTTAAAATCAACATCATCCAAGGACAGCAACAATTCTTTCAGGAGTACGGGGCACGCAATCAACAATTCAACTAGAATCTACGCGGTAACACCAGAATATAAAGGTTTACTAACACAGACAGAGAAAAAGTCAGAAAATTCCAATACTAAATATATCTATACAATTGTTAAAATAGTTAAGAAAATATATTGTTATCAAGGTAATTTCATGCTGTTAAGAAGTGGTAAATTAAAATTGAGCAATTCCAACCAAATATTTAAAGAAACATTAAAATACAAAGTTGATTCCTAATCGTTGGGGCGAAGGCCACCGGAAACTTTGTACCATACGTGGGGCAGTTACTTCATCAAGCTTGGCTCCCAACAGTTGAACTACGATACAACACCTCCTAAAAATAAACTTTCTTCAATATGGCTAATTAATTCAACATTCACTGTTTAAATTTTCATGTTTACACTTCCAATAACTTAATTCTAATGTAAAATGACTTCAAAATGAGAAGATTTTCTAGTTACGTCTTAAAGATTCTAGATCTGAGCGAATTTACTTTAAAAATGAAATGACTACAAGATAAACACAAACACCCACTTAATACAATTTCCATCTTCTGAACGGTATAGGCAAACAATTATTTAAAAACTCCAATCTCCTTCCAAGAATTCCTTAGCTACACTTGACAATAGCCGGAAATGTTCCCATTGTCATTATGTTCATGATTTGCTTAACGTTATTTTTTTTCTTATTACCAACACTCTCAGTTTAATTATAATTTTTAATATTTGTTCAAGTACTTAATGGAAAAATTATCTTTAATATATATGGTTAAATGCTTCATCATTATTTGTACTAATTTAAATACATGGTGAATAATTAAATAGTATTTTACTCTCCAAAGAGGGCCCGTCTCCAGTTCAGCGCCCAAATCTTAGCACATCAGGAATACGAGGATTAAATTAAGGTAGATAAGTTTAGCAACGTAATTCATACCAAATGGTGGGGTGTAGCAGAGAAAGTCCTGTGACTATTACATGACATTTCATAAAAGTTGAGAAATCTCTTATTGGTTTCAGATAAATAATAAAGCTTCTGAACTTTTAAAGAACTAAACGATGTAAGTTTAGCAAGAAACTGAAGTACTGCTAGGAAAAGCTATTGATTTCCCAAAGGATATGTCAGAGTAAATAAACATCAGAAATAGACAGAATATAATTTCCAGATAAGAAAGCTATTTTCAGCGTCTATCACTTGCCTATACATGCATCACATTACACCTTTGTAAACTGGTTCCGATCCTAGGAGATAAAACTTGTAAACATTAGGCAGTCTCCTTAATTTGTCCCGGTAAATACCCATTCACATAGAAAGGTTGTAGCCAGGTTAATAATGGGACATTCACAATTATGCACATGAAAACCATCGTCAAACGCTATCGCCAAACCTTGCAATCTCCAAGCTTTCATGTTCGCATTAATGGGTTTCGAGAGAACATGTTACACTATCACACTGCACAGAAACATGAAAGAGAGAAATGGAGTCATTTGATGAAAAGTGAATTACTTTTATTTGAAATCATCGTTGTCTTTGTGAAAATAATAAATCTTATAAAGATAATTTTAAAGCAAAATATATGAAACGCTTAGAAAGAACTGAAATGTAAAAGTAGGTTATAATTATTATTACTATGTGCGTTTCTTCGTTGTGCGACACGTTACAAATTGAGTTTTCTTTCAAAGATTTATAATATAACACAAACACAAGCTAATTCAGTTTATAACAGCATAAAATGCACTTTGCACTTCTGCACCATCCCTAATCAGCGAGTCTCCATTTTAATTGCTTTCACACATTAATTTCATTTTTTATGCTAAAGTTTTGTAAGCATTGTGAATTGCAAGGCAGATATTGTATTCATGCCATAAACATGCATTAACCTTATTGTTTTCATGTGAATGACCCCTTTATGGCAAAAACGAAGTCTTTGTGCAGTGACTATGCAAGAATCATCTGGTTAATAATCTTCAAGAATAGGTAAAGAGAAATAAGCTAAGAATAAATAGCAAAGAGGCACTGTGGTGGGACGTTAAAAGTATTTATATTTGAGTATCACATTATCTATGAATGAAAGTAGTCAAAGCATATATGCATCACGAAACAAACACGTGAATAAAAAATGAACACATTAAAGCCATTTATGAAAGGAAATACCTCTCGCCGGAGAAGATAATGGCAATAGTACCTATACAGAGCTAAACAGGTGTTATTACGTCCATTCTAACCCGTAGGCCAATGTTTTGTGGGTGGAAAAGCAGTAAACCGTTGAACTACATTCAAATTTATTTACTGAGGAAAATTCTGCAGATGGTACTGCAAGTTTCAAGAGTTTAAAGATTTTGAATTACACAATGAAAGTGTTATTTCAAAAAAAAATATCTGATACACTCCGTAACTTTTTCTACAAATTACAACTTAAAGTAACCTCTAATACAGGATGGACCATTTAAGTTGACTGTACAATATCTCCAAAACTAACCGTTAAAATGACCATCATAATGTCCTCCAAACAAACCACGACTAAAGACGACCAAGACTTTTATTATACATTTCTTTCTAGTTTTGGAGATATTGTTTATTTAGAAGTTAAATGGTCCATCCTGCATATTAGAATATTCGTATTGAAAGTGATTATTCTATTCGACTTGGTTACTCACCATAAATTTATGCTTAGAAGTAATCAAAAAATAATAAGCTTAGTTGCACCCACAATACCGAAAACAAAACATCTCTTCACACACCCTAAATCAGCTTTTATTATTGAACACACAAGAAGAAAGAAGAACTTTTCAAGGTCGTTTATAACATGTTTCAAACTAAGAAAAAATAAAGATGTAATAATGAATATTTCGAAAATGGTAATCATACACTAAAGTTCTTTACCCCAAACTGCATATTTCACTGAACTCTACAACTTGTGTGTACTAGTTGTTTCCATCTCTTCGGGTTCACAAATTATACAAGAATATACAAAATTAATTCAGAATGAAGAGGACTTCAAGTTCAGTTACAAAAAGTTCAATACATACATTTTAATCACAATTTGTCCCAACAATGTTTGATAAAATTAAAAATAGAGAACTTTGTCCCATGTGAAGGAAGTTTGGAATTGAAAATTTCCTTGAAAACCCGGTCTGTGATACAGGAAAGATGGTCGGCACTTTTGAAGCTGTATATACTTTATCTACTTCTCGTGGCTCGTTCTCCTGTCTCGTGCGCCAGGTGCTCCAGTGGTAGAGCTACGAGTACTTTCTCAGGGATACGCGAGTGTTATGCAAAGTATAATACCAGTTAAATTGGTTGAGCTATTGAAGCGAGTTGTCGGTCGTTTTAAGATGAAGAATGAAACTGATCATGAATAGTAGCACTCTAAACTGTAACAAATGAATTAATATACCTGATAACTTCTGAAATATCAATTTTACGGTTTGAAATAACTGTTTCCGCAATAAAACACTAGTAACGTAACTTGCAGTGAGTCGCTAAAATGTTGCTCGGAAAGATCCCTCGCAATAGCCGTTAAATCTTGCTCAACAAGCGCATCACTGGGCGCTTAAATAACAATCACCAATGTAATCACCAAATTATGCGCGAATGTGTGCACGACGAACGGCAATCGGTACCCCAGAGTAACTCTGATTTAGAATTATATGCCTTTACTAAAGCTCCGCCTGCATTAGCTACTCCCCCAACGCTATTTCACTCTCGGGTCAATACTTAAAATCCTACGTGTGCATCTGTTACCTTGTTACTAGAGGGTCTGACTAAAATCTCAGAAATGTCTTTCACTTCTCGTTTTCAGAAATAGCCTATTTGCCTGTTCACACACGTCCTGACCTACAAATTAACTGCCTTCCAGGAATTTTTAACGCTAATGTTTCTTGTATTCAGCTGTCGCTAATAACTTTCGTTAACATGACTTCCTAATTACCTTCTTTGTGGACAAATCTTTCATCTCAAGCTCATTACATTATACATCGATGTAATATACGGAAAATCTTCCGGTCAACAATTGCGGTACCAACTGTCATGCTGAAACAGTGCCTGACTAAAACATTAAATTTAAGTTTTATTTAATTATCTTATGGTTTAATACTTATTCGTACAGAAACATGCACACGCCTTTTTCTAAATATATATTTGGTTACTAGAGCCTTAAACTTTTATTTCAACAGACTTTGGGGGGGAATACAATATTACCTCTACTTGCTATAAGCTTAGAGAAAATAATAAAGTAAGCCAGCGTAATCCCAGATGGTCAAAGGTCTCCTAATTTGGTAGAGGCGATTAGTTTTTCAGATGGCCGTAAGAGTACATGTTTTATTTGTCTTTGTGCGCTTTGTCGCTTTAGTCCTACACTGCATTTTCGCAATTGATTTGTGCTCTATTTAACTTTCAGCTGTTGAAAGTGATAAGGTAAATTAAATTTTGGTTAAACATAATTCGAGGGTTCAATCATTTCCGCGTGGAGTGTGTTTGATGGAGCAGATAAAGAGGAGAGAGATTAGTGCTGAATTCACAATTACCTAAATACTTAAGAGTAAATATGTGTGTTATATTTGGTCATACAGTGACCCCGGACCAAATATTTACGCATACGATTCCTCGACATTGATAGACCACATAAAGATTAGCGTTGTGCGGAAAAAAATCTCCTGAAAATGATATCAAATATCTCGAATATTTACACAACTCTGTGTGATAAAAACGAGGTGGTCTAGCATGGTTAAATTGGGCGCGCAAAAACATAATACATTCTTAAATTATCCAGAAAATATGTCCGCTGTGTGGCGTGGGAGAAAAGGAACTTTTAAGAACAGAACCTTTACTACCACACTTCAGCTTTTGCAGATGATATAGATTTAACATGTGTATATTGTGTATGAATTACATAATATAGATAGAATACAACACAAGCATATAAAAAGATAAAACAAAATAATACGACAACTGTAACTGTTAATACTTACGCCGTGATTAAATTATGAAGATCAAACTATTAATAGGAAAATACGAAAGCTTTAAGAAACCGTAAAATAATTCTACAGACGTTAAATAACAGAAAATACGTATTACTTGAATGTTATGAAATAATAACGCCAGCAATAACGTCTGTAAGTGAAAAAAATATTCAGCTTTATTTAGGACACTCTTTAACTGCTGTAGTCCTTAGAGTACCCTTCTACATTGGGCGTGAAAACCGGAAATATTGCTCAGAGGCATCCATCAGGCTTTACTTCCCTTCCGAAGGAACGCATGCTAAGGTTTCTTACGCCCGAAAAAATCCATGGCACTCTGCCGGGTTTGAACCCGCAACCTCGGGAACTAGAGGCTAGTATGGCACCACTACACCACGGAAATGAAGATGGATCATTAGAGAGAAAGATAAAACTAAGATATAATGAGCGGAAATGCGATTCTTACGTTCAGTAATGTGCTGCAGAGAGGATCATATTAAGAACCTTCCCAAAAGGAACATTTCTGAGTTTCTTGTAAAAATCCTACTTTAGTATACCACTTGAATGTAGCATAAAAGTATAGTATCAATACAAGTGGACTCAATTTCGATTAAAAATAGATACTGATTTTGTTTAAGAATACGACCAAAGTGACAAAACCATGTTTTTAAAGTTAAACTGCAATTTACATAGTTTAATTAAAACATTCATTGACAACAAAAGTTGATTGAGCTAGATTTAACAAATAATTGGATGTGCACTGTATGCACATTTCTGAAACTTCTCCAAGTGGACCGTTAAAATAAGGAGCATATACATTTAACTACCAGTTATGTCGTTTATCTCTCAAACTGAGAGGTGATGTTGAAGTCCGAGTTTTTGAGCGTCCTAAATCTTTTGAGCACCATTTGTATGCATTTGACCCCCATCATCTGCTTCGTAAGATTAGGATACCCTTATTAAGGCTCATGGTAAGGTATTTTAAATATACAAATCCTGAGTGATTAACTCATCGAGTTCTTTTTTAATTTCATGTTAATGCATTCCATAAATGTTCACATGACTTTCTCTATTCTTCTACAAACTATTTTTACAAGCGCTTATTCTCCATCTACCTCATGTTAATCCAGATAAACTTTTGCAGAAACTATCTTATGGCTAATTTTCTTGTAGGTGCAAGGGGAATATGGTAGGCTTTAAGCGATAGTCAAATATTTTAAGAGCTGGTTGCTATGTGGAGCAATCCATTCTCTTTCCATGTCCAGGACATAAAAAAAAGAAAAAAAAACGAATTCCCATTTGAGAAAAAGTGTAAGTATTGGAAAATTCAAACAAACGAGGAATATCTCGGAAATGGTTCACTTCATTAAAATGTATATAACAAATTGTGTGTTTTACGACATTTTTTGTGTAGAAAAATGTTTTCTCTCTCTTACGGTTTACCAGTTATGCAAAAGCCATTCAGAAAGAAGAGGACTTTTGGGTACATTCCCAGAAAATACAAGATATACATTTAATTTGTCATGAAGATGTATTAAATACGAGTATATGATAGTTTAATCAAAATATTTAAAGCCATTTTTGAGAAAATCAAAATTTTCGAAAAATCTTCCATGTAAATGGTAGGGGTAGGGGGATTTTCTTGAAAATATTCGTGTCGTACGTTTGATATGTTTGAAAGATACTAAATCTAAATAGCAAGTTTAGTATTTATCCGATTTCTGTTTTTTGAGTTATGCTCTTCACAGACATACACACACGCAGATCTTTTTCTAAAAGGGTTTATTTTGGATTCAGGGGGTCTCAAAACATGTATTTCCGGTGAAATCTCGGTATCAAATTTCTGGGTGGAATGCAATACTTCCCCTACTTAGTATACGTAGTAGATAAAGTAAAAATTGGACTGAATGACCAGCAAAGCCTTAAAACATCCCCTTTTTCATTGGAAAGAGTATTTCACATCTCAATTTGCTCGTCGCTGAATTACAAAGAGAAAAGTAAATAAATAAAAAATGTTCTTCGGTTTACGTAATGTGCAAGCGGCGAGAATTAGGGCACTCCACTCCTCAGCTTTACAGAAAATATAAGTTATGCAATGGCTGCCATAATTTTGTGAAAATAGTTTAGAACATGATCGGAAATTACCTCGAGTTTATTTTGCATATATTATGATATACCTTAGTAAGTCAATACGACTTTTTTTCCCCTCACACCTCGTAATTTAAAAGAATGAATTATGAATCTGGGACACCTTTGTGCGCGTAAATTAGAGCTTTCAGGGTAGTAAAACAGCGAAATACATAACAAATTTAAGTAGTGTTGAGTTTAGTTTAAAGTCCTGGTGGGTCATTTTGGACTATTACTGAAATAGGTGAAATGATGCTCACGTAAGTCCGGCATCCATAGGGGTCTTGAAGTAATCCGATATTCGTCTTCTGAGAGTAAAGAAAACCCCCGGGAATAAAACCTTATCGGATAACTCATCCTAACCGAAATTCGAATTAGGGACCTCTTGAATGTGTGGCAGGCACGCTGCCCCCACCACAGAAGCGGGTTAAGCACTTCTGTTATCATGCATATTACTTAATATAATCTATATTCCACAATTCAGTCTTGGACGAAGCAATCAATCGATCGATCAAGCATTCAGATGCCACTTGCGTGTAATTCCCTGTGCTCTTTAGTCAATTATGCTTAATGCTTTCGAGTACTGATGCTATAGATTAACAATTACACTTGAGACAATGTGCAACATTTCTCCCTAATGATTTGATCTGCTTCGGGCTCTCAAAGGGAGGTTAGTTTTTGTGTATCGGAAAGGTAATCATAAAACATTAACAGTAAAATGTAAGGTATTGAAAAGAATTCTTTTAAGAAATTATGTAACTTTATTGTCGGCATTAAGCTAACTGCGTTTATTTCTTGAACTGCAAAAATTTATCGTCTTTAATAAATTTAGGCCTCTTGGTTCCAATTTCCTATTATTCAATTGAATAGATAAAAGCTTACAGAATCAAGACATATGGCTCAGTTAATGTAAACAATTTACTTCACATCACTTTCTGCCAAGTGTTGGCCATTTCCAAAATATTTTGTTGCATATTTTATTTTTCTTAGGTTATGTATACTTTTGCTCCCATTGCTAACAAAACCTACATGCGATATAAACAGTTAAACGTTGCTTCCGTATATTACATGCGACTAAGTCAATTTTTTGTTCATTTAAAACAATTCTAAGACAAATATTTATCATAAATGTGTATCATAATGTTGTACAGCGGATAGGAAAATCGCTTTGTGGATGAACGGTTTAATACGGTTATAAGGTATAGTAGTGAATTGATAGTGGAGTCTTGCGAGTATAAAGCATCCAATTTTTTAAAACTTTTTAACCTTCATGGCCTTATCGATGGCGAGCAATACTTTTGTAATGAAGTTGGAAATTATTGCCTCTAACTATTGAAACCATTATGTTTAGCTAATAGTCAAGAGATTTGGGATATTTTGACTATTATGAAAACCCATACTCTATTTTGATGAAAAATTACAATATTTTAAAATATGTAAGTATATCATAAACGCTCTTATTTGGAAATCTGAATTAAAAATACATTAATATGCAGAAATTAACCAACACTGCAGGTAAATAGATGCTAATATTCCAATAATAATTTCAGATAGATCAATGGACGAATTTCCCGAGTTATGGCAGGCAAATGCGAGATTCTATTTTAAACAGCAAAAGTAATTGAATTATCATCATTCATTATCTGCTTACCCTCCTCTTATGTAGGACTTACACCCCCCAGGACTTACAGGCGGGTGCCTGGGGTCAGAGGCCCGTCGAGGAGCAGACACTCATAGATCAGACAGAACATCCAGGATGGGTGATCAGCCCGATGCCTGGTATGGGATGAAGGAAGAAGATGAAACGAAATGTTGGTGAAATGGATGAAAGGAAAGGTGGTGATGGAGCAGTTGGTGGAATGAACGGCGGGGAAAACCCGCCCAGACGCCGCTTCGTCCACCACAAATCCCACATGCAGGTCCCTGGAATTGAACCCCGGGCCGCCTCGGTGGGAGGCGAGCGGTGTAACCACTCGGCCACGGCGCCGCCGTAATTGAATTATCGTAAAACCTAAATGTAATTAAAACAATCCTGATGCCGACATTATAGACGCTGTAATCCTACTAATAGATGAGACTGCATTTTCCATCTTCTGGGATGTTGGAGAAATGATCCTTGGCTGCTTACCAGGTGACATTTCATTGATGATCAGATCTCAAACGCGGATGAGTTTTTGCGCAATAATGGGAGCCCCATATAGCCCTTTATACAATAAACGTGCAGCACAGTTAGAATGCTTCCCATTCAGTACAAAGCCTACATTTACCTCCTTCGTACCTTCTAGTCTGTTGCGACATTGAACGGTAACCTACAAGTCAGACGATTTTCAGTGAAGTGAATGAATGATTTGTCTGCTTTAAACTTTACATACAATCTGTATAATGTAAACAGCGGAGTTGCTTATTATTTCTTTTCCCCTTATTTTAATTCTGTAGTGAAGTATAAGGCACGATTCTACAAGCATGACGCCCTTGCAGGTTTTCATTGTAAAAGCATCTTAATGCATTTGGTGATATGCTTGGAATAAAGGAATCGTGCCACAATAAAACAAGTCTTTAACTTGATGTATTCTTACCTGATCAACTACAAAAATTTGGATAGCTTAACTTTTACTTGCCGTCGCATGTTAGAGAATCTCTGAGTGATACCATTCTTTTTCTCTTAGTTCAGCTGAAGGTTGGTACATACATGCATGTGGCTGAACAATTGACATTGTGTTTCCGAATGTACAGAAAGTACGTAAGCTATGAGTCAGGTACTTCTTAGTAAAGTAAACAGAGAGGAAACTTTTGATGCATTAAGCCCCTACAGTTGCTACAACCCTCGGCTCTAGTACAAGGAGCGATGTAGTTAACATTTCTGGTTGAATTATCTCCGCACAATATAGCATTCGTGCCGTATACTCTTGATAATGTCACATTGCTGTCATTTCAGCAGTCTCTCCCCACAGAGACGCACATTTATATGGTAGGAAACTTCACACAAATCCAGTCGACGCGCTTTATGAAATTCATCTTGCAGTTTGAGCAGAAAGGAAATACAAAGTATTAAGCTAAAGAAAGGTAAGATCTTCACAAGCCTTCTTTAACTTTTTCTATACACTCCTAGTGTATGTTTACAACATAGACAATTTCTTAGGCGTAGGGTCCAGTACTTTGAGCTAATCTATAAGAAATATACTAATATGAAACTCCGAAAGGAAACGTTGGCCTATTTCTTTTTGCCAGTAATAGTTTGAAATTGGCAATATTATGTGAGGGAGAGAATGTAATCATACCCAAATATTTCATATACCTGCTTTATGGAGGATATAGCCAAGTTCTGTAATCGGTCATTCACATTTGCCTTCTATCCCTATAGCCTCCTAGAGAGATTCTTGTGGAACAAATTTACGTAGGCAGCAACGTAGAACATCGCTGGTCTACCTAATATCGATGCCTTGACTCCGATATCATCGGCAGTCATTGCATTTATGATATGTACCGTATGCAGAACTTACAGCAAGAGAACGATGAATTGGCATAGGTTTTAGCCATCCCAATCTCCTGACGATTCTTCAAAATGACAAAAGTAATTTCTCGTAATTTCTTTCACTCATATCCGTGTGTATTTTATTTAATTTCTATATTAAAGCACTATTTTATCTTAAAAATCCACTTTTACGAATTTATATTCGTGATAATCCAAAACTGACGACCTTTTGGTGAACAAGTACTGGGCATAAGTGGGCAGCTGTCTTATCTGGCTGTTGACACTGTCTATAGGCAGGATTCGCTTGCTGTCCTCCCATTCTGTACACTCGCTTCCATTTATGTCATCACCGCACCTTTAGGTGGCATTCTACTGGCCTTCACAGGTGGAGTGTGTATAGCAAAAAGAGGTGCATGTATCTGTTTACCTTTTTGCGCATACAGTAGCTCCTGTATATATAAAGCCCCGCTTTGCACAATATCTCCACGAAAAATATTTTAATGGTAACATAATGCATAGCTGAAATAGATTATACGTTTTACTCTCAAAGAGACACGTTTACTAGACATTATTGGAATGATCTATCCAATCTAAATATCAACTAATTAAAACACTGTTTTGCACAATTTCCCCACGAACAAGTATTTTAATGACAATATAATATAAAACTGAAGAAAATGATATATTTATTTGACAAGGAAATGAATAGGAGGGACTCGCCCCTACCTGTCCTTATTACTAAGGTGCTGAAAGAACTCTGGCTCTAAATGCAAATGTTCCCACATTTTATGACAGTGGACGACGACGAGTGATTCAGTGCCTAGGCGGCTAAATCAGATACTGGACAAGAATGGAGATTGGACAGATTATTCAAATAATATCTAGCAAATGTATCCTCTTTGAGAGTAAAAAAGTATAACTTACTTCGGTTTTATGTTACGTATATTGTTATTAAGTATACTTTTTCATGGAGAAGTTGTGCAAAACACTGCTTTAATTAGTTATATATTTAAACATAGTTATTATAAGAGACGACTAAAACTATTGGTCAAAGTTATATATTCATACATGAATAATCTAGAACTGTGCACGATAAACAGAACGCCACTGCAGGCGCGAAAAGGTAAACAGATACCTCCTCCTTGCTATACACACCCCATCTGTGAAGGCCAATAGAAGCCCCCCAAAGCTGCGTGATGGCATAAATGGAAGAGAGTGTACAGGTACCCCACTAAGGAGAGTGTCCTCTTAAGAGGCCCGTTGCCCATAAGCGATTTTCTCTGCTTAATTTTAGCAGTTCTCGTGACCTGCTCTGTCCGATCTCTCTGGAGTGCCTGAAACCAAGGATAGATATAGTAATAATGAAGTACTTCGTAACTCGAGACACTTACGTTCTATACCAACGGCGGAATTATTTCCCGCAATTTTATACAATGTGTTTATATTATCATTATAATTCTTATGTTGCGATTGTATTTTATTTAGGGCTAATACAGACAACACATCACGCAGTCTTTCGATGGAATGCCTTTTCTATTAAACTAGAATACACAAAGACTGATTATTTAAATTCTGTCACTGACGTCAAAGGAATATCACATCTTTTGTCGATCAAATTTTTCCGAAAAATTGTTGTTCATAGTTGTTTATAGTTGTTTATAGTTAAGTATGTAGTTTCCGTTTAATAGCTGGATATTTCTAGCTCGCCCTCAGTTACCTAACTCCATAGGATATTTATAAATAATCCTACTTGTTCCTTTTTACTTTCTCTACTACGTATAGTAAGTAGGGGAAGTATTGTATTCCACCCAAAAATTCGATACCGAGATTTCACCGGAAATATCTGTTTTGAGACCCCTTGAATCCAAAAAAAAGCATTTTGGGAAACATGTACGTGTGTGTGTATGTGTGTGTGTGTGTGTGTGTGTGTGTGTGTGTACAGCATAACTCAGAAACGAACAGTCGGATGAACACCAAACTTGGTATTTAGGTTTAGTATCTTCCAGAGATGTGACACGATGATTTTTCAAGAGAATCCCTCCACCCCAGATTACCCTTTACATGGAACATTTATCGAAGATTTTAATTTTCTCAAAAATGGCTAACGATTTTGATTAAAATATCATATATTTAAGATATTTTCATGACTATTGAAATGTATATCTCGAATTTTCTGGGAATGTCTCCAAAAGTATTCTTCATTGTGAACGACTTTTTCAAAACTGGTAAACCATAGAAGATAGACAAAATTTTACTACACAAAAAATGTAGATCGCGATAAATACACAATTTATGTCATATACATTTTTTTGTTGAATGAACCATTTCCGAGATATTGCTTGTTATTCCCTTAAATATTTCAATACTTATTTTCTCAAATGGGAATTCGTTATTCTTTTTTTTTATGTCCCGGACATGCAAAGAGAATGGAATACTCCACATAGCAACCAGCTCTTAAAAGATTTGACTATCGCTTAAGACCTACCATACTCACCTTGCATCTACAAGAAAATTAGCAATAAGATAACATCTTTATTAACATGAAGCATATGTAGAGTAAGCGTTTGTAAAACTAGTTTGTACAAGAGTAGAAAAAGTCATGTGAGTGTAACACATCAGATTTTCATAATAGCATCGCAACCAGTGACTTTCATTTTCCAACGTTCAGCTGCTACGTCTATGTCTCTAAATTTATTTCAATTTCTAAAATGACAATAAGAGTTTGATGGTCGCATGTATGACATATTTTGTTTAATCTAACTTGTATAAATATACTGCTACGTAAAATGAGACAGCCTATAACGCCTAACGTTTTAACCTGTATTACATTCAATAACGAGGATATATATCATTTACCTGTGAGATCAAAGGAAAACAATTCACTGTGTAGTTATGTTTCAGTCAAACGGAAAAGTTCAGCTTATATGCCTTACCAGCACAAAAAGTATACGCAATGATACGCAAATAAATCGAATGTCTGCGGTCAGGCTCCGTTTTCAATCAAAACTGCGGCTCGCCTCATATTTGTGCGGTGTTATCTCGGCTTGTTTGGCAGAGCGGTCAATTGCAGAGAGCATCATTTCTGAATGACATGAAGTTATTGTTTCTACACTTTCAAATCATCCGAAGAACTTCTCTTATATAATATGATGTGTTTATAAAATGTATAAAACAAGCCGATTTCTTTGTCATTTAATATTCAGGCAGATAGAATTTGCAACTACGTTTTGTCAAATATTAAATACATTTAACGCCATAGAATTAAAATTAAAATCATCTGAACTTTTGAGAAAAAGCATTTGAAGTTAAATCGAAACTTCTTTAAGGTGATTATAATACATAGTATAATGTGTTTTTGTATAAAAACAAGTTGATTTCTTTGTCATTTAACATTTCGTTTAACTGCATCTGCAAATAAGTTAAATTTAATACGTTTTGTATATCAGTGCATGACATCTAAACGCCACACCTTATAAAATCCAGGCATGTGGAATTTGCATCTAAATTTTGTCAAAGATTAAATAAATTGAACTTCAGAGAATTAAAATTTTAACTCTGCGTTTGGTAACACAAACGTTTGTACTTGCCTATTGCTAAGTTTCCTATCTAAAATGAAGTTGCATAAGTAAAAGGGAATAAACTAAAAAGCGTGCAGGTTTAAGGGTACCTTTAATTGAAATTTTGCCAAAATTTTCAAAACTTAACGTTTAGGTCCAAAATATACTTTAAACTTTTAGCTTCAATTACTTTTGCTCTTAGAGCCTTTTAAGGCTTCACTACGTGACAATTTAAATGCCCAAGAACACATGTCCTAATCACCTGTCTAATTCCAATGCCTTTTACTCGACAGTGATTTTTTTTAAACACTTTTGCGCATTAAAAATGTTCCACACTATGTAATCAATATTGTTCAAATTTTCAGCATAAATTCCGAGAGAATGGGCTTAGCAAACTGACATTTTGTTTTTGCTATCTAATCTTTAAATTGCTCAAGATATGACAATTATTTCGATCTCTTAGGATGAATTGTTAAAAAAATTGAATTTAAAAGTTTGAATTTCTTTTACAAATCAACCAGAAGAGTGAATAAAATTCAATATACCAGTTCTGTATATTAGTATTTAAATAATATTGCAGTATTTCTATTTTTTCAAAATTACCATTATCTGCATCATGTGGATTCTGATTAATATTTTTCATAATAAAAGTAAAATACATTTTTTCAAAAAATAATTAATATATGGATAAAAATTTATAATACGCTTACAATTGTGGTACATCAGTATGTGACAATATTTTGAAAACATTTAGATAGAAATTGCAAGTTTCAGAAATTTTACCTATGGGTATCCTTAAGAGTAATGTCAGAGATTCCAAATAGCTTTTATTGGCTGTAAACTATTGGACAGACTGCATTAATCCCAAAAAGCGTTTGAATATAATTACGTACAATAAAACAAACGAGGAAAGGCGGATAAACGAAGCCAATGCCGCTTACGAGTGTCCTTTTCATGCTGCCCTTTGAGCGACAGGAGATAATTAAACGGTAACAATACCAGGGGAGAAACTTTAAGGGTATCAGAATGATTCAAGAAGAGAAAGTGCACTAGGGACGCAATTGGAATACAAAAGTAGAGATAAACCGGCATGTCCGTTACGTGTGGATATGAAAAATATGTTTGAGAAAAATGAAAGAAGCTTCATGTAAGTTGAAAAAAGAATTGGTTTGGGCTGCAAAGAGAGCAGGCTCCTAGGTAGAAACATGGCAGTAGAGCTGAGTGACAACGGTGAGAAGTAAGATAAATATAAGAAGAAACATTATGATATGTTTGTGAATTTGAAATAACGCAGTGGAGAAAATTAACAGAAGTGAATAGAGCGTAATTTTTGTAAATGAGAATGGAATAGCCTGGGAGCCATGAAGAAATGAACTGATGAAGAGATTACTGAAGTGCTTTGTGGCACTGTAGAGTGTGGAAACTTGACGTTGAGATAAAGTGCGAGTAAACGATTAAAACCATTTAAAATATAGACAGAAAGAAGAATAAGGATGTGATCAGGAAAAGAAGAAATTCGCTGAGACAATGAATCTTGGTAGGTACTTGCTAAGAGATGCACAAAGGTAATGGCGAAAATGTTTCGGGTAGAACATGAATGAGAGAATAAATAATATTAAGATAAAATGTTCATACGAGTGGATGAAAATAGGAAAATGGGAAAAGGGTATTCCCAGAAAATTTAAGGTATGCATTTTATTTGCCATATTGATATCTTAACATGTGATATTTTAATAAACATTGTTAGCCATTTTTAAGAAAATTAAAAGTAACAAAGACTTTTCCATTAAAGGGTAGTTTATGATGGGATTTTCTTAAAAATATTTGTGTGGCATCCTTGGAAGATACTGAAATGCCAAGTTTTTCATTTAACCGATATTTGGTTTTGAGTTTTGTTCACACACACACGCGCAAACACATATTTTTTTATGAATAATGCCTTTTTGGATTCAGGGAGTCTCAAAACTTGTATTTCTGATGAAATTTCTGTATCGAATATTTGGGTGGAATGCAATACTTCCTCGAATTACTATAGACAAGCAGTAAAAGTAATAAACAAAACATTTACAACTCGGTAACGAGCTAATATTGCGTTTTTGCCATATATTTTCGCAACTTATCTGCACAGCAAGATAACATATATCTTGTGGCAACAAGATGACCCATCGCCTCACTGTATAAAATACATGCATTGTTATTTGAAACACATTCGACAATGAGTGATGTCTTAAGTTGCACCATGTGGCCTCCAAATTCTTTGTATCTCATACCATCCGAATCCTTCCTTTGGAGTTTAGTGAAGAATGTTGTCTATGCACAAACGGCCCTTAGATATGCATGATATTGCAGAAAAACTTTTTAAACTTTTGGACGAGTTACACCTATGAAGGAGAAATTAACCGCAAATAAAAATGTTCCGCATACATAATGGCAGAGGCGTTATTCAGGTTTATTCTGTAACTTCGATCTTAAAAAGTCGGCTACAATTATTTCTTAAGGTTAAACAATGCTTTTAACAAGTGTGTCACTATTTGGCATTCTGTAAACAGCCTATTGTCGTTATATTTATTTCCTCCTGGGTTGTTAGTCAACTGGAGCGACTAGTCGAAAATTCGTGCACTCTGCGATACCGTTTTGTTTTTAGGCTGTCACCAGCGCGGAAATACGGACTGTCGACTGCTCTCTCTCTCTCTCTCTCTCTCTCTCTCTCTCTCTCTCTCTCTCTACCTCGCCGAGATGGAGAGGAAACGTGCTATGAAAATGTCGCACAAATAATGTATCAGCTGTTTGTTTGTTTGTTTGTTTTTTAATTCACAATTACTGCTTAGAATAGGAAGACTTTCACCTTCAACTGACGCCATGCAGCAGATTTTACGAGGAAAACTCGCCCAGCTGATGAAAAGCCTGTAAACTGAGTTTTAATTTTAATTTAGGAAGATAGACAGATCCGCTCGCCTCCCACGGAGGCGGCCCGGGTTCAATTCCAGGGGCCCGCATGTGGGATTTGTGGTGGACAAAGCGGCGTCTGGGCGGGTTTTCTCCGGGTTCTCCGGTTTCCCCCGCCATTCATTCCACCAACTGATGCATCATCACCTTTCCTTTCATCCATTTCACCATCATTTCGTTTCATTTACTTCCTTCCTCCCATACCAGGCATCGGGCTGATCACCCATCCTGGTTATTCTGTCTGATCCATGAGTGCCTGCTCCTCGACGGACCTCTGACCCCAGGCACGCGCTTGTAAGTCCTGAGGGGTGTAAGTCCTACATAAGAGGAGGTTAAACAGATAAAGAAGAAGAAGATAGACAGATAAAAGAACTAACAGCACAGAATTGGAGGTTTATGCAGTTTTGATTTAATTTTCACAAACTCATATCAATCCGTAATTTATTGCTTAATTTTCTTTACGGTTTCTTTTAGCTTTTAGCGAGACTTTTCGAAGATACCAGTTGGCAATTTGTTAAGCGTTAACAAAACCTTACAGAATAATGTTGACAGTCCAATCAGAATGAAACTCTCATCATTCCAAAATATATTTATACGTTACAGTATAATAGAGTAATTCTAATGTAACAACACTGAAAACTCGATTTCCAGTTTATTTTCACATGAAGATTGTTTACATAATATGTACGTACAACCGTAGATCATGAAAGTGTTCCGTGTTACGTTAGTGGAGTGACATGCAGGGCTTCCTCTTTGAAACATGGCAAGAATTCTCAAACAAAAGCTTCAATCAGTAGCTCGGCCTAAACAGGGTCTCCCACCTTTCCCATTTGTTGATTGTCAGGACAGATACAGCCAAATGCATGCAGAGTTGGCTGATCGTTTAAAGGGAACGTATCCATATGAAGCTGATGCAGTTCCCCGGCTCACTAACAATACTATGGAACTTGCTTCAGAGTAAGCATTATAACTTCAAATAAATTCTGTATTCAATTCTAATGAGAAATTGCTTCTATTAACCTTAAAATTCTAATAGGTTTAAGTAACAGGACTTTCGCATCCCATTTTTATTTCTTTTCCAATTATGTTTACTACGAACTCTTTTCTCGTTCTCTCCAGCTCTCACACTCTCATCTGCCTCACTCCTTTATCTCTTTCCTTCTCTCTGCGCTATGTATACTGTCGTGCATAAAATGTGGCACATAACGGAACGGAACTGTTTATGTTGGTACTGACAAAATCTAGTCACAACCACTACCAGGGTGACCACTTGTTTTCTAGCCTCTAGTTTTCGAGGTCGCGGGTTCAAACCCAGCGGAGGACCATGGACTTATTTGGGCGTATAAATCCTTAGTATGGCTTCCTTCGGAAGGGAAGTAAAACCGGTGGTCCCGTGTTATAGATTTACGGCACATAAAAGAACCCCAAGCCTGATAGAGGCCTCTGAGCAAAATTCCCGTCTTTCACGTTAAATACAGAATGAGACGCTAAAGAACCATAATGGTCAAAGAGCGTACATAAATAAAACGCAATATTTTTATCTCTGTTTTTCGAGCATAATTCTAGCCACTATATTGACAAGATACTTTATCTTCCCCAAGTATGGCTGAACTGCGAAAGGGTAACATTGAGGCAGTATTTTTAACACTTAAATGATTTCAGTCAAATTACATAATATGTAAATTCAATAACAGCCCGCCTTGAAGCAATATGTATATGTAATAATTTGTAAAATGTATGTAACAGTCATTGCATATGCTTATATTATTGTATCCATGTGTAATAATGTTATGTGAATATATTACGTAATTATAAGTTAAACGTTGCTAACAATGAGGTAACCTTGAAGCAATAATGAGTTTGAGATTTTAATACTACTACTTGTGATTCTTGGAAAAATTAATGTAATTTTAGTGACGGTTTATAAAAAATAGCCAATCAACAACCAGAAAAAGCTTTAGTTAAATGCTCTATTGGAGTAAAAATAGTCAATCAGAGACTTGAAATACAGAAATTTACAAGTTTAGACGGTTGAAATCTAATCAGTTGCCTGCAGACAGTGATAGTAACTGGATGAATGATGCGTCCTCGAGAGATTAAATACGTATTCGTGTGCGACGAAAATAGTATACCTATGTATTAAAAAGTGCAAGTATTAAATAAAAGAATCTCACAGCTCTCGATATCAGTGAAGTGCTATTTCATTTGTGTCAAGGATTAATACAAAGGAGTGAATTAAAACTTAAAATATGTGTAAGCCTACATTCTTGTTGCATCACGCCCTGCCAAGACTTCCATGTCTCTAACAATAATACTGACGCAGCCGAGGCAAAGATAATTATTTAATACTTAAAGAAACAGTTTAATTACAAAGTTAATATTTTTTAAACTTGGGGCAAAGGCCACCTGAAAGTACATTTGGGGTGAAGGCTACCGGAAACTGTTTACAATACGTGCGGTTGCAACTATTACAAGTTCGGCTCCCCCACAGTTGAAATATAATACCACTCCTACTTCAAACCGACTTTCCAACTCAAACCTTATATGCTCATGCTACATTATCGTTTTCTAATTGCCGTTTAGTAGCAGAAACAACTTTAACCTTCGTCTCCATGCGCTGATGCAAGCTCTCATATATATATATATATATATATATATATATATATATATATATTAGCTGCCAATCAGTTTAACCTCACATGCAAGTAATTCTTCAACCCTTCCTCTAGAAGGCCGAATTATGACGCATTGGTCTATCGTTTCCTTGTGTACCAATCGTAGTGAAACTCTGTCATAAAGGTGATATCCGAATCATCCCTTTATTTCACATAGATAGTAAATTAAGAAAATTATAGTACACACATTCACATTCAGAATAATACTAAAACAAATAATTAAAGCAAGAATAAAACTTAATTTATATTTTTCAAAAATTGAAAACCTCACATTGGAACACCCAACTTTCTTAATGATTTTAGATCTTCGTTCATTGGTTAGTTTGTATGTCCCTGTATTATTTTTCAGGTCATTTGCTGAAACTGATACCGGCTTGGTGGATACAAAAGTTGGTTAACTGAAAATACGAACCTTAGAGAAAAAAAATACTATGGTGATCTAGGGGAATGGGCCACTTTTTATGCGCGACAGTGTACATATCACATAATGTTTTGAAAACTATTGCAATTTTGTTTTCTGAGACTTCTCATAAAATTAAAATAGAAGTAAAAGGCTATGGGTGCAGCCCTATGTCTAAGCCATTTGTTTGTTTTACATTTTTACCAGGGTAACCATAAGCTATAGTAAATGACCAAGAATTATAATTCATCTATCTGCTGTACCCGAATTTTAATGATAAAAATTAGTATAATGCTTATATAGTCCTTCTGTCAATATTCTGTACGCTTTTAGAAAAACACAGTACATAAATATGAACTATCATATGAAAACTTTTATAAAACTCAAGGAGATATGTACACGTTTTGTTTTATTTATTGAACAATTAAAATCACCATAAAGACAGTAATTAAGGGTGCAAAATATTGAATTTTGCACAAAATTTTGAAAAATGAATTTTTGTAAAAGGTCATTGAAAAATCCTCAAAAATCTATAGAATCAGAATCCCGCTTCTCTTCGTTTAAATGCCCAAGCGTGGTCTTGAAATGAGCATGTACAAGTGCATGCAAATGTGCAAGTGTAGTACGCGAAGTTTTTAAATGTAGTTTTTCGCGTGATCTTACGTTCATACATTCTTTTTTTGTCATTTTGTCTCTTCAAGATATTCCTTATTATACAATATTGAATTTACTTCACATTTTCAATGTGACTTCTTTGAAGCTGGGAAGAGACTTAAGTTCTGTTTTTTTATATCAAGCACAGTTTTATAGAGCTTTAATCACATAATATTATGACGGACTTCACCTAGGAGTGACTCGTGAGCTCGGGGGTCATAATCCTTAGTTATGGTTACCCGTGATATATGTACACACCCCTAACATGGGGCGAAATGTCGGAAGAATTCAAGTGAGTCAAGGGTCCAGGGTGTCCATGCAAAGTATGCTAGAGGAGGTGCGGATATGGCTTGGGTGGTCCTAAACAAAAACATACTAGACCAGATTAAATTAACAAGATTTAATAGATCATTTAGACTCCATCTCTATGATTGAAATACAAATAATTAGACCTCTAGTGGGCTTATCTTGGCAAAGATGATGTTTTCCAGTGCATGGCGATTGTCTTTACAGTATTACTTTGCACGTGGAGTTTCAAAATGGCGACCGACAAAGGTTCTCGTAGCACCTTCCAAAGATTCGATCCCGAGCCAGAAAACTCTTAATGTAAATCCCTGGCATATCTCAGCATTACTCGCAACCCAGGGAACTGACCTAACGCATTTAACCAAAAGACGGGATCGAAGGTAAGTATCCCCTGACGCGGCATCTTCCGCCGTTTCTGAACTCTCAACTAACACGTAAAATCTTTCAATTCCAGCTTTTGCGGAAACTCAAAATATTAATAAGGAAACATAGGATAATAGCCATTACATCCTGACCATATCTACACAATTGATTTTCATAAAAATTACTGTTGTGTATGTGTACCATCATTTTTCGAGGAAAAGCTTAACATTAAAGTCTGAATCTGTAATAATAAATACACATATTACGAAAATAGTAAAACTAAAAAGTTTAACATTTTAAGACTTTCATAATGTAAAGCACCTTACATAGCAATTCATTTCCATGTTTTTAAAATTCATTTTGTTGAAAAGTTACGTATATGCAATCACAAAAATTAATTTTCTGTTGTAATTATTTTGAACAAATCAATGACAAAAATGCAAATTAAATTGTTTGAAATGTGTAGACATTAGCAATTTCAGCCCTTAAGTTAACATAGGGCGGCTTCTCTAACTGGGAACATATTCGTACACTATGCTAAACATGTTATGTTAAAGAAAAACATTCAGGTTTTAAAAGAAGATTTTTGCTTAAGTATCCCCTGACGCGGCATCTTCCACCATTTCTGAACTCTCAACTAACATGTGAAACCTTTCAATTCCAGCTTTTCCGGAAACTTACAATATTAATAAAGAAACATAGGATAATAGCCATTACATCCTGACAATATCTACACAATTTATTTGTAGAAAAATTAAAAAGCTTAACATTTTAAACTTTAACACTAGTTATTTATCCAAAATTGAAAATCGCCAGAGGAATTTCAGTTTTAGTTTTCCTTATTATTGTTATTTATTTCTTAAAATAGCATACACCTCAGTTTATCTTTCCAAAATACCATAGTTTTGATGTTTCGGATTATATTAGTTTTAATTCACATATAAACCGTAATTTTCTGAACAAAAATTATATTAATTGAAAGTTATTTCTATTGTATTAAACACATTACATAAGATTGTACTTAAAATTGGGAATTTTAACTCTGCTTCCCATTCGACAACTGCTCCACTTACATATGCGTTATAAAGCGTAGGCACATTGGGCGGTCCCGTTTCACTGTTTAGCTAATAAATGCCGTTATAGACGCTTTTAAAATTTACGCACTTGCTTGATCATTGAAATTGTATCTTAGATACTTTCTCATGAGTTTTAACATGTTTGCTTATCGAATCTTTTATGAAATCCAATCATAAATGCATCTTCAAATTATGTATAGTTATTTCTGTCCTGCATGGACATCTTTTTCTATGGGTACTCACAATGCTTTGTCATCAGCGGTCCACAAGAAATTCTCTGATCGTGTTATTTATCAGTTTCCGACGATCCAGAAAGCACAAGTTTAAAAACTAAGGAATTGGACTTTGGATTGGATCTGCTATAGGGAGATCAGTCATTTAAAAATGGAACACTCTGTGAAATAGTTTAACACTGCAATTTTGCATACAGTAATCGCACCTGTTAATAGTCGCCCAGTTGCAAAAGAATACAATGAAAACCTATTTGCTGAAGAAATTGTTGTCGATTTGTTATATCTCGGCTCATATCATTAACACGGTATATAAACACAAAGTTACACGGAACGATAAAAATAAAGACTAGAGAACATACAGAAATACAGAAGAGGAACTTTTAAGCGTAGGAAGCAAAAGAACTCGGTGAACAGACGTTCTAAATGTAGTTAAATTAATTTGTCAAAGAAGTGCCGAGCACGAGAAATAAAAAGAAGCCAACTAACATTTAACATCGCCTCTGCGTAGGTATTCTACAAACTCAACATAATAAAAGTTTGATAACCTTCGTCTAAAGGTTTTTATTTGAAGATTTTTCATATCGCAGTACATACAGTTTTAATTGACTCAGTCTGAATTGTTTCTCAGAAATACCCTTTTTGAAACGAATAGCATCACTGGTATTTATTAATTCTTTTCAGACAAAACGGGCCTGCTTCGCCCTTGCTCCTAGCTTATTATATGCCAACATTTTCCTCCGTTTCATGAAATGAAGTTAAACCAAACACTCGATAAAATTGCTTATTTTCCGTTAATTGAACTCAAAATTAAATTTAACACTCAGGTTCAAGGCCTTGCTGGTATTTTATGATAATTAGGCTATAATTCAGTTATGTACCACTAAAGCGTAAATTAAATTTTCATTCAGTATGCATGTAAAAAGATAGTTATGGAATAAAATTGTAGGGACAATAAAGTTTCCTATTTCCATGGAAGTGCAGCTCTTCTTCAAAATAACTTCTGCTTTTGGTTTTCAGATATGCAGTCTTAACTTCTTAACCCGACTGGTAATTCCGACGGTAAATAAAAATATGAGATAATTATGCCAGAACTCGAGTACCAAGGAGTCTAAAGCAGCTATGTGCAAATGCTGCGAAACTGGCAGCGAGCGGTTAGCGGGCACATTGCATTGGCCTAAGTGTGTGACCCCACAGTCTATTATATGACCGTAGGTTGCATTACTTACCCTATACAAAATATAATTCATTTATAGCATATGTATTACCTTTTGCCAAACTTTTCCTTACGTTTTGATTCTATTGTCTAGCTTAAAATATAAGATTAAACTGATAGTATTACTTCAGATAATGGTTTATTACGGTTGTGGTAGAACAGTAGAATGAAAAACAAGTAAAAAGGGTAACCTTCCGTGACTGTATGTGTTATTATTGCCATTCCGAAGGTCACAGCTAGCTTACTGGCCGTGGCTGCTCTTTGACTGCTCTAGCGAGTTTAACCTGCTCATGTCTGGTTTAAAGCTACTCGATATTTATCCTAAGGACTGTGAAAACTTTCAACAAAAAGCTGTAATGTCATGTAAATGCATGAAAGCCATTAAATACGAAGCTCGGTTGGAAACTGATGTTTCAGTGTTGGAGAAATAGGAGAAATGTTCACATATACCTGATAAACAGCTTGTATTTGAATCACGCGTTCGGCTTAATGGTCCGCGGCAGATTTGGCCGATGGCGTTGGTGTCCACAGTAAATCCTACCTAGGATTTGTCTCTAGGCTGTTAGTAATACACATTTAAAAAGCAGTTTAGTCACGTGTGATACAAAGTGACGATGGAACTGTCTCCATTTTCTATGCATTTCAGGTGTATGCTTATGAATCTAACTACTGCGTTTCAGAGATACTTCTGATAAAATTAAAATAGCTACTTCAATAATGTTTATTTCAGTTCATTTAAAACAAGAGGATTAGTCTTGCACGGTTTTTCTTTTAATGTCTTCAGGATAACAAATGCGAATGGGTTTGATCAGGAACCTCAATTGCCAACAGTAATGAGAATTATCGCGAAATATTAATCTGTAGGTTATATGCTGCGGCAGAACCCTACTGGAAAGCAGCGAAAGTAATTCTTTCCTCTGTTAGTTGAGCAAACCTGGATGAAAAATTTAATTCACAAATCTATTCAATATGTAAAAAATGCAGCTCTTGTTCTGTTACTACTGCTAATTCTATAGCGTATTCTTAGTTTTGATAAATCAGGAGTTTCTCGTGAAGTAGATTTGGGACAGTTTGCATACTCATGTTCATGTAGGCAGAACCATTATTGATCCGTAAATAAAGAGAGGTTAGGGTTAATCTTGCGCTAATCATACTTTTCAAATTCCAATCACAAATCCATTACTAGATGAAGGAACATCTGGTTTAACTCTTTGAGCTAGAGAAATTTAATACGCTTTTAACTTTAAATTAACCTTTTTAACGTTCAAAACAGACTCAAAGGCGATACATATTTGTGGTGAAATGTAACTATGTGTTCCATAGTGTGTCCAATGTTGTCTGGAGATTTTTCAGTGAGCACATTGTGCTTTATCTACGATTCTTATACTGACAAATTCTCCACAAAATTTATTTACTCACGAGTCTTTTTTGACCAAGAATTTTAACCTCTGGGAATCTACTGAAAATCATTTCCTTATACTGCGAGACGAGTGTACTCCCGTATCAATTATGCATAGAACACCTTATTGTCATATCTATGGTCAGCCCTAATGCAGCCTAAACTACACATGGTTGACATAACTTTTAGACAGCGGTTCTCATCCAGGCATGTGGTCATGTTCTTAGTCTGCTGCACAAAGGCACGTGTCAGAGAGCACAATTTCTATGTAAATTGCTACTACGTAGATACATAAAAGTTATGGAATCCCTAGACAAAGGAAACTGCTGTAGCTCCGCCATTTGCTGATGTCTAAAAAGTAACAATTATATGAAAATCAGAATGTCAAGATATGCTGCGCATCCATATCTCAATATTGCTTAAAATGTCCTAAATGCTTTGTTCCCAGTCCCTCAACAATAACTGTAGGGTCTGTTAATCTCTGTAAAAAAAGGGGGTAGTGGATATCTCTCATACTAAACTTGCTTTAGAGATGCGCTCAGTAAAGCATTCATTTGTATATGCGGTGAAAACTAATTTAGTGTTTTTGTAGCTTTAAATATAAACCCCAACGGTTCGTCTTTCAGTCCAAATCTTCAAAAATCTTTTAATGGAATGGAATTAATTGACTTAATGCCGAAACTATGTAGCCCGAGACTTAAAAGTACTTGCAGCATTGTTAAGTCGCCATTGTAGTATATCATCTCAATACAATTTGAGGTCTCCTTATGGTTTACGGGAAAAAATGCGAATCAGTTGGATAATTTAATGTCGTACCGGCGTATTTCCATGCGTGCTTCAAATCCCGGCGATGGCATTGAATTTTTTAGTCGTCTGATTCTACCTCTTAATGGAAAGTTTATTCTCATATTGGACATAACTTGAATAATTTTGGAGCACACAAATTCCTGTCTGTTCCTTCTGCAATATTTTTCTGTAGCTAGTTAAAGGCACAAGACATCACATCGTTATCACGAACAAATCCGATGTCCAGAACGCACAAATTTAAAAGCTGTATGAGACTAAGTAAAGTATTGTATATGGATTGGCTCTTGGTTTTGACTATATGGATCAATCACTTTATAAAGGAACGCCTGGAGAGAAACATTAAATAGCTCGGTCACAATTATCACTCCGGTGTTACTGACCCGCTATTAATGTGGTTGATTAAGGTCTCTTAGAATGAAGTGTCTTATTTACTGCTAGGTTCACGGTCGTAATTCGCCTTGTACTCGTATTTCATGTGATGCGAATCAATTACTTTTGAGAACATGTTTTAACCTAAAAGCTGCATGTGAAACCTCAGGGTTCCAACACCTAACTTCCTCTTTGCGCTGTTAATAATATTATTGGTTTGGCGTCAAAATCTACCTCTGGGGAATAGCCAGAGCATCTAGAGTTTATCACTGCATGCAAATTTGGAGTGTTTTGATATAGCATGGTATTCACCATCCCTCTATAACTTGCTGAATGCGAGTACAGTACCACTAATATTCAGCTAATATACTATACGTAGGACACGTGACACAATGTAGATTGTAAATTTGGTCTATGTTTTCCAACTTACTAGTTTTATAAAAATCTACAGTGCGAACAAAACATTTTAAGATCATAAGACAAGTCTTTAAGTCAGGCTAAGCATAAACTTAGGTATAAAGACTTATTGATCGCTGACAAAAGCGACATTTTAAAATCTACAATTTCAGTTAGATTCATTTACATTTTAGTACAGTAATCGGGTATTAATGCACAATATATGCATTGAATTTCATGCATATTTTAAAATTGGTTTCCGAGACAAGTTTTACTCATTTTTTACTGTTTTGAAAAATGTCTTGACAAGATGTAATTATTTTTTGAAAAATGTAATAATTATTCGTCAGACACTTAATGATCTCATTTTTATCCCCATAGTTATAGAGGGTATACATAATTTCATTGGTTTATATCTAAAATTACACGGTTGTGTAATAGAGCAATTTGAAAATGAGAATGCGCTGACGAATGAAAACGTGAGAAAAGGGAGTTTAAAGATTATTATATAACGCTAAAATAACACTTTCTGACTTTAAGCTTTCTAAAATGCATTAGTGCATATGCTAGACTTGCAGGTAGACATTTAAATCGTTATATGGCATCCTTTAAAAGGCCGTAGAGCTATTAAAATAACATAGGAGTAAAGTAGAAGGTCTGTAGGGTTTAATAAACTGAAATTCACATTTATGAATGTTGGCAATTTTGGCCCACAGATGGGCCACATGTTTAACCCCGTACAGCCTAGTGTGCCACATTTGATATCATTATTTTCAATAAAACTATATGTTTTTAATAATAGGGAGCAATATTCATGCAACTGCAGTCAAGTATAATACCCATCAGCATCCAAGCATGTCCTTACACCGGTTATTTTGCTTGGGCCCTCCCCGTCCTTAATCACAGACATTTGATTGCAGTTGCTAGAACTCGAAACCCGACGTTTGGATTTGAATGAGTGGCCAGCTCATTTCGTCTTGCCCTAACGACACGAATCGCTTCGGTTTGTTTGTTTGCTTGTTTTGTTTAAGAGCGTTTAACTGCTAGGTCATTAGGGCTCTTGTAAAACGGATCATGGCAAATAAAGGTCAGTAGAAAATTTCATGGCAAAGGCCAGAGATAAAACTGAATAAAAAAAATCAAAGCAAGAGCCAGAAATAAATATCAATTTAAAAATCATAGCAAAAGCCAGAGATAAATAAATATAAAAACATAGCACAAGTCATACTTAAATATAAATATATAACACTAAACCGATCAATATCAAACACCTGCTATTAAGATGACTAAATGCGCTTTTGGAAATTTACTCTTGATAAATAATTAAAAACCCTATCAACCACTTGCTTATCATCCGCTAAGACCTCTGCAAGACTGTCCAGCAGTGGCAGTGTCCCGATCATGTGCTAGAACAATACACTCTAGCAACACGTGACGGACCGAAATACCTTCGTCACAAAGCGGACAAATAGGAGCAGGGACACCCTTAAAAAGATAACCGTGCGTAAAATTGCAGTGGCCAATACGCAACCGAGCTAAAATCACCTCCTCACGACGAGATTCGCGAGAGGAAGTTACCCAGTTTATCGGAATGTGCTTCGCTATTCTAAGCTTATTTCCACGGGGAGCTAATCACTCCTCACGCCAGCACGACAGCACCGTCTTAGCTGCCAAATCAGCAAGTTCATTTCCAGGCAAGCCAATGTGACCAGGTATCCAAGCACACTCCACATTATAAAGCATGGAGGATATCCTGGATTCGCTGAACAATGGTAGTTTTACAGCTCACGAAGGATCTGAAGTGCACTAAGAGAATCACTCAAAATGAAACGTTCTCCCAATTTTCGACGGTGCACATACAATACGGCTCGGTATTGGCATACAGCTATGCACATCGCCTCGGTGGTGGTGCGTGTAAAAGGGATATGAAAGCCGGTTTAGGAATTAAAGGAAGAGTGGCATATGTGGCAAATAATTCCGGCATTAAATGGTTAAGAGTTACACAAGCCCCCGTTTGTCAGTAATTTTTCTGTTTCTAGCAGTAACGTCAACAGCACTATATCTTCAGTCCTACCTCGTTATTTTTTGATAAGCTTTTAACCTTAATTTAAGTTTTATGGTCATGTAGAACATTTAGCTATAAAGTAAGTAAATGTAAAGTAAAGAAGCACTCTCAGATCCAAGGAGTGGGTGGGGTTGCATGACTAACATAAGCACTTTATATATGTGCCCCCACGGGGGCTCACTTAACCTATCCGAGCTAAACTCTTTAAGATTACTGCGCTATGAAGTTGCTAAGCTCCTTCGGCAGAAGAGGAACTTGCACCACGTTCTCAGCCTCTCCCTTAAGTGCCCTTTAAAGAATATCGAATATCAAAAGTTTTAAAACGTACATGATAAGCGGTTTTACATAAATTAGCTTGATATAGAGTAAGATGAAAAGGAGCGTCTTTAACGAAGTATCGCCGCTTTAAGTTCAGTCAGAATTTCGTCACGAGACGAGCGTCACGTTAATTAAATAGTTTCTGCTTAATTTCTGTTTCTGCTATGCGCAGCGAACGATTAGGTGGCATGTAAACACTGCGGATTTGAGCAATGAAACGATGTTGGTGGTAAGCTTTGGTAATTAATTTATCATCAAAGTACAAAATTACATTCAAAATGAGACAGCAACCTGTCCTTTGAAGTTACTAATAATTTCCGAGTACCTGTGGTAGTTATATTTCGTTAGAGGTACAATTATTACGTCATAAAAAAGCTGTTCCTTTTTTTATGTTCCATTGATAGATTTAAACTAATAGCCTATATGTAAATGGGGTTCTGAATGCAAAATAGACGCATTTGTGTTTAATTAGACTGAGCATTTGCTTATAAATGCGTATTTTATAGCAGGTTCATTAAGTAGGTATATAAAAATAAATGTATGTATTATCATCAAACCAACTCTTATTTTTCGTATTTTAAGAGGTTTGGGCAAAAACCATAATAATGTAAGTAAAATTTGTAGCAACAGAATATTTTGATCCTCTTCACGTTTCTCATACAAGTTTACAGTATATCATATTGCTTAAAGTGAAAAAGTAATTTATAAAAATCTGGCTAATAAATCAAAAGCTCGTGTCATTTTAAATGTCTGTCACATTTAACTTTCAGTGTATAACTTCTCTCGGAGTTATTCACCTATAGAATGGCATATAATGTGTGTAGAGGTATATTTTCAACCAGTATAATAAATTATCGTCATTGCTGTTTAAAAATCAAGTTTATCTAGGAACACAATTGAATAACATGACTATAAAATTCTAGCAATTACCTGTGTAGAAACCAGGCCCAAAACGTTATGAAAAGATTTTACGACACCATAAAACAGTATGCGAAAACAAACTCAGGCCCTATAAACCAGGTGAATATAGAATGAGTTCCCATACTTAAAACAGCTCAAAGAATAAAGCTAGTTTTTCTGCTCCTTTCCAGATATTATTCTACTCTATTTTAAATGTACGTTGTTCTCTTTATCTTTCTCTCTCTCTCTCTCTCTCTCTCTCTCTCTCTCTCTCTTACATCCATTGTGTCCTTGCTGAACCATAGCCATCCAACGATCTGGAGAATCTTTGCAAGCAGCTTTACCTTAAAGTTTCAACTGCATCTCTAACACTGCAAACTAGTTGCTAAACTGTTTTTTACTGATCCATATTTATGAAGGTTTCCAAAATTTGACTCCTTTTCAAACATTTAGTCATTTTGTACTCGCTTCGTTGCAACTTGCAAATGCAAATGCCGTATCTGCTGATGAGATTAACCTACCGTTGACCTGTGTCGACCGGGTTGTGTAAGAGTGAGCTTTTTAAATCTAGAATGACTATTTGAATGAATGCATTCTGTCCCCCTTTAGTCTCTATGAAGTTATTGAACAATTATTTAGAAGACTTTTCATCAATTCCATAGAACTACGATTCCGTTATTACCTACGATTTAAGTAATAGACTAAAACGCACTTAATATTCACAGAAATGGGAGTGAAATATCGACGGATGTTGCATTTCTAAAATCCTTAACCTCTCTCCCAAATTCTAGAAATTTTCTCTTAATTTAAATGCCTTTCAGTGGTGGAAGAATTACCCAAATGGTCGAATACTTGATTAAAATATATCTTCGGGGCTGGAATGCCGTAGTCAAGAGATTTTAAGCATATTTAAGGTTTCGTTCGTCACAGTCGGATGAAGGCTCAAATTCACAGGTTTGCACTCTTAGACAATGACATCCTAGCTCAAAATGTATGTTTTATTTATTTGATGACACCGGCCTGAAAACCCCTTAATTGGCGACTAATTTTTAAATAAACACTGTAAATAAATTTTTGAATATTTGTACCTTCTCTTTGATCCCGCGGTTATTTTACCTCCGTAAAGAGTACAGAAGTGTTTACTTTACGGTAACATGCTAAATTATTATAATACAATAATTATGATCCCCTGATATCAACAATCAACGAAGAAGGGGGCGAAACTAATATGACAATTTCATACTCCTCAGACCTCCAAAGCCAACAATTTAAAAATCTTGGACTTATATACAAGTTATAATCCTCTAGAAAAATAGTATTTTCAGTTGCTAAATATAAAATACATCGCTTGAGTAATTCTGATATTCTGCTGCATACAACTGTATCTCTTAATTGTTCATTTTCCACTTACATAAGAGTTTTCTAAGGGTTTTGTCATATAACTTCATCACATACATCCGTAGAATTTAAATTAAGGTTCCTGAGGGACTTGATACTGATTTCACTTCACAGAATTATAGTATTTGATCAGATACTATTTAAAGAGACAGGCTTAGCATTCCTGCATATATCTCCTCCATGGCTTAGTTGTTGCATTCCTCCTCGAATAAGTGTAATAAATATAAATAATTTGACGTAGACTTTCACGACTGAAGTTAAAATTGTTTTCTTTCGGACTTTGTTGCCATGGCCCATTGGTTTTTATAAAACATAATGTTTTGTCCACAGTTGTGGCGGACATCATCCGAGGATTGACATGGGTAGAGGTTCTGATGGTTTGTATGTAACAGGATCCACATATGTGGTATAGTATAGAGTTACAGTATTACATAGGCATCTAAAACATATCGATATAGGAATGAACTTTTTCTCCTCCTGCGTGAAGATTTTGGCCTTTATTCCGCATCCCCTTGCAGAATTAAGTTAACGCTTTGGCCTTTAGCAGGCACAGTCTGTGCTCTTCATACGAAAGAGCCACCAACTTCTTAACAAAAAAACACTGCGAGCCTTAAACGAATGACTAATTTAGGCCTCTAAACCGCAAAGCGTAGCCGAGGGATGCGTTTTATAAGTAGAGAAGTGGATCAGTTACTGTTGAACGACGGCAGGGCGTAGCCTCAGAATCTGTGAGGCTAAATCCTCAATTTAGTGAGATAGATATTGTAGATGAGTTTTTGGAAGAAGAAATAAAAAGATGGCTATTTTTCGCGGATTTCGCTAGTAGTTATGGGTTGACACTTTCTTACGCACATGCGCAGTAGTGACAAAATGGTGTACTTTGTCGACATTTAGCGATTTATTTCGTATATAGCAAAATGGGCTACAGACTTTCTAATTGTTCGCATCTCCTTTTAAAGTGTGTAATATATGCATTTTCATTCTCTAAACCCTCCTTTTTCGCATTTCTATTACAACATATTTAAGGAACAGTTATCAAAATTTTCGTTCCTGTAATTGTTGAAAATAGATAGTGCTGAGAAATATACCGCCACACGAAATTCACATGTGACGTAAAGTATGAATTGCTTCTTCCCTTTAATTCCACTAATCGCTAAAATTCTTGCATCTTTCCATCCCCTTAAATACATTATAAATTCTTGGGGTATACATAGTTTACATTGTATCTGTGTTATATCTAAAACATTCACAGCCTGTTTCACTACAAGTTAACAAAATGTTGGAGTTTTTCTGAGCACGATGGTCGTATGACGAAGTGTGGTGTTTCAAATCGTTCTAAGCACAACCTTCAATTGGCATTCCCAAATCAGATAGATTCCTCGTAAATCTATAACTACACATGTCTGTTAACTTCAAAGCTTAATGACCTTTGAGCCGAGTGGCTTTTCCGTTAGTTCATTTCATCCTCTAATTAAATGGGGAAGGACAATATTTGGTAACAAACGTGTACGTTCGGTAGAGGCCTTTGATTGACAAAGGAAGGAAAAACAGGGCATAAAATAGCACGTATTCAAGTAGCTCCCTTCGATACATGCTACAAATCCTCATTTTCATTAAATTAAAATTTAGATATGCTTTAGTTAATCCTCATTCCGCTAATGTTAATTAAAATTAAATATTCATACTTTAAAGTATAAATTTAACCTTCTTACCTTAAAAGAGACCGCTCTTGTTACTATATCACATAAAGGAAGCAAATTAGAAAGGAAGAAAAGTATGAGGACAGCGGAGGGCATCAGGCCGTAGCAAGCCGCAGTAAATCGAGAGGGCCTGTGGTTCCGAGATATACCCGAAGTTAGGTTTAGGTTAGTGTATGTGTGTGTGTGTGTGTGTGTGTGTGTGTAAGTTGGATTCAATTAGTGGTGATACCAGAAACTGTGCAGTAAAGGAGGCCCTAGCGAACTCACTCGATTACATCAAATATAGCTATTTTCGCGGAATACGCTAGTACAGTTGGATTCGCGGCTTCCTCCGTGCATGCGCGACAGTAATAACATGAAATACGTTGTTTACCTTTCGCGCTGACTTTAGTGTAAAATAAATTGTCTTAAGAAGGGACGGTGGGTAGGTTGGTCTTCCAAGTGTTCACATCTCCTCCTAAAACTTTTATATACATTTTCGTTCCTAAAGTCACTATCTTTCTTTACATCTTCACCATTAGCTTAATATAAAACTTAAAATGTATATCAAATGACAAATAAATTCCAACTAAAAAGGTAGAATCAGATGACTGAAAAATCCAATGCCATAGCCGGGATTTGAACCAAAGATCTCCCGGTCTCCGTTCGGTTGTTCTAACCACTGAGCTACCATGGCAACTTGCCGGTAGGACATTAAATTTCCCAACTGATTGCATTTTTCTCAGTAAACCACAAATTCCAATTAAGTTCGTACAAGCCAAAAATGGCAATTTTCGCCATTTAGTCTCCTCTTAGTGCAAATATGAGATAATGCTATAAAAGGATAATAGAAAAAATATATATACATACATATTAAATAAAATAAACCCTTAAGGCGCTTAATCGACACTCCGTTATCACTTTAAGTGAATAACTAATGCTAACTATTGCCACTTCTACTGCTATTTCTGAGCCACATTATTATATAATTTAACGTCTCTGATTTCGTAATTCTCAGTAGTACAATATTCTATCGTGTTTGTTCGGGTTTGTTCGTTTGGTCTCGCAGTGAGCAACGCTCCGAGACATTAAACACTTCATAGAAGTATGAAATATGCAGCATCAATTACCCACCCATCACCAATAACAATTTGTAATATAATAGCAGCAATTTAGATCAATAACATTTATATTTACTTCCCATCATGCATTAAGTAAGAGAAGATGAACATTGTGGATAAATGTAAACCAACTCCATTTCCAGAGTAAATTCTCAACATACATTACTGCAACACAAAAGAAATGGGTTTAAATCACCATCACATATAATCTGCACTATGTATTGAATATTTACTTGTGTGCCAAATTGACCCTTCCCAGAGAAATCTACTCTAAATTTATTAAATGAAAGAAATTCGGTTTATTAATTAATTTATGTGATATATTGTCAAGTAGTAATCTGCCATCATTCCTACTTTAATCCACTTCCTATTGGGACAGAAACACACGTTTCACTTGTTATATGACTCGTTAAAAAATTCGGACTTTGTTCCTCATTGAATCGGAAAAAGTTACTTCGCGCTTTGGACTTTTGTGTCTGTGTTGATCATACAGAAGAACCGTCAACATCTGAACGAAAAACATAGCAGTGGTTACACCAAAATATTTACGCTTAGGTTTCTGATTCACGGGAGGTTAGGTTTTGTTTTTTTTTATATAAACTTAGGTTAATTAGCGGTTACAACAAAGCACACGAGCGTGCATTCCTTAACGATGCTTATGATTCCCTATTTGTATAAGCTTAGGTTTCTGATTCACGGGCGGTTAGGTTAAGGTTTGTTTTTTTATATACTTAAGTTAAATAGCATTCCGAAAATTTTCGCTTATAAAGCGTATTTGGAGGAAGATGATGAAATCGCTATTTTCGCGGATTTCGCTCACACTCATAAGTTGGAACTTTCTTCCGCGCATGCGCACTAGTAACAAAATGGAGCACTTTGTTGACAATTTAGCTACTTCTTTCGTATATAAGAAAAACTGTCTTAAAAAGGGAGGTTGGGCAGGTCACGGGCTTCCAAACGTTCACATATTTTAAATTGTGTAATACGTGCATTTTCATTCCCTAAATCATGATTTTGTGACACTTCCATTGCAGGTGATTTATGGAACCGTTACCAAAAATTCTTCCGTAGTATATGGGAATGAGTATATAAACACGATTTTAAATATTTCTTTAAGATGTTATGTCGCTTAGGATTGCTTAACAGTTTTAGGTAACTTGGAAGGGTATTATAACATTTTATTGTAGAGTAGCAACATTCTTTTTGGTGTAGTTTTAAGTTATTTGCTAGTCTATGCAAATCGACTGCACGTATTGTGGTCATGCACAGAAAATTGTTGTGAAGTAACCGTAATTATCCGTAATATGGCTCAAGAGAGAATATAATTATGTATTCACCAGTAAAAGAAAGAAATGGCAAGATTAAGTAACACCAATAAGAGTAAGCCCTGTCACAGGTAACAAAAATTATTATTACATAGCATACGTAACCGCAACGTATGAGCTACCACCAAGTGGTCAAATAGTTTAATTCTAAACTGGCTAGATCTGGCCAGACTATTCGCCCTAATTATTCTTATTCAGTGTGCAAGTTTTGCATATTATCATTGAAGTAAGCGAGGTCGCAGTGATTTGTAATGTCTTCGTTAATTTCTATGTCTAATATAAGCTTTACTTTTAAATAAAAACCAATTTAAAAGCATTATTACTCACGTTATCAGCTCATTACTTTGCTTTTTCCTTTAATTAGCTCTGACGTGATTTATTAAAATTTCTGGTATTCTGATTTGCACGAGATACGTACTCAACATTTTCTTTGATTAAGCTAGCACTTAATGTTTAAAAAGGGTTTGTCTTACCTTAATATTTCCTCTCCGGTGCTGAATTCCTATCAGTATCGCCTAGCACTGTATTAACTTCACTTTGCCTACACCCTTTAACATTTCTCTGCCATTATGGTGGAAAAAGCGATGCTCCAACTCCTACGCTGCTGCACTTCTGAGAAGCGAAGTTATAGGAACAACCAGAGCTACCATTCTAACTAGAAGCTTCTTCAGTCCACGACAATATCTTTCTTTCCGCAAACTCTGGTATTTTTTAACGTAAACTTGTTCTTCTACTGCTGCACCTCTAATATTAGGTGTTTTCGTAGTAATCAGCGTGCTTGTTACAGAACTCTGTTTTTCTTACTCTACAATTCTACACGAACGTATTTCAGGTCTTTCGTGCATTAAAACTTAGCACGTGCAACTGTCCCATTTAACTACCACATGTAACGAACACTACTTAAATCATACATTAACTTGATCTAGACGAACTGTCACTCTTTACGCTAATACAAATACTGAATTGAAATAAAAGCCAGCATTGAACTCTGATGGCTCTACCCGCCACAACCGTATGACTTAGCCAGTCGTATAAAACTCACCCATTTGACGTTACTGGCGATTCCACTCGAGGAACCCAATAAGATTATGGTGTGGTATGGGATTATTTATAGACGCTACTGCCCCATCAGGAAGGCTGGCTACTGCGACTCATTAAAATTGTAGTATACGAATGTAACTGTAGTAATCTACTGCATAGTAGCTAAGAACGCCACATGCAGAATATAACGATAGAACACGAAAAACTATGGTATCAGTATAATTCAAAGTTCACAGACAAATATAGCACTGTAGTAATTCACAAATACGAGTAAAACATCAATATAATTCGAAGATGGCACTGATAATAGTCGATACAAAAAATTAGCACATCACGCAAAGAAACTAGACATATAACGCAATAAGATTACATACTGGGGTAATATTGCTGCCAGCCTCTCCCTGTCCTACGTCACGTCACTAAACCATACCAATTCTGAACGTTGAAAAACGCGAGAGGGATGTGTTGGTTGGCAAGGTGAATCTGTCGGAGTTCCATAGAGGGACGGAACCACAGATTGACGGAACTGACGTATGAAGGGAGGTAGTGTTTGCCAAACGGTCCTGAAGTGAAACTGAAACGGATCGTAGAAAATGCAAATAAGAATAGGCAGATAAAAGGGAGCGGACGATGTGCAACACACCCATTACTTACCGTGCATTTGCATGGTATACGCATTACCTTTAAGTTTATTTCATTAGAAATGTCGTAATTCCGTTACGAAATGTATTTATTTACCTATTGGGGAATTGCGCGATGTTATGTAGTACGTAACTTAGCTAAAGGTTATTTCATCACAGTATGAAAAGGCCTTATTTATTCTGTAATTGTACTACTCTCTTACATTGAGTTATTTTTTTTATTGAATGGGCAACATGCCACTATCAAATAATTGCTGGTGTGTTGCTAACAGTCAATGCATGTGGTAGTAAAAGTCGTAATTAAAGTAAATAATAATCGTAACTTTAAGAATGATCCAACCAAATCTTCACGTGATTAAGTAGCCAATGAAAATGTGGAGATAAACGAAAGCAAATACCTATTAGAAATAATAGTAAATAAACAGAATCGTAACTTTGAGAATAACTATTAGTCCAAGCAGGTTTACTTGCTCTTTTATGATGCAAATGTTAGCCTTAAAAAAGGCTACTGTTGCATCTGTTTGGTTAAAGAACCCGCACAATCGTAAATTCGCCCCAGTTTGCCATTTTGAACAGCAATCACATTTTTCTCGCCGCTTTCTCTCTCTCGGCGGCATAGAATACCTACTGTCAACAACATCCGTATTCTGCACTAGTACTACTCGCGTATTTTTAGCGATTTATAACTAAGTGGGTTGGCAGCATACGATGACGTAGGACAGGGAGAGACTGGCAGCAACATTACCCATACTGGTTGCACACGTGGACCAAAGAAAACTCAAAGACCATATCACTGCATGATATTAAAGAACTTGTTCATAACAGCTAATATGATAATCCGCCATACATCGGAATGTCAAACCGTGTCCAAGCAGTTCTCGTGCGAACCGCAAACTATCATCTTTCGAGCCAAACCTTCCGGTCTTTTACTTTCTACCCTTCTTGTAGGTTGGTTTAGACAACGGATCTGTGTTACGCGACGCCTCAAGTATACCAACATGATAGCGAGAGTTATCGGACTCTCTCAGCCCTACACTCTCTGACCTCATATCACGCTCGATTACATGGCGGGCGGGAGCAAAATCTCTTTTCCCATCACACAAACTTTCGTTACAGCGGAATTCAATACTTCCTCTACCAGCTAGGTACGTGGCAGAGAAAGTAAAATGTATAGGGTATATGAAAACTCATACCAAAAACAAAGATTATCTCGAAGATAATTGATCATACAAAATCTTCCTTTGATCTAAATAGCGTGTTTTAACAAGATCTATTGTGTGTGTGTGTGTATGTGTGTGTGTGTGTGTGTAGTATTAGTAGGTGTTGTTTATCTTTTACGATTTACCACTAATATAAATTATACTAAATTCACTCAAATTAAGAGGATTTCACAGAAAATTCAAGATATACATTTTATTACTAGATAATGTAAGTATTTAAAAAATATAGTATTTTGATAAAAATCATTAGAGCCAAATAGCTGAAAACTTTCCTTGTAATGGGTAGTTTGGGGTGGGGATATTTTCTTTAAAATCTAAGTGTTGCATCCTTGGACGATCTTGAACTTAAATACGAAGTTTGATACTCATCCAAGTTTAGGAGTTATACTGTTCATGAACGCACACAAACGCACGCGCGGACCTCTTTCTTATATTACGCCTTTTTTATTCAGGGAGCCGTGTTTTACAAAATAAAGTGTAATGAAACATTTCCGATGTAAAGGGCAGTTAGGTGTGTGGAAATTTCCTTGAAAATCTTCGTTTTGCACCCTTATAAGATGCTGAACTTAAATGCCAATTTTGATATTTATCCAACACTTCGTTTTTGAGTTTCGCTGTTCACAGTCACACACACATAAACACTCATACAAGTATGCTTTTTATTTGGATTCAGGGAACCTCAAAAGATGTATTTCTGAGGAAATCTTGATATCGAATTTTTGGGGGGGAGGATACAATACTTGCTCTACTTACAATGGGTATGCAATAGAGAAAGTAAAATATAGAAAATGTTTGTTGTGAAGCATTAATGGTTAGAAACATTTGTTGACTGTTGCGCAAGTATTTTTATTTCTTTTTTGTTTAAAATGTCAAGCTCAAGCAATTGTTTAAATACTTTCGAAACACACGATTGCAGTTGTTCATACCTTGCAATTACATCAGATTTGAAAGTGTGGGTCAGAGTAAAAAATCTGCATATTGTGATACAGCGACTGTGGCACGGATAATCGGGAGGTCGGCTCCAGGCAGTCGGAGATAAAAAAGCATAAGTAGCGCTCGCCAGCGTAAACACCAGGAGCGCTATCGTCAGATAACCAGAGCTTCTGGAAGTTTCCTCCAGAATGTGCGTTCAGAAAGTTCTAGAATGTTCAGTGGAAGATTCCATTGGCTATATAGGCGAACGTTCTCGCGAGTGAGAGTCAATTGAGTAATTAGTGAACGAGTTAGCGAGTGCGTTTCTGGTGCGACATCAAGTGCGATTCTACAAGTGAGTTTGTGACGTGCAAGAGAGTGCTGCTGTAAGAGAGAAATTGGAGAAGTTTTGTGTTCGTCACATCCCAGCGAGTGAACTATCCGGAAGAAGAGGCTACGTCGTGCGTATTTCGTTATATCACTGCGTCACGAAGAAACTGAAGTGACAGGGAGAGTTGAACTAGTTCACATTAGTGAAGTTACGGTGAGAACATAGTGAAGAGACAGTTGAAAACTGGACATCGTCGCTATATATAATGCAGAGTTTTTACATCTTATAAAAATCATCGTTACAAGATGTTTGCGAGTTGTGCATTTTAATCCAATGCGAAAATTCTATCACTAGCGTAATACTGCTGTAAAATTCAATCTACTCGAATAAATCAGCTTACTACTGCGTTGTATTTAGTGTCAGCATACATAAATCACAAATGCATCAATGTGAAGATTCAAGAGTTTTTCTCTTTATTTTCTACTTTTGTGTTTTGTGTGTGTGTGTGTGTGTGTGTGAACAGCGTCTCTGTGTGTGTGTGTGAGTATTCAAGGTTATTTAACCCAATAAATCACATCGAACGAGGAGTAAATGCAATGGGAAAACTATTTTCAAAGGAGCTCACAGACCTTAGATTTAGCCGACATTGTCCTCTGAGGTAACACGGCCCAATTGAGATTCGAACTTCGGGAGGTTTTGAATGCAAGACGGACACACTACTTCCATACCAGTGAGGTTGGCCATTGCGTTCTTCGTTTCTTACTAGATCTTTTAAAACAAGGGATCATGCAGCAGGATAAATGGCGACCGAAAATAATAAATAAAAATCTACTTTCTTCTTTCTTTTGTTATTCATTATTCATTAATTTATTTATATAAAAGTTAATTTTTCTATGTACTTCTCGTTAATTATAAAATATATTTCCTAGATATAGCTGCAATATGTTGCCACATGCCCACAGCTAAGCTAAAATGTACTGATGAGAAAAGAGCTGTTTTCAAAAGTATTTGCTTAAAATACTGCAAAATTCAAACTAAAAAGCAGGAGTTGTCTACTAAACTGCTAATCCAGGTTTTAAAAAAAAGGTCATTTGGCATAAACTGCGTATTTTAATGACTTCAGTTTTTTTCCTCCGTAGTAAATGTTTGTCTAACCGAGCGGGGTAGCTCAGGTGCAACGTCTGTGGCCCGCATTCGGGAGGTCGTGAATTCGATTCCCGCAGCCGACCTTCCTGACTCATGGTTTTTTCGGGGGTTCCCCCGGATCACTAGGTGAATGTTGGGAATATTCATTACATCCCTCATATTTCCTGATCCTCCATTTTACCTCCACCCTCAGTTCACTTCACTTTTCATCTGCTTGACTGTTTCAGGATTGCAAGTGTCGGCGAGAGTCTCGGCGTTACATGACATGCGAAAAAAACATTTCGTGTTACATAGAGCATCCTGAATAGGGGATAGGGAATGGGGGTGGTCTCCGAGTCCCAGCCCTCAAGTGGGTTGTGCAAGCCTGCCGGGGGGAGGGGGCCTTTGTATCAGCTGCCATCCGGGGAGTTTCAATCTGGGAAAAGGTAGGGACCTAGGCCCTGTCGTGACTCCTGGTCCGGCCGCCCTCTGTCTCATCTCACCCCTTACTCCGGGGGTGCTCCTCAGGGGCTTAGGCACAAAGGATCTTCATAGGTCGAGCTGCTGAGTCCCCCTCCGCTCCTAACCCTAGTCTTAGTAAGTGTTTGTCTCTCTGTTGATGGTTTCCCAGCTAGATAAATTTCTGTAGGCAGAGCATTTACAGTCTATTTGCTGAAAATTCAAGATATATTACATTTTTATATGCCAATATTTTAAACAAATAACATAATATCAAAATCCTTAGAGCGTTTATTTTTAAATAACAAGTATACATTTGTTCATATAAAGAGTATTATTTGTATGAGGAGTTCTCCGTGATAATCTTCGCCATACTCCGTGCATCCTTACAAGACATTAAACTTAAATATGAAGTTTCGTATTTATCTGACATTTAGTTTTAAATTATGCTGTCCCAGTCACTCACACACTTATATTTTTACTTAAAGTGCTTCTTTTTGTTCATGGTAATTCAAAACACGTGAATCTCCCCATCTAATTTTTCGGTGAAATTTGGTACTTCCTCTACCTATCATATGAGTAAAAACTCATTTTGGTTCAAACTCAGCCAACTCAATTACGTGCGAAGTACCCGATCCATGTAATGTAACGCCGTTTCGGGGATTTGTTGGTAAGGAATGTGAAGGGAAGGATAGGACAGGTTTTGTTTCTTAACAACCACATAGATACAAAGCATAACAAATAACCCTCTTTGCCCCTTTTGATCCTCCGTAACAACTTCTCCTTTACCCTTGCTCCATCTCTCCTGAATTCCTTTATCATAGTCAGGAGCAAGAAGACTCTTAACCTCTAATGTCACAGAGGATTCAGTTGGCTAACACTGTTTAGTCTATCTGGCGATGCGAATGATGCTACCGGAATCAAGGCTGTCAAAAGTTAACGAAGCTTTAGGTTACATTTCCATTTCAAGAAGACTGTTGTCTTCTATGAATGCAATAAAAATGTTGACACATTATTTGTCGTATAATCAATTATCACATCCTAAACACAATATATAACTAACTTCCATACAGACGCTCATCATTAAATACAATAGATGTTGTTATTGCCCAATGACCCTGTAATTAGGTTTCTTATGTGTGTGTGTGTGTGTGTATATGATCATTTTCCAATAAAAGCTCACAATTAAGAATATATGTTTCCAAACACAATCGCAGTATTATGGTAAAGAACACGCTGGTTCGTTTCTGCAACATACTAACAAGCGCTGGCTTGCTTCTAAATTCGCTTCTTTTTACTTTCTCTACTACGTATAGTAAGTAGGGGAAGTATTGTATTCCACCCAAAAATTCGATACCGAGATTTCACCGGAAACACATGTTTAGAGACCTTCTGAATCCAAAAAAAGCATTTTTAGAAACATGTCCGTGTGTCTGTCTTGTCTGTCTGTCTGTGTGTCTCTGAACAGCATAACTCAGAAAGAACAGTCGGATAAACACCAAACTTGGTATTTAGGTTCAGTATCTTTCAGAGATGCGACACGAAGGTTTTCAAGAAAATCCCCCCACCCCAGACTACCCTTTACATGGAACATTTTTCGAAAATTTTAATTTTCTCAAAAATGGCTCTTTGATTAAAATATCATATGTTTAAGATATTGTCATGAGAAATGAAATGTATATCTCGAATTTCCTGGGAATGTCTCCAAAAGTATTCTTCATTGTGAACGACTTTTGCATAACTGGTAAACCATAAGAGATAGACAAAAGTTTACTACACAAAAAATGTAGATCGCGTTAAAATACACAATTTATGTCATATTCATTTTTTTGAGTGAACCATTTTCGAGATAGTTTGTTATTCCCTTCAATTTTCCAATACTTATACTTTTTCTCAAATTCGTTGTTCATTTTTTTATGTCCTGGACATGCAAAGAGAATGGAATGCGCCACATAGCAACCAGCGCTTAAAAGATTTGACTATCGCTAAAAACCTACCATATTCCCCTTGCATCTACAAGAAAATTAGCAATAAGATTGACATCTCCATATCTCGATTAACATGAAGTATATGGAGAATAAGCGTTTGTAAAAATAGTTTGTATAAGAGTAGAGAAAGTCATGTGAGTGTAACACATAAGATTTTTTGCCTTGCCCTCAGATTTCTTCTTTTTCTTTCGTCGCTCTCTCTCTCTCTCTCTCACTCTCCTCCACCCTCTCTCGTCGCTGTTCCGTAGTATAACTTTCTGATTGACACCTAAAGGAATTTTTCAGTTTGGGAGAAAGGACATACTCAAGCCGACATGTCCGGACTGTAGGCCGGGTGAGGTACTGTTTCCCAGCCGTAATGGTGAACACATACCGCACCGCCCCGCCAATATGTGATCCTGCTTTATTGTACAGTAGCATATTATTGGTTTCCAATAGCTTTTGCAAGCCCCGGTTAGTATTTGGACAATGTCTTAGTCAAACACTATAGAGTAGCAATGTATAGTGACCGATGTGCAAGCAGTAACACGATCAGTAGGAATTACACCTGATAGTGTCACAGAAGTCTGTGTATTTCACTGCGGTGATTTCCCAGCATAGTTATATGACCTTCACGAAAAAGTTTACACCATCAGGAAATGGTGCTACGGTCGGTCTATGCTCTTTAGTCATTCGTAAATTTCTCTCGGCTACGTTTGCGTATATTTTTAATTTCGACCAAAGAACTTTGGTGTAAGACATTGACATAATCTTAGTAATTTTCTTCGTCCTTTAAGTACCTGAGCTAATCGTGCACTCAAAGCACATCAAATCATCATGCATCTTCAGGGGGCACGCGTGCACACATAATTTCTGGGATAGCCCCCAGTATCTTCTTGAGCTCCGAATTACATGCTGTTTTATTGCTTTGGTCGTGACAATTCCTCCTCTTTTGAATTTTCTTCAAAGGATATAAGTTATTTGGCGTGTTAATCCTGAGATATTTTCCGCTCTTAATTTTAAAAGGATGCGCTTTTTAAGCTATAGTCATAATTTTTATTTGTATAAGAACTCCAGGGGTACTTTGAGGAACTAAATGAGCAAACATGTATTTGATATAATTCAAACAGTGCGTTTGGTGTTCAATGTGACAATGGTCATATAAAACTGCCCAAATAGAGATTTCATTTCAAAGATGTGTTATTTATTTCATTTTATATGATAGGTATTTGCGTACCTACATTTGAAATACTCTAAAAGGCTCTGCATCGCACTTTGATCAACTATATCTATAGTGCTACCTAGTAGTTGTTTGATAATCACTTCTAAACCCAGAGACTTAGAGGACACTGATGAGTCGGGCTAATATTTACTAATTCAGTTTATTTTCTTGAAGCAAGTTATCATATAGCAAGTATCTAATCATGAGGCAGCACTCTTGCGTTAATTACCTTGTCACATTGCACGTATAAAGGGCAAACATTGGTTATTATTGTTAGAGAGCCCATTATATGCTACTCGTCATGCATGGCAAATGTGGTGAGCCTCTGTGTAATTACTGCATCAAACAGTTATTTTGATATCCCATTAATTAAGCAAATGGCCATATGATCACATTCCTGAGACACACACTAGACTGTATTATCTGGGTCGATTGCATTCCCTACTAATGTTGGAAAGCACGTCAACTGGTTATCGTGACACAGGCATGTGGTATAACAGAGTAAATTATCTAATTCCACTGAGACAGAGACATTGACAGCCAGAACGAGTTCTGAGTAATGTAATATATTCACATGATTTCGAGTATTTCTGTCCAAACCTTCCAAACTTCAGACAAATATCTCCAAATTTTCGTTCGCTTTCTGTACCTTACTCCGTTTAACTGAAAGTTGTGACATTTTATTAGCAATTCCTATCAGAGTCTCTCCACACAAAAAACGATATACCTACTAGACCCAAACAAATTCATTTTTAAAGACGTTTTTATTTAGTTACTTAAATGCTTGGTCTTATAGAGACCTAGAAACAATTATTATTTTACATTGTCGCAGAAACCTGTCGTGTTATCTTATTTGCTGAGCGCCTGTTATTGTTTTATTACTTTGAATTTTGGGTTCTTTATCCTCCAGCTAGCTATTATTACTCAGTCGAGCAAATATCTCTTGAACAGGGCGTGTAAACGGAAAGGAGTTGTTACTAAAAGATAACACTGATAAAAGAATTTGTTTTTACACTTTTATTGCCGTCACACTTAATTTCACATATTTAATCTTGATACACGACTGACTGAAACTGTTATATTTTCGAATGTAACTACAATCACTTATTTGCCGCGCACTATTAATTCGCGTATTTCACATTTTGTGACTAACTTTACGACGCGAGAGATTCTGTAGAAGTGCGTAATGTGTACTTCGTGAATGGTTCCTTAGAACTGCCTGACGCGTAACTTGCGAGTGAGATTTCTTAGAACTGCGCGACGTTTACCTTGTGAATGATTCTGTAGAACTGCGCGATACTTGCCTATGGCTCACCCCGATATGCCTAAACATTATAATAGAGCTGATATTGGTTAATAAATCGCGCCAACATTAGCGTCTATTTTATAAGCCAACCATAATTACAGAAACATATGCTCTATGGAAGATATTCCCTCCATTTCTAAAGAAAGGCACGCTACCCTGACGTCATTTGTTTGTCTCTTCTAATTGATAAACATCTCACCCCATCGCTTCATTGCTACCCGATCCTATTGTCAGTTTCAGTGAGGCCGTGTAAACTTATTTCCTAACAATGCTTATAGCTAACAAACATACAAAATCATTGTCATACAATAATGTTAATTTACACTACAATCACTCTGGCATTCACAGTGTTGTGATATAAAATACTGCCTCAACATATGTTTAGCATATTAGCAAAGTTAAATATAATATCATGTTATAATATTCGCAGTTGTTGAAAAAATACATAAAATAACATAATATGTAGATATACTGTTACAACATTTTGTTATATGATTTTGTACATTTGAAAACATGTATTAGGATTTTACAATCGCGTAAGTCCTTCATTGAGAGGCTTAGGCACCCAGAAATTTTGAAGGCCAACAGCATTGAATTGTATGTTGGATAGTTTCTCTTGTATTGCAAGTTCTGCATTTAGATTGTTGATCCTTGGAAAGGATTTAGGAGTGTGTAAGTTTATATCCAATATGGATTCTTGTGATGAGGATCTTATCCTGGATGCGATGGAGCTCTTTCTTGCATCATGTAGTTTATTAATGTAGTTTATTTGGTGAGGCAGCCCAAGAGGCTTTCGCAATCGCATGGGAATTTGTTCCAAATGAATGTTGAAATCTTGGAATGGATTAATTTGAAATAATTGTTGCGTCCTTGACAGATTTATTGATAAGTCTTTTCCAGCTACGTTACTGTGAGAGGAAATCCACTTTTAATTCAGCGGTGGTTTTCTTCGTGGAAATAGAATAAGGTATCTGAGTATTTCCATGAAGAGAGAGTGGGTTGTTGAAAATCTTGAAGTGCTAAAAGAGTACTTCTGAAACCAGTGCATACGAAGTAGGTCCTGTGTCATCTAATTCACACATATAACACGGGGCTTCTTTAATGGCGAACAGCTAACAAGTGAAGATAGAACATACTTCTGGCATCTCTTGTTCGGAATCAATCGTGCTGGTACGGCCGCTATTTGTTTTAGAACCATCAGTGTATATTGTGTGCTTTGGATCTGGATTCTTGTTTAACAGTTCATTGAATAACGGTTTATAAATCGTGCTTCTTGCGTAATAAATGTGATTTTATTGGAAAAACGTTTTTGGGCGAACTTATATTCGCACGACTGTTCATTTTAAGTCTAAGGGATTGCAACATATTTAAGTTTCACTCTGGAAGAGCTCGCTTATGCCAGGCAAATGTCCTTGGAGATGTTTTCTGTCCCATTTCTTTGGTTTCTTTCTTTTTATGATAATTAACCTTAGAGATTTCATCTTTTCTGATCGCTCTTGTTTCACTACTTTGTTGTGCCATGTGAACCTTAGATCGTGGAAAGTGATACCAACCCAAAATACATCTCTGAGACTAGGAAAATCCACGAGAAACCCAAAGTTTCTTAAAACGAGAGATCTAACATCAATTCCTTCTTCAGCATTATCAATCAGCTATCTTGCTTAGTTCAAATTAAGTTCTTAGCATTCAAAAATAATAATGCACAAAAGCTCGCCTCAAGAATTTCTCACTTTTCACGGTATTAACGCAAAAAGCAGAGATTATAAAACAAGTACTTGTATTATAAGGCAATACTATACAATTCTCGATCCTAAACGTCCTTGTGCGATATCATGGAAGCTGGCCGCCTTTAGGTGATCTAGAACCATATAATGAAGAGCATGAGACGTTGCATAAGATAGTGTGCTTTAACGAGATCTACATTTTTTGTGCAATAGAATTTTTTCTCTCTCTTACGACTTACCAATTATGCAAAATTCATTCAGAATGAATAGAATTTCACAGGATATTCGCAGAAGATTTAAGATATATGTTTTACTTGACATGCAAATATCTTAAATGTATTTATTTTAATAAAAATCATTAGAGATAGTTTTGAGAAAATAAAAAGCAAATAACATTTTTTCATGTAAAGGGTAGTGTGAGGTGGGAAGATTTTCTTGAAAATGTTTGTGTTGCATTCTCAGAAGACGCTGAACTTAAACACCAAATTTGATATTTGTCCGACATTTCGTTTTTGAGTTATGCTGTTATGCTGTTCACCTATACTTTTTCTTTAAATTCAGAGAACCTCAGAATGTGTATTTCTGAGGAAATCTCGGTATCCAGTTTTGGGAGCAACATAATACTTCTACTTACAATAGGTATGCAAAGGTTTTTCAGTTATACTGTTTACATACACACAGTAATACACGTAGGTACTAAAATGCTTTTGTTTTATTCAGGGAATTTCAAAGTGTGTATTTCCGCTGAAAACTCTGTATCTTTTTGCTTGAAAAATAAATTTCTCCTACTTACCGTAGGTAAGTGGTAAAGTAATAGGGCTCATATACTTTGAATACATTTTCACACATTTTGTTATGAATTTTATCGCTTTAAGATAATTGTGGTGCTAGAAGGATATTTCACGTTACATCTTGTTACACATGTGCGCGCTGTTAAACGGCAAGCTTTTTGATAGACGGACTGGACGTGACCAACTCCCTCATTGACGTGTCTGTCAACTGCTCTTACAGAAAGGTGCCAAAAAGTTTTCCTTTCCGTATCGGTAAAGACAAATATGGATGTGAATTGCTTACTACTGCAATCTAATTCTTTCGAAACTATCAGTTTTCAAGCTAAGGCGGATGTTACTTGAAACATCCAGTTAAAGACGCCATTGTGTTCTCTGAGGGAGATAGAGAGGGAAGGTTACGGAGTATATACGGTGTTGCACAGTTGGAAGACAGTTTTCGCTAAAGCGGGATTTTGCATTATTATCGTCACTGAGGATAATTATGTTTCAAGAAGGATACAGTATGATGACTATAGAGAACGTTGGTACGAATATACAAAAAGAATACATTTTTATCTTCAGCAAATTCCGGAGAACATATATTTAAATGGGATGTACCGCAGACCTATAGGATAAAATAAAAATGTCCGATGCTAACGTGCATAGTGTGCTTAAAGAAGTATAAAGATACTGGTACGCATTGCTTCTTCTAGTAGTTTATCCAAATAAAACCTATCTTATACAGTAGAGAGTATAGAGGTTATTAAAGGGGAACGAAACACAACAATGAATATTTCATTGCCCACTTAGTTTATTTGTCGTCAAGAATAAATAAAAACGCACGCCGTTTCACCATCCCAAGGTGAATGGTTATCGGGTTGCGACCTGTTGTTAAGTTGACGCGTGACGTCATGGGAGCCACACTGCACCCAGACAAGAAGTACGCAGCCTAAGTGTTTTAAATGACTAATAAGTTTACGTGTTAATTTCACTAGAAATTCATAACTTCTCTGAGTAACAAAGAGTAGAGCTAAAGCTAGTCAATCAATTTTCATAATATAGTTAATACCTACTAGGTAATAAACAGTAGTCCAACATCTGCTTTGGAAATGAGGGAACGAGGTGGTCGACCTTAACATGAACCAAAAAATAGCGATTTTTAAGATTTACAGTTAGGGTGAACACCGAAAACCATGCTGATTCCATCCATTGGTGTAAGTGTAAGGAATGTATACCTATGAATAATGATGAGGAAAGTATGTGTTGCTCGAACTGTGTAAACACAAAATTGGTGAAGGGTGATTTTGTCTGTATCATAAAACATCCTAATTTTCACAAAATAGTTATAGATCGTGATTTTTATGATATTGTGGGGCATACCTTAGCGTTAAAAAGAAACAGTTGAGCTAAAAATAAATTACTCACCGCCAACAATCGTGCTAATAAGTCCTGGGATATTCCTGCTACAAACAAATTATGCGTGAATTAATTCATGGACTACTATTGGACACAGAAGAAGAGTTGTCACACCATAATGTGTAATGTTTAGTTTTAAAAATGTTTTTCCAGAACCCAACAAAGAATATGTAGGCTTCAAACTTGACTATAAACATACAAATTAAAACTAGTAAGTTTTAAATTCAACCACTATTATTATTATTATTATTATTATTATTATTATTATTATTATTATTATTATTATTATTATTATTTAAAATTGTATAACGTGTCTGTGACCAATCTTTTTATATTGACTGAAAACGTGAGAAGTCTTCAATCGTAGTAACTCTAATGGAGGTCGAAGCATGGGAGCTATATTCTTCGGTAGTGACAGATCAATTGCTGCGTCCGGTAATGGATCCACACAATGTGCGGACAGCGATTTTCGTATTTCACGCATTATCAACAGTTTCCATTCTTTGTTAGATTCCTCATGTTAAATGCTCCATAGAAGTCCCTAAAATATTATACCTTCTGCGGGTGGCATTTAACAAACTATTTAACGGAGAGAAGTATCCTGAAGCTTGGACAACAGCAATTATTCAGCCAATATTTAAGGGTAAGGGCAGCAGCAACCAGAAAACTATAGAGGAATTGCGTTGTTATCTATACTGGGTAAGGTATATTGCAAAATTATCTATGACCGGTTAAGGGGTTGGGTAAAAGAGTTCGATATGATTTCTAAATTTCAGGCGGGTTTCAGGGAAGGGTTCTCTACTGCAGATAATATTTTCATATTAAAAACATTAATTGATTCAAATTTGAATAGAAAGAGGGGGAAACTTTATTGTGCTTTTGTTGATTTTAAAATGGCTTTTGATAGTGTGCAGAGGAATGCCCTTTGGGCGAAACTTCACCACAAAGGACTCTCTGGTAAAATGATGAAAGCTCTAATGCAAATTTACAACAGTGTGAATTTCAGCATCAAAATAGACCAAAACACAATAACTGAATCTAAATCGGCCAGTAGAGGAGTTCGTCAAGGATGTATTTTATCGCCCCTATTGTTCAATTTATTCATAGACGATATAACAGACGTGTTAATAGCAGAGGAAATGAATGGCCCAAAAGTAGACGATGTCTGTATTCCTGTACTTTTATACGCGGATGACATGACAATTTTGTCAGTGACGACAGAAGGCTTACAGAAAGGTATTAATAGGTTGGAACAATATTGTAAACAATGGGGTCTGGTGGTAAACATTAACAAAACAAAAACAATGGCTTTCAAAAATGGCTATGTGTATGGCAGGGATGAGAAATGGTATTACAAGGGGCTAGAACTACAAAACGTTAAACATTTCTCCTATTTAGGAGTAATGTTTAATATGAGAGGAAAATGGAACAAACATCTATCTGTAACTAACTACAAAGCACGAGGGCAGTTAAATGAATTATTACGTACCCTCTCGCGGATACCGGATGTACCTGTAGATACATTAGAAAAGATGTATAACTCCATGATAAGGCCTGTTCTGTTATACGGCAGTGAAATCTGGGGATGGGAAAGAGCAGAGCATGTAAATAAAACACAGGTAGCATTTTGGAAAAGAGTTCTTGGAGTTTCACAAGGCACATCAAATTCGGGGGTATTGAGGGAGGTAGGATGCTATGAAGACACAATACACTGCAAAATAAGAGCAGTGAAGCACTGGCTAAGGCTGATGCATGGGGATAACTCCACACTACGATCCAAATGTTATAAATACCAGCGAGAAAACCTGTCTCCTAAGTTTTGGGCAGCTGATTTGGAAAGGGGTTTGAGGAGAATAGGAATGGGATCAGTATGGCTAAGAGCTGAAACAAATGACAAAAACATATGGAAAGGTGTTAAAAGAAGACTAAGAGACATCAACCAACAGGAAATAGAATCGGACTGTAAAATTAAACCTTCTCTAAGTCTAGCAAATGAAATAAAATTGAACTGGGGTAAAGAGGCATATATACTTAATTTAGGAAGAAAGGAAAGATCAGGAATGGCATGGTTTAGACTGGGGGGCTGGAGAGCACAGAAAATGACCGACGATTCTGGCAGGAGAATCTGCCCATTCTGTGAATTGGATGAGGACTGGGTACATATTTTGGCGGAATGTGCACAGTGGGAGAACCAGCGACCGATTAAACTCAAAGAAAAATTCTTAAGTCCCTTAAGAAAGAGATTGGCATGTTGGGATCTACTGGCTGACCAGAGGAACTGGCAAAACATGGGCAATTTTCTGGCTAAAGTGCGCGAAGCTAGGTCAAATTTGTTCAGTTAGACAAAGGTAATTTATTTCTATTTCCCTTTTTCTTGTTCCTTTTGTTGTGTTTTCTTTATCTGTTGTTTATTTTGTCACCCTATTGTATCTTAAATATGCATGTACGGTCAATGACCCATGCACTAAATACTTGTGTAATAACTTCAATAATTTGAAACCAGTTGAAGGCATTTATATGAAAAATGTATTCCTTTAGGAGCATATCTGAGAAGAAGACTGTGATAACTTTCTAAACTGCCAGTTTGTATATAATGTCGAATTATGAGCCAAATATTTTAAGAAGGTGCTGTCCAAAATAAGTTTCTTTAGAGCATGATAGGCGTTTGATTCGCCTTTAATCCATAATTTATTTCTTTGGTCTTCTTCCAACAATTCATCATGTTCACAAGATTTTCATTCGCCGTTTTCTAGCCATTTATGTTCATTTTTAAATTATGAAGAATTGATGTTAATTTTTAATTAATATGTTACCGTTCTCATTACAGTTTTTTCGCAGCCCACCATAAATGGTTGTTTATATTGGCTTTCCATGCCATCAGCTCTGGGTATTCTTTTTCTACCTTTTAATTTGTTTCATTAGACTTTTAGACAAATGCCGTATGTCGAATTCATGTTCAACTTCCGGATTTTGAGTCTCTAACAGGTATCTTACACCTTTATCTCTGTCAGAGAGAAAAACTTCAACTCTACACATCCTGTTTTGTAAGCCTAGTCATTAGGTTGTCACAAGCAGCCTTTTCCAAATCGCTTTTCACCATACCTCTTTCAACAACTTCAAAATCAATAATTTTGCGGGAATTTAAATCCATGACAGAATAGGCTAAATATTTGGCCGAAATTACTGGGGAGTCACACTGCTCATCCGCTGCAACCATATGGGTATACCACAACATTTTAATGAATTCAAGTTCTTTTTTCTTTTTTCAACCCAAAATTCTCTAACAACTGGTGCTGCCATGTTTTGAATGGTTTTATCGAATGTACGCCTTGAAAACATTCCAAACCCAGTGATTTGCTAAATGACTTTTTGCTGAAACAATATACCAGATAATAATAAAGAACTTGCTATTAAGGCATTTCCTTCCACTTTCTTTCCTGATAAACTTTGTGAGTTCCAAGTGAATGTATTACCACAATAACATACTGTTTTAACACATAGCATTGTCCCTTTAATGTAATGAGAAATTGTTTTGAGTTCATTTCTACATTGAACACACGCCTTGAAAAATAAAAAAAATTATTAAGTTGCTGAGTTAAGAGATCCTTGGTTTCATTCATGAAATAAACCAAGGATTAAAATTAATAAGAATGTGGTTCTTGTAAGTATTCAAGATAATATATTTGATTTTAGTGGAATAATGGTTATTGGTAAATAGAGATGTCCAAGGAACAATGAAAAATTCCACTGTAGCTTCATTTCCAAGCATGGTGAAAGTCTCTTCTTCTTCCTCCTCGTTATCACTTGTATCAGAATCTGAAGTATCAGGTTTGTAGGAATTTTCATTCAGCTTATCCTGATCTTCCTCACCATTGCTTGTTTCGTAGATATTTTCAGGTTCCAACAATACATATTTCCTTACATTTCAGTACCTAGTTCACATTGTGCTTCTAAATTCTTGGTTTTTTCATCACATTCTATTTTGAATTCTCTTTCACTACTTTTATCATCATCGCCTTCATTGTCAGTCTTATTGCAAGTAACACTATCGCATTGCTCAGAAACGAATTTTACGATGTCTAACCCCATATCGTTTCACTTGCGCAGCTATAACGGTGTGGTGGAGTAAGAAAACAACCTTACCACTGAATGTTACAGGCAATATCCTTAATTTAGGAAGAAACATGATTTTAGTGTCTCTTTCCCCTTTAAATACAGTCAGTCGGAACGTGTTTCTATGATTTTCATATAACTTTCATTAAATTGATTAAATATTAGCACTATCTGCACACTCAGTACAGAAATAAATTTGTTTTGCGTCTACAATTGTATTTAACAAATGTTCCATCGAAAACGGAATTTCTCCTATAGTCAATTTTAACAGAAAATGAATGAAAAATAACCGACTAGGTCGCATATTGGTGAAAGAGGATTGGGCAATAAGAACTAGGGATAACTACGAAAAACCCAAGGTCAGAGTGTAGAGTTGACGGGAATGGAACCCGAGACCTCCCTGATGGCGCCTCAGACGTTACCATGGAGCCTTCTCGCTCGTAGCTGTAAAGTAACAATTCAGGTATAGAGCAAGGTAATAAGTTTTACATTAGATATCCTGTATTATCAGAACATTCATCTGATTTGCATGGATTTAGGAAAATTTCCCCCTATATAGTTTTTTAAAATATTAACACACTTATAGACTTGGAACGTCATTGTCCAGAGTACTGTCATATCACACTGATGTAAGTGACTATAAAATTCTATAAAAATTACAAAAATCTATATTTTGTGGCTTATCGGGTTTTTCTCTACACCCTTCAAATGGAATCGCAACCTAAGGTTTTGAAAATGAGGTCACATATCAATGTGACATGGAAAAATAACAAACTGGATTCATTGCGACACAAAGTTGACCGCAAAGATTCAATGCAAATAAATGCGGTCCGTTGACCCAGCTTAACCAATGAACGTGCACTGATGCGGAAATGAAACGTTCGAACGCCTCTCTTGAAGCGAAAGGAGAAAATTTCTTTTCCTTCTCTTTTGCTCGCCCTCATTACCCCTTTCAGATTTAGGAAGGGGTGTGGTTCTGTGCTCAAATCAAGCGAACACTAATTCCTCTACTCGAGAGCTTAGTGCTCCGGCGACATTTCCTGAGGTTTTCCTCTACCAGTTAGAGGCAAGGCGACCCACACATGGTTTTTCTTTCTGATGAGGTACTAAAGCTGTTGCTTAAATCAATTTTAGTTTTATGAAACGAAACGTACTTTTATATTTCTGCCGTTCATTAGCTTTCATTTTAAGATGGTCATTATTGAATGAATCTGAAATTAAGAAAGTTTCATAAGCTTAAAGTTTTATAAGGGTTTCATTGAAATTGTATTTAAATTACAGTATTTCACCATTTTTTTAAAAATCAAATCGCAATATCAAGTAAGATAATTCAATTATAAATTGGATAAAGCTTGTAACTCATAATTTTGGATACTTTATTTCTTGCATATTCACAAGCAATGTTGCATATGAGAGACTTTACAAAAAATTAATTATGAATAGTAATATCAGGAATGTGTTTTATTTTGTCGAAATTTCACGACGGTGCAGCGTGAGGAAAATTACAAGAACACGATGAAGCCACATGTGTCATTTCATAAAATTATTTTCTAAATGAAATTATTAATAAACAATATAAATAAAACTGGCATTTATATAGTGTTATTTAACTCAATCAGGTCATCATTGTCTAAATCCAAAATAAAATCATAATAATGAATACGAGGAAGAAGAAGGAATACATTGGGGAATCGCTCATTATCAGATAGTTATTTATTTCTAAAAGCTAAGACTCTAATAAAAACCCAAAATACGAGAGCAATTCGAAAACTAAGCTCCGGTCTCGTCATAAACAAGCAGTAGAGGTGGTAGCAGTGGTATTCTTTATTCGTTGTGTGGCTTGGTTCAGTACGCTCCTGGCAATGTCAGTGTGAGGTTGCATTCGACTGTTTCTTTCACCAAGACAGGCTGGTAAAGTTCGTGTAGCAATGGAATCTGCCGCCCAGTGTGATGTACAGAGAGCGCCAAAAAAATCTTCTGCGGATTTTGTATCGTTCTCAGGGATCTTTTGAGGCGTGTCCTTCACCTTCCCTATTGCAGAGCGTTGTGGCTTGATAACACAGCAATAGGGGGGTAAAGAGGGGAGGTTGGTGCCCTTTACTTTTTCTGGTGTTATTGAAACCAAAACATGTTTATTGTCTCAGAACCAGTCATGCCATATACTAGCAAAATTAGTCGTGTACGTATCGTGGGTATGTGGGAGGCTGGTCGCACTGTTACAGCAATTGCAACGGCAGTGCATAAAAGTGTTTTTATAGTAAATTACTGGATAAAAATATTCAGGGAAAGTGGGAAGACGGTCTATATACTCGTCAGAAAGTGGGCACTCCCCATAAAACATCCGCAGATGATGATATTCGTTTGCAAATTCAAATTACTCTTTTGTTATAATTGATGATCATGTTTAGAAACTATCGATTAAATATGTATATGTATATGGTTTACCAAAATTGACATACATATTATGGCAATAAAATTTGGTTATATTTTTGTCTATAATCCTGTTGTATTCCTATGATCAGAAACATGTTAGTAAAGGTATATTAACCAATTATATTTTGAATTAGAGGGAAAACATGCTCATTTATTTATTTATTTATTTGTTTATTTATTTATTATTTAGTTATGTTTGCTTCTATGCAGCAACAAGCATTGGTATCACAGTGAGAATACAATTCTGCTTATTTTTGTTATAAACTGCTGCCTTGCTATGTATTTAATGAATTTCATTCAAGTTTTAATTTGCACTCCCTGAAAATCTTCTCACACTACACATTCTACATTCCGCTAACCTGGGCGCTCATCAAGTTTTTAGCTTTTAACCCTTTCAAAGGCATGCCCTGCTCTAGCCGATAAGGTATGGGCTACCAATCACGATAAGAGGTCTGTATGACAAACTGAATGCACTCACTCTACCTCTTTCTCTTTTAGCCAATACGATCAAGAGCGTAAACATATATTTCGTTTCTACGCCATTTTGTAACTTTTGTTGTGGTTATTGGTGTAACTGTTTAGCAGGAGTGCTGCAACCTTGAACCGTGACCTAAAGCAACCAATGAAATGGCCATGGCTTCGCAAGGCCACGTACAACGATAAATAATGTGACATAGACGCGAGGTGCAGTGAGATTTTCTTGGCGCTCTTTGTACGTGCCGTGATGCAGTTTATGTGGACGAAAAAAGGCAGCTGCAATTCATCGTGAGAGTATTGTTCGACGTTGATGTCTTCAACTCCAAGATGGACACATTAACATCCATGATGAAGAACGAAGTATGCAGCCGTGAATGACGAATGATGATGTGATCAGCCAGAATCGCCCTTTCACAATTTCAGAATGCCATTAGCATTTTCCGCAAATCAGTAAGATTGTTTTGTATGAAGTAGTGACACAAAGGTTAAGCTGTCACAAGTTTTGTGCCGCAAATTCTTCTGAAGCCATAAGATGGAAACTACACTTGACATTCCTTAAGTATGCTTTCTCGACCAGATTGTCGCAAGAGATGTTAGGCGAGTTCGGTACGCGAACGTCAAAAACAAAACGACAGTCATAGACGTGGGGACACACCATCTCCCCTACGAAACCAAACACAAAAATGCCTCCAAACATTTTCAAAAAAGCTCATAGCAACTGTTATTTTTAGGGGAGGTACAAGCAAAGTGGAATTCATGGTATGAAGTAAAACAACACACTCTGACGTCTACTCTCAGAGAGTAACCAAACTTAGGAGACCAGTCTAAAAAACAAAAAAGATGACGTGGTATACTAAGTTCAGGGGTTGTTTCCCCCGAGATAAAGATCAGCCGCATACTGCTGCATGCACTCAAAATCTCCTACAACAGTTAAATTGAGAGAATTTTGAACATCCGACATACAGCCTTGGCTTGGCTCCGAATGATATCAATTGTTCCCAAACGTAAGAAATGGCGTCCGGATGAGGAGCTCAAAGAGAATGTCACAGAGTGGCTACAATCACAGGGGCTGAGTACTATGAGATGAGATTTTAAAGCTTGTGAAGCCATACGAAAAATACGAATGTAAATGTAAATTATGTTGAAAAATAACTTAATGGTTTACTATTCACTTGGATGTAATAAAAGTTCCAGGCATTCCTTAAAAAGTTAACGGAACTTACTTTTCGAATTGCGCTCGTACATACAAAGTAAAGAATGGAATAAATAGACGTCTCTCAAGATTATGTTATTTTAAAAATCATATTTATCAAAGAAAGAGCTAATGCATATACTATGTATAAATCAACAACGGAGCTTCGGAAATAGAATGTGTTGATTTAAAATAAATTTCTGTAAAACTGATGCTAGGACAAAAGAGAAATGGACTGATTATAGAGGGCGTTAATTAAGAATACCAAAATAGTTTAAACATAATTGAGATAGTCTGTTTGTTATCGCTATACAAGGTTTCAGAATTGCATATTACGGCTTAAAGTTTCAAAAGGTATGCACAGATGTCACGCACAGCAGCGTCCACATTGTTTGATGTCGAATAGGAGTGCAATCGAATTTTGCTTCACTATGAAGAGTCGATGAACCCTTGCACCTTGTTTGGAAAATCCTCTTCACCTGTCCATAACCTGTCAGTACAATGGGTCCACAACACTCTCTTCCTTCACCTCTGCCGCCCTTATTTCATTGCCATACGGCTGAAGTTCGCCACACAGTAACTCCAGAATATATCATCTGCATTTTAAAAATCTAGCAGCCAAGTAAGTGGAGAGAAAATTCGTATTTGCAATAAGTAGAAAGACAAACGGTTTTATAGTTTACGTGTTCTGGTATTTTGTTTTATAATGTTTTACAAATCGAACCACTTGGTCAGCGTTTTAATGTGCGGTATTTCAAAAATTAGCTTTCATGCCGTTCCTAGAACATTTGTTATGGTTTTTTTCATAATACCTAAACGTATTATTAACATTAATTTTGATCCTACGTAAAACAACTGTTAAAATCATAAATAATTGACGGTTTTCTGAGCTTCCTTCTTAATACTTTGGCTTATATGATCCTAAATGTTTCTCCACCAGTTTATATGAAATTTTAATTAAACTTTCAGACATTATACAAAACCATTTGCTGTGTATAATTAATCATGTATACTAATTTTGTAAATGCCGTATATAACAACATAACTAAATCAACTTTGCTAACAGTTGATATTAATAAACTAAAACCATCATCAAAAATGTCAGAACAGGTAAAGTGTATTATGTTTTGTTCTATCGCAATATCAAGTACCTATCAGAATTGTCTTCGCATTGTATGGCTGTTAGAATATTTACTTAAAGCGACAAACGAGTATTTTCTCTCCCTAAACAACAGCTTATTCTGGAAGATCGTATTTGCCACAATTCAGAAAGAGATACGCGGCCCTTCATCTCAAAGCGACTTCGTTTCCAACATGCTCTTTTATATTAATGCCAGTCAGAGTCGAAGATATTAGATTCCACGCTGAACGTCCGTGAGTTGTTGATGGCATATAGCGCAAGGCGCACGTGTCGTCTCGTGTTCGAACATTGCATGCCACTAGATGTATACTACTAATGTATCTTGCAAAGGTTGCCTGTACTATGAGTTTTGTTCTGACATTAATTCATAATAGCAATTGATGCGAAGGCATTAATCAAGTGTGCAGCCTAAGAATGGAGATCATGTGAATGCTGAATTAGTACTAATAACCACAGCTTTTTTCGATTATTAAGAAGGCATAGTACCATTGTAAAATATACTCTAATCCTGTTTAGTTTTGCTATTAAATTATGAGTACGCTTATGATCGTAGGTTGCCTTTTTCAGATTACCTATATATATATAATTATTTAGGTAAAATGCTTCGGTGCATGCTACTTTTTCTGTTTACGGAAAAACACTGATTATGTCTTAGAAGAAGAGAACACATTACTACAGTCTTGAAACCGATGAGCAGTGTTGGAGATAAAACCTCATTTACCATATTTCAATTTAATTATTCACTCCTGTGAACTTGCTGATATTATTACTGCATTCGAGGGAAGAAAGAAAGAATACAAATCCAATTTCAAATTTAGCAGATGAATACTTAAGATATAGTGAATGCTAGATTTATCTGGATTCTACTCAGAGGATGATTTTCTCAGTTGGTTTACTTTCACATCTTGAAATTCCTTTTGCCTTAAACCACAGTTGATTACATATAACTGCGAACCGCATTTCACACCGTGAGAAAAGTTTATCGAATATTTCTTAAAGCTTCATAGTTTGAACTTTTACTTTTTCTCTGCTTACCTATAGTAAATAGAGGAAGTATTGCATTCCACCCGAAATACCCTGAATACCCGTGTGTGTGTTGTGTGTCCATGTGTCGGTGTGTCTGTGAACAGCAAAAACGAAAATTCCGTTAAATATCAAACTTTGTACTTAAGTTCAGCATCTTCCAAGGATGCGACACGAATATTTTAAAGAAAATTTCCCCAACCCCAAGCTACCCTTTACATGGAAAAGTTTTCTTTTTTCTTTTTCTCAAAATGATTCTATGTTTAAGATATCTGCATAACAAATAATGTGCGTATCTTGAATTTTCTGGGAATAGCCTATGACGTCCTCTTCATTTGTGTAATTGGTAAAGCGTTAAAGATAGACAGAATATTCAATTCATTTTACACAATTTATGAAAAATAAATATTTTTGTGACCGAGATATTCTTTGTCATTGGTTTGAGTATTCAAATAGTTTCTATCTTTTGCAAATGCAAATCGCTATTCTTTTTTCTTTCGTGTTCATGCAAAGAGAGTGGAATTTTAAAGCCATCACATAGCGACCCATTTGACTATCGCTTTAGTTTACTGTATTATTCTTATAACTACAACGGAAGGTACAAGTGTGTGATGATTTAGTTCTATTAACGAGAAGTATATAAAAGAATAACCTTATGTATAGAGAAGAGGTTTTAAAGGAAAGTGAGTAGAGAAAGTTATGTGAACGCAACACATCATTTGTTTATTGTTGTGCTCCATTTTATGTATATCAGCTCATATTTTCACGTGTTGTAGACAACTACTATACTCAGGCATATAAGATGTTTATAAAAACACATAATTTCCTAATGAAATATATTCTTATGTTTGCCATCTTGAACTATCCCATTTACTACATGTTTCTTGGAATACCTTCCTCCTCTGCTGGCAGTGCTATATCAACGAAAATCATATTTTATTGTTCTTCCTTCCATTATCATTCCTGTTCCTGGAAGCAGTTTTCTACCAGATTTATCAAGAACAGGCCTTTCAATAATTCCTTTCGCGTGCCTCTCCCTATTCTACTTTCCTCAAGCATATATTTGATTCTGAGTAGTTGCTTCATATAATTATCCATTTCTCTTTCCAGTCCATACCGATATCCTTTTCTTCCAATATACTCGGTAAAATGCATTTTCTAGATCCACAAATGCCACGTGCACTACTTTATCTTTATGTAAGTAACCTTCAACGATCGTTCGTAGCAGTCCAATTGCATCTCATATGCCTTTGCCGTAATCTTCTTCTAGTTCGATTTGTATAGCAATTTTTATAACACAGAAATACTTAATGGATAGACATTTACTATATTTAAGTATATTGAAGTATCACTGCAGAATCCAAGTTCAAATAGCGTCACTAACTACAAGATAAATTCCACTACAGTTTTATTTAATTGAATTTACTCTTCCAAAAATAAATTGCATTATGAAATTTAATAGCTTCTTTTGTATGTTTTTATGGCTCGTGAATAAAGACTTGTCAATTTTTTGCATTTCGTTTCTCCTCTGCAATTCTCACACAAATTCTGCTTGCCTTAGTAAAACAATGTGGTGAACTTCCATTTATTTATCATCATCTTTAAGTAGCAACTTTGAATAGTCTGAATTTTTCTAAAACGTCGCAATTTGTGTACCATTCGTCCTCGTATTAGCAAACATTGTAAATATGCGTGGGGAAAACGTGATAACGTCTAGCAATATGGTGCGGAGGGTTCCATCTTGTCTTCAACTATTTTGTGCTTGAAGTGTTTAAAACTTTCACTAGAATAACAGAAGTGCTACTTAGCTCCATCTGCTATCAAGTTCTTGTAGACTAACTTAGTTATTGCCTTTGCACGCTCAGTGTGAAGAACAATAGACGGAGTATGAGCACAGGTGAATACAGAGAGAACTGTGGAAGCCTACTTTTATCAAGCTGTGTTGCATTTATCTTTCTAATAAGCTGCAATATAGACTAGTGTGTGTGTGTGTACTCGCGATTAATCGAGGCTTCAGATTAATCGATGATTTTTTTGTATCAGTGCGGTACTAGGCGGCGGATACAACGAAATTGAAGGTGCCATAGCGATGCGCGGACTTGCGACAGTTAAAGTCAAGCTCTACTTACATTGTTGGTGTTTCCAACTGTTTACATCTCTGTAGGCCTGTTCTAGGCGAATAGTGCAGTATGAGTAGCAAACGGAAAATGTGTTCGGTTTCTCTGTTGATATGGTCATCAGTCCTGAACAGAACCACGACACTGACAAGATCACCCCGAAAATACTACATTCTGAGGAACTCAATGTGATCGAAGTTGCTATAGTCTACATTGAACAGCAAGAAGAGTGTACGACGCTTGATCTACTGTCCCAACAACTTTGGTGCTACATTACAGTCCAAGAGAGGCAAGCGCTTAGCCCAAAAAACTATGAAATATACTTTTTCAGAAAGTAATCCTGTAATTTAATGTTATAATATGTTTATCTATTATTTAAACTATATAAAGTGTTTAATATAAATTTAAATAATTGTGTTGTAATAAACAATTACTATGCGTTTTTAAGCGTCTGTTTCCGTCATTTACGAACTATTAGCACATTATCTCCGTATTATCTGAGCTTTCCTGTGAGGCAGTATTTTAAATAATTAATAATAAATAATTTAAATAATTTCAGTCTAATTATAATATGTAAATTCAATAACAACCCGCCTTGAAGCAATATGTGTATGTAATAATTTGTAAAATGTATGTAAGTCATTGCATATGCTTATATTATTGTACACATGTTCAATAATGTTATATGAATGTATTACGTAATTTAATAATGTAGGAGCTGTGGGAGTAATAGGTTAAAAGTTGCTAACAATGAGTTAACAATGAGGTAAACTTGAGGCAATAATGAATTAGTAAGTTTGAATGCTACTAGTCATTCTTGGAGCAACAATAATGTAATTTTTGTGACAGTTCATAAAAAATAGCCAATCAACAACCAGAAAAAGCTTTATTTAAATTAAGGTATTCTATTGGATTAGGAATAGCCAATCAGAGTCTTGAAATACAGAAATTTACAAGTTTAGGCGGTTGAAATCAATTCAGTTGCCTGCAAACAGTGTTCCTAACCGGACGCCAGACACGTCTTCGAGACGTATAATACGTATTCGTGTGAGACGAAAATAGTTTACGTATTAAAAAGTGCAAGTATTTAATAAAAACATCTCACAGCCCTCTCCCTATATCAGTGAAGTGTCATAAATCGTATCAAACATTAATAAAAGGAGTGAAGTAAAATTATAATCTGTGTAAGCCTACATTCTTAGTCGCACCACAACCCTGCTAAGAGAAATGTGTCGCTAACAATAATACTGACGCAGCCGAGGCAAACATAAATATTTAATAATTAAAGAAACAGTCAAATTACAAAGTTAATATTTTTTTAAACTTGGGGTAAAGGCCACCTGAAAGTACACTTTGGGCGAAGGCTACCAGAAACCGGGTACCATACGTGCGGTTGCAACTACTTCAAGTGTTCGGCTCCCCAACAGTTGAAATATAATACAACTCCTTCAATACAAACATTCTTTCTCAACCGTATCCGAAGTAATCTCGGTCCCAATTAGCCTGATTCGCGTGTCAGTATATATAATTATTTGAAATTATTTTGGTATTTTGTGACAAGTTCGCATATGCCTGTCATACTTACTGTAATATAAGAGTTGAAGAGCTCGAATGATTGAAAATAAGGCTATGAATTTTTAAAATAATGCCCCTGTCATGTAATTTGGTGCTTTCTTTTCGCACCTAATATAACCCAAGTCTTATTCCAAATAATTTATGTTGCAAAAAAAGTACAGGTCACGTGGTTGACAGTAAATATTTTCTTTCTTTTTGTGAGATTACTTTGATGCGCAGATCCACTCGTCAGAAAAAACTCTTAATGTCAATGCAGCATTAGTTTGATCCGACCACGAATAAATAGAAGCAGAGATTTTCCATGAAATTCTTTTTTCAGGATCCTTCTTCATAAAAAAAGTTGACATTTTACCACTGCTCTACGGTCACATTTACTATTGAGTGGTGTTTTTGATCTAACAGAGTCTGCAATACGTTCACCAAATCTTCCAGCAACTTCTTGAATAGATATATATCGTCTTCCGTCCTGATTTGCCTAACATGGTCAAAATTGAGTGAAGTAATTATATGAGCGGTGATTGATGCTACAGAATGTACAGTTGCTTCTAGAGTTCTCTCTCCAGCATGGGACAAAGTTCGATTAGTAGGGAATTCATATTCAAACCGGTTTTGATCGACCTTAACTACAGAGTCCTCTTCTATGTCAGTGTTTTGTTTATATCGAGGAACTTTCGACTGCACACTTTGAGGTGTCTAGGAAAACATGCAAAGCGTATCTCTCTAAATCCAAATCCAAACTCATTGTCTCAATAATAAGTGTGAAGTGCATTTGAAACTACGAATTTAAATCTATGAATGTTTGATAAGCTTCAGCATACAGTTAACGTGATTATAGCAACTTTTCTATAAGTTATAAAAGTGTTTAGGCGGTAAATCCTAGGAAGAAATTATTCGAAACGCGCTTAATCCTGAGCTATATTTTCATTGGGTAGGGTAATATAGTACAGGTGATTTATGAAGAACTGACACATTTATTTCTTTAATTGTTTCAAAACGAGCTATGCTAGCGACAACTTGTTATACCTGAAATGCAGAGGAATTTTGGCAAATTATTCCCCTCTATAGCAAATGTTAAAAATGTCCTCCATCCTACATAAGCCACAACTCAACACGTCGTTCCATGTTACTAGCCACTCGATGGAGGACTCTGTTGTCAATAGCTTCAATCTTCTGTGTAATGTTGTGCTTCAGGTCGTCCAATGTCTGGGGACGTATGGCATAAACCCTATCTTTTAAGTAACCCCTTAGAAAGAAGTCCGGAGATCTCGGTGGCCACAAGTTCTTGGAAATTATCCGGTCGTCAAAGAAACCTGCAATTAGTGCAATTAGTGCCTTTAGTGGATTCATTTGGTGTATAGCATGTAGCGCCGTCCTGCTGAAAATATCCTTGACTCAGCTCTACATCGTCTAGTTGCTCAGCAAACTCCATGAAAATCCATCGTTACTCTGCAGTGTTCACATTGTTTGTAAAAAAAAACAATTGATCCCACTATTCTCTGTGCGGATATTGCGCACCAAACTCCGATTTTAACCGGGTGCACAGGCGCTTCATGAATAACATGTGGATTTTCGATGGCCCAATAGCGTGAGTTCTTCGAGTTCACATAGCAGGATAAATGTAACCTGCTTCATCTATGAACCATGAGATGGACAATATGGCAGGATTTTGCACAATGAACGCTTGAAACCAACGACAATAACTCAGTCGTTTATCCTTATTTGGTTCTTGTAACTGATGGACAAACGTAATCCTATACGGCTTTAGTCCTGCACTTGTCACAGCTCTCTGACACATCGAATAGCTGTACCCTGTCTCCTGCGACAAACGTCTTAATGATTTTTGGGTGCCTGATCCAGCCGTGCCTTACGTCAACAACAACCGTGGGAAGTCTATATGAACGAGTTTTGCCTTTTTCACCCACCAGAGATCCAGTTGTTTCCAATTTGTTTACCAGTCCCACTATTGTGTTTCTTTGGGGAGGATTCTGAACACCAAATTCTCTCTGTATGCCCTTTGAGTAGCTGTAATTGTATTCGTAATCCAGTATTGCTTTACAAGGAAGAGTCGTTAATTTATTGTGTACTCCATTTTCACGTTGACTAGAAGAAAATCTCAAAAACAGTTGCTGACAATAAAACTAACAATTACGAATAAAACATGAACATCTGCGCATCTAGTGACAGGCAATCGAAACTTGTAAACATTCCGCTTAATTCTATACTAAAACTGGGGTATTGAGTGAATTTCAAACAGAATAATTAAAGGAAGAAATGTGTCAGTTCTTCAAAAAATACCCTGTATATTTAGCGCTCAACATATTAGAAATAGAAAAGATCAACAGCTACAGTCATAATAACTTTGGAGAGTTGCAGCCCGTGACACGAGTGACGACGCAGCACCATTCCGTTGGCCATGGCTTCTTATTACTGATGTCACCACGTAAGGCATCGCCTCCAAAGAGTCAGCGCCACAATTCTTTTGTAACATCGCGGCGCAGTTGGAACTTTGGACAATTAAAACCCTTACTCGATACCAAATAGAACATCACATTTGGCACGTAATATGGTTCATAATCACATCATTTTAAATGATCCTTATTTATTGCAGTTGTGTAAATACTTTCTAAGTAAACATTGGTCGTCGTTTTTCATCTAACAGGTGTACCGACGTTGTAATGCGGTTTAACTTAAATGAAGCGTTATAATACGTCAACTAAAACTATAGTTCATTTTAACCTAATCGCAATTTAACCTAAATTCGTAAAAACCTACATTTGTAAACACCCAACAGCCATAAGGTTCTGCGCCTGGTCCTAATGGGTTGGGGTGTTGAAATTCCCAGAGGGAGTGCGCGTGCATTTGAGCCCACCCTGGGAGTGAGGGTTTTTCGGTCCGTATATAGGACTGGTCCCCACATCTAAGGAATTTGAGAAGTACGGAAAGTAGTGATATATAGGTTACGGAAGCCAACGCTCTGGCTGGGAAAGCATCTTGCTGACCATGTTATATCCCTGTACGGGCTGGATGAGCGTCCACCTCTGCCGTTCGCGTGAGGCTGCCGTTGGCCCAGGCTGTCAGGGCTATAATGCAAGAAATTTATTATTATAATTATTATTATTATTTATGACCTTAAGTTAGCAAAACTGTAGCGAGAGATATAAATGCATACTGAAGATGATAACACTGTTAACCAGCAGTAACGATGGAGAAGTTATAAGATGTAAAGCACAATGCCTGTACCTCTCCATTTGTTTTATTTATTTATTTTAAAGTACTTGAAGTCCAGCAGGTGCACAGAGACAGTAGCTCCTCATCCACTCAAAATGTGTTTGTCTCAAGATTGTTGATATAATCAGAAGCAAGCTACATTTCAATTTAGTAGGCTATGTTGATATACAAATCGCAAGGTTTTGTTTTGTTTTTGTTTTTCTTTTTTAAATGTTCTCAAGATGTTTTCGTCGGCCTCATTATAACGCAAATGAAAGGTGCTTCTCGCATGATCAGCGTTATGCTGAACCTTTGAACTACAACTGAATGCAATATTTTTTGTCCCCACATGCGAAGAATTTATTGACGTGTTCCGGCGGTTATGTAATTTAAAACAAAATAATTATCCAGTTGACTGTGCTTCAGCTTTTTAATTCCCCTTTTAACGAGCTAGGGTATGTAAAAATAATGGGCATATTCTCATTACTGTTTAAAATTTGTATTCGTTTGTTATCTATTTACACAACCTTAGCACAACACTAGCAAAATGCAGCAGACTAGAATCTCTTTTGCGTAAAAGTAGGTACTTTCATCTATAATGATGATAAAATTCTAGTTGAAAAATCTGATGTGTTACACTCACATGACTTTGTCTACTCTTGTACAAACTATTTTTACAAAAACGCTTATTCTCCATATGCTTCATGTTAATGGAGATATCGAGATGTCAATCTTATTGATAATTTTCTTGTAGATGCAAGGGGAATATGGTAGCTTTTAAGCGATAGTCAAATATTTAACGCTGGTTGCTATGTGGCGCATTCCATTCTCTTTGCATGTCCAGCACATAAAAAAATGAATAACGAATTTGAGAAAAAGTATAAGTTTTGGAAAATTTAAGGGAATAATAAGCAATATCTCGAAAACGGTTCACTCAACAAAAGAAATGTATATGACATAAATTGTGTATTTTAATGCGATCTACATTTTTCGTGTAGAAAAATTTTGTCTATCTCTTATGGTTTACCAGTTATGAAAAAGTCCTTCATAATGAAGAATACTTTTGGAGACATTCCCAGAAAATTCGAGATATACATTTCATTTCTCATGACAATATCTTAAACATATGATATTTTAATCAAAATCGTTAGAGCCATTTTTGAGAAAATTAAAATTTTCGAAAAATGTTCCATGTAAAGGGTAGTCAGGGATGGGGGGATTTTCTTGAAAACCTTCGTGTCGCATCTCTGAAAGACACTGAACCTAAATACTATGTTTGGTGTTTATCCAACTCTTCGTTTTTGAGTTATGCTGTTCACAGACACACAGACACACACACGGACATGTTTCCAAAAATGCTTTTTTTGGATTCAGTGAGTCTCAAAACATGTATTTCCGGTGAAATCTCGGTATCGAAATTTTGGGTGGAATACAATACTTCCCCTACTTACTATACGTAGTAGAGAAAGTAAAAAAGAACAGAATCACGAATTTTATCTATTCTAATAGCTAATTTTGAATAATGGAACGTGTTGCATTCACATAACTTTCTCTACTCACTCTTCTACAAACTATTCTTACAAAACGTTACTGTTTTGTCTACTTCTTGTTGATACAGATAAACCTTCATTACTCATTTCGTTGTATAACAAAAGTACGTTAAGCTATAGTGATAAGTTCTGTTCTCTTTGCATGAATACGAAGAAGAAAGAAAGAAACCGTTCTCTAACCCATTCTTCAAGAAACAAATTGTTACAAAAGCTGATTGTTCTATTTGCTTCATTTTAATCGAGATAAACATTTGCAGATGTCTTAATTCACATTTCCTTGTAGGTACAAGAGGATTAGGGGATTACATTTGGCTTTAAGCGATATTCAAATATTTTTAAGAGTGGTTCGCTATGTGATGGCTTTGAATTTCCGTTCCATTTTTTTTATGGACGCTCTTTAACAGTTGTGGTCCTTAGCGTCCCATTCTATATTGGGCGTGAAAGACTGGTAATTTTGCTCAGAGGCCTCTTTATCAGGCTTGAGGTTCTTTTACGTGCCCTAAATCTATGACACAGGACCACCGGCTTTACTTCCCTTCCGAATGAAGCCATGCTAAGGACTTTTCCGCCCGAAAAAATCCATCGCCCTCCGTCGAGTTTGAACCCGCGACCTCAGGAACTAGAAGCTAGCTTGGTAAGCACTACACCACGAGAAGAAAACGAATAGTAATTTTCTTCTTGAAAAAACTATAAGTATTTGAAAATTCAAACAAATGACAGAGGATGTCTCGGAAATAGTTAACAGAAAAAATGACATAAATTATGTTTTAACCAGATCTATGTTTTTACGAAGTAGGTTTTAGTCTATCTCTTATGTTTTACAGTTATTCAAAATTTATGCATAGTAAAGAGGATTTCACAGGCTATTCCCAGAAAGTTCACCATATACTTAAACATGCGGTATTTTAATGAAAATCGTTAGAGAAAATAAAAGTTTGCTAAACTTTTCCATATAAAGGGTACTTTGGGATGGGAGGAACTTTCTTGAATATATTCGTGTCGCATCCTTGGAAAATACAGAACATAAATACCGAGTTTGGGATTTAACCCACTTTTCGTTTTTTGCTTTCTCTACTACGTATAGTAAGTAGGGGAAGTATTGCATTCCACCCAAAAAGTTGATACCGAGATTTCATCGGAAATACGTGCTTTGAGGCCCCCTGAATCCAAATAAAGCATGTCCGTGTGTGTGTCTGTAAACAGCATAACTCAAAAACGAAATGTCGGATAAATACCAAACTTGGTATTTAGGCTCAATATCTTCCAAAGATGCGACACGAAGATTTTCAACAAAATATCCCTCAGCCCAAACTATCCTTTACATGGGACAGTTTTCGAAATTTTTTATTTGCTAAAAAATAACTTTAACGAATTTGTTTAAAATATCGTACATTAAAGATATTTACATTAAAAATTAAATATATATCTCGAATTTTCGGGAAATAGCCCATGAAGTTCTCTTCATTCCGAAGGGATTTTATATAATCTTATGTAACTGGTAAACCTAAGAGACAGACGAAAACGTACTAAACAAGAAAACGTAGCTCTCTTTAAAACACGCAATTTATTTCAAAAGAGTTTTTGTGGCATTAGCCGTTTCTGAGTTATCCGTTATTAAATGTTCGAATTGCTGATTTCTGGGTCATTCTTTTAAAGCCCTTTCAACATTCAATTATTTGTCGCGAGTGTATGCAAAATTATGGAATTTTAAGGGCAGCGTCCAATTCTTAAACATTCGACTATCGCTGTCTCTTTGTATCTATAACGAAATGTGTAGTGTAGATATTTCTGCAAAGGTTCATTTGGATTAAGTGTATTAGATGAAAAAAAAAGCTTGAGCAAGAATAATTTATATACCCACTAATAAACGATACAGGGTAGAGAAAGTCGTGTGATATACCACATCAGATCTTTTAGTAATGCTGTCCACAGACACCACACACACGGAATGTTTTGTAAAAATGCTTTTTTGAGGTTCAGAGGTATGAACACGTGTATTTGCAGTGAAATCCGATATCAAACTTTTGGGCGGAATGCAATACCTTCTCTACCTACCAGTACAAGATAGAGAAAGTAAATAGGAATAGCTATTTGTAGTTAAGAAAGGTATAAAGTATCTGAAAATTCAAACCAATAACAAAAAATATCTTGGAAATGATTAACGCTGCAAAAAATGTTATTTGACATAAATAATTGCCTGCTTCGACGAGGTGTACATTTTTGTGTAGTGAGATTTTTGTCTGTTTCATGCGGTTTACCAATTATACACAAGTGCTTCAGAATACAGGGCTTTAGAGGCTATCCATGTAAAGGGTTACTTGGGGTGGGGGATTTTCTTCAAAATCTTCATGTCGCATCCTTAGAATGTCTTGAATTTAAACACTAGATGTCGTATTTAATCGAGTTATGTTTTTCACACATAAACACACAAACGCGCACCTTATTCTAAAAATTATGTTTTGGATTTAGGGGCCCTAAAACATGTATTTCCGATGAAATTTTGTCATCAAAAGTTTGGGGGGGATACAGAGTTCCTCTGCTTACTGTAAATACGTAGTAGAGAAAGTAATTATACCTACACATATTATACACGTTATTAATACTTCCATTTGATATTTTGGTGACTCGCATATAAAGACCATACAAAATACATACTAAAAATATTTATTTACAAAGTGAGTAAAATATGCCAAACAGGTTTTATGTTCCTCTGTAAAAATCTTTTGTTGATAGCACCCTTTTATACAGCATCGATATCACACACACGCACCATTATATATGTGATCTAGTTCATCTTTCACTGTGACCTTACTTACGTTACACTGGCACTTCACTACTGAGTTCTAGTTCAACTTTTACTGTGACTTTACCTAGTTTACACTGTTGCTTCACTAGGATGTTCTAGTTCAACTTTCACTGTGACTTTACCTAGTTTACACTGTTGCTTCACTAGGATGTTCTAGTTCAACTTTCACTGTGACTTTACTTAGTTTACAGTGTTATTTCATAGTGTGATCCAGTTCAACTTTCACTGTGACATTACTTAGTTTACAATGTCACTTCACTACTGTGTCTAGCTCAACTTTCACTGTCACCTCACTAGTGTGATCTAGTTCAACTTTCACTGTAATTTCACTTAGTTTACACTGTCACTCAACTAATGTGATCTAGTTAAACGTTTTCTGTGACTTTACTTACTTTACACTGTTATTTCACTAGTATGATCTAGTTCAACTTTAACTATAACCTCACTTAGTTTACACCGTCACATCACTATTGAGTTCTAGTTCAACCTTCACTGTGACTTCACATTGTTTATAGTGTCAGCTCACTAGTGTGATCTAGTTCAACTTTCACTGTAACTTCACTTAGTGTACACTGTCACTTCACTAGTGTGACCTAGTTCAACTTTCACTGTGACTTCACTTAGTTTACACTGTCACTTCACTAATGTGATCTAGTTCAACCTTTCTGTGACTTTACTTACTTTACACTGCTATTTCACCAGTGCGAACTAGTTCAACTTTAACTATGTCCTCACTTAGTTTACACTATCGTTTCCCCAGTGTGATCTAGTTCAACGTTCACTGCAACTTCACTTAGTTTACACTGTCACTTCACTAGTGTGATCTAGTTGAACTTTTACTGTGACTTTACTTAGTTTTCACTCTTACTTCACTAGTGTGATCTAATTCAACTTTCACTGTGACTTTACTTAGTTTACAGTGTTAGTTCACTACTGTGATCTAGTTCAACTTTCACTGCAACTTTACCTAGTTCACACGTTACTTCACTAGTGTGATCTAGTTCATCTTTCACAGTAACTTCACTTAGTTTACAAGGTCACTTCTGGTGTTATCTAGTTCAACTTTCACTGTGAGTTTACTTAGTTCACACTGTCACTTCACTACTGAGTTCTAGTGCAACTTTCACTGTGACTTTACCTAGTTTACACTGTTGCTTCACTAGGATGTTCTAGTTCAACTTTCACTGTGACTTTACCTAGTTTACACTGTTGCTTCACTAGGATGTTCTAGTTCAACTTTCACTGTGACTTTACTTAGTTTACAGTGTTATTTCATAGTGTGATCCAGTTCAACTTTCACTGTGACATTACTTAGTTTACACTGTTACTTTAGTGTGATCTAGTTCAACTTTCACTGTAACTTTACTTAGTTTACACTGTCACTTTACTACTGTGATGTAGTTCAACTTTCACTGTGACTTTACTTAGTTTACACTGTTACTTCACCAGTGTGATCCAGTTCAACTTTCACTGTGACTTTACTTAGCTCACACTGACACTTGACTAGTGTGAACTAGTTCAGCTTTCACTGTAACTATACTTAGTTTACACTGTCACTTCACTACTGTGATCTAGTTCAACTTTCACTGTAACTTCACTTAGTTAACACTATCACTCCACTAGTATGATCTATTTTAACTTTTACTGTGACTTCATTTAGTTTATACTGTCACTTCAGTACTGAGTTCTAATTGAGCTATCTCTATATGTTTACTTAGTTTACTCTGTCAGTACACTAGTGTGATTTAGTTTAACTTTCACTGTAACTTCACTTAGGTTACACTGTCACTTCACTAGTGTGATCAACTTTCGCAATGACTTTGTGACGTACCGTGTAATGAAATACGTGTGAAGCAGTCTCTTCTTCCGCACGGTTCACCCGCTGGGGAGTCGAACACAAGAGCTATCTAACCTCTTGCAGTAACAGCATTCGTTGCACGTCACCACAGTCGTTGCAAACTCACTCGCAGGAAAACACCTTTTGTCGCACCAGAAGCGCACTCGCCAACTCACGTCTGATTCGCGAGAGTGCTCGCTTATATGCAAGCTGGAAATTTCCACAGAACATTCTAGAATGCTCTGGATGCGGGAGAAAAGATTCTGGTCATCTGTCGAGAACTCTTCCGGTGTATAAGCTGGGCGAGAGGCTCTAGCGTCTACTTATCTCTGTTTTTCTCTACAACTGCACAGCGAGCTCCTGATAACCTTGGTCATAAGCGCTACGTCACAATACCACATACACTTTTTTTTCAAAGAAAACTATTATTTTTAACAGTCTCACTACATTTTCTGCGGGTTCCTTATACATCATATTGTTCATTTAACAAGTATCTATGTTAGGTTAATCGCGTTAAATGCTCGCCTGGAAACGACTTCAAACTACAGGATACAGACTTAAATTACATACTAACCGAGTGGGATGGTTCGGGCAGTAAGGTCTGTGACCCGCATTCTGGAGGTCGTGTGTTCGATTCCCGTGGCTGAGCTTCTTGACCCATAGTTTTTTCGGGAGTTTTTCCGGGTTTCTAGGCAAATGTTGGGAAGAATCATTACACCCTCCGAATTTCCTGCACCTCCATTTCATCTCCATTCTTATTGCAAGAGTTGCAAGAGGGTTGCAAGAGTCGGCGGGTGGTTTCGGGTGTGCATGGCAGGGGAAAAGGATGCTCTGAGTACACCTTCGTCCCTCGGACTGCGAGCGGTCTTCGCGTCCCGGGCCCACCATGGGATGTGTAAGCCCGCAGGTGGTAGGGGAGCCGCCTGCACCAGTCATCACCCGGGGAGTTTACATCTGTAAACTCTGTCTGTCGTTATTCCTGGTCCGACCGCCCTCTTGTCCTCCCTCACCTCATCCCTGCTTCTCGGGGGCGCCGCGTCAGAAGATCTGCGTAGATAAAGGTGTTAAGTCCCTCCGCTTCTAGTCCCATCCTTTCCCTATCCTAGATACATACAATATGGGTAACAACATATTATTTGTTTGTATTACAAGACGATATTGTTGGTTACAAGCCCATGCGTAAGGAAAGATATAGCTATTATATCTATATTTCTACTAATTATCACTTGTTTTAACAGCAATTCTACAAATTATTCATTCAAAGATTATTTATCTACTTTCTTCTTGTTAGCCTTGTTAATTATTAACCATAAATACTTGAATATGCTGCACAAGTACAAATACAGTGCTCTTCCTTCACACTGTGGATATTGCACGGCTGCTCGCGCGCCGGTACCCGCAGCTCGGATTCCAGCCAAAACAGTCATAATATCCCCGCAACTGCCTCACGTTCTTATAGTCACAGTTGCAATTACAATGGTAATAAACACATACCTTATCATAAGAGATGTTGGAAATGTTGTCCTCTCTTCAACGATTGTGGATCTTCTCAGGAAATTTTCATTCGCTCTAGAGAGTTCGATATCCTAAATTGAGTGAATTTCTCTCTTGATGTTTTCTTTCTGTCTTACAATGTATGGGGTTTGTTTCGGCGGGAGTCCGAGCTGCGGCGGCTGGAGAGCGCGCGGTGACCACAGGTGGAAGAAAAGCACTGCAGAAGGCTGACATCCTATTGTTGAAAACAAATTCATATATGTATACCTGGCACAAGGTTTATTTAGTGACTTTAGAAGGCTTTCATCTCCACTTAAGAGCAATGCTACTGCTTTGGAGTTTTTCAGAAGTTTTCGTTCTATTGGTTTTATAATTTGTTGAAAATTGTACTGCTTTTTCAAGTTACACGCGTGTACTGTCTAACAAAACTGTTTATGAACACGCGTTCAGTAGTGTAAGTTTGTTATATAATACCTGAAATTGCGTTGAGAATGGGTTCTGATCTGGAGGATAAAATGTCAAAGCCAGGAATTATCAGCGTTTTTACTAAACTTCCACTTTAGCACCCGAGCAAGTTCAAATTCAACAATTTATTATCCGTTATTTTAAATCATAATTAATAAAATCGTCAAGTATGGTGTAAAAGTTCTATAATAAGTGCATATAAAATAATTGTATTGCTGCAAACAATTTAAAATTTGAGGTAGTTTTCTTGTTATTACTATTGATATAATTATGGAGACAATACTGGGCATGAAAAATTTTAAAATTGGCGCAATTTTCAAACAATTATAACGCTAATAAAACGAAAAATCTAGAAAAGCGCCAAAACTTGTTAACTGTAATGTCGTTTATTCTTTCTGCATATTTAAAATGAGAATTTCCTCTACGTTAACTAGGCTGTTAGAACTTTTAGTATACCAGTATATGTCTAAATTTTCCTTCATCTTTCAGCACTCGGAGTGACGATGATGCAACCAATTTTTGGACTAATTAAAAATCCTTGGAAAATGTATCTTCATTAACTGATTCAATATCGCTAATTAACTAGCGCTTTTGCTTATTCTAATGTTTAATGTAATAAAAACGTTTTATGTGTAGAGTATTATGAATTAAGCTCCATTCAAAATTCTAAGGCGTCATTTGCAGTTTATTAATAATGATGTTTAGAGTAAATTGAAATATAAAATTGCATTTTTTAAATATTCTTTTAACATATTACATAAAAATGCTGCATGTAGGTACAGCTATAGGTAAGCATAATTTTTGCAATACTAATATATTCCTCTGAATTTGGCAGTGTTATAGAGAATATATCTCTCTACATAGAGGAATATTGTCTTTAAAACAAATGTAATACTTTCAACACAACTATTTTCAGCTTTGCATACAAATATCAAATTATTTTCTTGAGAATCAGGATCAATAATTAACTAATTTCAAAGATATATGATTGATTGTAGTCTACGTTTTAAATTACCATATACAGAAAGAAAAATTATACTAATACCTTCAGAAAAATTACGATAACCTTTTAGCATAATATGTAAGTATATTCACGTAAAATCATTAAAATTATTAGTAACTCAGTATATATAGTGTTTATCACATGTAAGCAATGATCTAATAATTTAAGAATAATCATATGATTTGAGATCCTTAGGACTTCGAAATATGCTTGTATTTTAACTGAAAATCACCTGTTATTCTAACAATCTCTTGCAACTTGACTTCTCCCTTATTTGTTTCGTATCATTAATTTTATTTTAGCACACAGGAATAATACCTCAGATTTAGCATATAGATTACTGATAACATTAAATTATATTTATTTATGAAATCATATGGTCAGTGCGAGAGGATGTTCATTGACGGTTACGCTATAAACCCGTAAAAATTAACTCGCCATTTTATATGTAAGCACTAATTTGTGAAATTCTCTTGAACACATATATTGAAATATGAAAAAGAAAGTTAGAAAGGAAGAGAGAAAACTAATAGTTCTTTCAGGTAAGCCATAACTTACTAAGCGTCTATTATATGTGTTCTTAAATTCATTAGATATATGTAGGAGGAGAATGAACGTAAACTGAAAACAAATTAGGTAATTCACAAATTGTTGGGAAACACTTGAGTTTCATAGCCGTATATTTTTAAGGAAAGTGTGAACGTTTAAGAAGATGGAAACACTCACTATTGCACAAAAATTATATTATAATTCACGTTATTGATGAACATAGCGCATTTCAGACATAAAACAACTGATTCTAAAAACAACTGACACATCTGCTACACAACACATTGCGGAGACTTCTTTTGGAAGTAAAACTTGACTAAAACAGATTTAAAGGTATACAACCCATGAAGATCAGTCCTCTTGATACAACCTCAAAGGTGCGAACAAAAGCTGCCCCTGCCTTAGGTTGTTCTTTATACCAGATGGCCCACACAAGCCGTCCTTAGTTGAAGTTAGTTTAAACCGGTTGGCACGAATGTAAGAAGATTTGCCTAAGCAGAGCTACAAAGGGGACTTCATACCGACAGAGAAGAGACCGCTAAATGAAAGACCGATGCTTGAAAACGAACACATTAACTGCCATTACTGCTCCCAGAGCACATTCAGTAGAGAAACTGCCTGCTATATCAAGTGTACTGGATTCAATTCCTGGCTGGGCCTCAGAATGTTGTCTGTAAACAAAAACATTCACGGTGTGCCCAGAGTCTGGTGTTTGAATGTGAGAGTACTAAGTGTGTGTGTGTGTGTGTGTGTGTGTGTGGGGGGGGTGTTATCGGTTACTTTATAAGCAATTCGCTCATTAACAAGAATTGCCGCTTTACGCAAACCTGAGCACACGTGTTAAGTCATTTAGTCCTATGACAGTTAATCTACAATCAGTACAACCATATCGTACCAATTGATGCCGCGAAGTTAACAAGATTCAAACAAATTCTATTTTTATTATTATTATTATTATTATTATTATTATTATTATTATTATATATGTACCTTTTAAAGGTTCGTTAGAATTAAATTATTTTCTATTGGTGCATTATTCTTAATAAGCCTGTGCAAAAACTTGTCCGCCTTAAAAATTAAATTGTTTTATTTATAGACGCTCTTTAACTGCTATGATCCTTAGCTCCCCATTCTATATTTGGCGTGAAAGACCGATAATTTTGCTAGAGGCCTCTTTATCAGGCTTGAGGTACTTTTACGTGCAATAAATCTTTGACACGGGACCACCGGATTTACTTCTCTTCCGAAGGAAGCCCTGCTAAGGATTTTTGCACTATAAAAAATCCATCACCCTCACCCCGGGTTTGAACCCGCAACCTCGGAAACTAGAGGCTAGCATAGCAACCACTACACAACGGAGGACGACATACATGCCCGCCTTGGTGGACGAATTGATGCAAGGGCCTCTCAGGCCTACGCTCTATCTGGAATGGTCCATCATTTCTTAATATTATTTCTGTACCTCCAAAAACCAAAATGTGCGGAAAAGGCAGATGCTGCGTCTGAAAATGTTCAGAACACAACCTTTGAGCCTCAGCTGTATTTTGGTGTGTCTCCGCACAGGTAACCATATGTGTGTGATCGTTTATTGATGAACGTTATCTTTTTGTCTGAATGATCTGGCTCGAACTGCATGCAGGCGACCAAGCGACGCTTATCAGTACGAAACTACCGCGTAAACACTTGAAGACAGCAGCACTACCTCAGTGACCTTTCGCTTTATAGTTGCACTGCCCCTTTGAACAGCAGTGATGTGGTAACTTCTTTTGCACCGATGTATGCGGGAAACATAAAACTGCAAAGGAAGGTTTGTTTGGGCCACCTGGTACTGTGATTTATCCATTCTGGTTTATTATGCGACGGAAATGTTTCTTACGTAATATTTATAGCGTAAGTTATTAGAACTTGTAGATCATATGTTGTGCTGCTTTACTTCACGCGTTGCCATCTTGTGACGTCATTCGTTGGTTGGTTCGTAGCTCCCTCTGGCGTGGCAATTTGCATCAGTTTTGAAATAATTCACTTTAAATGTTCTCCGGCTAGCTATTTAGGTCGACATTTAACTCTTGCAGGGTGTGAATCGGAAAGGAATCTTTTATCCAGAAATTATACTGACGAAGAAATTGGTTTTATAACTTTTATTGTCGAACACGTTCACTATCACTTTTTACATATTAATCTGGATACTCGCCAAACTGAAACTGTTTGTAATAACCTCTTACTTATCACCTTTAACTCCGTATTTCAACTTTATAATAATTCTCGTAATTCTGCTGCGCGTAACTTGACGAAATGAATGAACCGAGAGACCGACGTGTAGAGTACTGAGAATTCTGTTGAACTGGGGGACAAGCTACCTCGAACCTACACTATTTATAGGCCTGCATCAAGATACGCCTAAAGATTATAAATGAACTGCTATTGGCTAATAAAACGCGCCAACATTAGCGTCTATTTTAATATCCAATGAAAACCACTAATACATATTACTTTAGGAAATGTTCTAGAAGCTTCTAAACGGAAAAAACGCGCGAAACATTACGTAACTTCCTGGTTCCCGGTAATGATAAACAACTCACCCCCTCGCTGCATTATTGCGTTATTGTTGACAGTTTCAGTAAAGCCGTATATTATTATTTACCAATAATAATTACAATTAATAAACCTCTGAAATCAATGTCACATAAAAATACATATTCATATTACTATCATTAATTACATCTGAGTAATTTGTGATACAAATTACCGTATCATATTATTTGTTTTACATACATATATATGTTACAAATTTTTATGGGGTTTACACTGAAACAAAAAGCTATTTCTATTTCTCTAAACTACAAAAAATAACAGTGGGTTTTACCTCTGAAGCAAAATAAATTAGAGCATTGGTACTAGTCACATAACCTCACTTCCAAGGGTTATCAAATCCCTTCACAAAAATGAACTAGCTTTATTTTATGATTTCTTTTATTTTGGGGCACTCTTCTACTCTAGTCTGAAATAACCGCTTACGTCTAAAGGAAATATTACACTGACATGTGCCGACATTTAAAATCGTCAGTCTGCTGAAGAAGCTTTCCACTACTATTCCAATCACATCGGAGGAGCATTTAGACATTTTATTGACGTAACCCTAACAGTCCTTTAAAGCACATATTTACCTCATATATCATTCTCATTCTACAAATGCAGTCGACAGAAGTAGGATTATCACACAAGTCAGTAGTTCTCAGTGGTGAACGGAGGTTTTCCAGTGCATCCTGATTACAACTCTGGGTCAGTATGTATTTTACATTCCACGGCCTGTACATGCAGTTACAAACTGTGTAGAAAATTAAAGTTTATGAGTGTGTTAAAAGCTAAAATTGTGTGTGTGAATTGGGGGATAGTTATATCAAAAGCTCCAGGCATCAAAACGATTATGAGGACATCAGTTTAAACGTAAGTACATATATACATCTAAAACAGAAAAGCAGCTAAAACAAGCATATAAAAGCTCAAATTATAATTGCATTCCGTTTATCTATAACAAATTATAGATAAACTAAAATGGAGGTTAGAATGAAAGTAGAGTGAAAGCAATGCAATTCTTCAGGTAAAATGAGTTCGTAATTAGTACATTATTCTAATGCGCTATCCTTGAACACCCATGGTGAATACGCTAATGCTAATTTTAGCAAGCTTCAGTTTGATTTGATCCAGCTTTTGTGGGGTTCGGAGGCGGGATATTGTCCACTAATAGTAGCGTCTTTTAAATTATAACGTATACTAAAATTGTTTTAAAGTCATTAAGTTTTTTGGCATTTGAAATAATTATGCCCTAAAATTCAAATCATTATCCATTTATTTAAATAATTTGAACCAACCGAAGTTATCGGGTTTTTACTTTCTCTGCTACGTATAGTAAGTAGGGGAAGTATTGTATTCCACCCAAAAATACGATACCGAGATTTCACCGGAAATATATGTTTTGAGGCCCCCTGAATCCAAAAAAAGCATTTTTGGAAATGTGTCCCTGTGTGTGTCTGTGAACAGCATAACTCAGAAACGAACAGTCGGATAAACACCAAACTTGGTATTTAGGTTCAGTATCTTCCAGAGATACGACACGAAGGTTTTCAAGAAAATCCCCCATCCCAGACTACCCTTTACATGGAACATTTTTCGAAAATTTTAATTTTCTCAAAAATGGCTCTAAAGATTTTGATTAAAATATATGTTTAAGATAATGTCATGAGAAATGAAATTTATATCTCGAATTTTCTGGGAATGTCTCCAAAAGTATTCTTCATTGTGAACGACTTTTGCATAACTGGTAAACCATAAGAAATAGACAAAATTTTACTATACAAAACATGCAGATCGCGTTAAAATACACAATTTATGTCATATACAGTTTTTTTTGTTGAGTGAACCGTTTTCGAGATAATGCTTGTTATTCCCTTAAATTTTCCAATACTTATACTTTTTCTCAAATTCGTTATTCATTTTTTTATGTCCTGGACATGCAAAGAGAATGGAATGCGCCACATAGCAACCAGCGCTTGAAATATTTGACTATCGCTTAAAACCTACCATATTTCCCTTGCATCTACAAGAAAATTAGCAATAAGATTGACATCTCAATACCTCGATTAACATGAAGCATATGGAGAATAAGCATTTGTAAAAATAGTTTGTACAAGAGTAGAGAAAGAGTAACACATCAGATTTTTTTTTTTTTTTTTTTTTTTTTTTTGTTGAGTGAATCATTTTCGAGATAATGCTTGTTATTCCCTTAAATTTTTCAATACTTATTTTCTCAAATGGGAATTCGTTATTCGTTTTTTTTTTGTCTTGGATATGCAAAGAGTATTAATCTGTGGCAAAGAGAATGGTGCTGCACCTAGCAACCAGCTATTAAGAGACATGTCTATGCTTAAAGGCTACTGTATTTCTATATTGCCGTTGCAAATACAAAACAAGGGGAACATAGTACGCCTTAAGCGATAGTCAATTTTTTTTGTCCTGGCAATGCAAAGAGAATGGAATACTCCACATAGCAACCAGCACTTAAAATATTTGACTATCGCTTAAAGCCTACCATATTCCCTTTGCATCTACAAGAAAGTTAGCAATAATATTAACATCTCGATATTTCGATTAACATGAAGCATATGGATAATAAGCGTTTGTAAAAATAGTTTGTACAAGAGCAGAGAAAGTCATGTGAGTGTAACACATCATAATTTTTTTTCTAGTTGCTTTAGGGAATGTGAAATATGACACATCATATCCTTTACTTTTATAATTAAATTTCGAACAAATAGCAACCGCGCACGTTTTACCAGACATTGTGAACTTAAAATGTTATACCTACTCAATTTAGCTTTGCATTTGAAACTATCTCATCACCTGTGACCTCATTTCCTTCTCCATTCTCCGCAAACTCTCGACTTAGAAGCTCAATTCTGAGGCAACTTTAAAGTTTACAAACCTTAGCCTGGCCTTTATTTGGCGTATGCATGAGCTGATGAGGTGCAGAAGAATAAGCCACTTCATAAGCGTATGACTTAAAATGGCGATAAACTTAAATTAAAAAAAAACAGGAAATATCTCGCAAACTCAAATGCTACCAAAGTGCGTATTTTGATGAGTTGTACAGTTTTACCTTCTCTACTGCTTTGCCTGTAATAAGTAGGGACAATAATGCATTCCATGCAAAAATTTATATCGATATTTCACTGGTAATGCATGTTTTGAGGCCCCAGAAGAAATAAAAATTACTTTCTCTATCAGTACCTAGCAGGTAGAAGTATTGCATTCCACACAAAAATCGATATAGAAATTTCACCGGAAATGTATGTTTTGAGACACCTTGAATTTAAAAAGAAGCATTTTTAGAAAAAGGTCCGCGCCCACGTGTGTGTGTATACAGCAAACTCAAAAATGACATGTCGGATAGATACCAAACTTTGTATATAAATGCAGCATCTTCCAAGCGTGGCACAAGAAGATTTTCAGACAAACTACTCCCATCAAAACTATCTACCGTTTACATGGAAACGTTTTGGTTATTATTTTCTCTATACTGCATAGTAGACAGATATTGCATTCCAACCAAAAATTCGATACCGATATTTCACTGGAAATACATGTTTTGAAGCCCCCTGAATCCAAAAAAGCCATTTTCAGAAAAAGTTCCTAGTGCGTGTGTTTGTGTGTGTGCGTGCATGTCTGTGTCGGTATCTGTGAACAGCATAACCCAAAAACGAAATTCTGTAAATACCAAACTTGGTATTTAAGTTCAGCACCTTCCAAAAGATTTCAAGAAAATCCCCACACTCTAAACTACCCTTTACACAGAAACATTTTTCTAACTTCTTTATTTTCTAAAAAGTGGCTCAAACGATTTTTATTTTTTTTAAGTTTCATTGTTTTCCCCGTTTTTATCATATTGTTTTCTCTGTTTTACTGTTTACCGCTTATTACCGCAATTACTGTTACACATATAAGTCACAGACGCAAACACCCATGCCCATGGCGGGACTCGAACCCGTGATCCACATCTTGGCGGAGCGCCGAAGTCAAACCTCCAGCAAATTGATTAAAATACCATATATATTAAATATATTTACATGACAAATAGAATATATCCTGAAATTTCTGGGAATAACCTGTGAAGTCCACTTCATTCGAAAGGAAATTTATATAACCTGCATAACTGGTAAACGTTAAGCGATAAACGAAAACTTACTGCACAAAAAAACTTCTTAAAACACCATTTATTTCAAATAACTTTCTTGTGCCATCAGCCATTTGTGAGATATCCGTTATTAATGGTTTAATATGTTTAATATGTTTAATGTTCAATACTAGCCATTCTTTTAAAGTCCTGTCCATGTTCAGTTGTTCCTCGCGAAGCTTTGGAAAGAGTATGGAATTTTAAGGCCAGAATATAGCGTCCGGTTCTTAAATATTTGACTATTGCTATTCCTTTTGTATCTCTAACGACATGTGTAATGTAGCTATTTCTGGAAAAGTTTATCGCATTAAAATGAAGTAGATAGGAAAATAAACTTCGTAAGAATAATTTTTATACCCCCCACTAATAAGCCATTCACAATTTTTATACCCACTAATAAAAGTATGCTGTGAATGTAACACATCGTTTTTTTTTCATAAAGTGTAAATCTTGAATTTTCTGTGAATATACTGTACTGTGCTGTGCTCTTCATTCGGAACGAATTTTGTATAATTAGTAAACAGTAATAAATAGGCAATTCTTACTTCGCAAAAAATGTATATCTTTTTAAAAGCACACAATTTATGTCAAATAAAATTGTTTGTGACATTAAAAATTTCCGAAATATATACTTTATTATGGGTTTAAATGGTAAAATATAATAATTTGTCAAGTGTTAAGGCGCTATTGGGTTCTTTTCAACCCCAAAGTCATCAAATAGCAACCCGCTTTTAAAGATTTATCACTTCAGCTTCTGTATCGTCCCTGAATCTGCAACGAATGTGTAATGAAACCATTTCTGCATACATTTATCTCATTAACAGGTATAGATGGAAGAATAAGGTTTTATAAGAATAGCTTGCAGAAGAGTAGAGAAAGTCATATGAATATAGTACCTCGCATGATACTCTATATACGTTTGCCGTTTGTGGTTTCCTAAATATATAAAGAGGACCTTGCAGACGATCCACGGAATATTCAAGCTTTTCTTTTTTGATAAAATGAAAAATAACTAAAGTGCCGCATTTACGCGAATCTAATGCGCACCTTTTTCGACCAAATGTAGTACTCAAAATCTGGTGCGCATTAGATTCGCTGGCGCATAAGATTCTAGTGCAAATCCGTTCCGTAGAGCGCCAGTAACTGCATGTAAACTTTTCGTTTATTACGTCACAATGAATTGTTAAAGTTAACATGCATCCGGAAACTCGCGACAAGCTACCCGCTCATTTATCATTGGCCTATTATTGAGCGTTTCAGTTACGATATGGAGGGCACAGAACACCAAAGTATTAGAAGTGCAACTCTAGTGTTAAACGATGGAAACACGAAGGCGATCGCAGCGTGAGTAGTGATCTGGGATGGAACTAAACTATGAAAAATCGCGCTCTCGGATGATGACGTCACTCGTAGCTACTACTGCTGTATTTTTCATACCTGCCTAGCTGTCTGGCTCAGCTAATCATATGTTCTAATACTGTATCGCTACTGACGACGTACAAAGTTAATTACGTGAGCTTCAGTAATCGTGATTGCACTTTGAGTTACTCAAATTTAATTTTAAAGGAATTGATTAAAGCTCACATAAAATAACTTGTCTTTGTCATCTGTAGCAATACAATATTAGAACATAATTATGATCAGCTGAACACCAAACAGCTAGGCTAGTACGAAAAATACAACTGTTTGTTCTTGTGTAACTCTTTTTATTTAAATTATCCAATAGTTGGTACATACATTGCTTTTATATAATATTGGGGTTAATATGGTTGCATAATGTTTCTGTGCCAAAATACATAATGGTCACATTTAAATTTTTGAGGCTGAATGAGAAGATCAAATACCTTGCAATAATTTCTTCTTCATGCTTCATAGTAAAATCTTATGCACTTAAACTGCCTCATGTTTTGCTTGAACTTGCAACCAACCAACAGTAGGATGTGGATTTTGACAGGAAAATTGGAAGAATAACACATGTTTGACATTGTTATTTTATTCTGCTCTCTAGATAGTGCAACACAATTTGACATATTTGCATAACATGAATAACATAATCCCATTTCCTACAAAGAAACTTCTGCTCACATTATATGTAATAGTGTAGTTATTGTTTGTCATTCACTAAATCGCTATTAGCAGTGCAATAAATATCATTAGCAACAGTTTCACCACACCATTTAACACTATTAATGTCATTGTAACTCTCTGTGCTCTGGCTTGAAGCACCATCACTGGACAACTTAACTCCAACTTTCCTTGTGTATATCCTAGAAGTAAAGAGAAATACATGTTTAAATACGCTTAAAAGTAGGTTTCTGAAAAGAGAAATTGCTAACATTAAGGAAAAATGTGTGGCAACAAACACCTTTTGATTGCATTACATACTATCCACTGTAAACCAGAGTTCTTTCTGATGTAAACCAAAGCATATGCTTCTGCTTGTCATGAAATTAAGCACTAGGCTTATGCCAACGTAAATAGTTCATTTATAAATGTATTGTATCATGAAATATTGGAGTGGAAAGGTGACACATTTTATTGCGGTTATCCTAAGAACTCATTGTTAAAGGTAATGGACATATAACAACTGTTAAGAGATTACAAAATAAGATTTCCTTAATTCTAACTGCTATTGCACTAACACTCAAAGACTATCGGTTTGTTAATTACCAACTCTATGGATGACTGCTATTCTCTTGCCTATATGAGAAATGCAGCAATGAATTCACATGAGTGTTATCTGAGTACCAAATAAACTCTTTGCATAATACAGGAAATATAAGTGAACAGTCATTCATAATACGCTAGCACTCATATGCTCAGCTCAGATCAAATTTTGTGATTTTATCAATTAGAGTTTGAGTTGCCATGACAGAGGAAGAAGTCTGTAGTGTGAATAAGCTGTTTTAACACAAAAGTGGGAAACCGTTAAAATAAAGTGGCAAAAAAGAAATACTTAATGTGTTCAACACACTGTTATAAAAACACCTGACACTTGCAATAGTAGATATTACGACACTAACATCTTAGTTTACAGGTGTATCCAAAGCACGCAAATATAAACAGACATAATAGGAGACTAAAATGTTGAACCTGTTTTGTACGCAACAGTGTTGTGGATAAGCTTGTCATTAACTTTGAGGACAGTTCTGATTCCAATATGGCAGCTAAGTCATCTTTGGAGGTTTTGAATTAGGGTACTGCACTTTTGCCTGAGGAGTTCAATTAATATAAGTAAAATGTTCATTTTCCACATGCTTATAAAATGAATTGCTACTTCAGGTTGCATTTTTAATTATGATTTTCACACAGGGCACCTTTTTATAGACTTAAACAATGTTCAGCTGTAATATGTAGCAATTATGTGTGGGAGGAAGAAGCAGTCATAAGGGGGCAGGGATTGCAAACAATTTTCGCACGGATAATACAAAGAGTTTGTTTATAGTGAGAGGCACTCTAGTTTGGAATGGAAAGTAGGTCCACTGTTGCTACTATACCTAGAGGAGTTTTAACATATCAGTTAGTAATTGCTAGTGTCTAGCAGCATTTTTATGCAACCAGTAGCTTAAGTAATCAGAGTGTTTTGGGGTGAAGAGGGGCTAGGCCATTTTCTGCTTACATTTTAAAAAAACACATAAGTTTAAATGTGCAAATATTGATATGAGTGAATTAACTAGTCAGCTAATGAAGTGAAACACACTAAAAATGACTAAAGTGTAAAGAAGCAGGAATTAAATGAGAAAATTGGAATCTGAGCTCGTGTTTGGTTGATAAAGTGTTAAATGAAAATAACACTTTTATTGTAAAACCACTGCCACTTTGTTACTTGAACAAAATTCAGTATACGCAAAGGATCCACGCATCTTTTCATTCAAGGTTCAATGAATCGGATCTTTTGAATGATCCTTCGATATGTTATTTATTCTGAAATTTTAAACACTTTTCATAATAAAAAAACCAACTAATGCTAACCTTCCGTGAATTCAGAAAACTAACCTTATATATATAAAACTAACCTCCCCTAGTACCTCGGATGCAATGCGTTGTATATGAGAAGCGTTTAAAATCTTAAAGTGTTCACTATAAATTACCGATCAAAGGGTCCAAAAGTACTATTACAGACAATACTGAACTAAAAAATATAAAACCAACAATCAACATGGCAACTGGAAAATTTACTTTGGGCACTTGTACTAACAGATTACAAGGACACTAATTGTCAAAAAAGCTACCAGAATTTCTATTTTCATAAACCAAGCCCAGTTCAAAAAAGGACATAGTGGTAGTTATATAAAAATGCCCAAAACCAAGCGAATTACTGAAATATATATGAATGATATCAAATATCTTTCTTCCTTCTGTATTAGAAAATCTTAAAAGAATTATAGTACCATTGGCATGCTGTCTTTGACAATTAGTGTCAGTCCACCAATAATCCTACATTTTTAAATTAAACACGAGTATCACTTGCATGATCTGTATCTACGTGTTTGAATAATTGGCACTGTAACATGCTACTTAATTTGCATTAAAGGTTGATTTTTACCTTACCCGCTTTGGCTGTGATCTGCACCCATCAATTATGTAATGCAAACAAGAAAATTAATCGTATATTACACTGTCTGGATGACTCACTATATCTGAAAAGTAAATCAGGACAATATAAAATTCAGCATAAGAAGCTCTTAAAATCTTAACCTTTCATCCAGCATTATCATTTTATGTTACTCAAACTTAAATAACATACCTTCAGATTCTAAGTCACCATTCGGGACTCGAACCACAACGCTGGAAGGAATGTAAATCGTAGGCATATTCCACTCTGTCTGGACGGCTCAATGTATCTGAAAATTAATTCGTTATATAAAAATGTTGCAACCTATCAAAGGTTTCTACCTCATTCTACGAATTTCACTGAAGTTAATAGAAAATACCAATATTACAAAGCATATACATTCACTCAGAAATAGCGTAAATGTATGATTACCGTCTCTGCTTTATTCCTGGTGAAAAAACATCGGACGAAAACTTTTAGCTACAAAAATCCAAGATAGTCCCTTTCTTCTTTGCCTGCCATTTAGTTCGTTACGAACTTCGAAACTTGAAACAGCCAATCAGAAAATTCGCCTTTCCCGCAAAAGTACAACTAGTGACACACCGTGTACATGTGGGGAGTTAGTGCCCTGTGTTTCCACTTCTCCAATACAAGTTTCACCCGTGTGATGGAGGGCAAGGGCAGACAGAGAACGTCTTATGATGCTTTTTAAAACGTAAAATAATCCTTTATGCTGAAAAAATGATAATAGAAAGGCAGGAAGGAAGTTCAATGTATCAGAGAGCAATGTTGGCTTGTAGCGAAAACAGAAATTGGCATTATTAGCTACTAAAGCTAGTAGAAAGAAATTTACGGGTCCTCGCAAAGGAAGACATCCTGAAGTTGAAGAAAAAGTGTTGGAATTTGTGCATGAAAGGAGCAGCAACCTGTGACTAGTGACACTATACGGAAGAAAACTAAAGAGGAGGCTGAAGTTCTTGGTATTCCGAAACAAGAATTTAAGCCTAGCCGTGGATGGGTGGATCGTTTCATGCAGCGGACGGGTTTATCTCTAAGACGCCGTACAACACTGTGCCAGAAGTTTCCTGCAGATTTTGAGGACACACTACAAACGTTTCAGCGGTATATCATTTCACTTCGGAAGAATTTTTTTTTCCATGGGACAAATAGGCAACGCTGATAAGCAGGCCTCGGTTTTGGGTCACGGAATTAGCAGACTGAAGTTGGGAGCGAACGGGATTGAGCCCGGTGGTTGGGGTACCACTTCAACCTACAGGTATAGTTGCGTAGCGAAGGTCACTGTGGACATTCATATTGCTGCTTGGCCCTGGTTAATGCAGTCTCATTACGTACTCGAGATGCACTGAGTAAAGAACTATAGTTTCATGGTATTTGCATATTCATTGATATTTTGTTAGTGTTAATTGCTCTTATTTATACTCCACAGTACTTTGAAACATGTCGAAGTATACGAGTACCAAGCGTTCCCTTCAGGATGCACTTATAGAGAAGTTTGGAAAGGAACATTTCCTCATCAAAGGAAACAACACTGCATTTTGCAAACGCTGCAAAAAATACATCTTGACAGATCTCGATTCTTTCAAAAACACTGCAATAGCAAAATACTCACGAAAAATGTTAAATTCAACAATCTACAGAGGTCTTCAACATCACAATCAAAATAGAAAATCAGAAACAATTTTATCGAGATTTGTGTAGCATGTTGGTACATGCCAACATCCATTTCACGAGATCGAAAATAAATATATTAAAGCGTTTCTAGAAAAGAAAATCTGATGTGTTACACTCACATGACTTTCTCTACTCTTGTACAAACTATTTTTATAAACGCTTATTCTCCATATGCTTCATGTTAATCGAGATATCGAGATGTCAATCTTATTGCTAATTTTCTTGTAGACGCAAGGGGAATATGATAGGTTTTAAGCGATAGTCAAATCTTTTAAGAGCTGGTTGCTATGTGGCGCATTCCATTCTCTTTGCATGTCCAGCACATAAAAAAAATGAATAACGAATTTGAGAAAAAGTACAAGTATTGGAAATTTAAAGGAATAACAAGCAATATCTCGAAAATGGTTCACTCAACAACAAAAAATGTATATGACATAAATTGTGTATTTTAACGCGATCTACATTTTTTGTGTAGTAAAATTTTTTCTATCTCTTATGGTTTACCAGTTATGCAAAAGTCGTTCACAATGAGGAATACTTTTGGAGACATTCCCAGAAAATTCGAGATATACATTTCATTTGTCATAAAATATCTTAAACATATGATATTTTAATCAAAATCGTTGATGCCATTTTTGAGAAAATTAAAATTTTCGAAAAATGTTCCATATAAAGGGTAATCTGGGGTGGGGGATTTTCTTGAAAACCTTCGTGTCGCATCTTTGGAAGATATTGAACATAAATACCAAGTTTGGTGTTTATCCGACTGTTCGTTTCTGAATTATGCTGTTCATAGACACACATACGGACACACACACAGACACACACACGGACATGTTTCCAAAAATACTTTTTTTTATTCAGGGGGCCTCAAAACATTTATTTCCGGTGAAATCTCGGTATCGAATTTTTGGGTGGAATACAATACTTCCCCTACTTACTATACGTAGTAGAGAAAGTAATATATGGGTTCGTAATTGCATTGCTTCAAAAACTGAATGAGTCAAAATCAGACTTGTTATTGCAAGTATGAACGCCAAATTAAAAAATGTCCTTTTGGCTTTGCAGATATGCGTGCCATTAAGGACGTTTTATTGATTCAAACAATGAATACAAATCCATAAAAGTTTATTCCTGTGAAATCCCATTTTTTCGTTATGCACCTGTCAGGTCATGTGACGAAGTACGAAGTTTTTCTAGCTATAAACTCATTTTAAGTGAAAATAGGAGATGTTTTTATTTGATACATTGCGAATGCACCTTGTAATTCGCTGCAATGACATGTGAAGAAGTGTATTGTATTCATGTGCATTATTTGGGTTATTACTTTATGTATTTATTTATTTTAAATATTTATGTATATGGTGCAATGAAGTGGTGAAGAAAGCTAATTTGTGATATGTATATTGTTTGTACTTTTTCTGTCATGGAAAATGGCTATTTCAGAATGTTAAAACAGGTACAAACATGCAAAACTGTTATGTTAGGCAATTAGTTTGTGTACTCGATAGACACTGGAAAATGTGACGTTTATTTTGTGCCCTACTGTGACTAGATGTTTACATGTTGAGGCAAGGGCTACCTGCACGCTTTATCTGCCATCGCACTCGAACTAAACAACACAGTGGTTCGTGTGCTTGTAACTTCATGCGTCTCGGAACCCTGCACCGAGGCCTGCTGATAAGACGCCGATTTGGTTTGGTATGCAGTGGAACTACACTATTAGAAGGGGACAAAGGAAGTTATCATCAATGCAACAGGGTGCGAAAAACAGCTCGTGACACTAATTTTGTTCTTTAAAAATGTGTCACCTAACAATAGGGCACTTTCAATTCTATAATCTTATGGTTTATATATACGATAAATCTATTTTTGTATTAAATAAATTTAAATAAAATACCTATTACCTATTTTCTGTCATTGATGCGCTTTACATTCGATAAAACCCTTTTTTTTCTTTCTTCATAATTTAAGTTTCAAATATGGGGTGCGCATTAGATTCGCGTAAATACGGTATTTCTCTATAAAGATTTTTTTCACTTAGGATATTGGAAATTTTGTGAAAATTTTCTCTTTGAAAGACATTGGATTTAAACCAAAAGTTTTATATCTATTCAACCTTTTATCCTTAAAATATGCTTAGAGATTTGTGAATTCGCGAAAACTTCAATACAGAAATTAGTGTAATGCAGAAAAATAGATAAAAATATTTGTACAGGAGTATTAGGTACGTAGAATGGTTTTCTATTGGTAAGAAATTCGACAGTTTTTATTCCATTTATGAATTTGTATCTGCATTTGCGAATAAACAAAAAACTTTGAAAAAAAATTATGTAATTTACCATTTAGAAGGTTTAATTAGTTACAGCTTTATCTTTGCGATGCTCGTTGTGCTGCTTAAGATTTTTATACGCGGGGGTTAGCAAGACTACGATGAATGCTGTACAAACACAGGAGAACGTCGCCTATATTAAGCTCCTTTTAGTTGCTGATTAGTGGCATTCCTTTACCTTCGTTAGTTTTAAAGAGCAAGCAAGCTCTAAGGACCGTCAGCTGTAAATCCTTTCTTGTTATTCCACCTCTTATGCCACAAATAAGCTCAACGACATTTCTTTCCAGTAATCAGCATCGATATAAGAATTTGGCAGTTCGTCGTCAAGGGTAACCTTTCACTCTATACAAAACTGTTATTTCATTTAAATTGTTACGGTACCTCTGGTTTCCTTATGTTCCTAGTATATTTTTACTTTCTCTACTACGTATAGTAAGTAGGGGAAGCATTGTATTCCACCCAAAACTTAGATACCGAGATTTCACCGGAAATACACGTTTTGAGACCCCCTGAATCCAAAAAAAGCATTTTTGGAAACATGTCCGTATGTGTGTCTGTGTGTGTGTGTCTGTGTGTCTGTGAACAGCATAACTCAGAAACGAACAGTTGGATAAACACCAAACTTGGTATTTAGGTTCAGTATCTTCCAGAGACGCGACACGAAGGTTTTCAAGAAAATCCTCCACCCCAGACTACCCTTTACATGGAAGATTTTTCGAAAATTTTAATTTTCTCAAAAATGGCTCTAACAATTTCGATTAAAATATCATATGTTTAAGGTATTGTCATGACAAATGAAATGTATATCTCGAACTTTCTGGAAATGTCTCCAAAAGTATTCTTCATTGTGAACGACTTTTGCATAACTGGTAAACCATAAGAGATAGACAAAAGTTTACTACACAACAAATGTAGATCGCGTTAAAATACACAATTTATGTCATATACATTTTTTTGTTGAGTGAACAGTTTTCGAGATATTGCTTGTTATTCCCTTAAATTTTCCAATACTTATGCTTTTTCTCAAATTCGTTATTCATTTTTTTTATGTGCTGGACATGCAAAGAGAATGGAATGCGCCACATAGCAACCAGCGCTTAAAATATTTGACTATCGCTTAAAACCTACCATATTCCCCTTGCATCTACAAGAAAATTAGCAATAAGATTGACATCTCGATATCTCGATTAACATGAAGTATATGGAGAATAAGCGTATGTAAAAATAGTTTGTACAAGAGTAGAGAAAGTCATGTGAATGTAACACATCAGATTTTTAATCTTGTGTTTACATTTGCATAATGTTTAACTCCTGTAGTTTACGTGATTTTGCAGCGTACGAGATCAATTTTAAATTGACGTGAACTTGAAAAGTAACTGACATATTTAGATGCGGTTACCAGTTGAAATCGACAGTCTTTGTTTGCGTCTAAACTTTAACGTTACATTTGCGCGACCTGGCGGCACGCGTCATACGTAGATCTAGTCCACATAAATCATAAGCTAACTCACTCTGCATAACACTGGATCTTATCATATGTTTTGTGCTATATGCTCTAGAAGAGTACTTTTTTCTAACATTATCTTCGAGTACTTATAAATTCTGTTCTGTTTACTATTTTAATAACTGTTAAATGTAATGTAACGTATTTAATATTCATCGACTGTAATAAAATAGTTTATTTTTATATTACGGTACGTATAGAGCCTTTTATTCTGTTTAGTGAATATCACAATGCCAAATAACTAAACAATCCGTTTCCCCTTCATTTACATTTACATTACTGCTGGAAGTTTGATGAGTGTAAGCTTCAACTATTACCTAAGCTATTACTTTGTTGAAATGTGTTCTTTAAAAAGGTAATGAATTAACGCTGTCAAGATAGTGCATTTTATTAAAGCCAGTAATATAAACTCTACCATACTTTACTTACACAGCCGGTAATATTCAAAACGGATTTGTTTTCTTTCAACAATAATAACCTGTGGCTTTATTTCAAATAAAATTAAATTAAATGTAGATTTTCTTTCAATATTTTCCATTTGACTGAAGAATTTTTCAAATTTATTGAAGAATATTACAGTTTCATGCGAGAAATTTTACTCATGCACATACGCGAGCTTTCACACATTTTTCTAAACACGCACCTATTTCTAGTGAAATTTACACCTCAATTTAGGGTGGAAAACAACAATTCCGCTATCCATTAAATATAATTTATTGGTGGAAACAGTAAATTAACCATTAACAAGTTTTCGGCCAGTTCATAAAATGTAAACATACAAGGAATCTTTCGGAAAGGATAATGATCTAATGCATGTGCGTGTGTGTGTGTGTGTGTGTGTGTGTATGTGTGTGTGTCTCGCATGATAAAAAAGTAAATACTCGGTTGAGATGATAAACAATAGTGATAAAGTCAACACTATTGTGTAACGCACATTGTGGTAATAATTCAGTCCATTTATCCTCAGGAGCACAGTAAGGACTAGTTGAACAAAGACTTGTGTATGTTGATGATTCAAGTACTGGATAAAAGGAAGGTTCTAGCTGGAAGGATAAAAAGTTTCATATGCTGCCCTGCTTTACATACCATCACATCGCATTGTCTCTTCTCGTGAAGGAAGGACAGCAATGTAACAGTACTGACTTGAGATTAATCATGTAGCCATTATGAATGTATGCATGTTTTCCGTGCATGCAATGCTGGATATACCAACCTGTTTTCTCTACAGCTTAAAAAATTAACATGCCTGATTAATCACTCTGATCGTTACAGATGCTGACGACGGCAGCTATTCTAGTCCTGGCTACGTTTGTCACATGTGGAACGGCCTATTACGGTGGATCTCCGATTCTGGAGGCAATGGCAGAACCAGTGCCCGACTACGAGACGACCAACTACTTGTTGCCTCGCCTGGTGGCCAAATATCGAGCCCCGCACCCGAGCCAGGGAGACTGGGAGAGCGCTTCCGACCCACGCTTTTATCTGCTCACCGAACTGGATAGGGACGCATCTCAGGTAATGTTTTAAAGCATGCAAATATGTGCCAAAATGTTTCTTCAAATAGATGGATAGGATATCTCGATGAAGTTCATTCCATGCTGATCAGCGCCACTGGCAGCACCATGCAGGAAATGCGAGAAACTTTTGTATCCTCCAGCAATATTCCAAGAGTGTACCTCATATTTCTTCTTGTTGTTCTTCACTATCAAAGATTAGGCTTGCAGTGTTCTGTCTTCACTGCAGCCATCCCTTCTAGGTCGTCCTCCTCGTCTTTCTTTTGGTTTGTATTTTATTATTCATTTGACTATTTTTTTTTTCATTTCTCATTCTTTTAATACTTTGTATCCATGGTTGTTTATTTTCTTGTATGCGTGCATTAATAGAACATATTTTAATTATGATCTTGTTTCTTTGTTTCGTATTTTATCCAATGTTGCACAGCCTTTTACTTTTCTAGAAAGTTCATCTCTGCAGTTGGTATATATTGTTCCTCTTTTTCTTAAAATCCTGATAAGTTAGTTAAATTTTAGAGCTTTTTCTGGAATATGATTTTCTTAATTTTGCATCACAGAAAATCTTTAAACTTACAAATATCACAAGCACTGGTTTTTGTACATGTTCTTCAAACGATAAAGATTAGTTATACTAAAAAATAGCTCAAGTTATATTTAAAGTAGCTTGAGAAAGATTAAATTTCCAGAAAATTAAAAGGAATAATATTAACCAATTATAAATTAATTGAGTTTTCCTATACCTTTCAATGTTTTGAAATATAAAATAATACAATGGTATGGTAAGCTGTGTCATGTGGCAACTTACTAAAGCAAGCAGCTCCATTTTTTTTCTCTCTCTTTTGTAGTTTGAGACAATGAATGGTTTTCTTCTTCTAGTAATGACACATAGAACATTCAATAAAAACTGAATCAATATCTGAAAAATTATAGGAGCTGAGAGTAAATTAATAAAACATAGGTGAAAATGTGAAAAAAATTTCTAAACTTCGAGAAGTACAGACATGAAATTGAACCGAGATAAAATACTTGAGTATTCCAACAAACCTGAAAAATAATTGTACTTTTAGCTTTAGTAGTAAACAAATTGGTATTTATACCCTAAGCTGTAGAAAAATTAAAATAACTTGTGTGTTATATAATGAATCTCTCCTATTGTTTATCTAGGAATTGATTTAAAAATATTTAGTTGTATAAATACTAATGCACCTCGAATTGAAGTTCTAAAGCAAACATTGTATTTGTGTACATTTAATGTGTGTTATATCTCTGATATGTTTACACTGGCATAGTTTTCTCTGAATCTTTAGCATTCTTTTTGAATAGTATTTATAAATTTTATTTTAAAAATGAAATTTTATTTCACTAATGATGCTCTTGATTGTGAGATCTATCTCTCCTTCGAATTGGTCGCAGAGATTCCTGACTGACCTGCACAATAGCGTATTCTATACTGTGACATATTTAAATAGCAACGAGTAACTAGTGGTAAACATACACTGCGGTAAAATATATCATCCAAAATATTTAGCAGTTTCTATTTTACTGTAAAATGCGGCTTAGCTTAAAGTTATAACCCTCGAAACTATGACATAATTCGGAGGTAGAGCCTGTATTGATTGGCTTCAGTAATTGAAAATAAATCATGTTAGCGTTAATAATTACGATAGCTACATTTTAGAATAAAAGAAATATGTTTAGAAGCATAGTAACGCAACTATCTCGCGATACGGCTTTTAAATAACGGGCTTCCAGCATACAACCTAACCACTCGCATGGGGTTTTGCGTCTCGGCCGAGGACGACCTTTGTGCCTGTTTGGAGTTTGGGCGAGATTAGCGCAAGACACAAAATCAGTCTGATTTTTACGAGCAGACAATAAATGTAGAGAAATACCGAAATACATTCTGATCCATGTTTTAATCAGTTGACGGAAGAAGAGAAATCACATGTGTGGTTTCAACAAGACTCCGCCATTGCTCATACAACAGGAGCCAAGGAACAATTAGGGAAGTGATCAGTGTGGTGAATGGCTATCTCGCTCCTCACATCTAACAGCCTATAGGTTTTATTTGTGGGGTAGCCTGAAGGACAACGTGTAAAAAGCAAATCCTCATACACTGGGAGAACTCAAGGAAAACTTAGAAATGAATCTGAAGCATCAGTGGCTGAACTAAATCATAGCATCTGCAGGATGACATTTGCAGTGTATTCTATGAGCTAAAATTCCATTACATAGTTCCAATATATGAAGTCAGAAAAAATGGGCGGCCAACTGTGGCATGCCCAACTACCGATATGCAAAATCCGTGCGGGTGGTAAAGAAATATTCTGAAAACTCTATATAAACTTCAAAGCTTTAAGTACATTTTCATTCATAATGCCCAAAGACTATTTGCAAATTTAAAACAAGATTTTAAGAATTATTAGTCTAACTAGTAATGCTTTTAGAATCTCTGACTTTTAAATCTTCTTGAATGTGTTTAAAAACTTCAACGGTTTATCTACGAGGAGAATGATCACAAATACCTTTGCATTCTCAATAAAAGAGATTTTGTGGTTCGCAGTATCGCTCACTTAAGGAACATCTGGGGCATTCAGTACACAGATGAATTATAAATAAAAGCAGTTTCTAATTTAATATTGCAATAATGAACATTACAGTTCTGTGCTACGTGAAGAGACACAAACATTAATAAAGATCCTCAGCTCATTAAAGCTTTCTCAGTTCATTAAATGTTTTATATTGCACTTTCGTTCACGTTAAGTATTTACGTATCTTACGTAGCAAATTAAATTATATGTTTTAAATATGGCTATGTATGTAAAAGGTTAAGGTTGCTCTTCACTGCTGCTAGGGCTTGTGAACCCTACGTTGGGTCTGATTTTAGATTTCTTTCTTCTTCTCGATTAATGGCTGTGTTATCTGTTCTTCTGCTTGAGTCATCTTCCGCTGTCTGTTCCTCTTTTCATTTCATCTTCCAGTGGGTAGTCATCTTAAGAAGCGAATCGACTTTTCCTTTCGATAACATCCAAAAACTATCTAAGGTTTCCATTTTATATGCGAATGAAGAAAACATAAAGTAGTCGTTTACGATCAGTCAGCTGATGATCAATATTTATACATCAAAAATTATTATAAACCTATGTACAGTATTATTGCATAAGTTTTAAGCAAATTTTAAATTATAAGTATATGGCGTTGTTTGTTTGAAAGGGGTCAGTAATAAGTGAGAGGAACATTCAAAATCTATAAACAAGAATGTTAATAATAATAATAATAATAATAATAATAATAATAATAATTCCGCTCAGCCCGAATGGGGCGAATGTAGCCTGGGTCGACCAAATTGACGTCGACCTCAAGCCAGAGATGGGCGGTCATCCAACTGATACGAGGAGATGATGTGGCCACCATCACGCATCCCCCAACCTGAATGTTGGCCGGATCACTAGCTATCCTCATGATGCATCTGTCCTATATCCGGAACTTAAATTCCATACTCCTATGGGTAGGATTCAAGTTGGGTGGAATTCATGGTCGGAAACCAGAGTTTCACGCTCAAAACTCACTGTGCCACGAAGCAAGACCAATGATGGTAGTGAAAGTGGATCTTTTAATCCTGCAACGGTCACTACACGATTATACAGTTTTTCTTAGTTATCTAGGCGCGTTGTTGTAAGCTGAATCTGGAGCACATAGTTACTGATGTAAATATTTAATTACTTATGTTAGTATAGGTTCTTGTAGATGTTTCTCTTGCCTCGGCTTAGCTCTGGTATGTATCACGGTCGAACAAGTATCTATTCATCAGGGCTTAGTAGCGGAAGGAACTTGTGTAAATATATGGCATACAGTTCAAAATAATAACACAAGTGGATGGAATTAAACTTCTCATGGATTTATTTCTAATCAATGTATGAAGTTTACACTCTCTGAAAACACATGAACTATCTATTGGTGAAACGTATACTCTGATGGCTTGTATTGATATTAACAGTTACATTTCTAATTTCTCGTGTAGCTGTTGTAATAAAAATCTCCTGCTTACACAATTTACCTCGACGAACGTAGATATTGTTACTTAATCCAAGTATACTGTATTTGTTATGAAATTCACATTAACGCAGAATTATAACACTACATACTCAACACATCACAAAACACGTCTTTACGTATTGACGGTAAACTAGCAACTCGCATGCGTGGGTAAGCTATTCTCAACTACCAACTTACAAAAATATTTTAAATCTGTTTGTTTAGACTTCAATGGTTGCTTGTTGTTCACGTTAAACACTTAAAACTCTACCATTCGCTGCCAGAAATCACATGACATACGTTCTAATTCCGTCTGTTTGTGTTCTGCTACCAACCGTCTAAAGGAAATTTCCAACAATCACCCTCGGCATGCTGTACACAATAGAACGAGGCCAAGCTATTGTATATTTCTCTACCCAACAGCTCTCCCTGCACTGAAATAACAACACTCTTTACATTTTAAGCACCATCAGTTCCCACCAAATATACATTTACTTATACATTACCTCTTAAAATAATATTAACATACATATACATACATACATTGGAACTGTATTCAGAACTTAATTAATATAAGTTATGTCCACATGTTACAGTTGGTTAATTATGATATTCATTATTAATTGGCATTAATTAATGAGGTGTCAAAAGAACTGCCTCAATCTCCAACCTCCCATTCACTGGATTCACTGGACCTATATATATTTCAATATGTATATATATATATATATATACATTTTTAATGGGGAGAAGGCACTATTCATATTGAGAACAGAAAGTTTTGGAAAGCAGCAAAAAATATAAAATAATTTACCAACTCCTTTATGCTATGTCGAATGTTTTTTCTTCATCACTTTCGCCAGTCATTTCAATTAATACAATGCCCTAAACGTCTCTTCTTGAAGAAAAAGATGTCCAGAATACATGTTTGTTTACTGCGGCGTCATAGCAATGCAACCAGTCATGAATACCTCGATGCTTTTGATAACGAAATGAAATCCTCGCTTAACGAAATTTTGGTAACGGAAAAGATTATGGAACCCGTGCAGAAAAATCATTTTTGCACCAGATTACAGAACTCGTATACTGCTCGTTCTAAAGTTTCTCACCGCGTCCAAAAAGTGACATTTTCTGAACGCGTTGTAAAAATATTTATGAGTATTTTGATAAATAACACTAAAAATAGTAAATCATAGGATGATTTACAATTTCAATCAAATTTAGAAACAGTCGAAGGATTAACTTCCCACTTGTATATCGATTTCCATAAGTCCAATACCTCTTCTAAGCTTAAGTTGCTAAAAGGCTCTCCTTATAAACTACCGTTAGTTTAGTATTAATTGCAGTCAAATTTAAAAGTATCGATACATTTCCTCTACACCCTAAATGCTAAAAGTCATCACCTATTAATAGACTCCTCATATCAGGCATCATTAATTTTTAGGTACTGACTTCAACCAAATCTAAAATGTTTTTATATGTTTTACTTCTTCTACCATGTACGTATTAGGTAGAGAATATATTATATTCCACCCAAAAATTCAAAAATTTCAACGGAAATATACGTTTGAGACTTCCTGAATCAAAAGAGGTATTTTTAGAAAAAGGTCCGTATGTATGTGTGTATGTGTTTCTTTGAACAGTATAGCTCAAAAAAGAAAAGTCCGATAATACCAAACTTGGCATTTAAGTTAGGAATATTTCAAATAAAATCCTCCCACCCCAACTACCCTTTACATGGAACATTTTTCAAAATGTTTGATTTTCTCGAAAAAGGCTCTAACGATTTTGATTAAAATTCCACATATTAAAGATATTTACATGACAAATAGAATGTATATCTTGAATTTTCTGCGAATAGCCTGTGAAATCCACTTCATTCGGAAATAATTTTGTATAATCTTGTGTAACTGGTAAACGTTAAGCGATAGACGAAAACGTACTACACAAAACAAAAATATAGTTATCTTTAAAACACACTATATATTCCAAATAACTTTTTGTGCCATAAACCATTTCTAAGATATTCCTTATTAATTGTTTGAATTCTTCAATACTTTGTCATTTTTTAAAAGTCCTTTTGATATTCAATTGTTTCTCGTGATTGTGTGAAAACAGTATGGACTTTTAAGGCCAGTATATAGCGACAAGTTCTTAAACAGACTAGCACTATTCCCTTTGTATACATAAGAAACGTGTAATGTATATTTCTGCAAAGGTTTATCTCAATTAAAATGAATTAAAGGGAAAAAATAAACTTTCGTAAAAACGATAGCTGTAGAGTAGGTGATGTGAATGTAACACATTAGATATATTATTTCTTACAAATAAAATTCTAACTCCGTTCTTTCAGCGGTTCACGATTTGTTTCATACGGACGGAGGGACAGACAACATTATATTAATAATTACTTTGCAGTAACAAGCGCACCTAAAGTGACACTATAGGCGATATTTGCAAGAGTTAAAGACCCTTAAACAGTCCTGTTCCTCAGACGGTAAGCGAGGCGCGTATTAGGTATATATGCTTCTCATGTATAAATCTACTGTTGAGATGATTGGGAGATATTTCATGACATATTTCTTAAGAGATTACTCAAAGGTCTTCGGAGAGTTTTCATTAACGTCAATTATTTCATCAGTGTTGCTTAATGAAGCAGCCATATGACGCCAGGGTGTAATTTGTGTGTATATACCATACAATACGAGTATGAGCATGCGCGATCACTTCCTCCATTCATTACGAAGCCAGACGCAGCTGTGAGCGATCGTCACCTGTGTTTTCCTGTTGTTTGTGCGTTTCAATGAAACGCTTAAAACAATCAAACGACCCCCGACAGTGAAGTCAGATTAGTGATTCGTTTTTTGAATGCGAGAAATGTTACCACAGCAAATATTTAACACCAATCGTGTGAGGTTCATGGAGAAACAATAATTAGTAACAATGCCCGGCTACAGTCACCTCCCTATAGTCCGGATTTGGTACCAAGCGATTTCCATCTGTTTCTTCATGTAAAGAAATTCCTTAGTAGAAAACATTTCAGCGACGATGATGTTCTGAAACAAGAACTGCAGACTTGGCATCATACTTTGACAAAGGCGTACAAAAATGGTTTCCTGTTACGAGCCTGAATAACGGCGCTGACTATATAGAGAAATAACGTAAGGTATAAGGTAATAAATGATAATAAAGTATTTGTAAAGTAATGTTCTGTTATTTTTTAAAAAAATTGTCGGTACTTGCTTTAGAAACACGCCACGTAATATCAAATTAATTTAATGAATTTGGACTTAAATATTAATTTTATTTCAGTAGGGAATTATTATCATTTCAAATATGTATACAGTCACATAATATTGATTAAAAATGGTTTCAAAAATGGAGTTTTTTAAAAATACACTAATCTCATGATGTATAGCGCATATAACGGAAGGGGACACCTCTGCGGCTACACCCTCCAGAGAAAGAGATGAAGTGAAGGAGACAAGAGGCTGCAGGCCTCAGGCAGACAGGCTACAGAGATTCGCGGCAATCTCTAACACTTCCTGGCTTGAAGATCTGTCCCGCTACCGGAACTGCCCAAGAGAGAGCGAAGAACGACGCGTCCAACCATGCCGCTCTTTGCAAGCATCCGCGCCATCTGCCAGGCAGCATCATACACCACGAAACCTAGAAGTAACACCTGAAAGAAACGGAATGAAAGGGAAATAATAGAAAGGAAATGGTGGTAGATGAGAAACCACCCTAGCATTCGCCTACCGACTAGGAAAAATTGGTGGTTATACTTAATCCTCTAAGCAATGGTTCTTCGAACGGAATTTAAATGAATGCCAAATACTAATTCAGGCCCAGTAAAAGTTTGAGCAGAGTATCTGCGTTTAAATTGTGTATACATAACACTGAAAGAGGTAGTTGATATTTACAATAAAATCCAATAGCTTTCTCCGCTTCCTGTCAAAACACAGCAGCCATATTCCGAATTTCTGCCTAAAGACATTCATCAATTAATTTTACCCTACGTGAAACATTTGTGAAGCCTGTGGAAAAGTACAAAATTCGTTTGAACTAAAAGCAAAAATGGATAACAGTTCCACAGTTGACGGGAAACACCAAACGAACTTTAACGCTGAGGGGGGACACAGTACAGGGCCATTTATTCAGACGACGAAGGCAGATTCCCAGTTATTATTTAACCGATACAGTAGTGCTTAGCTTTTAAAAAAATTAAATAATTTACTATGTCCTGACTGCTAAATTCTATACAGAAGATGTGATAAAAATCCATGTTGCCAAAGGTCATAGCTCCTGATAATGTTTTAATGGAATAATAAAAATATTTATATTTTAATTACAACTACAGATAATAAGTAAACTGATCCATTTACTCCAAGTAGATAATTTAAGTATTATTCCTGATTTAACATCGCACATTTTATAGTTTGTGATTGAAATCGGAATCTTTTCTGCATTAAGTCTGGTCTATCTAGTATCTCCTGTCATCCAACGCAATTAGTATCACCGCCACTACCACCACTGTTGTTGACTGCGTTAATCTGCACAAAATTGAGCATAAAAATAAAATTCTCATTTAAATGTTGAATTTGCTGTTCAAATGAGGCTTCGTATGAAGCTGCAATATGAAGACTTTTTGACTCCACAACTAACCTGTTTCTTGGTAGAAAACGATATTTTATTTTGATTTTCTTAAAAATTGCTCCATTTAAACTGCAACTAGTTTAGAATGTAGAACAAGAATTAAGAAATCTATCATCAATAACCCATAAAGTTCTTGTTCAAGTTCCACAAAGAAGAGAGCCGAATTTCTGGTCAAGTAACAATAAATTAAAATAATCAACAATTAGTTATATAAAAATGTTTGAATTGGTGGCTGGATTTTGATGGTTTTATTTTTACAATGAACTTCTCATTAGTGTCATTCCTTCAATGAAATTACTATTTTATGTGAAATTAGAACAACTTTTGGTAGCTATCACATTATTCTCTTTCCTAATCATGATTTTCAAATGCTGCATACATTTATTTGTGCAATACAGTAAATTCTGTCTTATTTTAACTAGTTGGAGATTCATTAGAATCGACAGCGTGTCCATAAAAATACTGTCATACTTTGAACTGGTATTGCGTCGCTTTAGATATTCGTATTTGGGTGAATGGTGACATTCGAAAGAAAAACTTAAATATTTTTTACTATACCTCATAGACATTGAATGTGGCCACCACGAGTGACGCTGCAGGCATCAAAGCGATATTCCCATTCACGCCACACACGCTCCACCAATGGACTGGTTGTCAGCATTGATACGAAGTTGCACTTCTTGCAGGTTTTGAGGCAATGGGGGTACATAGACACAATCCTTTATGTAGCCCTATAAAAAGAAGTCACAGACCGTCAAATCAGACGACCTCGGTGGCCACTTGTAGAAGACATTATCATCATTTCTGGCACGCCCAATCCATCTTCCTGGAAGCCGCTCATTCAAACGTTATCGAACATGTAAATGCCAATGAGGAGGTGTTCCATCGTTTCCTTTTTCTTTTTCCATTTGTATAAATAACCATTCAGTGAACATGTCAAGATAAGTTGGACCGTTGACAGTGGCCTCTCGAAAGAAAAATGGGCCATAGACTTGACGTTTCGATACGGCCTGCACAAAAGATAGTCGTCTTCCGTGGTGTAGTGGTCACCATGTTAGCCTCTAGTTCCCGAGGCCGCGGGAAGGCGGTGGATTTTTTCGGGCGTCAAAATCCTTAGCATGGATTCCTTCGGAAGGGAAGTAAAGCCGGTGGTCCCGTGTCGTAAATTTCCGCACGAAACAGAACCTCAAACCTGAAAAAGAGCCTCTGAGCAAAATTTCCGGTCTTTCGCGCTCAATATAGAATGGGGCGCGAAGGACCATAGCAGTTAAAGAGCGTTCATAAATAAAACTCGATTTTTTGGGGGCACAAAAGACATTCACTTTAGTGGAGTCTCTTACAACTTCCAAAATGGCATGTGGATTCTGGCTTCCCCAAATCTTAACATTAGGCCTGTTCACTTTTTCACTAACGTGGAATGTTGTCTCATCATGAAAATTATTTTTTTTCTGACAGATTTTCATTATCCTCCATTAGTACCAATAAATTTTCAGAGAAATCTAATCGTTTTGCAGGGTCATCAGGTTTCAACTTATGCAGTAATTGCAGTTTGTAGCGATGAAACTTCAGTCACGTACACTATATCTTAGATACGGTGGATTTAGGGATGGATAACGGCTGACTAGCTCTACGGACTTCTTAGGTCTATGTACAAATGCCTCCCGCATTGACGGATGGTATCCCTGAATGGCCTTTTCTTTGATGACACATGCAGTCACGATCCACAAAATCACGGTATCACTTTAAAATTGACGTGTGTGTAGGAGCTTGATGTTGAAATCTTCGCCTAAAAGCACGCTGAACCTGCACCAGACTCTGCGTCTATGATATTCCAAAACACACCAACTACGTTCTTGTGGGTTCGCCATAACTTCTTTAATAGCAACACCATTTTAAAAACAAACATTCGTATGTAACCTGCTTGCTAAATATCCAACAATAAACCCATATCGACTAATCACAAACGTGGGTGAATTTAGTTTCTGTGTTTGATTCCCGCGATCCGTCCATTGTTGTCCATTATTGACGTGCACAAAAATATTTTAATTTTTCTTTCGAATGTCACTAATTTCATTTAAATACGATTATCCGAGACAACGTGGTGCCAGTTTGGAGTATGACATTTTTATTGGCACACTGTATGATGCTGAAACTATTGAACTAAACACTCTGAGGACATTAATAAATGGACTTGTAAACTTTTTGCAGTTTGTGAACTTTTGGACTGAATTCTCGCAGTATGCTGTTATTTCCTAATCTTAGTACTTACCACTGTGTTGCAGGCTGCAACAAGGCGTGTAAAAAGAACTGGAGGAGGACCTTCTCTGTCTATTGTAAATCCTTTGGATGTGCTTCGTCAGCGACTCTTGCTGGAAATTGCAAGACGGCGCATGCGTCAATCTCAGGACCAAATTCAAGCCAACAGGGATTTTCTGCAGTCCATTGGAAAGAGGGAAGTGGCTAATCGTACTGACAATGAAATTGCAGATTATATCGTTTCACCAGCAGCAGAGAAATCTGGAATGCCAGCTCCTGAAACCAACAGGCAAGTTAATCTATTTTGGTTTTGGGTCTATCTAAAGATATTTACACCCATAAAAGAAAACCTTCCTCAGATTAACCATAATTACTAATATCATCAACAGCACCAATGCCTACAGTTGAAAGCGGTAGATGTCCAAAATACAGTGCAGATTGTTAGCTATTTTGTAATTTTTTTTTCAACTTTCCAGTTTGTATGCTCTGTTTGTATTGCTTTTTCCCTGCATAGAGTAACTTCAGAAGTTCTCAAACAATTATGATGATATTTCATTATTTAAAAGCTTGTTTCTTTCGGATTCCCATACTTCTTGTAAAGTCAGGGAGTTCGGAATTTATTTCATGTGCCAGCTTCATTCCCATCCTATTGAACCTGACCTCACTAGGGGACATTTGCTCTTGTATCTGGATTATTTTTAGATTTTTTTCTTTTGTTTATTTGCTTAGTTGCTCAAAAATTCCAGCTCTTAAGGTGAACAGAAAGAGGAAAGGTCTTTCTTTATGTAATGATGAATGATTATTTCATGGAGATAATCATGTTGCTGCTACCGAAAAAAATTACTGCACAAAATGTAATTTGTTCATAAATATTACCCTGTTATCTCTTTCGAAAAACATTCTACTGATATTACTGAACTGAATTCTGATGTTGACATTCTAAAATGGAAGCAAATTAGAATAATAATTAGGCTTTAAGAGAATAACAGGCACAGTGTATGCAAAATTGCACTGTTCTAATTGGCGAATGTTACTTGTAGAATATGTATGTTGCATTTAATCATCTGAAAATTACATTTGAAAAAATAGATTAGAAAAAACTTATGAAGATTCTAAAGAAAGTTGATGTGGTTTGGAAATAAGGAACGTTTCTAAGTAGTCTCTAATCAAAGAAAATTTCAGAGAGAATAAAGCAATGTGAAGTTATGACAGGGATGCTCCTGATCACTAGGGTAGAGTGAAAAATAAATATTCCTATCCAGCCTATAATAATATCCTTCGAAAGTTGTAGCTTATGCTGTGTTGCTCTGTGAAATTACAACAATTTTGAATAGTATCTTGACGGCTCCATTACGAGTTAAACTTCAGATATTCACAATATTTAAATAAACATTTAAGTTAACAACACTTTAAACACTTGAGGCATGAATTAACATGTCAGGTGTTTTGTCTATTTAAATTGCACTTAACACAGCTTTTTAATTTGTTTTCTTGAATTACATTTAATTCCTATTTTTCACTTTCCTGTTGTTTATGAAAGTATAAAAAAATTATTACAGGAATTAGTCAGACTCAACTTCAACTTGCTCATGCTCAATGAATGTGAATTATGAAGTGCCAGCTAAGAATACTAGGAATAGATGCAAATGTTTTATATCCTGTATGTCTTAGCAGCTGTCATCAAATGCTTCATCATCTATTGAAGACACTTTGAAATGCTATTTTTTTATTGGATGATCTGAATTTGAAACTAGCAAACCAAGTGCCCAAACGTATCAAAAAATAATATTATCAAAATAATTTAGACTTTCTGTGCTATGTATTTGAGTCCATTAAATATCCTAAACAATAGAAGTCAAGCTTATGAAAGAGAAGTAAAAGCACTGTCATTGCTGGTTATAAATATTGTAAGTCACATTTGTGCACATGTAAGTAGGGAAAAAATGTCTCAAGTTTGGAAAAAAATATATAGACAATATGAAAAATATTTGTAGGTTCTATAGATATTGCAACAACAAAATTACAGAGAAAAGAACCTCTAAGAAACTACTGAGGCCTATAGATTTAAAATATGATATTTAGAGGTGTCATTTAGGGGGGGACAGTGGGATCAATTGAACTCCTAATTTGTGATAAATAATTAGGCTACTGGTTATTATTGCTCTGCCAAAAGAAAAATTACGACAACTGTCTTTTAATACAAATATTTTACATTTATTAAATAAAAGAGTTTCTTTTATGCTAAATGTGTTGTTAAGATTCACATGAAATTTACAAAAAGTGCTTCAAACAATCTTGCTCCCCCCTCCCAAATAGAAACTGAAATGATGCTCCTGATGATACTGAAAAGAAAACACTTAGAAACAGCACTACATTGATATCTAAGCAAGAAACAGAACTGCTTCATTCAGTGGGATTTGGTTCACCATCACTACCCTAAAAATGTAAAATGAGAATGCCTCTTCCTAATGCAGCTAGGGTATGTGACAAGCTTGGACTTGCTAGTCACTCTACAATTGCCTCATCTACATTGCAAGATATAAAAGACTACTTAAGTTATTAAAACATAGTGCAAACGACACTTCGAAAGACTTATTCCAATTTTCAAAAATATATTTTATGATTTATTCTGTGAACCTGAAAGGTTATACTTTGATATGCAAAAGGAAAGACGGTGAGTTAAGAAAGAATTGGAAATATTTTCTGTTAACTTCTGTTAACATTACTTAAGAAGCCAGTCTCAAAGTTCTGTTCGAAACAGAACATTGCAAATTCAATCAATTTTTCTCACTAACAGATTAGAAATCCAGACATTCCCTTAGCATTTTGTAACAGCTGTTATATGGATCTTCTTATATATGGAATGGATTCATATGAACACAAATGTGTATTAAGCGTGTATTAAGCATTAAAATATAAGAGAAAGTTTTATCTTTAAAAAGATATCCTCTGTTTATTAAAAATAAGATATTTAGTTTAGTGAAAGCAGTGTTGCCCTCCTATCATAATCACACTTATCTGAAAGAAGAGAAACTGCTAAAATTAAATACCAAGAAATATAATCAGGCTGAAGGTTCACAATTAAAATCAAAAGATATCATCCTCTATGAAAATTTCACTTGCAAAGGATTTAAAAAGGAATAAGAAGAATGAAAAATCAACTCCGCCCAGAATTTATTAAACACATAAGGGGAAAGAACCAGAAACACCTCATTACAATTTTATAATCACATTTGGAGGACATCAGTACCAGCTGATTGGAAGAAAGTTGTCATAATTCCAATACAAAAACCAGGAAAACTAGCCGAAAATATGTAGCTATAGATCCATATCTTTAACAAGTCACTTAGCAAAACTATGGAAAGAATGATATAAATTACACTAAATTCATACCTAGAAACAAACTGTCTGTTACCACCATCTCAGCCAGGATTTTGAAAACTTCATTCTACAAATGAGCAGGTGATTATTGTAAGTGAAGATATAAAAATAACTTTCAATAGGAAGGAAGCTTTCAATAGAAAGACTAGCAGTGTTCATAGACTTCTAGTCAGCATATGACAATGTATGGAGGTACAAATTTATTAGTAAACTCCAAAGTTAGAAGTCAAATTTAGTATGTAAGAGGGATTTCTGAATTCATAACCCAAAGGATTTGTGCTATGTAGATGTAAATACAATTTCTAAATTCAAAGTACTCATCTTGGTTTATAAGGAGCACACAGCACTCTTTAATGTTTGTGTAAAAGACCTCCCATGAACCCTTGAAAAAGATAATTTGAAGATAGCTGTTTTTACGGGTGGTCTAGTTCTTTGGGATTCTTAAAAAGCAAAAGTAGTTGATTAGCTATAAGGCAATATTCAAAGACCATTACAGTAGCTTCAAAACTGGTATTTGAAGATTCTGTAAAACCTATGGAAGCAAACAAATAAAAAACTAAATTTTAACTTAGAAATCAAAGCATTTAAACCTCTACTATGATAAAGGTAAAATTATTGAGTTACTATGTACAAATATTGCAAAATATTCAGGAGTAATTTTTAATAAGAAACTAACATGAAAGGATTGCATAATGAACATAAATATGAAAGCGACAAAAAGATTAAATTTAATCAAAAGACTTGCAGGTACAAATTACACTAGAAGAGCATTAAATATGCTCTTCTAGTGAGAAATACTAATGAAGCATCCACTACAAATAAGAACTTAACTTATTAGAACACACACTGAATCAAGCACTTCAGTAACAACTGGAGCAGCTGAAAGTACCCCAATGGATACCTTCATAATTGTTATTCTTATAAACCAATTGTCCAGAATTACAACACAGGCCCTTACTATATGAGAAGATACTGATACTACCAAACCAAAATAAATGAGTGTATATTTAAATAGCAATCAACCCCTGAAAACTCAACCTGAAGTCTTTAAAGAAACGCATAAATTAAAAGAAATTCTAAAAATCCCCAAAGAAAAATTAAATATTAATGAGTAATTACAGCCAATAGAAAGCATTGAAATATAACATTATCTAGATTTAAATGAACAATGCAGTAAACAAAACATAAACCCAGAAATAGCAAAAGTATATACAACAGAAACAATGCAAAGTATCCAGAAAAGCTGGACTGTGTTTATACAGATGGATTCCACCTTGATGATGAATGTTCTGGAGCAGTAGGAACATGTACATTTTGTTCTTTCTATAAACAAGTTGGAACTAACAATACAAATTATTATGTTGAGATCAAATAAATATATATACATATACGTACACATCAATCAATAATATCCTTAACTGGTTTGAATAAGTTCAATAATTTTGTAATACTGTCAGATTCAAAAGCTGCTATTCAAGCTATAGTACATACCAACTACCATAAAAATGAAAAAGATAAAAGAATCATGCTGATTATATACATTAAAAATCTCAGTAAGAAATTCACAGTGGGCCCCAGCACATCACAGAGTAATTGTTAATGAAATAGCATATATATTAGCAAAAAAGGAGAAAAAATTAAACAAAAAACTATACAACATTTTTCATTTAAATCATAAAATGAATTAAAATAAAAGCCAACCAAACATACCAAATCAAAAACAGTAATAAAAATTCTAAGTGGAAAAAACTAGTGACAAAACCTAGTACAATTCCAGACTTTCCCCTCAAATCTTCTATGGCAAAATTCAAACTGGTTACAGGTCATGACATTTTGGGCAAACACTTGCACCGGACTGAAATATTAGTGTCAATCTATGTCTTAAAGAGGAAGAATTGAAGAAAGTTCATTTATCAACATGCAAGGCACGCTCATCATTCAAGAACCTCATTTCCGAAAATTGGGAAGCAAGAAGACTAATGACTGCATTGTTAACTCTGAACATTAGATACATACATACATCATACATACATAAATGCATATGTTATAACAATGTATTTATTTTATTTTATTTTTGTTGTAAATATGCTAGTTTCATTACTATGTTAGATTATTAATTTATGTTAAATAAACATGAAACCTCACTAGATGTTTATATTTTGGTAACCTCATATTACACTATTATATCACTTTGTGTGCAAACGTCTTCTTTAAATATACCATAGTGAATAACACCATGGTGTATGTTATAGGTCACCAGAGTCCCCAGAATGGCCTGCAGCTCCAGTTTCTCGTTGGAATAATGAATACACATCTCTCCATCAATCATAAAATGTGAGTACAATAATGGTTCTACAAAAACAAATCACACAAAAAGGAGGCACTTAATCACCTTATGTTATTCCATACTTCCTGTTTCAGGTAAATTATACTAGTAGCTAATTTTAAACTGAAATAAAGTAATATATTTTAGATTTTTGTGCCCTTTTGTGTTATTTCTTTCTTATGCTTGACTCATATGACCCAACAGTATCCATACAAAATTTAATTCCTTAGGCAGCAGTTCAAGGTGGGCCAAAGCCTATCTCATTATAGCTGAATCCCAGGGCTGTGCCAGAACACGTCATTTTGGTTCAAAGACAAATTAATAGTACAAAATAAATAGGTATTGTATAGTTGATTCCAACCACCTGTATTCTGTGCATCTATTCAAACCATTTTGACATTAGTGATATAAGAAAAAGCAATACAAAATCATATAATTGAACATCTAAAACTAAGTGACAAGTGTCAAAGATGGTCAAAGTTGGAATTTTCTTTTCTTTCCAAGCAGGTATCTTGAAGTGCACTTCTACAACCTTTTGCTAACCAAGATTTCACATAATGCAGTGGACTCCATGTTTGAATTGGAGGACATATGATGATCATCATGAGTTCTGAAAAATAAGAAGTTGGAAGAGACCCTTTACTTTAGTACCTAACTGTAAAACTCATAACACTAAAACCTTTTGTGCACTCTGCATTACTAATGGCACAATATCAGGCTAGTAGTGATGATATAGAACTTTAATGTCCATCATTGACAGACAATGCCTTTCTAAATTTGTTTTTAGCAAGCATAAAACTGATGTTTTCTGATACATTTTATTTTCAGATCCTTAATAAGTTCTACTCCTCTGAATCGATCCATTGAAATACTTCTAGCAACCTCAGATATGAGCATTTCATTATGATTTTTAAAAGTTAAAACTGCCTGACTAATAGTCATTGTGCTTTCAGTAAGTCATTGTCCTTTCTTGTAATTGTATGAAAGATCACTAAACTCATGCAGGGCATCACAAATTAAATCCAAATCATAAAAGTTGAAGTAGATTATTTTTAGGAGGAGTTTTGTTGTTCAACTGTTGGGAAGCCAAACTTGAAGTAGTTGTAACCACGTGCGATACAAAGTTTCCAGTGGCCTTCGCCCCCACTTTACTTTTCGGTGGTCTTCACCCCAACTTTACTTTCTGGTGACCTTTGCCCCAACTTTGTATTTTAATGTTTCTTTACATATTAGATATATTTATGTTTGCCTCGGCTGCGTCAGTATTAATTTGTAGTAACATGTTTCTCTTAACAGGGTGTGATACGGCTAAAGAATGTAGACTTACACAAATTATAATTTTTACTTCACTCCTTTTATTAATCCTTCACACAATTAAATAACACTTCACTGATATAGAGAGCTGTGGGATTATTTATTAATTACTTGCACTTTTTAAACATGTAAACTTTATAATATTCGCCATAATGAATTTTTGTCTCACACTGGATACGTATTAAACTTCTCGAGAACACATCTCGCATTCAGTTAGGAACACTGTCTACTGGCAACTAGATTCTAAATTTGTAGAATTTGCTCTATTTTAGTTTCTGATTGGCTAATCCTATTCCAATAGAATACTTTTATTTAACTTATGCTTTTTCTGTTTGTTTGGCTATTTATAAACTGTCTCAAAAATTACATTATTATAGCTCCAAGAATTACTAGTAGCATTATTAAACTTTCCAATTCATTATTGCCTCAAGGTTACCTCATTGTTAGCAACTTTTGGCCTATATTCTCACAGCTCCTACATTATTAAATTATGTAATACATTCACATAACATTATTATACATGTACACAATAATATAGGCGGGCTGTTATTGAATTATATATTATATAATTACACTGAACTCATTTAAGTGTTAAAAATACTGCCTCAAAGTTCTTCACTTTGTTATTGTTTACTCATAATGGAATTTTTTTCAGTACAGTATCCTTCAGATACTAAGTTGCAGATTCTAATCCGCAATCTTGGAATATAATGGATCTAATGTACCTATTACATTTAATAAAAATTATTCTTAATGACTAAAATATTTACTTCCTGTTATGTAATTACAGTTTATCGAAAGAAATTTTGTTGCAGAATTTAAGAAAGCTCTTTGTGTATTTCATTCATAATTATTGCTTACTTATAAGCCAGTTTTCTTTTTTTTTAGTATCTCATTCATGATTCAATATTTGGCATTGAAATATTAAGTGTTCGACAGTTTGATCTTCTATACCACATGGACACATGGGGTTATCAATAATTTTGAAATAGTTTAGATACTTCCGAATCCTTCCATGTTCTATGATCATAGCAATGAAGTTAGATGTAATGGTAAACTTTAATTTCAGATGTAAGAACGTAGGCTTTCACGGCCGGTGTCACAATTATAACTAATATAATCTTCTGGGCTGTTATGCCGTGGTCTTTCTGACTTTCTTCAGCAGACCACGGCATAACAGCCCGGAAGATTATATTAGTTATAATTTTAATTTCAGATGATCTTGTATCTTGGGAAAACAGGATTTAGTAATTGCTCCTTTAGTAATTTGTTCCCATTCACTTCGCTTTTCCAAGTGTCTTCTGCTAATATTGTCGCTATTGCACTTTTTGGTACCTTATTATAAGTTTCTGGGATGTCTGTACTAGCTGCCACTTTCTTTGTGAGTTGGTGAGCTAACTCATTCCCTTGGTGTTCTGTGCGAGCCTTTATCCAATTGAATGAGATCTTCTAATTTCCTTCTGATTCCAGTTGCATGACCTTTCTCTGATTTCATCAGTGAGTTGTGTGTGGTTTCGCGGGTTCTTCAGAGAGTCCAATGTTATTTTGTATCTGTTGAAAGGATGCTGTTTTTAATGTGGTTTTATTAGATTCAATTTCTGTCAATGCCTTTAGTACTGACAATTGTTCTGCCTGACTATTGGTGCATTTATTGTTTAGTTTGTACTTAAATTTGTGAGTTAGGGTTCCTTTCATAAAGATGGCCACTCCTAACCCCACATTGTAGTCATCCTTATTGCCATCAGTGTAGATCTGCAGTTCGTGCAAGGAACAGTCATTTCCAGTGTTTATTTGTACTAAGTCTGCTGGATGAAGCCGGTGATTTACTTCAGTATCTCTGTCAATGTTATATCTGGTATTTACTTGCTGCCTTAAGCAATCAAAACAGTTTATGGATTCCTCTATTTTAAGGGTGATGGGACATAAGCCTGTTATTACACACAGTGCCTTGTTAGAGACAGTGTGGTAGTCCTTCACTATTCTTACATTGATCAGTCATTGGACTCTAAGCAGTTTGTTCCTATTGGCCATTTTATGCACTGCTTTGTACCACACTGGTGCAGCATATTGCAGGACCAGTAAAATTTTATATATTATTTTTAATACTCCACTTTTCAGTCCCCAGTAATTTTTGAACACTTGGAGAGTGAAAATATTAGTCCTTTTCAGTTTTCAGTTATGTAGATAATATTATGTTCTCTAAATGTTAGTTTGTTGTCAATTATAATTCTTAAATACTTAATGGAAAAAACCTGTTCTAATATTGGATTATTAAGGAGAAGTTTTATTTCTTTATCTTCTCTGCATTTCCTTCAAGCCAGTAGCATAACTTTAGTTTTCTGCTCATTGAAACACATTTTGTTGCTTGTAGCAAGCATGATTCTTCTTGTACAGTTAACAATAGATCAACTGCAAATGCTGTTATTTTCGTGTGGGCGGCGTATTCTATATTCAAAATGAGTTGTAGAGGATATTCCAAAATCCAGGTCCGCAACAGTATCCTTGTGGACACTCTTTTGAGATGTTTCTCTCAACTGTAGCACTATTTATGGGCCAAACTGCATTTCTTTGATTGCAATAATCCCAAGATAGCTTATAGAGATTTCTCGGGCATCTCCTGTCCTTCAGACTCTTAAGAATTTCAGGTCACCAAGCAGCATCAAAAGCTCCTTTAGCATCAAGGCTTACCATTATTAGTATGCTCCCCTTCTTTAGTTCTGGCTCCGCAAAATTCTTCACTTCAACTGCTACATCTGTGATGCTCTTCTGAGGAATAAAGCCAAATTGACTTTTATTAAGGAGGATGCATGATCCTCCATTATGATGCATAATCCTCATAATGAGTAGTTTTTCTAGCACCTTTCTGCCCATGTTGAGTAAGCTTATTGGACAAAATTTAGATGGATCCATGCTGCCTTCCTTACTTAGTTTAATTATAGGTATGATTCTAGCCAATTTCCATGTTCTGGGGAAGTTCCTCTCATTAGGCATTCATTATAAATTGTTGTAATGCTTCTTGGAAGGGTTTTAAAGATGCGCAGGAAAATGTCGCTTGTAATTCCATCATTACCTGGCGCCTTTTAATGGTTGTAGTTTCCTATGGTTTGCCTTATCTCTTCTGGGTGAATTTCTGATCATTACACGTGTTGATTGGCTCTTCTGCTGCTCTCCTTATACTTTTGTGATAGTCAAAGTCATCCTCTTGTCTGTCTTCTGGAGTGAAATATTCTATAATATAATTTAGTGTATCTTGCAAATTTAATGTTTTGCAACCATGTGGCTTTTCCAGAGTTGTCATTATCAATTTGTCCCTTACCTTCCAGAAGCAAACTTATAAACATTATTCCACGGGTTTATAGGTGATGAAGTGTTACAGTGTTCTTTTCAAGAATCAAATTTTGCTCATCTGATTGTTGACTGATATATGTTTTTCCCATCCAGATATTGCTGTCTGCAGCTTTCTCTCAGTTCTTCATTGTTCTTGGTCCTGTGGTATTTCCTCTGTAGGACATTAGTTTTCTTCCTCATAATTGTAAGGGGCGGCGCCGTGGCCGAGTGGTTAGACCGCTCGCCTCTTACCAAGGCAGCGCATGTGGGATTTGTGGTGGGTCTGGGCGGGTTTTCTCTGGGTTCTCCGGTTTCCCCTGCCATTCATTCCACCAACTGCTCCATCATCACCTTTCCTTTCATCCATTTCGCAGTCATTTCATTTCATCTACTTCCTTCATCCCATACCAGGCATCGGGCTGATCACCCATCCTAGACATTCTGTCTGCTCCATGAGAGTGTCTGCTCCTCAATGGGTCTCTGACCCCAGGCACCCACCTTAAGTCCTGGAGGGTGTAAGTCCTACCTAAGATGAGGTTAAACAGTGAATGAATGAATGAATGAATGAATAATTGTAAGGGTGTCATTCCACCATGGTACAGAATTCTGTTTTACTGAAGAGGTCATTGCTTTGAGACATTTGAATTTTTTCTTACAGGCTGCTTGTAGTGTATTTGAGAATAACTGAGTGAAAGTGTAAAGATTGGGATCTGCTGTAATATGAAGAGATAAGATGTTATCGAGTTCGTCAATGTTTCCATCATATTGTGTGATATTAAAGGGTTTTGGTATAGCTTATGCAAGAATTTGATAAAAGTCAGGGTATTTGTCTTCTCTTATAATGAATCTTATTGTGGTATGTACGTAGTCGTGTTTAGAGATGTGTTCTACTCTGATGTTATATTGTATGGGACTGTGGTTGGAGCACGTCTCATCTTTGCTAATTAGCCAACTACTAATCAGTGGCAACAGATGGTTATTGACTACTGTCAAGTCAATGTTGCTTTTACGCTGTCTATTGTGGAAGGTGGTATTTTTGCTAGTTTCATTTACTATATGTAATTGATGCTTGATAGGAATTCTTCTAAAATTTTTCCCTTGGCGTTTGCTAATGTATCATGCCAAGTTATGGATCAGCAATTGATGTCCATTGCAATAATTATTCCTTCCCCCTTTACATATTTTAACACCTGTTCTAACTCTAAGATGTTAGTTGTTTGTTCATTGTCTATGTCAAGGTAGACACTTGCTGCATACAGTTTTGACCTGTTATATTTTATTTCTAGAAATGTCTTGTCTTTGTTTGAAAGTTCATTTATCAGTAATGCATCTATCTGTGTATTAGTTATTACTATAGCAGCCCAACTTCTCTCTTCACCTGATGAGAATGTTCTGTATTTCTTAGGTATTCCTGCAATCTTATTATTTGGTTCAAAAGGCTATTATACAAAAATAATATCTGTCTTTAGTGCTTCTATTGTTTTCATCGGCTGTCTATAGCTATTCTGGAGTGCTATAGATTTATTTGACAGCACCAAATCTGAATATTTTTATTAAATTTCTAGACAGTTGTGTAAGTCTAATGCTATTGGGTGTGCTTATTTTATCCATGCTAATTGGTATTTTATTTGTATTTTCCTATTATGGCCTGGAAACAGGGGCAGTTTTTATCAAGAGATGAATGGTTTTCGGAATCCTTTCATTTTTATTGTATTTATTATATATGATGTAATATCACTCTTGTGCTCTTCCTTCCTTGTGTTATACTCTCACATTTTGTGACTGCCAGCACACAAGGGACATGTTTGATTTCCACTGCACTCCTGATGCCTGTGGTTATATCTGCTGCATTTTTAGTAACGGTTCATAAATATATAGCCAGATGAAATGCAAATTAGCTATCCAAGCTTGAGTTTATTTTGAAACAGCTTTCTTCTTGTCATGGATTCCACTTTGATGATTATTGTCCTGTTGTTGCTTTTGATCTGATAAATATATTCTGGAACAATGTCGCCTGCAGTCAAGTTAAGATCTGGATTCTGTGCCAGTATTATTTGCTCTATATTTTCAACTGTTACCTCCTCCAGGATATTGTATATCATCAAATGAGGTATGTATGTGTGCATACATGTGTACATGCATGTGTGTGTGTGTGTGTGTGTTTGTGTGTGTATATGTATGTGCATACATACGTGCATGGTTTATTCACCAATTGGAAATGTGTTAAAATCTCTGGCTTCATCAAGTACAATAGAATAATCTATTTCTACAAACAATTACATCATAAACGCCTACGTAAGGCAAGTGTGTTGTATGCTCATTATGCATAATAAGGCGAAATTCTACTAACGTGGACATTCTGGCGTTTCACGGAATTTCTGGCCTTAATTACGTAATTCAGGGGGCTAAGTTTTTTCATTATCCTATAGGGTCCGGTGTAGTTCATTAAAAGCTTTGTGGCTCTACCTACCCTCCTTTTAGGGGTATATAGCTTCACCAAATCGCCGACTTTATACTCGACGTGCCTCCTCTTTGAATCATATAACTTTTTATTTTTTCTCTGGCTCTTTACTATGTTTTGGGATGCTAACACCCTTGCTTTTATTATTGCCTCCCGTGTTTGCTGCACAAATAGGTTTTGTGAGGTGCCCTGTAATTGAACGTCGGGGGGTGATACCGGTTTCCGTGCATACAGTAATTCGAATGGTGTGAACTTAGTACTTCCCTGTTTGCTTGTGTTTATGGCAAACCGAATTTGATGTAAATTATTATCCCAGTCTGTGTGCTGTGTGTTTACGTAGTTACTGATTACTTGCGCGATAGTTCTATTCGCCCTTTCTATTAGGCCATTAGTTTGGGGTCTGTAGGCTGTTGTGAAAGTCGGTATTGTTCCCATCATCTTAAGCAGTTCTTGTGTCACTTCGCTCATAAATACGGACCCTCTGTCCGACAGAATATATTTTGGTGCGCCGTGACGACAGATGACGTCGTCCAAGATAAATTCAGTGACATGCTCAACAGAAGCTTTTGGGATTGCCCTTAATTCCAAATATTTTGAAAAGTAATCACTAGCCGCAATTATGTATCTGTTACCTCTAGAGGACTTTGGGAAAGGCCCCAAGATATCTATGGAGAACCTTTCTCCTATATAGTTGACCTTTATGGGTTGCATTAAACCTGCGGGTCGCTGATTAACTGGACCTTTTCGTTGCTGACAGGAAGCGCATCTTCTTACATAATTTTGTATGTCCCTCTTCATTCCAATCCAATAGTAATGTGAATTAATTTTGTGAAAAGTTTTTGAAAACCCGAAGTGTCCTCCTAGCGGATCGTCATGACTATTATATAGTATTTCCTGCTTTAAACTATCAGGTACTACTAACAAGTGCATGTTCCCTGTAGTACCAGCATTTTTTCGGTACAGGACATTCGATTTCATCACGTATGTTGCAGCTTGTCGTGCTAGTTTAGCATTCGCTGTACCCGGCTGTCTTACGGCTTGTATTAGGGGTTTTAGCTGGGGATCCTCCTCTTGTTTTTTAGCTAATTCTATGGGTTCTATGAGACAGGTAATTCTGTCTTCCTGCTCTTGTGCTGTTTCGGGTTCAGGGGGGTCTATTGGCATTCTAGACAAACAATCTGCGTCCTTATGTTTAATCCCTGATTTATGTTGAATTGTGTAGTCAAATTCTTGCAGCATTAAGCTGTAACGTGCCAGTCTCCCTGTTAGATCTCTCAACCTATTTAGGTGGCACAGGCAAGCATGGTCTGTAACTACAGTTACAGGGTAACCATATATGTACTGGCGGAACTTCGAAAAACCGTACATAACTGCTAACAGCTCTTGTTCCGAAACGCTATAGTTCTTTTCAGCTTTGCTTAGACTCCTAGACACAAAGCCTACTGGGTGCATTTTTCCATCTCGTTCTTGGAGGAGGCAACTGGCTATGCCGTGCATGCTGGCATCGCAGTTCATTTGGGTTTTGGCTCCCGGCATAAAATGTGCCAACACCGGAGCCCTAACCATTAAATCCTTCAGCTTCTGGAAGGTTTCTTGCTGTTCTTGGCCCCATACAAACTTTTGGTCTGCCTTTGTTAGTTCGTTTAGAGGCCTCGCGATTGCTGCAAAGTTATTAATGAACCTCCTGTAGAAAGAAAATAAACCTAAGACCTGCCTTACTTCTTTGACGTTCCTAGGCGTTCTGAGCTGTGTAATAGCTTGGATTTTGTCTTTATCAGGTTCTATGCCTGCTGCCGATACTTCGTATCCTAGGAGTTTTATTTTGTCCATACCGAAAAAACATTTTTGGGGTTTTAGCTTAAACGTATGTTGTTCTAATTTCTTAAATACTGCTTCCAGGTTTGCCAATAAGTCCTGAAATGTATTTGCGAACACTATTATATCGTCTAGATATATGAGTGCTTTTTCGTATCGCAGGTCGCCTAACAGTTTATTTCCGATCTCTGTGAATGCTCTAGGGGCATTCGAGAGCCCGAAGCTCAAGGTCTGGAATTCGTACTCTCCGTCCGACGTACAAAAGGCCGAATATTTCTTACTTTCTTGAGCTAGCGGTACTTGGAAGTATGCACTTAGCAGGTCAAGCGTACAGTAAAATTTTGAACCTCCTAAATAGCTAAGTAGGTCGTCAATCAGTGGTAAGGGATAGGCGGATGCAGCTGTTTGTGCATTGAGTTTTCTGTAATCTACACAAAACCGATATTCTCCTGATTTCTTTTTGACCAAAATTACTGGTGAGCACCAGCTACTCTGCGAGTCTTTTATTATCCCAGCCTCTTTCATTTCTTCCACTTGTTGGTTTATTATTTCCCGCTGTTTATGGGACACCCTGTATGGCTTCTGTCTAATTGGTGTCGTGTTTGTCAACTCTATTTTGAACTCCGCAATGTCTGTTGTCCCTAACTCTTGTAGGCTAGTGGCGAAGGTATGTCTGTACCTGTCGAGTAAATTTCGTAGCTGTTCGTGTTGTCCTGGTTCTAGTCGTGAATTGATATTAAATTTGGCGTCTTTGATGTCTATTTGTTTTGTTGTCTCACGTGTGAAAGTGTCTGCCTGGACTAATGCAACTTCGTGTACGAGTGCTAGTGTTGTCCCTTTAAAGATTCTCTGAGGGGCGGCGGTATTATTGTGGACTTGTATCTTTTGATTTTGATTATTATTGCACAGACCTGGTATAATGTTAACGTGTTTTTTCTGCATAGTGTTAATGCATGGTTCCAGTAATAATGTGTTTGTAGGGAGTGAGGGTATTCTGACGTCTATCTGTGTGGTTGCAAATGGAAGGATTTCTACGTCATGCTGACATGTTGCTTTCATTTTTGTCTCTTCAGCATCTGCTTCAAGTGTAATTTGCATGAGAGGACATTCTTGCTTTCGCTGGCAGCTTACCGTGACCTCCTTCGAATTTTGCAGTGTTAGTGTAATTGTGTTGTTCCCTAGATCTATAACGGCTTGGTGTTTCTGAAGGAAGTCCATGCCCAGCAATAAACTATGCGGGAAGTGTTTTACTACTATAAGTTGTTCTTTGAATTCCACATCACCCATTTGGAAGTTAGTGTTAGTTTGGTATTGTGCAGCAAGTAAATTGTTATTTGCAGTTCGCAAAATCATATTTAGAGGTGCTGGTTGCTTGCTTGTACCTACCAGGTCGTCATTGATTATGCTTACTGAGCTGCCCGTGTCTATGAGAATGTCTATCCTTGTCCCTGCTAATGTTCCTATAGTTTTTAATGTGCTCCCAGGGTTGATGTTTTCTGTTATGCTTGCTACTGCGGCCCTTATGGGGGGTGATTGGCTCGAGGCTGCGCGTGAAAATTTGCATTCCTCCTTCGTGTCTGGCAATTAGCGATTACGTGGCCTACCCGTTTACAGTAGGCGCACACAGGCCTTGCGGACACCGTTCTTCTTTGAATATATTTGGTCCTATAGCCGCTGGGGGCCTGTCCGTAATTCCTAACGGATTGATGCTGTGGATTGTAATTCTGGGGTGGAGGGCGGGGGTTCATTGTCAGGTTTTGCACCTGTTTTGCTAACTCACCCACCATCTTTGACATATCTGATACCTGCTTCTGGAGGGTATCGTCTGGCATACTAGGGGGAATTCCCTGTGCATCGATTAGGTCTACCCTTTTTCCTGCTAGGTAGCGGGCTGATTCTACCCTGCGGACGAACTGTATGAGAGCGTCCACTGTTTGTGGGTTGTAGGGCAGTACCTGTTCTATTAGTGATGGTTTAAGGCCCCTGATGATGTGTTTTACCCGTTCCTTCTCTGTCATTTCGGGGTTGACTAGATCACACAGAGCTATAATGTCATAAGCGTACTGCTCTGTGGGCTCACTAAGGTCCTGCACCCTCTGCCTTAGTCTGACCTCCATCATTTCCTCCTCTGCCGCGTGAATGAAGGCTTTTAATAACCCCTGCTTCAATGTTTCCCATTGGGCGTCCCTATTTCTATGGGCAAAGGCTTTGTACCAGTTTAGTGCGGTACTATTAAGGTAGCATGGTAAATACTGCGCCTTATGCTGGTCGTCCCAATTATTGGCACGCGCTATCAACTCAAACTTATGGAGATAGTCCCTTACACTTTCTCCTGGTTTCCCCGCGAAGCTACCCGGATCCAATGGTGGACGACTAATGTGCATGGGTTGAGGTGCTTCAGTTACCCTTCTACTTAAAACAGGTGAGTCCATTTTACTCATTGTATTTGTGTGTTCGTCTCCCTTATTCATGGCTAACTGTTTTTCTACCCTACTTGTGCTTGGGCTAGAAGTGTTAACGATCTTGCCGGAGCGGAGACGTATTTGATTTGCCGTCTCAGCGTGTGCCGCGATCTCGTTTGAAATTCCTTTCAAATCTGTGACTAGAAATTCTTGGAATTTAAATTGTTCCCCCTGTATAGCTGCTAATTCTGCGCACAGATTTCTAATCTCTTTAGTAGTAGGACTAGTAGAGTTTTGAGCAGGTTCAGCCATGCATAATAACTTAAATGTACTACACTAAAACAATATACATAACTTGAGAAAAGGTAAAAAAAAATAAGCTATATTCTGTGTAGGTAACTCGTGATGCAAAGGGTGGGAGGGTGGGTCTTCACCAGATAACCTCAGGTAAAAGGTTATCCCAAAATGAGGCGTGTTTTACACCTTGCAAAAAGAAAAGAGAGAAGAGAAAAAAAATTTGATTACATCCCCTGGCTGGAAGAGGTAAGGATGTGTTCCCCAATTATAACCGGAGACTCCGTCACATTGTAGTCGGTGCCTCCTACATGTGCCCGGCGCTCCACCAAATTGTAACACCCCACGGGGGTGTTTACCCCCGCAGTAGGTGATTACACAGGGAGGTTGGTAGCTCAGAGGTAGGGGATGCGTTGGTACTGGAATGGTAGGCAGGCCAGGGTAGCGTTCTAGGATAGGGGTATTTAAATAAAGCACAGGGGATGCATTGTCCCAATAAATTATATTGTTGCTTTAAATGTGCGAACAATTAGATCGGAGTGAAGCCCCGACAAGTCAATAGAAGTTAGGGGTGAAGCCCCGACAAGTCAATAGAAGTTAGGGGTGAAGCCCCGACAAGTCAATAGAACTTAGGGGTGAATTAACAGAACTCAGATTAGTCGCATGCTTACCTGTTGACTGGTGGCGACGGGTCTCGAAACTGATAACTAATCTGACGACTCTCTCGTAGCAACAATAACCTCTTGGCAACAACCACGAGGCATCTCACACTCACACTCTCACGACCGAGTCAAAAACCCTGTAGTATAAATACATACATAAGCGCTGACTCGGCGTAGTGCAGCGTGGACGAATTCTGCTAACCTGAACTTCACACTTCCTGGTATACGAAATATGTGCAATTCTAAAAGCTCTTCCTGGTCCGCTACAATATTAACAATACAAGAACTTACTATGACATAAAGAGATAGTAAAATATGTCAAGAATATAATTCAAAACATTATCTAATATTATTACTGTCTGGAAAATAATGGAGAACATTTCTTACCATTTATTGTAGTAAATTTAATTAAGTTTAAGAAATTGGACACTAAAATAAGTGTGTTTCTTAAACATACTAGCAATAATGAGATATTCTTTATTCGTTCAAATTTAAAAAGATTTCAGTTTTTTTTAGGTAATAATAGAAAACTAAGGGTATGAAACAAATTAATGGAATGTACAGACATTGACTACTCTTGCAAATTTAACCTTATTTTATGATCAAGATGTTGAGCAACAACAGAATTACTGAAGCAGGAAAGAAACAATAATACGGAACATTTTACAATGTATGTATGAACAATTTTATTATATTACAAAATTGTAATAGCATATAAACAGTGGCATAGCATCAGAGGAGACAGGGTAAACAGTGTTCACCCTAAATTTTGAAAGAAACTTTTTTTTAAGTTTCTGGCACAGTAAAATAAAATTGGTTTCTTGCTTAGTTATTAAACATTCTCTTGCCATACAAAGCTAGCTCTTGCATAAATATCTCTTGTGTATCTACTCTGCTTCTGCTAAAGCAAAGTAGCAAATTAATATGGATGTACAATGCTGCATTCATTTCCTCCAGCACCACTTTGCCACCTTTAGGAGTGCTCAGAATGCCGCTGTGCATGGTCCCTTTACAACACCATACTCCTCATGTTCAGTACCAGTCTCTGACTAGCCAGAATAGACATGTCTATGGTCCATCATCTTCATGCAAGAATGATGTATATTATTGCCCATGGCTGTCTTTTCACTGAGCATGTGAATACTTCTTTGTGGTAGATTTGTTAATGTATCTGTGGTTTTAAAACTTTGTTTAATACATTTAAATATGGCATTCTTGGTGAATTTAATACATGGTATTATAAAATATTCATTAAAAACATCAACCTTTGAAAAAAAAAAACAAAGAATGGCATTATTGATTAATTTTGAAGATTTAGAAGCTAGTAACAGTGATGTGTCATAATTTAAAATAAAGAGAGTTGAAGGTTGTTACACTACATCACTAAAATGTTGAAAACATGCTGACAATGGGAGCAAACCGTCTCCCAAAACGCGTTCAAGTAAGAACATTTTAGTGATGTAGTGTAACAACTCTCTTTATTTTAAATAAAGAATGGCATGTTCAAAATCTAAAATATCTTGACCCATCCTTCTTAGGCGGAAAAGTAAAAGTAAAACCCCAAAGTAATTGATGTCAGAAGTAGACATGGCTTAAAAGCTGTGGTCCTAAGAAAATGCTTCATCATTAACAGTGAAGTTAAGAACCATGAACTAAAACTATGAAGCACACTGGAATGGAAGGTCGAATTTAAAATGCAGAAATGTTAGGAAAAAACAAGATTGAATTATTGTTTATCTGAAACTTCTTTTAGGCAAGCAATGAAACAAAAATGTGATGTGTTATTGAGGATATTTATCATCAGCAGCAGCAGCAGCAGTGCACCTGGTTGTGAAGAGTAAAACTGTACACAAAATGTTTTCTTACACAATGGCTAATGATTATAATCAAATTCCCATGGTCAAAATTATTGTGTCTATCTTATTAATGGAAAAAATCTATTAGATTATCATTGTGTCTAACACAGAAATAAAAATATTTAGTATACTGCTGCTATATGCAGATTAAAAGATAAAGAATCTTTTTTAGAAATGATTATATGCTTCGCTGTTAATAACTTATTTCAACTGAAAATAAAGAACCTACTTATAAAAAATTTGACTTTAATGACACAGGACTTACAAATTACCAGGGTCAGCTTTTGTAGCAGATAGTTGGTTAGCACTATGCCTAAGAGCTTTGACCTGCAATAAATTCATATTACATATTTGTGCAATTTTTATACTCTTAAATATAAATGCACATTTTGGATATTCTCTTAAAATACATATAACTGTGAAAAATATTTTTTCTACTTTATGTGAAGATGGAAAGAACCCCATCTGCTACCCAATTGAGATTGCCTCAAATGTCATGTGTATGTCAAAGGGGTAAATTGAGATAACATATTTTTGCATAAGTATTAGGGAAATTTATGCCATTATTTGCAACTGTTTGTCTAGATATTATCAGATATTTCAGGATGGATGAAGCAAGGATTCATAAACCAACACAGCATTTTGTTATTCAGCCATGTTTCTCCCGATATTTATTTTTCATACACAATGGACTAACAGTTGACATGTATTATATACAGAACACACATTATATTCATAGTATTACCAACATGAGGAACATTGTTACAAAGATCTGAAGGTATATCAACACACTCCCTTAACTATGTGACAAATAGAAAAAACAAATCAACGTATTTCAAGATAGTATTGGAAAACAATCAACATTTTTATTTATTTATTTTATTTTTCTTTTTTAATACAGAGTTATTTAGCACTGCAAAGGATATAGGTATGCTCATTTCATCAGTCTTCCTTTGAAATACTTGAACTAGTTGGCTGCTGGGGAGTTTGGTAAAAATGCCTGCTGGTCAGTTGATCATCTGTCAGACAGTACTGCAGATTCAGCCTCTTTTCTAGAATTCATCTGCATCATCATCAACATCTGAATTGAATTCATCTGCAATAAAGTAATATGTTACTTATGTGTTCTGTTTCTGATCATCTGTCCTGATTTAATAGTTTTATTGCTGACTGATTGTCAATATTGAGTGTGACTTTCTATTTGGTGCCACTCATCTCCTCCAACACTGTTTTCAGATGTTAGCTCCTTCACACATTGGGCCACAGCTATATATTTGGCTTTGGTGACTGCTTGTGCTACAATTTTCTACTTTCTTGAACACTATGATTTTGTTGTACCACCATACAGGATAACATACTCCATGATACTCTTCCTTCCTTTGACATCTCCAGCAAAACCAGAGTCTGAAAAAGCTTGAAGTTTTGGATTTTTCCTTTTTTTAAAAATGAATTGCACTCCCTATGTCCCCATTTAGGTATGTCAGTGTTCACTTCAAGTTATCAACATCTTTGCTGGTAGAATCATTTTAGTGCTCAGCTTTCATAATTCACTGTGTAAGCCATATCTGGTCTTGTTTTGTAGGCCAAATACAGTAGGTCCCAATTGCTTCAGTACATGAATATTTCCAGGCTTTCAGTTGTTGATATTTTTACCTTGGATAGCAACAGGAGTATCCATCTTCTTAGAATTTGACATGCCAAACCTTTCAGTCACCTGTTTTGTATATTTTTCTTCACTCAGGGTGATTCAATTTTCATCTCTAGTAATGTGCATGCCAAGATATGTTTTTGGATTTTCTTCCATAGTTGTTTCAAATTTTGACTTCAGTTCTGTTGTAAGTTTCTTGATTCTGTTTTTATCTTCTCCTAAGACCAAGCCATTGTCCAGATGGAATACTACAAAAATTTTCTTGTCTTCACTTCTAAAAACAACTGGTCGGTCTCCAGTTGAATCAGTCCTTGATTTTTTAAAACTTCTGTTAGCTTCTGAAACCAGTTTTGAAGAGCTTGTCTGAAGCCATACATTGGTTTCTTCAGCAGGAATATTTTTCTAGGCTTGTTGTAACCACCAGGCAACTTCATGTAAATGTCAATGTCCCCCAGATTACCATTCAGGAATGCTGTCTTCACATCAAAGGTGATTACCTCAAGGTTTATTTGAACTGTCACAAAGAGTAATAATCTCAAAGTAGTTCCTTAGACAACTGAACTGTAGATATCTTCAAAATCAGATAATTTTTCTTTTGTTGACACCCCGGGCTACTAATTTTGCCTTATGTTTTCCATTGTCTTTCACTCTGAAAACCCAGTGGCTGGTGATTATTTCTTTTCCACTGCTTGTCTTGCATTGATATGTTCCCATATTTGATTTTTCATAAAAGAGAATTTTTTTTATTTATTGCTTGAGTCCATTTTGTTTTATCATCACTCTTCATGCAGTCTATATAGCTGATGTTCACCTCTTCTTCTGTGAGCATTGCAGAGTGATTTGGCACATATTCTTGAGGTATCACATAATCATCAACATGTCTTGGAAATCTTCTTTGTCTTCTTTCTTGATTTGTGTATTTTCCTCATTCCTTTCACCTTCATATTCATCATTTGAAGATTCACTTTATTCAGTATCATCACTTTCTTAAGTATTTCTCCTTTGCTGTTTCTGTCTTCATTTCTTTTAGTCTCTTAATGTTGATCCTCATTTTCACATGTTATTATCAAAGGAACTTCACTCAATTGAAGATCTTCAGTAGTCCCAGATTCTTTGGTTGAGCAAGTATCACATCTCTTGCAGCAAAAATATTTTGTTTCAGGATCAAATATGTGATTCCGTTCAAGGTGTAGTCAATGAATATCCCTTTCTTGCTTTTCCTGACAATCTTACTCAAGTGTCCAAGTTTCTTTCCATATGCCACTGACCCAAATACTTGTAAGTTCGAGCAGTCTTCTCATATTGAAGTTAGCTTTACCCTCATTGATGAAATTCTCTTCTGCCTCACTTTTAAGTTCAAAAGATAAACTTTCACAAAATGAGTGCAATCATCCATGCAAATCATAAAATAGTTATTGCCATCATAAGTGGGCAGAGTTATTTTCCCACAATTTCCATAGGACCTCAAGCTCTTTATCTTGTAGTTGCAAAAGGTTTTCGCATGAACACATACCTCACATATTCAATCACTAGAGCCATACAGTTTTTCAGGTAGTTAAAAACACATTGCTGGAATCTTCTTCATTGTTTGGAAGTTCATATGGCCCCATTTTCTATGTCATTGTATTAAATATTCTTTCTGTTTCTGTGCAAGCAAGGCTTCACTATGATTTTCAAAATCAATTTCAAACAATCCATTTTCGGTTTTCTTCCCCTCAATAACAGGATCTTCTGTCATGATGATTACATCATGAATATCTTCACTGAATCTCCCAAAAACCAGTACATCTCTCCTTATAACACTGATAGACAATAGATTTCTAGACAGACCCGGAACACGTGACACATCATTCAGGGCCACATTTTAGGATTTGATTTCACCTTTGAGTTTGAACTCAACATCTCAATTTTTTTTGCCATTTTTATAAGCATTTCTTTGGATCTCTCAGGTTCTTCAACAATCTTGAGTCTTTGATCACATGATTTGAACACCCACTGTCTGCAATAAATTTTTGGTCATTTGTTTTCTGACACAAGATGCTCCGCAACAGAACATTCAGCCAACCTCAGTTTAGGCCCTTTCTTCTTTATTCTTGAAGTAGCACTTCTTGGTTCAATGATTTATCTTCTACACTAAGAACAGGGAGGAAATTCTTTACCTGCAAAGCACTCTTTTTTAGTGTGACTCAATTTTCCATACTTTGCACATTTCAATTTTTCAGATTTTTCTTCATATTTATTTTCAGACTTGTTTTGTTTACATCCTTTGAATTTTTCACCAAAGTTACCACAATTATGGCAGGTAACCATCTTCCAGAGGTGTTGTTTTCACTAGCTTTAAAGGCAACTTTCATATCATCATTTTCTGATAATTTCATTTTGTCCTCTTCAGTTGAGAGTCTTGCTTTCAGGTTTTCAATTTCCCTTTGATCAGGTGGCATTGATCCGATGCACTTCCAAAATGCTTGACTTTCTTGGGGAAAATATGTATCATTTTAGTTATCAACCCATTTGCTGATATTTTTTCATCAAATTGATTTAAATGATGAGACAGATTTTGCAACACAATGAGTTACTTAGCATGTTCTTTGACTTGTCATACATATATGTATTTGTTGACTATTATTTTTCTTGTAAACTTTTTTGATCTCTTCAGACATAGCAGCTGAGGTAGTAAAGGTGAGCAGATTTTGTTTTACTTCTCTGATCACAGCTCTAAGGACATAAGCTTAGGCCAGGGCCATATTTAGAGGGGGGGTTTTAGGGTTCAAACCCCCCCCCCCAAAACTTCTGACAGTTTTACTTATTTAAATTCATAGCAAACCAATATGGGGAAAAGTGGTTAGATAACAGTAGGGCTATTGCTAGTAGCACATTTACAAGAAAAAGGGCAACTTAATATCATCGCCTAACATAGGTATGGTCATACATCCTGGTTTTTGAAGCAGTCTCTATCTTTTGTGCTGTAAGGTGTAATATCCTCATTCTGGTGAGTTTTTTTTGTCTATATAATGTCTCCAAGCAATTTTCTTGTCCATGTAACGTCTATATACTTTGGAGTAGGTGCATGGTAACTGTGTGGAGTACTGTTAAGTTTAGACCTCCTTGTGGAAACCCTCCCCGAAATTTTTTTCTCGGTACGGGCATGGCTTAGGCCTTGGCATCCTTAACCTTCCATAGCAAAATTTCCTTATCACTGGTAGTTGTTAATGTCTCTGATCCATCGACAATGCCCATCAGCATGTGCAAACGAAAGAAAACACATATTTGCAACTCCCAATTTGATAGGTCTCAGCATTTTTTAGGATTTGGATAATTTTCAATTCCTCGCTTTTCAGTGCCATGCTTTCTCACCGTTAACTGACACTTCACTTCTCATCCAATATTTTGACGAGTCTTTCCAAAATCGCACAGATTTATAATGCACTTACTTGGGCCCATGACCTGTTGTTACTTGCAGCTATTTGTTTATATGTTATCAGATATTTCAAGATGGATTAAGCAAGGATTCACAAGCCAACACAGCATTTTATTATTCAGCCATATTTCTCCCAGTATGACCATCAAAGAACACACTTTAAATTCACAATATTACCAACATGAGGAACATTGTTACAAAGATCTGAATATATATCAACAAATTATTTATAGCAGTAACAATAGTCTTCTTACCTTCCCTCAGAGAAGCTTCCTAGTCACTGTCTCACCTTGAAAATCACCTGATTTGTTCTATTTTCACCTGTTTATTAATTGTACTTCTAATGCTCCTTTGAAGCAATCATTGCTTGTTCATATTGGCACTAGTAGTTATAGCTAATGTTTTCAATATGAATAGTAAATAGTTTTGATAATAATAAGCCATTTTCGGAGCAAAATGAAAGAGTGAACTTAATTACTGACAACAAAATATTTTATTGTTTACACTGCATATAAATTTAGCACAATAAATTAATTAGAATTAAACTTGCTGATACATAAACCAACCAAATGTATTTTCAGCACAGATTGGTAAGTGCTTATGAAAGCAGAATCTTCATTTGGTTTATAATTAATAATTATTTATAATTCATATAATTTTGTTTAATTTCCAATTGATACCTGATAAAAATAAATTCTACTCATGTTTTTCAGAAATTGAAAATGTTAGGTGTAAGAAAACATTAACTGAAAGGCAAAAGATAACGTTTTACTTGAGTGAAAGTTTGGAGTCTCAAAAATGTAAAGTAATTTATAAGTGTACAAAACACATAAGTGAATAATATACTGTGCTATTCTTAAAGGCTGATATTATCTGCATCACCAACTTTTTTTAACCACATGATTTTAAATACATGAGTATTGTGGTTGTATACATTATTGCATAGCTGATTGAAATGATTGCTTTATTATATGCATTTAAGAAGTGGTTTCTATTAATCTAACAATATTTCTCTTTGAGCATATTCTACTCCCACAGTAGTAGTTTATTACATTAAGTAAGATTAAATATGTGTCTATTTGATACCCTTCATGGGTAAAGATATTATCTGTGTTAGATCCTGCTAATATTTATATTAATAGGTTTTTAAACTCAAGTTCCCAATAAGGAGACTTTCATATCAAGTTTGTCATGGAGAATTATTGTAACAGTTAGCAGATTAGGAGTAAATATACCTCTTTGTGCTTGGGTTTAGCAATAATAACTCATATTGCTAAAAGCAGTAAGTAAATGAACATACAATCAGAATGATGAAACAGCAGATCACATCTTTCAGACATATTCTCATGTTGAAAAGGAACAGCGTAAATGAATTGCATAAAGCTGAAATATTCATTAATATTATTCTTTTAAAGAAATACTAAATCTTATAAACTGTAGGTGTAAAATGAAAAATGTAAAAGTGTGAAAAATTTTATAAACTTTATAATATTAATATTTAAACATAATTGTTTATTCTAAATATTACTGTAACTAGTTTAATCTTTAGAATATTATAACATTAAATTTTCCTAATGCCTGGCTGTGTACATGGAGCTTGGCCAATAAACACAACTAGGTATCTTAGATTACTAAGGACTCAAGCATTATATACCTATACAACACAATGTTCTTAGAATTATTTTCATTCTAATTTCAGATGCTGGAGACAACATATGTTGTATGCTGTGGCGTCTGTCTGTGTCACTGGATGTGTCCCACAACAGTCAATAGGACAGCTTCTGTATCTCCTTTCATTCATCTGCATATACTTTAATTCATCCTCAGGCAGAAGTATTTAAAATATTGTTTGCTGAATTTTACAGCTCTGTACAGCTTATATAAATGAAAATTAGTTGGTATATTTTAATAATGTAAGTTTATAAATATACAAACACACTGCACTTAGTATATACAAGGGTTGTAAACAAAAACAAAAGCTAGTGAATGTGATATTTTGTAGAAACAAAATAATATATTACTTAGTACCCCATATTTGATTTTCTTTCACCTCATAACTGTAATTCTTTTCTGCATATATAGAAATCTCATATTTCATGAGCCAGCATTTTCTTCCTCTTAACATGCTGCAGGATCAGCTATATATAAAGAACAGACTGTTACTATGTATTATTTTTAAAATTTTAGTGAAATTAATTTATTTTTTAAAAAAATAAAATAATTATGTGAAATGTAGTACAATTTATAGTCCATTCATTGTATTAATGTACCACTAAGGAATACCCCTTTGTTCCCTTTCTCTATGCTGATTCTTGTGAATATAGTTGGCTCTGTACTTGGGTAACGTACTGAAGAAATGTTAGATGGTGCACCTGGACAGCAATTGATGATGGATGGCTTCTGTTGCAAAATGTACTCAAAATCTGGCCCTTTTTTCTCTGAAAATCATAGACATAATATGGATACTCCAATATAAAAAAATTAATATAGTCAGCAAAACAGAGCACAGAGCTTATTAGTATTACATATTTTAAAGAGACAAACGCATTTACAAATGAGCTTTTCTTTTTTTTTTAATGGCAGACATGGGTGCAGTACAGCCAGAGCACTGCCCTAGTATTTTATATTTTTTATTTATTTTAGTTACACTTTTATAGGTTTATTGTCCTTTACTGTGCAGGTAATGTAGGATGGTGAATGAATGAATGAACAAATGAATGTATGCATATAATGAATGCTCAGATGAGCCTGTGGTCCATAGAGCTTGTAGTTATCAAACATTTGTTTTCTCAAGATAAAGCTCTGTCCAAGTAACCTACCACAATTGAGTTTCAAATTTGAATCCTTTATATTATGAAACATGGAGGTGGCTGAAAAAGAGAGTACTATTTTAAAACTCTCAATGTTTGAATTCATCTATTACAGTTATAATTTATGGTTAAAAAGAACAATTTTTTGTTTCAAATAAAGGTAAATTATAGGGATTTATAATTACTTCAAAGATCAGTAACAAATGCCTATTATTTGCCTGTCTGCATTGAATGTTGCTGCATGTAGGAAGTTTTGTGCTGCCTTTAATTTGGTCAAGCTAGAAAAGAAAATGAGTGAAAAATACTCATTCACACTCCTATGTTCTAAAGGTATTTATGCAATCTGTATTGTTAAGGAGATAAAGACAATGAAAACAGAGAAGCTTGTAAATTATTTATGCATGGTGGGCTTTAACTTTAACAGCATTTATTTGCATCTTAATTGTAAGCAAAATAATAACCAAATTACTACAATAATTAAAGTTGTAATGGATTGACATAATTTTGAAGAAGCAAAAGAAGAGGAGGAGGAAGAAGAAGCACAAAAACAACAATACTGAATGAATTATTATTAATAATAATAACAATCGTAATAAAGTGCTGAACATCTTGGGCTAGATTTCTACCCCTCCATTTAGAGCTACGGTACCATTTTCTTTACAATATACTGTGACTACATGGCCAATTGTGATGAATAACGAAATGAGTTAATAAAAGTACCAAAACGTTTGTGGTCTTTTGATTTGTAAACTGAAGTATTCTAACTACTTTCTGAAACAATGCACATTCATAAAAATTCTATAATAGTTTATTCAAATTTTCCTTACTATGCAAAAAGAAACATTTATATTCTGAGAACCATATATTGCATTTCACACCAAAGGGAGAAATTCTTTTAGCATATCTATTGGTTTTTTCCTGCGGAACTGCAGTACTATATCTGATATTACAAATTCCTATTTCCCTACAAAATGGTAGATTTGTTATGTCACAACTTTCAAGTTATGTCAGCACACTTGCAGACCTGTATAACTATAGTTTACTAATTTCACATGAGAAAAGGAGTAGCCTTACTTCCACTGTTAGAATGTAATAACAATTACATTATGTGCTTTACTATGCTTATGTCCTTTCTCTATCATGATTCCGAAGTTACAATTATCATCATGTTGTTAACAATGAAAATAAGCAGTTTTTCCTTCTTCCCCCCCCCCCTGTAAAATTAGTCGAGGATATGTGCCCCTGCAAGTTCACTGGTGATATGCCAAACATATTAGGAATAATATCAAGATAACCGACCCATGCCAGGGCTTACTGTACATATATAAAAGAGAGAATAGTTTTTCAATTGGTCATGATATGAGTGCATATGATGTGAAGAGGAACTATAAAAAGTTACAAAATAAGTGGGCAGGGCATCGGATGGACAATCAGGTAAACAAAACATCCACAGTTTCGAGTTGCATTCACTAGCGAGGCTGAGACCTGCAAATGTAGTAGTGTTTTCATTGTGCAACTATACATTTCTCTATTGCTTTGCCCCTCACTCCTATCTGATCCCTAGCCTTGATTGTCAACAAAAAACCAATGGCATCCTACTCCAAGTGCATTCATATCATGACCGATTCTTACATCACCCTCTACCTTTGTTAATAAGCACACAAATATGAATGGAACTGTCAAATGGGATAGGTGATGAAAAACATTCATTTATCTTGCATGATTATAAAGAAAATAGCATTCATCAGTCAATAATTTAAGATATCAATCTTGCACTTAGTAGCTATTTTGGAATTAAATAACTGCATCAGTAATTCACTTCTCCAATAATATTTTTACAGCAGCTAGCTAAGAGACTTGTTTTCTACAATGCATAGTAGAGAGTGAGATCGGTACCTTTGCTTACTATATTCCTAATACTTAAACTCTCTAAAACTGTGCAACAAGAAACTGAATTATTTCCTTGGAAACTAAATCTCTCAGAGTAAATTCAAACATTAAGCATTACTAGATTATATTGATCTCTCAAATTGGAGATTATTATTTCAAGAAAATTGCACACATTTGCTAATGATATACCTATTTAAAGTAATGCCACTCTTATCAACAGCATACTGTATAAATATTGATCACATAGTTTTTATTCTCCATATAATTTTGAGTTTATTTTCTCAGATCTTCTCTTCATTCCTTCTATGAAATCCATTTCAGCTCCCTAATATTCTACTAAGCATTCAGCCAAAAACTGTTTCAGGAAATACAAATTCTATATAGCCTAAAACAGAGTCATAGTAAATAACTTAAATTTGCATACATTTTATCTCAACAGGGTATATCAGGAAATGCGAAAATCAACAGGGATGCCAAAGATGGCACCTGATTAGCCACATAAGGTGGGGTTTGAACTTTTGGCCTTGTGCTACACAATCTCTCTGGAAAGTTAATAAAAATATGGAAATTGAAATGGAAACATGTACTACCCAACAACCTTCATACCACATGGAAAGGATCACTAATTACTTCTTCAAATGATGTTATTGAGAAAATAAAATATTTTAACCATATTGTGAATTGATCTCACCAATAATATATTTATACCTTCTCTCCAATAATCCTGCTCCAAGTTGTGAGATCCGTCATTCTGTGTTAACTGCATCACATCCTTATCAGCAATCTCTGACCTTCTGATCCCAAGGTCATGGTTCAAACCTGGGCCAGAATGATGGTTTTTAAGTGTGCTTAAAAGCAACAGCTCCATGTCCATAGATTTACTATCATGTAAAAGAACTCCTGCAGGATGACACACTGGTGGTGCTGATATGATCCTGGCAATTGACAGTGTTGTTAACAAACAAATTTCTTTTTATGAGCAATCTAGATGTTCAACTACTAGATGAAACCCAAGGCAATGCTGAAAACATCCTCATGATAGTGAACAACCCTGTTTTCTCAGTAAGTTATCTGATTAAGAACACCGGTCTCTCAAATTCACTTAATGTAAAACAAATGTATCAATGATATTATGTAAAAGTGGCATTTTATCAAATTATAATGAATTTAAGCTACTGTTATCCTGCTGTCAAACAGACCTAATTGTCAGAGTAAGAGTAAATAAATAAGTTAAAAATGAAAAGGTTGTAATGTTCAGTTGCTCCTTCTAGAAGCCGGAGGATCTTGTAGTCGCTGGGAAAGATTCTATGCACCTATGAACCTATAGGCTGTACTGGAAGTGATACCACCTTTAGGAGAGGTACCAGACAAAGAAGTGGTTTACAATCTAAAAATCCAACCCAGGAGCTCCCAGTTGGAAACCATTAACTGTGTATGGGCTCTGGTCTACCCAATCCAAGGTAGAAATGCATCATGCCGATGGATGTGTGACACTGGGGCAGTTGAAAACAATGTCGAGAACAATCTCTACAGGCACCCTGTAGTGTTTAGCCTTCCCAGTGTAATCAGGGCCCTGTGCTGTGTGGCCTTTATTTCCCCAGTAGTGATGGGACTTTGGGAAAAACAAAAGCCAAAAAGGAATGATAGGGACCCTCCATTTGAGGGAGAGCAATCACTACAAAAAGAGATGGTCAAAATTGCATATCTATGACAAAAATTAGTCTGGTGTAGCAAGAAAGATAAAAAGGAAAGCCAGAGAAACAAGGAGAACTGAGGGCGATGTGTCATCAGGTCCCTCTACTTGTACTGTTATAATTGCTATGGTTAATGTTGTTATGAAAGTAGTTTAGATTAACTTGCAAAGCAGCCTCTGATATTTTCAGCAAAAAGGCTGTCAAAGGAAAACACTGATATAGCACTCATACAGGAACCTTGGCTGTACAAGGGTGCTTTAAGAGAAGCAAGCTCTACAGGGGGTACACTATATACCCCCAGCACGATAATCCAAGAACTTGTATCTATGGTAGGAATTGGTTAAATGCATTGCTAAATGTAAAGTAATGTTCTAGGGTTGTGACTGTTGTTGAAACATACTTGATGTTAGGGGGCAGTATGAGAGCTGTAGTGTACTCATCAGCATATCTGCCTTATGACGAACCTAATTATGTTATTGCAGGGGTAAATAGTGTACCCCCAGCACAATAATCCAAGAACTTGTATCTATGGTAGGAATTGGTTAAATGCATTGCTAAATGTAAAGTAATGTTCTAGGGTTGTGACTGTTGTTGAAACATACTTGATGTTAGGGGGCAGTATGAGAGCTGTAGTGTACTCATCAGCATATCTAGCTTATAATGAACCTAATTTGCCATCGGAGGCAGTGAGGAACTTGGGACTCACTGCAACAAGATGGATAAGGAACTCATCATAGGGACTGATGCCAATGCTTACCATGTTTTATGGGACAGCACTGACATCAACCCAAGAAAAGAGCAACTGACAGAGTATCGATAAGTACAAAGATAAATATTCTGAATAAAGGCAATGAGCCTACATTTGTTACTTCTCAAAGAAGGGAAGTCATTGACATAATGCTAGGGACTACACTTATTGAAGTTTTTATGAGACACCACAACATATATGTAATATACAGCAAACCCACCCATGTGGATAACCTTGGGGGAAAAAAAATTTAGTTCAATCCTAAATCACACCAACACGCAATATTCCACAACTTGCTCTACAGATTGGTAAACTTACATTCCAAGAATATGAATACAACAGGGAATATCAACATATTCAGAAAGTAGCCACACAGAATCGATTCAGTATTCACATAGTGGATAAACTAATACAAAATACAGGAGCAGTTGAAAGAAATTACCACTCTTAACAGCAGATATCTCACCACTACAATATACTAGATTCACGTTCCACCAAAAATTCATAATCAAATTAATAAACTGTTTCTAAAATATGTCATAAAATTTCTCCATACAATAAACACAAACTCAGAAACTTGCATCACCATCCACTAAAGGATGCTATACCAATAAGAAATCAGGGATTTAGCAGACTGACTGTGAAGACTGCCATATAATATACATAGTAAAAACCAAGAGAAGCCTAGAAACCAGACTAAGGGAACATAAATCTCAAGCAAATAGACAAATATGCAGCAGTTCACCATTTTTGGTAAACAGAACACAAATTAAACAGAAATAAAGCTTTTAAAACATGCCAAAACTCCAACAGAACTCACAGCATGGGGAAAAAATCAGCATGACCAAAAGATGCAGAGTAATGAATTTTGAACGCTGGTAGATAACACAGTGAAGTTCTCCACTATATACTAGATGGCAGTACAAGTAAAACTATAGTAAGGGACCCCTTTCCAGATGCGAGTGGACATACAGTTGACGATGGAGACTAACATTTCCAAAACAAGTTGTGAGTGAAAACTGATCCTTATACAATTTAGCATTTCAATGCATAACTTTAGTTGAACATTTCTAAAGCTTCTGCTACTCAGAGTAAAATGAAATTTGGTATGAATGCACAATGATTCATTGTAATTCCAGTGCTATAAGCAACAACTACATAAATTATTTAAAATGCCACAAAAAAGGCCATTTTGAAGAAAATACAGGGTTTCCAAGAACGAATGGTGGAGTTTTGCAAGTTCAGGTAGTGTGCATTATGTGCAAAGGATTGAAAACACCTGTAACTAATTCAGTAACTCAAACAGTTGCTTTCACTTATTTTTGTCATTGTTACCATAGGGGCTGTATTTAGAGGGGGGGTTTCTAGGGTTCAAACCCCCCCAAAACTTCTGACAGTTTTATTTATTTAAATTCATAGTAAACAAATATTGGAAAATGTTGTTAGATAACAATAGGTCTATTGCTAGTAGCACATTTACAAGAAAAGGGGAAACTTAATATCGTCGACTTACATAAGTAAGGTGACCATACATTCCAGTTTTTGAAGCAGTCTTCATGTTTTGTGCTGTAATGTGAAGGTTTTCTTGCCTATATAATGACTCCAAGCAATTTTCTTATCCATGTTACGTCTATATACTATGAAGTAGGTACATGGTAACTGTGTGGAGTACTGTTAAGTTTAGCTCTACTTGTGGAAAACCCTACCCGAAATTTTTTCTGGGTATGGGCATGATTACCATCATCATCATCATCATCATCATCATCATCATCATCATCATCATCATCATCAGCATAATAATAATAATAATAATAATAATAATAATAATAATAATAATAATAATAATAATAATAATAATAATAATAATAAAGCCATTGCTATGAAATTAACATTTTTGTGTTGTACATAACTACAGAAATCACAGTCTGCATATAAACAAGCTGTATAGAAGTGCTACTTGTTTTCTTTGAGTTATTTGAAATGTTTACTGTACAAGAAAAAGCTGCACTAGGTGTCTTACGGTTGGCATAACATAACTCCGTAATATGGTATAACAGCTATTCAGACTTGAGTAGGTACAATAATGATCCTCCACATGAGAATAATCAGGCAATGGCACAAACAGTTTAAGGAGATTAGTACCCAAAACATCAGAAAAAAATGTCGAAAGAATTCAACAGTTCTTGTACAGAGTTCTTAGAAGTCCATTCCATGCCGTAGTCCGCAATTAGGTATTCCTGAGTCAACAGCGCACTTCATGTGGAAGAGATTTAAATTATATCTCTACAAAATTCAGCTCTTGCATGCAATAAAACCACAGGACAAGTTGCCCATGGTTGGATTAGCTACTACCATGCTACAAAGAATTAATGATGAACCAGAATTACTAAAGAATATCCTCCTCTCCAATGAGGCCATATTCAATGTAAATATTTGTGATAATCATCACAATTTTGTAAATTGGGGCTCAGAAAATCCACATGCACATTCAAGATTCTCCTAAGGTCAACGTTTGGTACAGCCTAATGCACAACATTTTTTTTTCAGTCCATTCTGTTTTATTGAAACAAATACCAACGCCATTGCATACACGGACATGCTACAGAATTCCCTATTTCCTCAAATCAAGCAAATGGAGCTGGAGTTGCAAATCATATTTTTCAACAAAATGGAGTACTACCCCATTTCGTAAACCCAATCCCAAAAGACTTGAATCATCAATTTCTGGATAAATGGATCAGCAAAAATCGACCCATCCCATGGCCTGCTAGAAGTTCATTAGACTGCATCAATAACAGGGAAAGATTTACAGGGAAAGAATTGAGAATTCTGATCACCTGAAACAAAGAATGATACAAGCAATTGCATGCATTATATCAGCTGTTCTTGTCAGAGCATGGGCTGAAATTTAGTTTCAATTGGACATCTACCATGCTGTTAATGGTAATCATATTGAAATTCACTAATGTTATTTGTAAACTGTTGGAGTTTGAACTCAATAGAAACACCTTCAATACATTACACATAATACAAATGCACAGAAAACTCACAAAACTCCACCATTCATTCTCGGTAACCTTGCATAGTGTATCTGATACTTGCGGTGTACTTTATTTCAACAATATTCTAACATATTCCTTGAATGTCTATTCCTAATTTGTAACCTAAATTTACTTAAATTGTTCTGGATGTATTTAAATGAAAAAATTCTGAACTTTGGTGATTTTTTAACTTAATTTTTTTAATATATATATATATATATATACACATTTTAATTTTATATTTTTCTAACAACAATAAATTACGTCTGTAGAATATATGTTTCAGTGAACACAGTAAAGTTTTATTAAAATAGGTTCAGTAGTTTTGAAGAAAAGTGCACCTAAGTTTGAAAAATTTCAAGTTATGGACAACTGCATTTAAAGAAAAGTGTGTCATATGTTAGCTCCACCAGTTAAGTGGGCATGACCCAGCATACCACCATACTTAAATGGACCATTTAAAGTCTTAAATGTGCAAATACCCTTACAAAAGAAGAATATATATATATATATATATATATAATATATACATATCAGTTTAAACAGCAAGCTTTCCACTTTTTTTTAAGATAAAAATAAAACATTTATCTTTCTGAGCCCAAATCACCACCCAGTCTCCTTAAGAGAGTGAATTATTCTGCCATTAAACCACTTACATTTTTTAATGTGTATACAAAATATCTTTCTTAATATGAAGTATACAGAAAAATAAAAGTTATAGTAATTGTTTGTACGAGTTATATAAGAATAAATGATAGTGGATAAGAAAGTCATGTAAATGTAACACATGAGATTTTTATTATTAATGGTAACTAAATTTTGCCACTTTGGTAACTAAAATTGCCCAGTTTTACTCGTTATCTTCAGATCTGAAATTTGCTGCTCTGGAATTGTTGACTTTTGATTCATATTTCTTATTTAATGCCCATGAAAAGAAATTAGTATCATGGTTGATTATTACAGTCCAGTAGATGTATGTTACTGGTTTGAGCTTAATGTGGAGACTAAAGAGACTGAAACATATAACATTTAGTACTACATATGCTAATTCAAATTTCTTGCTTCAGCAAATGTTTGGATGGTGACGACACATCAACCAGCTAATGTCTTGAATCACATAAGCAAACAAGCTATTTGCACCTAGATTACTAGAATGGGTGCAAGCATTAGAAATCAGTATCTTACTGTATAATAAATCTGTTTTGAAAAGAACTTTCTTTCAGCCTTGACAGATAGTGTATTACATATGTACAACAGATAACTGAAATGCAGTATAAAAATGCTTAAATGGAGAAGATAATAGCAATTCTATTTTATTATATTTCTCAACAGGAAAGCATATGGGAGAGTTGTCATTTACTAAGCATAAAACAAGAGAATAGGTATTCATATCTTTCCATTCAGGTCCAAAGTAATTCTATAACAGGTTTTAGAATCCCTCTTTTCTCAATGTTTACAAAATACTAATGCTGAATTAGTTTGAATTTATTTGTCACATGTTAGATTCCAACTTCAGTTGCAATATTGTGGTTTATCTCTTATCATTATTGACCCATATTGTTTTACTAGAAAATAAATGTTAATAAAAAAAAATATCTGAAGTGATACATTCACATGACTTTCTCTACCCACTATCATTTATTTTTACATAGCTTTCACAAACTAGTCTTACAATGGCTCATTTTTCTATCTGCTTTATGTTAATTGAGATAAACCTTTGTAGAAGCAGGTTCATTACACACTTTCTTGATGATGCAAGGAGGATCAAGGAAACTGAATCAAAAGATTTTTAAACACTAGTTTTGTTTTATTGTTTTATTGTGCTAAGAGTTTTACAATTTGATTGTCTACTGTACTTTGACCCTGGTCACTCATTCGGTAGACTATCACTACAGTTTATTTACATTTTACAATTCACCGTCAACGCATTCTGTAGACAACCACTACAGATTATTTAATTTTACAATTTCTTGTCAATAAATTATCTTGCTTTTTTTTTCATGTCCCATTTCCACTTGTTTTTCACTTTTCATTTATTGATTACTTAACCATCACACATTCACTATAGTTTTCCTTTCAAAGTAAAATGCGCTACCTCCTACTTTTCTCTTTCCACTGTCCAAAGCCATTTATTTTTTACTTTACACAAAAACTGTCCAATGCTCCTAGCGTCCTTGCATATCATTTCAATCATAAGTGTATTTCTATCCCCCTTCAACCACTTCCTATTAACAAATTCTTTTCTCCAATTTTCTGTTCCTTGGCACTTAAATACTATGTGTTCAATGTCTTCATTACCGCCACATATTGGACATTGATTCTGAGGAATACCCTGTCTTAACCCTCTTAGCCTCCATGCTCCGGTTCTTACCCATGCAATAGATTCTCTCTCTTCTTTATTTACTATGTCTATATATTTTTCCCTACCCCATGTATTTTTCATTAGCCTATAACAAACTAATGAGCTCTTTTCGGTAATCTCACTGAACATGATTTGTATTTCTATATCTTCCAGTCTTTTCCTCGCCTTTTTCCAAAACTTTTTCACATTATTTTCTCTCCTTCTCCATATGTCTCCTAACCCATTTTTCTCCAAAATGTTCCATAAATTACTTATCCATCCATCATTCATTAAACCATTCTCTTGGTATTCAATACATTGTCTGAACACATTACTTTTTCCTAGATTTAAAGTTCTGAACCAAAATTTCAAAGCTCTTTCCATTATCTTCCCCTTAGTTGGCACCCTGCCCATCTCTAATTGTGCTAACTGTCTTACAATTGACTTCGGTAGTCCTAGTATTTCTCTACAGAACATCCTGTGCACCTCATCTATACTTTCCCATCCTCTATCTAATCCCCATATTTCTATACCATACATTATTTTTGCTCCACAACCATCTCATAAACTTTTTCCAGCCATTTAACATTTATATTAGGTACTCTATATTTGCAGCTTCTAATTGCTGCCATCGCCCCTTTACCTTTTGCCAATGCAAACTTCTTTTGTTTCTCCCATTTATTACCTCCATCTATTTTTACTCCTAAATAGATACAGTCACGCACCACCCTGTAATCTTTATTCTCTCCCTTCCACTTTTCATATTTGCTTAATTTTCCCCCCTTTTTGAATACCACAATCTGTGTTTTCTCTTGATTCACTTTTAACCTCCATTCTTTACAGTGTACATCAATTGCTTGTAATGATTGTTTTAAACCACTTACTGTAATAGATGTTGTTAATTGCTGGTGCAGAGTTATTATTCCTTCCAATTTCTAGTAAGACATCATCTATGTATAAGTTAAATAAAACTGGGCTTAACTTACATCCTTGCCTGAGGCCTTTCATTTGTTGAATTTCTCTTGTTACACAACCTGTCTCCACCCTTACACAGAAGGTGTTCTCAAAATACAACGCTTTAAGAATATTCACCAATTGCTGACTTATTCCCTTACACATTAATTTATGCCATAAAAGTTGTAGCTCAATTCGGTCATAAGCTTTCTCTAAGTCTACAAAAGCCATACACAATTTACCCCTTTTTTCTTTTAAATATTCGTCTGCTAATGTCTGTATAATAAATAAATTATCAATTGTTCTCCTTCCCTTGCGAAAACCCATCTGGAATTCCGAAAGGATATTATATTCTTCAACCCAAAATTCTAGCCTCGCTGCCAAAATGCCCACAAAAAGTTTTCCTATATTCGATAATAATGCAATACCTCTGTAATTATTAGGTTTATCGACGTTACCCTTGCCTTTATCTACAGGATGGATGATAGCTTCCCTCCACTGTTTAGGTACATAACCCTTTCTAATAATTACATTAAATAAATCTAATAAAATCTTCACTCTTCCTGTTTCATTACACCACTCCTTAAGAAACTCTGTTGGGATGCCATCAATTCCAGTAGCTTTATTTTTCTTCAGTAACTTAACTTGTTTTATTATTTCCTCACTCTTAATTTCACCATCCAATATCTCTACAAAAACATTCCTTATTTCCAGAAATCCCATGCTTCCTATACTCCTGTCTTCCCCATATAATGTTTTAAAATACTCTATCCATTGTCCTGGCTCAACATTGGGTTTACTTACACATTTATTATAGCTCGACTTCAGAACCTGCCATACCTTATTAACATTATTTTCATTTAGACATTTTATCAAATTCCTTTCATTACTTTCTGTCCAGTCCTTTTTCTTTTGCTCTAACAATAAATTATGTGAGTTCCTCCCTTGCATATAATCGTCCCTAGATTTTCTATCACCTAATTCCCTCCACCTAACCAACAGTTGTTTTACTTGTCTTTTTGATACCCTACATTCTTCGTCAAACCAGTCCTTATCATATATGTAAACCCTCTTTTTTGTTTTCATTTCCTTTCCAGCCCTTTGCATAACTGTATTAAGGATATCTGCTGCATTCTCAATTTGATTATTCTTAACCATGAATGTTACTCCACATAGACATATCTATCCATAATTTGAATCTAGAGTCTGTTTAAATGTGTCACAAAATTCTTCTTTCCATTTATAGCTATAATACTCTTTTTTACAATAGCTTTCCACTCTTATATTGTGTTTTACTTGTGCTGTGTGCATCATAAAATCCACAATCAGTGGATAATGCCCGCTAGTTGAGCTTAAATTCAATACCTTAAAATTACTTAAAATATGTCCTAAATTCAGAGGCCACAACACAAAATCTATTACACTCTGCCCATTATTGCTAACAAAGGTAAATTCTCCTTGTTCATCTTCCTCACATTTTCCATTCAAAATTTCTAAAGCATTCAACTCACAAAAATCAATAAATTTTTCACACTCTTTATCAACAAATTTGTCACTTTTAAACACAATTTCATCACTCATCCAATCATTTCCAACATATGTATCACTTTCCCCAATCCTGATATTAAAGTCTCCCATTAGTATTACCTCTGCAGTTACAAATTTCTCCTTCAGCCTATCTATATCTTTTTTTTATTTGATTAAGGAGATCAGGATTATGAAACCACGAGGATGCTGGGGGGTTATATCTAATTGCTATATTATGGTCTAGTATTTTCATACTCTTTCCATGACATCACAAGAAGCAACTGAATAGCAACAGCATTTAAAAGTATATGATTTGTTACATTCATATGACTTCCTCTATCGTCTATTGTTTATTAGTGGGTATATAAACTATGCTTGCAAATGTTTATTTTTCTATCTGCTTTATATTAATCAAACCTTTGCAGAAATAGCTACATCGCACATTTTCTTATAGTTACAAAGGGAGCAGTGATAGCCAAATGTTTAAGACTTGGAAGCTATGTGCTGGCCTTAAAATTTCATACTTTTTCCATGCAATTGAAAGAAACAACTGAATATCGAAAGGATTTTGAAAGAATGACAAAGTATCGAATAATTCAAACTATCAATAACACTTGGAATTGGTTTATGCCACAGAAAAAGCTATTTGGAATAAATAGTGTATTTTAAAAAATATACATTTTTTGTGTAGTATATTTTCATCTATCGCTTAACGTTTATCTGTTATACAATATTATGTAAAATTTCTTCCAAATGAAGAGGAAATCACAAGTTATTCCCAAAAAATTCCAGATATACATTTTATTTTCATGTAAATATCTTAATATATTGCATTTTAATCAAAATCGTTACTTTTGAGAAAATAAACAATTTTGAAAATTTCTCCATGTAAAAGGTAGTTTGGAGTGGGTGGGAGTTTCTGGAAAATCTTCATATCACATCTTTGGAAGATACTGAACTTAAATACCTAGTCTGGTATTTAACTACTTCTCATTTTTTAGTTATGCTGTTCACAGACATACACACAGACCTTTTTCTAAACATGGTTTTTTGGTTTCAGGGGGCCTCAAAACATATATTTCTGGTAAAAGCTTAATACTGAATTTTGGGTGAATACTACTTCCTCTACTTACTGTGTGTAAGAAGTAGGGAAAGTAAATTTCAGAGGTCGCAGGTTCTAATCCAACAGAGGGCGATGATTTTTTTGGGCATAAAAATCTTTAGCATGCCTTTCTTTGGAAGGGAAGTAAAGCTGGTGGTCCCATGTTGTAGAATTTATGGCATGTAAAAGAACCTCAAGCCTATAAGGAGGGCTCTGAGCAAAATTTCCTGTCTTTCATGCCCAATATAGGAGACGCTAAGAACCATAGTAATTAAAGAGCATTCATAAATAACATAAATAAATTAAAAAATAAAGACAGAAAATAAAAATGACAAAGTGTGGAAAAATTCAAACCAATAACAATAGGTATCTTGGAATTGGCTAATGCAACAAGAAAAATCTGATGTATTCCATTTGCATGACTTTCTCTATCTTCTATTAGAGGGTATTCAGCTATTCCTCTCATGCTAACCTCTAGTTCCCGAGGTCACTGGTTCAAATCCGGTGGAGGATGATGGATTATTTTAGGGCGTAAAAATCCTTAACATGGCTTCCTTTGGCAGGGAAGTAAAGCTGGTGGTCTCGTGTCATTGATTTACGGCATTTAAAAGAACCTCAAGCCTGATAAAGAGGCCTCTGAGAAAAATTAGCGGTCTTTTGCGCCCAATATGGAATGGGTTCCTAAGGACCACAGCAGTTAAAGAGCATCCATAGATATAATTAAATTTTAAGCTATTCCTATGAAAATTCATTTTTCTGTTTACTTCATTTTAATCAAGATAAACCTTTGTAGAAATAGCAACATTACACATTTTGTTATAGACACAAAGGAAATAGCAATAGTCAAATGTTTACGAACTGGACACTAGATACAGGGCTTAAAAGTGTATCTATTGGTTAACATTTACCCATTATATAACATTGTGTAACATTCCTTCCAAATGAAGAGGATATCACATGTTATTCTCAGAATTTAAGGTATACATTTTATTTTCCATATAAATATCTTAAACATGTGGTACTCTAATCAGAATCATTAGGACAATTTTTAAGGAAACCTTCCATGTAAAGGATAGATTGGGGTGGGGAGTTTTTCTTGAAAATCTTTGTATTGTGTCTTTGGAAAATGTGAACCTAAACTCCAAGTTTGGTATTCATTAGATATTTTGTTTTTGGATTATGCACACACACACAAACACACTGCGTACACATGTATGAATGCATAGAGGTCTCGAAACATGTGTTTCCAGTGGAATCTGACACCAAATTTTTGGGTGGAATGCAATAGCTTCTTTACCTATCAGGTACATGATAGAGAAAGTAAAAAGAGGTTTATTCGCTTTATTTCTGCCTCAGTTCTCATTAAGTCACCTCGATCCCTGTTAGTTTAACATTATACTAAAGGAAACTCTGGTAAATAATTCTTCATGTCTTTCATAGCATGCAACTTTTTAAATTATCCACTGTGGATTTCTAACCATTTAACTGTCTCTTTCAGGAGTTGTTTCAATACCTATCCCAATACCTATTGAGCCTGGAGCTTTAAATGCTTTTTAATACTGATTATTTAGTAGCGGCGGCAGTGGTGGTGGTGGTGATGGCATAAGCAATAGGATCAGATTTGCACCTGCAACCACCATAATATAATGGCTATAGAAACTTATGATTAGACCTCTAGAGTTGTCTGCATTTATATATAAGCGACTATGGATGAAGTTCTGCAGATTTAAAACTAACATCAATAAAATGAATGGGTCCTCACTCACTCTTTTATAAGTATAAAACTCAACCCTGGCAAATATAAGACAATTATAACCTAATATGCCAAGATCTTATCACAAACTGATCCAATGCTGGAACTTCCATAATTTTGATGCCATCCCAAATATTTCTGATTGAAAAGGTTAAAACAAAGGGAAAACACATATACAGATGGGCTAAGTTAGCCTGAAATATACTTATGTCCGCAGAAAATAGAGGCTCTAAACAAGATAGCCAAAAAGGATGATGCATTCAAAATAAAGACAGAAGAAGTAGAACAGTTAGGCTGAGGTAGTTAATACAGGTTGGCATCTCCAAAAAATAAAAATGGAATAAGGCAGATGAACCACTGTGCTGTTGTAAATCTCTCAGAGTATAGACTGAGGTTCAAAGTCTGTTTCCAAACTAGGTTTTATATTCAGGTTTTTTTCAGTCCTTACATAGTTCAGCACTGTAGGACCCACTATAAGAGCGCATCTGCATAATAAATTCATCAGTTCATTTATAGCCCAATAAAACCAGCTGAAGTAAAGGGTGTTAAAATTAAAAGATCTAATATGTTGCATTTCATTTCATTTATTTGTCTACCAATTTAAAATTACATTAATTTATGACATTGTCACATTATATATAAACAGTAAATACAAAAGAAGCTACATGAATATAATAGGTACATTAAGTCCTACCTATATACATTCCTACTTTTACAAATTATAACAAAGAAAACGTAAGCAGAGAGATTGTCCTTAAGCTAATGTATGTGCAGAGTTTTGTCGAACATAATTATTTAATAATATATAAAACAAAAAAATATAACAATGCATTTAAATATTAAAATTTATCCATGTACATTACATTCACATAACAGCTTTTAAGAACAACACACTGAGCTGCATAACACAAAAAGCATTTAGCAAAACATCAGGTATTCTTCTGTGTGCTCTTCTTGCACTGACTTGAGAGTAATAAGATTAAGCGTACTAGATGAGTTGCAACAATATGTAGTTATTTAATTGTTCTTTAAATATGCCATGTGTAGACTTAAGTTGGAAAGGTAGAATCTGACTAAAAAGGCCTTGGCTGGGATTTCAACAACAGATCTTTGGCTTTCCTTATTGCTCTAACCAACTGAGACGGTATGGCATTATATTCCCCAATTGATTTGCATTTCTCCCAGTAAATTACAAAGAGTTCTCAAATTCATTTTGAGATAATATACTTCAATGGCCACTTAACTTTCCAACTTTAGCCCACACATGGCATGTATGAAAGAACAATAAAATTATTAATTATCATTGACTCCTAATAGGGATTAACTATGAAACCTGATACTTACAATATTGTAAGTCACCATTGGAGTATGTTATCTCAAAATGAACGAGAATACCTTGTTATTTACTGGGAAAAATTCAAATCAGTTGGGGAATTTAATTCTGTACCAGCATTTTTCCGTGATGTTTGTTAGCAATGGCAAAGTAAGCTGAAGATCTGTGATTTAAATCCCACATTTGGCATTGAATGTTTCAGTCCAATTCTACTTTTGAAAAATCTGGTTAACATAAAAAAGACTTCCATTCACTTAACTTTCAAGAATATAAAATAAACATTAAAATTTTATGAACTAAGTTAAAATAATGTTCACACAGTGACATTTCTGCCATAAATAGAAGCAGTTTTTCAAAATCAGCCTTTACACAGATGAAGCATGCACACAGAAATGAGTTTTTGGCTAATGCAAATTGCACTGCATAATAAATTATCAATACTACATGCGGTACATCAATTATTTATCACACCTAAAAGAAAAGCAAAATTGCAACTGACTGGAAGCATTTAGGCAGAAAGGGTAATTAAATTATATCAAATTGGAGAATCTATGAAGAGTTTGATTCTGTATTTGGTGTAGGGGATAGAGGATTGGATGATTTATGAAACTGATTTCATTGAAATGGTGACAGAATGAATGGTGACAGAGTTTCAAAAAATGGGAAAAGTGCAGAAAAATTCAAACCAATCACAACAAGTATTTTGGAAATAACTAATGCTACAACAAAACTGTGTGTCTTAAAGGATCTACCTATTTCTTAGCTTGTGAAGCCGTGATTAATTATATATAAAACATATCAGGAATTTAAACCAATCACAGCCACCTATTACCACAATTTTATACTTTTTGTGTTATCATTTTCATTGTATGGAGCTACAATATGTACTTCTTTTTTATGAAAACATATCAAAACACCTCAATGGAACATCATTATAACTTCTTTGGAAATTTAATTGGGGTTATAGGCTACTACGGTTCAGTTGTCTTCAAAAGAGCAGATCATGCCTGAAATACCTAGGTGCATCAGATCCACAGCTGCATGTATCACGAATGAGTGTATAAAATAAATAAATTAATTAATTAATATTTCATCAACAGCTTCTCTTACATCATATTGCCAGTGACTGGAATTTTGTCCCAGAAGAGCATTTTCGTATGTCAGTAAATCAGTGAGAACCTGCCACATTCAAGCATACCAAAATTAATTTGATATGAACCAGAATTGAACCCAACCTTAGGCATATAAAGCCAGTCTCAAACAACTGCAGCAGTCAATTGCTAGCACAAACCTGGGTTCCATAGAGCTTAGTTTATGGACATTTGACTTTTCAAGAAAAATCTCGTTCAGGTGACACACTTTATCAAGATTAGAACTCAATATCTTCAGAATGTGAGACATGCACACTAACCTCATACTACTGAGCTGAACTTGATGCAGTTTAAATCAGACGTACATCCTAAATGTTGCTCGCTGTCTCTGTGTGATAGTTACCTTTCTAAGTTTTAAATAATTTGTTCTTATGCACTCTATACACATTGATTACTTTTATTGTGCTAATTAATCACATGTTCCATTTGGTACAGAAGTTATAATTTTGAAAAGATAGAAACGTCAATACATTATTTAAATGCTGATACACAAAATTACAGCTTTTCCCCCTCTTCTGTTTACCGAGTGAGATGGCCTCACAGTAACGTGCAAGACTCGCATTCCAGAGGTCCTGAGTTCGATTCGTGGAGCCGGCTACTCTGACCATGGGTTTTTCGTAGTTTTTCCTGAGTTGGCAAGGCGAGTGCTGGGGTGGTTACTCTTCTACTACGAATTTCCTTTCCCTCATTGCCTATCATTTTGCCTTCCCTTTCATGTTAGGTATAGGTAAAGCTTAGAGGCTGTGCAGATCAGTCGGTGTCGGACAGATGGCGCAGATACTTGCTCATTGGAAAGTTCTTCTCGGCTCCGCCAGGTGGCAACCTTCTCTGAGCCGCTTCAGGTGAGTCGAGTTCTCCCCGGTTTCACCATAGGTAACATGTGTGGGATGTCTCTCAGCAGTCCGCCGGTATGACCGGGTCATTAAGCTTGGAATCTTTAGGAACCTCTGCGCGTCTCTGTCGCCCTGCCTGCGGCCCGTAGCCTCCTGTGGTTCCTTCACCTCATCTGTTCCTCCTGGAGGTGGTACATACAAAGGAATCCGCGTGTGTTCCCTGGTCATTTATTCTTCTGGCAGTTTCAGAAGAAAAAAAATGTTTTTTAAATATCATTTTTCAAATTGATTCCCAGTGATCAAACAAATTAACTTTGTCGCATCATGCGTAGTTTGAAACACTTGTTAGTTTTCTCAATTTTCTTAATTCAGTTACTGCTAAAAATGTGAACATGGTTGATTAGAAACTGCATGATGTGAAACATTTTGCTGTGTAAAAGTGTGAGAACAATCAAAGTCGAGAAAAAGGCTTTTGAAATAATTACAGGGCCGTGTAAATACACTGGTGTGCAAAGCCTAAGGACGAAAGTAATCTTTGCGTGATGTGACACTGCCAAGTAACATAGCTCATAGTTGAATCATACATAGAGGGAACTGCTACGGTATGCTGCAGTAGGCAAATAAACGAAATATGCAACGAGACGAACAGAAATGCCACTTTTATTCATAAGCCACACTAAAGTCAATACGACATATGATGGCTCTCTAGATTTACAGAAAACAGATACGTGGTGCTTAAAAGGGTGTATGATCACCACGGACAGCAATGCATGCTCTGCATCGTGCCCCCATGCTGGCCACAAGGTTGGTAAGCAGTTCTTGTGGTAGGGCGTTCCATTCCTCCACCAGCGCTGTTGACAACTGTTGGATGGCCGTTGGTGCATGTGGATATGCTGCAATGCGTCTCCACAAAACATCCCACACATGTTCGATGGGATTTAAATCGGGGAAACGGGCAGGGCGGGCCATTCGCTGAATATCCTCTCGTTCCAAGAGATCCTCCACCTGCGCTGTTCGATGCTGTCGCGCATTGTCATCCATAAAAATGAAGTCAGGGTCGACTGCACCCCTGAAAAGACGCACATGGGGAAGGAGTACAGTATCACAATAACGTTGACCAGTGAGCGTACCGAGTTCAAAGATTTGGAAGTCAGTGCCCATTCAACATTATGCCTCCCCAAACAACCGGACCACCAAAACGATCATGTTCAAGGATGTTCCTGGGTTCATTACGTTTCCCACCTCACGCCAGATGAGGGTACGTCGAGAATCACCACTTAGACTGAATCCGCTCTCATCCGAGAAGAGCACGCGACCCCATTTCTCGTTGGTCTAATTTTGATGCTCTTGCGACCATCGCAAGCGGTGCCGCTGATGTGCGGATGTCAATGGAACACAACGTACTGGCCGTCGGGCAAAGAGACCACCTCTGTGTAGTCGCCGTGCCACTGTGTATCGTGACATTGCGTGCCTAGCTGTCCTGTTAAATGTGTTGCAATTGCACGCGGTGTTTGACATGGATCCCTTCTTGCCTATTGCACAATATAGTGGTCATCTGCTGCTCTAGTTGAGCATGATTGACCACCACCTCTCCTTGGGACAGCAGTGCCTGTGGTTTGGAAGGTTCCCCATGCACGTGAAACAATGCTGTGAGCAATTCCAAACGTCTGAGCAACACTCGTCCCACTTCGCCCTTCTTCCAGTTTCCCGATGATTCTTCCCCGTGTGAAGTCATCCAAATGGTGTCTACGGGCCATGTTGCAATGAAGTACATCACTACAGTGCACCGTAACAGCTCGCTGATTGTCACACACCGTCTTGTCCTCTTTCGTCAACAGCCCCGTGTTGCGGGATAAGACCCATTTGGCACTATAGGCTCGCTACACTCACGCCATGTGACGTCCAGCTTTCTGTGTACGTGTGAGAGACCTCTGGCAACATGCTCCTGCACCTTCATCTACTTCCACCAAGTAATTCATTTGTTATGTTACTTTACCCATCTCGTCCTTAGGTTTTGCACACCAGTGTACTTATGGACATTTAAATGATCTGTGATGGGGTTTTAAAAGTCTCCAAAGATAAAAGACACAATGGGTAAGAAGCTAAAAGTTCAAGATATTTTTATAGGTACCTAAATAAACTTACTTTTTGATTTGTTTTTTTTTTTACCAAACTTCTGCTTTGGTTACCTTCAGAAATTTGCAATGACTAATAAAAATGTGTATCTTGAAGTTTCTGGGAATAGCCTGAATAATTTTTGGATAAGTTTGTATAACCGTTAAACTATAAGATATTAGCAAAGAATTGCATATAAAAATGCTTATTAAAATTTATAACTTATATCGAATAGCCTTTTCTGCATCATTAGCTGTTTTCGAATTATTCGCCGTTTAACCTAAATTTTCCTAGGTTGAAAGGTCATGGGACAAATTATAAGGCATTTTACGTAATTCTTCTTCCCTCCCCCCCCCACATGTGTTCATTAGCAATAAAACGTAACACACTATATACGAATGATTGCGTTTTGTTTTCCATATCGTGCATGCAACAAAATCCATCTAAATTTGAGATTATATCTAATCAAAATTTTATCGTAAGAAACGTAACGTAATGAGCACTATAATATAAATAGAATTATATTAAATTGTAATGAATACAGAAAGTCTTGCGGATGTAAACGTAAGATTTCTCTTTAGTGTTTAACCTCATTAGCGTAGTTTTTTTGTTGGTGACATTCTGTGTATGTTGCATGGCTATGTTGCTGTTGCATGGAAGATAACCAAATTTCCATTATTTTATATTGATTTTTGTAAGAAAAACTGTTCAGAGTCGATGCGCTTCATAAAAACAGACGGTGTTTTGCTTCGAGCTGAATTCGATGTCGCCTTGTTTAATCAATTGAGGATGAATAGGTGAGCGAAGGTTTTCATTCTACAGTTACAGGAAGAAACATACAATCTGTAATTCCACATTTACAAATGTAAACTAAGTAGTGACACTGCAACTTCATGCTTTAATGCCTATATTTTTTATGTAGCTATTCAAAGGAAAACGAATCGCAGAGTGAATCTTTACGCAAATTATACCTGCGCTGATATGCAAACTTCTAACACCTGGGAATAACTATTTGACAAATTATAATTTCAGAAAAGTTGTGTGTCGAAATACATACGTTGATTTGAAAATCTGTATTGATTTTATTTTGTTGGAAAATTTAATTTGGGGCGTTAGGTGGAGCATCTCCATTGATTTTCTGCTCCAGCTGGTTTATGTTACTATCGTACGTACAAGTAAACTGAGAATATTGCCGAAGTTCTGTTTAGGTTAAATTTATCGAAATATTCACTATATGCCGCGCTGTGTAAAACGTCACAGTTAACTTAAAAATCTTCTTTCCGGAAGAGTACAGGGAAGACAATCTGGTAGAATTAACGGGAGCTATGAAAAAGGAGTGTACCACGTTCTCCTGAAGAAACTGTATTCTGTTATTACCTCGCTTTTAGGTTAAGATTATCCGGTGTTTGTAATAAAAATGTATGGAATCATCTTTTGGTACAATGTGCATAAAATTTTTAAAATGCGTAATAGATGTTGAAAATATGACGCGTATAAGTACTTAACCTATTATAATACGAACATCCAATTTATAAAAGAAATGTGAGAAACATTGCCATTTTATACACATTCTCATTGATCAAAGTTTGAACATCTTTTATTTTTTAGGCAGTAAAAGTAATTCTTTATAAAGGATTTGTATTTCTTGTTTACTTCATTCTAAATATTCTTTATTTTGTAAAAGTAGATAGTTTAATAAATCCCTTGCATTAGTTTCTTCACGTGCATAGATTAGGAAATAACCTAAGCTTTGCCTAAAGTAGTCAGTTTTGTGCATATATTGTAACGTGTGGATCAGGTATTTTTTTTAAACAGTCACTTTTGAAGCACAGGAAATAATTTCAAACAAGGCCTAAAAATGTAGCCCATTGTATAAAATATAACGAAGCGTGTTTTTGGCCAACTGAATCTTTTCTCTTCTAGTAATAATCTGCTGAGTGTTAGGTTTTTGGATTACAAAAATAAATATTTTCAAACGTATACAAGGAAATGTATAATATTCGCTGCTTCAAGGACACTTTTGGGACAACCTATTTGCCTCGCAATCTAATCTGTTTTTGGTTTAAATTTATTTCCTATAGCTCTCCATAAAATGGATTTGTAATTGGCTCATACTCTAAATGATGGGGCACAATGCAAGTATCTATATGGTATTCAGCAGATCCTTAAAACAATCTTGTGTTACATTCACATGACTTCCTCTACCCACTATCGTTTATTTTTATACTTCAACAAGTTATTCATACAAAAGCATATGCTTGTATATACTGCATGTTAACTGAGATAAACGCTTGAAGGAATGTGTTGTAATGTGTAGGAGGCTGAAGAGATAGTCAAATATTTAAAAAGCGGATTGTTATAGATATGGTTTGAAATTCTACTCTTTGCACGACATTACGAAGAACAAAAGAATGGTGACATAGCAATTCTGAAAATTTGTGATAAAGGATTGAAAAGTTCAAACTAATAGTAACAAATGTCTCGGAAATGGCTAATGTCACAAAAATGTATTTTACATTAACTGTGTATATTAACAGATTTACATTTGTGATGCCGTAAATTTTTGTCTATCTTATAGTCAACAGTTATACAAAATTATACACAGTTCATGCAGAATAAAGGACTTCACAGATTGTTCACATAAAATTCAAGATATACATTTTATTAATCGTCTAAATACCTTAAACGTGGGATATTTTAGTCAAAAGAATTAGAACAATTTTTGAGAAATTAAAAATAATTAAACATTTTCCAGACTATAAGGGTTAATTTGGGTTGGGGAATCTTCTGGCAAATTTTCGTATCGCATACTTGGAAAATACTAAACTTAAATTAGTATTTGTCGAACTATTTGATTTTGAGATATGCTGTTCACGCAAACGCGCGCAGACATTTTCTAAACATGTTCTTTTTGGAGGGAGAGGGTTCGGGGGACCTCGAAGTGTGTATTTCCGGTGGAACCTCGATAACGATTTTTGGTGCAGTACCTACAGTACTTCCTACACCTGCCATGGGTACGCAGAAGGGAACGTAAAAATCTGCAGTTTTAAGATCTGAGGAATACTAAACCAAATTTTGATTCCCCAAGATTTATAGATACCTGTCTGAGGTATCTCTCTTATGCCCTTTCCATGCAATTCTGAAAAAACTGGAACTAAATGCCACGCAATCCCGTTTCCAAAGCCCTCAAATAGTTGGCTGCTCGCCCGCTTGAGTAGGGCAGTCGCTACTACAATTGCGCGGTCCAAGCCGCCTGATGTTTCGCGAAAACCAATACGGTGCAACCGCGTCGTTGCCAAACTCCACTCGCTTTGGCAGAACGTCCCGCGTTTGAGGTAGGCGCCATCGCAACTTTACAAACGCTAGAACAGAGCCTACCACTGAAACAATTGAACAGCAGTATAACATCGAAATTTAACTGACAACTGAAGTAGTTTCAAATCTTCACTACCCATTTTGATTTTTTGTTATTATCTGACAAATCTTAATCTTCAGCTTGAAGGAACTTACGATCACAGACCTCTATTTACCTGACGTTCTGTACAGCATATTTTATATTAAAGGATTGCTTCTAACAATGAATGAATTTGGTATGAAGGAATGTTTCTTGAACTGGAAGGTTTGAATACTTCTTTTAGTAATTTGCAACATGTTTTGGAGCAGTGCTATTTTGTGAGAACAAACGCCCAATATATATAGTATACTTTTATATATATATAATGTGATCAAAAGTATACGGACGCCCCACAAACATACGTTTTTCATCTTAGGTGCATTGTGCTACCACCTACTGCCTGGTACTCATTATCCGCGACCTCAGTAGTCATTAGACATCATGAAACAGCAGAATGGGACGCTCCCTGGAACTCACGGACTTCGAACGTGGTCAGGTGATTGAGCGTCACTTGTGTCAGAAGTCTGTACGCGAGATTTCCACACTTCTAAACATCCCTAGATCCGCTGTTTCTGATGTGATAGTTAAGTGGAAACGTGAAGGGACATGTACAGCACAAAAGCGTACAGGTCGACCTCGTCTGTTGACTGACAGAGACCGCCGACATTTGAAGAGGGTCGTAAAGAGTAATAGGCAGACATCTATCCAGACCATCACACAGAAATTCCAAACTGTATCAGGATCCACTCCAAGTACTATGACAGTTAGGCTTGAGGTGAGAAACGTTGGATTCCATGGTCGAGCGGCTGCTCATAAGCCACACATCACGCAGGAAAATGCCAAACGACGCCTCGCTTGGTGTAAGGAGCGTCAACATTACACGATAGAACAGTGGCGAAACGTTGTGTGGAGTGACGAATCACGATACATAATGTGGCGATCCGATGGCAGGGTGTGGATATAGCGAATGCCCGGTGAACGTCATCTGCCAGCGTGTGTAGTGTCAACAGTGAAATTCGGAGGTGGTGGTGTTATGGTGTGGTCGTGTTTTTCCTGGAGGGGGCTTGCAGCCCTTGTTGTTTTGCGTAGTACGATCACAGCGCAGACCTACTTTGATATTTTAAGCACCGTTTTGCTTCCCACTGTTAAAGTGCAATTTGGGGGATGGCAATTGCATCTTTCAACACGATCGAGCACCTGTTCAAACTGCACGGGCTGTGGCGGAGTGGTTACACGGCAATAACATCCCTATAATGGACTGGTCTGCACAGAGTCCTGACTTGAATCCTATAGAACACCTTTGGAATGTTTTGGAACGCCGACTTCGTGCCAAGCCTCGCCGACGTACATCGATACCTCTCCTCAGTTCCGCACTCCGTGAAGAATGGGATGGCATTCCCCAAGAAACCTTCCAGCACCTGATTGAAAGTATGCCTGCGAGACTGAACGCTGTCATCAAGGCTAAGGGTGGGCCAACACCATATTGACTTCCAGCATCATCGACGGAGGGAGCCACGAACTTGTACGTCATTTTCAGCCAGGTGTTCGGATACTTTTGATCACGTGGTGTGTATAATATATATATATATATATATATATTACACACACATAGACCAGCAGTGCATGTATTATACTATTATAAGTATGACTATACACCGCCATCTCTCACGCCCTCGATTATCGTTACGTTGTGAACGGAATACCCAGAAAGGCCACAAAGGAAAGAGTCGACTAGATAAACTTACTGAGAAGAGATTGTCCCCATTTAACTATATTTAACAATACTATATTTGAAATAGTAACAAAATATAGGAACTTAAAAAAGCAGTTGCAAATTTATCTTGCTGCATCTTACTTTACAATGCTTAAATTTGAAATTCTGTTTCCATTTTTGAATGCTCCATATATGACAAAAGCAAACTCGCAACTCAATCAAAGATAACGGATAGGCTGAACTAGTGGTGTATAAATCACCCCTTATACAGAACACTCGAAAAATCTTAAAATTTTACACACGTCTGCAAGGCTATTAGTTAAAATCACATAACCTTTGTATATACACGAAGCGGAAAATACAGAGTAAATCCCTTAAAGTTACCATAAAAATTTCATCCTCACTTTTGGACAATAAATAAAACTATTAAAAGAACAAAGGAGATAAGCACGGTATATGTAGATGATCAGAACGACCAAACAGCAAATTATTTGTCCTGGCACAGCCTACGACTATACAGGGTGCACCATTTAAGTGAGACTGTATAGTATCTTCAAAACTAAGCGTTGTAGAAAGAAATCACTTGAATAAAAGCTGTTTGATATAATGGGAGAAAGTAAATGCCGTTAGTAGTTTATTTGGAGGACCTTGTGATTGTCAATGTAGAGTCAATTTAATTATTTTAAATGGGAACCTATCCTTTAATGTTGTTTTCTCACTCCTCATAAAAAACTAAACAACATTTGTATACACTTTGCAATTGTTCTTACACCAACGTAAATAACGAAAATTCTGAATGGGTGTACGAAGAGCGCAATGAATGGTTGGACCATCCATCGATGGTCATTCGAGGATCAAGTTACGTTTCGTAATTGGGAACCAACATTTTTTAATTTGTTTCCTTATTCCTCATCACAAAATAAACAACTTTTTACAAACCATTTTCTAATGAAAAACAACATACACAATGTGTGTTCCCATTTAAAAAATTAAATTAACCCTAAAATGACCATCATAACGTCCTCCAAACAAAACAGCACTAATGGCATTTACTTTCTCCAATAATATCCAGCAACTTTTATTCAAGACATTTATTTTTACAACGCTTAGTTTTGGAGATATTGCACAGTCTCAACTTAAATGGTCCATCCTGTATATTCACAAACGTAACTCAACCTTTGCAGTGGCAGTCAACCCCCGCAGGTATAAACTCACATCCAGTTCCTTTTAGGAAGTCAGTCGAAACAGCCAGCTAACCTCGGCTTGAGACAAAAGCGCGCCAACCCCCCCCCCCCCAAAAAAGCAAAAGATTGACAGATAGTACTCTTCCAAGCACAGATCATATTCATATTGACTTTTTATTTATGGACGCTCCTTAACTGGTATGGTCCTTGGCTTCCCGTTCTACATTGGACGTGAAAGACCGGTAATTTTGCTCAGAGGCCTCTTTATCAGGCTTGAGATTATTTCACGCACAGTAAATCTACGACACGGGACCACCGGCTTTACTTCCCTTCCAAAGGAAGCCATGCTAAGGATTTTTACGCCCGAAAAAATCCATCGCCCTCCGCAGGGTTTGAATCCGCGACCTCGGAAACTAGAGGTTAGCATAGTAACCACTATACTACGGAGGACGACAAACATAGAGCTTCCACCTAGGTGTGCACGAATATAAAATATTACCTACAGCAACAACTAAAGGCAATCGGCACAACTGTAACTAAAAGTCTCCGTTTAAACATTACGAACGATAACTATAAATTAATAAGACATCAAAATCCAACCATTGTATGAAAAAATATAGTTCTCTTTTCTTCCTGTTCAGGAGAACTTCACTCTTCATCCCAGCTACTTGTTGCCTTTCTATAAAATGAAATACGCAAGCACGCACATGATATTGAATTTCGAGTTTTACAGGCGGCACACTGTACTATCCAAATGAGCCAACGTAGCACCTCTGCTATTCGCTGTAACTTGATCTAGCCCTAGAGCCACACTTGATCTAACAAAACATTTTGTATCCTTCCGCGTTAGCCTCGTGTTCGTATTAGTTATGAGGAACAAACTGCTCATTATTATCGTATGCATGCAGAAGAGAGATGAACGATAACACACAGAATTAAACGGAAACTACACTCTTCTTTAGTTGTACTATTCATATTATTTACTGCTTCAAATTAATCAAAAGTTTTGAACTCTGATTAGCATATTTCTTGAGAACCCACATATCAGCGCGCATATTTAAGGTACTATGTGACTCTACCAGTTTTCATAATCACTTCACAAACTTCTCACTTTCATTTCACTCTATCGTCTAAGCTAGGTTGGGTCGTCCTCCGTGGAATAGTGGTAACGTGCAAGCCTCTAGTTCCCAAGGTCGCGTGTTCAAACCCGGCGGAGGGCGATGGATTTTTTCGGCGTAAGAATCCTTAGCATGGCTTCCTTCGGAAGGGAAGTAAAGCCGGTGATCCCGTGTCGTAGATTTACGGCACGTAAATGAACCTCAAGCCTGATAAGAGGCCTCTGAGCAAAATTTTCGGTCTTTCACGGCCAATATAGCATGGGACGCTAGGGACAATAGTAGTTAAAGAGCGGTTTGACGATGTTTGCTTACCGTGCCACCAATTTCCGATAGTACGTATAGAAACCCAGAAACCGACGAAGTTCTTGTTTATTCATTGGCCTGGGCCACTCCTTGACTACATCTAGCTTCTCGGGGTCGGCAAATCACTTCCTTTCTAAACAGCTGAAACTTCTTGAGGTTCAGCTTAATGTTGACCTTTCTTTTTGTCGTCGTTCAGCTCGATAGTCAACGTAGATATCCATCCCTCTTTTTCACTAACCCTACCGGTGAGAAATTAAATTTAATTTCATTTATGCATGCTCTTTAACTGGTATAGCTCTTAGCGACCCATTCTATATTGGACATGAAAGCGAGAAATTTTGCTCAGAGACCCCTTTATCAGGCTTGAGGTTCTTTTACGTGCCGTAAATCTACAACACGGGACCGCCGGCTTTACTTCCCTCCCGAAGGAAGCAATGCTTTGAATTTTTACGCCCGAAAATATCCATCGCCCTCCGCAAAGTTTTAACCCGCAATCTCAGGAACTAAAGGCTTGCATGGTACTCCTAGATCACGGAGGACGATGTACTCAGACATGGTGTTCAACATGAAATGGGGTAAAATGATACCAACACCGATGTGCCCCTCTTCAAGCCAATCGTTAGTAGTTTTCCTGAACTTCAGCCGGAGTGCTCCCGCAATCCGCCCTTAGGTTTCTGGGCTCTTCGTAATTCCAACAAGTATGTCTCCCTCCCCAGTTCTACGACGGTAGAAACTGGTGGTAGTTGGTGCCAATAATTGTCCTCGGCCGTAACAGCTCTGGCCGACACCGGGGTGATCTTCCAGTTGTCAACTTTGCTGCTTCAATCCGGAGGGCATCCTCCAGCGCGTAGTTGATGTTGCGGTGTTCCGCCAGAAGAAGCTGTTGTTTTACTTCCCTGTCTCTTATCCCGCAAGCGAATTCGTGGGTTGTCTCTCCGGAGATATAACCTGATGGTAAATTCGCGAGAGTCCTGTGTGCCAGTAGCTCCACCTCCATGGCGAATTCTGTAAGGTCTCTCCTGGTTGTTCCACTTTTGCCTGCAGCTGGGCCCAATAAGCGGCGCTAGGTGTTGTTCTCCATAGCGCCCCTCCAACAGTTTCATTAAATCGTCGCCGACCCTGTGGCGGAGAAGGTGCAAAATGTTTCTGCTGCTTGCCCTTCCAGAGCAGATAAAATCTTTGTCGTCTTCTCTATCGGTGTCCATCCATTGTGGACAGTAATAGCCTCAAACTGCCACCCAGGACGAAGTGCCGTCGAATTTCGTACGCTTCACTGCTTTTTAATTAGCGGATCTAGTAATCGTGGATTCCCCTACGACTTCGTCGCGGATCTTGTCTACTAGATCTCGGGACATCTTCTCTATTGCGGAGTCCACCATTTTCTTGCTTTACTTCGCCTGCTAGTCCAGATGCTCTTCCAATGCGGTATCTATCATCCTCTTGTTTTCTTTCGTCTGTCGGTCTGGTCATTCTTTTAGCTGATCTAGACGCTTTCCATTTTTTCTGCCATGTCAGATTTGATTTCTTCTAATTCTGTTGCCATGTCTTTCAAGAGTTTCACATTTGCATTTATCAATGCTTTTATGGAGTCAATGTGACAAACAGTGTTCGGATTTCGTTTTCTCCATTTCGTTATCAATTTCTTCCTTTAGACTCTTCATTTTATTCTACATCTTCTCCGTTCCGGAATTCACTGTCTTAATTTCAGTTCCCATCTCCACCATTCCAGCTTTTATTACCGCCTCCATCTTCTATATTTCAGCTAACAATTTTGCAGCGCTTCCTACAACGTGACGTTTAAATGCCACTCCTGACACCAGTGTGACTGTCTAGTTTTCACTGTCATTTTACTAGTTCTCACTGTCACTTCAGGGCCTCTGATGTTTACGCTGGGTGACAGCAGTCCTCCCGGCCAGTCGTCTATCGTCGCCTTCTACAGAAAACCGACGCCCATAGCTGCGTCACAATATGTTATGGTGTGCTTGGTTCCCGCGGGCTAGTTAATGACGCCATGTGTTAACATTAAGTTGGGTTCTAAAAGTGGATCAATTATAGTGTCCTACCATTGGACACGCCTCAAATGTCAGGAAGTTTGGAGTCGATAATAGTTCCTTTTTCACGTTGTATCATGTGAACTCGGGTCAACTGACTGTCGATCGATCACCTACATATCAGCTACATATATAGTTGCGGTATTTCCAGAAGTCTATGACATAAGATATTAAGGATCATCTTGCTCTTAGCGACCACAGAATCTTCTTAGACATCTCCCTTCTGCTCAGCCAAACATCACCCCGTAAACGCCCGTTGTTAGAAGCGTATTTGGCAATGCTGCTGCTTTTTTGCTCATTATAGAGCATATATACGCATTATATCAGATGGGTAGAACTGAAACTTCCTGACGCAAATTCTACGCCAAATAAATTTTGCATTTTGAAACAAAATCTTTCAATATAAAATATTTTTTTAATTTCTCCTGAACATCCAGTCAATAGACCGCCTAGTCATACTCAATTTACCTGCAACGTCTAGTGGATCTGATCACGCACTTGCTGTTAATGCAGAAAACTTATTGGTTTATGTAATGTCTCCGTTTTACTATTTTGTAGTCTATGCTAACATTTATATAAAGAGAAAAGATCTGTATGTGATTGTGTGTATGTATGGTAATCCCCGATAATACCACTCAACGATTTTAATGATTATTTCAGCATTGAAAAGAATGTTTTTCCCATGACCATAAGTTCTATCACAGTTTCTAATTAGAATTCTCAAAAGACTAAAACAGATTTGCAAGACCTGATATTAGAATACAAATAGGTTGGAATCTAAAGAGCATGTTTGGGAAAAAAACTTGAATGGTTTTATGTAAGTTGAGAATTTAATTGAGTAGAAAGCCTCCGTGGTCGAGTGGCCATGTTTTGTCCCGAGTCGATTCACATCTGGGGCATTTTTCTTTAACCAAAAGAATTTCTTATCCTCTGGAAAGTGTGTATGACTGAGTGTGTTTAGTAGCATTAAATTAAATAATTTAAAATAACATTAAAAACTGAGTTAAATGAGTAATAATATGAGAAGAACTGTCTCTGTAGTCGAATGGACAGCGTTCTGACCGCTCAACTGAAAATTAAGAGCTCGACTCCCGCTGAAGCGGGAATTCTTCTTTTCTTTCTTTAACCATAATAATTCCTTATCCCCGCACAGTCTAGAAGTATGAGTACGGTAGTGAATGTGGGCATGTTTACGTCTAAACGTAATAAAACCCAATTTTAAGAAACCTACAGTGAGCAAGTAAAAACAATAGCATCATCAATCGCTTCTCAAGCCAAAGCCCACGATATAACCATACAAGTTAAAGGGGCATATGCAAATATAAACATTAAAAAACAGTAGATAAATCAGTTACTTCTCAAGCAGAATACTAATATGATCTGAAGCTGCGTCGGTGTAGTGCAGTGGAAGGGGGTGGAAGGATATGTAGGGTGTCGTTGTTGGGCTATTTGTGATGGATGAATGGTACGTTTCTGGTTTGATACTGTTTATTACAATTCTCCTGTCAGCACTGCCCCCCCCAACTCGCCACTATAAAAATAGCTAACCTCATCGTAGCAAAGAGCGTGATGTCACACCATTTGACGGCCACAATGCTCCCTTATTCATTTATTACGAAAAATGCAGTTACGTATTACGCGTTACAAATCCGGCCAGTTACAGAACACTCCTAAGAGAGTTGTGTATGCCTTTGTTGTCTGCCGAGGAGTGCCGTGACTTTTACCCCCGATAGCCTCCTATAGTGCCTTTCCTTTTTTTCCCTTAGAGAAAGTTGTTTGAATGTATCACATCGGATCTTCCTCATCTTGCAAAGAGTGGAATATTAAAGCCATTATATAGAGATGCGCTTTTCAAAGGTCTGACTATCGCTTCAGCTTACTGTATCCCTTTTTTACCTACAACGAAATGTGTAAAAAAAAGTCTAAGTTCCCTTGGTTTCTCAATAGTTCAAGAATAACACGAACATCTACGTAAACAGCATGAGTTCGACGGGTATTTTTCATGTTCGAACAATACGTTGGCGCAGCGCCCTCCTAGGTCGCTGACGCGGTACCCATTTCTCATTGTTCTAGACAGTTAACTATTTAGGCTTCTCTAAATTTCTGACAAGAAATTACCATTTCTTGCAACATGTGCATCGCAGTTGTTGACAATCCCCGCTTAACTTTGTTCTTAAACACAATACTCTGATGGGTTTGGTTTAACCTTAAGATGCTTTCACGTCTCTTACTAGCTGATTCGTCATGTTATTATGCCGCTACCTTGCCTCTATTAATTTATTCATCTGTCAACATTTAATTTATATATGATTGATAGTTTACCAGTCGTATGCACCATCTCAGATCATCGAAATTAAAGGTAAATTTACAAATGAAACAATTTAAAATATAAATTACATATACTGGAGTAGAAATTCACTTCATGTTGAATGTATATAAAATAATCCAATGTATTAAATTTACATGACTTTCTCTACCCACTTTTCTACAAATTATTCCTAGAAAACCTTATGCTTCTATCTACTTCTTATTGAGATAAAGGATTACAGATTATATCTTCTTTTTTGCACATTTCGTTGTAGGTAAAAAAATCTGATGTGTTACACTAACATGACTTTCTCTACTCTTGTACAAACTATTTTTACAAACTCTTATTCTCCATCTATTTCATATTAATCGAGATAAACATTTGCAGAAACGATCTTTTGACATGCAAAGAGAATTACATTTTACACATAGCGACTAGTTCTAAAAATATTTGACTATCGCTTAAGGCGTATTTGCAAGGGCAATATAGAAATACAGTAGCCTTTAACCATAGACATATCTCTTAATAGCTGGTTGCTAGGTGCAGCACCTTTCTCTTTACCACAAATTAATACTCTTTGCATATCCAAGACAAAAAAAATGAATAACGAATTCCCATTTGAAAAAAGTATATTGGAAAATTTAAGGGAATAACAAGTAATATCTCCAAAATGGTTCACTCAGCGAAAAAAATGTATATGACATAAATTGTGTATTTTATTTCGATCTACATTTTTTGTGTAGTAAAATTTTGTCTATCTCTTATGGTTTACCAGTTATGCAAAAGTCGTTCACAATGAAGAATACTTTTGGAGACATTCCCAGAAAATTCAAGATATACATTTTATTTGTCATGAAAGTATCTTAAATATATGATATTTTAATCAAAATCGTTAAAGCCATTTTTGATATAATTAATTTTTTCGAAAAATGTTTCATGTAAAGGGTAATCTGGGGTGGGGGGATTTTCTTGAAAACCTTCGTGTCGCATCTCTGAAAGATACTGAACCTAAATACCAAGTTTGGTGTTTATCTGACTGTTCGTTTCTGAGTTATGCTGTTCACAGACACACAGACACACACACGGACATGTTTCCAAAAATGTTTTTTTTTTTATTCAGGGGGTCTCAAAACATGTATTTCCGGTGAAATCTCGGTATTGAATTTTTGGGTGAAATGCAATACTTCCCCTACTTACTATACGTAGTAGAGAAATTAAAAAGGGATACAGTAAGCTGAAGCGATAGTCAGACCTTTGAAATGGGGATCTCTATACAATGGCTTTAATATTCCACTCTGCACGACGAAGAAAATATCGGATGTGATGCTTTCACAGAACTTTCTCTAACAACGAACAATTCGTATATATGCTTTAAGAATAATTTTAAATTAAGCAAGACGCATTCAGTTGCAAGACAGGGAAATAGTATTCAAATGTTTATTCTGGTAACAAGCTCTTACCATAGAATGAAAAGGACGGGGGAGGGGAAGTAATAATCTCAAACTTTCAAGCACGTCCGTTAGACGACGCTCAGTATGGGATATTTAAACAACGAATAACATGAAGAAAAACATTTTGGCACAAATTGTATGTTTTAATGAATCAAAACATTTTTCGTATAGTAATTTTTGTATATCTTAAGTTTTTCTTGTAATTAAAACTTATACAAAATTCAATCAATTAAACGGAACTTCACAAGCTATTCCCAGGAATGGAAAGGTAGAATCAGATGACTGAAAAATTCAATGCCATAGCCAGGAACTTTGCTATACACATTTCATTTATCTTAAGTCGTCCTCTGTGGTGTGGTGGTTACCATGCTAGCCTCTAGTTCCCGAGGTCGCGGGTTTCAAACCCGGCGGAGGGCGATGGATTTTTTCGGGTGTAAAAATTTGATCTATCTTAAGCATATATTTTAGTAAAAGTAGTTGCAGTAATTTTTGAGAAAATTAAAAATAACGAAAATATTTCCATGTAAAGGGTACTTTAGGGGGGATTTCCTTGGAAACTTTCGTGTCGCATCCTTAGAAGACGCTGTAATCACACAACCATTCGGGCCACACGCTTTTGAAGTGAGGGTGGCACAAATAAATATTGGTGTAGACATCACAAACGACTTTTGCGACAATTAAAATGGTAACTTTTTCATAATTTTCTGGTGTACTCCACTCCCAGCAATTTGTTGTATATGACGTTTTGAAGATATGTGCATAATTTGAAATATGTTAAAGGAGATTCAATTATTTTGCGTATTGCGCTATTAAGTAAGCATAACAACAGTTAATGAGACAATTTTAATAGTTGATTCCAAGTAAATATACTTGTTTCATACCGTCTAGAATTTTATGTTTTTCTGTCTTCAAATCAGTATATCAAATTGAACTTTACCGTTCAGTTACTTTCCTTACTCCAACACAACATATGAATGCACTGGCCCTGCAATGAGCATATGAAACATTTGACTACGCCCATGTCCAACATAATCTTCAATGCAGTATTTAACGAATATATAAAGTATTTTGGCATATTATGAACAAAATATTGTACTATATAACTTTTTTTTTTTGAGGACTCATTGCGAAACAACTTATTCGTCCTGAAAAAAGGTCTCATTTTCATATACAGTTACGTAAACAACTATTACAGTTAATGCATAGATATAATAGGATAAAGAGTTATTGAAACAAGAAGCATGATGTCCAAGAAGGAATATTTTGAAACTGACCCCAAGCATATTAGGCATAATTGTGTACCTATCTCTTAGGCTTTTGCTGAAATCCGTCATTTCGTAAGATCCTCGGCAGATCTTGAAAAGACGGCGTACAGCGTCGCTTCGTTCTATATGTCGTGTTCCGTGGTGTAGTGGTTACCATGCTAGCCTCTAGTTCCAGAGATCGCGGCTTCAAACCCGGCTGAGGGCGATGGATTTTTTCGGGCGTAAAAATCCTTAGCATGGCTTCCTTCAGAAGGGAAGTAAAGCCGGTGGTCCCGTGTCGTATATTTACGGCACGTAAAAGAACCTCAAGCCTGATAAAGAGGCCTCTGAGCAAAATTACTGGTCTTCCACACCCAATATAGAATGGGACGCTAAGAACCACAGCAGTTAAAGAGCGTCCGTAAATAAAACTCAATTTAACTTCATTCTGTACACCACCAGACAGGGCTTCTAAAAGCCGGGAGATAGCGAAAGGTTAGGTACGTTAGATTAGTGAGAGTTAGATTACAGGTTAGGTTAGAGTTACACTGTCTAACAAGCTCCTCCACTTCACGAAAAACAATGACAGAACGTGTATTTTGTTTTATCCGTGTACCTTAAGCTCGAGGCAAGTGAAATCATATAAAGCAAGATATCTGAGAATTAATGAAACCCGGAATCGACAATTGTAATAAAATCTTCTATTTTCCCTTCATTTTTTCTTTCCTGTTTTTTTCCCGTATGTTCTGACAATAAGTACCTCATACTTAAAAGTTAATAAGAAGAGAAGCCAAAAACGAAAATACTTTAAGACATTTGCAAGAACACTCCATCAAAAAGGCCACATTCGTAGTCGTGTTTCTAAACAACTATCAGAATTTAAGGTTTGTTTAAGCAGTTTCACAAAGGCATTTATTTATTACGTATCTTTTGTGTATTTTCTTTTTCTGGGGACTTTCTCCAACGTCCTGAACACTGTTCCCCTGGTAGCAACATTTTAAACATGCCCAAGAGGCCCATTTGAAAGGGTAAAACACGCTCCGAAACCACATATTTAATAAATAAAGAAAACGCATAGATAACGGAATAGAGAAATAAACAGGAGAAACGGGAATACGTGATGATAAAAAAGACAGCATAGTGTAATAGTATTGGGAAATAGTAAATATAAGCATAATTAAAAATAATAAATTAGTATAGCATTCATTTTATAATTTGTATAACATTACAAAGAGAAACCGATAGTAAGTAGGTTGATTATGCACAGGTATGCGGTTGTTAATGGCCGGGACAGGAGAAGATAGTTTGGGGAAAGAATGGAATTAGCTGACTTTTAAATGATTAGTTTGAACAAAGAAAGATGGCATAGTGACAGAAGCGTCCTATTTCCATAGCACGCTGGATGTATAAAACAAGAAAAATTCATGTTACAGATTCTGGAATTATTTTAACATTAAGGAAATGTTAAAATAATTCTTTCTTGACCATCTGATTTATACGTCGTAAATATGTACTATTCGTGTGAGCGGAGCGTGCATAAGTTCCTTAAGATACGGAAGCGCGTGAACCTAGCAAAGAAATGTAGCTAGAATTTCTTAGAAGTACGGGAAAGCAGGGTAGGTGTAATCTTAATGGGGTAAAATTCTGGGAAAGAAATTGTCAGAGAAATAGGCCAGGGTCCAAACGATATTTTATATTATATATAAATAAAGTTATATGGAAGCTTATTTAAATATGCGTCATTGTTAATAATAATCCGAGAAAAAGGTAATTAGCCAGGCAGAATACAGGAGGGATTCCAGGAACTCTACGCTCCACAGCGCAGAAGAGAGATAATATCTGAGTTAACATTGTGTCGCAGCGGCCATAGACCAAGTTTATGAGAAAAATGGCGCCGACCGACCGACCGACAGCCGGCCATTTGGAGAGATAAATAAATAAAAATAAGCTGACTGGGTAGCGCTCTCAGCCAGCGTAAACACCAGAAGCGCTATCAAGGGGGATTGTTTTAGAACCTTCTTTCTCCCCGCCTCCCGACCATTCTAGAACGTTATCGAAAACTCCAGCGACTGCGAGAGGTTAGAGAGGTCTTGTGTTCGACTCCCAAGCGAGAGAAGCAGAAGGAAGAAGAGGCTTAGTGCGTATTTTAATACGCCGCTACGTTGCGAAGAAAAGAAAAGTGTTGGGGAAAATTGAATTATATCACATTAGTAAAGTGTCAGTGAGGACTTAGTGAACTGACAGCAGTGGCCGCTGTTGTATAAGAGCACAAGAGCACGTGAACACCCTAACTTTTGACACCTTGCCGATTTATTGCTTATTTTTTGTTTAAATTATATTAAACGTGGCGTAAATGCGTGTTTCAAAATCTACGGCATATAAATCTACTGCGCTATTTCTCTAAACTCGATGAAACATGCCAAAAGCGTCATCAGCACATTTTACTATGTACGTTTTAAGGAGCTTTCGTGGATGTGCAACTGGTATGACATAATTATCTAATGGGTGAAATACATACGGGCCGTGCACCCTTGAAGGCGTGCACTAGAGTGCAAAGATTCTCCCGCGCTCTGTTTCCATACTATCACTACTATTTATGCCAACGCCATTAGGTGGTAGCCCACCATGACAGAAGAAGGTAATTGCACGAGCGCGGAAACTTCTCCCGCTTTCTCCATACTATCCATACTCTCAACTACAATTTAGTTTACACATGCTTCGTCCTTGCCCTAAAACGCTGTACTTTAACTGAACTGAAAACACAGAGAAACGAATGAAGGCATAAATAAAAAGTCTTAAGATGGTCTTTCGGTGGCATAAATAAAAAAAATGGATACCTTGAAAAACGTTCATAATATTTTCCCTTTGAAAACATGGCTCCCAAAAGGATATACAATAGTCAAAAGCAGCAACAAATAAAAGGACGAATAGTACATTAAGGGGGGAGTGGAAACACCCAAACCGATGAACACTTCGAGCATCGGAAAGATGTCGCGTTCGGCGCGACATCATACCCTTGGTTATACTAGTATTCAGTAGCGTAGCCAGAAAAATATTAAGCGGTTTATATGTACCTATTCGTTTTTTAAACAATTTATATCAATTCAGATGATAAATATGAATTAATCCTAAGTTAAAAGTTTTAGATAAATAGGTTTTATATTCTCAGATTAAGGTGAAGAAATTTGGAATAAAATTAGGATAATTCCACCGATCTGGAGCCGGCAACCCAACTCCGCTCCAGGGATCCAGGGAGACGAATCTCCATGAGGTTTTCCATTAGAACGGCGCCTATTGTATATAACGACACCCCTGATTTTACAGGGATGGAAGTGAATACGCCACATGCACGCGTCAACCCCTGAGGGGAAAGCCCGAACAACCTCGGTGGGGTCGACAGTGTCTAGCCACCGTCCACCAGCTCTCCAGAATTGTGGTGCCGGAGGACGTTAAGGTGTCTCACAACCCTGCCTGGGCTTTGTCTGGACGTACCCAATCTCCCATGGATGTCGGGAACCTCAGTCCCGCCGAGTCCAACTCAATTCAAACAACTCCCTTTCGGGAGAGGCTCAGTGTTCGCCCAGGCGTACTTCTAGTAACATCAGAAATACCACGAGTACTAAGATAGGATATTTTGTGTATTCTAAGCAGTAAATGTGTTGTGACAAGAACTAATACCACTGTGAATTATTTTATATTACCGCTGAAAGCAATTTTATTTCATTACAAATAAGATTTCTAGTTATGGTCTAAATTGCGCGATATTGCATTCATTTGGAAACCACTCAAATCTAGCACCGGAACGAAAATATGCCTCCGCTATATTAACATGTTTGTACCAATGCCATCTGAAGTACAGTTTCTGTTGCTGTTACATTCCGCGATATTGTCTAAGACATGAGACGCAAATATAGCGCCACAAGCGATAGCCACGCCTCTAATAACAATAAAACAAAAGAAGTCCACAGCTCTAGTTTCTCAACCTCTTACAGGAAAAAAGAACCTGTTATTTATCAAAGTGAACCATCGTCATCTGTGTACAAGACCACAAAAAGAAGTGCAAGTCCACGTTACAGAAGGAAAGCAGTGTGATATTGGCTTAATGAAAGCGGCAAAAAAAAAGTTAACGTTGGCAACAGTCAGAAGAAGGTTTCAAGCAGTCATATCAGAATGTCAGCTTTATTTTTGGAAATCACAACTGGAAGTTGTAAAACTAAATTCCAATGAATTCAAAAAGACAATGTATGAGAAATTATTTTCACGCTCTCTGAACGCAAGAAAGTAAACGAAATATATGTGTCTTAGATATTTGAAAGAAAATTTTAATAGGATGTAGATTTGAAGCTTCTATGTCAGGGATTCATAATTCAAAAAACATCACAGAATCAAAAGCAGGAAAATCACAAAATCTGTTTCCCCTTCCTATGTTAAAGATGTGGTTCAAATTAAAAAATCGGCAGAAAACTTTTTGATTGCAACAGAAAGTATGCTTTGAGTATTCACTCTCTGATATTTTCAGTACAGCCCAGAGAGATTTTGAAAAAGAAGTGAATATAATGCGCAGATTATCCTTTGTTGGGGAAAACATACGGAAAGTATAACGCAAACAATTAATGCTGTCACCCACTACTACATACGCATGCCTACTATAAGTATCGAGGGAGTCTATTTCTTAAATTATACATTGTTCTTCAAGAACCGGCAGGAAATTTTGGACTCATAGTTACTGAAAGAATGTTCAAGGCTGAAAACATAATTGTGAAAGCTTCAAAATCAGGAAAATTGGGGGAAAAGAGTTGAAAGAATGGTATGCAGAAGCATTTTTTCCATACACAGGAAATAAGTTCTTCCAAACTGAGTTTTATTTATGGACACACTTTAACTGCTGTGATCCTTAGTCCCATTCTATACTGGGCGAGAAAGACCGAAAATTTTACTCAGAGGCCTCTTTTTCATGCTTGAGGTTCTTTTACGTGCCATAAATTTACGACACGAGACCACCGGCTTTACTTCCCTTCCGAAAGAAGCAATGCTAAGGATTTTAAGCCCAAAAAAATTCATCGCCCTCCGCCAGGTTTGAACCCGTGACCTTGGGAACTATAAATTGGATTCTTGGACTGCCTACAAAGATCCCAACGGTTTATAAAGTATCCCTCCTGGCAAATCAATCGAACTTTTACAGATACCTGCAGGAACTTTGGACAGGCTTCAACCATTGGATAAGTTCTTTTTCCGTCAGTTGAATCATTATACTGCCGCTTATCAGAAATGTTATCTGCGAGTGATAACATACATTTTGAACTTTTTCAGAGAGATATGTTCTAAAACTGCAATTGTTTATCAATTTTCAGCTTTTATCCCCAACATTTCACAATATGATAAAAGTATTCGTGATTTGCTACAAACTATATATCAGAGCGATCATCGGAATTCCTGACACCGAAACAGTTTTGCCTGGGTCACAAAAACAAAATATGAACAAATGACTGCGAATTGGATTCATTAGTTCGATGCGTATGGTGTAAAATACACGTGTATTTCAGTCACTGTACAAGCGTAGTCGCCTGTGTTACATCTTCACAGAGTAAATAAACAATAACTTTCAGTACATTAAATATTCTTTTATTTTCCAACTATTGAAAGAACGGGAAGATAAACTGTGTATCAAACACTCTCAGTGTGCTGACATTCGGGTCATGGGGCGTTTCGGGGCGTGGAAGGGGTTATACAGTATCAGTCTGCCGGATGGCTAGAGGGCCACTCAAGAGCGGATTCCATATACGCACAATGCATTTCATCAACACATTCCAAGTAAATTTAAACTCTCTTCCAGTTTTTCTCAGCAGGTAAAGTTTTGCATTTTTATTTATATGTAGTAGAAGTATCAGTGTGCGAAATTGAAGGGTATGTTTCGACCTGAGCTGGATGAAACATCCCTTGTCAGCTTAGTTTGGTGTTTTGTGAACGCAAAGTAATTGGGCCAGCACGGGAAGTATCACTTCAAGGTAACTGGAGTAAGGGGATAATTCGATAAACTCTAAAGGTGCTGCCAGCTATACCTACCTTTGTGTAAACAACTAAAAATCTTGCAAGGCAGTTTGCTCGAGATTTCTGATTTTTATCGCTCCGGGCATCTGAAAATATACATTTAAGGGTGACGGTCTGCTTTTATTAATAGATAAGCATGCGATCGTGTTATGTTCTATTCATTCTATTTTATACATTTGTACATATTATTTATCTGTTTATGCATTTAAATGACATCATAACTTGGACTTCCGATAAAATTAATATAAATATAACAATTAACCATGTATTTAAACAACGGACTATTTACAGTTTCTAAAATAATGAAACATTAAACCATTGTAGGATCTAGTTGATTTTATAGGAGATACAAAAGCAAACTTAGTTTTTACCGCAACTTGAGATCAAAGTTCAAGAAATTAGAATTCCTACCGAACGAGGACTGGCGGAGCCCACGAAAAAAAATATCTGTAACTCTTCATAATCTGAAATTTTGATTTTAAACGTTTTCTGCACATTTGGAGAAGAAATAAAACATGAAAAGAAAGAGAGCGAGATTAAGAGGAAGAATGCTGGGGAGTAGTTTAAGATTTGTTTATGCTTTAAGGAAAATTAATAAACAACAATTTACTATTTGTCATTTAACAACCATAACTTAGAAATACAGAAAGGTTTAATATATGCACATTCAGTAGGTATTATTTATTCAGAGACATTGGGAGATAAAGACGTTGCGTGGCCAGTGTGAGGGTATCACAAAGAATCACCAACCGTAGCTGAGACCTGAACAATGAGCAACCGGATTTCCGCTCTCCCCCTTCCACTGTCTGAAAAGACTGAAACAAACAATAGAATGATTAGCTCAGTGAAGGCATGCTGATTATGGCATACGATGAACTGATGAAGGAACGTTTTTGGTAGTTTGCAAACCCTATACGGCTATACCTATCACAACAAATGTTTCTCGTGTATGTTTTAACGTGTACTCAGTTCAGTGGCAGCTTCCTTACGGAAAAACACTCAGATAATTAAAAGAAATGTAGGCACATTACCTACCTCATCCAGCTTCACGCTTTTTACTTCAGCATTAAAATGTTTTTGTTCAAGCTTATTTCCATATCCCTATTAACATTAGGCATGTCGGATAATATTAACAAATGGTTAAAGCAAATAATTTATTTTTGAAGAAAAAAACACTCCTATTTATATCCGCACTCCCATGTATACCTTCTCTGCTACCTACCTACTTATCTATAGTAAGTAGAGGAAGTATTATTTTTCACCCAAAAGTTTGATATCAAGATTTCACCTTAAATGCACGTTTTGGGATCTTCTAAGTCCAAATGAAGTATGTTTATAAAAGGTGTGTGCATGTGTGTGTGTTGGAAAGCATAGCTCAAAAACAATGTTTAATAAATATCAAACTTGGCATTGAAGTTCAGCACCTTCCAAGATTCCGACATGGTTTTTAAGAAAATTTCCTCTTCCCATACTACCATTTATATGGAAAAATATTTCTATTTTGATTTTCTCAAAAATAACAAATGATTATAATTAAACTACCAAATTTGTAAGATATTTTGCATGTCAAATAAAATGTATGTCGTTAATTTGATGGGATAGCTAGTGAAATTCTCTTCACTGTAAATAAATTTTGTTTAACTTTGTGTAACTGGTAAACTATAAGAGATGGAGAAAATCTTATTACACAAAAGTATTTGTTATAACGCACTTTAGGTCAATATTTTTTACCATTAACCATTTCAAAGATATTTGTTAACTTTAATGTTTTAGAATCCTTTAGCTGTGTAGGTCAATGGGTGAAATGTGAAATGATGCTCAATGAGCCTGGGGTCCATACAACATAGTAATACCCAATATTTATTTCAGGATAAGGAAAAACCCCGAAAAAAGCTTATCTGCGTAACTCGCCATAACCAAGATTCGATCATGGTACCTCTTGAATGTGAGGCAGACTTGCTACCCCCACACTTCAGAGTAGGCTTAGATATTTGTTATTGGCTTGAATTGTCAGTGTCAGTGGTTTGGGGGCCTAACTGCACCCTTCCCATTGCCTCGCGCATTTAGTCATTTCCCTCGACTTTTCCTGGAGGGTTAGCACCGCCTTCTTTTGAGCAGCGACAACTTGCGACATCTCGCCCCTTATCTGTGCAGTCTCACTCAGTTGTGAGTTTTCCCTATCCTCCATTATTGCTCTGAATTTATTCAGTACAGCGTTCACTCCTACCTCGAAGGTACGCTGTCGGCCTTCTATCATATCGCATGTTACCTGCGCTCAATCTTTTATTTGTTCCCGGTCCGCCCCGGTTTGCCGATCAACATTTTCAATTTCAACAACTAGTTGTACCCTCATTTCTTCCACTGAGGTGAGCCGCTGCTACTACTTCACTTCTGATATTAACTACCTCCCCCTGCAGGTTTTCCTGCACAGATCTCATATCAATGGCCATGCTCTGTAAGCGCGTCTCTAGTTCGCGCTGGGAGCTCAACTGTTGCTGAATTACCTACCCCTGCGCGTGGAGTTGACCCCTGATCTGTCTTTGCAACAACTCCCTTTGCTCTATTAGTTTATTTGCCAATTGTTGCTACAACATTTCCCTTTGATTTTCTAATCTATTTGACAGTTGTTGCTGTAACATTTCCCTTTGATTTTCTAATTGACTTTCTAATCTACTTAACAGTTCGTATAACATTTCCCTTTGATTTTCTAATCTACTTCAGTTGTTGCTGCAACATTTTCCTTTGATTTTCTAATTGAATGTTCTAACCTACTTGACAGTTGGTATAACACTTTCCTTTGATTTTCTAATTTACTTGTTAATTGTTGCTGTAACATTTCCCCTTGATCTGTTATTTTACTTGATAATTGTCCAAATTGTAGCATCATCTGCCTTATCATGCTCGCCAGGTCGGTCGATTCTGTTCCTTCTTTCATCGCGACTTAGCTTACATTTACAGTTTCCTGGAGGTTATCGCTATTTCCGCCATCTTCCAGCATACTGTCACTCCTCCGATTTTCTCCTTCGAACTCTAGGCTAGATTTCTTCTCTGCCAGTTTGTGATTTGCCATTTTATTTTCTGCAGTTTTTCCCACTAATTTATTATTCTTCAGCTTCATCTAATACTGATGCTCAGACCCCTGACTATAGTTATTTCTCAGTAATAATTAACCTGTTAGTGTCCTTCATAAACAATGTAACTAGTTATTAATAATTATCTTAAGGATACCCAAACAAAATACATTAAATGTACATTACACGTAATTATGTCTTTGTGACTTACTCGTTCGCGCTGCGAGCTGACTGCTTGGACGAATCGATGTGCTGACATCCAATGAGTATTTTTCACTATTCACTAAAAAGCACTTTTTACTAGCACAACAAAAAGGAGGGATCGATGCTCGATGAGAGCGGAAAGGGGTACTGGTGTCAGTTCTTCTTTAGGGGGGGGCGACGCTGGCGTCTCCGCGCTACTGATGTGGTGTGTTGTGAGCCCACGACTCGCTGCGTCTCGCTGGTCTCGTTGCCTTCTCGATCGCGTTCCTGCTTCACCGGGTTGGATGTCCAGAGTTCTAGTTGTGTGTCAGTGACGTCGGGTTGTCTTCGTTAACTGCCATCCAGTATGCCTGTTCATTGACTTGGAAGTTGTCGGTATCTCGAACCTTAATTTTGGTGAATCAAACCTCTACGTTGTGAGCTATAAGGTGTTTGAGATCGTTGCGATACACGTTACGAAGCGACATATGAATTCGTGTCCGGCATACTGGCCACCATATTAAGTTGTCCGTATTCTAGATGCATAGTTTTGAAGTCAGAACACCTCACCTGTGACTGGATTGCTCTCCCGGTGTATTCGCCCTTCTTTGGTTGGCTAGCGTTGAGCAATATTGACTTTGTAACGTCTGCAGGGGGGAGGGGCGTAAATTACCTTTGGCTATAATGAAATATCGACCTAATAAATGTTAACTTTATTAATGAGTTATTGCTACACATTCTGGGCACGCGCGACCACTCTATTAATCATTCGAGGCAAACAACTCGATCGACACAATTCCTAATACTATGAATTTACTTACGGCTAACACAGCAATTATTTCTGAGATGGCGAAATTTCTAAGTCCTCTAGAACTTTCGTAGAGCGATCTTTCGTAGCGTGCATAGCCATGGCACTTACACACGCAGAGTTCAGAGAAGTGAAGTTACTTGCGATTTATAAATCTCGCCATTTTCGATTTCATACCTATTCCCCATGTCACGTGATTACTTTGCTCACTTATTAATCATGTGACGTTTCCTGTTTTTATATTCTACGGTTCAAATTTCTTATTTTGAACTTACTGGCTAAGATTTGGGGTTTTCGTTGAGTTTCTAACTTTCTCTTACTCATGGCACTAGTTAAAATTAATTTAACCGAAGCTGTACGTAGTTTTATAACTGTAATGCTCTTGTCGTATATGGCACGCACGTCCAACTTTGAAGAGAATCGCAAACTTCCGAGCGCTTTGTCCATAAACCTTGGGTATCGCTTTCTCGCCTTTGTGTTTCAATACCGCCTGTCCCAAGGAAGGGTGTAGATATGTGCCACGGTTCCTTTTTCCAACACAAGTTACAATGTAATGTATAAGATTCTTCCTATACGAGTCAGTATATTAAATAAAACATTTTGTATCTTCATTAGTGCCATTGCGTGGTTACAAGCATTCAGTACATTCAATCATTTATATTATAATAGTATTACTTTATTTTCTGGTTAACTTATTTTCAATAATTACCTGGCCGTGTTGGACCATATGACATGGCTCATAAACAATAAGTTGGGTGTATAACAAATTTACCTATAATTTAATACCCGAGTCAGATATGAAGTAAAGGAGGCTGGGCAAAAAGATTTCAAGCACATTCCCCATTCCCAACACATTCCCCGTTTCCCTTTACACATACAAATTGTCATTTGCTCAAAAAGGCCTGAAGCAGTTTTATTAGAATATGTTTAGGATATAAACATCAAAAATTAAATGTATCACTGAATTTTCTGGGAATAGCCTGTCAGGTCCTCTTAATTCCTGCTGGCTTTTATGAGACCGAAATGGCACAGGTGATATCATTTTGTGTCAATATTGTAGCATCTGCCTTTGACAAAATATTCACCGTATTTTATTGAATTTTCCAGTATATTAGGAAATACATTTTCAGACACTGTTATTACTTTCTCTTTTACATATAAAGGACATGTAATATCAAGGCAGACATGTTTAGAACAGTTGACTGCTGTCTCAGCCTCCTGTATGTCCTTGTGTACCTATTATAAATGTGTTTGAAGCTACTTATACATAAATTCATCGTGGTTTACACAAGATAAATAGAAAAGCAAGAATTTGAATGAATAATTTGAAGATATGGAAATAAATGAAGGTGGTATGGAAAGTTGTATGATTATAACACATCAAATGATTCTCTCTCTCTCTCTTCCTTTATTGTTAGTGTTTTCCTGTACGGAGGGGTGGTCGTTTTTGCTATTCTGATTATACAATAAGTTATTGAAAATACTGTTTTCATATATATTTCATATTTATTTCATCCTCGGAAGCATACATGTGATGGAATACGTCATTTGGTTACAATAATTACACAAAAATATCATGATGACAATAACATAAAAATAATTTGTCAACTGTGTGTATGTACAGTCTTAATGATAATTTATTAGCTGCGTGCATATACCGTACAGTTATAATAATCCAGACATATATACAGCATACATAAAACTATAGAATTAAAATAACCGCTACTTATACATTAAAATCTTAGTTTACAATAATATATTTTCTAAAAACTTCTGTACAGAATAAAAGTAGTGCTCATGCAAATGGGTTTTCAATTTGTTCCGAATTGTTTTGGTAATTTGACCTGTGAAATTGTATTGGTAGTTTATTATATAGCATGACCTCTTTGTAATTAAAAGCCCCTTTGTATAGAGTTATGTGATGTGATTGGATTGGATTACCAGTTTGTCTTTATTATGAGTGTGTGATGATGTAAGTCTGCATTTACTTTAAATCAATTTATGTTGAATTGAATGTATGATAATTGAGGGCAATGGTAAAATACGCAGCTTTTTAAATATTGGCTGACAGCTACATGTTGATGGTTTCCCTTAATAAGCCTTAGTATACGTTTTTGCAGCTTAAAAATGTTTCTCTTTGATGAGTTACCCCAAAACATTACATCATATGTTAGAAATGTGTAAAAATAAGTATAATATAGTACCCTTAGGGACTAGATACTTAGCTTCTCTATTACTGTTCTGATGGCAAGGCAGCTTTTGCTCAGTTTTTGTGTCAAGACGTCAGTGCGTGAATGCCATTTCAGATATTCATCTACATGAACACCTAGAAATTTTGTTGAATGTCAGCAAATTAAAGATTTATTTCCAAGTTGCACTGTGTGATTATCTAAATTCTTATTATATGAATGTTGAAACATCATTACCACTGTTTTGTTCTCATTTACTATCAGATTATTGTTTTCAAATCACCCTAAGTGGTGGTTAAATGATTTAGTAATATTGTTATGTAGATTGCTTGCATTGTTACCTTTAATAAACAGACTTGTGTCATCCACATTTATAGTATTGTACTGGCATTATTTAATTCATTTGCTAGATCGAGGGTGTATACTGAGAATAGAACTGCCCCAGAATAGAACCTTGTGGCATCCCCAATTTTACATTCTTTTCCTTGAAGTAGTTGCAATTTATTGATCTAGTTTCTTAATCTTTGTATATTATTTGCACTGTCTGTCTCCAAGTACTTAAATACGGTTCAATCCAATTTAGTGTTACCCCCTTATTCCCATTGTAGTTTATGCAGCAGGATATTGTGGTCCACCAAATCAAATGCTCTAGACATATCCATAAAAAGCTCCATAGCTATTTCCTTATTATCGACTGATTTATAGACCCACCTTGAGAAAATATATGATTGCAGTTATGGTTGATTTCCCTTGTTGAAATCCATGTTCCTTGGCTGCACAATCTATCAGGTGCTTTATTACTAATGCTTTCAAAATGCTTTCACCAAGTTAGTTTATTGTTAAAAATCACTCCTAGGTATTTTGCCTTTTCAGTTCTTAACAGGTTAAGGTTTTCATATAATAGATAGCTTTTGAAAATCTGAAGCTTTGTGACTTTTGAAAATCTAACATCAAAATATTGCAAAGCAAGAAGGAGAATGATTCCATTAATAACTCCCGAGCATTACTTACACACACAAACACACACACGCACATTCCTTGGCTGACATAAGGTCATACTTTTTAAAGAAACTGTACAATCTTTGGTGCATTATTTTTCCTATGATTTTGGATAAAATAGAAAGCAATAACTCAGGTCTGTCATTTTTTTTTATCTCTTGCTGCATTAGTTAAGTTTTAGTTTTATTTATTTTGGTCTTTCTATTCCTTAGCATCTTTATAAGCTTTCTTTAGAGCTCCACATCTTATTCGATGCCTTTGATACATATTTCCTAATCTTTATTCCATGCCTTCGGTGTACTTTTCCTAATACCTACTTTCGGACCTCACTTGTGCATTATTCACTTCTATACTTTTTGCAGATAATGTTAAATTTTTTTAGGCACAGAACTTTGCTCCATTAGTTTTTCTTATGCATATATTATTTTAACCATTTCCTTTGAAAACATATAACTGAGGTTACACTGTGTTTATTCCATACTTTTGGTGTGTATTTTTGTTTTTAAGGTGTGTTTACTAATAAAAGAAATCATACAGAAATAAAAGGGAATTTATTTTTTCCCATATTTTTTACATACCTATGAGTTCTTTTCCTAATATTTAATACATGCTTTTGATGTACTTTTCTAAAAGTTACTCCTTGCCTTTAGTGCACTTTTCCCAATATTGATTCCATGTCTTACTTCTAGTAGTACCAATTCTGTCTTTAATGTACTTTTCCCAATATTGATTCCATGCATTTGGCATACTTTTCTTAACATTTATTCCATTCCTTTACCATACTTTACCTAATACGTGTTCCATGCCTTTGGTGCACTTTTCCTAATATTTATTCCAAGCATTTTGTATATGTTTTTCCTAATTATTTATTTCATATAGTTGGTGTACCTTTCCTTATATTGTTCCAGGTCTTTGATGTTCCTTATATAACATTGACTCTATGCCTTTAATGTACTTTTCATACTATTGATTTCATAGCTTTTGTTTATTTGTTACTTCCTCTACCACAGGTACACAGGTAGAGGGAGTATTGCATTCCAACCAAAAATTTGATATTGGGACACAACTAGAAATACATGCATTGAGCTATTCATAATTCAAAAAGAAAATAATGCTTTGAGAGAGAGAGAGAGAGACAGACAGACAGATAGACAGACAGTGAGAGAATAGCATAATGCGAAACCGATTCCAAAAGTATCTTAAAAAGGTGCAACCCTTTCCTCTTTAAATAGAAATTTTTTATATTTATTTTCTTAAAAATGAATCAATGACTAATTAAAATACCACATGTTTAAGATATTTAAAAGACTAATAAAATGCATATATCGGATTTTCTGTGAAATCCTATTTATTCAGAATAAATGTGTGTAGTAATATTATTATAACGCTCTTAAGATGATTTTTCTAATACTTATTCCTTATCTTTAGTATGTTTTCCACTTTTGACTCCAAGTCTTCGGTACTTCTCCCTATATTACAATCATAAAACCAGTCATGTTTTGCGAGTCATGAAATAGCGCATATATGCATTCGAACGTTTCCTCACCTATAATCATTTACATTTATTATTACCCCTTTGATTGCATGTCTTAAGAAATTACTAATGGAGTATGTAACTGTAAATTATTATTAGATTTTAGTTATTTTTGTGGTGAAAAAAAGAAAAGGAAAACACACACACACGCACGCTCGAGCGCTCTCTCTCTCTCTCTCTCACACACACACACACATCCGTTGAGACAACTGAACATATGCAGAAGGTTAACTTCATAGTGACTCAATGCATACATTAATAGGTTAAGAATTGTATAATTTAGACATCGTACAAACAATTCTAGTGGAAAGAATATTTCAGAATAAGCAAAACGTCTGTTATTATTATTATTATTATTATTATTATTATTATTATTATTATTATTACCATAATAAGATTAACATCTAAACAATGAAAAAATGACATGACAACAACTGGAAATTAATGTAATGCATGTAATATTACTTTGTAATGGAGCATATTGATGATGTTCAATAAATAGGTATTGGGGGGAAAAGAAAACAAACTAAAAAGGTGCATGCGGGTGTGTACACACATATTTACTCCTATATTCATATTTCTAGACTCTGCAGAAGGTAGGAAATGATTTTTATTAAAAAACATTCTGCTTTCCCGGCCAGAAATCAAAGGATGGATATCAGGGTTAGGAAGTCAATATTGTTACTAATCAACTGGTGAAACAGTTCTGATTTGATATCCAAAGGTAAATCTGAAGTTAATGAATTCTTTATAACAAGAAGTGAATCGAGCACTGTAAATGTACCATGTTGCTTCTTGCACAGTGTAATACCTAATAATTTTTATGAGAAGCGAAGAGTGAATTCCGTTGAAGCTGAAGACATTATTTTCTTTTCTGAATTGTGTCACAAAATCTAGAGTATGCATAGAATTTTATCTCATCAAGTTATGGTTTATTTATACTATTTGAGATATTGTTGCAGAATGCTTAAATTTATTACGAGACTGAGAACTGCATATACTGATTGTCTGAAGAATCATCCACTGAAAGTACAGTCCATTCAAACAGGTTTTTTGTTGGGAACTGGTGACGTGATTTCACAGGCGATTATTGAAAGCGGCCCCTATGATGGGTATAGAACAATGAAATTTACTGCTATTGGTCTAGCTATGGTAAGTAAATGCTTTTGCTATCTGTTATGATGCTGTGACCTGAATGTAAAATTATTTTCTGTCATTATAACTGAGGTAATGACTTTTTGAGCCTGTATACTTACTTTGGTATCTGGAAATAGCTTTTAGAACATAAACCAGAATTTTAATAATTATGTCTTTAAGGATTGTTGAAAATTGCTCATAATCAGGTTAACCTGCGCTTCTATGTTGCCCTTAAATTTTTGCTATTCTTCTGCTAATATTTTCCATTTCTTGCATTAAGATTAGAAAACGCAATCAGCTGTCACCTATCCAAACAGAAATCAAATGTTGCTTTAAATAAGTACCTGGAGTATCTAATGTAAGTGCATATTATGTTCCTATATGTAGAAATATTAAAAGCAATCGTGGCCGCTTATTTCTATTTTAATCCTCAAGCAGCAGTTCCCACTATTGTGTCATGTGACATTATTATATGTCTTACTTGATAGAGAGTAGTAGCAGCCAGCAAATGAACTATATTTTGGTGGTTGCCTCTCTATGCTCTCTGGCCGGCACAGAACATGATAGCGGCTTCGGTGAGATATTTTTTTTAAGTAGGATGAGGAAGTAGACGTGGTGATATGGGTAGGATTTGACAGGAAGTTAGGAAATAGCTGTGAGACGTTGAAGTACTGCATTAACACCTCCATTAGTAAATGTTCATGCAAAATGCTGGTGCATAACCGGAAGCGGCTTAGCTAGACGGGGTTAACAGCCATGGCACAAGTTCCTGGCTGCCACCCGGGGGTTTAAAGGTGAAGGATGGGAAGGGTTCCTTATTTGTTTAAACGTTCCTTCATATATTTTCAGATATTATTGTGCTGGTTGTTTTGAGAGGGGGTGGAATTGGAAGCACATGTGCTTCCATAAAAATTCTGGTACGGCCGTAGCCTTCCTGGAGTTGTTTATGATTGTCCTGTAACTGCTGCAGTCTCTGAAGAATGATAGTTTCAGATTCAAGGTGCTGCTCTCGAAGCCCAGCGACCAGGTCTTGAAGACACTCAGCCGCGTGGATCGGTCGTCGTAGCCGTTGTCAGTAGGGTCGTCCAGTTCCATCAAGTAGTACTCGATGCGCATCAGTTTGTCCTGATAGAACGCGAGCACCTCCGAGTTGTCCTCATCCTGTACTGTCTAGCGGAGCCGTGGAAGCTTTGAGGACGTCGCTGTAAGGTGACGAATGATGCTCCGATGCTTGGCTTCCATAGCCGCAAGTGCGCTGCCTGTTGCAACGCCTCGAGGCGAAGGCCGAGGTCTCGTAGAGTATCCTGAGTTTCCTGGATGCTTTCAACGACGTCAACAGTCTTCACATCCAGCTCCTCCACGCACGCAGCTAGCACCACCAACACAGATCATCACTTAACAGAGCTCACCTTTACCACCTGCAATGAATTGTCAACAGCCTTCCTCCGCCACCGTGACACCAGACCTCCAGCCCCTAGCTGACATGAGTTTGAGAGTAAAAGAGTGTGAGAAATATATATATATATATATATATATATATATATATATATATATATATACATACATACATTACCAAGAATTCAAGCAAAGTCATGAATTTTGAAACACCGGCATCAGATGACATCATACGACTCGTTATTATAATGGAAACGATAGCAGACCAAACTACAGGGGAAGGAGAAAGCAAACACCTGACGAGAGCCAGTCGACTAATCAGCTGAGGACGAGGAGGAAGTCTCCTTGCAACATGTTCTGCCGTTTGACAAGTGGAGCAAAATGGCTTTTAAAGGTTGACCAGTTTTTTAACAGATTTGAGCACTATGCTCCATTGTTTTAAGTGCTTCTTCATTTGTAATTTATACGGTAAAAATATTTTATATAGGCAATCTATACTTAAAAGGTAATTTTCTGGACCACTGTAATAATTGAGCTTTAATAATGGAAGTAACTAGTTTTCATTTATAGAGAATGAGAGACTGTTATTTATCTGTATTGTCTTGGCGTTTCATTTTACATCAATAAAGGTTTTATGTGTATTTTCCTTGTTTGTTTTTTCCTTTTTAACATATTAATAAATACAAACATAAAACTAGACCATATAGGCTTCGAACACATGAAGACATGAATGGAGCATATCCTTCATGTAAGCAATGCAAGCACTTCTTACGTTGCTGATTTATGACAATATTTCAGCAATAAGCTGAAATAATTTGCTCTCAGCATGAAACAAAATCCAAATAAGGTTACCTATATAGTAAGTAGAGGAAGTATTGCATTCTACACAAAAAATTGATATCGAGATTTCACCAGAAATACGCGTTTTGAGGCTCTCTGAATCCAAAAAGAGAGCCTATGTATGTGTCTATTTTCCTGTGAAACAAAAACCAGAAGTTGGTTGAATACCAAACTTGGCATTCAGTTCAGTATCTTCCAAAGATGCGACACGAAGATTTTCAAGAAAATCTCGCACCCTAAACTACCCATCACATGGAACATTTTTTGTGTGTTTATTTTATTTCCTAAAAAATTGGTCTAATTATTTTGATCAGAATAGCAATTATGCTTAATGTTGTAGAATTGGGTTGACAACATGAGTTCCGGCCAAATCAGCGGTAGAGCTGGGAACGGTTCAGTACAAATCGATTCGGTTTTGTGACGTCACACGACTCTGTACACCGAGTATATAACCGGGTTATCTGGTGGCAGATTTGAAAATGTAGGAAGAATTGTCACAAACAACATCGGTCATTACACTGTTTCCCTTTTTGTTTACGCGTAGCGAAAGTTTCAGTAGTCAGCAGCTTGCCTTGTACATACTCAAAGGCATTAGTCTGGCAACTTTTATAATAGTGTGGCACCTTACCGAAAGAGCCAGATGGAATACATTCCCGTGAAATTGGTTTATGGCTTTAGATAATTATATTGCCATTAATAACTGTATAAAAGTCCCTACATTTCATTTAGTTACATACTACTAGGTAATCAGTGTATTCAACAATTTGTACCCTTGGTAATGCAATATGTTGGATGAGATGATGAAGTGAAGTTAGCAAAATTTTACTATTTTATTGCAAAACTGGCTGTGTTGTACACAGCCTAAGGCAGGATTTCAGAAAACAAGGAAAGTTGTAACATGCGGGTTCCTTTGGTGACTTTTTCCCACTTCAACGGAAGGAAGAATCAAGTTTTTTTTATGAATTCTAGGTTTCGTTGTCTACAGTATGAAGTTGTTTCACACTCAAAGAGATAAGAATTTGTTCTAGTACTTACGTTACGGTATTTCTTTTTAATGTTGCTTCAAAAGGCTTTCCTATAAGAGCTTCTGCTATTCTCTAAAATGTCACACTATTTTACTCTCGTTTAGGGTTAATTATTACACAATAGTTACATATTGGAGCTGTACTTGTTAATAAAACCCCAGCATATGTATGTGAACTACATGTTCATAGTTGCTGTGGGCATCCCTTTTTGTCAATCGATAAGTAAGAGTTGCCCTGCGTTATGAAGTAAGACATACGGTTTTTCCCCGGTCTACCACCACCTGACACCAGAAGCTTGATTTTTTTATCTGTACTAGTATCTCAATTCTTAGCAAGTGATGGATAGTTTCCTAAAGAGGTTCCAAAAATGTATGGACAATGACGGTGGCCAGTTTCAGCATTTCCTTTCATAAAGTTGGTAAGTAAAGCCTTATGTTGTATGGTTTTATCCGCACCTTTCTATGATAGCGGCAGACGGCAACGAGCGCCGAGAACGCGGACAGCGGTTCATAGTTTTTTTGCTCACCTGTAGAATTGAAAGTGCCTTATTGTTAGGTGACATTGTTAAAGAACAAAATTAGCGTTACTTGTTTTTCCCACCCTGTAGTTTTGATGATAACTTCCTTGTCCCCTTATTAATAATAGTGTAGTTCCGCGGCATATGGAACCAAATTGGCGTCTCATCAGCGTTGCCTATTTGCCCCGTTGAATTTTTTTTTCTTCGTAGTGAAATGATATACCTACCGCTGAAACGTTTGTAGTTTGTCCTCAAAATTTCCTTCTGGCACATTGTTGTACGGCGTCTTAGAGACAAACCCGCCCGCTGCATGAAACGATCCACCCATCCACGGCTAGCCTTAAACACTTGTTTTGTAATACCAAGAACTTTAGCTCCTCTTTAGCTTTCCTTCTTTCACGCACAAATTCCAACATTTCTTCTTCAACTTCAGGATGTCTTCCTTTTTGAGGACCTGTAAATTTCTTCCTACTTGCTTTAGTAGCAAATAATGCCAATTTCTGTTTTCGTCACAAGCGAGCATTGCTCTCTGATACATTGAACTCCCTTCCTGCCTTTCTATTACAATTTTTTCAGCATAAAGGATTATTTTACGCTTTAAAGAAGCATCTTAAGGCTTTCTTCTCTGTTTGCCCTTGCCCTCCATATCGTAACTCACTAATAGGCCAATGATAAATGAGCGGCTAGTTTGTCGCGAGTTTCCGGATGCATGTTAACTCCAGCAATCCATTAATAAAGGAAAAATTTGAATGAAGTTACTGGCGTTCTACGCAACGGATTTCACTCGAATCTAATACCCAGCGAATCTAATGGGCACCACGATTTCGAGTACTACATTTGGTCAAAAAAAGGTGCGCATTAGATTCGCGTAAATACGGTACCTCACTTGCAGTTAATTAGATGCGTGTGTCATTCTCTACAGCTAGCAATTTCCCATGCTACTGCAGAATTCCTTCCTAGGAGCTTAGATTTTCTAATCAGAGAAACCTACAACTGATTCTCCCATTTGTCAGTTAGGCAGGTCACATATAAGCACGTGTATGGTGAAGTAACATTATTTTGTATATGTTTGTATTTGTTAGCCCCACATTCGGGAGCCAATTTGCGGTGGTACTATTAATGTATTTGTACATTTGTGTTTACTCCACGTGTAGAAGCCATCTTGTGACGTGATTCATTTGTTCGGTTTATTAGTTCCATCTGGTGTTAGCAATTTGCGGCAGTATTAGTGTTCGTTTGAAAGAATGCTACTGTTATTTTATTTAATATTTGTTCACTGTCCTCCGGCTAGCTATGATCTTTTGGTCAAGCACTTCTCTTTATACAGGTTGTGTAAACGGAAAGGAATCTTTTATCCAAAGATAACACAGATGAAGAAATTTGTTTTACACTTTTATTGTCGAAACACAGTCACTATCACATTTACACATTGATCTAGACACTCGCCAAACTGAAACTGTTATAATAACTTCATTACTGATAATTCTTAATTCGCGTACTTCAACTTTTTGTATAATTAACTTTATAACACTTGAGATTTTTCATAACTCTGTTACGCGTAACCTGCAAATTGATATCCGACGTGTGCCGTACAAATACTTTCGACGAACTGACTGACTGAAGGCGACGTGTACTTTACAAATATTTTCGATGAACTGACGGACTGAAGGACTTTACCTAATAAATATAATAAATAAATGCGTAATTTAGGTTAGCCTAGGCTAACCATGGCCGGTTAGGGTTTATGTCCCTCTTCAGCCAAATGGCTGTTATTATTTGGGGTGGCTCTAACCTAGCTTCTATTTATACTTCTACACCCCGATATGCCTAAAGATTATAACTGAACTGTAATTGGCTAATAAAACGCGCCAACATTAGCGTCTATTTTTATATCCAATGAAAATTATGAATACATATGCTCTAGGGAAATGTTCCAGAAGATTCTAAAAGAAAACGCGCCAACATTACGCAACTTCCTCGTTTCCAATAATGATAAACAGCTCACCCCCTCGCTGCATTATTGCACGTTATTATTGTCAGTTTCAGTAAGGCAGTATAAACTTACTTCCCAACAATAATTACAATCAACAAACATCTCAAATCAATGTCACATAATAATGCATATTCATACTATAATCACTCTTTACATTTAAATAATTTGTGATACAAATTACTGCATCAATGGAGCAACTAATGAAGGAGAACTGCCGTTGAAAATTGTAAATGTAAGTGGAACTTGTTGGTGTCTATTTCTCTAGCAGTGAACAGAATACTTCAACAGTGGTCTGCGCTGAAAACTCATTTTGGTATAGCTAGAATCAACGAGCGTTGTTACTCCGCAGAGATTTTATACCAGATGTACACAAACTGTCGTAATTAGGCATTTCTTGTTTTTCTCAAGCCGATACTAAAGTTGATTCAGACGGTAAACAAACACTTTGAAAGTGAAAATCAATATCTCACAAAACTTCTGGAACATTTATTGTTGCTTATTAAGTCTCTATGTACGAAAATTGTGCTTCCGGGCAAAAGATTAGACTTCATACGGGACAAACTGGAAGATCATTTAGATCCAAAACCGTACCTTGGCTATGAATTTGAGACGGAAATGCCTATTGAAAAATTCCCTCAAGAAGTTGAAAAAGATATGCGCGAAAGGTGTCTTAAATTCATTGTTGGTCTAGTAAATCAACTACATCCGTGTCTTCCCGAGAGCATTGAAGTTTTGTGGGAAATTAACCTATTTTCGCCTGACAAAAGTCTCAGGCCTGTAAAACGATCTGTAATTGAAATAGCAAAAAGATAAAGAAATATTAACAGCTGTTGACTTTCAGTGGAAAAATTTAGGCAATATACAGTGGCACAAAGTGAATGACTGTTAAATTTTGGATAGAAGTGCATTGTTACAGAGACCCAGAGGAGAAAATCCTTTTCATGAACTAGCAAATATTGCCTTAAATGTGTTGTCACTCCCACATTCTAATGCAGATGTCGAGCGTGTGTTCAGTTTTGTAAACAATACAAAATCAAACGAAAAGAACAGAATGAAAGTGAGGACATTGCATTCAATATTGTGTGACAAATATAGACTAAGAAGGTAACTGCCGAAACTGTTGCAAAAGATAGAGACCATGCATTGCTGCTCTCAACCATCAACTTCAGCATCAACTTCGACTTTATTCTTTGAAGAGGAGGTGACAACACATTTAATCGAGGTATCTTGTTTAATTTTAAATTATTGGTCCTTAAATAGTTTTTAGTAGGCACTTAACTATATGCGTATTTAATTCTGTATTGGTATATTACACATAATTGTATCTCAGCCATAATTTTTTTCGTATGTTTATTATATGCATAGTAAAGTAGTTTATTGAATGTCAGGAATCTAACAACTTTCTGGAGACTTTTTATGTTCAAACTGGCGACAATTGAAGTTCCCAAGTTGGTTACCCTGCCTTCTAGAATGTCAGACATTCGTTAATTCTAGAGAGTCGTGGTGTTACGCGTATGTATTGTCTCTATGGTCCCCACCCTTAATCAGCCGTTGTAACTACCTTGGTGTTTTGTTATAATAATTATATACTTTGACTAGCGCTTGCAGAAAGCCAACCGAAGTTGCCCGACGAAGTTCGAGCGAATGCCGAAAATAAACGAAAGGGGGAAGGTAGTCCATTCCGGCACATTTTGCTCCCATTGGCTGTGGTCAAATACGTAACGTGGAACGTTGGCGCGCGCATTTCTACTGGCAATTGAAAGTGAATACATAAAGCCATGCGTTTCAAAGCAGGAATTTGTACATACATAGTACAAATCGGTTTAAGTTCAGTACCTTCCAAAGATGTGACACAAAGATTTTCAAGAAAATTCCCCACCCAAAATAACCCTTTACACGGAAGAATTCTCGATTTTTTTTTCTGAAAAATGACTCAAACGATTTTGATTAAAATGCCATTGTATTCAAGATATTTACATGAAAAATATAATGTTTATTTTTAATTTTCTGGGAACAGCTTGTGAAGTCCTCTTCATTCGGAAAGAATTTTGTATACTCTTGTGTAACTGGTAAATTTAAGCAACAGAGGAAAATGGGCTACACAAAAAATGTCAATGGGATAGATGGATCTGTTGCATCCCAGTTTTATATGTTATAATGTTTTATGTATATGCAAACTCCACCATCTTCTAAATGTTTTCTTATACAGGGTGAAAGATATTGCTTGAACTGTAATAAAATGGCTAATAGACACAGGCACAAGGAACATAAAACACTGTGTTTCATTTTTGTAGGTTTAATGACAAAAATTGTATTGGACATATTTGCACTACTCATTATATAGAATCTATGATTAACATATGGTTCAAGCAGTACCTTCCACCCTGTATACTGTCCTCCCAAATAATACCCATGCGGTAATAATGAGAATTTCTCATTTCAAGTGATGTCTTTCTCAAACATATCTTCAAGGTAATAGAAATTACATGGGAAATTGAAATTTAAGCATAACAAAGTAAAAGTTATAATTTCGAGCTTATTCAAAGTGAATTAATCATCATAATAGTATCAACCTCATGTAAGCACTTTATGTAGGGCAGATTGCATGTGATGGTGATTAACACTTATTTGCTATTGTTGTCCTACTGTAATGCGTGTCAAGAAGTTTACTGTTGAAATGGTGATGGTTTACAAATTTTTCTCTCTTAGATAAGACATGATGGGGAGGGGAACATCCCCCCCAAAGGCTGTTCTTGGCATTGGGTATATTCCTACTTACTCTGCATACTTCATAATTGTATGATGTGTTCAATTTCCTTTGAGCATTGCTCACAGTGGAACCAAATGAACAAACACAAACAAACATCACTGTATGGGCTCAATTTGCTTTTTTCCCATATGACCTGTCAATAAATTTAAGGTTCCCATGTGCTGTAGGACCTCCACTGTGTTATATCAAATGTTATATATAGAACCTTTCCCAGGAAAAGGAATCAAACTGTATCTTCTATTCAATAACTGTAAGTTTTATTAACTAGAACTGGCTTTGTGTATGCATAAGTGACTTAAGTGCAATTACCTATAAGATCATTCCAATAGATTGTAATAACAGACATTCAAGAGGTTAGAACTTAATGAACATTTTAATTGGGTAGGCCATTCAAATGTATATTAATGTAGGCACATGTTCCTTAAAATACCATACAAATGTGTTATACAGTATTATTAAATATGAATGTGAATGCAATGTCTCTAAATAATAACAATGTCTCTTTGTGTTTAACCATATCACACCCACTCTTCATAATTGTCAATCACTTTAACATGTCGTTTAGTGTGCCAGTATTAATTGTTTTTTCATATGTTGACTGCAGAAAGAATGTAACAGCACATGCTGGTTTATAAATTTGGGGGCTGGATGAGACACTCGTTCATTAGTATTGCTCTCTGTCCTCCATAGTATGCACTATAGTTGGCTGCGGTAGAGAAATGACGGAGGTTCGACGTGCGGATGCCCAGGATGGATTGATGTGGCGGTGTCCCAGCCACAAAGGGCACAAAAAGTCAATTAGAAGTGGCTCTTTTTTAGACCACCAAAACATCAATCTCAACATATTTTGCCTTCTAATGTACTGCTGGGCCTACTCCATTCCAGTTGGAGTTGCAGAGGAGTGGGCCAAAGTATCGAACAGAACAGCGATTCAGTATTATCACTATTTCCGGGATATTTGCTCTAGGTGGCTGCTCGCAAGTCCCATTATGCTTGGCGGACCTGGCACTGTCGTTCAGGTGGACGAAAGCGTAATGGCCAAAGAAAAGTATTTTGTCTCTTACCACGTGACTGTACCCATGATACCTAACCATGCGACCATATGATTGCCCCCACCGCCATTTAACTCCACTATATTCCTTTCACGTGCAAACTATCCTTTCCTTGCATCATTCCTTTAAAATATAATAAACTGTATTTCTTTCACATGCAAACTATCATTCCTGTGTCCCGTTACTTTAAAATGAACTAAACTGTATGCCTTCTATGTGAAACTATCCTTCCTGTCCAATTACTTTAAAATAAAATAAACTGTATTCCTTCCACATGCAAACTATCCTTCCTGTGCCCCATCACTTTAAAATAAAATGAACTGTATTCCTTCCATGAGCAAGCCATCCTTCCCTTGTCCCATTGCTTTAAAATAAAATAAAATAAACTGTATTCCTTTCATGTGCAAACTATCCTTCCTTTGCCCCATTGCTTTAAAATAAATAAATTACAATATATTCCTTTCACTTGCAAACTTTTCTTTCCTTGACCCTTTCCTTTAAAAAAGTGCATTGTTTAACAAAAGGAAAGTGTGAAACAATGTGAACAATGATAAATCCATCACATTGTTGCAAATTTAGATTTCAACGTTTTCTCCCTCAACTATGGATAAGGCTCACTCCTCCAGCACCTCTGACCAGGGGATCTACCCCACCCCAGGCCACTTCAGTGTTGGTAAACCATCTTGTACAGAGGGGAATCTCAAAATGCCTGGATATGGCAGGTAAGCCGCAGGGTCTCGACAATTTCGCTATTACCTAGTTAGGCTCCATAGCATAAATTCAAATGAACCTAGAAGTGAATGGAGAGAAAGTATTCTGATAGAGAATAAGCTTGTTAGTATTAAGCTAGACTCAGGGTTGGAGGTGATTCCTCTGAAATTGTTCAAACCTCTAGACCAGCAGTGTAAAGTCTTTCCTTCCACCTTGAAAATAGAAGTTTGGGGTGGCACCATTATTCCTGTAGTAGGAACTGTACATTTGTGGTGTACTGTGAAAAATGCATGTCAGTGTGCAGAGTTTGTTATAGTTTCAGACAGTATTCCACTACTGGGTTTGCCATCTTGTCAAAAGAGTACACAGTGTATAGAAGATACCTAAACAATCATTTATTGAAACAAACAAGGATGTGTTTGGTAGTTTAGGCTGTGTCTTTCAAATGTATAGTATTAAGGTTAGAGATAACACTGATCCTATATGTAACCCTCCATAAGAGTTCCATGTTCTATTAAACCTGCACTGAAATCTGAACTTGATAGGTTAAAAAAGCATGGTATTATTGAAAAAGTCAGCAAAATAGTTATAAAGTGCTGGGTGAGTAATACTGTAATCGTGTAAAAAAAAAAAAAAAAAAAAAAAAAAAAAAGCAACAGCTAAACTAACTTTTTATCGACCCAACAGCCTTAAATAAAGCTGTTTTAAGGGATTTTCATGAGATCCCAAATCTTGAACAGCTGTCTGAAAAGCTTGCAGGCAAAGAGTATTATTCTGCATTTGATTTAAAAGAAGGCTTCCATCAGATACCCCTCGATGAGGAGTCCACCTATAAATGCTGCTTCTCTAACCCATTTGGCTGTTATAAATAGAATGCCATATGGTATTTCCAATGCCCCTGAAGTATTCCAAAAAGTAAGGATAAACTTCAGTACAAATTAAGTGAAGTTAAGTATGTAGGTCAAATGTTTTTGAAAGCAGACATGATTCCTGATCTAGAGAGAGCTAAAGCATTCGTGAATATGCCTCCTCTCTAATTGTAGAGTTATATAGAACTCTAGGAATGTTCAACTTTGTCTGAAATTATATTCCTCATGTGTCTACAGCCTGTGCCCCTTTACATCACTTTTGAAATCTGATGTAAGCTGGCAGTGCCTTCCGTCATGAAAATGGTTTCAAATAGTTAAAAGTATTTAGTGTGCAATGCACCTATTCTTGCTAATTTTAATTCTTAAAGTAAAACCTGTAATACAATGTGATGCATCTCAAAGTGGCCTAGGTTTAACATTGTTTCATGAAGTCCACAGGTCTACAGCCAGTACATCTAGCCTCAAGGTCTTTGACACCGGCTGAAATCAATTATTCTCATATAGAGAACAAACTGCTTGCTGTTTATTTTGCAGCATCCAAAGCCCATTACTATATATATGGTAAGCCTGTCCTGGTACAAACTCCACTTGTGTGTATTGTTAATATCAGTGCACCTTCAGCACTTGAGGTTAAAGTTACCAAAGTACCAGTTACATGTAACTTATCTCCCAGGCAAGCTTATGCATTTTGCAGATCATCTGTCATGATCATACCTTTCTGAATAAGTAAAGGATGATCCACTCATATTAGCACTCATCTTCCCATGACATCTGAATGCTTACCTCAGTTTCAGAAAGCAACAGCTAGTGATCCAGATCTGTTGCAAATCATGTCCTTTTTGTAAGCATGGTTGCCTGACTTTAAAGCATTAGCTGATGTCAAATTTTTCATAAATTCAAAACTGACCTATATGTAAAAGATGGTCTACTATTCCTTAAGGATAAGTTAATTGTATCCATAAGCCTTAGGCCTTATGTGTTGTATCTATTACATGAAGATCATGCAGGTGAAACTAAAGCCAAAGTAAGGCAGCTCTTCTATTCGCCATCTATGTCATCGCAAATATTGGAGTAATTAAGAAATGTGAAATGTGAAATGTGAATGGTTTCATCCTGCCCATATTCAAGCAACCTCTATGTAGATATACTTGATTTCTCTGGCAAAAGCTATCTTCTTGTCATAGACAAGTATTCTAAGAGGATTGAACTATGTTTCACTCAGAAGTAAGATCGCATCTGCTGTAGGTGATGTTGTTTGCAGACAACATGCCATTCAGTTCCTTTGAATGCTGCAAATATTTCAAGGATAATGAAATTGAGCTACGGACTAGCAGTCCCCATTACTCTTCATTAAACAGTCTTGCTGAAATGGGAGTAAAGATTTGTAAACTAATTCTTAAAAAGGGAGTTGAATCTAATACTGACTATAGAAATCTTCTTTGAGAATACAGAAATGCTCCCCTCCCAGGACTAGATTGGTCACCATCTCAGTTGCTTTTTAACAGACAGTTATGTATCAAAGTGTCTGTTCGAACTTACTCAAACCTAAAGTAATCAGCCCAGCTATAACTGTTAAAGCCCTGAGACTAATATAAGAATATGAAAGACTTATGATCATACAGCAGAGCATCAAGCAATCAAATTCTCAAAAGGGGAGGTGGTAATTCTTCGACAAAGCATGATGAATTATGCGAGAAAGGACTGATCATTGGCCCTCATCCCAGCCCCCGCTCTTACTGGGTAAAAAAACTCAGCTGGTAATGTAGTGCATCGTAATTTAATACACCTCAAGAAAACCAAGTGTTCCTCTGCTTACCAATGAAAACCTTTTGCATGATGTGAATGTGCCTGAATGCCCTAATAACACTCCAGATGTGCCCAATTATCCTCCAGGTTAGATGCTCAAATTGTCAATGTTAACCAACCAGTGAGAGTTTCAGAATTGGTTGCCCTATCAAAGTGCCACAAAGGCTCAATTTGTAATGTTAGATTTAATTTGTTCGAGTAATGTTTAATCAGATTGTTTTGCCCCTCAATGGGGAGGTGTTGTAAAGTTGGGTTGGCAACATGGGTTGCGGCCAAATCAGCAGTTGTAACGGCTCTCTAGAATGGCTGTGTAACAATGTATATTTGCAAGTGGCTATTAAATAATAATTACAAAAATGTGTTTTATTTCATACAACTACAACACAAAATATTTGCATGACAACTAAAATGTACCCGATATATTGAATTTTCAGGGAATAATTATGAAGTCCTTTTTATTATGAATGACTTTTGCATAATTGGAAAATCGTAAGAGATAGACAGGATTTTACAGGACAGAAAATGTAGATGTTATTAAACCATGCAGATAATGTCAAATAACATTTTTTTGTGACATTAACCATTTCTGAGCTTTCTTTGTTATTAGTTTAAATTTTGCAATACTTATAATTTTCTCAAGTGGTAAGTTGGCATTCTTTTTTACTTTCTCTTCTTTGTAGAGAAAGTAGGGAAAGTATTTATTCCACCAAAAATTTGACACTGAGCTTTCACTAGAAATACATGTTTTGAAGCCCCAGAATCCAAAAAAAACAGCACTTTTAGAAAAAGGTCCAAGTGTGTGGGTGGGTGTGACTGTGTGCTAGTCCACTTGGTGGAGGGTGCCACTGTGTTTTTTTATTGACAATCAAGGCAGGGGATGTGAGGGGCAAGGCAATTGGGAAATGCACCGTTGCACAAAGAAAACAGTACTAGATGTGCGGGCCTCAACCTTGCTAGTAAATGCAACTTGGAAGTGCAGATGTTTTCTTTACCTGACTGTCCTTCTGATAGCCCCACTTGTTTTGTAACTGTTTAGTTCCTCTTCCCACTACACTACATGGCTAACTAGCATTTGTGTTAACAGCATAACTCAAAAATGAAAAGCCAGATAAACACCAAATTTGTATTTAAGTTCAGTACCATCCCAAGATGTGACACTAGAATTGTTAAGAAAATCCCTCCCATTCTCACTACCGTTTACACAGAACATTTTTCAACGTTTAAATTTTCTCAAAAATGGTTCTAATAATTTTGATTAAAATATCATACAAGTATTAAAGACATTTACATGACAATTAAAATGAATGTCTTGAATTTTTGGAAATAGCCTATGAAGTCCTCTTCATCCGGAAGGAATTTTCTATAACTGGTAAACATTAAGCAACGGATGAAAACGCACTACACTTAAAAATGCAGGTATCTTCAAAACACACAATTTATTTCAAATAACTTTTTTGTGGCATTAGCCATTTACAAGATATTAATGGTTACCAATATTAATGGTTTGAATTTGTCAGCATTCTTTTAAAGTCTTGTTGACATTCAGTTTCTCGCAATTGCATGGAAAGTGTGTGGAATTTCAAGGCAAGTATGTGTCTTAAACATTTGACTATCATTATTCCCTTTGTATCTATAACAAAATGTGCAATATAGCTATTTGTGCAAATGAGGTAGAAAAATAAACTGTGTAAGAATATTTGTATACTCACTACTAAATAATGCAGGGTAGAGAAAATCACGTGAATGTAACACATTAGATATTTTTCTTGTGGTCGAGCAAAAATTAGGAATTTCAAAGCCATCACCAGCGATCTGCTTTTTAAAAACCTGATTATCTCTTTAGTTTCCTGTATCCATCTTCCTATATACAATGAGATGTGTATTGAAAGTTTATCTCTGTTAACAAGAAGTAGACAGAATAATAAGCTTTTGTAAGAATAGCTTGTAGAAGAATAGAGAAATTCATGTGAGTGAAACTACACCAGAATTTATGAGCATACCTTCTTGTCATTTTCATAATAGTCCTAAGCTTCTACCTCCATTGTTTTACAAAATGCTAGGGAGGGAGCATGGAATTCAAAAGCAATGCAAGGAATTATAAAGTTGAATGCTTCTTCTCTCAGCATACTATGAGGTCTTACTTGTCAGTCGTAGATAGAAACACAGAAACTCTTACCAATCTTTTTCTTTTCTATCCCTCCCTTTGGGAGCAGGGCCCATGCTATCACTTTAAAGTACATGATTAAATAAGAGAAATAACAGTACAGTCTGAGGTTCAGTTTCTATTGTATTTCTCAGTATGTTAAGAACTGGTGTGTGAATGTCAGTGTGTTTAAATTTGTGTAAAAGGTTGTTTAACAATGAATTCACTCGTTTAATTACATTTCAGGATAGCCTCTGGACAAAGACCAAGCACATTTTTCAAGTCATACCTGTGACAATCAAACTAGAATCAGCAAAACTATATGGTATCAAGTAGGTGCTGCAAAAGTTAAGAAGCTTTAAACAAAATAAAGAAAGGAAAAAAAAAAAGGCTGTGCCATGGCTCTGTTTAAACTGTTGATACTTCTATTTAAAATGATTTTCACATCTTCAGTCATATATTACCACCATTATACAATAATCTGGCATTCTACACGCAGCACAGGGACAGCTGCCATAATCATATTCTGTATTCTTGCCCACTGTCATTTCTCTAATTTAATCATGTAACTTTAAAGTAACAGCATATGAAAGAGTACAGCTTTTATGTTATTGCTAGCTTTATTTATGTTTTTTCAGCATTAGATTATGAAGCAGAAATGCGGTCTGAAACAAATTACTATTGTGCTGAGCACCCACCATATAATGTAAGGCTTTTGGCCCTGTTCCCAGAGGTAGGTATAGAAAAGAAAGAGGTGGTAAGAGTTTTTGTGATTCTTTCTAGGGCTGACAAGTAAGGCCTCGTAACATGACAATTACAGCCAACTGAGGTGAATGGAAATCCTTTGGAAATATGATCAAGATAAACAACCAAGGTAGTGAAACACCATTTAAAATCCCTCACAATTAATACTTAACTACTTTGCTGTAACCTCCCATAGAAAAATATTTTCCATCAAAATTAATAGTGTTCCCCCCAAAAAAGTGAGACTCTTGCACATTAAACATGAAACTTCTTAGGTTCTAGCATTTGTTGACAATTTTGTTATTTAAGGATTAGGAAATGGTTATGTGGAATTTGATTGCAGAAAGTTTCTCTTAATTAAATAAAATATCTCTTTTATTCATCAGTTTCTATTATTTCATACTATAAAAAAGAAATTGTGGATTTATGATAGCTAAAGTATTATACAAAGAATTTAGACTGTAAATTTTCTAAATAATGAGAGAATACTGCGTTGATGGTAGTGCCTGACCTGGTTGTAGAGTGAGCTTTGTTTTAACTTGAGTTTTTCATCCAAAAATCTTAGCAATGGTTGAGCTTCATATTACGTGTTCAGCTAATATACAGTAAGGTAAGCAAGCATCTATTGATTCCCTGTGCTCTGTAATAATAGAGCACATGCGTGTATACAGTCTCCAACATAGAATGTGCAACAAAGAGAGTAGAAACGATTCTCCCTCTCTTTCTTCTCAACTGCCAGTTGGAGTCTCTCGATCAGGCCAACTCATGCTTTCAATTTTGTTTGATCCAGGCCAATTTGCCCTACCATGCCTAAAGAAGTTTCACTTCAAAAAAATAAAAGCAACAAAACAAGCTCAATTAAAAGAGAAGTATAGGCTAGGAGGAACTTCTTGAAAATCTTTGCATCGTATTATAAGATAGTGCCTCACCTAGTATGAAATGTGGCATTTATCCAACTTTTTACTTTTAAGTTGCACTGTTCTCTCTCTCTCACTCTCTCCTCATATACTCCTCGCAACATTTTAGGTGTGTATGCTACTGTGGATCACCTGTTAGTGTTGCTGTGTCTGTCCATTCATACATCCATGTGCTGAAGCAACTTGCAACAAATTTTCAGTTTGTGGGTGAAGCAATGCATGTATGGAGTTGAAATTTTGTACATCATTTTGTTTGAACAAAATCTAATTTGGTTAAATTTGGTACAAAATTAAGGGTACCTAGTTCAGATGGAGAGTTCAGTTTTAAGATGAGCTGCTGCACACACAAAGTCAAAATTTTATACATTAGAGTTTAACAATACTTTACAGCACATTTCTAATTTGGTTGAAATTGGTACAAAATTTAGGTCAGTTAAATTAGAGTCACAGAGGTTGGGTCTGAATATTTCTGAAAACTGAGGCAAAAGGATTTGAAATTGTGTTAGCTAAAAGAAAGACTGCAATGAAATATTTGTTTTATTGATACTAAGCAGGCAGGAGAAATTTAGTATGCAATTTTTTCAGAAGCAGAATGCCTCCATAATGGAATCCAGGATAGTGGCTAAAACCTTGCTTGTGTGCCTATAGACTCTCATTCTGAAAGTTGTCTCATGATGTAATGATTTGTGCTAGTGTTTGTCAAGCAAGAGACTAATTTCATTCCCCCCCCCCCGATATTAAAATTTTAATCTGCCTTATTATGCCTTAAATTATTGATTACTCATAGTTTTAATTTCTTCCTCTTTTTAGGAGAATAAAGCTAATGGTGCAATTTCATCATTTGGGAAAAATTTGAGATGATTAGTGATCATTATACACCACATATACTAATTACTAGGAACATGTTTCTGAAATCAGTTGTCTTCACTTTCAAACTATGTTCAACAGCTGAGTTGTTGATATTGATGTAGGCGAGTTGTAATCTCATGTGGTGGTTTCAGGAAAATGCTGAGAAAATCTCACTAGAACTTTAAAATTGAAAGCTCTCTCTTTGACTTTTCAAATGTAGGTTTGCTCCCAAGTGGTCTGTTCCTGTTGCTTTGTTAATTGTTTTAAGAGTATAGGAGTGGAATTAATATCTTAATTAAAGTTTTTAGTCCAGAAATGAGCAACCACTGCTGAGTTTTACAACCGTTTATATTTTAATTGTCCGAAGTGTTCTTTAACTCTAATTTCCACATTCCACTTTATTTTCCCTGTGTAGAACTGTTCACAGCAGTTGCATTCAATTTTATGTATGCCAGGCTCTTTGTTTCTTGAATTCAAAATGTTTTTCAAAGAGAACCTATTGGCTGGCATTAAATAAATAGTTTTTTTTTTAATTTGTTGATGATTATTCTCTATTTAGTTCTTTTCTATTATTGTACTGTAGGGTAGCATTTCTTTTAGGTGTTTGTTCTTTTTAACTCTGTGTATTTTTTATTTTTTGTATCCATTAATCAATGTTTACAGCTATAAAGTTCTGCAATTTCTATGATTTATTTGTATTCTTTCAAGAACTCTTTCTGAAAGTGGGATGGAAACCAATATGTGAACTAAACTGTTGAAAACTGCTTGTTTGTGTGAAATGGGGTTATAGCTATTGGATTTTATATAATTAATTATCTGTCAGAATGGATGGATGGATTTTCGTATATGTTGAAATGTTTGCTGATTGCATTTTCAAGTTTAGAAATGGTAACTGGTCATGTTTTTCAGCTTCCACTGTAAATTCAATGCTCCGCTCTTGTAGGTTCCACAATTTAACAAATCTGCAATTGGAAAAACAAGTTTTGAAATCCCACAAAAGAATGTTTTTCAGCGAGTTCCTGGAACACCACTAGAGGACTGCAACATATCAACATCACTAATTAGTCAGCAGTCAAACATAGGTTGAAATGGAGGCAATTGATCTCTGAAGCATGTTCTTAGTTGTCAGTGTAAGTTTTTTCAGATTTAGATTCAGTTTATTCATCAATGTAAAAAAAGTTACAAGATTTGTCAACAAAACATACAGTGCATAAAATATATATTTACAAAGATTTAACAAACTTTAATTTACAGGAGAGGTATTATTAAATGTGTACAATAATTCCTGTTTTATACTCTTCTACTGAATAAAAGGCATTTTTGACAAGATATATTTTAATTTCTTTTTTTGCTTTCCCCTGTTCATCATTTATTGCTTTAAGTGCACAAGGTAAATGCATTACTCTTGATGCATTTGTTTCCAAGGGAACCTCTTACTGTACTTCTAAAATAATTTGGTTTTTATCAAGTGTTGTGATCATATACGTTCACATTATTATCCTCTTTATGGGTCCTTATTATATATTTAAGACATTGTACAAATAGGGGAGGTTTAATAAAATAAGTGTTGTAAATGAATTTCTAGAGGAACTTCTTTGTATTTTTCTTTTTGTGATTCCTATTAATTTTTTCTGCAATCTAAATATTTTAAATATATATTTCAACTTTATTGATCCCCATAAATTGATCCCATAATTCAAGTGTGAATATACAAACGCATAGTATACTTGTATTACACTATCCTCATCCATGATTTGTGTCATTCGTTTTAGTGTATAATATCCCAGTGTTTGTTCTGAAATCTTTTCAATATGTTTGTCCCATTTAACATTTTTGTATACAATTAATTCACTTGACTTTATTTTGTATTGCCAAACTGATACTGGATTGTTTTATTGCTTTAACTAATCTGTATCCACTCTGTTTTGTTTAGGTTCAATGTCTTTAAACATATATTTACCATCTCTAAGACTGTTTGCTTGGTTCTGCATTTCTGTTCCCGTATTTTCAGCTATAGCTATTGCAGTGTCATCTGCATATCCAAAAACTAATCCTCCTGCTTTGCATATCTTTTCAAACAAAGAATTTATGTACAAAGTGATTAGATATCGGCACAGTTTGGAGCCCTGCAGTACACCATGTGTTATATATTTAAATGGTGATCAAACTTTGGTCAAATTTCCTTTCACATTATGTACCATCTCTACACATTGCTCTCTATCTATTAAATGGATTTTACCCATTTTAATGGAATACTTCTAACCCCCTAGTTTTCTAATACTCCTATTAACTTTCCAGTGTTCACACAGTCAAATGCCTTCGAAAGGTCAAGAAACATTGCAGTCACATAATCCTTTCGATCCGTTGCCCTAATAATGTCATTTCCTTTACTAATTGCATGTATGGTCAATTTCTTTTTTCAGAAGCCAAACTGTACTCTGATACAATCTTAAATTTGCTACAACATTTTTGGAGCTCCTCTAAACATATACTTTCCATAATTTTTGAAAGTCCAGAGCATAATGATATTGGCCAATAACTATCTATCATTTGTTTGTACTCTTGTACATATTTATATATTGGTCTAACTACACTAGTTAGCAAAGCAATTAAAGAAATCTCTCTTTGGAGAAAATGTATGTTTACCTTATGTATTTAACTTTACTGAATCCAAATATGATAATCAGATTTCTCTAACACATACATTTTTGGGGCAGGTACCTCTGAGATTAGAAAAAAGTGCATTTTTGATTAATTTAATCAGCAATATCACTCTATGATTTTTGTTTTAATGTAAAAATGATAGTTGCCACCAATAATTTAATCCCTAAATAGAATTATAAAGGCTTCATAATAATGGTGCTTGGATGAATACCTTGACATTTGTAGTGGTTCTTACTTTGCGTCGTCATTGTCCTTACCGCTGCTTTGTAGGGGGTCACCTTCAGGAATAGATTTCACCGATGTCAGCAGGAAGCATGTCGTCGTCGTACCTCAGGGTCGTCTTGTCAGCAAATAGATCTGAAATTCTCTACTGTGATTATGTCGGGGTAGGATACGGGAGTGGTGACACCAGGGTATTGTCTTGAAAGAAATAGTGTTTTCACTTTTCTCACTCTTTATGCTAGAAATCCTACAAGATTCTCTGGTATCTCCTAACACGTGTGATTCTTTTAACACTATCATCCCAGTATTATCTTTTGGTGTACTAAAGTTTGCTCTGGTTAGTTATTTAATATCTCGGTGCTCTATCATGTTCTTTAGATTTGCACGAACTTGAAGTAGTTTTTTTGACAAACATTAACTCATTTATAACTTTGTATAAAAATTATCTCAACAAATACCATTAACACATCGACAAATATTCCACATATATCACTTTATGATTACATAATTGCGCGACACTTAGCAAATTTCGGAACTTAGCATCCTTTTTCTAACTTGGAGTACTATGTGTTCACTTAACGAAGAATCATGACAGACTGTGTGAAATTCATGCTTGGGTTAAATATATCAACTTACTACTAGACTACAGATTTTTGTACATGCAACCACGTCTTCTCTCCTCATTGGTTCTAACAATTACTCTTATCTTTATTGGCTCTCCGGTTGAAAATTCAAAGCTTAAACAGTAAGAAAAGTTTGTTGCCTACAGCATCTGTTACTCTTAAAACTAGGTTCTTCCCCTTGAACTACAAAGAAACATTGGATTTTTATGGCCCCATGCTCGGAAAAGTACAATGAATGTTTTGAAGCAAAGCTGCTCTGTTTCACCTAAATCTTGCACATTTTCCTACGCAATTGTGCCTTTAGTTATTGGACAATATTAATGAAACTTAAAACATATACACACTTTTTGACGGGCACTTGATTGATGTAGTTTTTAATCCAATTATAATTAAAACTGTAGAAAATTATCAAATTGATAACAAACAGAAAGTGTATTATCTTGTCCCATAAACAGATTCATCCTGTCTATTGAGCGAGGAACAAACACCTCAGTCTTTAGATAAATTAATTTAGTAGACGTGATACGTGAACATAGTCACAGTATAACTGCACTTTCTGTTGTAGAATATTTACACACATCAGTGGAAAATGCCTGTTTTCAGTGCATTAGCTTCTACAGTGCTTTTAAAAAAAATTATGTCACGTGTTTGCAAGAAAAGTATTGATAAACATTTTTACATTTGTGGAGAAGTCATATTTAAGAACTAGAAAACCCCATTGTCACTCATTGTAAGAGAAGCTTACTAGGTTTATTTTGGCTGTAAAGTAGGAGGCCAAGATAAAGTTTGGTCACCAAAATTTACCTGTAGGTCTTGTTCAAGAACTCTCACTGGATGGGTTGTAGGTACACATAAAACAATGCCTTTTGCAGTTCCAATGGTCTGACATGAACCCTGCAACCATTTGGAGAAGTGTTACTTTTACATGGTCAATATCTCTGGCTTCTCCAAATAAATAAACACAAAATCCAGTATCCCAATATTCCTTCAGCAATAAGGCTAGTTCCTAATGATAAGTCGATGCCACTTGAAAACTACATCCTAGATTCTGAGCCAGAACAAGAGCTAGAGCAGAGGTCATCATCAGAAGGTGGTCCAAGTATGAGGGAAGATCGAGATTTTTCTGAGCCTGCCAACAAGCATCTTCACATTGTCTCTCAGGCCGAATTAAATGACCTTGTTTTGACTTTGACTCTCCAAATCCGAAGTTCAGCTTCAGCAGTGGAACCATTTACACAATGATGTGAAAATGTGTTTTTATAGGAAGAGGAGGCAACGCTTTCAAACTGCTTTTTGATGGAAGGTGATCTGGTGTACTGTATTGTTACAGCAATGGTTTAATGGAAGAACTTCAACTTTATTATGTTCCTGAACAGTGTGTCTCTTTATTGACTCATCTAAGACTAGTTTGAGGGCAGTTTTGCTAAATAGTGATACATCCGCTACTACCTCTCACACATTCAGTTGACATGAAAGAAACATAGGCAATTCTGCAACATCTTTTACATAAAATAAACTATGACGACCATCAATGGAGCATATATACTTACCTTAAACTTGTAGCATTGCTGATGGGGTTACAACAGGAATATACAAAATTCAACTGCTTCATGTGCGAGTGGGATAGTCACGAGGGACAAATACTATATTGTGAAAAAATTGCCACTCCAAGAAAAACATTCTAGGTAAAAAAAAAAAAAAGAAAATGTGGCACATGAAGTGTTAGTCAACGGGTTAAAAATTATATTACCTCCTCTTCACATTAAGCTTGCTTAATAAAACAATTTGTGAAGGCAATGGATAAACAGGTTTCTGGATCCACTTACCTGAAGGAAAAGTTTCCATGAATTAGTGAGGCCAAAATAAAAGAAGCCATTTTCATTGGACCGTAAATAAAGCAACTATTCCAGGACCCCGAATTCAAAGATAAATTGGGCTTAATCAAGAGAAAAGCCTGGAATGCATTTGAAAATGTATGTTGCAACTTTCTGGAAAATTAAATCTAAAAATATAAGAAATTGTCAAGTGTCTACTTGCCTTATTTTGTAACATGAGCTGTAATATGCCTCTGAAGCTGCATTTTTTAAATTCTCATTTAGACTTTTTTCCCGCAAATATGGGAGAGATTTCTGATGAGCACAGTGAATGATTTCACCAAGATGTAGCTGAAATGGAAAGAAGGTCCATGTCAAATGAAACAAAAATATGTTACCCAACTATTGGAATCTGGTGTGAGAAACACTTGAACTGTATAAAAGAAAAAGAGCAACAAAATAAGTTTTTCATTAAAGTGCAAATTTTCTTCAGTTATAAATAGTGGTATTGCTAAGATAGTAATAAATTACAATTATGGTTTAAAATAAAACCAGTAAAAGTACAGTATTACGTGTTCATGTGTGTTACTAAATTTATGCAGTGGTGTTCAAGAGTAAAACATATTTAATTTTAACCAGAACATTCATAACAAATAATTCAGCTCAGCTCTCATCATTGCTTCCAGTATTATGATTGTTATTTGACTATTTCACTTCATTTATTTGTAACAATGTTGATAGATTTTGCATTACATCAGTAGTAGTTTCATTCTGCATGCAAGTAACATGGTTATACCTTTTAGTGATGAAAGTAAACTAGTTCTATTCATGCATATTTGGAATGCACAATTTATTTGTTTACAGTTGCATATGATAAGGACTATATTTAGGCACGTGCAACTGCACAGGGCGGCAAAGTGTTGCCATTGAAGAATTATTTTTTTAAGTATAATTTTATTTGCATTGCATTAGCATTCAGGTTTTCAGGCTATTGGCAAAGTGTTGACAAATACTTATACCTGGCATTACACTCATATTTTAGTATTAGTACACCTGTATAACATCTTCCGTGTATGAGCACATTAATCTCATAAGCTACGGTATGAGATAGCTCTCCACGTAATCGCATAGCCTATGAGATCTTGCATGTGGCACAGTCTTAATTCTTTATCCATTCATGGTTATGTTGGCATCATGCCCAACACAAGTGGCTATGTGGGTTCTTTGTTCCGCGTGGTTCTCAACTTAAAATTAAGGTATGTAATTCGAATACTAACTGGTCACTGTGAAGGTGGTTCTGTATTTGATATAATCAAAGTATGTTTAGTTTTGAATACTCTGCATTGCAGATGATGCTTTTTTTTTTTTAGTTCATGGTAATGGTATGGATGGACAATCTAGGTAAGTGGTGCTGCATATTGAAAGAAAACTGAAGAAAACATACAGAGTGATAGTAATCTTTTACAGAAAATACCTCTCAACTAGACTTATTTTAGTGGTAAAAGTAAAAGTGAACCATGTAGCTCTGAACATTCAGGTGAAGTAGCACTTCAAAACAGTAACATGAACAGTGTAGCTCTGAAAGTGCAGGCAAAATTAGAGTTCTAAACGGTAAACAGAATGTGGAAGTTCCAACTTGCAGAATTCCGTAAGGATGTTAAGAATCTATGCTCTCTAAAGCAGAGGATTTTTCTGTTCCTAATAATGACCCATTTTATTTGGAAAACACTGACCAGACACTGGATTATTTGGTTAAAATGGTATTAAAACAAAAATTATGATTTTTCTATGTCCTCACGGCGATATGCTGATGGATCTCAGAGATTTTGCTGCAAAAAACTGTTTCAGAAGGTTTTGGTGAGTGGGAAAATGATCAACTGTGAATATCTTGTATATTCTCCTAGCAAGGATCATTGTTCTGTGCATGTTGTAAATTATTTGGTGGTGCATCTCAATTTGCAACATCTGGTTTCAGTAATTGGAACCATGCTAGAATACCAATAGTTGAACATGACAATTCTACCTCTCACAGAGCTTGTTGAAACTGAAAAACAGAGGAAACGAGATGAATAAAATTGACAAATCATTGCTCACCCAGCATGAAGTTATGTATTGGAGAAATGTGCTAAAAAGAGTTGTTTCTGCAGTTAAGAAGCTAGCTTCTAGGGGTCTAGCATTTTGTGGAGACAAAGAGATGTTTGGCTCTGTGAAGAATGGAAATTTCTTGATGTATCTGGAATTAATTGCAAAGTATGATTCTTTTTTGGCTCACCATATAGCAAGGTCGGTTATCCCAGAAAAGGATTTACTTCATGCTTGTCACCAGCAACATATGAAGATTTAATATTTCTTATGGGGAGGTGAGCAACAAAAAAAAATAGGTAATGAAGTTGTTTCTTCTAAATATTTTTCAGCCATAGTAGATTCTGCACCAAATATATCCCATAATAACCAGTTAAGTATAATCACTAGATATGTAACTGAAGATGGGCTCTCGGTTGAAAGGTTCCTGTGTTTTGTAAAAATTGCAGACCACATTGAAGAGAAGGTTTCTAAAGCAGTTGTGGATTTTTTAGAACTACATGGACTGAAACTTTACAACTGTAGAGGTCAGTCATATGATAACGCAGTCAACATGTCTGGTGTATATTCGGGCTTGTAGGCAAGACTTACTGAAACTCACAAATTTTCTTCATTCCATATTTGGCTCATGAGCTGCACCGCCGCAATATGGTTTTTTGAGTTAATTCAAGGTTTATACAACTTATTTGCAGATTTTACAGGTAGATGGAACATCTTGGGAACAGTTTTTGATTCTGCGAGTATGACACTGAAGTCACTGTCAACAACTCAATGCTGTGCACATGAGGATGCTTCTAAGATTTTGGATGCAGAGTTTTCTGCATTAAGAATGAGAGTGATAGAGTTAGATATGAAACTGAAGGTCTTCTTAGAAAGTTTAGTAGTATTGAGGTTGCTTTCATGACATCAGTGTGGAGTTGTATTCTGCAACAGTTTGGCAAAGCAATGAAAAAATTGCAAGCTGAGGAGTAGACATTTCTACATCTGTTAAAATGTATGACTCCCTTACAATGTTTTTAACTCAAGAATTCAGCTGAAAAGAAACTTGTGGAGATCAGGAATTCTGAATCAGCTGCTGAGAATCAAAAGAGGAAACATCAAATTAAATGCTAGAGATTTTTTGATGAATCATCTACTCAGAAGAAGAACCCAGTGCCCTGGCAAGAAGAAACAGGTTCAGATTGTGTTGAAATTTGGAGAAAAATGAAAATGTATTATTCTAAGATTAACTCTCTTCTGTAATTCATCCTAAAGAGTTTGTATAATGTCTAGAAAGAATATAACTTAAGAGTTTCATTTCTCTCTAATATCACCAAGCTAGAAGCTGTTAAAATTAATGATGTTGCAGAGAAACTTAGAGCCATTTATAATTCTGACATAGAGAACTATTTTGGTGAAGAATGTATACATTTTAAAAGTGATCTATTGTCTATCAAGAAAGAAGATGGCGACAAATAGTCTTCTTTTCCATTCTCTGTAGAATGTTGGTTTCGAAAAAAAATTGGGATCTATCCAAATGTGTACACAGCACTCAAGATTTACAACTGTACTCCAGCAACAAACTATTGAGAATTACCTACAGACAGCAGAGAATCAAGAATGACTGGTCAATCTTGGTGTACTAGCCATAGAATCAGACATGACAGTCAATCTGGAATTTGAGGAAATGCTAAATGAATTCGCAAATACAAAAGTGAGAAGGAAGTCATTTCTCCAAGTTTGCTAAGTTTTGGAAAACATCAATTAAATGGTATTGTATCATGTTCTTCAGATTGGCTAAATTTCACATTTAAGTGACATTTTTGTATAGGGTATTAAACTGTAGTGATTTTCTTTGCACTTTTACCATATATTGTGTCCAAGTTTGATGTTTCTATGGCAATTTTTCAGTAAAAGATTATTGAATTGTAGTAATTACTTTATACTTTTGAGTATTCAGCTTGAACATGTGTTAAATGTTATTTAAATACTTCAATAAACTTTAAAATTGAACTTAATGATTCCACAGCTTTATTGTTGGTAGTCCCTAAATGAATAACAATGCTGAAGTTTAGGTAGGGTGGTGTAAAATAAACTACTGCACAGGAGCATCACACATCCTAAATACGGCCATGCATACAATGTTATCATTTGTCATTACTTACCCAATCTGAGATAAAAATTAAGTATTAGGACAAAATTACAAAAGTACAGGCAAAATCTTAATTTTATTTACAGAAACTTATGGCTCTTTTAAAAATGGTACGTGGTAGAGCAATTTTGTTTTCAGATTCAGCATTGTGAAAACCATAAGAATGACCTTTTGTTTTCCTCCAAGAGGATTTTGGTGCTGACCAGTGCTATTACTTATTTTAGTTTATTTGGGAATATTCCTGAGTTAAAACTTTCATATATTATGTGCATGAAGATCTGAACTATCTTATGTTTGCAATATCTTAACATCTCATTAGATTACTCATCTAAATCATTAGTTTCTTTTTATATTTTAATGAGTTAATCTGTTTGACAGCTTCTTCTTTTGAAGTTTTTTTCTCTTCTTCTTTTAAGTTACATATTGTTTTTATTTTCTCTACCTAGCAATTAGTAGATAGAGAAGGTATTGCATTCCACCCAAAAATTTGATACTGAGATTTTACCAGCAGTACACGATTTGAGGCCCCCTGAATCCAAAAAAAACATTTTTAGAAAAAGGTCTGTGTGTGTGTGCGCGAGAGAGAGAAAGAGAAAACACCATAACTCAAGAACGAAAAGTCAGATAAACACCAAACTTGGTATTTAGGTTTAGTACCTTCTGAAGATGCAACACAAAGATTTTCAAGAAAACTCCCCACCCCAAACTACTCTTTACATGGAATATTTTTCTAAATTTTTTATTTTCTAAAAAATGCTTCTAACAATTTTGATTAAGATATCATATGTTAATGATATTTACATGACAAATAAAATGTATATCTTAAATTTCCTCTTCATTCGGAAGGAATTTTGTATTATCTTGTATAGCTAGTAAACGTTAAGCAATAGAAGAAAATGTACTACACAGGAAATGTAGATCTCTTTAAATCACACAATTTATTTCAAATAACTTTTTTGTGGCATCAGCCATTTCCAAGGTATCCATATTAATGGTTCAAATTGTTCATTGGTCATTCTTTAAAAGTCCTTTCAACATTCTGTTGTTTCTCGCAATTGCATGGAAACAGTATGGAATTTTAAGGCAGCATATAACATCCAGTTCATAAACATTTGGCTATCACTGTTCCCTTTGTATCTGTAATGAAATGTGTAATGTAGCTATTTCTGCAAAGGTTTATTTATATTAAAATGAAGTAGATAGAAAAATAAGCTTTAGTAAGAATAGTTTGTATACCCACTAATATGTGAAAGAGGGAAGAGTAAGCCATGTGAGTGTAACACATCAGATTTTTTTCATTAGTTACCTAAGTTTTCATTTTCTTTATTCTTATATTTGTTACAATATTTATGTAGTATTCATTAAAATTGTTACTTCTTTTGCATTCAATATTAAGGCATTTTATTTCATAATTTTAAGAGCGTCTACCTATCTTGAAGGGCTTTCTTTATGCACCATCTTTATTATATCCCACGTTTTTTAATTTTATTTTTGGCATATACAGAAGTCTTTGGTTATGTAGCTTGTTTGCTTCATTACTTTATTACAAAATGTTCTTATAGTTTTCTATGTAACTGTGAGACTCATTTAGTATATTACATATTAAGCTAGCATTCTCATTTTGGTTTTATTTATGCTTTTAGTAGATCAATTATTAAAATTACATTTATTGCAGGACAGCTTATGTAGAGGTACAAACTCCTCTAAACATGATTTTAACATATTTATAAAAAGCTTGAACTCATATATTATTGTAATTTTATATATGTTTATCCATGTTGCTTGTATTATGTTGGCTCTTAGTAAATTTTAAGTATCGTTATTTATGATTCTTAAGTTGATGAAGTTTTGTTTATTCTAGTTGGGCATGTCTTTATCTGATTTAGATTATTTCATTGTAACAGATCTACTAGTGACCTTTTTTCTCTGACCTTCTACTAAAACATCTGTATTTATATCCCCTACAACTATAACATCATTATTTTTTACTATATTATTGAGAAATGTCTCTAGTTTAGTTAGGAAATTAATTTTATCTGCTTTTGGAGAGCTATAGACTCCCAGTACTACAATGTTTTACTTTTTACTTTCTATGCCACATATATAGTAGGCAGAGGAGATATTGCATTTCTCTCAAAAATTCAATGCCGAGGTTTCACTGGAAATACATATTTTGAGACCCAATGAATCCAAAAAAGAAGGATTTTTAGAACATTGTCCCTGTGTGTGTGTCTCCAAACAGCAGAACTCAAAATCAAAATGTTGGATAAATACCAAACTTGGCATTTAGTTTAGTACCTTCCAGAGATACAGTACAAAGATTTTCAAGAAAACCCCCACCTCAAGCTTCCCTTTACATGGAAATTTTTTTTTTAGTTTTTGATTTTCCAAAAAGTGGTCTAGTGATTTTGATTAAAATGCCATATACCAAGGATATTTACACAACAAATAAAATGTACCTATATCCTGAATTTTCTGGAAGAGCCTGTGAAGTCCTCTTCATTTGGAAAGAATTTTGTATAACGTGTAAATGTTAAGCAATAATTGAAGATGTGATAAAATTATGAGTCGAAATGATATTAAAAGCCTTCACTTACATCAAAGTTTTTTTTATTATTATTTATAAAATTTAACTTTTTGTAGTGGTTATTTCTTTCACATGATAACTTGTTTTTCCATTTTTTTCTGTGCTTGGTTATGTATGTTGTCTTTAACTATCCTTCTTACAAAAATTGGAGTGACATTCATATTGTCTATTGGCTTCACTCCGATCTAATTGTTCGCACATTTAAAGCAACAATATAATTTATTGGGACAATGCATCCCCTGTGCTTTATTTAAATACCCCTATCCTAGAACGCTACCCTGGCCTGCCTACCATTCCAGTACCAACGCATCCCCTACCTCTGAGCTACCAACCCCCCTGTGTAATCACCTACTGCGGGGGTAAACACCCCCGTGGGGTGTTACAATGTGGTGGAGGCGCCGGGTATAATTGGGGAAAACATCCTTACCTCTTCCAGCCAGGGGATGTAATCAAATTTTTTTTTCTCTCTTCTCTCTTTTCTTTTTGCAAGGTGTAAAACACGCCTCATTTTGGGATAACCTTTTACCTGAGGTTATCTAGTGAAGCCCCGACAAGTCAATAGAAGTTAGGGGTGAAGCCCCGACAAGTCAAGAGAACTTAGATGAGTCGCATGCTTACCTGGTTAACTGTTGGCGAATGTGATAACTGATCTCTGATTACTTTCTCGTGGCAACTCTCGCGTAGCAACTTCCTGATAGCAACTCCCACAGCAACTCCCACGACCGAGTCAAAGCCCTGTAGTATAAATACATACATAAGCGCTGACTCGGCGTAGTGCAGCGTGGACGAATTCTGCTAACATGAACTTCACACTTCCTGGTATACGAAATATGTGCAATTCTCAAAGCTCTTCCTGGTCCGCTACAATATTTCAAACATAAATTCAGAAATTGAATATCTGCAGCCACATGCCTTTTTTTAATTTGTAAATTAACAAACAATTTTAATTTTGCAGTTAAAGCATGAAGGTTTTCATTAAAATCTATTAACGCACTAAGTGTAAGTTGCGTCAAAATGATTGTAATAGGAATAAAATCCATGAAAGTCCCTAGGCTTGCTTGCCTCATGTTTTATCTTTGTAGCAAATGAGACACTATTAACAGTGAAGAGTCAATTGATAAAATTATGAGTCGAAATGATATTAAAAGCCTTCACTTACATCAAGATGGTCAAAGGACTGAAGATGTACTGCACAAAAAATGTAGATCTCATCACAAAGAATTTATTTCAAATAACTCTTTTTTTGTGGCATCAGCCATTTCTAAGATATCCATTATTACTGGTTTGAATTGTTCAATACTTTGCCATTCTTTTTAAGCCCTGTCGATTTTCAATTGTTTCTCATGATGTCATGGAAAGAGCATGGAATTTTAAGGCCAGCATAGAATGTCCAGTTCTAAAACATTTGACTATCGCTATTCCCTTTGTATACACATATATACAGATATATATACACATACACTACTTGATTACACATTTTGTTTCATACACATAACAAAACGTGTAATCAAGTAGTTCTAGAAAGGTTTATCTCAATTTAAATTGAAGTAGATAGGAAAATAAGCTTTGTATACAATAATTTGTGTACCCACTAATTAGTGTTAGGGGTTAGAGAAAGTCAAGTGAATGTAACACTTAAGATTTTTTTTAACATTACTATACTCCTCACAATCCACAGCATATTTTCTCACAGTATTCTTTGCAATCTATCTCCTTATATTTTGTGTTTCTTATGATGTAAATCACAACTCCCCCACTTTTATGAATTTCTCTACAATAACTAGATGACAGAATGTACAGGATGGCGCAGATAAAAGTGGCTCATCTCCTGTTTAAATGTAAATGTGATATTTCCGTGGTGTATTAATATAAATTTCTGTTAAAACTGGTTGTTAAAATTGAATTGAGCTGCAGTTCAACAAAAGGCAATTTTATGCAAAATGAATGATTGATAGTTGGCATTCTTCTGTCAGCATTTCAGTTTATTTCGGAAAATGGCTTTCTCAATACAATAGAGAATTCCAATTTTGGAAGCATATATGATAACAGGTTCAATTAACAAACTAATCCATGACGTCTTCTCTGTGGAATGAACTATTAGCAAAAATTTGTGGCCACCATATTCCCTGGATCTAACAACGTGTGATATCTTCCTGTGGGGATATCTGAAGATATCTGTGAAACTAATCCACACAATACAGAAACTTAGACAACATTGAAGCTGTATTAATGTTGTATTTGTGTATTTGTAGCCCCACGTTGTGGAAGCCAATTTGCGGCGGTATTAGTTACCTTGTTTATTTACCTCAGTGTTGGTGGAAGCCATTCTTGTGTGACGTCATACGTTGGTTGGTTCATTTGTTCTGTTTGTAGTTCCCTCTGGCGTAGCAATTTGTATCAGTTTTAAATGTCCACCGGCTAGTTGTTTGGGATCGAACATGTTTCTCTTGCAGGGTGTGAAGCGGAAAGGAATCTTTTGTCTATAAATGATACTGATGAAGAAATTGGTTTTATAATCTTTATTGCAGAACACGTTCACGAACACTTTCACAAATTAATTTGGATACTCGCCATACTGAAACTGTTTATAATAACTTCTTAACACTTTTAACTCACGTACTTCAACTTTATATATTCAACTGTATAATACTTTATAAGATTTCTCGTACTTCTGCTGCGCGGAACTTTACTTATTGAGAGACCGACATGAGAATCTTGTTGAACTGGGAGCTGACGTGTTATGTGTTGAGAATCTTGTTGAACACTGGGAGACCCGCTAACTCGACCTGGCTTATTTATAGGCTTGCCTTAAGATACACCTAAAGATTATAAATGAAATGCTATTGGCTTATAAAACGCGCCAACATTAGCGTCTATTTTAACATCCAATGAAAACCACTAATACATATTTCTTTTAGAGAACATTCTGGAAGCTTTTTTTACCGAAAAGGCGCGAAACATTACGTAACTTCCTGGTTCCCGATACTGATAAACAACTCACTCAATTACTGCATTATTGAGTTATTGTTGACAGTTTCAGTAGAGCCGTATATTATTATTTACCAATAATAATTACAATTATTAAACCTCTGAAATCAATGTCACATAAAAATACATATTCATATTAAAATAATTATTTACATTTGAGTAATTTGTGATACAAATTACCGTATCAACATCAGCCGTAAAGTTGTTGCCATCAATATTGTAACTTTACGCCAGGTGTATCTGAATATGGTTAGACCTGCACAGTTGTGTGTTGATGCTACAGGGGCCACTTTCAACTTCTCAATAAATAGTGAGTCCACTTGAGCAATTTTTCATTTGTTTGTATTTACTTTATACTTACAAGGCCACTTTTATCTGCACCAGCTATGCCAAATATATTTATATATATATATATATATAGCGATTATTCATATTGCATAAAATTGACATTGTTGTACTGTAGCTCAATTCAATTTTAACGATGAATTTTTAACAGAAATTTATATTAATACACAACGGAAATATCACATTTACATTCAAACAAGAGACAGGCCACTTTTAACTGCATCACCCTTTAGTTCTCATAGCAGTTTGCACTAAATTATCATTTTTTAAACCATGTTCCATGAAGACTAATGTGCTTGGTAGTAAATTCATAAGTGTTTGCTCAATTGCTGCTCATTTATTTGCAATGTATTGGATATTTTGGTGAAATATTTTTAAATTATTCCTAAGTTTAGTACACTTGTTTGTTCATATGTAAGGATTCATATAGCCACTTATCTTATCTATTTGTGCTTGTATTTCATTTAAATGGCAATTTTTCATTTTTTCTGTTTCATTTATTGTACCTCCTCTTAATATGAGCTTCCCTATCCCATGCACAGTTTTATATTACACGTTTCATTATATTTCCTAATTTGTAGGTTCCCTTCCAAGTGAGATGTAATCCATCTCTACCTAAGCAGTCAATCCGTATGTGCTTATTTACATTTACAAATACACATTTTAGCACCTCAGAAACCCATGGTGTATTTCCATTTATATGGTTTATAGGTTATACAACAAAGAGGGACACCTTGTGCATTGCGACCTATATAGATCTATTGTGGCCACTATCCCCCTGAAGGAAGGCATGAAATGAAGGAGCAACAGGAGTTTAAAGGCTGCAGGATACAGCCAAAGAGACTTTCGGAAGTCCCTAACATTCCAGGCTCGAAGATCTGTCGCACTGCTGGAGCTGCCTAGAGGGGGCTATGAATGACCCATGAACCAAGCAGCCCTCTAGTGTCCACAGAAAGTACTCTTTCCTTTGAACAAGCATTCGGGCATCTGTCTGACACTGCTACATGCCATGAAACCTAGAAGCACACTCTGAAAGATGAGAGGGAAATAATGCAAAGAAAATAATGGTAAATAAGAAACCACCCCAACATTCACCTACCCACCAGAAAAAACCATTAAAAATTCAAGGTCAGAGTGGGCGGTCGATGGGAATCAAACCCAGGACCTCCCGAATGCGAGCCTTACACATTACTGCGGAACCATCTCACTCGGTTCTATACAATTTATATATATTGGGTTTGCATCCCTTCTTTTCACAATACTGTTTATTGCCAGTAGATATTTTGGATGATAAATTTTAGTACATTTTATATCACTATATATCACCCCCATAACCTCATTTGGAGACTTTGTACCCTTTATAGTCATCCTCTCCATGGTCTAGTGGTACCATGTTCCTCTAGTACTCTAGTTCCCGAGGTCGCAGGTTCAAACTCGGCGGTGGGCGATCAGCTTTTTCAAACGTAAAAATCCTTAGCATGGCTTCCTTTGAAAGGGAAGTAAAGCTGGTGGTCCCGTGTCATAGATTTTGACATGTAAAAGAACCTCAAGCCTTGATAGAGAGGCCTCTGAGAAAACTTTCTGGTCCTTCACATCCAATACAGAATGGGATGCTAAGGACCATAGTAGTTAAAGAGCATCCATAAATAAAACTCAATTCAATTCAATTTGTACCTTTTATATCATTTGTTCCTACATGCCGAAGAATGAGTTTTGGATCACCTTGTATGTCTACCCTGTGGTTTTGCATTACATTTTCCAACTGGCTTACTGTTTTTACTCCAAATTGCATGCACCTTGGCTACCTTAGATTCACATATTTTTAACTATGAAGTTCCCTATAACCATTATTTCCTCTTCTGGTTTAAAGTGGTGTGTAATGGTCATTAATCGACTCAGTTCTTCCCAAATATTTTTAATTATTTGCAACTTAACTGAAGCACATAAATACTCTCTCAATTTTAAATTTATTGTCATAAATTGACACATCTTAAAGCATCTCAAGACAATCAGCCAGGTTTGGAAATACCAGGTTTGCCTAGGTACCCTTAAAGTATTCTCACCAATTAAAACAATATAAAAACTACCATTAAAAGCAAATAAAATCTTGGGGGCTGGCCCTGTAGCTCAGTCAGTGGAGCAAGTGCCTGCTGTGCGAGGGGTCCCGGGTTCGATTCCCGGCTAGGGAGTTGGAATTTTTCTCTAGCCAAGATCTATCCTCTCCAGATTCTGGAAGTATGAATGAGAGTGTGAATGTGTGTATGATCTAATGATTAAAAAAAAAAGTGCAAGAAACTCAATGACAAGAGTTACACGAGTTAACACCATTGCCAGTGGGCAATAAGTTCCAAAGGAAAGGCGGCCAATAAGACCAATGTAGTTAAAGGCAGGGTATAAACAGAACTAAAAAAAAAACTTGGTGAATGTGATGTAAAAATGCATGCTTGTAGGTACATAAACTTGCAATACAAAGCAACATTATATTGCTGGTGTTGGTATTTTTAAATTATGAGAAAACAAGGTGTTAAATAAAGAATGTTATAAGTGCTAAATGAATATTCATGGATGTAATTCATTTTAAATTGTAAGAGTAGTTTATGATAAGAGCCTGTAAAAAAATGTGCAATTTTTTGCAGGAAAGAGCAGGAGGGAAATGTTTTTGTAGGAAATGTATACTTCTGGTGAATTTTTGGTATAATATTCAAGGGTTGAATGCAATTCTTCCTGTAGTAATAACTGATACAGAAAATAAAAAGGATCAACTTTTTTTAATTATCTGAGGTGATTTCTTCAAGTTTTGTACAAGAAATGCAAGAAGTCAACTTTTGTTAAGTGTTTTACATTGGAATTCATCTTTATTTGAGCTAATAGCAATCGTTTTTTTAAGGACACTAATTTTTATGATATGGTGATTACTTCATCTTTTTTCAAACTTTATTAAGCATAAAGGAATGTTCTTGCTGTTGGTCATCATGTCCTTCATATGTAATCAGGAGATTCAATTTCTTAACCCCAATTCTTGACTTGACATCAAAATATTGGGAAACAAGAAGGAGAGTGGCATTTTGAAATTGAGTTTTTATTTATGGGCGCTCTTTTAACTACAATAGTTCTTGGTATCCCATTCTATACTAGGCGTGAAAGACCAGAAACTTTGCTCAGAGGCCTCTTTATCGGGCTTGAGATTCTTTTAGGTGCCATAAATCTATGACATGTGACCACTGGCTTTACTTCCCTTCCAAAGGAAGCAAGGAATGGCTTTGTTGCTAAATCCTGGGCATTAGACGCACAGAGTTTTGTTAAGTTTACCTACCATTATTGCAGTGCTCCTATGACTTATTCTACAATAACATTAATTCTGAGTTAAACTTAGTAAAAGAAACAAATTAACAAGCTTTCAATTGCTAAAAAGTCTGTCTTACATTTCCAGACTGCACCAAAGGATATTTCTCTGTGGGTATTCTTTGCAGGGCCCTGCACTGTTGGCGTGGTACAGAGTTCTTGACCGTGCTGTAGGTAAATCATCATATCCTGTAGTGAAGAAAGTTGCCTTAGATCAACTTATAGCTGCACCAACTCTTTTGTTTATTGTTCAAACAACAGTCTGTTTCTCACAGGGAAAGACTTTGGAAGAAACTAAGCAGAAATTACATCATCATTACTTTAAAATACTTTTCAACAACTATAAGGTAAGTTGTAAGGTAATCAAATAGTCAATAGTCAGTTTTATTCTGAGTAGAATCTAAACCTTAGGCAAGTGATTTTTCCATTTTGGAATGGGATGGGAAATGAAAATGCTAAACGTTTTTTTGTATTGTTCAAGAAATGACAAACACACTGATTTTTGCCATCTTAATCGAATATACTGTACACTGTATTGAATAAAACTGAATATATGAGTCATTCCAGGTTCCCCAATAAAGCTTTGACCACATATTTTATTTAATTGAAACTTTTTGAATGCCATCTTAAGTTAATTTAAAGATTCCTCTCTATTTTTGTTCATGCCACTGCCACCACCACCAGCACCACCACCACCTGAAGCAAAATTATTGCCAGTAGCAGTTTTTATTTCATGATCCCTTCATCATTTCCTGGGATGTATGGTGTTTCTTCTACCTTCAGGTTTATAAGTAATCATTTTATATGGTAACCTTGCAATGTCAATTCTGTGTACATAGGATATCCATTTACTTTTAAATTCCTTCATTTTATAATTTAAATTAAACATGTTTAATTAAATCTATAATTCTTTATTTCTTATGTGTTCTATTTTTGGTGTTCTGATATTTCTCTTAAACCTTCATTTCATTTACATACATTCTTGTTTCATCTTTTTCCATTAATATCTAGGTCTCATTCTCATATAGTAATTTTGGCGCTGATATAACTTTGTAACATACAGGTATAGATTTTACAATAGAGGGGGACACCTCATGCACTGCAACCTACATAGATCTACTGTGGCTACCACCTCTCAGGTGGAGGGAATAAGTGAAGGCACCACAGGAGGCTACAGGTCACAAGCAGATAGACCACAGAGATGTGTGGAACTCCTTAACAATTCCAGGCTCGAAGACCTGCTAGAGAGGGCAATGAATGACCATTGACCAAACAGCACTTTAGTGTCCATGGGGAGTACTCTTTCCTTTGAGCAAGCATCCATGCCATCTGTCTGGCGCCACTATACACCATGAAACCTAGAAGCACATCCTGAAAGATGAGAAGGAAACGGAAGGAAAGGGAAATGATGTATAGGAAACTGTGTAGATGAGAAACCACTCCAACATTTGCCTACCCACAAGGAAAAACCATGAAAAACTCAAGGTCATAGTGGGTGGTCGATGGGAATTGAACCTGGGACCTCCTGATTACGAGCCTCACATGTTACCATGGAGCTGTCTCACTCAGTTAACTTTGTAGCATTTTAATATAGTATTTTTTGGAGTTTTGTCACATAGTGCTCTTCTCCTCGTTTCATTTAGATAGTTAAATATTTTTAGTTTTCTGCTTATATTTTAGAATTCCATACATTTTCAGTATTAGTTAAAAATTGCTAACTTTTATGTTTCAGGTATGGCCAATGGTGCTAGCAGTGAATTTTGCATTCGTACCTTTAAATTATCAAGTCCTCTTTGTTCAAATGATAGCAATATTCTGGAACACATATCTTGCCTACATAACTCATCAGGAGATAAAACCCTCTGACTGAACAAAACACAATATCCCACAAATATTTCCTTACAATGTACCTAAGAGATGTAGGTACTGAAATTATAACTCTTTTATACACTTTTTCATTTGTATGAATATTTTTTAAAAAAAAAATTTCCTAACAGTATTATTTTAATTTTTGTGTAATATATTAAAAAGTTATTCCTCAAGGATACAATTTCTAATAAAGAAACATTTTTTATTGTTATTGTATAAATTAATTATACTTTTAATAGACCTTAGCCTGGCCTAGGCAAGTTTTTAATGTAGAGTCAACGCTGTGGCATTGAATTTTTCAGTTAACTCTACATTAAAAAGAAACATTGTTTATAAATATTTAATTTGAAACCAGTGATCCCAGATATTCCATTTTATTTAGACATGGTGCCCCAGATTCCCTAGGTAGCAATTGGAATGCTAAATGTCCCATTTTTACTTTCTCTACACATACCTAATAGGTAGAGAAGATATTGCATTCCACCCAAAAATTCAAATCTGAGATTTCACTGAAAATACGTGTTTTGAGGACTTGTGAATCAAAAAAAAGAAACGGTCTGCAAGTGCATGTGTGTGAGGCAGAGAGAGAGAGCGAACAGCATGACTCAAAAACGAAAAGTCAGATAAATACCAAACTTGGTATTTGGGTTCTGTACCTTCAAAGATGCGACACCAAGATTTTCAAGAAAATCCCCCTACCTCAAACCACTCTTTACATGGAATATTTTTTTGAAATGTTTGATTTTCTAAAAACAGATCTAACGATTTTGATTAAAACACCATATATTTAAGATATTTACATGACAAATAAAATGTGTATTTTAAATTTTCTGGGAATAGACTGAAGTCCTCTTCATTCGGAAGGAATTTTGTATAATCTTGTATAACTGGTAAATGTTAAAACCACAGACGAAAACATACTACACAAGAAATGTAGATCTCTTTAAAAAACACAATTTATTTCAAATAACTTATTTTTTACCATCAGCTATTTCCAAGATACCTATTATTAATGGTTCAATTTGTTCAATAATTTTGTCATTCTTTTTAAGTCCCATCGATTTTCAGTTGTTTTGGTGATTGCATAGAAACAGTATGGAATTTTAGGATCAGCAAGTAGCATGCAGTTCTTAAACATTCGACTATCACTGTTCTCTTAGTATCCTAATGAAATGTGTAAGGTAGCTATTTCTGCAAAACTTTATCTGGATTAAAATGAAGTAGAAAAATAAACTTTCGTAAAATAATTTGTATATCCACTAATAAACAATTGAGGGTAGAAAAAAAAATTGAGTTTTATTTATGGACTCTCTTTAACTGCTGTGGTCCTTAGCGTTTCATTCTATATTCAGCATGAAAGACAAATTTTGCTCAGAGGCCTTTTATCAGGCTTGAGGTTCTTTTACATGCTGTAAATCTACAACACAGGACAACCAGCTTAACTTCCCTTCTGATGGAAGCCATGCTAAGAACTTTTTGGCTCGAAAAAATTCATTGCCCTCTGCCGGGTTAAATTGAGGGTAGGGAAAGATATGTGAATGTAACACTCAGATTTTTTATATTAGAAACCAAGACGGCATAAGTTTAAGTCTGCTCTTCGTCACTACACCCCAGCTTTTTCTGATATTGATAGTACTGTTTGTCATTGATGAATTTGTGCATTTACACTGCTGAGAGTGCATGTTACAAGGATTTTGAAACAGTTTGTTAACAAAATCCTTAAATTGATCATGTTTTAAGGGATAAACTGTATATATTGTGCCATCCCCCCCTGACCTCTTCACTTGTCATGGCACATGTAACCAGCCCACAAGCGACACAATTCTTCTAGAAATATGGGCATCGTTCATCATGATCAGCTCAGTAACAGCATGAATGTTTGAGAAATATGTTATTATGATATAGCTTATTGTAGCATGACATAGTCATCCAGGACTACGATTGGCTGGTTTGTCTCACGCCACTGATTGCAGCACCATTGAGCTTGTGGCCAAGATCAGCAACTCGCGGGCAGGTTGGGTCTGCAGTTTATACACAGGAATAGAGTGGATAGCCTATCACAGCTAGTTATCTAGCCACTTGTATCAGAGCTAGTGCTCTGTTCATCACGGCAATATTTGGCATAATTCACCACGTCTGCCTTGTATAAATTATTCACAGTTCTTTGGTAAGCTTCAAAATTTAATTTCTACACTTTATGTTTCAAAATTAGTATTTGCAGGGAGAAGCATTTATATTCATTCTTTCGTAAGTTGTATTTGTATTACTTGGCTATTTCAAGAAGCATTCACGACTGTATAAAGAAAATCAAATGACATAAAAGGTGAAAGAGCATATTACGATTATTGTACTTTCAGTTGTATGACTTGGAATTGTAAAACTGTGTAAATGTAAAGCAAGCTAATTTGAATTTGAATGGAATTATTAACAAATGCAAAACTTTTCTATAATAAATTGTTAACACATTTGCTGTGATATTTTTTTAAATCCTAGCTCCTTCGTAATTATACATGATTCACATTATTTAGGACCTTATGGGTATTATAAAGCCTAACATAGCAACATGTACAGAGCTTTCATTTGGAATGAGTGGCCACATTATGGTGAATTGCTTGCCCTGACTGTGCTGTTTCTAACTGGTTCTCTTCTTTTTCCCCAGTTTTCCCTCCTCTCTATTGCTCGCTAATCATTTGACATGAAGTCTTTATACAAAAGTTAATACATTGTGAGACCACGTGCTTCAGGTTACAGTGCGTAAGTGGCGTCATAATGCCAAGAAGTTTTATGCTTTAGCACACAGAATCTCTATGTAGGATTCTACGTGGCACTTGTAGAGAAGTGACATCAGTGGGAAGTGCAAAAAATATAGAGATGGCAATTTTATATAGATATATCTTAATTTATGAAAAATATCAAAACATTTAAATAAAAGCAGTAGCATATATATTTTATAAGCAATCAATTGAATAAAAAGTTGTAAACATGTTTTGATTTAATTTAACATATCACCTCAACTAAAATCTATAAAAGCTTCCAAATCAGCTTCATTCTGAAGGTGCAGCATCTGAGGTTTTCCTCTTCATACACCTGTTATCTGTATTTTGGTAACCCCTACCTAACCACAACTTTATACACCATTTAGGCTTAAGGTGTAGTGTAGGAGGTCCTATAGGTTCAAAAAGAGTAAACTGCTTACAATTGACACCTGAAGCTGATTTCTTGAAGGTGTTGGAATAATATTCACTACCACTAAATGTTCTTTCACATTCTGCAGTGGATATGATGGTCTTAATGGTATCTGAAAGTGGTTTCGGGTTCATTTGAAAAAGAAGAATTATCACTTAATTGCCCCGAATACATGTTCTCTAAATCCAGTGACAGCTTCTCTTCAAGCACCAACTTGGAATTTTTGACTAAGAATTCTTATCCCCAAAGCAGATATTGTTGTGGACATCCTGTGGCCATATTGCTTGGTCAAAAATATCTAAATTAAGCAATAGTGCCTCCTCCTCCTCCCTCCAGAAGACTGTGCTGTAAGAAGTCTCCTTTCCATATTAGTCATAAGATGACCATATAAAATTTTACTGTCTGTTTGTATGACCCTCTGGGACCATATAGGCCAACACCTTTAAATGTCAAATGTGCAACATTTTCTGCCAATTCAGAAAATTCACCTGAACGAACTTGTAATGAGTGAAACACTTTTAACTTTTTGTTGTACACGCTTATGAGCATGGACATTCGATATGTCTCTGTTCTGCAACTGAAGAGATAAATCTAGCTCACTCACTGCATCTATAATTAATGTCATGTAGAGGACAAAATTAATATCTGATAACCTGTTCTGTAACATTTGTATCTGTTCCTTTCTCTGCTGTCTCTAGCAGGGTTACAGGAGGTTGAAGTACAAGCGCAGGAAAGTCATCCCTAACTGCTTTAACAGCTTGAACACTTGAGGCAACCCATCTTGTTCCCAAACTTCTTCCAAAAAACTGCATGTTTGCAGAGAGATTCAAAGCACATTCATTTAACTCGTTTCTGTTGTTAGGTGATAATTTTACAAAGAATAGAGATTATCAAAAAATATTTTCATATGATTAATGTCAATCGTTTCTGAAACATCACTGACTGTAAGTTCAAGATGGTTTGCACATTGCCATACAATGAGCCCAGGAAATTCCTCTAGTAACTTTGCAGCAACACCAAAAACACCGCCTACAATATTTGAAGCTCCGTCGCATTCAAACAAAATTAGGTTAGTAGTTAAACTGTTCAAAGTGGTTCAGTAAAACAATTTTTAAGGAATTGTAAATGCAAGTAGAAGTTGCTTTATCAAGTTCCACAATTCAAAACCTAAACTGCTGGCGTCATTAGAATTATTTGGGAGGAAAACACGCAAACATATTACCAGTGCTACTATGTGGCTAAATGTAGAAAAATTAAAAAAAAAGAAAAAAAGATTGATTAATCAGCTGTGGCAGATCATTTTTGGTCATTTAATCATGAAATAAATCCAGAAGTTAGATTATTAAAACATTTAAGTGGACCCATAGATTTAGTAGTATGGGAGAAAATGTTTATTTTGAGGAATAGAGATAGCAAAATGAATTTTGAAATACTGCCAATTGATTCTGTCAACAAATTTGTGTTACTTTCAGTTGATGGCAATACCATAGCAAACAATCACCTAGCAGCAGTAACGTGACAATCTAAATAAACAAGGTAGAAGGAGCTGAAGATCGTAATCAATGGGTTAGAAAACATATCCTGTGCTTTTAAATTTGTTTTAAAAAGATAAATGAAGAATTGTCGAAAAACATTTATCTTAATATTATAATATTTGTATGGGCTTCACTGTCTCTAGCTTCATTTTTACATATATATTATAAATTGTATTGTTTAACGAGATCTACATTTTTTGTGTAGTAAGATTTTGTCTATCTAGTGTTTACCAGTTACACAAAAGTCATTTAGAATGAGGAGGACTTACAAACTCATTTTCATAAAATTTAAGATATACATTTTATTTTTCATAAGCTTATGGAATTTTAATCAAAATCATTAGAGTCATTTTTGAAAAATAAAAAATAACAATTTTTTCCACGTAAAGGATAATTTTATGTGGGGAGATTTTATTGAAAATCTGAGTGTCATATGCTTGGAAGGCACTAAAGTTGGATACCAAGTTTAGTGTTTAACCAACTTTTTGTTTTCCAGTTATAATGCTCACAGACATGAATCTGACTTTTCTAATGCAATATGCAGGGGAAGACAGTGATTTGCTACATGTACCTCATTAAATATGAGACATGGGTGTCTCACATCGCCCCTGAATCAAAGCAACAATCCATGGAGAAAAAATTCAAACAGACGATATTCATGCACAAGATCCGCGCACAGTTTTGCTGTTGAATTCTGCCCAGGAATGCGACGATCAACAAAGACGTCTATTGTGAGACACTATGAACGTTCCACCGTACAATACAGAACAAAAGTCATGGAATGCTTTTGCTTCATAACAATGTGTGGCCACACAGCCAAACAAACTCAAGATGTGATTGCATCATTTGTTTGGGAAATATTCTAATACCCGGATGTGGCACCAAGTGATTTTCATCTGTTTCTTCATCTGAAGAAATTCCTTGGTGGGAAAAAATTCAACGATGATGTTGTGAAACAAGAAGTGCACATTTGGCTTTCATCACAGGTGGTATGATTCTTTGAAGGCATACAAAAACTGGTTTCCCGTTATGACAAGTGCCTGAATAACAGTGGAAGCTATGAGGAGAAGTAATGTAAGGTAATGCAGGATAACAAAGTATTTGGAAAATAACGCTCTGTTATTTTTTAAAAAATTATCGGTACTTACTTTAAAAACGTGTCTCGTATTCATAGATGGTGCACCATGGTAGACTGAAACCTAGGAGAATTTAAACATACAATTATGAATATTTAAGGAAATTGTTAATGTGATGAAAAAGTTGTTTTACAATATCATGATTAGTTCGGACCTTTCTCAAACTCATTTCTCCATTTCTGCCTTGGCCTCCCTTTTTCTGATGGCTCATATTTTGTCCATTGTTTTGTTACCTAATCTCTTGTACTCTTCTGTTTTACTTTCTCTACTACGTACATAGTAGGTAGAAAAGGTAACGCATTCCACCCAAAAAGTTGATATGCAGATTTCACCGGAAATACATGTTTTGAGGCCCCTGAATATAAGAATTTTTACAAAAATGACCGTGTGTATGTATATGTGCAAACACCATACTCAAAAACGAAATGTCGGATAAGTATCAAACTTCGTATTTAAGTTCAGGACCTTCCAAAGATGTGACAGGAAGATTTTTAAGAAATTCCCCCATCCCAAACCATCATTTACGTGGAACTTTTTTTTCATTTTCATTAAAATATATATTACAAATATTTACATGACAAAATGAATACCTGGAATTTTCTGGGAATTGCTTATGAAGTCCTATTCATTCGGAAGGGAATTTATATAATCTTGAATAACTAGTAAACGTTAAATGAGATGAAAACACACTACACAAAAAATTTAAATCACTTTAAAACACACAATTTATTTCAAATAACTTTTATGTGGCATCAGCTATTTCCAAGATATCCATTTTAAATGGTTTGAATTTTTTTAAGTTCAATTTATACCCTGCCTTTAGCTACATTAGTCTTTATCAGCAACCTTTCCTTTGGAACATATTATTGCCAAAAGGCAATGGTGTTGACTCTTATTCGCTTCTGGATTTCTGGTAAACTTTGGGTTTTATTCATTAGATCATACACACATTTACACTCCCATTCATACTTTCAGACTGGGAGTATAGGGAATAATCTGGGCTAGAGAAAAATCCCCACCCCCAGCCGGGAATCAAACCTGAGACCCCTCGCACAACAGGTAGGTGCTCTACCAACTGAGCTACGAGGCCAACCAGTTTGAATTGTTCAATATTTAGACATGCTTTTCAAGTCCTGTTGATTTTTAGCCTTTCTCGTGATGTCATGGAATGAGTATTTAATTTTAAGGCCAACATTTAGCGTCAAATTCTTAACATTTGACTATCGCCATTCCCTTTGTATCTCTAATGAAATCTGTGACAATCTGCTCTTAGTTCTCTTCCTTGGTGATGAAAATATGTTATATGTCCAACAGACGAATATTTAATGACGCCAAACCCGGTAAGATACTCAGCCTCAAGGTGTAGCCGAGAGATTGAGGCCCTCAGCCTCAAGGTGTAGCCGAGAGATTGAGGGCCCTCAGCCTCAAGGTGTAGCCGAGAGATTGAGGGCCCTCAGCCTCAAGGTGTAGCCGAGAGATTGAGGGCCCTCAGCCTCAAAGCGTAGCCGAGAGATGTTTTTTAGAAGGAAAGGCGTGTAGCAAAGACAACTAAGAGCAGATTTGCGCAGTATTTTTAACACTTAAATGATTTCAGTCAAATTATATAATATAAAATATAATAACAGCCTGCCTTAAAAGCAATATGTGTATAAAATAACATAAAATGTATGTAACAGTCATTGTATTATGTTTACATTATTATGTACATGTGTAATAATGTTATGTGAATGTATTACATAATTTAATAATGTAGGAGCTGTGAGAATAATAGGTTAAAAGTTGCTAACAATGAGGTAACCTTGAGGCAATAATGAATTAGAAAGTTTAATAATGCTACTAGTAATTCTTGGAAACAATGATGTAATTTTTTTAGACAGTTTATAAATAGCCAATCAACAACCAGGAAAAAGCTTAAGTTAAATAAAAGTATTCTATTGGAGTAGGATTAGCCAAGCAGAAACTGAAATAGAGCAAAATTTACAAATTCAGAATAGAGTTGGGTCGAGCGATTCTTTTGTAGTAATCGATTCATGCGATTCGTTCACGGTTCATGAATCGATTCATACGATTCGATCACGATTCATGAATTGTCCTCTTGCTACCTATCTGCTAGTCTCTCCTAGCGCACGATTCGTTCATGAATCCTCCTCTTGCCTGCTTGGTCTAACCCACTGCACGATTCAATCATGAATCGTCCGCTTGACTGCCGCCACAAATCAAATCGACAGCTGGCAGGCTAAGGGCAGCCCGAAGAAGCGTTGGGTCGAGCGATTATTTTGCAGTATTCGATTCATGCGATTCGTTCACGGTTCATAAATCGATTCATACGATTCGTTCACGATTCATGATTCGTCCTCTTGCTACCTGTCTGCTAGTCTCTCCTAGTGCACGATTCGTTCATGAATCGTGTTTGTCTGCTGGTCTACCGTACTGCACGATTCAATCATGAGTCGCACCCTTGTCTCCTGGCCTGCCCTAGTTTATGAATCGTCGCCTTGCCTGCCGTCTATTCTCACTCACGATTCTTATATGAATCGTCCCCGTTTGTACTTTGCAGTTTGCAGCCAAAATACGCAATCAGGACTTTGTTTGTTACGATGGGGGCTATGATCTTTTTCTTTGTCATATAAAAGACAATATATGTAAAAGCGCTTTCCGCGTTACTTTGGATAATGTACTTGGAGTTTCCTGAATTTGCCATAAAATCAACCTGTGTGATTCCACTTAAGTTACGATTACATAAGGTATTATGCAAAGTAACTATAAAGATATTATTATTATTATTACTATTATTATTATTATTTACTTCATTTCGATGATTAGGCATTCCATTCGATTCTTTGCTGGGGGGGACTCTTTTTCTGGGGTATCCGATGTCTCTTTTTCCCGACGGTTAGTATTTATTAATTAATAGTGGTATTCTTTCTTCAGTCATGTAGTTCATATCGCTTTCCAATTAAGTTACTTTTCTTCAATTTTAGGATATAATATATTCAGTTCTCTAATTTTATCGTTTCATTTCTTATTAGATCTAATCTAGTGCATTCTCAAGCTCTTCGTAAAAATGTCATTTCCGCGTCTGAATTTTACTTTTGTCCAATTTTATTATTATTATTTATCATTATTATTATTATTATTATTATCATCATTATTATTATTCGTCACTACTACCGAAGTTGCATGCGAAAATAAGCTATATAATTTTTGTAAATACCTGAAAGATATAAACCCGGTATGCAGAGAATAATAATTGTTTACATAAATTTTACATCAGCATATTTGAGGTGCTTATAACGCTTAGTTATATCGATGCATGTTCTTATACTTTTAATGTAAATTATAGTATACAAATTAATTCTTTTAAATTATATAATTTTAAAAGTTATTCAAACCAAGAATTCAAAACTTTCCTATTTTTCCTCCATTTTGCATATATTCTGGTATTGTATATTATAATACTTACTACACTGTAATCATGCAATACTGTGTATCAGATCTCTCAGTAAAGTACTGAAAATTACTTCTATTGTTTATACTGCAGCCTCCGGTCATCCATTGGCAATGCTTACGATTCATTTTACTGCGCTTTACAGCTATTTACACAATTTGTTTTTAAGAATTAATCTTTCTTAGTTGAACTCGATACTCCTCGGTTATGCCATCAGCATCTCAAAGAATCGTGTTGATCTACCAATTCACATAAATTCTAACAACTCTTTCAACCTGTGCAATTCACTATTACGAATCGACAGAACTCGGCAATATATATTATTGCGGTGCTGTTCTATTTTCGTATACTATGATATAGCATCACAACGGTTGGTAACTTTTCTGCTCCTCATCGTACTCACTCGGCAGCGTTCGTCCGGGCTCGACTTGGAAGCCAAAGCTAAGAGTGAGTAGTAAACAAAGCGCAAGCGAGAATGAATCGAGAATGTCCTGATCACGATTCTTTTTGAACAACGATTCATGCACGATTCATTTTGAACGGCGATTCATACGATTTATTTTGAACGACGATTCATACACGATTCTTACGATTCATCTTGAACGTCGATTCATACACGATTCTTACGATTCATTTTGAACGACGATTCATGCTAAGACTGACACTATTCATACGCTTCTTTCCTTGTAGTCGTTCATATGAACGATTCGTTCATGAATCGCCTCTAATTCAGAAGTCAGTTGCTAACAGACAGCGTTCCTAACCGGACGCGAGATGCGTGCTCGAGAAGTTTAATGCGTATTCAGTGTGAGACGAAAATTTATTACGGCGAATATTATAAAGTTTACGTGATTAAAAGTAATTAATAAAAGAATCTCACAGCTCTCTATATAAGTGAAGTGTTATTTAATCGTGTCAAGGATTAATAAAAGGATTGAAGTAAAAATTATAATCTGTGTAAGCCTGCATTCTTCAGCCGCACCACACCCTGTTAAGAAATTCATGTCTCTAAATTAATACTGACGCAGCCGAGGCAAAAATAAATGTATATAAATTACAAAAGTTAATATTTTTAAACTTGCGGCAAAGGCCAGCGGAGGGTAAACTTGGGGCGAAGGCTACCGGAAACTTTGTACCATACATGCGGTTGCAACTACTTCAAGTTCGGTTCACCAACAGTCGAAATGTAATACAACTCCTAAGATAAACAACCTTCTCAAAACACGCCTCATACTTAAAAAGAATCCCTCTCTCACCCTGCCCCTCTCACCTTCTGTGTGTACACAGACTCATAACCAAACAAACTTACTCAGCTCACAATGAACAGAACTCAGCTGTATACCTGTGATTATTTTCTGCAGTGGTGCTTGTTGAATTAGATTTTTACTGTGAAACCTAGCTAAACAGTTGCCAAAATCAAAGACATAATGCGTTTTCTTTATTAATTTTGTATGAACTAACGGAAGTCCCATTGATATTGCCCCTTCAGTACAGAAAAGCTTATCTACACTATCCTGTTTAATTATTATATGTGCATTCCAGCTCTAAATGGGCTATCTGGTATAAATGTTAGTGCTGTATTCTGCATAACAAAATCTGTATCACCTAATTTTAAAACATTTAAGGTAGTCATTTATCATGGACAATGTATGGTGGATAGAATACTTAGATTGTGATGCAAATGGTGAATATCTAGACGCGGCGGCTATCGCACAAGCTTATCTGGAGGTTGGCAAGGGACAGTTGGAGAGATAATAGACGCGGTAGCCCTCTCGCCTAGCGTAAACACCAGAAGCGCTATCGACATACTCGTATAATCAGAATCTTCTGGATGTTTCCCTTCTCCGCGCCTCCAGAACATTCTCAAATGTTCTATGGAAACTTCCCAACGCTATATAAGCAAGCGCTTTCGCGAGCAAATTAGTGAGTGAGCTAGTGATTGCGTTTCTGGCGCGACAAAAGGTGCTGTTCTCCGAGCGGTTTTATGATGACTGCTATGACGTGCAGTTAGTGATGCTACTGCAAGAGATTGGAGAAGTTTTGGGCTCGACTCCCCGGCGGATGAACCGTCCGGAAGAAAGTGCTATGTCATGTGTATTTCATTACGTCGCGAAGAAAATGAAATCACAGTGAAAGTTGGACTAGATAACGTTAGTGAAGTAAAAATTAAAAAAAAACTAGATAAAGTCGCACTAGTATCAGGAGGCAATGGAAGGAACCTTTAAACAATTATTAAGTGAAACGAAGAGCATGAAATCTGGAATGGAGGTAATAGGAACTGAAGTGAAGGCGGTGAAATCTCTAATGATAGAAATGGGAGCTGAAATGAATGAAGGAGAGAAAACAAAATCCCAACTCGGTTTTGCCATTAACGCTGTAAACTCTTGAGATAAATCCAACGGCGAAAGCCCTGAATCGCGACATTGCAAAGGAGTTTAGAAGCAGCAGATCTGAACGGAAGAAAAAATTAATGCGGGGGAAGAGCGTCTAAATCAGCAAGAAAAACGGCTAGACTGGCAGATGAAAGAAACCAAGAGGATGATGGACGCCGCAGTGGAGGAGCTGCGCCACGACCTGGAAGCCAAGATCTGTGCCGAAGGCGTAAATGGTCCCACGATTACGAGATCGTCTTATGGGAAAACAGTGAACGGTACCTCGTCCTGAGCGAATGTTGCTTACAATGCCCGACCTATAAGAGCCATGGAATGCAATGAGACCCTGCTCTGGTCAGGAACGGAGCGTTTAATGAAGTTGGGAGTCCCCAGAGGGAAAACCAGGGTGTAACAGCTGGTGCTCACGAGGAATAGGGTGAAGGATGTCCTTGCAGAAATCCATGCGGTACTACCGGAGGATATCTGGATGTGAATAAGACCTTGAAGAGGTTATGTTGCCGATTCCATTGGTCGATATCCAAGGCGACGTTGAGAGGCGGTGCCAGCAATGTCAGATATCTGCGCGGCATGTCGGGGCCACTGTGACACAATCGGTACCGAGTGCAACGTGATAAAGTGGCCGCCAAGACAATCTGGAAGACATCCACCACCTTATCAAGAGATACCTGAAGCTGGCAGGTGATCGGATGTGGGCACGCTATGACCGTCTGACGATCAGTGCCTGATTCCATGAGGTTGACCTCGTATGACTCTATCGTCCCAAGAGAACTAAACGAAAGTCTCCGAAGACCGTATAAGGTGATCACTCGTATCCACGACTGGTGTACCGCATTCGGCGTCAATCCCAGGGTAAGCTGGTAATGGCTCCTTGTGATCGCCTTGCTGCATACCGCGGAGCTGTGTGGCGGAGCGACTATGGCGCAAGCTTATCGAAGTTTGGCGCGGGGCAGTTGGAGAGTTACAAATAAATAGACGCGGTAGCGCGCTCACTCAGCGTAAACACCAGAACCGCTATCGACAGATAACCAGAATCTTCTGGAAATTTTCGTTAACCCGGTCTCCAGAACATTCTTGCTTGTTTTGTGGAAATTTCCAACACCTTTATAAGCGAGCCGCCTCGCGAATGAGTTAGTGAGTGAGCTAATGAGTGGTTTCTGTTGCGACAAAAATGCTGTTCTCCGAGCGAGTTCATAACGACTGCTGTGACGTACAGCGAGTGCTGCTACTTCAAGAGAGGTCTTGTGTTCGACTCGGGTGAACCGTCTGGAAGAAGAGGCTACGTCGTGCGTATTTCATTACGCCAATAGATCGCGAAGAATGTGAAGTCACAGTGAAAGTTTTAGATTACATTAGTGAGATAACCGCAAGAACTCAGTGAAGTGAGAGTGAAAACTCGACAAAGATAATCAATAGAGAAATTTGAGTGACTGATACATCAAAAGTTTTCTATGCATTATTCACTACTCCTTAAACCATTAATATGTTATTAAGGGTCCTTAGCCTTAATACGTAGTGAGAGGATTCTATATAACGAACATAATTTATAAAAGAGTAGGTAAAATTCTTATACCATTATGGTTTATTACTTTGCGCTACCTACGGTACAAATTGCAATCGAGCTCATTATGTTATATATATATATATATATATATATATATATATATATATATATATATATATATGTGGAGATATCTTTATTTTCCACGTGGAACGAATTTCCACTTTGTACCGTTACAGTTGACCCCATATGGTAGAAAATGGAAAACATTGAGAGGAAAAAATCTGATGTGATACATTCGCATTACTTTCTCTACACACTATTTTTATTAGTGGGTGTACCAACTATCCTTAATAAAGCTCATTTTTCTACCTGCTATACTTTAAAGCAAATAAATCTTTGCCAAAATAATTACGTTAGATATTTCATTATTAGAAACAACTAAATGTTGAAAGGACTTGAAGAAAATGTCCAAGTACTGTAATGAACAATTCGAACCTTTAATAACGGATATCTCTTAAATGGCTGATGCCACAGAAAAAAAAGTATTTGAAATAAATTGTGTGTGTCTCAAACAGGTCTATAATTTTAGTCTAGTATGTTTTCGTCTATCGCTTAACGTCTATGAGTTATACAAGATTATACAAAATTCCTTCCGAATGAAGAGGTTTCACAGGCTATACCCAGAAAATCCAAAATATACATTTTATTTGTCATGTAAATGCCTTTAATATATGGTATTTGAGTCAAAATCGTTACAGCCATTTTTTAAAAAATCAATTTTTTTGAAATCTTCCATGTGAAGGGTAGTTGGGTGTGGGGGCATTCTTGAAAATCTTTGTGTCGCATCACACACACACACAGGGATATTTTCATAAAATTATTCGTTTTATTCAGGGAACCTCAAAACGTTTATTTCCGGTGAAATCCCGGTATCGGATTTGTTTGTGAAATGCAATACCTTCTCTACTTACTATGTACGTGATAGAGAATGTAAAAAGACTGAAGTTTGCAGAAAGAATAGGCAAATGATAGCAGAAGTTTGAGCCTTAAATTATTTCTTGAAAAGAAATTTTTTATGTTTTTAAGTACAGATTTCCTTACTAATTAAATGTTTATTAAAACAGTTTCCTATACATGCAGTCTCCCACTATGGACAAAGTATACGTGACAATGGCAACTTAAAATTGAAACGAGAAAAAACAAAACAAAAAACACATAAATGGATAACAAATTAGCATGAATTGCAAAGTGCAAGTCAGCAATTATCAAAGAAAAGAAGAATGAAAAGGGTTTTTTTCATTTCATTTTATTTGTTCTTTGGAACATGCACATCTTATTGGACTCGTCAGTTGTTAAATACAATACAATATCTTATTCAAATTAATCCAGAAATATTACTTATTATAACAATATAAGAGTTTATACAATGCGGTATAATGTAAGAATTTTTAAAATACAATACAGTGAAAGAGTTCTTACTTGAAAATACAAAGCAGTTATTTGCAATGCTGAAATTTTGCAATGGTCAAAATTTACTCATATTTTTCAGGAGTCCAATTAAGCTTTTATTGGTTTTTCATAATTATTTAAATATATCTACGGAACTTACATGAATATTTCAGACTTTATATATATATAATCTTCAATAGAATAAAGACAACACTGTACACAGAATTTTCTCAGTTCTTTTTTAAAAGCATTGTTGCTTTAAATGATAAAATTTTTCGTAAAGATATTTGATTAAGGCCACCAACAGCGCCAATAAATTCAGAATAAATAATCCTAAATTGAATGAAATATTTATTGATTAGTATATAAGAAATGTTGAACAGCATATAATTGGATTCAAAATGGAGAAGGGAGCTGTGTTAAATCAGTCCTTATAATTTGTGTTTTAAGCTATTAATCGCAACAATAAATTTCTTCCCATTGAAAAAATTAATAAATACAATTTTCACAATTTATAGAGAAGTCTTACCCATTTCCAATCTAAAAAAAAAGCTGACGTGTTACATTCATATGACTTCCTCTACCTTCTATCGCTTATTAGTAGGTATAAAATTATTCTTACCAAAGTTTATTTTCCTATCTACTTCGTTTTAATAGAGATAAACCTTAACAGAAATAGCTACATTACACATTTCGTATAGATACAAAGGAAATTAAATATTTTAGAACTGGATGATATATGCTGGTCTTTAAATTCCGTTATATCGCAAGAAACACTTGAAAATCGACAGAACTTTGAAGGAATTACAGTATTGAGCATTTCCAACAACTTATAACGCATATCTCGGAAATGACTGATACCATAAAAAGGCTATTTTAAATAAATTGTATGTTTTAAAGAGATCTACAATTTTTGTGTAGTACGTATTCTTCTATCGCTCTACGTTTACCAATTATGCAAGATTATATAAATTTCCTTCCGAATGAAGACGAGTTCAAGGCGTTCCCAGAAAATGCAATATAATTTGTAATGTAAATATGCATGGCGGCCCACATAAAGTGGTACTGCTGAATATCTCTTAAACGAATAGAAAAAAACCAAATGCCAAGAATCCCAAATTTTATAGGAGCAAGGCGTCTTTCAAACTGTGTAATGGAAGATATTTCTAGGGACCCCTTATGGAGCACACGGAACCCAACCTCAGAAATTTAAATGAAACCGTAATAATTTGTTTATTTTCTGGTTCTCCTCGATAAACTAAATAACTGTTATTAAAACATTGAATTATTGAACTGTTATAGAATGTTTTCATTAAGGTTGTTACACCTCATCAACTTGGGGAGGAAATAAAGTATCAAATGAAAGAACATGATTATTGTGGTTTCAAAGCCACCTGAACTCCTAAAATACAACACTGTATGTAGTTTGTCATGTTGATTATTTACTGTCGCTCTTCAAAACTAGAACATATTGCAGATTTTTGTGTAGAGGTAAATATGATTTTGGTACTAGGAGAAATAATCGAATTGCATCGGCAGTGTTCACTGAGAGATACGAGATGAAAATGTCAAATATGAAATTCAAACGACTGGAAACATGACTATGCGAATATGGAAGTGTAAAGAACAAGAATCGCTTGAAGGTGAAATAAAAATGAACGATGAAAATACTATGAATATTCTTGCTGCTGTAGAAGTAAATCCACAGATAATTCAACGTGAATTGTCCAGGGACAGGATTAGCCGCAATTCAGTACAGCAGATACCAAAGCAGCAGAAATACCACCCTTATCATAATATGTGTTTGCATCAAGAGCTCACAAAAAGAAATTTTCAGCTTCCAGTTGCTTTTTGCGAGTAGTTACGCAATGCCATTGCAGAGAATGATTCATTACTGGGAAACATATTATCTGCGGATGAAGCAACAAACAAAGCTCAAATACTGGACAGGTTAATAGACATAATATGCATTATTGGGCATCTGAAAGCCCCAAATGGATGAGAGCTGTACCTTTTCAGTATCGTTGGTGGCGAAATGTTTGGTGTGGAATTCTTGATAACCGTGTCATCGGCCCTTACTTCTATGAAGGCAGAATTACAGGTGAATCATATTGCCATTTTCTCAACCATGAATTACATCCCTTGTTGGAAAACGTGTCCTTCAATGTGAAAACAGAAAAATGGTATCAGCAGGATAGTGCATCGCCACATTTTGCAATGTGGACACGTCAACTGCTAAACGAGAATTTTTTTGATAGATTGGACATGCCGGACCTATCACCTGGCATCCTCGTTCACCCGACATAGCGCCCTTGGACTACTTTTTATGGGGATACATAAAACATAAAGTAATGCTTAAAGCACTCACAGTCAAAGAGAATATCGAATTTCGAATACGTGAAACTTGTCGCACTATTCGGCTCAGTATGTTGTTAACAGTTAGAGTAAACCTTTCCAAAAGAATTGAGAAGTGTTCAGATGTTAATGGGGGCTACTTTGAGTATTTAATAAAATCATTTAAAGTAATCGCCTGTGTGTTTATTGCCTTACTTATTCGTTTAGTACTATTTTCTGCTATTCCATGCTTCAATGAAAATACGCTTTAAGAGTTCAACAATTCATTTAAAAATGTTTTAATTAAGTTGCTTAGTTTATTGAGGGGAACAAGAATATAAAGAGTTATGGTTTCATTTAATATTCTGAGGTTGGGCCCCCTGTGCTCGATAAGGAGTCCCATAGAAATAGCTTCCAATTCACATTTGGAAGTTCCCTCGCTCCTATAAGATTTTGAATACTTGTCATTTGATTTGTTCCATTCGTTTAAGAATATTCACCTGTAACACTTTATGTGGGTCACCTATATTTAATATATGGTATTTTCATCAAAATCGTTGGTCAGTTTTCAGAAAATAAAACTTTTAGAAAAATGTTCCGTGTTAAGTGTAGTTTGGGATGGGGGATTTTCTTGAAAATCTTCGTGTTGCATCTTTGGAAGATGCGATGGTCAGGGTGCCGGTTCACCGGCAATTCTGCATAGGGAAGACATCGTGACCAACACAGCCGCTTACGATAATTTTGTCAGATGCTGGGATCCCCGACAAGACGAAAAGGACGGACCTAACGACAGCCGTAGGGGACTAGTCAAGAAAACGAACCACGGAGTTGTAATAACCTATTCAAAAAAACAAAGAACAAAACTGAACCAAAGTAAACTGTAAACATAAAAACAGAAACAAATCTAGCTATTAACTGGTTTTATTTTCCTGGATCAACTCTGCTCCAATGACATAATCGCTCACAGATAGACAGCTCACAATCTATTACACCAAGCTTAAGAAATGGTAAATCAAGAATAATGCACTAAACCACACAGCTTTAAAGAAAAGAAACCAAAATTTAAATCAATAATTAGCACATTAAACGAAATATAAAGCTCAATAATGCTTTACATAGAAGGCCAATATTTAACTTTGAAATCACAGCATAATGTAAGAAACAAAATTAAAGTGAATTTATAATAAAGGTTACGATCTCAAACAAATGCTTTAATAGCAAATAAAACACAAAACCAAAAGATTTAACAGTCGTTTCAGGGCCACATTTAAACATTCTTACATATATTGCATAATAAGAACGATATTACACAGCAAAGGTTCTTTAAAGTTTAGAAAAGGTAAATCACCTATTATAAAGCCACAATTGTAATTAACTGTATGAAGGAGGATAATAGAACAAAACCAGCAATAAATGAAAGATTTACATAAACTCAGACCCTGAAACAACTCGATATATAATATAGCTAAAAAGGAAAAATATCAAATTAACCAGCAACAGTAAATAAAACGCTTAACGCCAGGTATGAATCATGACAAACACATGCACCACGGAATTAAATTGATTAATACCTGACCACGAGTAAAGGTCACGCAAAGTTTCACTCAGCAACAGCTACAAACCAGTCAAATGGGCAACAGTTCAGGAAACAAAAAATGACAAATGGTCAAAGACAAATATATATAACATTTGAAAACTGAACACAAACGAGACAGGCATCCAAAATTATTCTGTATATTAAACCTGAGAACCAGTCACTTACGATAGCCTTGCGACAATGTCTGAAAACTACTATAACTCCCATTCACTTTAAGAAAGAAACAAAAAAATTAGCTGATCAACGAATCTTACTTCACATACGCTGGAATAGAAAATGTTATGTGAGTGACCAAAATTTTGAAACGTAGCAAACACTTTAGCTAATTTCCATCAACCATAATGGTATATAGAACAAAACTTCTCAAAAATTACAAACACGAGCAAAAACTTGAATATAGCAGCCTTCTCACTCCCAGCAAGAAGCCATACATCCTCCTGTCTCGCTCGTACTACTGCCGCACCAGGTCTGCCACGAGAGAGGGACCGACCCGCCACACCATTCCAAGAGGTGAACCACGCCCTCAATCCAAAAGAGGACAAAACGCGAGAGTGACTGGACACAGAGACTGCAAAACAAACACACGACGCAAGTGACTGGCAGTAAAAATATCACCGTTACACAGTTACAAAAAATCACAATCAGCACAAAGCTACTGAACAAAAATACCAAGTTTGGTATTTATCCGATATTTCATTTTGCAGTTATGCTGTTCACAGGCACGCACACACATGGGTCCTTTTCTAAAACTCTGATGTGTTACATTCACATGACTTTCTCCACCCATTATAGTTTATTGGATATACAAATTATTCTTAGGAACGTTTGATTTCCTACCTACCTCATTTTAATCGAGATAACCCCTTCCAGAAACAGCTACATTACACGTTTCGTTACATATACAATGGGAGCAGCGATAGCAAATGTTTAAGAACTGGACGCTATAGCCTGACTTTAAAATTACATACGCTTTCCATGACATCGCGAGAAACAATTGAAAAACAATTTAAAGGAATGCCTGTGTTGAACAGTTCGAACCATTAACCTCGGAAATAGCTGATGCCACGAAAACGTTATTTGACATAAATTGTGTGTTGAAGATATCTACATTTCTGCGTAGTACCTATTCTATCACTTAATGTTTACCAGTTATACAAGATTATACAAACTTCATTTGGAAATAAAGTGGACTTTAGCTATTGCCAGGAAATTCAGGATATCCATTTTATTAGCCATGTAAATATCTTTGATATTTGGTATTTTAATCAAAATACCGCGATGAGTCTTAAGAAAATAAAAAAATTCAAAGTGTCCCATGTAAAGCGTAGTTTGGAGTGAAGAATTTCCTTGAAAATTTTTGTGTCGTATCCTTGGAAGATACTGAACCTAAATACCAAGTTTGTTAATTATCCGACTTTTATTTTCGGAGTTATGGTGTTCACACAAAGACACACACAATCTCACACAGGATCTTTTCTATAATTGCTTTCTTGGATTAAGGGACCTTAAAACCTTTATTTCAGGCGAAGTCTTAATATTAAATTTTTGGGTGAAATACAATACTTCCTCTACACACTATGCGTAATAGAGGCAATACAAATGCTTCTTTAAATTCAAGATGCCTCAAAACACGTATTTTCGGTGAAATCTCCATATCGAATTTTTTAGTGGAATGCAATACCTTCTATGTACCTGCTATATATAGGTACATAGTACAGAATGTAATTAGATAATATCATTTAGGTTTCATATATAAAGAATATAAGATAGGATGGCATTTAACAATGTAAGAGTATAACAATAGGTCGTCCGTCGTGGTCTAAGTGTACCAAGCAACCCTCTGGTTTTCGCTGTCGCGGGTTCAAACCCTACGGGGAACGATGGATTTTTTCGGACATAAAATACCTTAACATGGCTTCCTTCGGAAAGGAAGTAAAGCCAGTGGTCCTGTCGTAGGTTTACGGCACGTAAAAGAACCTCAAGCCTAATAGAGGCCTCTGCAAACTTTTCGGACTTTCCCATGCAATATGAAATAGGGCGGTAAGGGCCATAGTAGTTAAAGAGCGTCCATAAATAAAATCAATTAGCTTCAGGGTCACTAATACCGAGTATTCTAAACCGGAACACCGGAACTGATGAAGTGTAAGGCCATACTCCCCAATTCTTATCCGAATGTTGTCGAAAACCTCTGAGAAGAACAGCTTCCACCGATCGAGCTTTTTAGGTATCACAGAGTGTGTTTATACATTTAAAATGGAGCACATTTAGCACAAGGAGTCTCGGGGAATATAGTGACCTTTATCTAAAGACTAATACTCTGCTTCTAGCAGATTTATTCGAGAAATTTGGAGACCTGTTGCTAGAGATGTACTTCCTAGGACCCATCTGGTATTACACTATACCATCACCAGGACTCCACGTCATGTTCAAAACAACGAAAGGAAGGCTCGAGTTATTTGACGACCCCAGAATTCTTGGAGAGCTTTGCACCGTATCAAAGCAGTACTCGAAAGCCAACCACGAGAACTTGACAGCATAATCCGGGTGAACATCGAAACTTCCTATCCTACTGGGACATCAATAATTTGTATGGCAAGAGCATGCCATCTTCGATGCCGCACGGGAACCTCAGATGGCCTCTGAGGAGTGAGATAGAATCCATCAATTTTGCAGCGGTCCCCGAGGACTCCAAGACGGGATTAGTTCTCCAGATAGATCTAGAGTATCCCGACCATCTCCATATCGCACATGATCTTCATCTCTCTCCCAGCGATATACTACCCGGCAGGTAATGCAAGAAACTGATTGCAAGTCTGGAGAATAAAACTACATATGTCTCGCATTATAAAATCCTGCAGCAGTGCTTAGAACTGAGGTTTAATATTTATATTGAACTTAACAAAGAAACGAGTCAGGGATACTTGCAGGTTTGGTCAAAATCTCTGGAAGAAAATGAACAACACGGTGTATGGTGTTTCTCGAAAATGTGCGCAAACACAGAGATTACCGTATTGTGCCTACCTGGGAACAAGTACGAAAATTGACGGCTCGTCCAACATATGCCGCTCACTCATTTTCAATAAAAACGTGGTTGGCATAGAATTGGCTCGAGAGATCATCGTGAACAAACCAATCTATATTGGCCATGAAATTTTGGGCTTCTCAAAGTTTATCATGTATATTTTTTTACAAAGTAGTGAGTCCCACCTGAATGATCTGGTTCTGAATTATATGGACACAGATTCACTCGTTTTCGAGACTAGTTCGAATATTCATAAATACATGGGATACCCAATATTTCGATACTTCAAATTATGACCATAATAATGTCTATGGTGTGAAGCAGGCCTACAAAAAGTGATTGGTTTTTTCAAGTATGAGTTGGCTGGCATGGTAATAACCCAGTAATTAGGCTTAGGAATAGCTCTATAGCTATAGATATGACAACAAGACCGTCATGCAGCAGAAGGGTATTACGAAGGTGGGAATGCGAGCAGTACCTTTGATAAATATTTCGACTGTTTAAGCGATTTTAATAAAATATTTTGGCCAAACTAATTTGCTTTAGAAGCGCAAAACAACTAGTTTCGATTGTAGAAATGAACAAAATTGCCTTGCATGGAGGGGATACGAAGCGCAAGATTGTTGGTGGATCTCATGCCATACATGCTTGGGACATTATTCAATTAGGGCTTTAATTCCATTTCATATACCCTGACTACCTCACACACCATCTCATTTGTATATACGTAAAAATATATTATTTATAAAATTATTTTTTTAAATGTTGTAATTATAAATATTGTAATTAGTATCCATTTATTTAATGTAAGCCATTATTTAATTTGTATACATTTGCATATATACATATATATGGTGAAAGGAAAAGGAATGAGGGTGTTTTAAGAGAAATTAACACAATGTGATTGGAAATGAAAAATTTCAGTATCATTTCCTACAATAAGTCTTTTATGGCAATTCAGTGCCCTTTAGAGAATCTATACAATTTAACAAGCACCCTCTTTCGCGTATCACCTTCTTCACCAAATAAGTGTAAGGGTAGAGTGTAGAATGAAGTTCATGTCCATCAAAGACTCCCTCTACCTCCTCACCATCCTTATCTCTTATAATGTAAGTAGTAGGATTGGATCGCTTCACAAGAGCAACTTGGAAGTTTTCGACGCTCTAGTTGGCTTCAAAGCCTTTTTCGAATCATCGTTTATTTTTAGATACAATCGTGTAAAATGTCGTGACAGTCTCCAGCTCCTGACACATAGATGCGCAATAGCACCGACCAACCCACTTGTATAATGAGATACGTTGGGGTCAGTGCTCCACCTTCTGTGAGTGTGATAGTTACTTCCAGAGTAATTCCGATCGCTGTTTGTTAGCACATATTCTTTCTTTCGTTGTATTGCGTAAGACATGTTACCCATTCAGAGTAAACTTAGTGCAAAGTGCTACATTCCCAAAGCAGGGAAATCGTAAGCAATGTGTACACATATTTTAAATATATACGCCAAATTAATTCCAATGCCCTACCAGGAAATATTGTTGTACAGCTAGTAGCAGAAGCTACAGGTGTTTCAAAAAGTAGTGTATGGCGAATTGTTAGGGAAAAGAAAACAATTAATTCCGGCGTGTCCACCTCATTTTCCACCCCTGATAAAGAAAGGTCAACACAATCAAGGATATCAGCTTTGGTCAGCTTTAATGAGGCGATAGTCCGCAGAACCGTAAACGACTTTTATGTAACAGAGAAGAAGAGGTCTTCTTTAAGACAAGTGCAAGTAAGGTTGCGAAATTCAATCGATTTCAGAGGATCCATGTCAACAATGCACAAAATCCTACTAAAACTAGAATTTCGATGGTGTAAAACAAAAAACAAGCACAAAATCTTCATCGGGCGTTATGTCATACGAGACATGCGTATAAATTATCTAAGGCAGATCTATAAATTTCGCAGCAAGGGCCGAACCATTGTATACATGGATGAAACTTACTTCACTCCTCACATACCACCCCATATTTCTGTAGCGAATATTCCTTAGAAGGGTTATTTTGCCCAGTCACAAGAGATTAAAAGCTAATAATAATCCATGCTGGTGGAGAGTAGGGATTTATTCCTAACGCTTATGTCCGTTTTAAGTCCCACCAAAGAACAGGAGGCTACCACAGTGAAATGAAAATCATTAGATATGAGAAATGGCTAAAAGAGAGATTAATACCCAATCTACCTCTAAATTCAGTTCTGGTAATCGATAATGCACCCTACCATAACATGCAATAAAATAAGGCTCCTTCATCTAATTCAAAAAGGGACAACGTGATTTCCTGGCTGCAGGCGTACCTTCCATAAGAATTTCTTAACACAGATTTTCCGTCCCTCCGCAAAACTGAAATATACAATCTCATAAAACCCCGAAATCCTAAGCATCGTAGATATAAGATAGTCTGTTGGAAAACTGCAACCACATCATATTAATACTTCCCCCATACAATCCAGAGCTCAATCCAATTGAGCTTATCCGGGCTACCGTAAAGAATTGGGTTGCGGACAAAAAGGTAACATTCAAAATGGATTATGTGGGACTGACCGATGAAAAATTTGCATCCATCACTGCAGAAGAATGGCAATACCATTGCAGGCATATAGGAGGTATTGAATAGAAATATATGGAAAATGAGGGACTCTTGGACGCAGAACAAGAAATAATTATTCATTTGGGTATCGATAGTGATAGTGAGGAAAGTGGAAGTGAAAACTCTGGTGATGGTGACGAGTCTGATTACGAAGATGAGCTGTGCAGCACACATGACAATCATTCTCGGATATTTCTGGAGTGTCACCATTGCCCTTGTATGAGGGTGATTAATCCCGAGTTCAATTGCAAGGTAAGCTTACATAGTTGTTTACAATGCATGGTGTATGTGTATGCGACTGCCTACGAGTCTGATATCACTTATAATGTTGCTATCCCACCGCTATCACCACTTCGCTTTTCTCCTCTCTTGCGCATATGGAGTGCTATGACGTGTTGCATGAGCTGTATCTTTGCATAATCGCCGGCACTAAACTTCCTTGTACCCCTCTTCTCTTTTCGGGGTCATTGTGCCGTGCAATTATTCTAGATAATAGGTGTAATCACTTGTGTTATCCTTGAGCTAGAAAGTCTCGATGTATCATATTCTTTAAAGTACCTATTAAGCGTTCACAACTGCAGCATTCACGTAGCAATAGTGTTATAGTGTTTGATATTATACTTTGACATTAATCTTTTTAAGTGCTATTATAAAATCCTTTTCCATTGTGACCGCCTCTTCGTGGGCAGTACTTCCATGTCTGTAGTATATCTTCCATAGATTTTGTAACTGAATTCCATTGTTGTCTCTTAATGGTCTTACATAAACCATTTTAGAGCAGAAGTTGATCGCGATCAGATGTAATTGGAGTTTTTGTTAATTCTTGCATGAGATATCATCTCAACCAATCGATCTGCAACAAATTGTTAAGTCCTTTGTTGATAATCTTGCGCCATAAAATGTTTCTTCGGGCGGGAGTATAACATTCTCTTGCTATATGTTGCTTCAGTGACGCCATGTCACAATCCTACCTGATTTCAATTCTTGAATAATCTCATTTGCAGAATATGATTGTTATTGCCAGCGTCTTTGGGTGCAACGAGAAGTCTCAGATAACTCACAATGTCAATGGGATCATTTACGTAAATGTATTCTTGCCTAGTGTTAGGAAGATGTTCCTACCACCATAAGCCCAAGTTCTTGTGTTTCTTCATTAGAGGGAGTATAATGCTTTGTATAAGGTCTTTCAAAAAGGGTGTCCTGTCATTGAACTTAAATAAAACACGTTCTATAAATGATAGAGGTTTATTTATTTTTTATTTTGTAGCATAGTCAATGCCATTACGTGTGGAAGAGAACATCAGTTAAGTGACCGCCGCGACTTAGTTGGGGTGCGCGTGTACGGTTGACCCAATTTTCAACGACGGAAAAACGTCAATTAGGTCCAAGTTCAGGAATTACATGCGTGATGTTTCATAAGATCATTTTCTGTTTCTGGCTTGCTGACATAAACTCGAGATTTAACATAACCCACAAGAAGTAATCCAACGGCGTAATCCCCCATGACCTCGGGGGCCAGTTAACATCACCGCCACGGGAAATGATGAAACTTCTGAACTTCTCCTTCAATAGATCGATTGTTTCGAGAGCAGTGTGAAATGTGGCACCATCCTGCTGGAACCAGATGTTTCTGAGAACCATACCATCCAATTGAGGCCAAAAATAGTCCCTTATAAGAACCCGTTATCTTTCTCCATTGACAGTTACAGCCTCTCCATCTTCATCTTGGAACAAAATATGGACCAATGATTCCACCATACCAAAATCCACACCACACAGTAACCTTTTGGGGGTGAAGCGGTTGTTCTTGAATCTGCATTGGATTTTGATTGCACCAATAGCGGCAATTTTGTTTGTTAACACAACCGTCAATCCAAAAGTGGGCTTCGTCATGAAGATTATTCTTCGACAAAAATCCGGGTCAGCTTGCAAATGCTCCATAGCTAAGTCAGCGAATACGCGGCACAACATATGGCCGTTGGGCTTTAGTTCTTGAGTTAACACCATTTTTAAGTGTGAAACTTCAAGTCCAGATGCAGAATTCGCCAAGTTGTGGTCGGCGAAACCCCAATTCTTGCGCTCGACGAGCTTTTGATTTGTTTCCGTTCTCCCGTACACTCTCAAGAACGGCGCCTATGTTTTCGTTGGAGCGCTTACGTCGATTATGTACAGGCGTTCTTTGGTCGCTGACAGAACCACTTCCTTCAAATTTATCGATCAAACGCCGAATGGTTTTCTCGCAGGGACGATTATGCGCACCGTAAACTTCACGCAATACACGGAAGGTTTGGCGAACAGATGATCCATTTTGATAATACATTTTCACAATTTCTACGCGTGGCTGAATGCTGTAACGTTCCATGGCCATTTGTCAATAAGAACTGTAACAAAATGAAAAAAATGACTACTGTAACTCAATAACAACGGCAGCTATCACATGTTAAAAAGAGGACACTCTAGTTGAAAGACCCTTTACTTAAAGGAATTTCGATATTTCAGTTGACCTTGTCTGTTATCGTTTCGACGATGAACTTCTGTTGCTTTCAATATTTTGCTGTATGTATCAACGTCCTTTTCTATATAGACGTGCATTTCAGGTATTCTCTTGAAGATGAGTTCGGTCAGTCCAGGTGTTACCTTGTACATTTCATCGTCTACTCATACATTATTATTGACATAGTCAATGACCTTTTTTCCCTTCATGTAACTTCCAACCTCGTATCGCACGCCAATTGTATCAGTTTCATTCTTTTCCTTCTCTCGAACGTGCTTCAGGTAGGTGGAAGTGTTCATATCTTTCTCCTCTTCGGTGGCGGCAGAAGCAGCGTTCTTTTCTTTTGTAATTTCAGTATATTTTGAAGTGGTACTGTTGAGGAGCTTCACACATTACTATGCATCACATTATACTCTCGGTTACCATCTTGAAATGATTTTGAAATATGTTTTTCTTTCCAATTGTATTCGTTTTAATATGCAGGTGTTAGTTAATATGAGATTTTCAAAAATTGAATCAAGTTTTATTTATGGACGCTACTTGACTGCTATATTTCTTAGTGTCCCATTATATATTGGGCGTGAAAGAGGCCCTTTTATCGGACTTGTTCTTTTACGTGCCGTAAATCTAGGACACGGGATACCGGCTTTGCTTTGTTTCCCTTCCGTTAAAAGCAAGCCATGCTAAGGATTTTTACGCCCGAAAAAAATTCATCGCCATACGCCGGGTTTGACCCCGCGACCTCGGGAACTAGGGGCTAGCATGGTGCCACTAGACCACGGAGGACGACAAGATATTTTCAATTCGATATTAATAAAATGGGTGTCTTTTACTCCATTGTAGTAGCAGTGAAGCTTAAGCTACTTCCAATTGCAATAGGAGCAGGAAAGTTACCGACTGATTTATTGTTTGTGGCAAATAGTGTATTTGCTCTCACAATACGATGTGTTGGTGATGTCATATAGCAGGGAATCGCCTCTCCGTGTAGTATTCGAGTCTCGTTAACACGTACCTTAGCGAAATCCCTCTGAAAGGCTTCATTTGCAGCATAATAATGCGCTGGCTTCTCATTTAGTCTAACATAGCATTTATGACATTCACCGTGCTTAAACAGTATTGATATCATTGAGGTCAGGTGTTTACCCATGAAACTCCGAGAGCTTACAATTACTTCCATATGTTTTTTCACTGTAGCAGCAATATCTTTACCGGTAGAAACTAGTCTTCTGTTTAAAACTTGCTGAGCGTCTGTTTGTTTCCTTCCAACAAAGTGTTTAGCAAAATTTTTAGATGTTGCATTACTATCATCTATCGTATCTGCTATCTCTAATCCTTGGTTTTCAATACGATACGATACTGTTCAAGTCGGGTATTGGTGTTCTTGCATTTATATAATCTAATAAATATTTCTTCGGAACATCGTAATGATCCTCAGGTGGTAATATCATCTTCATTCTTATTATATCCAGCGGTATATAAACTCTGCCACTTGTATATAAAGCTTGGGTTGGCAACGCCAAGCTATGATCATGTTGGCAACGCCACGTCAGTTCTACGTGGAAGCTTCACCCACCATGTTCCTCCTGACGGTAGCTTAGCTTATGCGTCTGGTTTGGAAGCAAAGAGCTACTTCAGCCTTAGTCGACACAGCATTCGCTGCTTTTCGCATGCTTTTTAGTATCCTCGTAATGATAGTAAAACGCTGGCGCGAGTTCACATTAGTTTGAAACTCTTTTTATAACAGGTAGACGTCTAAACATATCTCTCATTAGAATATTGTCTACCGTGTTCTTCAGAGATTCTAAATTCAGATTCTTACGTAAAGGTTAAAAAGGTGACTATCAAATTATTGTTTGAGCTGTGTGAACAGCCATTTGATTAAAGGGGCAATTATTAAGCCAATGTAACTTCAATTTTATATTTGTTCTATGAACAGGGTTGATTACTGCGTGAGCTAAATTGTTTGCGATGCCTTTTTATACTTATTACAGCATTTAAATTGTTCATGTAACTGAGTTGACATTAAAGATGTAAATGTTTGTATTCGCTTTTTGGGTTTGAGTGCGTCACTTTATGTAATTTGAATGCTCCCCTTAACATTTTCTTTAACAATATATTGAAGCGTATTTTACAAATGTACTGGGTAGCTAAATGTATGATAAGGTGGAAAGGACAGACATACGAATGAATACCTTACTGAATTCACCTCGTTTTCGCATTTTCATCTGTAAATAGTTCGTAGCTCATTTTAGTATTTTAAATCATTGGTTGTTGGCTGCGTAGATAACAAAGATATTATATCTGGTTAATGAAATTGTACTTAAATTTGTTGAATAATTTCAACTCAAGTCAGTTTAAATTTTGGTCATTTATGTTCCCCTATGTATCCCGGTTTATTCACAATTCCTGTCCCAGCACGATTCCAAATATACTCCACCACTTAGGAAGGTTAGGGAATTTCCGAAACCCCTTTGGAAGTAATTTACGGAATTTGCCAAGGAGGTGGTGCAAGTGTCTGGTTTAGGTGCATTTGTACGCAGGTATTTCATTGGAGCATCATATTGCCTATTTATCGATTGAGGTTTTAGCGATGAGGTTCCTAAGCATAGTTCCAAATTCACTCATGCGCTTTTTCGGTGAACTCTTGAATTCGATTTTCACTAGAAGTCGTAAGCCTATCAACATAGCGTTTAGTGGTTGCATCATCGTGTTCCTCAGAGTCCTGAAGAAGGCACATTCTCTTGTTTTTGAATTGGAAGTTTCCTTTCCATCTCTGTTTATGATGAATTGATGAAGTGCTCTTTTAACTGGAGTAGTCCCCTGTGAAAAAATTCAGTTTTATTTATGAACGCACTTTAACTATATGGTTCTTAGCGTCCCATTTTATTATGGGAGTGAGGGATCGGAAATATTGCTCAGAGGCCTTTTTATCACGCTTGAGATTTTTTCACGTGCCATAAATCTACCACACGGGACCACCAGCTTTATACCGGAAGTTTACGCCTGAGAGCATCCATCTCCGCTACCTGGTGTGTGTACACATGACCTCAGAAACTAAGGTATTACCCCTGGAACCACGGAGGACCAACTCTCCTGTGATCCGAAGCTGCCAATACCCATAGCGAACTATGAATGATGAATTTCTTTCTTTCAACTTTAATATATACATGATATCGATTCGTATATCGACCCTCATTCATGGGGAATTTGGGAACTATCACTAGAAAGGGTCTTCCATCTGAAGCAGTCTCTCAAACACTTCTCCACGGGTCTTTAAAATGAAAAGACATGTAATTGTTTACACAATCTTCATATATATGCTTCAAGTTTAAATTGGCTTGTCTGAAGAGTATAATCATTATCGTGAATTAAATGTTTTGGTACTTTAGCATAGGCCTGGACTATAGAATCTAAATTATGGTGTCTCCCCATACTGCACGAGGGAGTGATCTTACCCCACTTTTTAGTGATGACGTTATCAAATATAAAGATTGCATTTTATTTAGCTTTCGAGGGATTCAATACGCTTTCTCCATCCTCATAAAGTATTCATTTCTATCCCGTCAATTTTTCAAGTGTGATAATGATACTTTGAGATATGAGATATTGATACTTTTGGCGATAAACGAACTTCGAATAAATGTACAAGTTTTTAAAACGGAGACCTTTCTTGTGAAGAAGCATATTCGGTAATACATTTGTTCTCCCTGCACTGAAGCTGCATAGAATAAGAGCTCTGACATTAACAGGAAACAGCTTTCTATGGTGAGCACGTCTAAAGTCACTTTCAAAGTCTATCAACTGAATCGGCAGAGAGCAAGCTTGCTTCACACAGAAAAAGGCATGTTGGATGTATATAAGTGATGCGGACGGACTCCATGCATTGTTACGACAGAGACAAAAAGGTATAAAATGACAATGTAAGCCTAAAACCAATTAGTATAGGATGAGAACTAAGAGGGTTAAGATCTCAAGAGGTTCTAGGTTAATTAACTCAGTCATCAATTGGCTGCCACTTGAAGCGTAATTACGTGGTTTCAGCTATTGTGGAAGTGGTACAAAGCTGGAAAACAATTAAAGAGGGGAGACTCTGGAATCAATCCATTAGATGAAGCCTGTAAATAGCACTACATCGCCTACGTCGAGTACAAAGATACCACTCTAAGAAACATTGCTGATAAAATCTTGACAGAAGGCCTGGAGAACAGTTCAATCATCTGATGCCACTTTAGGCGAAGTTAGCTGCAAGACTGGTACATCGATTATGAAGGGCAAGGTGGCTCTAAGAAGAAACATGGCGCATTTTTCCTCTAATGCCTATTATTGCAGCCCTAGGTGCTGCGACTGGAGGTGTTGTTCAAATTGCCACAGCAGTGAATAAGAAAAAGGCTGCAAATAAACAACTTGTAGAAATAATTCGGCATAATAGAAAGATGGGAGCAAAGAAAAAAGACTTCGGCAGAGAAATAAGAAGAAGGAGAAGAGGGTGTGTTTACCAATGATGTCGCTGGCAGCCCCGTTAGCTGTTCCTTCAAAAATTGCCCGAAGCTTAAAAGTAAATAAAGGTAATGGTCCGAAACTGAGGATTATAAAAAGGAAGAATTGTCGGAAGAAGAATAGGAGTTCAGAAAACTTGGGCAGAGTCCCGGAAAAATCCCTGAGTAGGAAATTAATCATAATTTTTTCTTTCCTTTGATGTTTTACAAGTGACCTCGGCTTGTATACTCTACGTTTAGAGATTCCTCGACAAACTACCTCCTCCTCCCTCCGTGGTATAAGGGTACCTCTAGTTCTCAAGGTCGCGGGTTCAAACCCAGCGGAGGGCGATAGATTTTTTCGAGCGTAAACATCCTTAGCATGGCTTCCTTCGAAAGAGAGTAAAGCCGGTGCTCCCGTGTCGTAGATTTACCGAAGAGCCTCAAGAAGAACCTCAAGCCTGATAAAGAGGCCTCGCGCCAGTATAGAATGAAACGCTAAGAACCACAGTAGTTAAAGAGCTTCCATAAATAAACCCGAATTTTTAATTTTCGAAGGTAAACATTAGATTACTACTAAGAGGATGGCAAAACTATTTATTTCGGCTATTTGATACCCCGAAAGAAATAGAAAGCTATCTCGAAGGTACTAAGTTCATGTACAACACAGGGAGATTTCAGAGCTTTAACTAGGCATCTGGCACGTGTGCTTGCAATTTCTATGACAATGAGTTAGAATCTCGCTGTTAGCGGTAATTAATCTGTTCTTACTACATACCACAATTCTCCTCGGAAGATAGACTCTAAAGAACATTATGATATGCTCTATTAAATTTTGAAAACTTCTATTCTATTCCCAATGTTGATGGGGTAACAATCAGTTTCGTTATATTTACAATGGAGTGCCTAGGGTCATTGATATTCTCCTTGGAACTTATGAAATTTCTGATATTAACGCATACATCAAAGAAAAGCTTGAATTGGATGACAATGCCTTCTTTATTCGCCCTAATAGTAATACCATGAAGGCTGAAATTAAATGTTCTTTTACTACAGATTTTTGTAAGAAGTATTCTATTGGATCTCTTTTAGGATTCAATCGAAATAAAAGTATCTCTGCCAAACAACTGAATGAATCTGATTCCCTAGTAAATATATTTAAGGTCAGCATCGTACGAATCGAGTGCGTATTGCAACAGGCTCTTTCAACAATGGTAAAAGCGGACACCTGATCTGCAAGTTTTCCCCTTTTGTTCCACCTGGACATCACATTTCCCAAGAGCCTTCAAATCCCATTTACCTGCCCATCATAGACACAAACGTTATTGAACAAATTGCCATTCGAGTAGTAGACCAGATTGGCAACACCATAAACTTTAGAAATCAGATATAAAAATTAGACTCTGCATCCGGTGTAATGGGAGTAGACTTTAGAAGACGAATACGTCAGAAATGACACAATAAGACCATACTTCGTCGTATACACCATACTCTGCCTTTGACATTCAGGTGTTAACATCAGGTAATCGAAACTTCCTCGAAGCTTTAGGATTGACAATTCTATAATGGACATTTTCAATGTAACCGAAGCACCCACCTTTAAAGACAAGATCGCTACAGAACAGGAGCATGTATTTCTACCATATAATACATCAGTCTGGACGAGAATAATGATATTAGGATCCCTTATCAAGCTGAATTTTATATACCCTATCTAATCGGAGTTACCTCTACATCGAAGGATCTATTACTAAACCTGGTGGGACAACTATCATTGCAAAGCGTACCATCAACGCTATTGAATTTATGTTTGATGAGATTCGACTGGACATAATGGATCAGCAAAGATAGAGTAAGAAATCCAGGGATTACATCAACTATGCCCAACTATGGGCACTATGCACCCAACCCTATAGAATCCAATCGTTTGCTGAATAGTGAATGGAGCTATTCTGGAAATGTGGAAATTGTACATTCTGAAAGAGGTGCATTTAATGCTATGGTACCACTATCAATGCTAATAGGATTTGCTGGTGACCACAAGGATTTCATACTCAATAGCAAGTTCGAGTTGGCGCTCCAAGGACTCGAAAAAACTGTATCCTGCCATCTAAAGGAGAAGAGCATGCTACCCTTAAACTTACACGAATCGAATGGAGGATGCCTGTAATACGCCTTTCTGATGCTGAAAAGGTGGAAATTCTCAAAATTGTCAAGACAGACAGACCACTACATAAAGCATTTAGAACCATGGATCTCTATACTCGTGCTGCTGTGTCACAAACAAGGGGCTTCACATGGAGCGTTGCAACATCAACACCTGAGAAACCAAGATTTGTTATTGCGGGGGTGCAGACTTCAAGAGTGAATGTTGCGACTAAAGACTTCCGAGTTCGACCATTGTAACATAACTAATTTTAGACTTTATCTCAATAGTGAGTGTTATCCCTACCATGACATGAACTTGGGCTTTGGAAACTCAAGATTTGCCTCATTGTATGAGATGTATTCATAGTTCCAAAACTCGTATTATGGGAAAGACAAATACGCCGTATTGAAGAGGAAGGATTTTCGTAAACATCCCCCGATATTTATCATAGACTGGTCACATCAGCCCGAGGAGTTTGCAAATGGAGCAATCAACATTAACTTGGATTTCAAACAAGTTCAAATGGACCATCACAGATCTCCTTGTAATGTCTGATAATTCATATCAAAAGTATTTACATACAGCCCCTGTCTTATGTGATGCAGTCATTAATTTAAATGAACCTATGTACTGTAAGGGTCCCATTAGGGATATAGGAAAAATGTATAGTATTGTTTAAGAATAAAAACAATTTATAAAACATATAATTAATTTTTTAAAATATTTTATCATGCAATTCCAGCACATTCCTTTTCCAATTCCTTGTTCTGAGCCAGTTTCTCCTCCCTGTAAAAGTTTACCGTCAACGGGGATACCAAGAGAATATAGCATCTGATGGTCCTCTGGTTGTTAGGCGCGTTCAAGACAGCGCAATGCAGAGCGCTGGATCATTCCATTGGCTGAGCAATTCGCCAATAGCGGGGCGACAGCACTGGGACGTCTAAACTTAGAAGATTCGCCTTCCTCCAGGCCTGGTTTGGATAGCACGAGAAGAGAGACGGGGAGACTCGAAAGATCGCTCGACAGGTAGTACGCGGAGTGGAACACCCCGATTCGAGGTGCGCCATGTTTAGGCCCTTTCAAAATTTCTATTCAATATCCTTTTGGTAAGCAACTTTCAAAATAGATTTGAGCAGCATACAAGTGCAAGGAGTAAGGGAAAAACAAAACGATATTTGTATAACATATATACTGTTCTTGTTTAAAACAGTGTCTTATCATTCAGTGCAAGAAGTATGGCAAAGGTTAAAGTTTTTAAAGTTTAAGGCAGAGTTAATCCGCGTTAAATTATATAATTCCTAGCGCAGTGTTAATAACTTTCAATGCAATAACAGGACGTGAATGATTTTTGATTAGCCAAGATAAAGCGAATAACACATACTATGTTGCATGTGAACGTCAGTGATTTTGTTATCTAATGTCCTGTCTTTCGAAAATCATTACAAACAAACTATTTGTAACCTTATTAATAAGAGTCAGGAAATGAAATTATCTTTGTATATTTATTATAAACAATTACATATATACATATATTAAGAAACTGGCAAAATAATGGCCACAGTTCCTACACATGTCACTTCGTTTACAATGAAATGATTAAGCAAATGCCTGTCAATAAACGACACAGTTCCTTTAAGTCGTTATTTCTTCATTATTTAAAAATATTCACCATTACTAAGTATAGTATTCAAAAGTCTGTTCTTTCTATTTCCCATAAATACATTCATATTACACCAGAAAACAATATTTTCACTGCATTCACTGTGCGGGCACTCTTCACTTTCAGGAACGTTTCAAATACTGAGTTTTTGCACTATCTCCTAGTTGAATACTGGAAGTTCATAGAAACGATCTACATTAGCCTTGTGACTTTTAGAGATATAAACGTCTTGGAGCACTATTCTTGCTTCTTTTTGGGAGCATCAATACGAGTCATTCCATCTTTAGTGTCTCAGCCATCTATAGAGATTTGCAAAGTTGTTCTTATTATTCTTCAACGGTTTCTTATTACATTATTGGACCTGAAACATTACGCACTGAACTGTTAGAAAAAAAAACATGTAATGGAATAGCCGATCTCCTTAAAAGAATTACATTTGTTAGATACCAGAAAGAAGCCAAAGCAATATATCTAGATATGGAAATAATATCTAGATATGGAAATAATATCTAGATATGGAAGAAATAATAATAATAATAATAATAATAATAATACCGAGCGGGATGGCTCAGTCGGTAAAGTCTGTGGCCCGCATTCGGGAGTTCCCGAGCTCAAATTTCGTAGGCCGACCAATCTGTCTGAGGTTTTATCGTGGTTTTCCTCAGTTGCCAAGGTAATTACCGGATTGGATATTTAATACCACGACCCAAAGTTCCACCTTAAGTCTAAAACAATAGTAAAATGAAACATAAGTTGTAATAGCAGATACTAAGTCATCTATCTAGAGACAATGTAAGCAGTTAGACTGGACGGCGCCCTAACGTCGTCTGCACGGTACGAAGCAGAAGATCCGACTGCGATGCGCTGGGGGTCTCTGTGGGCACGTGGCGAAGCAAGATGCATTTCCAGAGATGAGACCTAGAAGGCTAACTGTCCACGATTCTGTGTGGGGGCCGCGGTTGGACTGGACGGCACCCTAATGCCATCTGCAAGGTATGAAGCAGGTGGTTACAGGGATGAGACCTAGAAGGCTAACTGTCCACCTTTCTGTGTAGGGGCGGCGGTTAGACTGGACGGCAACCTAATGTCGTCTGCATGGCACGAAGCAGAAGATTCGATAGTTATGCGCTAGGGTCTCTGTGACACGTGACGGAGTGTTGTTACAGGGATGAGACAATCCCATATCGTTCTAAGAGTTATCCACCAACAGATACGTCGCGATATGACCAAGGAGTTAAAGCGACGTAAAATAAAAGAGTAATAATAATAATAATAATAATAATACACGACTTAATTATTTAATAAGTTCTGCTTCTTTCCTAGGCGAATGCTTGCGAGATTCTCAACTACCAGGAAATTTGCCGTTCTCTGTACATCATCTATAGCCTCAGAGCCTTGTACAGGTGCGGAGCCCTCTAATTCATCAATATCCCTATTCCTCTCCATATATAAGTTGTCTTTGGGAACGGGAGTTGACATTCGAATTCCGGAAAAAGATAATGATTTCATACGCCGATCACATAAAGAAAAACTAAAGAGCATGCAAATATGTTACATCTTACTTTAATTTTCTCTCTGCCTATGCTGATACACGCTGCATATTTCATTGTACTGGAAGTATGATGTAATTTGATTCTGAACCTCAGGCTTGACGCACAGGGTTGCACGAGTATATCCGTTACAAAATGCATAATGGCACTGCTCAGCTTGAATCAAACATGTTCACCTCATCAATGTAACTATGTTCTTGCTCTTCAGGATCCAATTCTCTGAAAAGAAGAAGTGATTTCAAGTTAGCCATTTTTAATTACAACTATATCCAGTTATATACACCAAAGGAAATATGGTACTTATAAGATTCCTCTTGGACAGTTCTCCCTGCATATCGCACGAAGACATATGGGTATGATATGAAGACATGTTGCATACAATTAAATGCATGAATCCTGTACAACTTTCTTTATCATTTGTGTAATGATGTAATTCTCCCCGCCTTCACTCCAGAAATCAGTCATTCCCTTATAGAAATATCGTTAGCCTGTGTAAAATTGTCGTAAGATCCCATTTTATATAGTAAATGAGATCAGAGGCTACTTATATGGACTCTCTGATTGCAGGCTTAAAATGGAGGGGGAACTTTCCGGAGGGTGGGGAAGGGTGCCGTGCAAGTTGAGCTTGTCTGGTGACCTCATCACCCGCCAAGCACAGGTGCTAGAGATGGAAAGGAGTGGGGAAGGATGCAAGTTAGAACTTGTTTGATGTCTCATCCAGCCAGACAAAGGTGTTCAAGATGAAAAGGAATGGGGTGAGGAAGTTTATACATGTCAGACTTGTGTAGGTAGTGAACCAAAGAACGTGGAAATGAGCTCTGGGGGAGGGTGTGTTTCTTTAATTGAGCATGCTTGCACTCGAAATGAAAAGGAACGGGCGTGAGGAAGGTCTAGACTTGCACAGGCTGCCAACAATGGCGATGGAAAAGGGTTTGTTTAGTTCACAGGGATCAGAGGACTATAGGTGTGTCCCAAGGGAATGTAGGTGGGGCAGTGGCCCTTAATATGCTAAGTGCGTTTAAAGAAATGGGTAGACCATTTATTAGACGCATTCGCATACATACAGATGTGAAGTATTCGTATAATTAATGGGAAAAACTGTATGTATAAACGAACAAAGGATTGCGGGAAAGTCTTTTTTAATTAAGCGTGCAAGTGTGTCACAAGGGAGGGGGAGTGACCGCTATTATAGTATTTCTGTTCCCAACTTCTTTTGTTACGTAAAGAGATATGAAACATACATGGGAGAGGGGTGAGAAGTCATTAATGACTTGTCAAAGGAGGCCTAATTCTTTGTGATTTTATATAAAGTGATTTGAAAATACAAATACTAACTGCTCAAGTTAATATTGGTTTTAGTATTTTAAATTTGTCAATCAAAATAAGACATGACTAAATGTCTTCCCCTTATTTTTAGTAACAAAAATTTAGTTTTGTTTATGGACGCTCTTTAACTACTATGGTCCTCAGAGTCCCATTCTATGTTAGGCGTGAAAGACCGGAAATTTTGGTCAGAGGCCTCTATCAGGCTAGAGGTTCTTTACGTGCCGTAAATCTACGACACGGAACCGCCGGTTTTACTTTCCTTCCGAAAGGAGCCATGCTAGGGACTTCTATGCCAAAAAAATCCATCGTCCTTGGCCGAGTTTGAACCCGCGACCTCGGGAACTAGAGGCTAGCATGGTACCCGTAGAACACAGAGGACGACATTTTTAATATGATAGTTCTCATCACACTAATAATTAACATATAAATACTTATTTTTGTATAAGCATGAATTATATTTCTTTTTAGGTGATAAAGGAGGCTTAAAATGATAGCATACATACAAGATCAAGAAGGTCTTGATACCATTGACGAAATAATTGAAACGACTGATGGAATCATGTTGACCCGTGGAGCTTTTGGAGTAGAGATGCCTTTGCAGAAGATCTTTGTTGCAAAGAGGTCTATCCTGGCGAAATGGAATATGACATTTAATAACTGCACTAATTTACACTATTTATTCATGTTAACGTGAGGCGGATGTACTTCTACTTACAACTAAGCTTACATTTTCTGATATGCAAGAAACAAAGACCGAGTTTTGTTTATGGACGCTCTTTAAGCACTATGGTTCTTAGCGTCCCATTCTATATTGGGCGTGAAAAACCGGAAACTTTGCTCAGGAGTCTCTTTATCAGGCTTGGGGTTCTTTTACGTGCCGTAAATCTACGACATGGGACCTCCGGCTTTACTTCTCCTCCAAAGCAAACCATGCTAAGGATTTTTACTGATACCCAAGGTATATTGCTTTTGTGTGGAACGGCAACTAATGTAAAACAAAATAATTGTTCTTCCGTACTGACATGTGTGTGGGACAAGGTTGGTAAGGTAGAATCAGGGGACTGAACAATTAAATGACATAGCCGGGATTTGAACCACGGATCTCACGGTTTCCGTCCGGTTGCTCTAACCACTGAGCTACCATGACTACCATGCCGGTAAGTAGTATTAGTCCCGGATGAGCCAATTGGATTAACGATAATCCTGCCGCTTAGGGCGCTAGTGTCGCTAGTGTCGCTGCGTGCGACGGCGGCGGCGGCAAGTTTGAAAAGCGCCCTGAGCGGGAGGATTATCGTTATTGCAATTGGTTCATCCGGGACGAGTTAAAAGAATTGAGGATTAGGGTAAGATGGAGGAAAAAGAGGAAGTGACGTGGAGGGTTTTGATTGGTATGAATAAGACAAAATGTGATTGGTTCGTTAATTCGGGTGGAAGATGAAGGAAGGAAAATAAAAGAGTATGGAGGACACGTGATGGAGAGGAGCGGTGTGGCGAGGTGTTGTGTGTGCGGAGGTTGGGACTGAAAGAGGGAAAAGATGGCGAGCGAGGGATAAAAAGTATAACAGAAAGTGACGTGTGAAGTTGTGATTGGTGGGAATAAGAAGTGATGTTATTGGTGGAAAGGAGCAAATGAAAGTTGTTGATTGGTAAGAATAAGAGAGATTATGATTGGTGGAAAGAAAAAGGTGTGGGAGTGGGGTATGTTGGAGGTGATGGGTTCATCCGGGACGAGTTAAAAGAATTGAGGATTAGGGAAAGATGAAGGAAAAACAGGAAGTGACGTGGAGTGTTTTGATTGGTAAAAATAAGATGAAATGTGATTGTTTGGTTAATTTGGGTGGAAGATGAAGGAAGGAAGAAGAAAGAGTATGGAGGACACGTGATGGAGAGGAGCTGGGTGGCGAGGTGTTGTGTGTGCGGAGGTCGGGACTGAAAGAGGGAAAAGATGGCGAGCGAGGGATAAAAAGTATAACAGAAAGTGACGTGTGAAGTTGTGATTGGTGGGAATAAGAAGTGATGTTATTGGTGGAAAGGAAAAAATGAAAGTTGTTGATGGGTAAGAATAAGAGAGATTATGATTGGTGGAAAGCAAAAGGTGTGGGAGTGGGGTATGTTGGAGGTGATGGGAAAGGTAAGTTTTGCTAGCAACAAGATTTGCAAAAGCCTGTCGAGAACTCATCAGCAATTTTTGAACGTTGGATGGTGGTTTTCTTGAGTGGATAGAGAGATGGGGCGATATGAGATGCGGTGGCGAAAATGGGAACTAAGCAAGATGGTTGAGACAAGAGGTTTAAGGACGAGGAAATTTGGAGGTTAGTGGTGAACATGGCGGTCGCAAGAGGTGGGGGCAAGGAGACGCGGTGGTGAGAATGGGAACTAAAAGAAGATGGCGGTAGCAAGAGCTTAGAAGAGCAGATTTTTAGGTTAAAATAGTGGGAACTAAAAATGGCGGAGGGTCTGCGACAAGGAGATGCGGTGAGAACTAAACAAGATGGTGGACGCAAGAGGAGGGTAAGGAGATTTGAGGTTACAGTACCAAAACACGAAAGGATATATTCCTACGCCAAGCAGGCCCGAAAAATAATTATGCGTGTGGTACTTACCTGTTACTGGTGTGGATGCGTCACCAAAAGCGCAGCAGCTTGACGCGACGCGAAAAAATAAAAGCAAACTGTTTTTGAAAATGCTTAACCAGCTTTAAGATCAACCAACATCACTACGCACTGATATACCTAGGTTTTTTAAAGCGGTACAGACGCCCTTTGCACAGACGTAATTTAACTATACCAAAAACCTGGTACTGGACCATCGTGATGGTCGCTAGCGTACGTAGGAGCAGGGTTCTCATAGCCGGTCGAAAGCGGTCAAAAAAGTGTACGACGTAGGTGTTCACAGTAGCTGCTGTCGAGTCAACCGTCGAGGTGTGAATGAACGAGATCTGTTCTTCCCGGCAATCTGGTTGGGAGATGAGAGGCGCGGTGGTAAAAATGGGAACTAAATAAGATGGCGAAGGCATGAAGTTGAGGTTAAGGAGCGGTGAGGTGTTGTCTGTGCGGAGGTTGGGACTGAAAGAGGGAAAAGATGGCGAACGAGGGATAAAAAGTATAACAGAAAGTGACGTGTGAAGTTGTGATTGGTGGGAATAAGAAGTGATGTTATTGGTGGAAAGGAACAAATGAAAGTTGTTGATTGGTAAGAATAAGAGAGATTATGAATGGTGGAAAGAAAAAAGGTGTGGGAGTGGGGTATGTTGGAGGTGATGGAAAAGGCAAGTTTTGCTACCAACAAGATTTGCAATAGCCTATCCAGAACTCATCCGCAATTTTAAATAACTAGTGTTTCGGGGTTTTCTCTGGTTGGTAGACGAATGCAAGCTATTTCTGCTTTTTCATAGGTTTTCCCAAAATTGAAAATGCATATATATTGTAACACAAATGTGTGCAGTGCAAAAGAAAATAAAAATTAAATAGGCGCGCGCACACACACACACACACACACACACACACACACACACGCCCGTTGCAGTTGCCATACTTATATTATTCGTCTTTTCCTTTTTTTTCTTTTTTTAAAAAATAACTAGTTTTTGGGGGTTTTCTGTGGTTGGTAAACGAATGCAAGCTCTTTCTGCTTTTTCATAGGTTTTCCCTGGTTGGTAGGCGTTTGCTGTAGTGGTTGACGAAGCCGTTTCTAATTTTTGAGGTTTTTCAGGTTTTTAGTGGTTGTCCCTGCCCGGTAGGCAAATGATGAAGTTTTAGCTTGTCGGCGCACGGATACTAGGCACATACTCGCACACACACACACACTATAATAGTAGCGTATAAAAAATGTAACAAACAAAATCTACACAATGACAAAATTGAAAATGTATATATATTTTAACACAAAAGTGTGCAGTGCAAACGATTTTCTAGCCCCTAGTGAGTGTAAAATTGCGTTTACTTCACTTCTTTCAAACTGCTTAAAAATCATATAAATGGTTGTTTCACGTTATAATAAGCCTATATATACCAAGAATACTGAGTTTTTAAAAAGTCAAGAAATTCGATTTTCTAGCTCCTAGTGAGTGTAAAATCGTGTTTACTTCACTTCTTTCAAACTGCTTAAAATTCATATCAATGGATGTATCACCTCATAATAAGCCTCTATATACCAAGAATATTGAGTTTTTAAAAAGGCAAGAAAATCGATTTTCTAGCTGCTAGTGAGTGTAAAATCGCGTTTACTTCACTTCTTTCAAACTGCTTAAAATTCATATAAATGGATGTATCACCTCATAATAAGCCTCTATATACCAAGAATATTGAGTTTTTAAAAAGTCAAGAAAATCGATTTTCTAGCCCCTAGCGAGTGTAAAATCGCGTTTACTTCACTTCTTTCAAACTGCTTAAAAATCATATAAATGAATGTATCACCTCATAATGAGCCTCTATATACCAAAAATACTGAGTATTCAAAAAGTCAAGAAAATCGAATTTCTAGCCCCTAGTGAGTGTAAAATCGTGTTTACTTCACTTCTTTCAAACTGCTTAAAAATCATATAAATGGTTGTTTCACGTTATAATAAGCCTATATATACCAAGAATACTGCGTTCTTAAAAAGTCAAGAAATTCGATTTTCTAGCTGCTAGTGAGTGTAAAATCGCGTTTACTTCACTTCTTTCAAACTGCTTAAAATTCATATAAATGGATGTATCACCTCATAATAAGCCTCTATATACCAAGAATATTGAGTTTTTAAAAAGTCAAGAAAATGATTTTCTAGCCCCTAGCGAGTGTAAAATCGCGTTTACTTCACTTCTTTCAAACTGCTTAAAAATCATATAAATGAATGTATCACCTCATAATAAGCCTCTATATACCAAAAATACTGAGTATTCAAAAAGTCAAGAAAATCGATTTTCTAGCCCCTAGTGAGTGTAAAATCGCGTTTACTTCACTTCTTTCAAACTTCGAAAAAATCATATAAATGGTTGTTTCACGTTATAATAAGCCTATATATACCAAGAATACTGAGTTCTTAAAAAGTCAAGAAATTCGATTTTCTAGCTACTAGTGAGTGTAAAATCGCGTTTACTTCACTTCTTTCAAACTGCTTAAAATTCATATAAATGGATGTATCACCTCATAATAAGCCTCTATATACCAAGAATATTGAGTATTCAAAAAGTTAAGAAAATTGATTTTCTAGCCCCTAGTGAGTGTAAAATCGGGTTTACTTCACTTCTTTCAAACTTCGAAAAAATCATATAAATGGTTGTTTTACGTCATAATAAACCTTCATATACCAAAAATACTGAGTTTTTTTCGTACTCACCTATAAGAGATAGAGGGTAGAGGTCATACGAACGTAACACTTGAGAATGTTTTATTCTGCTGTTTGTGTTACTCCTTAGAAAGGAAGTATCTGCTGATTCTATTTAATTCTTACATTTTACATAACACGTATGCAGGGCACAACACAAAAACACTACACGCGACACTCATAGTTTTAAATATTGCACTAGTGGGGGTGCAAGCTGAACCACTATTAGCAAGCGTTATAGTTCTGCTCCCGTTAGGCTCGGAGAAAACAGTAAAAAGAATCATTCTCATGTGCAGCAGTACGTGCAAAGACCGTGTGCTGATGTGTGTGTAAAATGAGCGTGAGAAACGGATGTTCGTCAGCGATAAAATCTTTTAAATGCAGTTTTATTGTCGATGGTAGGGATCGTGCAGTGGTGGATCGTGACAGGAAATGCACTGCAAATGACTGCGTCAAAAATTCTATACCGAGATTTCACCGGAAATACATGTTTTGAGACCCCCTGAATCCAAAAAAAATGCATTTTTGGAAACATGTCCGTGTGTGTGTGTGTCTGTGAACAGCATAACTCAGAAACGAACAGTCGGATAAGCACAAAACTTGGTTTTTAGGTTCATATCTTCCAGAGATGCGACACGAAGGTTTCCAAGAAAATCCCCCCACCCCAGAGAACCCTTTACATGGAACTTTTTTCGAAAATTTTAATTTTCTGAAAAATGATTCCAACGATTTTGATTAAAATATGATATGTTCAAGATATTTTCAAGACAAATGAAATGTATATCTCGAATTTTCTGGGAATGTCTCCAAAAGTATTCTTTATTGTGAACCACTTTTGCATAACTGGGAAACCATAAGAGATGGACAAAATTTTACTACACAAAAAATGTAGATCGCGTTAAAATACACAATTTATGTCATATACATTTTTTAGTTGAGTGAACCATTTTCGAGATATTGCTTGTTATTTCCTTAAATTTTCCAATACTTATACTTTTTCTCAAATTCGTCATTAAATTTTTTATGTCCTGGATATGCAAACAGAGTAGAATGCGCCACATAGCAACCAGCGCTTAAAAGATTTGACTATCGCTTATAACCTACCATGTTCCGCTTGCATCTACAAGAAAATCAGCAATAAGTTTTAGAGCAATACGCGCACATGTGCGGGTGTCTAGGTTTAGTATCTTCCAGCGATGCGACATGAAGGTTTTCAAGAAAATCCCCGCACCCCAGACTACCCTTTACATGGAAGATTTTTCGAAAATTTTAATTTTCTCAAAAATGCCTCTAACGATTTTGATTGCAGCTTCGATACGTGTCCACGGAGACCTTAATGCTAGGCAACTGTACCTGTGTTTCTATACGTGAACGTCAGATGGCAACTTCGATACGTGTCCACGGAGACCTTAGTGCTAGGCAACTGTACGTCTGTTTCTATACGTGAACGGCAGATTGCAGCTTCGATACGTGTTCACGGAGACCTTAGTGCTAGGCAACTGCACCTCTGTTTGTATACGTGAACGGCAGATTGCAGCTTCGATACGTGTTCACGGAGACCTTAGTGCTAGGCAACTGCACCTCTGTTTCTATACGTAACGGCAGATTGCAGCTTCGATACGTGTCCACGGAGACCTTAGTGCTAGGCAACTGTACCTCTGTTTCTATACGTGAACGGCAGATTGCAGCTTCGATACGTGTCCACGGAGACCTTAGTGCTAGGCAACTGTACGTCTGTTTCTATACGTGAACGGCAGATTGCAGCTTCGATACGTGTTCACGGAGACCTTAGTGCTAGGCAACTGCACCTCTGTTTGTATACGTGAACGGCAGATTGCAGCTTCGATACGTGTCCACGAAGACCTTAGTGCTAGGCAACTGTTCCTCTGTTTGTATACGTGAACGACAGATTACAGCTTCGATACGTGTTCACGGAGACCTTAGTGCTAGGCAACTATACCTCTGTTTCTATACGTGAACGGCAGATTGCAGGTTCGATACGTGTTCACGGAGACCTTAGTGCTAGGCAACTGCACCTCTGTTTCTATACGTAACGGCAGATTGCAGCTTCGATACGTGTCCACGGAGACCTTAGTGCTAGGCAACTGTACCTCTGTTTCTATACGTGAACGGCAGATTGCAGCTTCGATACGTGTCCACGGAGACCTTAGTGCTAGGCACCTATACCTCTGTTTCTATACGTGAACGGCAGATTGCAGGTTGCATACGTGTCCACGGAGATCTTAGTGCTAGGCAACTATACCTGTTTGTATACGTGAACGGCAGGTTGCAGCTTCGATACGTGTCCACGGAGATCTTAGTGCTAGGCAACTATACCTGTTTCTATACGTGAACGGCAGATTGCAGCTTCGATACGTGTCCACGGAGACCTTAGTGCTAGGCAACTGTACCTCTGTTTCTATACGTGAACGGCAGATTGCAGCTTCGATACTTGTCCACGGAGACCTTTCGCTTCAGGTGACAAAATAACACTAGGCACTTGTGTGACGTGGTGTAAGCCGCAATCACGGCATTGGTAGCGTGGATCTCCTTGGGGCTCTCCTCGGAGTTACCTCAACACCACGTACATGACCTGGTTCGTCACGGGTACGCAGGTCTGCACTACCACTTCCTCGGCGTTGAGCAGGCCTAGGAGGCGATCGTACCGGTACACCAGCTAGCACGTGGACATGTTATCGCGCTGTGGTGTTGCGTGTGCGAGGTATGGAAACTCAAGGACGCAAAACATGCACGACCGAGGGTTAAAAAGCAGAACAAGTAGTGACGTGGAACGTTGTGATTGGTGAAAATGAGACGATCTCTGATAGGTGGACAATTTGAAATAACGTGATGTGATAGGCCAAAATAAAATCAAAGGTGATTGGATGAAAAATGACGAGAAGGAATTAGCGGTGAATTTGTGAACTAAGATGGCGAAGATTTTTTTTAAAAAAAAAGACGGATAATATAAGTATGGCAAATGTAACGGTTTACGGCAAACGCGCGCCGCGCAATGCGTCACGCTGGGCATCTTGCTCAATATGGTTCTTGTTTTGTTGCCCGGCGTGACGCATTGCGCGGCTCGCTTTTGCCGTAAAGCGTTACAGTTGCCATACTTATATTATCCGTCTTTTTTTTTAAAAAAAAAATCTTTGCCACCTTAGTTCACAAATTCACCGCTAATTCCTTCTCGTCATTTTTCATCCAATCACCTTTGATTTTATTTTCGCCTATCACATCACGTTATTTCAATTTGTCCACCTATCAGAGATCGTCTTATTTTCACCAATCACAACGTTCCACGTCACTACTTGTTCTGCTTTTTAACCCTCGGTCGTGCATGTTTTGCGTCCTTGAGTTTCCATACCTCGCACACGCAACACCACAGCGCGATAACATGTCCACGTGCTAGCTGGTGTACCGGTACGATCGCCTCCTGGGCCTGCTCAACGCCGAGGAAGTGGTAGTGCAGACCTGCGCACCCGTGACGAACCAGGTCATGTACGTGGTGTTGAGGTAACTCCGAGGAGAGCCCCAAGGAGATCCACGCTACCAATGCCGTGATTGCGGCTTACACCACGGCACACAAGTGCCTAGTGTTATTTTGTCACCTGAAGCGAAAGGTCTCCGTGGACACGTATCGAAGCTGCAAACTGCCGTTCACGTATAGAAACAGAGGTACAGTTGCCTAGCACTAAGGTCTCCGTGGACACGTATCGAATCTGCAATCTGCCGTTCACGTATAGAAACAGGTATAGTTGCCTAGCACTAAGATCTCCGTGGACACGTATCGAACCTGCAATCTGCCGTTCACGTATAGAAACAGAGGTATAGTTGCCTAGCACTAAGGTCTCCGTGGACACGTATCGAAGCTGCAATCTGCCGTTCACGTATAGAAACAGAGGTACAGTTGCCTAGCACTAAGGTTTCCGTGGACACGTATCGAAGCTGCAATCTGCCGTTCACGTATAGAAACAGAGGTACAGTTGCCTAGCACTAAGGTCTCCGTGGACACGAATCGAAGCTGCAATCTGCCGTTCACGTATAGAAACAGAGGTGCAGTTGCCTAGCACTAAGGTCTACGTGAACACGTATCGAACTTGCAATCTGCCGTTCACGTATAGAAACAGAGGTATAGTTGCCTAGCACTAAGGACTCCGTGGACACGAATCGAAGCTGTAATCTGTCGTTCACGTATACAAACAGAGGTACAGTTGCCTAGCACTAAGGTCTCCGTGGACACGTATCGAAGCTGCAATCTGCCGTTCACGTATACAGAGGTGCAGTTGCCTAGCACTAAGGTCTCCGTGAACACGTATCGAAGCTGCAATCTGCCGTTCACGTATAGAAACAGACGTACAGTTGCCTAGCACTAAGGTCTCCGTGGACACGTATCGAAGCTGCCATCTGACGTTCACGTATAGAAACACAGGTACAGTTGCCTAGCATTAAGTTCTCCGTGGACACGTATCGAAGCTGCAATCAAAATCGTTAGAGGCATTTTTGAGAAAATTAAAATTTTCGAAAAATCTTCCATGTAAAGGGTAGTCTGGGGTGCGGGGATTTTCTTGAAAACCTTCGTGTCGCATCGCTGGAAGATACTAAACCTAGACACCCGCACATGTGCGCGTATTGCTCTAAAACTTATTGCTGATTTTCTTGTAGATGCAAGCGGAACATGGTAGGTTATAAGCGATAGTCAAATCTTTTAAGCGCTGGTTGCTATGTGGCGCATTCTACTCTGTTTGCATATCCAGGACATAAAAAATTTAATGACGAATTTGAGAAAAAGTATAAGTATTGGAAAATTTAAGGAAATAACAAGCAATATCTCGAAAATGGTTCACTCAACTAAAAAATGTATATGACATAAATTGTGTATTTTAACGCGATCTACATTTTTTGTGTAGTAAAATTTTGTCCATCTCTTATGGTTTCCCAGTTATGCAAAAGTGGTTCACAATAAAGAATACTTTTGGAGACATTCCCAGAAAATTCGAGATATACATTTCATTTGTCTTGAAAATATCTTGAACATATCATATTTTAATCAAAATCGTTGGAATCATTTTTCAGAAAATTAAAATTTTCGAAAAAAGTTCCATGTAAAGGGTTCTCTGGGGTGGGGGGATTTTCTTGGAAACCTTCGTGTCGCATCTCTGGAAGATATGAACCTAAAAACCAAGTTTTGTGCTTATCCGACTGTTCGTTTCTGAGTTATGCTGTTCACAGACACACACACACACGGACATGTTTCCAAAAATGCATTTTTTTTGGATTCAGGGGGTCTCAAAACATGTATTTCCGGTGAAATCTCGGTATAGAATTTTTGACGCAGTCATTTGCAGTGCATTTCCTGTCACGATCCACCACTGCACGATCCCTACCATCGACAATAAAACTGCATTTAAAAGATTTTATCGCTGACGAACATCCGTTTCTCACGCTCATTTTACACACACATCAGCACACGGTCTTTGCACGTACTGCTGCACATGAGAATGATTCTTTTTACTGTTTTCTCCGAGCCTAACGGGAGCAGAACTATAACGCTTGCTAATAGTGGTTCAGCTTGCACCCCCACTAGTGCAATATTTAAAACTATGAGTGTCGCGTGTAGTGTTTTTGTGTTGTGCCGTGCATACGTGTTATGTAAAATGTAAGAATTAAATAGAATCAGCAGATACTTCCTTTCTAAGGAGTAACACCAACTGCAGAATAAAACACTCTCAAGTGTTACGTTCGTATGACCTCTACCCTCTATCTCTTATAGGTGAGTACGAAAAAAACTCAGTATTTTTGGTATATGAAGCTTTATTATGACGTGAAACAACCATTTATATGATTTTTTAGAAGTTTGAAAGAAGTGAAGTAAACGCGATTTTACACTCACTAGGGGCTAGAAAATCGATTTTCTTAACTTTTTGAATACTCAGTATTTTTGGTATATAGAGGCTTCTTATGAGGTGATACATTCATTTATATGATTTTAAAGCAGTTTGAAAGAAGTGAAGTAAACGCGATTTTACACTTGCTAGGGGCTAGAAAATCGATTTTCTTGACTTTTTAAAAACTCAATATTCTTGGTATATAGAGGCTTATTATGAGGTGATACATCCATTTATATGAATTTTAAGCAGTTTGAAAGAAGTGAAGCAAACGCGATTTTACACTAACTAGCAGCTAGAAAATCGAATTTCTTGACTTTTTAAAAACTCAGTATTCTTGGTATATATAGGCTTATTATAACGTGAAACAACCATTTATATGATTTTTTCGAAGTTTGAAAGAAGTGAAGTAAACGCGATTTTACACTCACTAGGAGCTAGAAATTCGATTTTCTTGACTTTTTGAATACTCAGTTTTTTTGGTATATAGAGACTTATTATGAGGTGATACATTCATTTATATGATTTTTAAGCAGTTTGAAAGAAGTGAAGTAAACGCGATTTTACACTCGCTAGGGGCTAGAAAATCCATTTTGTTGACTTTTTAAAAACTCAGTATTTTTGGTATATAGAGGCTTATTATGAGGTGATACATTCATTTATATGATTTTTAAGCAGTTTGAAAGAAGTGAAGTAAACGCGATTTTACACTCACTAGGGGCTAGAAAATCGATTTTCTTGACTTTTTAAAAACTCAATATTCTTGGTATATAGAGGCTTATTATGAGGTGATACATCCATTTATATGAATTTTAAGCAGTTTGAAAGAAGTGAAGTAAACACGATTTTACACTCACTAGGAGCTAGAAAATCGAATTTCTTGACTTTTTAAAAACTCAGTATTCTTGGTATATATAGGCTTATTATAACGTGAAACAACCATTTATATGATTTTTAAGCAGTTTGAAAGAAGTGAAGTAAACACGATTTTACACTCACAAGGGGCTAAAAATCGATTTTCTTGACTTTTTGAATACTCGGTATTTTTGGTATATAGAGGCTTATTATGAGGTGATACATTCATTTATATGATTTTTAAGCAGTTTGAAAGAAGTGAAGTAAACGCGATTTTACACTCACTAGGGGCTAGAAAATCCATTTTGTTGACTTTTTAAAAACTCAGTATTTTTGTATATAGAGGCCTATTATGAGGTGATACATTCATTTATATGATTTTTAAGCAGTTTGAAAGAAGTGAAGTAAACGCCATTTTACACTCACTAGGGGCTAGAAAATCGATTTTCTTGACTTTTTAAAAACTCAATATTCTTGGTATATAGAGGCTTATTATGAGGTGATACATCCATTGATATGAATTTTAAGCAGTTTGAAAGAAGTGAAGTAAACACGATTTTACACTCACTAGGAGCTAGAAAATCGAATTTCTTGACTTTTTAAAAACTCAGTATTCTTGGTATATATAGGCTTATTATAACGTGAAACAACCATTTATATGATTTTTAAGCAGTTTGAAAGAAGTGAAGTAAACGCAATTTTACACTCACTAGGGGCTAGAAAATCGTTTGCACTGCACACTTTTGTGTTAAAATATATATACATTTTCAATTTTGTCATTGTGTAGATTTTGTTTGTTACATTTTTTATACGCTACTATTATAGTGTGTGTGTGTGTGCGAGTATGTGCCTAGTATCCGTGCGCCGACAAGCTAAAACTTCATCATTTGCCTACCGGGCAGGGACAACCACTAAAAACCTGAAAAACCTCAAAAATTAGAAACGGCTTCGTCAACCACTACAGCAAACGCCTACCAACCAGGGAAAACCTATGAAAAAGCAGAAAGTGCTTGCATTCGTTTACCAACCACAGAAAAACCCCCAAAAACTAGTTATTTTTTAAAAAAAGAAAAAAAGGAAAAGACGAATAATATAAGTATGGCAACTGCAACGGGCGTGTGTGTGTGTGTGCGCCTATTTAATTTTTATTTTCTTTTGCACTGCACACATTTGTGTTACAATATATATGCATTTTCAATTTTGGGAAAACCTATGAAAAAGCAGAAACAGCTTGCATTCGTCTACCAACCAGAGAAAACCCCGAAACACTAGTTATTTAAAATTGCTGATGAGTTCTGGATAGGCTTTTGCAAATCTTGTTGGTAGCAAAACTTGCCTTTTCCATCACCTCCAACATACCCCACTCCCACGCCTTTTTTCTTTCCTCCAATCATAATCTCTTATTCTTACCAATCAACAACTTTCATTTGTTCCTTTCCACCAATAACATCACTTCTTATTCCCACCAATCACAACTTCACACGTCACTTTCTGTTATACTTTTTATCCCTCGCTCGCCATCTTTTCCCTCTTTCAGTCCCGACCTCCGCACACACAACACCTCGCCACCCTGCTCCTCTCCATCACGTGTCCTCCATACTCTTTCATCTTCCTTCCTTCATCTTCCACCCAAATTAACCAAACAATCACATTTCATCTTATTTTTACCAATCAAAACACTCCACGTCACTTCCTGTTTTTCCTTCATCTTTCCCTAATCCTCAATTCTTTTAACTCGTCCCGGATGAACCCATCACATCCAACATACCCCACTCCCACACCTTTTTCTTTCCACCAATCATAATCTCTCTTATTCTTACCAATCAACAACTTTCATTTGCTCCTTTCCACCAATAACATCACTTCTTATTCCCACCAATCACAACTTCACACGTCACTTTCTGTTATACTTTTTATCCCTCGCTCGCCATCTTTTCCCTCTTTGAGTCCCAACCTCCGCACACACAACACCTCGCCACACCGCTCCTCTCCATCACGTGTCCTCCATACCCTTTGTCTTCCTTCCTTCATCTTCCACCCGAATTAACGAACCAATCACATTTCGTCTTATTCATACCAATCAAAACCCTCCACGTCACTTCCTCTTTTTCCTCCATCTTACCCTAGTCCTCAATTCTTTTAACTCGTCCCGGATGAACCAATTGCAATAACGATAATCCTCCCGCTCAGGGCGCTTTTCAAACTTGCCGCCGCCGCCGTCGCACGCAGCGACACTAGCGCCCCTAGCGGTAGGATTATCGTTAATCCAATTGGCTCATCCGGGACTAATTCTACTCCGGTAGGACATTAAATTTCCAGTTGACTCGCATTTTTTCGGTAAACCACAAGCAGATCTCAAATTGTATTGAGATGATATACCCCAATGGCGACTTACATTTCTTCTGGAGATTTGTGAAAGTGAAAGTGTTCACCAAAATCCAGTTACTGTTCCAATGATGTGCCAGTACATTACACAGCATTTCAGGGTCTGAGTGTTGCAGATCGTTTACAGTCCTGTGTCAATGCTGAGGGAGGACACTTTGAATATGTAAAATATTAAAATAATAATTTCTGTAAATGACAAAGTGAAAATACCCACGTAATTTAACTTAATTTGTTCTATAAACAGGATTCTCTAAATGTCGACAATGTTGAAGCTTATCAATCGAGGTTTGAGGTAGTGGAGACTGTAGAACATTTCTGTGACAATTTATGGATAAACAGCTCACAAATTAATTTCTAGGTGTTCTTCTTCGTCTTGGTAAAGTGGACACATGGGCGAGCTAGTTAATGTGCGTGTGTGTATATATACCAATGGAGTCAGCTGTCTCTACCGACTTTGAAAGTTGATGATGCACAGGTATGCGGTCATTAATGACCGAGACAGGAGAAGATGGCTTTGGGACATCGGGGAAGGAATGGAATTAGCTGGCTTTTAAGTGACTAGTTTGAACAAAGATAACGAATGTTGAAGACAGAGAGAAATAGTGACAGAAGCGTTTTCTAGGTATGCAAGTGAAGCGCTATAACATAAGTTTGGTGTATTTTATTTCCATAGGATGTTAGATATATAAGGCAATGAAAATTAATTCAAGTGATGCACATTTTTCCAGTAAACCACTAGGAGATCTCAAATCGTATCGAGATGACATACCGCAATGGCGACTAACAGTGATATAAGTGCTTTAATTTAATGTCGTACCGGTACGTTGCCAGTAGCTCAGTGGTTAGAGCAACCGGAAGGAAACCCGAGATTCGTGGTTTAAATCCCGGCGATGGCATTGAATTCTTCAGTCGCTTGGTTCTACCTTTCCAACCTTGTCCAACACACGGATTGTGTGGAAGAATAATTCCAATGAAAATTAATGTTACAGTTTCTGGCGGAACAATAGCGTCACTTTCTGTGGAAATGTTAAAATCATTCTCTTGACTATTTGACTTAGACGTCGTAATACGTCATTACTGTGAGCGGACCGTGCACAAGTTCATAAGACACGGAAGCGTGTGAACTTAGTAAGAAATCTAGGTAGAATTTCTTGGAGAAAAAAGCAATCAGCCAGGCAGATTACAGGAACTCTGAACGCTACAATGCGGCGGAAAATTAAATTAAATGGAGTTTTATTTATGGACGCTCTTTAACTGCTGTGGTCCTTAGCGTCCCATTCCATATTTGGCGTGAAAGATCGGTAATTTTGCTCAGAGTCCTCTGTATCAGACTTGATCTATTAGCTGCCGTAAATCTACAACACGGGACCACCGGCTTTACTTCCCCTCCAAAGGAAGCCATGCTAAGGATTTTTACGCCCGAAAAATCCATCGCCCTCCGCCGGGTTTGAACCCGCGATCTCAGGAACTAGAGGCTAACATGTTAACCACTACACCACGAAGAATCTGAGTTAATATTGTGACACGGGGCCATGGACCGAGGATATCAGGAGAATGGCGCCGATCGACCGGCCAGATGGAGAGATAAATAAACATAAGCCAACGGGGTAGCGCTGTCAGCCAACGTAAACACCAGAAATGCTATCGAGAGTTAACGGGGTTGCTGGAACCTTCTTTCTCCCCACCTCCGAACATTCTAGAACGTTATCGAAAGCTCTAGCAGATATATGAGCGAACGTGTTTGTGAGTGAGTGAGTTAATAAGCAAGAAAGTGAGTTGTAGATGTGTTTTAAAGTGCTGGTTATTCAGTGCTTTCTCCGAGTGAGGTTGCGACGTACAATGAGTGCTGCTACTGCGAGAGATCAGAGAGGTCTTGTGTTCGACACCCAAGCGATAAGCGGAAGTAAGAAGAGGTTTTTCGGCGCGTATTTCAATACGCTGCTACATCGCGAAGAAAAGTGAAGTGACAGAGAAAATTGAATTAGATCACATTAGTAAAGTAAAAGTGAGGACTTCGTGAACTGACAGCAGTGGCGGCTGTCGTATGAGCACAACAGCACGCGAACACCCTAACTTTTAACACCTTGCGGATTTATTGGTTATTTTTTGTTTACATGCTATTAAACGTGACCTAAATGAGATGATTTCAAATTTGCGGCGTTTAAATCTATTAAATCTACTGCGCTACTCCACTAAAGTCGATGAAACATGGCAAAAGGGTAGCTAGCACATCATGACTTTGCACATTTTAAGGAGCTTTCGCGCATGTGCAACTAGTATTCGTAATTATGTAATTGATCAAATACATATGGGCACACCTGAGGGCGTGCACAAGCGCGCGAAGCTTCTCTCGCTCTGTTTCCATACTATCACTAGAATTTTATGTCAATGCCACTAGGTTGTAGCTGACTACAGCAAGAGAAGGTAACTGCACGAGCGCAGAAAGTTCTCCCGCTTTCTCCATACCATCCATAATCTCAACTACAATTAATTTACATATTACTTCGTTCTTGCCCTAAAACGTAGTGCTTTAATTATGCACACAGCAAACACCCAGGAAACGTTTTCTTTCGTCAGACAAGTTGTGTATTATTATTATTACTATTATTATTTTCTGTTGGTTTTGTTGTTGTTGGGAGCTGTTGCAGTTATACCAATTTGTTCACTATCATAACCATTACGCAGCAAATACTATATAAGATTTTCAGGTCTATCTGAATCTAACATTTTATGAACACCCAAAATAAATGCATAGGTACCCATGAGCCGCTACTGAATGACAGCGAAAACTGGACGGTCACAATATCTCAGAGCAGAGAGCACTTTCTTACTACAACACGCAAATTTAGTATGTGAAAATAATTAGTTAGAAACGTTCTAAAACCGACGAATGAAGGCATAAATAAAATGTTAAGATGGGATTTCGGTGCCAAAACTTGAAAAAAGTTCATGACATTTTCCCTTTGACTGAAAACATGGTTCTCAAAGGATATACAATACAGTCAAAAGCAGTAATAAATAAACGGGCGAATTGAACGTTAAGGGGGGGGGGGGGTGTGGAAGCACCCGAACTGATGGAGAACCCTTCGTGAACTCGAGCAGCATCTGAAAAACGACGCGTTCGGCGCGACATCATACTCTCGGTTGTAGTAGCATTCAGTAGCGTAGCCAGAAAAATATTAAGTGGGGTTATGTATAGGGTTTATTATTTTAACGATTTATATAAATTCATATGAAAAATATGAATTAATCCTGAGTTATAATATTCAAATAAATCGATTTTATAATCACAGATTAAGGTGCAGCAATTGGAACTGGAGCCGGGAACTCAACTCCACTCCAGGGTTCCAGAGAAGCGAACCCTCGTGGGGTTTTCCATTAGAATGGCGCCTATTTTATGTACAGACACCCCTGATTTCACAGGGATGGAAGTGGATACGCTACATATGCGCCTCAACCCCTGAGGGGAAGACTACCGAACAAGCTCGGTGGGGGTGATACTGTCTTGCCACCGTCAACCTGCTCTCCAAGATGGTACCGGAGGACATTAAGGAGTCTCACAACCTCGCCTGGGCTTTTCACGGACGTACCCAACTTCCCATGGGTGTTGGGAACCACTGTCCGGCCGAGTTCAACCCAATCCGAACAACTCCCGTTCAGGAGAGGCTGAGAAGTTCGGCCCGGCGTACTTATAGTAACGTCAGAATTATAACGAGCTCTAGGATAGGATCAGAGGCGAAACGTGCATTAAGGCTGTAAGGTGAGCCTATCTTAAAATATCAATCCACTTGTTTTTTGTTTTCATTTTAATACGATCTAAATATCGTATTTTTCTCCAACTGTAATTTATGATTCATTGTGAGTTCCGTTTAACTCACAGGAAAGCGTTGTTGGAAGCGGGCAGCTTGTCGAGGCAGAGGAAGGTAAAATACGGTTTACCTTGTTCACGCATGCGTCCGAGTGCTCAAAGTTTTTCCGGGTAGGAGAGGAGTGAAGGGGTTCGCAACCGCTGCCTGCTGCCGTGAAGCAAGGTTAGGATTAACCGTAGCACTTGTATTTGTCGTGATTGTGAAGTATCGTGATAGTTTCACAATGGATTTACCGGAGGATATTGTGTATCTTCTAATAAGGTATGCAATTTATTTTTCCAGACTAAATTATGACAAGTTACAGAATTAAAGGTAAAATACCAACACCTAATTTAATTTTGTAACAAAAAGATGGTAAATGTGAGGCGATTTAAAACGCAATGTTACACAACAAAACCTTGGTTAACTGGTAGCTCAAAGCGAAATAGACTCTATGATTTTTATGTTTACTTTTTGGGAAAGACAACTCAGAATAGTGTGTTAGGAATAGGGGGGAGAGGAGTTTGAAAAATATTGCTGCAAAACAAATAAACATGAGTCACCCTCCAAACATATTACAGCAGCTGTTAAATTTAATGAGCTGGGAAAAATTAGAATATCGCCCGCACTTTCAGAAGTCGCGCGTCTTTATGCCATAACGAGAAAGTTGATCAAAACAGACGTATAACAAAGAGGCTAATTTCGACAGTTTGGTTTTTGGTGCAACAAGAACTAGCATTTCGGGTCATGATGAATCCCAATTTTCTATGAACAAAGGGAATTATTTAGAGATTTTAGAATTTTTAGCTGAGGAAGAAAATTACTTGAGACCACTTGAATAGTAATTGTACTTTCTTTAAGGGCACTTCTTTAGAATGAGCTGATTCAATGTATTACTGATGTAATTAATGAACAAACTAGAGGCTAGCATGGTAACCACTACACAAGGAGATACCTAAGGTTTATAATTTTTATTATTGTATTAAAATTTAAGTTATTTCAGTTGTATTCTTAAGCAAAGATCAAAAGCCGCCCGTTTAGCGATAACACATTTCTCCGAAAATACTCGTAATAGAAGGGTTGAGATTAAAAAAATTGCGATAACTTGATTATGTCTTGGAAATAGGTTATACCAGGTATCGGAATGCATACACGGTGACGTCAGAGCGCCAGTGTTATCTGATAGTTCAATTCTCCAATTCTTGTTTGTTTAGGAATAGCCAAGCCACGACATTCAGTTATTTCAGTTCGACAATGAGCGGTCGACTCAACGCTATAGTCTGTGTCGCGCCGCAGAATTATTGACTTAATTTACTTAAACATTTTTTCCCAAATTGCAACGTGACGCAGGCTGCATTGATGTCATCTCATTTACCATAAAGGAAATGATATCCAATGTTATGGTGACTTATAAATAATACGCATAATGCACTACTGGTTAGGTATTGGAATGGCAATGGAATTGATGGAATGATGCAATTGGAAGTGTAGAAGTGGAAGTAACTCCGACGGAGTTGGAAGTAAATGTCTTGGAAGTACTTCGGCGGAGTGGAAGTAAAGCTGTTGTGGAAATAACTCCGACGGAGTTGGAAGTAAATGCCTTGGAAGTGCTCCGGCGGAGTAGAAGTAAACCCTTTATGGAGGTACTGTGGAATTGTAAGTAAGGAAGTGCCAGTTCCGAATAGTGGGATGGTTACTTCACATTTTCAAAGGAAGAAGCGTTCCTTTGAAACGACTCCGACTCCTTCGACCCATCACCAGTCGTGCGTTCTTTGCGGCTCACCCAATTAAAGTACGCTGACAACTATTCAAAAACTTCCATTCCCCGTGTGCTGCATTTGCGCTAGCAAAATAAAACAACTGCATTTTATTATATTTTTAGAACAAACTATGCATGCTTTAGAAGGCACAATATGACTAAGATTGTTAACTGTACAATTATAAGAAATTGAGCCTACACATTATACAAATCCACGTTTCGCCCCTGGATAGGATGCTTTGTGTATTCTAAGTAGTAAATGTGTTGTGTCGTTAAAACTAATGACCACCATGAAATATTTTATTTCATTACAAAATAGGATTTCTAATTATGCTATAAAAACTATTACACTCATTTTGAAACCACTCAAATTTCGCATCGAAACGAAAACCGGCCCCAGATATATTAACATGGTTGTACCAACGCCATCTAACGTACAGTTTCTGTTCCTCTCATCTTCAACGATATTGTCTACGACATGCGGCATAGTTGTAACGCCACCAGTGATAGCTTCAGCTACACCCCTGGAAGCATTAACACTAAAGAACCGAAGTGCATAGCTGTAGGTTCTCAAATTCTTACGGAAAAGAAATGCATATCACTCCGCATGCACTTTCTTCTTCTCCTTCGTCTCTTTTTATTACGTATTTGGTTACGAGGAAGAAACGTGTTATGCGTGTAGACTAATGAACAACAGTTACTACAGGAATGTGCCAATACCAAAGTTACCAACAAAAATAACTAAGTGGTTGTAGCATTGGAACGCCATTAAAGGTGTTTTACCTTTAATTTAAAATACCGTAAGCAAATGTCACCAAACAGTCCAAATAAACATTCTGTAACGTTTCCAAATGCGAAATTTTCTACAACTAGCGAGAAAGCTTCCAACTTGAAAACGAGTTGCAACATTGCTTCGCGGAATTTTAGTTTTATGGCTGGGCACCCGAAAAGAACACCTTTGTGTTCTTATTCATAGATGCCTCTACGAGTCTACGTACAACTCATGCTTCGATTAGATTGCATAAAATACCGTACCTACTTACATCCCACACAACGAAAAGAAGGGTGGTGATAGCTTAGCTGCACTTAACATTCTGCCGATTTCACTTTTGCCAGTTTGGAAGTCAGACAAACGGTTATCAGGTACAAACGATTCTGCAGTTCATAGCATTGATGCATTCTAAGCCGTACTGTTAACAGAGTCAAAGAATCCTACTAGAATTACAGCAAACTTGCATGACATTATCCTGTACTTAATGATAACAGCTTAATATCTTTTATAGCTACATTATTGACGATCAATGATGAACACACTCCCAATGTTTACAAGCAATTTCACAACTCAGCTTAGTTTGGTGTTATGTGAACACAACGTAATTATACCAGCTCAAGAAGGAGCAGGAACATATGAAGGTAATCGGAGTAGGGGGATAATTCGATAAACCCTGAAGGTGCTGCCAACTGTATAATAGCACAAAAAAGCAAACAGCTAAAACTCTTGCAATATAATTTGCTTGTAGTTTCTGATATTGATCGCTCCTGGCATTTGAGAATATACCTTTAAGCGTTCTAGTCTGCTTTTATGTATAAAGCACGCGATCGTTTGATGTTTTATTAATTTTATTCTTTTGTGATTATTTACCATGTTTATGAATTTAAAGTATATCACAACTTGTACTTCTGATAAATTAACATTAATACAGCAATAACACTATATAAATAGCACAATATTTACAGTTTCTATAAATGATGCAACATTAAACCATTGCAGGATCTAGGTGATTTTATAGGAGATACAAAAGCAAACTTAGTTTTTCTGCCAGTTGTGTCCAAAGCTCAGGAAATTAGAATTTTCTAGCCGAAGAGGACTAGCGGAGCCCACGAAAAAAAAATGTATCTGCAATTCTTCAGAATTTAAAATAGTGATTTTAAACGTTTCCTGCACATTTGAAGAAATAAAACAGAAAGAAAGGAAGGAAGATTAAGTGGAAGAATGCCGTGGGGGGGATAGTTTACGCTAGATTTGTTTGTACTTTATGGAAAAGTAATAAACAATTTACTATTTGTTATTTATTAACTGTAACGAAGAATTACAGGAAAGGTTTGTTTAATATATGCATACTCAATAGGTATTATATGTTTAGAGTTTTTTGAGACAATGGGAGATAAAGACGTCGCGCGGCCGGTTGCGGCAACTATCACAAAGTGTTGCCACCCGTAGCCAACCTGGCACGAGCAACCGGTTTTCATCTTCCCCTTCTACTGTCTCAAAAGACTCTGAACAAATAATAGAATGATTAGTTCAGTGGAGGCATGCTGATTATGGCAAATGATGAATTGATGAATAAGCATTTTTGAAAGTTTTCAAATCTTAAACCAATCACAACAAATGTTTCTTATGTATGTTTTTAATGTGTACTCAGTAGAGTAGCAGCTTCCTTATGGGGGGCGGGGGACAAAGAAAGAAAAAAAAAAAACAAATAATTAAAAAAGATGTATGTAATTACATACCTTATCTTGGCGTCATGCTTTTTTACTTCAACACTAAAATGTTTCTGTTCAAGCCTATTTGCAAAACCCTATCAACATTAGGCATGATGGATAACATTAACAAATGGTTAAAGCAAATAATTTATTTTTGAAAAAACGAAGTGTCCTCCTATTTATATCTGCATCCCCATATCTATTTTCTCTGCCACCTACCTACTTACCTATAGTAAGTAGAGGAAGTATTATGTTTCAGAAAAAAAAAATTGATATAAGATTTCACCTTAAACATGCGTTTTGAGTCCTCTAATCCAAAACAAAGTATGTTTATAAAAGGTGTATGTGTGTTGGAACAGCATAACTAAAAAACAAGGTGTTAAATAAATATCAAATTTGGCATACAAGTTCAACACCTTCCAAGAACAGACATGAAGCTTTGCAAGAAAATTCCCCTTCCCCAAACTACCCTTTACGTTTAAAAATTTAAATATTTGCTATTTTGATTTTCTCAAGAATCACAAATAATTATAATTAAACTACCAAATTTGTAATGTATTTGCATGACAAATGAAATGTATGTTGTGAATTTAATGGGATAGCTAGTGAAATTCTCCTCATTATAAATAAATTTTGTTTAATTTGTATAACTGGTAAACCATAAGAGATGGACGAAAGCTTACTACACAAAAGAACTTGTTATAACACACACTTTATGTCCATTTTTTGTGGCATTAACCATTTCCTGGCTATTTGTTAAGTTTAGTGCTTTAACATCCTTTAACTGTGTAGGTCAATGGGTGAAATAATGCTCAACGAGCCTGGGGTCCATAGAGCATAGCATTATCTAATATTCATCTTTTCAGGATAAGGGAAAACCCCGGAAAGAAACCTTATCTGGGTAACTCACCATAAACAAGATTCGAACTCAGTCTTGAATGTGAGACAGACTTGCTACCCCCACATTAGAGGTGGGCTTAAATATTTGCTATTAGCTTGAATTGTCAAATACTATACTTTTTTGAAGTGCTAACTAGCTGTTCAATTGTTTCTTGAGGTCATGCAAAGGAAGGAATATCAAAGCCAGTATATAGTGACTGTAGTAATAGTAGTAGTAGTAGCAGTAGTAGTAGTAGTAGTATTAGTAGTAGTAGTAGGTTTATTGTTCCTGTAAATCATACATTACTGGTTTCTAAAGGTTTGAATATTGTTTCAGCTTTCTGTGTGCACCCCCCCCCCTGCTTGAACAAAGGGCATGTTTAAGGAAACCATTTCTGCAAATGTTAAACCTGAATTAACATAAAATGGAAAAATAAGTTTTTGTAAGAATATTTGTAGAGAGTGGCTAGAGAAACTCGTGTGAATGTAAAACACCAGATTTTTATGTGTATGATGTTAATAGATTTCTCAAATTTGCAAGGTACAATATTACAAACCACCATACTTTTTCTCCAAAATCATCTATACACCTACCTTCTCCTTTGTCTGAATAAAACCTTTATTTCATGGCACATTTTATAATAGCACAAAGAAGGAATTTAAGAAACTTAAACCACTTACTTGTTTTTGCACAATAAATTTGCACTTTTAAGATTTCTTTGAAATCCCATTTCTATTAATTTTTAACTTTCTCTGCCAGTGGTAATGGAAACACTGAATTCTAGCATTAATTTGATATTAAAATTTCACCAGAAATGCAAAACCTGAGATCTCCAAATTAAAAAAAACATAAAAATAAAAATTGAAATTGGTCTGAGTGGGATAGTGAGGAAGAAAGCATGACTCAGAAACTAAGAGGTCGGATGCATACCAAATTGAATTTCATACTTGAGTCAGACATGAAGTTAAATGATGTCAGGCAAAGATTTCAAGTATGTTCCCCATTCCCAAACACATTTTATTGTTCCTTTACACATAACAAATTTTATATTTTATTTGCTCAAAAATGCTTCGAACAATTTTTAATTAGAATATGTTTGAGAGATTAACATAAAAAATTAATTGTATGTCTTGAATATTCTGGGAATAGCCTATCAGGTCCTCTTAATTTCTGCTGACATTTATATGATTGGATAAGCACAGGTGATGCCAGTTTGTGTCAATATTGTAGCACCAGTCATTTTCAAAATATTCATTTATTTTATTGAATTTTCTACATATTAGCAAATATATTTTCAAATACTATTAGTTTGTTTCTCTTTTTCATGCAAAGAGTATGTAATATCCAGGTAGATATTTATAGAATAGTTGACTGCTATCTCAGCCTATCTATTATAAATGTATATTGAAGCTGTTTATAATCAAATTTATGATAATTTACCCAAAGTAAATGGAAAAAAATGCTCTTGAATGAATAATTTGCAGAAAACATATGAAAATAAATTAAAGTGTAGGGAAAGTTGTATGATTGTAACACATCAGGTTTTCTCTCTCTCTCTCTCTCTCTCTCTCTCTCTCTCTCTCTCTCTCTCTCTTCATTGTCAGTGTTTTCCTGTACAGAGAAGTGTCTGGTCATTTTTATTATTCTGAGAATATAATCAGTTATTGAAAATGTTGTTTTCATCTTGCTGCATTAGTTAAGTTTTGGTTTTATTAATTTTGGTCTTTCTATTCCTTAGCATTTTATAAGGTTCCTTAAGAGCTTTGCATCTTATTCCATGCCCTTGGTGTGCCTTTCTTAATGTTTATTCCATTCTTTTGGTACCTATACTTTTCTAAAATTCATTCGCTGCTTTTGGTGCACCTTTCCTAATATCTACTGTTGAACCTGTTATGCATTATTCATTTCTATATTTTTCACAGATAATGTTAAATGTTTTAGGCACAGAACTTGATCCATTATGCATTTAATTCAATTACAAATTTTTTGATTGTACGTTTTCTCATTAATGTCATATTTTTCATGTCTCCATATATGAAATTCATTAATATACTTACTCATTTATATGTTATGTTTATGCTAAAAGAAAATGACAATTTTTATTAAACTATTGTAACTTTCTTGAAACTTTCTTTCTTCTTTTCTTTCTTTCTTTTTTTGTAATTATTGAGAGTACTGGCATACATATAAGTACTCTAATTAGTGCATTATTTTATCATTTGTGTGTTTGTTTCACTTATTGCTGACACTTATTGCGTAATAATTAACAATCTGATGAAGTAGTTCAGTTCTATAAGGAACTCACTTTTACTTTTTCTCATATACGTATTATTTTAGGCACTTCTTTTGAAAACATAACTGAGATTACACTATATGTATTTCATGCCTTTGGTATGTATTTTTGTGTATTTTTAAAAGGTGTGATTACAAATAAAAGTAAATCATACACTAATAAAAGTGTATTTACTTTTTCTCATTTTATTCCATATATTTAGTGTATTTTTCCTTATATTGATTCCATGCCTTTGAAGTTCTTTATCTAACAATGACTCTATGCCTTTAATGTACTTTTCACTATTGTTTCCATACCTTTGATTTATTTGTTATTTTCTCTACCACCTACTTATAGTAGTTAGAGGAAGTATTGCATTCCAGCAATGCTTAGAGACAGAGAGGGAGAGGGGGAGGGGAGGGGGAGGTGGAGAGGGAGAGAGAGAATAGCATAATGCAAAAATGATACCAGTGTCTTCCAAGGATACAACAGAAAAATTTTCAAGAAACTTCTTCCATCTCTTTACATGGAAAAGTTTTCATTACTTTTTTTGTTTTCTTAAAAATGACTCCGATTGCAATTAAAATAGCATGTGTTTGGATATTTATAGGACTAATAAAATGTATATACTGGATTTTCTGGGAATAGTCTGTAAAATCCTCTTTATCCAGAATAAATTTGTATAATAATATTACTACAATACTTTTGGAGTACTTTTCCTAATACTTATTCCTTGTCTTATTCCTCTTTTCCACTTTTGACTCAAGTCTTTGGTGTACTTCTCCCTATATTACAATCATAAAACCAGTCATGTTTTGCTAATCATATACAATAGCGCATATATATTTCAACTTTTCCACACCTATAATATTTTACCTTTATTATTACCCCCTTTAATTACAGTGTCTTGATAAACTATTAATGATGTGCGTAACTATAGATTATCATTGAATTTTAGTTATTTTGTAGTAAAAACAAGAAAAGAAAGAAAGAAAAAAAATTACAAGTGTGCATGCACACACACACTTAGAGCATACTGAGACAATTGAGCATATGCAGAAGACTAACACTGCAGTGACTCAGTGCAGACATTGAAGGTTAAGAATTATCTAATTTAGACACAGTATATACAATTCTAAGGACAAGAACATTTCAGAATAAGCAAAATGTACATATAACTTTCTATTCTTATTATTTTGCTATTGATATTATTATTACGATAATAAGGTGATTAACATATAAACAATGAAAAAAAACATGGCATGATAAGAACTGGAAATTAATGTAATGCATGTAATATTACTTTGTAATGGAGCATATTGATGATGCTCAATAAATAGGTATTGGGGAAAAAGAAGGAAAGAAAGAAAAAAAATAGTGCATGCACATGTGTACATACATATTCACTCCTACATTCATGTTTCCAGACTCTGCAGAAGGTAGGAAATGATTCTAATTAAAAACAAAAATTCTGCTTCTCCAGCCAGGAATTAAAACAAGGGTATCCACAGGTAAATCTGGAGTTGATGAATTTTGTGTAACAAGCAGTGAATCAAGCACTGTAAATGTACCAGTTGCTTCTTGCACAGTGTGTTACCTAATCATTTTTATAAGAAGCAAAGAGCGAATGCTGTTGAAACTGAAGGCATTATTTTCTGTTTTGAATTATGTCCCTAAATCTAATTTATGCATGGAATTTTGATTCATCAAGTTATGGTTTACCGATACCATTTCAAATATTGTTGCAGAATGCTTAAAATTATTAAGAGACTGAGAACTGCATATGCTGAATGTCTGAAGAATCATCCAATGAAAGTACAGTCCATTCAAACAGGTTTTTTGTTGGGAACTGGTGATGTGATTTCACAGGCACTTATTGAAAACGGTCCCTATGATGGGTATAGAACAATGAAGTTTACTGCTATTGGTCTAGCTATGGTAAGTAAATGCTTTTGCTATCTATTATGATGTTATGACCTGAATGTAAAAATGCTTTCTGTCATAATAACCAGGGTGATCATTGCTTGAGCCTGTATACTTATTTTGGCATCTGAAAATTGCTTTCAGAACATAAACAAAAATTTTAATAATTATGTGTTTAAGCATTGTTGAAAATTACTGATAATCAGATTAACCTGTGCTTCTATGTTGCCCTTAAATTTTTCTATTCTCTTGTTAATATTTTCCATTTCTTGTGTTATTAAGATTAAAAAAACAAAATTTATCAGTATCAGCCGTCACCTATCGAAACAGAAATCAAATGTTGGTAAATAATGCAAGTGCATACTGCTATGTTTCTTTATGTAAAAGTAATCATGGCCACTTATTCCTACTTTAACCCTCAAGCAGCAGTTCTCCTACTGTTAGAGCAGTGTAGGTTTGCTAGCCATCAGATTATATGTTAAGCTTCTTGCAAACTCAAAAGAGCAACAATTCTTTACATTATTCATGTGTAGGCACAAAGTTAGAAAGTTGAAACAGACTTGTTGAGTCCCAGCTGTGACATTGAAATTTTCAAGTCTGTTCCATTCAAAGAGGAACAAATTTAAATTGGTAAACTTATCAAATTTGTTAAAAACAGGTCAGCCTTTAAAAGCACTTTTTGCTCCACTTATTTGTCAATTGACAAAACATGTTTCAAGGAGACTTTCTCGTCGTTCTCAACTGACTGGTTGAATGGCTCACGTCAGATGTCTGCTTTCCCCTTCCCCTATTGTTTGGTCTGCTGTTCATTCCTGTTGGCGAGTCATATGTCATCTGATGCCAGTATTTTAAAATTCATGACTTTGATTGAATTTTTTGGTAATGTATGTATTTTCCCGTGCTATTAGTTCTCAGTGATTCTTGGCCAGTTTTAAAAGTTTTATTTCCATGCTGATGTTATGATTATGTAACAAAAAATGATGAGCTATGGCTGATTTTTATGCTTGTTTGAATTTAATATTTCTCAGGTGTTCCTTCAACTTGTTTCCAAATTCTTTTAGTTTTTCCAATAAATATTTTTTGACAATCTTCACAATTGATGCAATATATTTCTGATAATTTATATCAAGGAGTAGTATTTTTTAACGGATCATTGAGCATACTTCTCACACTGTATTTGTTTCGGGGAGCTAATTTAATATTGTAGCCTTTAAAAATTTTGTTGAAATTTATTGGACATTTTTGGGTGATATATAAATTTGCAGTATTTTTCTTTTTAATCTTTTGTTTTTAAACTACTCACATCCCTAATTGTTTTATATCTTTGTATTTGTTTGTCACTTCAGTTATAAGGTTCGATTTAAATATTAAATTTAAATAAACAGAAAAATCAGCCATAGCTTATCAATTTTGGTTATGCAATCATAGTATCAGTAAAGAAATTAAAATTTTAAAACCTGTCATGAATCATTAGGAACTAATAGTGTGAGAAAATATATATATTACCAAGAATTCAAGCAAAGTCATGAATTTTGAAATACCGGTATCAGATGACATCATACGACTCACTAATGGCAACAACAGCAGACCAAACAACAAGGGAAGGGGTGGAAGCAGACACCTGACGAGAGCCTATTGACTAATCAGCTGAGGATGAGGATGAAGTCTCCTTGAAACATGTTCTGTCATTTGACAAGTAAGTGGAACAAAAGGTCTTTTAAAGGTTGACCAAGATTTTAACAGATTCGATTACAATGCTCCACTGTTTTAAATGCTTCTTCATTTGTAATTTATATGGTAAAATATTTTATGTAATCAGCCTTTGCTTAAAAAGTAATTTTCTGGGTTACTGTAATAATTGAGCTTTAATAATGGATGCAACTAATTTTCATTGATAGAGAATGAGAGGGGCTATTTATCTGTATTACCTTGGTGTTTCCCTTTGCACCAACAAAGGTTTCATATGCACTTTCCTTGTTTGTTGTTTCTTTCCTAATAATATATTAATAAATATAAAAATACAAAAGTAGGCCATATAGTCTTCAAACACATGACAGACATGAATGGAGCATATCCTTCATATAAGCAATGCAAGCACTTTTTATGTTGCTGATTTATAACAATATTTCAGCAATAAGCTTAAATAATTTTCTCTCAGCCTGAAACAAAATCTAAATAAGATGGCAGGTTTTTAGATTGTCTACTAGTTACCTATATAGTAAGTAGAGGAAGTATTGCATTCCACCCAAAAATTTGATACAGAGATTTCACCAGAAATACACGTTTAGAGGCTCTCTGAATCTGAAAATGGAGAAAGAAATATATGTGTATGCATGACAGCGAACAGCATAACTCATAAACAAAAAGTCGGTTAAATACTAAGCTTGGTATTTAAGTTCAGCATCTTCCAAAGATGTGACATGAAGGTTTTCAAGACAATCCCCAAATCTACCCTTTACATGGAACATTTTGTTATTTTCTAAACAATTGCTCTAATGATTTTGATTAAATTACCATATGCTTAAAATATTTCCATGACAAATAAAATGTACCTAATGTAGAATTTGCTGGGAATAAGCCCGTGAAGTCCTCTTTATTCTGAATGACTTTTGTATAATTGGAAAACTGTAGGAGATAGACAAAATTTTACAATACATGTATATGCTATTGAAACACACCGTTTATGTCAAATAACACTTTTTGTGGCATTAACCATTTCGAGCTGTTCTTTGTTATTAATTTAAATTTTGAAATACTTATAATTTTCTCAAGTGGTAAATCGACATTCTTTTTTACTTTCACTACAACATATAGTAAGTATGGAAAGTGTTGAATTCTGCCCAAAAATTTGATACTGAGATTTCAATGGAAATACATGTTTTGAAGCCCCCTGAATTGAATAAATAAATGTATTTTTAGAAAAAGGTCCTTTGTGTGTGTGTGTGTGTGTGTGTGCGTACGTGCGTGCGTACATGCGCGCGCGCTAGTTGGCCATGATATGAATGATGGAGGGTATCACTGTGTTTTATTGACAATCAAGGCTTGGGATCAGAGAGGAGTGAGGGGCAAGGCGATTGGGAAATGTACAGTTGCACAATGAAAAAAGTACTACATGTGTGGGCCTCAACCTCACTAGTAAATGCAACTTGGAACTGCAGATGTTTTCCTTAACCAACTGTCCTTCCTATGCCCCACCCACTGTTTTTTAACCGTTTAGTTCCTTTTCCCGCCACATGCATTCAATTGTCTGTGTCTGTGGAACAGCATAACTCAAAAACAAAAAGTTGGATAAACATAAAACTTGGTATTTAAGTTCACTAGGATTGTTAAGAAAATTCCCATATTTTCAGCACCCTTTACAAGGAACATTTTTCAAATTTTCGATTTTCTCAAAAATGCCTCCAATGATTTTGAGTAAGATACCATACAAGTATTAAGGATATTAACATTACAAATAAAATGTTATCTTGAATTTATGGAAATAGCCTATGAAGTCCTCTTCATTCAGAAGGAATTTTGTATACTCTTGGATAACTGGTAAACATTAAGCATTTAGGAAACAAGGCTGTCACTTGATCTTGTAAACCAACACCTTCCATTCACTTCTGGTACTTCCAGTTTATTATGAGCTGAATCCAAATATGTAGTCAGACTTCTCTAACAGATACCATTTTTTGGGACAGATACCTCCAAAATTGGAAAAAATTACATTATTGGTAAATTTTATTAGAAATGTCTCTCTATGATTTTCATTTTAATGTAAAAATGATAATTGCCACCAGTAATTTAATCTTTAGATAGGATTATAAAATCTTCATAGTGTGTGCCTGGATGAATACCTTAACATTACAATGGGAACTTAGAAAGTGCATACCTTGGCAGTCTTATAACAAACAGGAAGCATATTATCTCATCCCATAAACAGATTCGTCCTGTCTATCAATCAAGGAACAAGCACCTCAGTCTAGATAAATTAATTTAGTATATGTGTTACATGAACATTGTCAGATGTATAACTGCACTTTCAGTTGTAGAATATTTTTACACACGCTATTTAACTTCTTTTGCATGCATCAGTGGAAAATGCCTGCTTTCAGTGCATTAGTTTCTACACGGCTTTTAAAATAAATTATGTCATGTGTTTGTAAGAACAATGTTGATAAATTTTGTTACATTTGTGGAGAAGTAATATTTAAAAACCACTCATCCATTGCAAGAAAAACTTACGAACTTCATTTTGGCTGTAAGATAGGAGACCAAAATTTTTCAGTATGTCATGTGCAAGAACTCTCACTGGATGGGTAACAGGTATGCACAAAACAATGCCTTATGAAGTTCTGATGTTCTGGCATGAACCTCACAATCATTTGGATGATTGTTACTTTTGCATAACCAATAGCTCTGGCTTCTCCAAAAAACATACACAATCCAGTATCCCGACATTCCTTCAGTAGTAAGACCTGTTTCTCATGATGAGTTGATCCCACCTGAAAAGTATATCCTAGATTCTGAGCCAGAACAAGAGTTAAAGCAGAGGTCATCATCAGAAGCTGGTCCAAGTATGAAGGAAGACCGAGATTTTTCTGAGTCCATCAACAAGCATCCTCACATTATATCTCAGGCTGAATTAAACGATTATTCAAGACTTAAACCTCTCCAAAACTAAAACTCAGCTACTAGCATCTCGGCTTTAGCAATGGAACCTTCTACTCAATGATGTGAATGTGTCTTTTTATAGAAAGAGGCAGGCAATGCTTTCAAACTGCTTAGCAATGGATGGTGATCTGGTGTACTCTAACAATATTAATGGTTTAATAGAAGAACTTCAACTATATTATGTTTCTGAAAGTGGCGTCTCTTCATTGACTCATCTAAGACTAATTTGAAGGCAGTTTTGATAAATAATGGTAACATACATCGATCACTACCTCTTGTACATCCAGTTAACATGCAAGAAACATATGCAAACATGCAACATTTTTTACATAAAATAAACTATGAAGTCTATCAGTGGAGCATATGTGTTAACCTTAAGGTTGTAGCATTGCTGATAGGCTACAACAGAGGTATACAAAATTCAACTGCTTCATGTGTGAGTGGGACAGTCATACAAGGGACAACTATATTGTGTAAAACTGGCCACCCTGAGAAGAAAATTCTGGGTAAAAAAAATGTGGCACATGAAGTGTTGGTTGATGCCAAAAATTATATTGCCTCCTCCTCATATTAAACTTGGCTTAATAAAACAATATGTGAAGGCAATGGATAAAGAAGGTTCAGGATTTGCTTACCCGAAGGAAAAGTTTCCATGAATTAGCGGAGCCAAAATAAAAGAAGGCATTTTCATTGGACCTGAAATAAAGCAGCTATTTCGGACACAAAGATAAATTAAATTTAATCAAGAGAAGAGCCTGGAATGCATTTGAAAATATATGTTGCAATGTTCTGCGAAACAATAAATCTAAAAATTATGAAGAAGTTGTGGAGTGTCTACTTGTCTCATTTTGTAATATGGGCTGTAATATGTCTCTGAAGCTGCATTTTTAAGTTATCATTTGGAATTTTTCCCCACAAATATGAGAGAGGTTTCTGATTAGCACAGTAAATGATTTTACCAAGGTGTAGCTGAAATGGAAAGGAGATACAGTGGGAAATGGAACAAAAACATGTTAGTCGACTACTGTTGGACTCCTGTGCGAGAGACACCTGAAGAACTATAAAAGAAAAAGGAAAACAAAAAAGATTTCCAATAACCCTTTCCAGCCCAATATTGCCATATGCCATCATTATGTATATTTGTTGTTCAAAATAACATAAAAAGAACTTGATTTGCAATTGTTAAATTTCAATAATTCTCTAGTTTTGTGATACTTCTTTAAATTTGATATCAAAGCGTAAAATTAAAAACAAAAATAAAAGACACAGCTTTTCCTCTTTCCTTAAAAAGTTTGAAATCCTTCTTTGTTGAGCTACAAATCCAAAATTAAGGCAGGCCCTATATCCACCATATATCAGAGTTTTCAAAAGCTGGTTTCAGTTGGAAATAAATTGGGCTGGAAAGGGTTAAAGTGGTAATTTTCTTGCATTGTAAATAGTGTTATTGTTAAGGTAGTGATCAATTACAATTAGGGTTTAAAATAAAAACATATTAGGGTTTAAAGTAAAAACAGATGAAAGTGCAGTGAGTATTACATGTACATGTATGTTACTAAATTTATGCAGTGATGTTCAAGTGTATAGCATATTCAATTTTAACCAAAATATTTACAACTGAAATAATTCAACTCAGCCACTCATCATTGCTTCCAGTATTTTGAATGTTATTTGACTATTTCACTTAATTTATTTGTAATGATGTTGATAGATTTTGGATTACATCAGTAGTAGTTTCTTTCTGCATGCACATATTATTTTTTAGCGATGAAAATATTAGCTCATTTATGCATATTTGGAATGCACATTTATTTGTTTACAGTTACATATGAAGTTATCATTGGTCATTAGTTTCTCACTCTGAGGTAAACCCAAATATCAGGCCAAAATTTCAAATGTACAGGCAAAATCTTAATTTTATTAATGTAAATTTATGATCCTTTTAAAAATGGTACGTGGTAGAGCAATTTTGTTTTCAAATTCAGATTCAGCATCCTGAAAACCATAAAAATGACCTTCCCCCTTCCCAAGAGGATTTAAGTGCTGACCAGTGCTATTATTTGTTTTAGTTTATTTGGGAATAATCCTGAGTTAAAACTTTTATTATATGCATGAAGAGCTCAACTATCTTATGTTTGCAGTATTTTAACATCTCATTACAGTACTCATCTAAACCATAAGATGTTTTATATTTTAATGCATTAATCTGTTTGACAGCTTCTTTTGTAGTTTCTCTAATTACCATTGAGTTACATATTGTTCTTTCATTTGTTACTTGAGTTTTCATTTTCTTTATTGCCACATTTGTTACATTTACATAGTATTCATTAAAAGTGTTACTTCTTTTGGGTTCAATATTAAGGCATTTTCTTTCATAATTTTAAGATTTTCTACCTATTTTGAAGGGATTTCTTTATGCATCATCTTTATTATATCCTATGTTTTTTTATTTTATTTTTGGCATACAAAGAAGTATTTAGTTATGTAGTCTCTTTGCTTTATTAATTACTTTATTACAAAAGGATTTTACAGTTTTCTATGTACCTGAGAGACTTTTCATCTAGTATATTATATTTTAAGCTGTTCAATTGCATTCTGTTTTTGGTTTTATTTATGCTTTTAGTAGATCAATTATTAAATTATATTTATTGCAGGACACCTTATGTAGAGGTACAGACTCCTTTAAACATGATTTTACCATATTTAAAAAAAGCTTGAACTTTGCTTTTGGAGGATTATAGAATTACTTTTTACTTTCTCTATCATGTACATAGTAGGAGAGAAGGTATTGCATTCCACCCAAAAATTCAATACAGATTTCACTGGAAATCATATTTTGAGTATTCCCTGAATCCCCCCCCAAAAAGAAAGCATTTTTAGAAAATGGTCTGCACATGTGTGTGTGTGTGTGTGTGTGTGTGTGTGTGCATGCGTGCGTGTGTGTGTGCGTGCGTGTGTGCGTGCATGCGTGTGTGTGCGCACAGCATAGTGGAATGTTGGATAAATACTAAACTTGGTATTTAGGTTTAGTACCTTCCAGAGATACATTACAAGGATTTTCAAGAAAGTCCCCTTACCCCAAACTACCCTTTACATGAAACTTTTTTATTTAAATTTTTGATTTTCCAAAAAATGGCTCCAATGATTTTGATTAAAATACTATATATCAAAGATATTAACACAACAAGTAAAATTTATATCTTGAATTTTCTGAGAATAGTCTGTGAAGTCCACTTCATGTGGAAGGAATTTTGTTTAATCTTGTATAACTGGTAAACGTTAAGCGATAGATGAAAACATACTACACAAAAAATGTAGATCTCTTTAAAACACACAATTTATTTCAAGTAACTTTTTTGTAGCATCAGCCATTTCCAAGATATCGATTAATAATGGTTCAAATTTGTTCAATACTTTGTCATTCTTTTTAAATCCTGTTAATTTTCAGTTGTATCTCATGATGTCATGGAAAGAGGATGGAATTCTAAGACCAACGTATAGCACCCAGTTCTAAAACATTTGACTATTGTTATTCCTTTTTTATCTATAATGAAATGTGTAAGCAGGTATTTCCAGAAAGGGTTATCTCAATTTAAATTGAAGTAGATAAAATAAGCTTTCGTAACATACACACTAGTAAGTACTGGAGGATAGAGAAATCCATGTGAATGTAATACATAGGATTTTTTTAACATTACTTATAGTCCATATAATACACAGCACATTTCCTCACAGTATTCTTTGCAATCTATCTCCTTATATTTTGTATCTCTTATGACGTAAATCGCAACTCTCCTACTTTTATGAATTTCTCTACAATAACTAGATGACAGAATGTAGTTCTCATAGCAGTTTAGATTAATTTCATAATATTTTAAACCATGTTCCATGAAGACTAATATGCTTGATAGTAAATTCACGACTGTTTGTTCAATTGCTGCTTATTTATTTGCAGTGTATTGGATATTTTGGCAAAATATCTTTAAATTATTTTCAAGTTTACTACATTTCTTTGACTGTATGGATTCATATAGCCACTTACATTGCCTATTTGTGCTTGTATTTCGCTTGAATGGCAATTTTTCATTTTTTCTGTTTCATTTATTGGACCTCCTCTTGATATTAGTTTCCCTACCCCATACACAGTTTTATTACAAGATTCATTATATTTCCTGGTTTGTAGGTTCCCTTTCAGTTGAGATATATTCCATCTCTGTCTAAGCAATTCCCTATCTGCTTGTTTACATCTACAAATACACATTTTAGCACCTCACAAACCGTTGTGCATTGTGATGTATATAGATCTATTGTGGCCACCATCACCCAGGAGCAAGGGGTGAAGTGAAGGGACAACAGGAGGCTAAAGGCTGCAGGCATACAGGCCACAGAGAAGTCCCTAACAGTTCCAGGCTCGAAGATCTGCCACACTGCTGGAACTGCATAGAGGGGCTATGAATGACCCATCCTCAAGCAGCCCTCTAGTGTCCACAGGGAGTACTCTTTCCTTTAAACAAGCTCCCGTGCATATGCCATGAAACCTAGAAGCACAATCTGAAAGATGAGAAGGAAACAGAATGAAAGGGAAATGATGGAAAGAAAATAGTAGTAAATGAGAAATCATCCCAACCAAAAAAAAATGCAAGATCATATTGGGCAGTCGATGGGAATCAAACCCAGGACTTCCTGAAGGCGAGCCTCACACACATATATATAGGGTCTACATCCCTTCTTTTCACAATACTCTATTGCCATTTTGTTGCTGTTTTCTAATGTGCTGTATTTATCACCTAAGTGATTAGCGGTCTTGCTCTCCAGTACTTTGTTTGCTATCCTGCAATATTCGCTTTGTAATGTAATGCAATTGTTCATGGTGTTTGTCTATATCCTCTTCTGTATTGTTGCATAAGATGCATTTAGGAGATGTGAAGATGTTGATCCAATGCAGGTGTTTGGCTAGGCAGTTATGTCCTGTTATTAGCTGAATTGTGCAACTGCTGCTGTTTTCCATTGCAGACATGGTATGGTTTCTGGATTTTGCAACAGGCATTCCCATTTTTTATTTTCTGCTCTGCTCAGAGTCTATTGTTATTAGCGGCTTGAATTGCTTCTTTTATGAGACGTTTTACTGAAGTGTATGATTTGGGTTTAGAGGCTGGTAATTGTTTTATGAAAGATCCTTTCTTTGCCAGGAAATTTCCTGCTTCATTATCAGGGGATCCACAGTGGGAGGTTATCCACTGGAGTGTAACAAGTATACTGGGATTGAGGAGTTGTGAAATAATACTGTGGCATTTTTTGTTTCAGAGGATCTTGGTCAACAAACTGCTTGTATAGCTGCTCTGGAGCAGCCAGAGAAGATCATTATTTTCTGGAGTATGTCTTTCCTTGCTACTAGATTTTGGAGGGAGATTTTTATGGCATGTATTTCACAATCAGAATTTGTTGTACCTTTTCCCATGCTGCTAAAAGGAAAACAAGGGACATGTTCCACCTGTTCCGGCACCTGTCTTGGTGTCTGTGAGTAAACCACTCTTCTGGAGGATACAATGTGTGGATAGTTTCTAATGTTATTGACTTTAGATAATTTACATCATATTCAGACTTTTTGTCTATTTTTTCAATGAAATAAAGTTTGTTGGAGATATATATGAGAGAGAGGGGATTTTCTCTAGCAGTAATAATTTCCTTGTTCGTTGGTACTTGCAGTGCTGTTTCTAACTCTTGGATTTTCTCCAAAAACATAGCTTGAGTGTTTAGTTTTCTGGTTAGTGTAGCTTTAACTCTTTGATTTTCTCCAAAAACATAGCTTGAGTGTTTAGTTTTCTGGTTAGTGTAGCTTTAGGGACTAATAGCCCCATAGTCCCTATTACCCCATTCAACCAACCATTTATATGTGTGTTTGTTGGTAATTCTGTAATTGTCATGCTCTGTCCAAGAGTCAACCTTTCAATAAAGGAAGATTTAAAATAAAATAAAATAAATACCACTAAGTTATTTTGGATGATGCATTTTAATACGTTTTATAGCACCTTATATCGCTCCCATAGCCTCATTTGGAGCCTTTATACCTTCTATATCATTTGTTCCTACATGCAGAAGAATGAGTTTTGGATCACCTTGTATGTGTACCCTGTGGTTTTGCATTATAGTTTCCAACTGACTTGCTTTTATACTCCAATACACCTGCACTTTGGCCACCTAACTCAGATTCACATATTTAACTATCAAGTCCGCTATAATCATTATTTTCTCTTCTGGTTTAAAGTGGTGCATATTATTCATTAATTGACTCACATTCTTCCCAAATATTTTTAATTATTTGCAATTGACCGAAGGACATATATACTCTTTGTTTTAAATTTATTGTCATAAATTGACACTTCTTAAAGCATTTCAGCTCCATCAGCAAGGTTCTGGAAATGCCAGGTTTGCCTAGATACCCCTTAAGGTATCTTCACCAATTAAAACAACACAAAAGCTACCATTAAAGGTAAATAAAATCTTGGGGAGTGTGAGGTAAAGCTACATGCTTGTAGCTACATAGACTTGCAATACAAAGCAACATTTTATTTTTGGTGTTGGTATTTTTAAATTATGAGAAAACAAGGTATTAAACAAAGAATCTTATAAGTGTTAAATGAATATTCATGGATGTAATTAATTTGAAATTATGTGGGGAGCCTGTAAAAGGTGTACAATTATTTGTAGGAGACAGATTTTTTTATAGGAAATGTGAAATTTTGGTATATTCTCATATTCAAGGATTGAATGCAATTCTTCCTCTACTAATAACTAAGTGATACAGAAAATAAAAGGATTAACTTTTTTAAGTCTCTGAGGTAATTTCTTCAAGTTTTGCTCAAGAAATGCAAGAAATCAACTTATGTTAAATATTTTACATTGGAATTCATCTTTATTTGAGCTAACAACAATTGTTTTTTAAAGGACGCTATTTGTTATGACATGATGATTTCTTCATCCTTTTTCAACCTTTATTAAGCATAAAGGAATGCTCTTGCTGTTGGTCATTGGGTCCTTTGCACCTAGTCAGAGGCTAACTTCTTTACCACTGACTGACCTAACATATTGGGAAACAAGAAGGAGAATGGCTTTGTTGCTAAACCCTGGGCATTAGGCATACACAGTTTTCTTAAGTTTACCTACCATTTTTGCAATACTCCAATGATTTATACTACAATAACATTAATTCTGAGTTAAATACAGTAACAGAAACAGATTAGCAAGCTTTTAATTGCTCAAAAGTAGTTCTTCTTACAGTTCTGAAAGTGCACCAAGGGATATTTATTTCATTTTGTGGGTATTCCTTTGCAGGGCCCTGGACTGTTGGTGTGGTACAGAACTCTTGACCGTGCTGTAGGTAAATCATCATATCCTGTAGTGAAGAAAGTTGCCTTAGATCAGCTTATAGCTGCACCAACTCTTTTGTTTGTTGTTCAAACAGCGGTCTGTGTCTCACAGGGAAAGACTTTGGAAGAAACTAAGCAGAAATTACAACATCATTACTTTGAAATACTTTTGAACAACTATAAGGTAAGTTGTAAGGTAGTCAAATATTCAATAGCCAGTTTTATTCACAAACATGAATTATAAGTAGAATCTAAACCTTAGGTAAGTGAATTTTCCATTTTAGGCATATACTTAGGAATAGAACTGAAAATGTTAAAGGTTTTTTTTTTATTGAAATAATATATTGATCAAGAAATGACAAATATCCTGATTTTTGCCATCTGAATCCAAATATGTTGTACAATGTATTGAATAAAGCTGAATATATGAATTATTCCAGGTTCCCTGTTAAGGTTATGACATATTTGAATTGAAACTTTTGAATGCCATCTTATGTTAATTTGAAGATTCCCCTATATTTCACCGCCACCGCCAACACACCACACCTGAGGTAGAATTATTGCCAGTAGCAGTTTGTATTTCATGATCCTTCCATTGTTTCCTGGGATGGCTGATGTTTCTTCTCCCTTCAGGTTTATAAGTAATCATTTTATATCACAGTCTTGCAGTGTCCATTCTGTGTATGTAGGACATCAATTTATTCTAAATTATATTAATTCATTCATACTTCTAAATTCCTTCATTTTATTACTTAAATTAAACATGTTTAATTCATTATATATTTCTTCATTTCTTATGCGTTTTATATTTGGTGACCTGATACTGCTCTTAAAACTTTCATTTCATTTACTTAGATTCTTGTTTCATTTTTCCCATTAATATCTAGGTCTCATTCCCATATAGTAATTTTGGCACTGATATAATTTTGTAACATATAGGTATAGGTTATATAACGTTACAACAGAGGGGGACACCTTGTGCACTGTGACTTACATAGATCTTCTGTGGCTACCACTTTCCAGGAAGAAGGAATAAGTTTAGCCACAGGAGGCTAAAGGCCACAGAGATGCATGGAACTCCTTAACAATTCTAGGCTGGAAGACCCCTTCCACTGCTGGAGATGCTTAGAGAGGGCAATGAATGACCATTGAACCATGCAGCCCTCTAGAGTTCTTTCCTTTGAGCAAACATCCGTGCCATCTGTCCAACACCATCATATGCCATGAAACCTAGAAGCACACCTTGAAAGATGAGAAGGAAATGGAATGAAAGGGAAATGATGGAAAGAAAATCATGGTAGTTGAGAAACCACCCCAACATTTGCCTACCCACCAGGAAAAGCCATGAAAAACCCAAGGTTAGAGTGGGTGGTTGATGGGAATTGAACCTGGGACCTCCTGATTGCGAGCCTCACATGTTACCACTAAGCCATCTCACTCAGTTAACTTTGTAACAGTTTAATATAGTATTTTTGGTGTTTTTATATAGTGCTCTCCTCCTTGTTTCATTTAGATAGTTAAATATTTTCAGTTTTTACTTTCTCTACCACTTACTTATAGCAAGTAGAGAAAGTATTGTTTTCCACACAAGACTTCACCAGAAATAATTGTTTTGAGGCTCCCTGAATTAAAAAAAAATTATAGAAAAAGCACTGTGTGTGTGTGCATGTGTATAACTCAAAAACGAAAGTCATTAAATACCAAACTTGGAATTGAAGTACAGCATCTTCCAAGGATGCGACATGAAGAGTTTCAAGAATATCTCACCACTGCAAACTATCTGTTACGTGGAAAATGTTTCTTTATTTTTAATTTTCTGAAAAATGGCTGTAAATTTTTTTTATTAAAATACTATAGTTTTAAGATATTTGAATGATAAGTCAAATGTATATCTTGAGTTTTCTGGGAATAGCCTGTGAATTCCTCTTCATTCTGAATGACTGTTGTTTATTTGCTAAATCATAAGGATAGACAAAATCTTCTACAAAAAAAAAAAGTAGAATTTGTTAAAGCAAAGTATTTTTTTTTTAATTTATTTATTTTATTTTTTAAAATTTGTTTGTTTGTATGCGAAATGTACAATTTCAGAGATACTCTTGGTTATTGATTTGAATTTTCAAATACTTATACTTTTGCAAGTGGTAAGTTATTATTCATTTTTTCTCGTAGTCATGCAAAGAGCATAGAATTTCAGTCATCATTGCGACCCTTTTTTTTTAAAAGTCTGAATATTGCTTTGATCTATTATGTCCTTTTTATAGCTACAGAAAAGGTGTGTAATGTAATGTATAATGAAATATGCAATCTCGATTAACAAGAAGTAGACAGAAGAATAAGCTTTGTAAGAATAGTTTGTAGAAGAGTGTGTATAGAAAGTCATATGAGTGCAATACATCAGACCTATTTACTTGGTTGAAGTAAATATTTGCTGACATCGTGTATCCTAAATATTTATATTCATCTAATCATTTTAGATTGTGTAGGTTGTGCACCATAGAAAACCTTAACTGTATTTTTATTAATAGGTATCGTCATATTACAGCCTTTTGTTCAATTCATAAATTGATTTCTGTAAGTTGTATTTGGAGTTGCCTGTAATCACTTGACCATTTGCAAATGTCTTTGTTGTAATCATGGTAGTGGTAGTAGACATTTCAAATCTAGATTCATGTAGGACTCTTCTGAGTGTTATACAGGGTGCATTTTGATGAACTACAAGTTCTAATTTTGAAGAGCTAAGTGCTAAACATTAATTAATGCTCACCATAATTTGTTACTATAGCCTCTTGAAATTATTTTACAACTTCCGTTTTAAATTTCATTTGTGTGAATGACGTACTTTTCATTGGTACTAATAATATTTTTGTTTCTTTTTGTTACAAATAATCTGCAATCTCATTATCTCTAATACCACAATGGGTTGGGATCCAATGGAAATAAAAATTTGTATTTTGTTTCACAAACATGTTTATTGAAGAGTGAATTTCTGTGATTAAGGAGTTTGTGGGAATATTGATGAAGGTATGACTTGAATTGGAGGGAAAAGTCACTAGATATAACCACAGAATAAGGAGCATACAGAGGATACTCTAAGGAAGCTCCTTTAGTCATATAATAATAATAATAATAATAATAATAATAATAATAATAATAATAATAATAATAATAATAATAATAATAATAATAATGGTAATAATAGTAATAATAATGGAACAGCACAAAATATGCATTGTGCACACCACCATTAAGCACTCGCATTCTGGAGCCATTGGAGGTAATTTCTGTTCTTGTGCATTTAGAAGTCGAAGCCATGTGTCACAAATCTGGTGATGGCATGTCGTAGTTTGTAAAGTTCTTGCATCCAGTCCTTGTACACCATCACATCTGTGCTATAGAAGTTGCTCCATATTTCATATCATTTGGCCTCCATGTTTTGCATAAGTCTCTCATAGCTGGGGGTTGACAGCAGGAGTAGTTTCATTCTTGGGTTTTGTATAAATGCTATTTCTCCTGTTAGTACATAGATAAGCCAGGAATGTGTAAACTTTGAGAGACACAGGGTTCGTTTCAGATAGGTGCTGTTGATTTCTCTAATTCTGCCAAGTGTTCGAGTTTCAAATATTACCACATGTTCTCTAGCCCATTGGTCACCACCAGTAATATCTTTGTCTGCAATGGTTTCATTGCTGTCTTTAACGACATCTACTGGAGATGTGTTATGTTGCTCATGGCCCTCATTGCAGCATTCACTCTCCCCTTGATGTGAGTTGCAAATACCGTTCCTGTTGTCTGGAAAGTCACTTCGTATTTGAAGTGTGGTGCTGACTTTAGAGGTTTACCTTTATTGGCTAGGGTTGCCACCTTCCCGAAAGTCATTGTGACCATATTTTCCTCATTAAGATGCAAGTTATTTCATTCTGCTTTGTCTGCCACTCTGCCGAAAGCCAGTTGTACGTCTTGTTGGCAGGTGGAGGTCAGTGCCATGTTGTCTGCATATAGATATATTTCCATGTTTGCTAGTATTAGTCCAATGACATCTGCTGTGGCCAAGTTGAACAATAAGGGACTGAGCAGGTCTCCCTTTAGTACCCCATTTGTCTGTTGTATACTTATGGACTCAGTGATGTCCAATATTTCTATGTGGTTCCTGTCCAGCAGGTTCCTGATGAGTCTTGCTTCATAACTGTATTTTCCCACAAAGTGCTCAAGTTTGTCCATTAGGGTCCATCTATTTCATTGCTGAAAGCCTTGGAGCAATCTAGGAAGGCTGTATGTAATTTCCCTCCTGGGGGTTTCAGTCCATCCTCTATGTCCTTTGTAGACATCCTAATGCCTGGGTTGCAGATCTGTCCTTCCTAAATCCAAATTGTCCCTTTGGTATGTGTGTGTCTGCTACCTTTGTGAATCATTTGCACAATAACCCGGTTAGTAATTTCAGTACTGCTGACTCCAGGGCAATCCCCCTATACGAGTTTGGATCTTTAATCATATGAAGCTAATGCGCAGTACTGACTGCACATTGAAAGCAAGCAAGCATGAAACAACGCATGATTAATTTTTTATGAAATCTAATGCAAATAAACATGCTTTTGTTTATTTGTGTATTAACAATTCCAAATTACTCACTAAAGGCAGTATTGTCTACCCTGCATTTAATGAAATAAATCACTAACAGAAAGCAAATTTTAATGATTAAACAGATCTAGATTACTGCTGAAGATAGGAGTTGAGGCAGTATTTTATATCACAACACTGTGAATTCCAGAGTGATTGTAGTGTAAATTAGCATTATTGTATGACAATGATTTGAGATGTTTGTTAATTTTAAGCACTGTTAGGAAATAAGTTTACACGGCCTCACTGAAACTGACAATAGGAGCGGGTAACAATGAAACGAGGGGGCGAGTTGTTTATTAATTAGAAGAGACAAACAAATGATGTCAGAGTAGCGTGCCTTTCTTTAGAAATGGAGGGAATATCTTTGCTAGAGCATATGTGTTCGTAATTTTGATTGGATATAAAAATAGATGCTAATGTTGGCGCTATTTATTAACCAATAGCAGCTCTGTTATAATGTTTAGGCATATCGGGGTGAGGGAGTAGAAATTCTGAAGCCAGAGACAGGTAACGCGCAGTTTAACAGAATCATTCACAAGTTACACGTCGCGCAGTTCAACAGAAGCATTCACGAAGTACGTGTTATGCAATTCTACAGAATCTCTTGCATCGTAAAGTTAGTTACAAAATGTGAAATACGCGAATTAATAATGTGCAGCAAATTGATGCGGAATAGCTTACGTAATATGTTTTTACGTATTTTGTTGTTAAACCCCATGTTGTGGAACCAATTTGCGGTGGAATTAGTTACCATGTTTGTTTACCTCAGTGTTGGTGGAAGCCATTCTTGTGACGTCATACGTTGGTTGGTTCATTTGTTCTGTTTGTAGATTCCTCTGGCGTAGCAATTTGTATCAGTTTTAAATGTCCACCGGCTAGCTATCATCTGATCTGGGTAGGCATGTTTTTCTTACAGGTTGTGAAGCGGAAAAAGGAATCTTTTATCCAAAAATTACTAGTGAAGAAATGTGTTTTATAATGTTTTATTGTCGAACACGTGCACTAACACTTTCACAGATTTATCTAGATAATCGCCATACTGAAACTGTTTATAATAACTTCTTATCACTTTTAACTCACGTACTTCAACTTTGTATATTTAACTTTAGAATATTTTATAAGATTTCTCGTACTTCTGCTGCGTGTAACTTATGACGAAATGAAGGACTGATTGGCGACATGTAGTGTACTAAGAATCTTGTTGAACTGCGGGATCGACGTGGAGTGTACGGAGAATTTTGTATAACTGCGGGGCGACCGACTTCGAGCCTGGCTATTTATGCGCTTACCTCAAGATACGCCTAAAGATTATAAATGAACTGCTATTGGCTAATAAAACGCGCCAACATTAGCGTCTATTTTACTATCCAATGAAAACCACTAATACATATTTCTTTTAGAGAAAATTCTAGAAGCTTTTACCGAAAAGGCGCGAAATATTACGTAACTTCCTGGTTCCCGGTAACGATAAACAACTCACCCCTTGCTGCATTATTGTTATTGTTAACAGTTTCAGTAAAGCCGTAAATTATTATTTACCAATAATAATTACAATTATTAAACCTCTGAAATCAATGTTACATAAAAATACATATTCATATTAAAATAATTATTTACATTTGAGTAATTTGTGATACAAATTACCGTATCATATGCCCCACTAGAAACATAATTATAAACATTTATAACCTGTTTGGAAATTTTATAATTTTGTTTTTAGTCTCCTAAATCTTGTAACACACTCTATTCACTTTCACTTAACACTTCACATGCGTTTAACACACGACATATGTTTTATCTCGCCGCTACTTACTGGCTTTGGTTTAATTAATTTAGATATTAATCTGACATTACAATTTTTTTATAGCAAATACTTTACCCTAAATTATTTAACTAGTGTTACAAAAAATGGTTTACTTTCTTATATTGTTACCAAAAATTTATCAATTCAAGAATTTTTTTGTAATTACTATACATATTTACCAAAATATTCACCCTTTACATATATTTACATCTCTTAAATCTAGGCACTGTGTCACATTTTCTGTTTGCTACATAAGTATTTGTTTCAATTATTTTTAATTATATTTACCAATTTTTTTGTTATTTTGTACTTTGCAAATATATTTACATCTCTTAAATTTTGACAATGTTTCACCTTTTCTGTTTGCTACATAAATATTTGTTTCATTTATTTTTACCAATTTTTGTTATTTTGTACTTTATTTTAACAATATTCTTTGAATTGTATTTACGTACTTTTAATTTAATATCATATTTAGTTTCAATCTTTGCATTCTTAATTTTCAAATGTTGTTACAGTTACTAAAAATTTTATTTATTTATTTTCTTCTCAAACAGTTAGTCATGACCACAATTTATTTCTCCATTCATATGATTTACATTTTTATTTAACCCTCTTACGTTCCAATACATTTCTATGCAAGTCGTCTTCAACTATCCAGCATTTACTTTACATCTCATTGCTATTTACCCTCCTGGATCAAATTGTGTGTGGCTAAACATTACTCGTAGCCGTAACCTAACCTTCAAATTTTTGTTCATGAATAACGTCTTGTATTCATTTGAAATTTCATCACATGATAACATTTGAAAACAATCTAAAGTTTCTTGAACAACACATCTTTTACCAACTTTCATTTTCAATTCTTCTGCTATCTTTTTACTCTGAGAATACTCTGACAAATCTGTACTAAACTGTACTGGACTGGAGTTTTCAATTTGAACATCTTGGTACAATTTATTTCTTTGCATTACTGACTCATTCTGTATTTCTAATATCTCCCCTCTGAAATTAACTTGCGCCTCATTTACATCTACATTCCTAACCTCTTTTATCTCTCTTAGCTCACTTGTAATACTACTCATTTGACTTCCTAACTCTGTACATTTTACATTAACCTCACTTTTAGTATTAACCTCATTTTCTTTGTTATCTATTTCCTTGCTCATGTTTAGCATTTTCTTTGAAATTTCTCCTATCTCACTTACTATTACTTCCTCATTTTCATCTTTCATTTCTGGCATACTAATATCTAGCTTCATAACTTTCTTTTCAGTTTCTTCCCTGCTTTGATCTACTTTTTGCTCTAATATCTCACTACTCCTACCAATGTTTTCAATTGATTTCCTGTTTTTTTCAAAGCTTTTACCAATATTTTCCCTCAATTTCTCATTATTCTGAGTTAGTTTTTGTTCTAAACTCCTATCAATATCTTCCCTGTTTTGATCCATTTTCTTACTAAGATCTTCCCTTAATTCCCTATGACTCTTTTGCATATCTTCCCTTAATTTCTCATTATTCTTTTGCATATCTTTCATATTCTCATTCAAATTTTTCAGCATTTCCATAATCACAATAGTATCAAGATTAACATTTCCTGCTATTCTACTCTCACTTTCTGCACTAACATTTTCATCATCAAATCCTAAAAAATCTGGGCTATTTTCTGCACTAACATTTTCATCTTCCACAATTATTTCCTCTGAATTATTGGTAGCCATTGTTTTTTTTTATCCTACCACTCCTCAATAACATTGAAAGTTATTTACACTAAAAAAATTAGGATACTCTAACCTTACTAATGCTGTCCGCTGATGTATCTTTGATGTCCAGCGTTCTGCCCCTTTCTCCTAGATTTGTATGTCGCTTCTGCGTTGTTTTATGATGAATCTACGTTGTCTCGATGTTTTTGCGTCCACTTATCCGCGTCGTTTGTCGCTCCTCTAGTTGTATCTTGAATCTGCGTCTTGTAGATCATTTCATTGCTGCATTCCTGGTTATGTTGATCCTTTCCTGGTCATCTTTCCTTTCCTGGTTACTTGAGTTCCTTTCCTGGTCACTTCGCCTTCCTTTCCTGGTCACTTCGCCTTCCTTTCCTGGTCACTTCGCCCCACGTTGATGGCGCCAATTTGATGCGGTATAGCTTACGTAATATATTTTTACGTAATTTGTTGTTGAGCCCCATGTTGTGGAACCAATTTGCGGTGGAATTAGTTACCATGTTTGTTTACCTCAGTGTTGGTGGAAGCCATTCTTGTGACGTCATACGTTGGTTGGTTCATTTGTTCTGTTTGTAGATTCCTCTGGCGTAGCAATTTGTATCAGTTTTAAATGTCCACCGGCTAGCTATCATCTGATCTGGGTAGGCATGTTTTTCTTACAGGTTGTGAAGCGGAAAAAGGAATCTTTTATCCAAAAATTACTAGTGAAGAAATGTGTTTTATAATGTTTTATTGTCGAACACGTGCACTAACACTTTCACAGATTTATCTAGATAATCGCCATACTGAAACTGTTTATAATAACTTCTTATCACTTTTAACTCACGTACTTCAACTTTGTATATTTAACTTTAGAATATTTTATAAGATTTCTCGTACTTCTGCTGCGTGTAACTTATGACGAAATGAAGGACTGATTGGCGACATGTAGTGTACTAAGAATCTTGTTGAACTGCGGGATCGACGTGGAGTGTACGGAGAATTTTGTATAACTGCGGGGCGACCGACTTCGAGCCTGGCTATTTATGCGCTTACCTCAAGATACGCCTAAAGATTATAAATGAACTGCTATTGGCTAATAAAACGCGCCAACATTAGCGTCTATTTTACTATCCAATGAAAACCACTAATACATATTTCTTTTAGAGAAAATTCTAGAAGCTTTTACCGAAAAGGCGCGAAATATTACGTAACTTCCTGGTTCCCGGTAACGATAAACAACTCACCCCTTGCTGCATTATTGTTATTGTTAACAGTTTCAGTAAAGCCGTAAATTATTATTTACCAATAATAATTACAATTATTAAACCTCTGAAATCAATGTTACATAAAAATACATATTCATATTAAAATAATTATTTACATTTGAGTAATTTGTGATACAAATTACCGTATCAAAATAAATGATTATAGTTACATTAAAAAATATAACAGTTTCAGTCGGGCATGTATCAAGAGTAAATATGTGAAATTAAAGAAGTGTGACGGCAATAAAAGTGTAAAAACAAATTCTTTTATCAGCATTATCTTTTAATAACAACTCCTTTCCGTTTACACACTCTGCTCAAGAGATTTGCTCGACTGAATAATAATAGCTAGCCAGAGGACAAAGAACCCAAAATTCAAAATAGTAAAACAATAACAGGCGCTCAGCAAATAAGATAACACGAACGATACCGCGACAGAGTTGAGCTTTTATTTATTTAATTATTTTCTCATATAGTGGTCTTACCTGACTTAAAAAGGACAGGGTTTTAAAACCCAAATTAGAATTTTAGCATTCTTATTAACTTATATTGTTTATGCATGAAATTCATGAAACATTCTGTCATATGTATTCATAATAAGGGATTAAAAAATTGCTTCATATTATACTAGAAAATATGTTTCATCCCATTAAGCATCACCACACCAACTTAAAGATGTTTTGAAATTGGTGCAATAGTATAGCAAAATACAAAGAGTGTGGTTAAGTGTAATAACCCAAGCAGTTGATTACTTTCTGATATAAGTAAATACACTAAGGAGTTTTAACAGCCTTAAAGTTCTGTTATCTCTTATACATCACTTCAGACCGCTTCTCTGGTATGGGGGTAGCACGTTTGTCTCACATTCAAACCTCAGTTAGGGCAAGTTATCTAAGGTTTTTTCAGGAGTTGTCCCTTATTTTGAAAAGATAAAGTTGGTAGCTGTAAGCTCTATGGACTCCAGGTTCATTTAAGCATCATTTCACCCATTTCGTTAATCCATTATCCGATATTACCTAGCTGGGTAAAGGACCTCTGTCATACTCATTGAAATCAGATAAAAATTAGTAAATCCTTATACATCTGTTTCTCGTAGTGTGAATAGCACCGTCAAGTGGTTTGCTATCCTAGCGGACTGCATGTGTTCAGGGTTAGCTCATTAAATAATAACATGCAACACCTGGTACTGCTTTAAATATTTACTTTAACACTTTTAACAACTAACACATATTAACAATAAAAACTAAACAGTTGCAACATTCCAAATTTTGGTTCGCTTGAATTTGTATTAAAAGTTGAGGAGATGCTTTATATGTGAGTCATTCCTTTCAGTCACATCTTGGCTGCCAGACTGTCTAAAAACAAAACAGTTTCTCAGTTCCACTCTCACAGTCGCCACCCCTCATGTTTCTCAAGGACCAGCAAAGACCACCCATACTGAGGAACAAACAAGTTTGGCAATGCTATCCCGGTCAGTGGTGCCCTCTACAGGACACAACGTAACATACTGGCCACCAAGAAATATTATTTCTTAACACTTATACAGACAAATTTGCACCTAAGAGAAACACAACATTGCAACCTAAGTAATAATAAAACAACAGTACATCAGAGCTTATTATAAATCAGCTTCAGACGGAAGCGGGCAAAGTTTCACAATAGGTCCTTTCAAGTCTCCACTCGAGGTACGAACTATTGCTACATGCACTAATCCGTCACTACCTGAATGTACTTTTTCAACTTCTGCTAATTTCCAGAACAGTGGCGGCAAGTTATCTTCCTTTAGAATGACTAGTATATCCGGAGTCATACCTGGAGTAACGGTCGTCCACTTGGAGCGCTGCTGGAGATGATTAAGATAATCCCCAGACCACCTGCGCCAAAATAACCGAAGCTGCTGCTGTAGTCTCTCCCATCGAGTTAACAAACTAAGCTTGGCATTGACCAGATCTGGCTGGGGGAGACTAGTAAGGGCACTGCCAATTAAATAATGATCAGGTGTCAGGACTTCAGGATCATTTGGGTCGCTAGAAAGCGGAATTAGAGTTCTGGAATTTAGGCAGGCTTCAATTTTAACTGTAAGGGTTGTAAGTTCTTCAAAGGTGAGGAACATGGTGCCCATTACACATCGGAGATGGTACTTAAAAATTTAACACTTGCCTCCCATAAACCACTGAAGTGTGGTGCTCTGGGAGGGATGAACTTCCAGGTGATACCTTCCTGAAAGGCAAATTGGTCTAATTCTGTTTGAAGTTCTTGAGATTTGAGAACATTTTCTATCTCTCGCAGTTCTCTTTCTGCTCCCATGAAGTTGGTTCCATTGTCGCAAAAGATAGTCTGACAGCGGCCTTGGCACGACACAGACCATCTTAAAGCTGCTAAAAATGCCTCGCTAGACATTTGGCTAACTACTTCTAGGTGAACTGCTCTGATTACTAGGCACACAAAGATTGCCACATAGCATTTTACCTTTATTTTTGATTTGCAAGATCCAGATTTAATATAAAATGGTATAATCAATGCCGCAGTTGGTAAAGGGTCTTGTATACCTTACTCTGCTTGGCGGCAACTGACCCATTAACTGATGTGTAGTCCTTGCCTTAAGTCAGAAACAAACTAGGCAATTATGAATAATTTGCCGTATTGTACTTTTCCCATTAACAATCCAAAATCTCTGTCTGAGTGATGAGAGGAGTAGCTGGCATCTGGCATGAAGTAATCACCTATGTTCATGTTCAACAATTAACCTTGTTAGGTGGTGATTTGGAGGCAAGATGATTTGATGTCATTGGTCATCTGTCAAATCAGCGTGTTGCAATCTTCCCCCTACTCTCAGCACATGATTATGATCCACAAATGGAGTTAGTGACACCAGCTTATTAGCAGGGTGAAGAGTTCCTTTAGCCCGTAGTTGCCATATCTCTCTTCCATTAGCTGCTAACTGAGAAAGGTGAATACACTGATCCAATGTGATGTGGAGTTCATCAGTAGAAAGTGGACCTGATGAACAACTCTCCTTTAGTTTTCTGCAATTGTTGCAAAATCTATTACAATATGCAACAATGTGCTGCAGTCTTGACAGTTTGGAAAACTTGGTCATTAAACTATCATCTATGGTTGTGGCTACATGACAAATGAAAGGGATTACTACCGTCGATTTTTGTTCTGTAAGCTCAGAGCCATCAGATGTAATTGCGCTCAAAGGGCAAGTTGTGATGGGTTCAGTTAACCAGAATGGCCCTTCCCACCAGAGTCTGCTCATCAAAATATCTTTGGGTTGTATATCCCGTGAAATGAGGTCTACAGGAATGTCTTTAGAGGCTACATGGCGCCACTCAGCAAGTTGAGTGCTCTCTTGAATTTCCAAAACTCTGTTCGCAATGAAGGTCTTCCATTTTGATGGCGGTGCGGAGATTCAGGCCAAAACTACTGAAGAATCTTCCATAAATAGATAGGATTAAATTTAATATTTAATCCTTTCAGTGGGAGATGGAACAGGTGAGCTAGCAGAAGAGCTCCACACAATTCAAGTCACAGTAGAGACAACTTCTTCAGAGGAGCAACTCGAGATTTCGAGCAAAGCAGCCTTACTGTAATAGTTCTGTCATGACTTGTAGAATGCACATAGATGCAGGCTCTGTATGCCTTTTCTGAAGCATTACAAAACCCATGAAGATCTATATTAACAAGAGGACCATGTCCGAGAATCCTCCGATGAATACAAATTTCTCCAATCTGTGGAAGCTGGTCATAAATTGGATGCCAAACACTTATAAGTTCCGATGACAGCGGCTGATCCCACATGAAGTGTCCTTGCCACAGCTTCTGTAGAAGCATCTTACCTAATATGACAACGGGGCTGATCAACCTAAGTGGATCAAATATTCCTGAGACAACCGAGGGGGTAATGTGTTTAGTAAAACCATGAGGGTAACAGTTTGTTCCTGCACCATTCACAATTTGGAATTTGTCAGTAGCTGGGTGCAATAACAGCCCAAGTGTTTTGACCTCACCTTGATCGAGTTGTAACGGTAAATTTGTCTCCCTTAAGTCAGCTGGAATATTTGCCAAAAACTCTGGATGATTGCTGCACTATTTATGAAGAGGAAATCCTCCTCTCTCGAGCAGGCCTGTCAGCTCTTGTTGTAGATGAAGAGCTTCCTCTAAAGTTGCACATCCCAATATAAGGTAATCTACGTAGAAGTCCCTTAACAATACTTCTGCTGCCTTGGGAAACACCCAAGTCTCATCCAAAGTTAATTGCTGAAGACAGCGAGTGGCTAAAAAGGGAGAGCTCGCCATTCCATACGTAACTGTTTTCAGCTCATATTCAGATAATGGACCAGATGGATTATCTCTCCACAGTATTCTCTGATAGATACAAACTTGTGGGTCTAACAATATTTGCCTGAACATTTTTTCTATGTCAGCAGTGAAAGCGATGGCGTGAATTCTAAATCTCAAAATAATAGAGTAAAGGTCTTGTTGGATTATTGGCCCAATGAGAAGATCATTTAACGAAACTCTACAACTGGAAGCTGCAGAACAGTCAAAAACGACTCTTAGTTTTTGTTGTCGAGCTATCGGCCTTCAAGACAGTATGGTGAGGCATGTAATAGCCATGTCTTGCAGGAATATTGGTTAATTCCATATGGCCCATTTGTTCAAATTCCTTAAGGAACTTTACGTAATCTTCTCTTAGGTTATTTTGCTTAGCCAATTTTTTCTCAAGAATTGAAATTGCTTCTTAGCTGCAGCCAATGAGTCTCCCAATATCTTTGGATTTTGTTTAAAGGGGAGTCACACTACAAACCATCCTGTCGAATCCCGAATTGTATTGTCCTTGAAATGGGCTTCACATTCTATTCTTCTCTAGTTTTGGGGTCTGGGATAGCTCCTCAACTTCCCAAAATTTCTGAAGTTGTTTAGCAATATCTACTTCATTACTTGCAAAGCACGAAATCACCAGCCGCCGTGATGTATCGGAGGGATCAGCATATTCATGGTATTTCCCTGGTAGCGCCCATCCAAACTCCGTTTCCTGAAGAACAGCGTCCCTGAATAGTCTGCCCGGTCTCTGAATATAGGACAAACCTCAGTCCCCAAAAGAATATCAATTTGTCCTGGCTCATAAAACTTTGGGTCAGCCAGTGGAAGGTGGTGTGGCAGATTCCATTCCCTGGATCAATGAACCAACATGGTAATTCCTCCATAACTTTTGGCAATATCAAACACTCTACTGGGGTAATGAAATTACTCAAATGTGAAGCAACCTGAACTGTAACACTGTGTTTAGTTTGTGAGATAGTACTTCCAATTCCCTGTATAGACTTGCGGTTGTGCTGCCTCTGCAGTTTCAGGCATTGAGCACAAGACTCTGACATAAAACAAGATTGAGAACCTGAATCTAAGAGAGCCCTGCACGTCTGCCAATTATTAGCTCCATCCTGGACATTAACCAGCGCTGTTGACAACAATACATGTCTGTGTGTCTCTCTTTTATAAGCATAGTAACTGCTAGCTCCTGGCTCACTCTGTTTAGCATTTGGGCTATGAGTTGAGTGATCTGTGGCATTATTCTCTACTGTCGAATTGTTGGGAGAATTCAAATGTACCAACGTGTGGTGTTTTTTGTTGCAAAGTTTGCAATTCCTTGATTTGCATGTATTTATTTTGTGACCTGCTTGCAAGCAATTAAAACAGAGTTTAAGTCTCTTAATAAGGTCCCTACATTCCATAATGGGAGACCTGGTGAATGCTTTACATCTACTAATGACATGCAAAGAATTGCAGTAGGCATATTGCACTGAAGTGCTAATATAAGATTGATGACTCAGTTTATTGCTCTTGTTTGAAGCATCTGAAGCCTTTGCATATGATATGGTACTGATCTTTGACGTTGTACTGGAGTTTGCAATTTCTAAGGCTTTACGTTTACTTTCTAAGAAATTATAAAGGTCCTCAAGCCTCGGAAAGGACTTTGAATTCAAGCTAGATTCATATTCTCTTCTTATTGACATGTCCAGTTTGTCCAAAATGTGCTGTGACACTATTAATCCATCAACGAAACACTCAAATTCAAAGCCTTTAGTGCATTTAGTTGCTTATAACTTTGTTAAGAGGGGCTCTGAGCTCGTTCACAGAAGACTTATGTACTATCGGTAGATTCAGCAGATGGCCAAGATGAGCAGTTGCAATTAACCTCACATTATCATACCAATCGCATATTATATTAAATGCTACCTCGAAATTTGAGCTTGTTACTGGAATACTAGCAATTAAAGTATGTGCTTCACCGGTCAATGAAGACAGCAAATAATGAAATTTCTGAATGTTATCTAAATGGTCATTATTTACCACTAGACTTGAAAATGTGTCCAAAAAATGTTTGAAAGTTGTTATGTCTCCACTGAAAGTTGGCAATTTTATAGTGGGTAATTTGATAGCAGATTTGTTTGTACTTGAATGAGAGAGGGAAGGACTGACTGGACGAACATTTTGATCTCTTCCACATTGTTTGTTTATAATGTTGGTCATTGTGGCTTGTACCTCAAAAAATGCTACTTCAAAGTTCTCTCTGTCTAAAGCATAAGTATCAAAGTCCTGATTCACTTCTAATTTGGACTGAGCATTTTCAAATTTATCCCTAGGCTATCTAATTCCTTCATTCTTACAATTAATAACTGAATGTCAGATTCTGGTTTGAATGCATTCACAAATTTACATAATCGTGTCAGGCTTACCTTGGCAACAGCTCTGGTTGTTATTAAGCATTTCTTTGTTTGGGCATCCATGTGGATAGGAGTTTTGTGAACAATAAATCAATTAGACACAAAGAAATGAAGCTTGAGAACTTATAGGTTTAGGAAGAAGACTACACTGGGTCATATGTATGAATAAGAGCACAAGGGAATAAAACAAAGGAAATTAAATGCCAGTCTAGACAAGCCAGGTACTTAGCTGTTGTTGCTGTGATATTCCTTCCCTGGAAACAGTTTGCTGAAACCACAGGCTAGATGGGCTGGAAACTACCGAAGATGTCCACTTCTTCAAATGTTAGATCAGCTTCCGCTTGCAGCACACATATGCTATTGTAACATCTCGGCACGAGCGCTATTTTCTGAACAATACAAACCGGCGTCTAGTGCTCGAAAAACGGCTTCAACAATGATGGACACAAAAAAAAAAGAGCATGTGTATAATTTCTTATTGAACTGCATAATAACTGAACACACAACATCCGGCCCGGAGGACCAAAAATGTTTCTCCTAGTGTGAATAGCACCATCAAGTGGTTTGCTATCCTAGCGGGCTGCGTGTGTTCAGGGTTAGTTCATTAAATAATAACGTGCAACATGTGGTACTGCTTTAAATATTTACTTTAACACTTTTAACAACTAACACATATTAACAATAAAAACTAAACAGTTGCAACATTCCAAACTTTGGTTTGCTCGAACTTGTATTGAAAGTTGAGGAGACGCTTTATATGTGAGCTGTTTCTTTCAGTCACATCTTGGCTGCCAGGCTGTCTAAAAACAAAACAGTCGCCACCCCTCATGTTTCTCAAGGGCCAGCAAAGACCCCCATACTGAGGAACAAACAATTCTGGCAATGCTATCCCGGTCAGTGGTGGCCTCTACAGGACACAACGTAACAACATCCTTTCTCTGTATGTGCTTTCCTTTTTGTTTAGTATTTAGCACAGGGGTGATGGTTGGATTGGCTAAGTGGAAACCGAGGGCACTAACTCCCCACATGGACACGGTGTGTCACTAGTTGTACTTTTGCGGGAAAGGCGAATTTTCTGATTGGCTGTTTCAAGTTTGGACGTTCGTAACGAACTAAATGGCAGAGGCACGACGAAATTTTTTTTTTTTTTTTTTTTTTTTCGAGTGGAGGAGAAAATGATTTAATCACTTACCCCAGCCCCGATGGGAGTCGAGACTGAGAGTGTGGGACTCACCAATAGTCGGCATACCCACTAAAAACTCCTCCACCGGACGGAAAATGGAAGAAGGAAAAAGAAGGAAGTAAGGTGTGAAACTGTGGCCGTACCGCATATTGCACCAGCGCAGTCAAAGGTACGGATATGTTGGCCGGCCACTAGGGCCTAAGCCAGGTGAAGGTATGGTGCCAGGACGCAAGCATGACCGAGGCCCTACTTGCGCCCTTGGGAATTCAGGGCGAGTGGTAAAGGAAAGTAAGGAGAGATAGTGTTTTGGCTGGCAAGTTCCCAGGATGCCGCCGCTGTAGTTGAGTGCGATGCTGTTTAGTACCGTCTGGGGTGTCTAACGCGACCTCTGGGAGATGCGTCAGGCCAGTCCGGTGGGTCGGCGTCTGCTTGCTGAAGCTTCCTAAAGAAGCGGAGTTCATCTTTGACGATGTCTCGTATAGCCCCGGTGAGAGTGAGCATGTGACTATTGAATTCTCGTCTTGACAGGGCGTCCTGAACATCTGGTTTGGGGTAGTGGTTGGCTTCTCTCTGGAGCTCTCGAAGCCCAGCTATTGAAGCCTGAATGGCTCCAAGTCGCGTGGGTCGGTCGTCGCTCTGACGAAAGGGACCATCTTGGATTTTTATAGCTGGAAGTTTTTTCATCAGGAACAAAGCCGAGACGGTAATCATACATTTACGCTATTTCTGATTGAATGTATATTTGTTGTAATATTGGTATTTTCTATTAACTTCAGTGATATTCGTAGAATGAGGTAGAAAACTGATAGGTTACTGTATGTTGCAACATTTTTATATAACGAATTAATTTTCAGATACATTGAGCCGTCCAGACAGAGGGGATACGCCTACGATTTACATTCCTTCCAGTGTTGTGGTTCGAGTCCCGATTGGTGACATAGAATCTGAAGGTATGTTATTATGAAAGGTTAAGTTTTTAAGAGCTTCTTCGTGTTGCTGAATTTTATATTGTCCTGATTTAATTTTCAGATATTTTGAGTCATCCAGACAGTGGAATATACGATTAATTTTCGTGTTTGCACTATGGGTGGAGATCACAGCCAAAAGTAGGTAAGGTAAAATCAACCTTTAATGCAAATTAATTAGCATGTTACTGTGCTAATATTCAAACACATAGATGCAGATCATGCGAGTGATACTCTTGTATAATTAAAAAATGTAGGATTATTGGTGGACTGACACACTAACTGTCAAGGATAGCATGCCAATGATACTATAATTCTTTTAAGACAGTGCCCAAATGAAATTTTCTAATACAGAAGGAAGAAAGATATTTGATATCATTCACATATATTTTAGTAATTCACCCTCTTTTGGGCATTTTTATCTAACTGCCACTATGTCCTTTTTTGAACTGGGCATGGTGTATGAAAATAGAAATTCTGGTAGCTTTTTTGACAATTAATGTCCTTGTAATCTGTTATTACAGATGCTCAAAAGCATTTGTTTCCAAGAATAACTGAAGTGTTTGTTTTGAGTGAAATTAGCGGCTTCAGTATGTGTTCTGAGGCTTTGAAATTCCAAAGTGGTTCCAATCTTTCGTGTCTGTTTTCTACCATTTAAACTTTGTAGCAATTTTGATGATACAAAATCCTTCCCTTAAAGATACATTGTGCAGTAGTAATTAAGTTGCAGGATATTATAAGAAATGTATAGGCATTTAAATGATCGTGTTGTTTTTGTGCAAAAATCAAAGGTTTTGAAGTAATGGGCATTTAATATTTTTTAAATGTATTGAAGCCTTTTAAGTTAACACACATGATAAACATGAAGTTGATCACGATATATGATGAATCATTTGTAGAATACTTATGAAAATAGCTTACTGTGAGTAGAGAAAGTCTTAGATAGCAGAGCAGTGGTATGGCAAGTTAAAGATTGCTGGTTTGAATCCCAGGCATGGCATTGAATTTTTTGTCTGATTGTATATACTCATCCACTATTGTGTATATGCAAACAACCCATGGCTCTTTTCAGTGAAGGTTTCATGAATCTCTTCAATGAATTGGATCTTCTGAATGATCCTTTGATCTGTTATTTATAGTGAACATTTTAACACACTACGTATTTTAAACACTTTTCATATACAGCACATTGCATCCAAGTTACTATGGGAGGTTAGGTTTTTGTTATATAGGTAAGCTTAGGTTTCTGAATTTATGGAAGGTTAGCATTAGGTTTGTTTATTTATATATATAAGCTTAGTTTTCTGAATTCACAGAAGGTTAGTAATTTTTTTAATGAAAAGTATTTAAAATTTCACTATAAATAACAGTTCGAAGGATCCTTCAAAAGATCTGATTCATTGAACCTTCAATGAAAAGATCCATGGATCCTTTGCATATACTGAATTTTATTTTGTTCAAGTAACACAAAGTGGTGGTGGTTTTACAATAAAAAGTGTTGTTTCCTTCTCATTTAGCACTTTATCAACCAAACTTTTTTGCCACTTTTTAACGGTTTCCCAGTTTTGTGTTAAAACAGCTTATTCACACTATGCACTTCTTCCTTTGTCATGGCAACTCAAACACTAACTGATAAAGTCGAAGATTTGACTTGAGCTGAGCATATGAGTGCTAGCGTATTATGAATGACTGTTTGCTTATCATATTTTCTGTGTTATGCAAAGAGTTTATTTGGTACTCAGATAGCAATGCTGAGAATTCATTGCTGTATTTCTCATATAGGCAAGAGAATAGCAGTCATCCATACAGTTGATAATTAACAAAAAGATACTCTTTGATTGTTAATGCAATAGCAGGTAGAATTAAGAAAATCATATTTTGTAATCTCTTAACAGTTACTATATATCCATAACCTTTCACAATGAGTTCTTACGATAATCACAATAAAATGTGTAGTTCTATACCTTTCCTACTCCAATGTTTCATGACACAATACGTTTAAGGAATTATTTACATTGGCATAAGCGTAGTCCTTAGTTTGAAGACAAGAGGAAGCATATGCTTTGTTTACATCAGAGAGAACTCTGGTTTACAGTGGATAGTGTGTAATATAATCACAAGGTGTTTGTAACCACAAATTTTTCCTTAATGTAAGTAATTTCTCTTTTCAGAAACCTACTTTTAAGGGTAGTTTAAACATGTGTGTTCTATTTAATTCTAGGATATACACAATGGAAAGTTGGAGTTAAGTTGTGGCTATTTGTGTCCAGTGATGGTGCTTCAAGTCAGAGCACAGAGAGTGACAATGACATTAATAGTGTTAAATGGTGTGGTGAAACTTGCTAATGACATTTATTGCACTGCTAATAGCAATTTAGTGAATGACAAACAATAGCTACACTATTGCATATAATGTGTGCAGAAGTTTCTTTGTAGGAAATGGAATTAAGTTATTCATGTCAAATTGTATTGCGCTATCTAGAGTAGAATAAAATAACAAGTGTCAAACCTGTGTTATTCTTCCAATTTTCCTGTCAAATTCCACATCCTACTGTTGGTTGGAAGTTCAAACAAACCATGGAGGCAGTTTAAGTGCAAAAGATTTTACTATGAAGCATGCAGAAGAAATTATTGCAAGGTGCTGGATCTCATTCACTCTCAAAAATTTAAATGTTACCATTATGTATTATGACATAGAAACATTCAGCAACCACTATTAACCCCAATAATATTATATAAAAAGCAATGTATGTGCCGACTATTGGATAATTTAATAAGTTACACAGGAATAAACAGTTGTGTTTTTCATACTAGCCTAGCTGTGAGTGTTCAACTGATCATAATTGTGTTCTAATATTGTATTGCTACAGATGACAGTGACAAGTTATTTTATGTGAGCTTTAATCGACTCCTTTAAAAAGAAATATGAATAACTCCAAGTGCAATCACGATTATTGAAGCTCACGAAATTAACTTTGTACGTCGTCAGTAGCGATACAATATTGGAACATATGATCAGCTGAGCAGACAGCTAGGCAGGTATGAAAAATACAGCTGTAGTAGCTACGAGTGACGTCATCATCCGAGAGCACGATTTTTCATAGTTTAGTTCAACCCCAGATCACTACTCACGCTGCGATCGCCCTCGTGTTTCCAACGTTTAACACAAGAGTTGCACTTCTAATAGTTTGCTGTTCTGTGGTATTTAGTCTGGTGGATGTAACACACTGAATAATGTAGGAAATGCAATGTTTACAGTTACAACATGTTATATAATGCTGATACTACTTTACTGTTCTTAATGATAATTACCAATTAAGCTAAGTTTCATGCTGTTCATTGTACAGAAAGATAAGAGGTAGTGTGTGTGTGCGTGCGTGCGTGCGTGCGTGCGTGCGTGGTTTTTTTTGTTACACTTAAGTGTTTTTACTGACAATCAGGAAGTAACTACAAATTGTTAGATTAAAATAAAAACTGAAATCATAGAAAGAGTTGAAAACTTTAAGTGCCTAGAATTAATTAATTCATTCATTCATTATTTGTTTAACCTCCTCATATGTAGGACTTACACCCCCCAAGATTTACAAATGGGTGCCTGGGGTCAGAGGCCCGTCATGGAGCAGACACTCATGGATCAGACAGAGCATCCAGGATGGGTGATCAGCCCGATGCCTGGTATGGGATGAAGGAAGTAGATGAAACGAAATGTGGGTGAAATGGATGAAAGGAAAGGTGATGATGGAGCAGTTGGTATGAATGGCGGGGGAAACCGGAGAACCCGGAGAAAACCCGCCCAGACGCCGCTTCGTCCACCACAAATCCCACATGCAGGTCCCTGGGATTGAACCCTCGATGGAAGGCAAGCGGTCTAACCACTCGGCCACGGCACCACCGCTTAGAATTAATAATTGTAGTAAATAAAACTGGCAGGAACATGTTAATCATATAAAGAAGAAAATTCCTCTTGATTAAAAATGGAACAGTTAAACAGCATTTATTATGTAAATTCTCATATCACTTTCACTTGAATCATGTCTGGGCAACGTGCAACAGAAGCTCAAAAAAAGAACTAAAAATACTACAGAGGAAGGCAATAAAGATATTGTATGAAGCATTATAGGTAACCCCAAATAGAGAATAACATTTAATAACAAATATCCCAGACATAAATGTCAGAACAAAACTACTAAATTAAACTTGAATATTAAAATAAATACTAAAATGCATAACATATTACTGACAGCAAAATAACATTAAATTAATAACACAAATTCTACTAAATATTACATTACATTCGATCTGTATTATATATATATCCTCCAAGCATTATACTTTGTTAACAAGTGAAATAAAAACTATACCAAAGCTGCATATATTTAAAAAGAAACTAAAGCAATATTTACGTCATGTTTATTACAGAAGTTACTTATTGCATATTAAAATAATTAATTTATAATAGAACTACACTGCAGTGGAATGAATGAATTTATTTGTACAACTTATTTTACAAGATTTATTACAACATTTTCTTAGAACTAACTTAACCTATGTACAAATGGTCTGGTCATCTAAACATATTATGCGCTACTCAGTTTCTTGGCTCCCTGGTTTGTAGCTCACTGAGTAGTAGCCCTTTACCAACTCAGTCCCCTGCATTGATTTTTCCCTATTCATCTCTTACTTTTCTAATTAATTTTTCTTTTACTCTCCTTAAACACTCCCCATGCTTTTTTTTTTATTTTCTTCTTTTCCTCTCAGCATTTTTATACTTAACATTTTCCTCTCCATTTTTTCCCATTTTTTCTCACACTTTTCCCCTCCATAGCATTAGTTTTTTTACATTCTGTCTTGAAGTTCTCTATGCTTTCCCTTCCACCATACAATTCCCATATTCCTTTTCCACTACCTCTTAACCCTCTTAAGTATATTGACTTTGTTCTTTTTTGTTTACTTATTGGATAGATTCATTCAGCATTAAAAATGCTATTCTGAATCAGGATAAAATACATAATAAAGAATATAAACTAATCTGAGGTCACCCATATGAGGCCCCTCTGGCACCAAAGTTACAGATTGCACATATGGTTCACTGTCAGAATTCTAATTCAGAATCACTTCAGGAAGAAGGCAGTAAGTCCTCTGGGAGATGACTCTTGATCTGGGGAGCTGCAACAGATCTTTGTCCCAAGGAGAAATATACTGTGCCAAGTACTAAGTGAAGATGCTGAAAAAATGTGCAAGCCTGAGAGTGAATGCGTGCAGAGATGGTACTGAGTCCAAGGTCATTCTGTATCTGGGTGTTTCTGATGTACCACGGTGCGTTCAATATAAGCCTTAAAACTTTATTTTTAAAAACCTGCAGATGATTAATTTTGCTTGTGGCTGCACCTCCCCAATTTGGGCAAGCATATGTGAGTAAAGGACAAAGTAAAGATTTGTACGAAAAAGAACTACACGGTATTTACAAAGATGGCTTACATTTGAGAATAGGAATACAATTTGCATAATCTGGAGTGAACAAGATTTAACTTTTAATTAATGTGAGAGTTCCAGATGATGATCAAAATGTAGGCCAAGATATTTAACAATGTCTTCAGCACGTTTCCAGGATATTGGAGTAGTTTGTAAAGTGATAAGAGGGGGAACAGTGGGACAATGCAATGTAAAACAATCATGGTTTCACATTTCTTGTGGATCAAAGAAATCCTCCAGCTGTTAATCCATGGCATTAGAATATTACGGTACGTCTGTAATCTATCAGCAGCAATCTCTAGTTCATAGTGGGTGGTAAAACAGCAATATTGTCAGCATACTGGCAATATTGACATGTGGTAAATCAGGCATGTCATAGGTGAAGACATTGAGCAGCACAGGTGCTAAAATGCAACCTTGAGCCACTCCAGACATGACTGGCTGCACAGAGGATAGAGTAGGACCAATCCGTACTTGAAAAGTATGACTTGAAAGAAAGATACCAATCACATGATTAAGATAATCTGGTAGCCCAATGCTCCAAAGTTTGTAGAGCAGACTGATGTGCAACATTTGATCAGAAGCTTGTTTAAAAAGCCCAGGTTCTCATGCATGCTAATCCTTTTTCCTGTCTGTTACACTGGTCAACATACTCTTTCTCTTCTCCACTCTCTTTTTATTATATTATATTAGCTTAATGACTTTTTGTATTTTAAGCTTCCCCATACCTCTAACCTTTCTATGTCTCCCATTCTACTTCTTACTGCCTTCCAAAATCCATTTATGTTTCTCTCCCCTAGCATTCATGTATCTCATATTCCTATTTTTTCCATAATTTTTCCCACTCCTACCCACATTTGTGATATACGTATTGATTCATGCATGTCTCTAAACTTTCTCCCTCCTCCTTTGTCAAACTTATAAACCAGAATTTTAAATTTTGTTCTAGTATTACTCCATTTTTCCTTGTTCTTCCCAATTCTACTAAAGCTACCTCCCCTGGTGCTAAATTGGGTAGTTATACTGATTCTTTACAGAATCTCATTTTTTTTCTTAATTCAGAAACCTCCCCACCCCCAGATTTCTATTGCATATAACAGCCATGGTGAAACAGTGCTTCGCGAGTCAATTTGCGCTTCAGTTGACTCGCGCACTACCCCTCCGTAGCTTCTCCCACCCCTCCACCTCATACTCATGTCAGCGTGGTCAGTACTATGTCAAACAGTGGCGGCTAGCAATGCCGCTTGCAAAGCAACGTTCAAAGCGCAGAACATTTCATGGAATGGGAGCAGAAGTTCTTCGTTGAGGATGGTGGCAATGCAAAATGTTTTATATGTCCCAAAGCGGAGTAATGCAATTCAACATGAAACGCCATTACAATGCTTATCATTCCGAATATGCCAAGTTACAAGGCAAGTTGGGTCTGTAATTATTATTATTAAACATTTTATTTAATGAGACTTCAATTGTTATTTAAACTACAAATCAGACTGCTAATTTTCCATATGTTCACAGGACGCGAAAGAACGCAAGAAATTTTGAAATTGATAAAAAACAATGGACCTAAACCAACTACAAAGACTCAAACTATGGCAGAGAAAAGAAATCACACTAGTTATATTGTTACCCGGGAAATTGCAAAGGCCTTAAGGCATTTCAGGGCGGAGAATTTATTAAAACATGTTTAATAAAACTTGCTGGGTTTTTATGTCCTCAATTTCGAGTGTTGGCATATTTTCCAACAAACCATTGCAAAGAAAGTTGAAGTGCTTTCTGCCGACGTAATAAGGCAGATGGATTTGAAAATGGCTGACTTTGTGAAGTTTTCTCTTGCACTGGACGAGAGTACAGATGTAACTGACACCTCAATTGGCCATTTTCATTCGAGGTGTTGATAAGGAACCTAATGTTGAAGAGTATTTGCCGATTTAGTCCTACTAAAAGGCAGTACTACTGGCGAGGAGATATTTAAAGCTCTAAAAATTAGTATTGAAAGATATTGTTTGCAGTGGTCAAAATTAGTATCAGATGGAGCAAAGGCCATGGTTGGGGAAAAAGCGGGTTGATTGACGGGTTAAAACATTTTTTTCAGTAATAAAGGTTTTTCGAGCAATTTTTATTTTTGCCATTGTCTGTTGCATCAAGAAGCACTTTGTGCCAAGTCGGTTACACTACAATAGTGATGGATTGTGTTGTGAACAAAATAAAAGGAAGTGCTTTGAAACACTGACAGTTTCGAAATATGTATACTTAAAACTATGGGGGAATCATTTAAGATATTAAGTATTTGTGTGATATTAGATGGCTTAGCAGAGGTACAATGTTACGTCGGTTCTTCGACCTCAGAGATGCATTCCCCGGATTCATGAAAGAAAAGGCAATTTATTTTAGCTTTACATTTACATTATTCTGACATGCTTTAAGGTCATTTTATTGTAATTTTATGGTTCCTTTTATTTTAGGGAATCAAAATTTAGGAACTAAATAACGAGGTCTGTGTCTGTGACTTAACTTTCTTATGCGATATATGTACGCACTTAAACAAACTGAATACTCCATTTCAACGATGCAATCAAAATATTGTTGATAAGTATAGTTCAGTGCAGACGTTTGTAAACACACTTTCACTCTGGGTAGATCACTTGAAAGAGGGGCAGGTGTACTATTTTCCATGTTTAAATCTCCTTTCAAATTTCTCCTCAGATAAATTCAGTACTTACATTAGTATTCTCTTCACACTTAAAAGTGAATTTTGTGATTACAGATTTCGTGATTTCAGGGTTTTTAAATATGATATATCAGTGTATGTCTATCCATTAAACATAGACGTAAGGAAGGCCAGAATCAATCTGCAAGAGGAGCTGATTCATTTACAGTCTGACGAAATCATGAAAGTCAGATGCAAGGATTTAATAGGAGTGGAATGTTTTAAAATCTTATGCAACAATAAATATCCCAAGCTTCGATCATATTCAATTTCCATGGAAGCAATGTTTTGTACAATGTACGTCTATAAATAGTTATTTTCCATGATTAAATTAGTAAAAAGCAAATGCAGATTCCAACAGGCGAACGAACATCTTCATGACCAGTTACGTCTAGCTGTAAACAACATAATTCCCGATTTCGAATCTCTCATTGTAAACGACATCGGAGAAGCTTAATTTACTTTAAATACAGAGTAGAGGATGCCACTGAATCAGTTCGTTCTTTACCACTACCCTGCTCGCCTTCCAAATTCTCCCCCTTCCATAGCTTTGTTATCCAGGTTGCATCAAGGTGCTTCGGGCAGGCTTACAGTCTCGCCATGCCTGGCATATAGTATTGTTGAATCTACCAATGCCTCACACATTCTTTACAACCATTTAGTCAACTTCTTTGGCGACCTCCAACTCACTTCTTCCATCTTCCAAATTAATTCTTCTTTTAATTCCTGTTCTCTTGTGTAGTCCTGTGCTATAAAAGTTTTCTTGCATTTGTTAATATTTCTCATTTTTTCCTATTGTCACTATTTTTATGATTGTTGGACTTGGTCTTCTTCTTTTTCCTATTGTAAACATGTCATCTATTTTCCAGTTGTGCATTCTTATTCCAATCGCGTCTTCTATGATTTTGTATACTATTTCCTCCAATTTTCTGTTATCTTCTCTCACCCAAAGATTGTACAATTTTCTTCTACTGTCCTGTTTCATATCTTTGTGCTGCCACTTCAATTGTTTTTCTGCATTCCAACATCTGCTGGTCCAATTCCTCTCTCTGTAGTTTTGTTATACCTTTCAGCTATTTTGTGTTGCTGTCAATTTTTTCACCTAAGTCTTTTTCCCCAACTTCTCTATTGATTCCATCACCCTATTCAATTCTGCTGGTCCAAGGTTTTGTTCCACTCCTCCAGTTATTAACAACAAGGGTGGCTGGTAACTCTGAACTTGGGAGGTTCACAGCATATAGGTAGCTGCAGTTTCAATTTGTTAAAGTAATTAACACTATACTGTCAATTTTGCTTTATAAATTCCAATTATTAACAACTAGATGCTTCCAAATGTCATCAGCTGTTCATTATAAATTTAACACATTTACCTTATCGATATATCTCACCCTAACCGAGATTTGAACTCAGGACCTCTTGAATGTGAGGCAGGCCTGCTACCCCACACCACAATGGTAGGCATAAGACACTTAATATTACATTTAAAATTCAGCAAATATGCAGAACAAATCAAGAAAGAGAATAAGCAAATTTCATGAAATTAAAAGAATGGGCAGTTTGATGTTTGCTGCGCAGAATGTGGATGAAATTTGTGTTACTAACAGTCACAACCTCATGAAACTCGAGACATACCAGAGTTTCTACTCAGCCATAAGTTATTAAAATATTTCTCTCAAATGTTTATCATGATTAACAGGAAGTACAGAGATAAATAACACCTTCAGGAATAATTAGTAAACAGCAATATAAATAAATGCTAACTGGTAGAGAACATCATATGATTGATTCACATCAGATTTTTAATCTGTACTAATATAGGGTGTTTAGCTCATAGGTTTAACATTACAAACATTTATAACTTTAGCTGTAGCATATTCTGATAAAAAAATTCTTTCCTATACGATTAGTAGGTTTCTTGCAATTTATGAATATTGCTTGAAACAATGACAACAATGATCACATATTAGAATGTGCAAAGATGGTGATGTGGACACCACAATAAAAAGCTTTCTGTGTTCTTGGACTGGTGGATATAAACTCTATAATGAATGTACAATGAAATTTTCAGTGTATTTGACCATGGGTGTCACAAGATGTTCCCAACTATGTAAACATAAACAAATGAGACTGGTAGTCTTTAATTTAAGCTCTACACTGGCATGTTGAATTGACTTCTTCGAACTTCTTACAAATAGCATACCAACCACTTCCACATTGTCCTCAGACACAATCCATGTGCTATGCTTCCCACAAGTAGACAAAAGACTATCAATTTCTCGTAACTGTCCCATTTGACTATGCCCACATTAAGTGGGAAAACATCATCGTGACACCCAAGGTTAAATTCATAGTGAAAGTTTTGTTGTGCATGCTTTAGAGATTTCATTGTTTGTTCTGATTGTTGCAAGCAATGCTCATAAATTGCAAGACCTAATAGTCATATATAAACAAAATTTTTATATTTCATATATAAACTATAGTCATATATAAATTAAAGTTATAAATCTTTGTAATGTTAAACCTGTAAGTCAGACACTCTGTGTATAAAGAGAGAAAGTATGTGTGCATGCGTGCGTGCACGTGTGTGTGTGTGGGTTTTTTTTTAATCTCAAAACCATTGAACCGATTGTGATAATTCTTTTAACAATGAAAACCTCTATTCTTTCTGATGGACATACACCATAATAATCATTCTAATTGAAATTAATAAATTACTAAAAGACTAAAAAGGATTTACAAAGTCCATGTTAGAAAAGCAGTACACTAAAACTATAAAAGAACTACTTGCAAATAAGGCTGCGATTATTTGTTGAGGATGCCATGGAGTGGAAAGTAGTTCCTCCACAGAAAATGCACCTAAAATAAGACAAATGCTGCAGATATTTCTTTCCAAGCAATATATATAGTCACAATTTAGCAACTAAGGCACAGCAAAACAAAAGAGAATCAAAACTGTTTATAATGGTGTGATATGCATGCAATACCAGTGCCAAAATATTTTAATAACTCTCATGTATGAAAGTTTTGCTTTATTTCCTTTGCATGTTGTAAGCAAGTTCCATCTTATTTAATATAAACAGTAGGTTTAATAAGTAATTAAAAGGGAACTTTTACTTAGAAAAATGGCAATAAAGGGATCATTGTCCATGGGGCAGGGCTGCACTGTAAGAGGTAACAAACTCTTGTTCCATAAAACCAATACAAGTGTGCACTTACTCACTCACATTCACTATTTATCAATTTTGGTGCATTGTTAGGCGACAACACTACATTATAATCACTGCTATTGTGTGACTGCATGACCACTTTGTGATTTGAAGCTAAAACTTAAGTAATACACAGCTCAAGGCATCAGAATAACCTCTAAGCTTCATGACATTGTTACTGTGCTCGCGCAGTGATGTAACATAAACTTTTCTTCCATTATTTTTAAAGTGCACTTCACTTGAGAATTTTCAATATACTAAAGCCATCTTTGATATACGTCCTCAATTTACCTTCAAATACACATCTAGAGCATATTATGGATGTTTGTTTTGTAAATAGCTCAACTTTTGCAAATTGTAACATAGGAGTTTAAAAACAAAAAGGGATGATGACAGTTAATGAGCCAAATGGTTAACAAGTTACAAATAATTGAGGTTCTACTGTAGCTTCCAGAAACTATTCTTATAAAAGTTTACTTTTCTCTACAGAGAGAGGAAACTGAACCGAGTCAAATATTTAAAACCTGTGGCAGTTTTTTATTAAGTGTGGCACATTCAGGAGCCAAATGCTGTGATCAAATGCATGTATGCTTACTTTTTAAGCTATGAGATTTTTTTTTTAATATTCTGCAGGGTAAGACTCTTTATAAATAATTTACTCTATTTTTAAAGTTTTGAACCATTTATTTGACAGTTTCTGATGTTCTTCACAATTAAAACATTTCTTTTAATATTGTAATTGATATCTAACTCGTCAACTTAATATGCCTTTTGTCTGGAAATTTCCTCTAGGTGATTGAGGAGTAGTGAATCCTATTGAGGTTGAATCAATACTGGCCTTCTCCTTGCCTATTTTCTAACAACTCTCTGATCCTCATGGTGATGAGGAAACACACGTTCTTATTGTTATTTCTCTATGACATAACAAATTATATAAATTTTTGTTATTTACGACAATAGTTAGTGTTGGCTGTGTTGGTTGTCAATTATTCCTATTTTAATATTTATATTCGTAATTCTGGACATATGCATATATATCCATAAACAAATAAAGAAACATAGTATCCACATTAATAATACAGTACAAGTAAATAAATAATGCATTCAATTAATACAGCAAGAAATAACAAATATGACCCAAAGAACATTTCAAATAAGCTTCCTGTAACAGCTGAGAATATTCCAGGTAAGCTCCTTATTTTAATTTTTACAAATGCCTCTTATTGTTTGCATTTTAATTATATCATTTATGAACAAAAAATAACTTCAAATTTAAACAATAACTCATTTCGTTTGATCAGATTAGCTGCATATCATATTACAATCTCATTTCACCCTCTTGTGTTTACCCTCTTGGGCAATGGATTTTTTCGGGTGTAAAAATCCTTAGCATGGCTTCCTTTGGAAGGGAAGTAAAGCCGGCGGTCCCGTGTCGTAGATTTACGGCACGTAAAAGAACCTCAAGCCTGATAAGAGGCCTCTGAGCAAAATTTCCGGTCTTTCACGACCAATATAGAATGGGATGCTAAGAACCATAGTAGTTAAAGAGCGTCCATAAATAAAACTCAATTTCGTTTTTTTTTCTTGTGTTTACAATGTTTGTACATTGTGTTACATCTGTATATGCCTCTTCATAGTATAAACATATTGTCCTCCGTGATGTAGTGGTTACCATGCTAGCCTCTAGTTCCCTAGGTCACGGATTCAAACCTGACAGAGAACGATAGATTTTTTTTAGCGTAAAAATCCTTAGCATGGCTTCTTTCGGAAGGGAAGTAAAGCCAGTGGTCCCGTGTCATAGATTTATGGCACATAAAAGAACCTTAAGCCTGATAAAAAGGCCTCTGAGCAAAATTACAGTCTTTCACACCCAATATAGAATGGGACGTTAAGGACCACAGTAGTTAAAGAGCATCCATAAATAAAACTCAATTTAATTGAACTTTAATAGCATAAACATATGTTTTTGAAATATTTGAGTTTATTTAATGAGGAAATAGCATATTATGCAGGGTGCATTGCCTTCCTTTTCATCAGCTTTTCATATTCCCTGGTACTATCCATGATTAATGAGATTTCCATTCAATTCTGTCTGAAATATTATCATATTAAGCATACATTATCCACTTGTATGTTTGTTAACCCCAATTATTCAGTTCTGTTTTTAATTTAGCATTCATCATTTACTATAATCTCATTTATTTCCAGCATTATTTTGATTTTGATTGTATTATATACTTCACATATCATCCATTTTCATCTTTTAGTAACAAATTTAAGGTTATAGCCATCTCAAGAGAAGATTACTGTTTTCAAATTATTCCTTTCTTTATGTTTACTTTATGCCATTGCAGTACATTACTCATTTTTATTTGTCGCACGTTTCATCATAAGTAAAGAATTCTTATACATATTTATCCTTTTTATCACAGCTAAAATTCCTTGTTAATAACTCCTATTGTATAATTCATCATAAACATATTTATTTCATCGCAGAAATCTTTCTTGTTTATATTGCGCTTAATATTAGTGCTACTTTTATGTAATAATGATCATAAGTATAGAATATGCATTTTCTTTTTTAATGTATTTTAAACAGATATGCTAGCCAAATTTTAACCTCTTTTCTATAATGGTTATTGATCTAGCTTGGGATATTATTATTTAATTATTAATAGAGTCAACTGAAAAATTCAATGTCACTGCTGGGATTTGAACACGGTTCTCCCGCTCTCCGTGCGGTTGCTCTAACCATTGAGCTACTGTGACATGCCGGTGGACATTGAATTCCCAAATTGACTCAAGTTTTGTTCCCAGACATACCAACCAGGCATCTCACTCGTGATGACAATCTCATTGGCGACCTGCAATCGCAAGTACTTCAGTGCTGGGTATTTACATGTTTAAGTTTTTACTTTATTATTATTAGATATATAATTAATTGAAATTAATTATACTTTTTACAGACCTTAGCCGGTCTTGGCAAGTTATTAATAGAGTCAACTGAAAAATTCAATGTCACTGCCAGGATTTGAACACGGTTTTCCCACTCTCCAATTTAAAAGGTTCTGAGTTCTTGTTTTGCTAAACTTTTTTCTTAGGATCATGTCGCATGCAGACATACTCTTCAGGAAACTGCAATAATGGAATCCTGAAGAAACAAATACAAAGCAGTACTTATTGGGGTTTGAGGGTATATATTATATCTGGAATTACAAGTATAAATATTAAAATAGAGATAATTATAAACAACATGGCCAACTCTAGCTATATATATATATATATATATATATATATATATATATATATATATATATATATATATCCATAAACAAATAAAGAAATATAGTGTCTTCATTAATAATACAAGTGAATAAATAACACATACAATTAATACATCAAGAAATAACAAACATGACACAAAGAACATTTCAATAAGCTTCCTTTAACGGTTGAGAACATTCCAAGTAAGCTTCCTGTTTAAGTGTTACAAACCTAGGCACTATATGCTGGCCTAGAAATTCCATAACATTGCAAGAAACAATAGAATAGCAACAGTACTTTAAAAAAATGAAAAAGTATTGACAAATTCAAACCAAAAGCAATGTATATCTTGGAAATGTGTAATACCACAAAAAACTTGTTGGAAATATTTATCACACATTTTGTTTTATGTTATGCCACGCACACCTTTTTTTTTTTTAAAAAATGCCCTTTTTTGGATTTAGCGAACCTCAAAACATGTGCTTCTGATGAAAACTTATCAAATTTTTAGGGATTACAATACTTCCCCTACTAAGTGTAAGTACATAGTAGAGAAAGTAAAAAGTATAAAGTGTTTGAAAATTCAAATCATTTGCAAAGAACATCTTGAAAATGGTTAACACCACCAAAATTGCATTTCCATATTGTGTCCTTTAGCGAGATTAACATTTTTTGTATAGTAAGATTTTGTCTCTTACAGTTTAGCAATAATACAAAAATCATTCAAAATGAAGAGCACTTCACAGGTTATTCCCAGAAAATTCAAGACATAGGTGCATTATAGTTGTCATGTAAATATCTTAAACATATAGTATCTTAATCCAAACTGTTAGAGCATTTTTTGGGAGAAATAAAAAATAACAAAAATGTTTACAAGTAGAAGGGTAGTTTTAGGTTGACAGTCTTCATGTTGCATCCTTGGAAGATGCTGAACTTAAGTTTGTTATTTAAGCAACTTCTCGTTTTTAGTTATGCTGTTCTTGCGCACGCACACGCACACACTCCCCCCCCTTCTACTAAAAATGCCTTTATCGGACTCAGGGAGCCTCAAAATATGTATTTCTGGTGAAATCTCGGTATCAAATTTTTGGGTGGAATACAAAACTTTCCCTTCTTACTATAGGACATGGTAGAAAAAGTAAAAATTACTCAACTATTCCACCACCAAAGGTTGCTTGTAGGCTATGCAGCATTTCCAGAACTTGAACAATGTTTGGGGAGAGGTTAAGGAAGTCTGATGTTCTGCCAATGTTTATCATCCTTTTGCAAGAATATCTGGGGATTTTCATCCCTTATTAGGAATAAGATGCTGTATAAATTAAATTATATGTGATAATGAGAAGGATTCACCATAAAAATCTTTTAGATGATTCAATGATAATTTCATAAAGAATGGCAGGAAGTAAATGAAATTAATTAAAATGTCATTTAAAAGCTACCTGTGAAACATCGGGTAAGCCAAAGTCAGGTATAGCACTAAATACTATGTTGCTCTCAGCAAGATGACTGCATACAGTTAGGAATGCTGCTTGTTCATATTATAATTCCAAAATAGTTCTTATCAAAATTAAGTTGATTTAATAATGCAAAAACTGTTAAGGTCTGAAATGCTTCTGGTCCACATTATAATTTCAAACTATTCTTGTCAGATTACAACTGATTAATAAAGTAGAAAGTATTAATGCTGTCATGGTCAAACTCATGAAGTAAAACTCTAGAGAAATAATAAATAATAGTACCAAAGGGATCGTATAACTGCATGAAGATAAAATATTCTAAAGGTTGCCTTAATTTTCCTCAATTTGTAAGGCCTGGAGAAGGAATAATTTGTAATTGGGTTCCCTTTAATAAAATTAATAGAGGAATCTACAATGGAACAATAATCATACCAACAGTGGTAGTAATCAGGGAAAGATTTATGAAGATTAAGAGTAGAAGCTTTCTCTCCCAAATTGAACAGAAAATAAATATTAACAATTACAAGCTCATTCTTTGGTTCATTTTACACTTATAGCTATGGTACAATATGTTACTGAAGTATCCTTCAGTCAAGCAGGATATTAATAAGGTGTATAATGCACTTAGAAATGTCCTTATTTATATTATCTTTCCACTGGTTCTTTAGTTCAGTATTTATATAAATACTTATTTTTGTTTTACCTAGGCTTTGAATCACAAACTGACAAGACATATGTCATCTCATGTTGAAATGAGTGATAATATTACCATATTACTATGCCACTTTTCAGGCATTTATTTTTTTGCCTCGTCAATGCCTATGATACAGAATGCCAAGATATATTCCTTCTACTCGTCCTCCACCTTCTTGTCCTTCCTGACATACTTTAGGCCAGTGGTGGCTGCTGTGAAAGAGCACAAGATCACGTGAGCACCCTAATTTTTTACACCTTGTGGATTTATTGTTACTTTATCTTTGAATGCTATTACACGTAACATAAATGTGGTAATTTAAAATCTACAGCATCTAAATCTGCAATGCTTCTCTTCTAAACTTGACGAGACATGGCAACAGAGCCACTAGCACATCTTGACTTGTACATGTTTTTAGGAGCTTTTGCGCACGTGCAACTGGTAAGTTACCTTATTAATGAAATACATACGGGTTGTACACACTTGAAGTTGTGCACTAGACTTAGGTCTAGTCTCTCCATTTCTCAACTAAACGTTTACGTCAATGCCACTAGGTAGTAGTACACTACTGCAGAAGCTTCATTCATTTGTGAGTGCAAGGGCGTGGGAAGTTTGGAACCCCTGTTTGCTTTTCAGTTTGGGATAAATCCTGCTAGATGGTAGATACTGAACAGTTATCCCAATTCACTCACTGTACAGCGAGGCATGAGATCTGGCATGAGTGGGCGTTATAGTTATACATATAGAAAAGCCTATGTTTATATATATTATGGGTTTCTGGGTGAGTTATAATATATTATGTTATGCATTCTATCATACAGTATACCTTTTGTATTCCTAACAGAAAAGTGCACCTGTTTAATGGGCTTTATTTTACCCATAATAAAGTGACCATATTGGTAAACATTGCTATACTGCTATTTTATTTAAACCACATCCACAAATGCCAGTTTGAAGGTGGTTGTTTTTGTGTTTGGGTGATAGTATGAAATAATTATTTGGAATTTGGGTGGAGTGTCAACATGAAGCTATTTTAAGTGCGAACAGGAGACTAAATTACCAGAATAAGTTAGATGCTTAGGAGCTAAGACCTCTCAGACCATATCTGTGGATTGGAAAAGTGACGAGGTCTAATAAGCCAGCTGAAATGAACAGTTAACAAGGAAGTGTACAATAAGCATAACTCATGTGAGTGAGTGAGTGAGTGAGTGAGTGAGTGAGTGAGTGATCGAGCGTGCGTGCGTGCATGCGTGCGTGTTTTTTTTTTTCAGTGTAAGAAATTTATTGTATTGGGTTGAGGCATGTTTGATTTTAGTCTGGGAGTTAATTAATGGTCTAATTCGGGATCTCGCAAATTTGTCTGAAAAAATTAGAAAAAGCACGAAAGCTCCCATATGTGAACATTGAACTCTCAGTACTTGGTGAACATCAGTACTCAGCTTGACAGTGCATACAGAGAGTCTGTGAGGAAACACCAAGTAGATAGGAATAAACATATCCTCTTCAGGCTAATAGACTGAAAACAATTTTGCAGGGCGTTTGAGTTGCTTTACATTGTCACGATGAAAGTAAAGATTCAGCAAATCTGGTAGTATTTTATGGCCTTGTAAACCTTGTTAATGCTATTGATGGCTCAATGAAGCAATAGCTAGAACCTGAAACTGTGTTTAAAGGTACATCCAGAACAATCCAAAATGAATTTCTGGACTGTATGCTCAATATATGCAGAGAAATAATAACATAAGAAATTTTAAGTGCGCATTATTTTGCAGTAATGATGGATGAAATTATAGATGTATCTGCCTGCAACAATTGGCAATTGTATATAGATACTAACTTCATGGTTCTGTTGTGGAGAGATTTTCTTTAACGCAGATGCACAAATTGTTGAGACATTATTTAGGGTAATAAATTCTGAATTGGAAAGCATGTGAATGCAATTAGGAAAAAGTGATTGTACAATGCTATAAAACATTGAGTCTTATTTATGGACACTCTTTAACTGCTGTGGTCCTTAGCATCCCATTCTGTATTGGGTGTGAAAGACTAGTAATTTTGTTCAGAGACCTCTTTATCAGCTTGAGATTCTTTATATGCCATAGATCTATGACATGGGACCACCAGCTTTAATTCCCTTTCGAAGGAAGCCATCTAAGGATTTTTATGCCTGAAAAAAATCCATTGCCCTCCACTGGGTTTGAACCTGGGACCTTGGGAACTAGAGGCTAGCATGGTAACCACGACACCATGGAGGATGACTGTACAATGCTATGATGGTGTTGCTGTTATGAGTGGAGGCATTAATAGTGTTCAGGCAAGGATTAAACAGGTAGATCCTAGGGCTTATTTATCCACTGCTATGCTCATCAGTTTAATCTAGTCCTGCAAAAATATTTTTTTTTTTTTCTAATCGAGTCCAGCTTTCCAGCTTTTTTCTTCAAGTAGTCACACAGATCAGATGTGCTAGACAGAGTTGTGCAAACTACTACCATGAATAGCAGCTATAAGATGGGTGTTTAATATTGGGACAGTGAACACAGTTAAAGAGAACAAGTAAAGTCGATTGAGTGTTTATAAGAAATTTCCCTTTCTGATCATTCAGATGACAACGCCAGATGAGAAAGTTACAACCTCTTCTCCAATTTAAAAGATTCTGAGTTCTTGTTTTGGCTAAAAATTTTTCATAGGATCATGCCGCATGCAGACATACTCTTCAGGAAACTGCAATAATGGAATCCTGAAGAAACAAATACAAAGCAGTACTTATTGGGGTTTGAGGGATAAATTATACTGTATAATTAAAAGAATAAGAGGCACTACCATTGATGAAATCTCATCACCATGTGAAGAACAAAATCAAAAGAAAAGAAAAACAGAGAACAAAGTAGCAGATGCAAAGGAAGTTTATGACCCAATAAGAAGTCATATGAATGAAAGATTTTCGATCATGAATTACCTTATAGCATCAAAATTATTAGATGTGAACCCATTTTCACTATTTTTGATGAATTTACCTGAGATAGAATTTGACATTACTGTTGAAACTTACCCAGTGCTATTGAAGGCACAGCTGAGAACAGAGCTAGAAGTACTCTACAACAGAGAAGACTTTCAACACACAGGTGGTGCTGTTGCTATGTTGCAGCTTCTACTAGAGAACAACTTGAATCAAGACACATTTCCACAGTTAAGTAAGCTGATGAGAATAATAATTACAGCTCCTCTTTCAACAGTTGAACCTGAATGTTGTTTCTCAGCAATGAAAAGGATAAAAACCTTCCTACGAAACACAATGCTGGAAATAAACTTTCAGCACTGGCAATGCTTGCTATTAAGAAAAAAGTTGTGAATGATACTAAAGACTTCAATCACAGAGTGATAGAAACATTTACGCGATTGAAAAACAGATGCATGGGTGTTCTTTATAAATAGATGGTGCCAGACATGGTGCAGTATAGTTTTCCCTATTTAGCATGTTCCTATGGTGCAGAGCGTATAGCATGTATTTATACTGATTAACTTTTGTATGGACCATATGGAGGGACAGGGCATTTTATAAGAAGAAATTATGACATTTTCCTGCTTCAGTAAATGAGACTTGGCAAATGCTAATAAATTGGTAATATCATATTAATATTTGGTTGATGAAAGAATGCAAATGGAGAGTATGCAAAAGATTACACATGACTTTGTTCTAGCCCTAAACTGTACTTAATTATGTACAAAATAATAAAAATCCAGAAAACAACCATTTCTTTCATCAGACAAGTTATTCATTGTTGTTGGTGGTGGTGCTGGTGGCTGCAGTTGTATCCACTTGCTCACAATCATATCTATTATGCAGTAGATGCTATTTCACATTTTCAGGGCTACCTGAATCTAAAATTTTGTGAACAACCAAAATGTATGCTCACAAGCCGCCAGTGATTTAGGCTATATACTTTCCAATTCCAAACTCTTTCAATTTCATCCTTGCTTGACCTAGGTCACATTTGCAAACAGGGTTATAAAAGTACACTTGCCATATGGAGTTGCTAATAAATCATTGGTCATTTTCCCATTATCAAGGGCACTGAAGAAATAAAATAAAATAAAATCCTGTATCCAGATGGGACTTATATCAACCATTATTATTTGAATAAGAATATATAATATTATATTAGTTATATTACCACCGAATCTACTCATCTTATGGATTGATAACTAGTAAATGTTGCACATGATGTGAAATACAGTGACCTGCCAGCTTCACCAGGCCATGTGATAAAGGTAACACTGGTGTCATTTTTAATGTGTTCTGTAGTGCAATGGTGACTGTGCTGCATTGCTGCAGTAAAGATTCAGAATATGAATCATGATTCCATGCATTTTTACTTTCTGTATCACTTACCTTATAGCATGTAAGAGGGAGTATTTTATTCCACCCAAAAATCTGATACTGAGATTTTGCATTTTAAGAAGAAAGAGTGAGTGTATATGTGCACTTATGTTAAAAAAAAATAATCAATAGAATTTTTCCGTGCAAGGGACAGTTTGGGGTGAGGAAATGTTGTGAAAATCTGTATGTTACATCCGTAAGAGATGCTGAATTTGATATTCATCTACATTTTGTTTTTGAATTATGCTGCTCTCACCCCCGCTCTCTCTCTCTCTCACTCACACACATACATAATGCAATTTTTCTCTGTATTAAGGGGACCTCAAAACATGTATTTCCAATAAAATCTTATCAAATTGTTGCCTATCTATTTGCATACTATTTAAAAATTATTGTTCTTTTAACTTTTTCAAACGATCAATTCAAATTTCAGCACAAACTGTATTGACACTTAATTTAAGCAGTAAAGAAAGAAACAACAAATACCATCTTGTAGACACAGTGTTTTATATGCAGTACTCACAGACAAACTGAGAAAATTTAGCGGATGAACTCCAATACCCATGTCAACAACACATCTTTTTAATGTATACATGTGTAATAGTTGGCAAGCAACAGATTTTCTTATCTTATAAATGATTTAAACCTTGAACTATGGGGTCACTTCAAGTATTCATTAACTTGACCTAAATATAAGATCCATGACAAAGCATTTCACTTGGAGCTCATAATTCCATTATCCTGTTAGTAAAGAAATCTTTGCAGTGACGGTTTATACTGTTAGTTCAGCACATTGTTTATCAACCCATCTTTTAAGAATGTACAATGGTTGCAATCTGTTTTTTTAAATTTTCTCTTCCATCTAACTATAGTAGGGGGAAAAGTGCATCCCACCCAAAAATTCAGTATCAAAATTTCATCAGGAATATGTATTTTGCAGTCCACCAGGTATTAAAAATTTTCATGGATCAATATTTCTCATTAATTCAACAAAATCCTCATCCTACAAAAGTTCCTCCTTCATGGTATACTAAATCTAATACAAACCATGGTATATAAATTTTTATAAACAAGCATACCATTAAATTAAGGAGGTATATGCATTGTCAAAATCTAAAGTATAGGCTGTCCATAAAAATACTGTCATACTTTGAGCTGGTATTGCGTCGCTTTGGATCGTCGTATTTGTGCGAAGTTGGTGACTTTCGAAAGAAAAACTAAAATAGTTTTGTATAGGGTCTTTCAACAAGAGTGTCCTATCTTTAACATGTGATAGCTGCCGTTGTTATTGAGTTACAGCAGTCATTTTTTTCGTGTTGTTATTGACAAATAGCCATGGAACGTTACAGAATTCAGCAACGCGTAGAAATTGTGAAAATTTATTATCAAAATGGATCATCTGTTCGCCAAACCTTCCGTGTATTGCGTGAAGTTTACGGTGTGCATAATCGTCCCTGCGAGGGAACGATTCGGTGTTTGATCGATAAATTTGAAAGAAGTGGTTTTGTCAAGGATCAAAGAACGCCTGTACGTAATCGACGTAAGCGCTCCAACGAAAACAGTTCATGAGAGTGTACGCGAGAACGGAAACAAGCGTCGAGCGCAAGAATTGGGTCTTTCGCCGACCACAACTTGGCGAATTTTGCATTTGGGCTTGAAGTTTCACGCTTACAAAGTGGTGTTAACTCAAGAACTAAAGCCCAACGACCATAGGTTTCGCCGTGTATTCGCTGACTGGGCTATGGAGGATTTGGAAGCTGACTCGGATTTTTGTCGAAAAATCATCTTCAGCGACGAAGCCCACTTTTGGATGGATGGTTGTGTTAACAAACAAAATTGCCGCTATTGGAGCAATCACAATCCAATGCAGATTCAAGAACGACCACTTCATCCCCAAAAGGTTACTGTGGTGTGGATTTTGGTATGGTGGAAACATTGGTCCATATTTTTTCCAAGATGAAGATGGAGAAGCTCTAACTGTCAACGGAGAAAGATACCGGGCTCTTATAAGGGACTATTTTTGACCTCAATTGGATGGTTTGGATCTCAGAAACATCTGGTTCCAGCAAGATGGTGCCACATGTCATACTGCTCTCGAAACAATCGATCTTTTGAAGGAGAAGTTCAGAGGTTTCATCATTTCCCGTGGTGGTGATGTTAACTGGCCTCTGAGCTCAGGTGATTTAATGCCGTTGGATTACTTCTTGTGGGGTTATGTTAAATCTCAAGTTTATGTCAACAAGCCAGAAACAGTAAATGATCTTATGAATAATATCATGCGTGTTATTCGTGAAATACCTAATTTACGTTCTTCTGTCATTGAAAATTGGGTCAACCATATGCGCACAACCCAACAAAGTCGCAAATGTCACTTAACTGATTTTCTCTTCCACACGTAATGACATTAATTATGTTCCAAAATAAAAAAGAAATAAACCTCTGTCATTTATAGAACGTGTTTTATTTAAGTTCAAAGATAGGACACTCTTGTTGAAGGACCCTATACATGTCAATGATGGACAACAATGGACAGGATCACAGGAATCAAACACAGAAACTAAATTCTCACACATTTGTGATTAGTCAATAGGGGTTCATTGTTGGATATTTAACAGGCAAGTTACATCAAATGTTTCCTTTTAAAATTGTGTTGTTGTTAAAGAAGTTTTAAGGAGTTATGATGAACCCAGAAGAACGTAGTTGGTGTGTTTTGGAATATCATAGCCCGCAGAGTCTGGTGCAGGTTCAGCGTACTATTAGGCGAAGGTTTCAACATCAAGCTCCTACACACATGTCAATTTTGAAGTGGTACCGTGTTTTTATGCATTGTGGTTGTATATGTCATCGAAGGAAAGGCCATTCAGGGAGAATAAATAATAAATAAATAAATAATGATTTATTGTACAAGAAAGTGAAGATTTGTCACCAATAATTATTATTATATTAACTCAAACATATATTTAGGATTTGGAGGAAGCGTAGTTTTATTTTTATTGATGCATATTTTATTAATTCTATATTTATATTATCATCTCCAGGAGGTTTTTTATTTTAAAATATTTTTAGGATTTCTACCAGCTCTTCCAACTCAGTGGGGTTCACATCTACGTATCTTCATTTTCTACATTATTTATATCTTCTTCCTCTCCACAATTTTCCATAATATTTAACTATTGCTTCTGAGGTATGTTACTTATGCTTAAGAAGCCTTTCTTGCATCTATTAAGGTGTTTTATTACCTCGTTAGTCACGTTTTGAGGCCCATGTAAATCACATTCCAGGTCGCTTATGTACTTATCCCAGCTTTCTCTATTCATCTTTCTGATTGCCTGTTTTACTTTTGCACTTTTTTATTTATAGTCCATTCTGTCTGCTTCTGAGTGGGACTAAGTATTTTTATATGCCTTTTTCTTATCTTCAATTATATTTTGAATTTCATCAGTCCATTCGTTTAGCTTCCTCTTACTTCTTCCAAGTACTTCATTTGCTGCTCTTAAGATTAGTTCTTTTAAACCTTGCTATTTTAAATCTACATTTACACTTAGTGCCCAATTGTCCAAATAGCTTCATAGCCTTGTGCAGTACAATCTCCTTATACTGTCTTTTGCAGCAGATGAATTTTGAATCTCCAGTTGTGGCTTATATTGTATGCATCATTTCTTTTTGTATGCCTCTATTTTGCTTGGAGACTAATCCTTGTTAATAGCAGGCAATGATCTGTGCAAACACACATCCTCTGTAGACTAGTATCTGTAACATGTGGAGTTAGCTTTGTGTTGGTTAGAATGTAATCTATAATTGATTTGTTTCCTCGCGCTATCCATGTAAGTTGTGTAGTTCTTTGTGCTGGATGAAGGTATTTACTATCCACAGTTCATTACACATTGCGAAGTTCTTCAATGCTTTACCATTTCAAGTAAATACTTGTTCTCTGTTTATCCCTAGTATTTTTTCAACTGGTTGGTTACCTACTCTGGAATTAAAGTCTCCTTCGATTACAATATAATCTGATTTACAAATTGAGCTCAGCTGTGCTTGTACTATTTCATAAAATTTGAGGCTCTCTTCCCTTCTTTTGGGCATACACTTCTATAACAGATATATATCCTGTTTTCTGATTCTTATGCTGTAACTGATAAAATTATAACTATATATTCTAGTTACCCATTCTTTCTTAAGTAATATAGCTGCTACAGGGGAAGCTCTTCTATTTTGAGGAACACCACCATAAAACATTATATAATTTCCTAGTTGTTTAGTTCCTTTTAATTTATTTTTTGTTTCTGTGAGAATGCAAATATGGATTCCCTTTCCATGTAACTCTTGTTCTATTAGCATTTTTTTTATAGGATATTCCACGGACATTCCAGGTAGCTATCTTAATTTGCTCTTAAGTGCCAGATCTTTATCCACATATCTTCCCTTGGTTGATATCACTTTATCATGCAGGCTATTTTCTTGAAGGTTTGCAGTACATATGTCTTCCGGTTGCGTTATGAGCACCATGTGGGGTTAGATTAGTGATGGGGCTGCCATTTCACTGCCTCCAATCTTGCAGGGCATTTATTTGGTTACCATCCCCAGAGGAGTTACTTCCACCACAGCTATAGAATCTTGTCTAGCCATTGCAATCTTTGGGGACTCTTTGGTTTCTCAATGTGATGGCATACCTCCTTGTGTTCATACAAGGTAGATTGCAGTACTAAATTCTATACATATTAAATATTATATGAGTTAAGGAAAGCAAATGTATTGAGTTAAAAGCAAAATTTGGACAGAATGGTAGGTGTGCAGATACAAATAGCTTTCAGGTAGTTGAAGACAAAAGGTTTGAGAATGAAGAGTAACTTGTAGGTCTGGAAGTCACCCAAAACTCAGACCAGCAGACAGAAAATGCAATGAAGCAAAAATAATGTCATAATTGCAGATGGAAGTTGCCTGGACTTTCTAAAATATGGGGACCAATAAAAATGAGTTAGATTGTCACATGAACCAATCAAATCAATCAAAAACCATCTGACTAGGAAAGAATTAGAGGAACTACAAAATGCAGTAGTGCAGGACCTCAGTTTCAAATAGGGTTAACATTGTCACATCTTGTTTTATCATGTGCTTGGACAACCTAAGTCTGTGATTCAGCTGCGAGAATATGAGTTAGGCAAATCTTACTGTCAGCTAAGTTAGGCTTGGGAAATAAGTTAAGATAATGGGCATAATACTGAAATAGTTTTAAGATCAATAAATTAGAAGCAACTTTAATAATTTGTTTGAGTGTGGGATTTGGCAAATGTGGAATCTTGTGTAAGAAAGTAAGAGAAAAATCGTTTTAGTGTGGAGAAACATAAATGGATAGTTAAGAAGTAAATTACCAGTGTTTATTTACCTCCTATCCATACATCCTGAAAGGGAACCCTAATTTCTAAGAAACCTTTTTCTGGAGACTATCTGCATTACTGAAGCCAGCCAAGGACAAAATCTCTCAAAAAATGAAAGACCAAACATTCCCACATGACTTCTCAAAGAATTTGTTTTTTAATACTGAATCACCATATTTCCGTCAGTTTAATTAATACTAATGCAATAACTTTTAATCAACTATTTCTTTGATTCACACATCCCTGCAAAGTGAGCTCCTATCTAGCCAGAAGACAAACAGAATCAGTGATTCATATTCATGCTGCTCCATTTTTCTTAGTCTCTCATTGTGTTTGTTGGCATCAAGTCTACATAATTATCAGATAGACTATCAGTTTACAGTCTTTCAACAAATTTTTATTTCAGGAAACATAAGAGATTTCAAAGCTTCTACTCTGTACTAGGAAAATGGTTTGTGAGCAAATCTATATTTGCTTCAAAACTTCAGAAAGCAATAAAAATGGCCAGTATAACATTCTTTTTAAAATTCTATATCAAACTTTCATATCTATATTTGAATAATTTATATTTGCTTCAAAACTTCAGAAAGCAATAAGAATGGCTAGTATAACATTCTTTATAAAGTTCTGTAACAAACTTACATTTTCACCCTGGGAACTACAAATATGTTTAATGTATTTTTCTTTTATTCTTTATACTGATGCTCTAGATTCAGGAGTATTGGTTTAGGTCAGCTCTTCCAATGGATGAAAAGAAAATAGTTGTTACAGTGGTTCTTGAACTGAATAATGTAAACTTTACATTGCTCTTAATCATAGTAGTCAGTATTATAATTTAAAGTGAATGTATGGCCATGAAAAATGATGTCACACGTACTAACTCATAGCCGTACAGAAACTTTAAGCCTTATTAGTGTTTAACTATTTATATTAGTGCATTAATCATTTAGGCAATAATTCATTCACCACTTCACTCACCAAGTTGATTCATGGAAAGCATGTTTGGTGGACTCTAGTCCACATCATCAGCTGCTACTCAACTGTTGGATAAGCAGGCTTGATCTTGATCACTTCTCCACTGACTTTGATGAGATAGCTGAATTTTGTGGTAAAATTACTGTACATAGAAATGTTGAATGTTTTGCATGAACCAATGTGGCAAGTTAGGTGTTAAGTGAATTCTGGACTCTATCACTATTATAATCATAAAACAATTTAATGATTTATTTCAAAATATCATACGTTTGATATATTGTATGATGAATAAAATGTGTATCTTCAATTTTATTTATTTAGTTATTTAAAGTCACTTCCTTCTCTTTGAATTTTATATAGCTTATAAACCATAGAGTGTATTATATATAAAATTTGTGGCAATAATAACCTATGTTTATAGCGTTTACCATTTCAAAAATATTTTAAGTTTTCCTAGTTTTCTCTGATACAACATCTATAAAAAACGTTTAAAAATATCTGATCCCTTTTTTCTTTTCACATAGGCTCATTAGTAACAAACATTTACTTGTAATATAAACAATTATTTTGTTTTTACATGTGCATGCAAAAAATTCAATATTTCCTAGTTTGAGAGCATTTCTGGGTAGACAATTTACTAAACATATTAAAACAATTTGACTTTAAAAGGAAAAGGAGTACACATTTTTAAAGAATGTGATACAGTAATATACAAATATAAGGAATATTAAGATATCTTGACAAGTTAATATTTTCATGCACTTACTATGAGTTAATGGTGAGCCATATAAATTCCCTCTTTTTTATGTTTTATTTGTTTATTTATTTACCTTTTAATATAATTTAACATCCTTTAATTGAGTAGGTCACTTTGGACAGTGAATGAATGAAATGGGTGAAATGATGTTCGACTGAGCACAGGGCCCATAAAGCTTAAAGTTATCCAACATTTGTCTTCTCAGAATAAGGAAAAATGCTGATAAAGCCTCATCTAGGTAGTGAACCTACTCACACCAACCAAGATTCAAACTAGGCAGATGTGCTACCCCCACACCAACTCTCCTTTAGTTTTCTCAGTGATGCTTGTATTTTAAAATTCCATACATTTTCAGTATTAGTTAAAAATTGCTAACTTTTATGTTTCAGGTATGGCCAATGGTACAAGTGGTGAATTTTGGAATGGTACCTTTGAATTATCAAGTGCTCTTTGTCCAAATAATAGCAATATTCTGGAACACATACCTTGCCTACATAACTCATCAGGAGATAAAACCCTCTGAGTGAACAACATATATGTGTCTCTTACAATGTACCTAAAAGATGTAGGTACTGAAATTATAACTCTTATTATACACTTTTTCAATTTATATGAATATTTCTAAACACTACAGTATTGTCATTTTTTCCTAACAGTATTATTTTAATTGTAGTGTAAATGTATTAAAAAGTTGTTTCTCAAAGATATAAATTGTATTAAAGAAACATTGTTTATGAATATTTAAACTGATATCAACAATCCCAGACATTCTCTTTTATCCAGATCAATACTGTTTCACACTATTACCCCAAATTCCCTACAGGTATCAATTGGAATGCTAAACCTCCCATTATTTTTATATTAGGAATCAAGACGGCATAAGCTCAAAACTGCCCTTTGTCCACTACACCCCGGTCTTTGATATTGATAGTACTATTTGTCATTATCTGATGGACTCAGTGCATTTACACTGCTGAAAGCGCATGTTACAAGGATTTTAAAACAGTTTGTTAACAAAATTCTTAAATATCCAAAATGTAGTGGATTCTTACACACTGAAGCAATTGATAAAATTATATCATGAGCATGAACTCACATCATCAGCTGACTTGAGTTGTTCTGCAAAACAAATAGGTGAGTGGAGCTAGTAAGAGTGTTTAGGTTGACTCCACTTTCATTCTTAAATTTATCAGGTTTTAAGGGATAATTTATATAGGTTTCATTTTGATGCATGGCCATATTATGGTGAATTGTTTACCCTACACTGTGCTGTTTCTAACCGGTTCTCTTCCTTTCCATCCTCTTTCCTGCTCTCCATGTGCTGGCTAATCAGTTGACATCAAATCTTTGTACAGAGGTCGATACATTACGACACCATGTGCTTCATGTTATAGTATGTTAGTGCTGTTATAATGCCAAAAGTCAGTATGCTTTAGCACACTGAATCTTTATGTAGGATTCCACGTGACAACAAACTCCCATAGAGAAGCGAGATTAGTGTAAAAACAATAGGGGTGGTATGTTTCTTGACAACTTTATACAGGCATATCTTATCCTAGGAAAAATGTTGAAACATTTAAATTTAAAAAATAAATAAATAAATAAATAATGATAAGTCACCTATTGTGTGCGCTCGTGTGCACATGCAATTTTAGCTCACTTTGTGATTTGGATACCTTATTATTTTCTGTGTGGAAAGAATTTCCACTTGCCATTTTGTGCCGTTACAGTTGACTTCATATGTGGAAAATTAAAAAAAAAATTGAGAGAAAAAAGACAAGTTTACAGAAAGAACAGTCAATTGACAGCAGAACATTTGAGTTTTAAATTTCTTTTTGCAAAGAAAAGTTTTTATGTTTTTAAGCACAAATCCCTTATTAATTGTTTATTTAAACAGGCTTCCGGTATATACAGTCTGCCACTATGGACAAAGCATACTTGACAATAACAATTTAAAATTGAAATGAGAAAAAAACAAGAAACATATAAATGGATAACGAATTAGCATGAATTGCAAAGTACAAATCAAAGAAAAGAAAAAGAAGAAAAAAGTTTGAGCAGCATATGAATGGCTTCAAGAGTGGAGAAGGAGGTTGTGTTGTCAAGTTCCGGAAATTTAGTTATTAAAATTTGTCTCAAACTATAAATCACAACAATGAACTTCTTTCCTTTGAATTTAATAAATACAATTTTCACAATTTATAAGGAATTCTTACCCTTCCCAACCTGAAAAAAAATCTGACGTGTTACATTCATATGACCTTCTATCGCTCATTAGTGGGTATGAAAATTACTCTTACCAAGGTTTGTTTTCCTATCTACTTCATTTTAAACTAGAAAAAGCTTTCCAGAAATAGCTGCATTACACATTTCGTGTAGATACAAAGGGAAAATGTTTTAGAACTATACAATTGGCCTTCAAATTCCATGTTCGTTCCACGAGATCGCGAGAAACAATTAAAAATCGACAAAACTGAGAGCGACAATATTGAGCAATTCGAACTATTTATAACGGATATCTCAGAAATGGCTGATACCACAAAAACAGCTATTTGAAATAAATAGTGTCTTAAAGAGATCTATAATTTTTGTGCAGTACGTTTTTGTCTATCGCTTAACGTTTGCCAGTTATACAAGATTATATAAATTTCCTTCCGAATGAAGAGGACTTCTCAAGTCATATATATTTGCATTTGTAATATAAATATCGTTAATGTATGGAATTTTAATAAAAACCGTTAGAGCCACAGAGAATCCAAAATTTCGAAAGATGTTCCACATAAGGCGTAGTTTGAGGTGGAGGATTCTCTTAAAAATTTTCTTGTTACATCTTTGGAAGGTACTGAATCTAAATACCAAGTTTGGTATTTATCCGATGCTTCGTTTTCAGTTACACACACTGCAATAATTAATCTCGTCGATTTTCAGTTGTTTCTCGCGATTTGCATGAAAACAGTATGGAATTTTAAGGCCAGCATACAGCGTAGGTATCCGAAGGAAAACAATTTACATTTTCCCACCTTTACCGCAACTTGTTCACTATTATTTGCAAGGGTGCACATTCACTACCATACATCCATTGTCGTACTGTCGTCCTCCGTGGTCTAGCGGTACCATGCTAGCCTCTAGTTCCCGAGGGTCGCGGGTTCAAAACCGGCGGAGGGCGATGGATTTTTTCGGGCGTAAAAATCCTTAGCATGGCATCCTTAGGAAGGGAAGTAAAGCCGGTGGTCCCGTGTCGTATATTTACGGCACGTAAAAGAATCTCAAGCCTGATAAAGAGGCCTCTGAGCAAAATTTCCGGTTTTTCACGCCCAATATAGAATGGGACGCTAGGGACCACAGCAGTATAAAAGCGTCCATAGACAAAACTCAATTTTCAGGTCCTTTTTCACTACCTTACCAGGCATTGGACTGATCATCCATCCTAGATATGCTATGAACCAGAGTTTGCTTGCTCCTCGACATTGAAAGTAATCCTGATTGATTAAAAAAAACGTAATTAAGTGTAAAAAAACTTGGATTTTTGAATATCATCCAATATCATAAGCGATAATCGATGCATTGGAAGAGCCCTCAATCCACCGGGAAAAAGAAAGAGCGAAGAGCAAATAAAAATTCAAAGCAATGATTTGTTTTTTCCGGTATCAGGAGGGCCGTCCTATGTGGTGTAGTAGTTACCATGCTAGCCTCTAGTTCTCGAAGTCGCGGGTTCAAATCCGACGGAGGGCGATGGATTTTTTTCGGGCGTGAAAATCCTTAGCATAGCTTCCTTCCGAAGGGAAGTAAAACCGTGGATTTACGGCACGTAAAAGAACCTTCCAGCCTTATAAAAAGGCCTCTAAGCAAAATTATCGGTCTTTACGCCCAATAGGAATGGGACGCTAAGGACCACAGCAGTTAAAGTGCGTCCATAAATAAAACTCCATTTAGTTTATTTCGGTATCAGGGAGGAGATCATATGCATTGATTGAGTGCCTGCAGGTCGAAGTGTCAATCAGGTTTATTATAAAAAATGTTTTGAAGACCATTCGCGAAGGTGTGCGACGAAGGAGACCAGGCTTATAGAGAATGCATCATGGATCCTCCCCAGCCCACTACAGGCTATCTGCGAAGAGCTATTTGGCGAAAAACAACCTTCCAGTGAGGAACATCCATCGTATACACCGGACATAGCACCCTGCGATATTTTTCTCTTCCGGAAAGTCAAGTTCGCGATCAGAGAAACCAGATTCGAGTCCGTGGATATAGTGAAAACAAAATAGATGCACTGCCTGAGCAACGTAACACAAGAAAGCCTGCAGCATTGTTTCCAACAATAGAAAATTTGCTTGGAGTGGGTAGGGACCGATGATGAACTACTTGAAGGGGATAAAATTGCCACATTGCCAATGACATTATTTGTTTTAAATAAAGTGTTAGAGCATGAATCCAGCATCGTTATTGCCACGTCTCGTAAGTTCTCGTCCGCTTCAAATAAATATTCAGGAAATGCTCTCTTTGTAAAGGGGGGAAGAAGCTTCGATCTTTAGGAACAATTTTGATGTGTTTGTCGATCAAATTCCTAAGTGACTATGTTCCTATGATCAGAGAGCGAGAGAGAGGGGGAGGGGGAGGGCGCCAATTTTGCACAATGAAGTCGCAGAAGAACGTCGTCTTGACTTCGTTGGAAATTCTTTGTACAACTTTGAATTTTTTCTGGAATAATAAACCACTTGCTTTAGGTAAAGATAGCTTTGTATTTGTAAATTTTACAGATTTAGCAACATGACAAGAGGAACAAGAGAGTGGACATTGGTCTGATACGAATCGGACGAGACCATTTACTATTCGGTAACATTGTGAACTTAATAATAAATTAGAAAATTATACAATAATGAAATTTATCGTCTTAACTGCAAGTGGGGTAAATATTTTATCAATTTTGGGGATTACTTTTGATCCATTTTCATTATAATCACAGCATTTATCACCTATTTAGATTACATATACTAATTTATATATTACACATAATATACACACGTTATTGGGATTACTTTTGACCCCTTTTCATCATAATCACAACATTTATCACTGTTTTAGATTAAATATACTAATTTATTTATATTTTATACATTATATCATTCCTATATAAGTTTTATATGCGAGAAAGCAAACATGCAAACGCAAAACATATTTCTCGACAGTATGTTGTTGTGAACTGCAATAAAGGTCCTTTATGAACTGAATTTGATGCTGAGACCCTCTTCTGACTAAACAGCTTTTGTTTATTTTATTAATACGAGTTTGAAGTATAGCATTTAATTCTATTTGACTTTGCATCTTTTCGGATATTCTATAAAATACACTATTGCCTCCCCTTATAACAAGGTATTGTGTGCATAAATAATCCTATTGTAGAGAGAGAGAGCTGGTATTTTCGGCCTATTCCTTACTACCGTGTTGCATATATATATAAAAAACAAACAGACCTATGCTATTCTTCGGAGCTACAGTACACCCTGTGAGCCCACGAACCCAAGCCACTCAATAAGAAGAAGATAATACACTCTGTTTCGAAATTAACATCTCTACTCTGTCCTGATCATAAAGCTACTCTCCTCCGTATACACCTAACTTCAACCTGCCACTAAGGTGACCGACATGCGAGCCCTGGTTATGACTACACTAGCAAGAGCACTGCGATCAAAGGTCGCAGTTGAGATATGAATGACAATCAGCGATCCAAAATAACTCTGGGAATCGTTTCGGCGATGTTTCATCTCAAGTGACTTAAGTACTTAATTTCTGTCTGTAAACTCTTTTAGCTCCCATTGCGGCATACACCTTGTGTGTTATCTTCCAAAGCTTTCCCTCGTCTTGTAAAAGAAGAGCGGATGCCGACAGACCCTGGATTCATTAGCGCCGTCATGCCTTTCATCACCTCGGAACCCTACGGCGATCGGCATGTGATGTTTAGCTCTTACAAAAAGAGGGAGGCTGTGAATATCATTCCCTTGTATTCATAGGAAGGAAAGGACTAGCAAAGAAAGAGTGCTGAAAATAAAAGATGGGAATAATTCGCTTGCCGTTTACGTTGTAGCCAGATAGAAGCCAACAAAGCTTTTGGGAAATGAAAGAAAAATGTCCTGTTCACTATTATCTACCATAATCATAACATTGAGAATGCAAAATAAGAACACTGTAGTGGTGTTATATTATTTGTAAGGAAACAGGATGCATATTTAATTTAGGGATACTCAACAGCGAAAAGTGAAACTGGAAAACCTTATACTGCATTTCTCATCTATTATAAACAAAATTATATTTCATTGCAGTAGCAGGGTAGGATAAGGGTCTTGCTTCTCACCTGAAATTCTTGTTCGAATCTCTGTTAGGGAAGCTACCTGGCCGAGAATTTTATTCGGCTTCCCCCAATACATAGGATGAATATCAGATAGCATTCAACGGCGGCTCGTGGACCAAACAATAGGTAGGATCTCTTTTGATGCAAAGCAAAGCCTACAACTTAGCTATTTCTTGCATATTAAGTTGACTCTGCTATCCTTTCGTATTTGTCGATAAAGCCGTCGTGAAACGGCTCTTCCCCCATTAGGTCGTGCATTAAGTCGTGAATTGAGATACATTAAGACTGGCTTAGGTTTACTCGTAAACATCACGTCTCTTTAATCGTCATTCCACCGTGAAAAAGATTTTTGTAACACGCAATACACTATATAATTTTGCGAATTCGTTACAAATCGCCAATTGTTTAAATGTTCCTAAAACATAAGTTTAATTCATACTAGCAAACTTTCAAGAACCTACACACAACGACAACAATCGCTACGTACAGATAGTTTTCGCACATGAACTGAACTGACCCAGAGAATCGGTCCGAGAATTGAGGGAAAACATTCGGTTACCCAAGGGAAGGGATGTTTGCAAGTTTACAAAAGATTTCACAAGTATCAATGAGCACTGAATAGCCTCTATAAGGGGTCTTTCTACCAAAAAAAAAAAAAAAATCTAGGATTTTAACCTCACCGTAGTCTCGAAGCAGGTAGTTCGCGGGAGTACACAGCCCTCATTGGTTGTCATGGCAACTAAACAAACAGCTGCTCAACATCTCAGAGCCGAGAGTACTGCACTAACTCTATAGTCTCTCATCGACATTGCGGCTTTCGCATTTCGCTGGCTTACAACCCATTTTCCTTATTCCCTACTACTGCCGCGGTAACACCTCGGAATAGGCGTTTTTCGCTCTTAAAATAGTGATTCGTAAAATTATATTTCTCTGTTTGAGTTGTGAAATATTCAAATACAAAATGTTTAAAATAGAATTAAAATTGTATTCGAATGTCCCTACTTAGAAAACAGCTGAACTGACGCTTCACTAGCCCCACCTGAGGAACCGTCCCTAATAGCGTTAAGGTTGGTTTGCTTTAACTGGAAACGAAAATCAGAATAAGAACGACAAAGTTAAAATAAGTGAAGGGTACAGGGGAAAAACAATCAAAGTCCACTTTTGGTGAAATTTGAGCTACTGGTACCAATGGATTCTATGTAAGTAGTACTACATTCCAACAGCTTCATACATGGAAAAAACCACATGTAGTCCATACAAAATCAGCATAGAAAAAAAGTGTCTAGGGGAAAACAATAAATGTCCTCTGTGAAATGGAAAAATAATCACAGACCATATACATTTTAAATGAGAGTAATTTTGTACTACTTCAGGAGAGTTTATTGTTTTAAATGTTGGTCAGCTTGGGTGCTATAAATGTGTGACATATTTTTACTGGTAGCTAACTGCATTGTTCTTCAATGCAGACTATTTTAATGTTGAGTAGAGAGGCAGTTTACAATTCGACATGGAATCAAGTAATGAAAATGTTACCGCTGTTCATAAGAGTGCAGCAAAGAAAAACATGGTAGACTTCATGATGCGAGTAAACGCATAAGAGCAATGAGTCATGTTCCTGGTGAAGATTGCAGATGCAGAAAACAGGTTTCACGAAAGTTTCAAAATATGAACGTGATGTATTAATCCGTGATTTCAATTTATTTGGAAATAAGAACATACAGAGTGCACACTTGTGTTCACTAATTTCAGTTTTGCCTAAGAAACGAAGAAGACCACGGAATCCAGAAGACGTTCAACAGTCCACCACTTGCAATGGCTACTGGAAGCCCTATGTTATTCTTGACAAAAAGTGTCATGTACAGACTGAAAAGCAGCCAAACCTTCGTATTCAAGTTTAATTCCACTCTCTGAGGCAAAATACGACGACCTACAATCCCCGAAGAAATTCTGTTCTGAAAATGCTCAGCTCTATTTTTGAAGATTACCCGTGGTCAACAATGAGTAATTTGGTGCAAGGATTAAATAATTAATTTAATTTATGTTTTATATGCGACGATTTTCTAACGCAAACAGTTATGTATAATGCAATCCTATAAAGTGGACCATGATTGTTTTGCTCAAGATAACCCATAGACAACAATGAGCAATTTGATGTAGAGATTACATTAATTTCTTTGGTCTCTTATAGATATTATTAAATAATATCCTACAAATGTTATTTACATTTTTCTAAGGCAAACACTTATGTACGGGTAAGACATTCTATAAAATAAGTGGACTATGATTGTTTTTGTTTGTAAACATGTCTACCTTGAGTTTTCATTGTTAATAATGAACTAGGTTTGTATTGAAGGAGTTGTATTGTATTTCGACTGTTGGGAATCGAACTTGAACTGCAACCGCACGTATAGTACCCGCTTTCCGGTAGCCTTCGCCTCAAATGTACTTTCCGTTGGCCTTTGCTCCAAAAATGTTTAAAAATATTTTAACTTTGAAATTTTTTACTGTTTCTTTAAATATTATATATTTATGTTTGCCTCAGCTGCGTCAGTATTATTGTTAGACATGTTTCTCTTTGCAGAGTTGTGGTGCGACTGAAGAATGTAGGCTTACACAGATTATAATTTTATTTCATTCCTTTTATTAATGGTTGACACGATTTAAATAACACTTCACTGATATAGAGAGAGCTGTGAGATTTTTTTTAAATAATTACTTGCACTTTTTAACACGTAAACTATTTTCGTCTCACAGGAATACGTATTAAATTTCTCCAGGACGCATCTCACATCAGGAACACTGTCTACAACCAACACGTCCAGTTATGAGCACTGTCTACAAGCAAGTGACTTGAATTCCAACGCCTAAATTTGTAAATTTCTGTATTTCAAGTCTCTAATTGGCTATTCCTAATCGAATAGAATACTTTTATGTAACTTAAGCTTTTTCTGGTTGTTGATTGGCTATTTTATACACTGTCACAAAGATTACATTATTGTTGCTCCAAGAATGACTAGTAGCATTATTACACTTTCTTACTCATTATTGCCTCAAGGTTACCTCATTGTTAGCAACTTTTTACCTATTATTCTCACAGCTCCTACATTATTAAATTACGCAATACATTCATATAACATTATTACATGTATATAATAATATCAACATATACAATCACTGTAATATACACTTTATATATTGTTACATATTGCTTTAAGGCGGGCTGTTATTACATTTTTTTATTACCTATATAATTTGACTAAAATCATTTAAGTGTTAAAAATACTGCCTCAATAAGCAGGACCCTATAGCACATGACACTAATTTCAAAAGCAGGGTCTGTTATAAAAATACCTTGGGAATTGTTCTAGAAAAAAAGTTTACTTTAAATCTAATGTGCTTCATCTGCTGCGTTTTTGAACTTCAAATTGAATTACTGCAAAATACTAAAAAGTGGACTTTGATTGCTTTTCCCTTGTACCCTTCAAGTGTATTGCAAAGTGAGCGTTGGCAAGCAACGGGAAAGAAAACTTAATCGCGTTTTAACTTTTTCGTTCTAGTTCCCTGGAACAGCATATTATATCCTTATTGTGTATATTAGACTCCTCACTGTAAAAATTATTCGAGTGTCCGTGGCATGAAACAACCGCTAGAGCTCTCTCTTGTCGTAAGCTGGGAAAATGAAATCGAAAGAAATTCCGCAAATGTGCGGTCTGACTTCCTCAGATTCATTGAGCGTTCTTCTATTAGGTTGTTTAAATGAAACTCAAAACTGGTCATTGTCTCAAAAAACCATTGCAAAAATTACAAAGAACTGCAACAATAATTAAAAATTGACAGAGAACAAATAAGAACAACAAATAGCTTTAAAGTACGCTATTAGTCGTCCTCCGTGGTGTAGTGGTTACCATGCTAGCGTCTAGTTCCCGAGGGTCGCGTGTTCAAACCCGGCGGAGGGCGATGGAGTTTTTCGGGCGTAAAAATCCTTAGCATGGCATCCTTAGGAAGGGAAGTAAAGCCGGTGGTCCCGTGTCGTATATTTACGGCACGTAAAAGAACCTCAAGCCTGATAAAGAGGCCTCTGAGCAAAATTTCCGGTCTTTCACGCCCAATATAGAATGGGACGCTAAGAACCGCAGCAGTTAAAGAGCGTCCACAAATAAAACTAAAAAGAAAAAAGTACGCTATTAATAAGGGAGTGATGTATGGTACGACTCTTTTGCCAGAGGAATCGCAAATAGCAATGGCTCTGCATTTACAAAATGTTTACTCTATCGAATTTTCACGTTGGCTAAATTGGAAGAGCTGAGTTGGAAGAAATGACGCCCCAAAGCGTAAAATCGGCTTTTCATTTTGCTATCAATATGGTAGTCGATATGCATTCTCGTGCTGTTCCCGGTGTATTGTGAACCAAAATGATGGATGCTGTTTTACTTCCCGTTCCCGTTTCCGTTCTGGTTTCCTTCTAGAGTTATTGTGAACCAGCCTTGTTTATCGTTTTGGTTACCCAAGCTCGTTGCACACACGTTACCCGATATGACCTGCTCGGTTAAAGAACGTTAAGGTTGCAATAGTTTGATTACTAAACACGAGGAAAAGCTTTTATAACTTTCATTTATTGTTTTCCGAAATATTGTGTATTCATCTATAAAACCTGAAGGCAAACTTTATTAGATATGCAATGATGACATAAGTGCTGTTTAATTTTAAACATGGGGTGTGCAATGAACTTATGTGTAACCGCATAAAGAAACTACCTAATTTGAATTAAAATGAAAGAAGTATGGTTCAATAAAAATAACTATATTACTGTGATAATACCTTAATTCGCTGTCCTACTGTGCGGTTCAAACCAACTGATGTTTCACGAGAACCAATATGAAGCAATCGCATTGTTGCCAAACTTACTCCGTTTCGGCAGCAGGTTCCTCATTTGAGGTAAATGCCATCGCAGTTTTATAAACGCTAGAACAGGGACTGCCACTGAAACAACTGAACAGCAGTATTACACCGAAGTTTAACCGAGTTGCCTACAAACCTTCACCACTCATTTTGGTTGTTACTATTGTCCACCAAACCTTAATTGTTTCAAGCTGGAGAAAGTTACGATCATAGATCTCTATCTACTTGACGTTCTGTAATCCTCTTTTACCTGTTAAATTATTGCTTCAAACAATGAATGGCTTTCGTACGAAGGAATGTTTCTGGAACTGGGAGGTTTGAATACTTCCTTTAGCAATTTGCAACTTGTATCGGAGCAGTGTTATTTTGTGAATATCACATACATTTTGTTCTGTGAAAACATAACGGCTAATTGACAAGTAACTTGATTGGTGCTAGGGATGTGTTTGTTACTATTATAAACATTACTATAATTAAAAGTCTCTGTTTAAACATTAAGGGATATAACTATATTAATAAGATATAAAATTCGAGCCATTAGGTGTAAAAATGAATCATTTTTATCAGAAGAATGTCTATTTTATTCTATCTTCTTGTCGCCTTCTGTGTATAACATGAAATACGCATGCGCATAATATTGCGTGTCAAGTTTTACAAACGGTACTGTACTGTCTGTAGGAGACAACGTCGCAACGTTCTTGTTCGCAATTGCCGTATTAGTGGACATACCTTAAGACCTGTCCACACTGATTAACATTTAACAAAACTTGTAAAGTGCAACATGTTAACAGTTTGCATGTTGGCCAAATTTCGATTGCAGAATTGACTTAACATGTTAATCGAAAGAGTTGTGCTTGACATTTTTAACATGTTGGATGATTTTCAGTTTTAATGGAAAACTTGTTAAGTCAATTTGCTCTCTGTGTATGTGATTGGATGAACTTCGGAAGTATCCAGACTGTAAACATGACAGTTATTGCGTTCGGCAGTTCCGTGTTGACTCGTTCTGTGTTTATATCTTTGATTTGGTTTGCTTCATGTGAAGCTATGGAATGGACGAAAGAAGACACTTTAATTAATAAAATCTTTTTTGAGGTTATCATTATGGAACATTGTAATATATGTAATAAAAAGGATGGACAATTATACCAAACCATATGCAATTTATTGTTGTTCAGAGGCAATATCAGAAAAAGAAAAATAATAACCTCACTTTGCTAGAGAATTGCAAAAAGGGCTCAAGACTGGCAGCTGGAATGGCTGGTCTCAAATGTGGGTCCTTTTTGTGAATTATAGGTTAGAAACCTTGCCCAAAACAAAGTTGAAGTCACTTTGACTTGTTCTCAAGAAATTGAAGTCAAACCTGCTCCGAATTTTAAACACATTCAAAATAGTTTCACTCCTGTGCCGATTAACAAGATAGAACCTTATAACCTTCCATTTTTCTTTTTATTACATATCAAGCACATATACAAATAGCAATAGTCAAATCCTAATCACTGGATTCCATTTTGCTTTTAGTTAAGAGGTTTTGTTGTCCCAACAAGTCAACTGGTGTGGATAGAATGTTAAACGTTCACCGTTACAACGTGTTGAAGGCATTTAACATGTTGAATGAGACATTTTGTTAATTGTTGAATGTTAACTGTTGATATGTTTAACAGTGTGGACTCACCTTAACACGTCAGGAGGTATGGACTCGATAATAGATCAATATACGAAGGAAGTTATAAATTGCACTTCACTCAGCTGAAGCATAATATTATTGTTTTTTTTGGATAAGCGCATGAAATAAAAAAAATTACAATAAATAAAGTATGTATTCAGGTTACAACAATATTTCATAATTTATTCCAACTTAACCTAGCCATTATTGTGTATAATATTTCACTTTTTTTCTTAATGTGAATTGTTCTTCTTAGTTTTCACAGTTCTCTTCCATCTCAAATACTAACACACCAAATTCCTGATATGCATGCTACTTAGCTTTTCCTACATAAAGAAGCTGAGCAATGAATGAGGTTGCTTCTCCCATTTTCTGTTCTCTGCCATAATAACAGCATCAATTTGTAACTATTTCAAATTCAACAATAGTGCGTTTCTTATATTGCCGAACGGCGAATCATCCATATGCGCGCTCCGCGTACTGTATTACACTGAGCGGTTTTCTTTTCTAAAACTCTCGCGTTACTTACTCATGAGTGATTGTAACATGCACTATAATGACTATTAACTTTGTTATAACTTGTGTTGAAAGTGGTGTGTATTTGAATTGAGACATTCCTGGCATCTTCGGATGAAATTTTCATTCACACGCATCGCTCCTCTTGCTTAGTTTTCATAATTTATGTTCTTATATTGTCCTTAAGTTCGTCTATGGTGCAAGGATTGTTATTATAAGCTGTATTTTTTAGGGTTCTCCACAACGTCGGACATAGTGAGTAGGCATTTCAGTGGACTAATAAGAATAATCTAAAGTAATTCACACATAACACATATGTCTTGAATAAATTTTCACTTTTGAGATGCACAATGAACAAACTGTAGTCTTCGCAGCACGGAAGTATGCTAAATGAACAAATACAGTCTTTACAGCTCAAATAGAAGGCAGCAACTGACAATTACATTCACAGATGATCGCCCAGAGCCATTGAATGAATCGTCCGCGGTAGTGAGCTACCTGAGACACATCGAGGTCACACAGTAGAAGCGAACTATGCATATACGCGATCTACTTATCGGCTATAAATGAAGCGCATGGTAGATAGCTCAGCGACCAAACGCCGGCTGGTCTTTGCACCGACTCTTAACGCTTCTGCCTCTCTTTGGGAACTAGAGGAATTGAATTACAAAATAAAGAAGCATTTGATACGGTCCAAAACGGCCCTGTAGTTATTTAAAATAACTTAACCACGTATAAAGTAATACTATTATAATATAAATTATGGAAATAATGTAGCGATTGCAACAACACAATGCCACTAATAAAGATAGAAAATATTTTATTCAATATAGTAACTCTATAGGAAAAAATCTTATATATAATATTGTAACTTGTGTTGGAGAAAGGAACCGTGCCGTACCTGCACCCCACCTAGGGACACGCGGCAATAAAACACAAAGGCGAGAAAGCGACACCCAGGGACCCAATTTATGAACAAAGCGCTCGGAATTTTGCAATTCCTTTCAAAGTTGGAAGTGCGTGCCATCTACAAGAAAGGGGATTATAGTCATAAAACTACGTAAGTAATACAGCTTAGATTCAACTAATTTTAAGTAGAGTCATGGGAAAGAGAAAGGTAGGAACTCAACGAAAAGCCCAAATTTTAGCCACTAAGTTCAAAGTAAAGAATAAGAACCGGCGAATACAAAAACAGGAAACAGTCATATAATTAAAAAGTGAGCAAAGTAATCACGCGACACTTAGGGAGTAGGGATGAAATCGGACGTGGCGAGATATGCAAATCGCAAGTAACTTCACTTCTCTGAACTCTGTACTCGTATAAGGAAGTGCCGCGGCTATGCGCGCTGCGAAAGATCGCTCTACGAAAATGTTAGAGAACTTGGAAATCTCGCCGCCACAGAAATCACCGCCATGTTAGTCGCCAGAAATTCATAGTATTAAGAATTGTGACGATCGATTTGTTTGGCTCGAATGATTAACGGAGTGGCGGCGTGCATTCCAGAATGCGTAGCAATAACTGAGTAATAAAGTTAACATTAATTACGGCCGATGTTTCATTATAGACAAAAGTAAATTATCCGCCCTGTAGACCTTACAGAGTCAATAGTGCTAAACGCTAGCCAGCCAAAGAAGGAAGAATACACCGGGAGAGCAATCCAGTCACAAGCTGAAGGATTCTGACTCCAGAACTACACATCTAGAACACGGCCAACTTCACATTCAAGATCCCTTTGGATCAGGGCCGTATTTAGAGGGGGGAAGGTTTCTAGAGTTCAACCCCCCCCGAAACTTCTGACAGTTTTATTTACTTAAATGCATAGCAAACCAATATGGGAAAATGTCATTAGATAACAGTAAGTCTATTGCTAGTAGCACATTTACAAGAAAAAGGGAAACTTAATATCGTCGCCGTACATAGGTAAGCTGACCATACATCCTGGTTTTCGAAGCACTCTCCATGTTTTGTGCTGTAAGGTGGAATATCTTCATTCTGGTGAGTTTTTCTTGTCTATATAATGTCTCCAAGCAACTTTCTTATCCATGTAACGTCTATATACTACGGAGTAGGTACATGGTAACTGTGTGGGGTACTTTTAAGTTTAGATCTACTTGTGGAAACCCCCCCCCCCCCGAAATTTTTTTCTGGGTACGGGCATGCTTTGGATATGAATCAATTGCGGCGTGATTACAGGTTAATTATTGTATCAAGAGGAAGTGAAAATCGTCATCCGTTAATTATGCCTTTTCCTCATTTATTTCTGATTGCGGGAGAATAAAAACAAAATAGTAGCTTTAAGATTTGATTAAGCGTCATGCATTTAACTAGCTTACTTTTAACCATAAACGTTCTTCCAAAGGGTTTCCATTTTTATTCTGTTAATGTAATATTTTAGCTTTGTTTTTTTAGCTCAAGCCGTGGGTATTGTTTCATAATTCAACATTTGATAGTACTAATGGTACAATACGAGGCGAAGTGATATTAGTTTTTAAACAGATCGTAAGTAGAAACTAATTTTAATGTGCACTTTATAATAATAATAGTAATAATAATAAATTATAGTAAATAAAAAGTAGCAAACCAAATGAAACAAAACTAAAATGAATCTTGAAATTGATATTTTAAAGTAAATCTGTGCATCTGTACACAAATAGCTGAACCAATTTTCGGAATCAGTCATAATCCATAAAAAATGAAAGTGTAAACTATTTTCTAGGTATTTAGCAACCACTCTGTAAACGATTAAAATATTATTTTAGAATTGTTTATTTTTGGTCGAGTAGCTAGAACAAATTCTTGGATACATCTCGCCATTATGAAATGTGACGACAGATATGCCGGATATTTTGCAAACTGTTTTGTAACCGCGAATAACGACGATCACAGTCATGCCACCGTGCAAACTACAAGTAATAGATCAAGTAGACAGCGATCTATGACTATCATACATGCCTTGTGTAACAGTCGATGATTCTTCTTAATAAATATAGCTTCATTACTGAGACAAAATAATCATAAGAAGGAGGAAGGAGCAGATTGTAGCTGGAATATAGCAGCGATAGCCTTTGCCAATTAGGGCCTGAGAAATCATATGATTTGAGTTCCAAGTGGAATGACAGAAGACTGAAATTATTGTAAATTATGAAAGATCAGTCAACTAGGAGTTTTTCTGTCAAATAATTGTCAACAGCTGCTACTACTGTCACAAAACATCCTGGAAGTGTGAACTATTTAGGATTTCGACTTTAAGCAAATGAAACCCACTCATTATATACCAGGTGAGTCAGCTGTCCCTAGGTATTCGTATCTATGCAACCCGCAGTTTATAGTCTAATGTAAAAACATTGACCCTCTTAGCAAAAAAATAAAATAAATAAATAAATAAATAAAAACTGTCACTGTAGCTCTGCTCTTCTATTCGGTACTATACGCAAGTAACATTAATGAATAAAGGCCTGAATGAGAACCAAAGAGCTGCAAAAGCCTTAAAACAGACGACGTTTCATAGATATAATACTTGCAAGGAGATAGAGGAACGTTTTCCCGAAGAGCAGGATAGACTACGTGGGTTCTGGCCGAGTGAGTTAGCTGCCGGAATGTGGTGAAGTAAAGGTTAGCTTCGGAGATTCGAATTAATCTCATACTAACATTAAATTGTTTTGGTTCTTTTTATATTCTCCCTGTGTTTACTTTCTGTGTTTTAGTGTACTAATTCATTTATTGTTGTTATTGGCTCTCCTGTGATCCAAAGACACTGTTATTATTGGCTCTCCTGTGATCCAAAGACACAAGAATTACTATCAGATAATTGTGTATCACGTTTACCCTAATAATCTGTACCGTATCTGGTGTTGTAAAGCGTGTTACGTAGTTAGCTTTCATTATTTGGGGCGCTTATCGATGATATTAAATCTAACAGTTTTTGTTTCATGTTTAAATTTTATGTTTCACTTCTTCTATTGACAAGGATTGTAAATGTGCTAAGTTCACGGGTAAACAGAATAATAAATTGTTAAAGAGCATGGATTTCATCAACAAAGTAAATGTTCAAAATGACGACCCTCTCTATCAATGCACATTTGTGTACGTTGCCCGAGAGACCTTGCTTGCTATAACATGCGCGGTGTAATCTGCCTGCATTCTTTACGTAGATGATTTGGGCTTTGCTGTTCTTCTTCTTTGGGGTGGAAAACATGGTGATTATTCTATTTTGTATACACTTATAATGTTATCAAAAATGTTATTTATATCATAATATCAAATTATAGGCCCAAAGATATGAAACAAAAGGTAATAAAAAGCTTGAGCTTAACACGAAGGATTTGAACCCGAACTCAAGGGGCACAGTGTTGAAAGCAACCATGATAATACCATTCGGCCAATGATACCTTGCGAGCTGAGGTGCCTATACGAATTAGTAATCGCAGAACTAGATCCCAGCTCGGATCTTTACACGCCTTTTGCAACGTCATACAGTATTTTGAACTCGGTTTGGTATTTTTAATTCAAACAAATAAAGTGCATCAGTCATTACAATTACTGTATGGTCTGAAATACGGTGTAGTTTATGACATATGAGAAATTATCTACCTAATACGTAGCATTTTTTGACCAGGCTGTACAGCGTTGACTGACGCCTAAATCCAGTTGGTTGCACTTCATAGATATACTATTTTCTTTTTAAATGGTTTTGTCAGCTGGTGCATGTGGTAGGCTGTTCCTTCAGGGGCGTTTTCAAAGGTATGCTAAATAATAAAAGTTTGTAAAATTGGCTAAAAGTGTTACTGCAGCTCCCAGTGTCAGGGTGGGATGTTTTTTGTATCGACATATATAGCGATTGCATTCTGTCCTGTAAAACAATTATGCACTGAGTTATCTATCCCTCTTCTATAAAGTGTTATGTAAATCAGCCATTAGAAGGCATTCAAGAAAGGCCTAAGTCAAATATGTCGCTTAGCACGTTGCATAAACTAAAAAATAAATAGGGGCAGCTGACTCACCTGGTATAATAAGTAGTCCATTCTTCAAATGAAAGAACTGTTCGAGAACTTCTCAGAATTTTGTAACAGAGACAAGCATTAATCAACAACTACATAGTATGCAAATCAAAGTAAGGATATTTCACTTCAGCTTTCTCTAAAATTTGGTCACCAGTGAGCCGTTTACATAGATATAATTGCAGTAAAGCACTGAAACGTTTGTATGCGATTTAATGTGTTTGCCACTTTACATCAAATTTTGGATTCACTATATAGTTTTGTTTTCTTCAAAGAATCACGAGATACAACCTACTTTGAAAAGTGTTCTCTTTCTCCTTAAGTAACTAAAATAATAATTTGTTCATGCCATTAGTTGCACTAGTTCCACCAGATTGCAATGCTTTTTATCGCCGATATCTTTACAGTTTTTGTGCTAAAATACGTCTCAGTTTCTGTCAATGGATAAAACTGTTACTTCGTTTGTGTTGCATATTCGCAGTTAAAATAATGCGACGCAGCTATAGGCCTCCATTATCGTAGAAGCGGTCGACTGACCGACTGGAGAAGAGAATACGCAACGGGATAGCGTTCTTACCCAGCGTAAACACCGACACGTCATTGAGAGATAAAGGGATTGTTCTGGAATTTTCTTCCCTCTACCTGCCTCCAGAACGTTCTAGAATTCTGAAAAATTCTAGCGGCTATATAAGCCAGCGTGTTCGCGAGTGAGGAAGTTAGTAGGTTGGTGAGTGCGTCTGATGTGAAATCGCAAGCGAGTTTGTGACGCCAATTGTGACGTACAGTGATTGCTGCTTCCGCGAGAGATTAGAGACGTCTTGTGTTTGACTCCCCAGCGAATGAAACGCAGGGTAGAAGAGGCTGCTTCGCGTGTATTTCATTACGCGGCTACGTCACGAAGAAAATTGAAGGGATATGGAAAATCGAATTAGACCACATTAGCGAAGTGACAATGTGAACTAAGAGAGATCGCAGTGAAAGAAGAACTAGATCGCAGTAGCGGAGTGGCAGTGAAAACTGAACAAGTGTCAATAATAAGTTTTATATGTAAAATCACATCTTCTTGCGATTGCTTTTTATTCGAGAATCCAGGAATGCTGGCAAACTATAAACTTTAACATAAACTTTATAGCACGAAAGCGGGGAATTGCGATAGGTTTAGCAGTTTATAATGTACTTTCACTCGCACTCGTTTCTCTAACGAATAAAGTCTTCGCTTATTCCTGGTGCATGTTCTATAGTTCCTGTGTGCTTTCTTTGTACTTGCAAGGCATACTATTTCGGCCACGTGCTGTTGGGTAAATAATAAGGGATGCAATGATAACTTTAAAACAAGTGAATCAAGATTTTGGATTGAAAATACACCTACATTTGGAAGTGAATATTAAATTCGTAATAGCAAAGGTAAACCCCACAAAGCATTTTACGGTAAGGAAACAAAAACTGTGCAAGGAAGGGAAAAATAATATAACACAATCATAGTTATTAATTCCAAGAAACGTTTATTCCAACGTTCATAACCTAAACTTACTGACTAGTGTGCTGTGAAATACAAACAAGGTAATATAGTAACTCAATGTGAATGCAGATTATAGCAATAAGCGAGCGTCTCAATTCATGAATTTTGATCCGTTTTCTTGTATTTATGTTTCCATAAGGTATATCTTTGCATTTGTAAGATATCTTGTGTATTCCATAACAGTGTACAGAGAGTTCCTCTCAGATGCAAAATATATGAATTACTATGTTTTCGGACCCACAGAACACGAAATTGAAATTAGTTTTCTCATATCATCTAACATTACTTCGAACCACGGCTGCCCCGTCGCTCAGTCGGTAGAGCACCTGCCTGTTGTGCTAGGCGTCCCAGGTTCGATTCCCGGCTGGGGGTGGGAATTTTTCTCCAGTCAAGATTATTCCTTATCCTCTCCAGAGTCTGGAAGTATGAATGAGAATGTGAATGTGTGTGTGATCTAATGATTAAAAACCAAAAGTGCAAGAAACCCAACGAGAAGAGTTACACGAGTTACAATAGGCAATAGGTTCCAAAGGAAAGACCGCCGATAAGACCAATGCAGTTAAAGGCGGAGTATAAATGGAACTAAAAGAAACTCAAACCAAAAACGATATTTCGGAAATGGCTTATGTTACAAAAAGTTATTTTAAATAAATTGTGTGTTTTAAGGAAATCTACATTTTGTGTGTGTACGTTTTCGTCTATCGGTTAACATGTTCCATTGTATAAGATTGTACAAAATTCCTTCCGATGAAAAAACTTCACAAGCTTTTCCCCCAAAAATCAACATATACATTTTATTTGTCATGCAAGTGTCCTTAGTATATTAATATATGCTAATTTAATAAAAATCGTTAGTCTTTTATTTTAAGAAAATCAAATATTTCCTCGTAAAGGGTAGTTTGGGTGTTTGGTTTTAGGGGATTTTCTTGAGTGTCTTCGAATCGCATCTTCGGAAGATACTCCGATTTTTCGTTTTTGAGTTATGCTGTTCGCACACAAGAACCTTTTTCTAAATTTTTTATTCAGGGTTTCCAAAACGTATATTTTGGTGAAATCTTGATATAGAATTTTTGACTGGCATGCAATACTCCCTCTACTTACTTTAAATAGGTGCATTGTAGAGAAATTAATACTGTTACATGGTTGCATCTAACAAATATGGCAGGCTATACTCAATAAATACAATAATTTATAGTATTTTATTTAAAACATTAAAATAAGAATTAATCATAATTTGAAACTATTTCTGCTGTTGCTCATGGCGACTCCAAAACTCAACTAAGGAATGTCGGTACCGGTTTCTCAAAATAATTCAGGTTTCTTCCGGAACTGTCCTAACACCTTCCCCCGTTTTCTTCATAAGCAATGACCATGGTGTTGGCATTCTCAAGTGGAAATACTTCATCAACAACATCGTTGTCATCTTCTGCTGTAATCTACAACCACAAGTCGCAAAATTTCGTCTTGATCCGTATTGTACAATAAATGTGTTTCCACGTGCTTTCACCGCAAATATCCAAAGTATGAGTGGTCCGGAAAACAAATTACGAAATTCCCGCTTCCGTTTGCAACGGTGCATTCAACAAATCTTGCAGCCGTGTGCAGCGAAGGTATTAAGCGCTGCTAAAGTGGTTTGCCCGCTGAATGTACCCAATTGAGGATCTGTTAAACCTTTCAGAGAGTTTAGTGAATAACATGAAGTACCGTAGAATGTTTTACTACCTCAGTTTGTGCAGTTCGTGTTATACTAAGTGAATCATTGGGTTGATGATGTGTCATTTTGATTCAATATTGTGTACTAAATTAAGAAATTAGGTTAAAACAATCTGCCATCTGCTATCTTTTTTCATAAGATTCAATATTTTTATAATTCTGTAATGTCTTATTGCTGTAAGAATTCCCTTAATTTAGTCTGTTATACCAGATGAGCCAGTCGCCCATATCGATTCAGTTGAAAATACCGGACCCCATGGTATCTAAGGAAATTCTGAAACATGGATATGTTTGGTGTCACACTTAGCGAGAGGACTAATATGGTAGGTGTATAGCGTCGCTTTTAATGCGTTTGTAATACACAGGAAATATTTTCACAACTGAAAATGTTTACTGTGACAAGAACATACTTCATATTATGTTAACTTGGGTAGCAAACTCTCGTGCCTCTAGATAGCTTAATTGGAAGAAGTATATAGTCGCAAAACACTTGTTTGCAGTAAAGGTGGTTCGAATCACTTGGGTGAACTTGTTTTAATGTCTTATAATATGTACAAATAATATTATATTTCACATTGTTAATATCGCTTTAGTTTGCAATTTTTTTATTTTTATTTAATAGTTTATTATTTTTTAGTGTTTATATTTGGTAACTAGGCAAGTGTTTAAACACGTCATAGGTATGCACATTTGATGTTGATGGAATAAGGATTCTTCACATTTGACCACAGGCAATGAGCAAATTACATATCACATAATGTTTAGCATGGAAGTTGTAATAGTAGAGTTCTTTGATGCACTGCACAGAAATTTATTTTATAATAAACATCACCTCCTGTTGGTATGTTATAGTGGCCCTGAAAGGACCCTTTTGTAAGCAAGTTCTACTCGTTTGATATCACTGGTGGTTACCAATGCTCGAACACGACTCGTTTAACGAAGTGCTCAAACTGATGTCCTTGTTGGTTAATGCACACCTGAGTACGCTGTTTCATGTAAATTCTGACTCGTAACTCATTGACAAAGGCTCTCTGTATCTTCTGGCTCCTCTGTATAAACTTGTTGCCTTAAATAACTACAGAGGAAGAAGTGCAGAGGCGTTAGGTCAGGTGATCTGGTTGGTCAGGAGACTGGTCCTTGTCTTCCTATCCAATGACGAGGATGTGCCGCGTTTAGGTAATTGCAGATAATCGACCTGTGCGGCGGAGCACCATCGTGTTGAAACTACATCGTTAATCTCTCTTGCAAAGGTACAATTTCTAGTAGCAAGGGGATATCATTATGGAGAAGTTCCAGATGGCGTGCTCTGGTGGATGCCCCTCGAAGAAAACTGGTCCAATAAGATGGTCGCTCAAGATTCCGCATCAGGTATTCATTCCCCACTACTCTTGGAAAGCTGCCTCCCTTACCCAGTGAGGATTATCAACACTCCAATAATACATGTGGCGATTTACGGTTGTTGTGGAAGCTTGATTTATCCAAAAACAGGATTCTGGAAACTAACCCCATATCATTTGCCACTCGGCCCAGCATCCATTCACAGAAGCGCACTCGAGCTTCGAAATCTCCCCCATGGAGTGCTTGGTGTAGGTGCAAATGATATGGATAAAACTTATAGGCTCACAGTACTCGCACCACAGAAGAGTGGCTAATGTTTACCTCTTGTGCAATTGCCCGTGTACTATATGCGGATTATTTCGTATGACATTCCAAACACCTTCCGCATTAACACCGGAAGTCAGTAATTGGTCTCTCACAGGAGGCATCCTTGCTAGTGACGGTGTTGTACGCAGACGCCTTTCAACATTTCTGGAAAGTTTTTGGTGTTGGTTGCCATCTATTTGAATATCTCTCCTGGCATAAATGCTGAGGTTGTTCATTCGCTCTCGCCTCTCCGCAGATATGGATCATATCAACGTTCTCGCCTATCGAATATCGAAGACTGGCACAAATTGGAATCTGTTACAACTGCATACGCATGAGGAGTGAAGGCAGTTGACATGCAATACATCACTTTGCGGTGCAATACCGGTCAAATGGGACAGAAAGGTATAACATCACAGTTTGTGTTTAGGTTATCATACCCATTCCATTACAAAAGTTATATTATCAACAACTATTTAGATTATAATTTCATTAGAAACTCGGGGATTCTAAAACTATATTATGTAATCGATTTCTAAGCTTTAATGAGAAGAAAGAAAAGAAGGGGAAAAATCATAAACAACGCGAAAACTCGAACACACGTTACTGGCGATTAACGCTCACCAGTATAATTCCACCCGCCCACTTGGACGCTTGGTTGAGTGAACCTTTGTGGTTAAACCTTAGCTGTTACCTGCCAGATGTCGCGTAGGTACCACTTCGTTACTTTGCTTGTATGTTATAACATTTTAAGAGTGTTTTAATTCTTTGTTGGATGTTTCCCATGATTATTTACCTTGCATAGGTTATTATGTATGTTATTTGAGATGTACGTGTAGTGGTGGCGGCGGCGGCAGCGGCAGCCGTAGCCGTAGCCGTAGCCGTAGCCGTAGCCGTAGTAGTAGTAGTAGTAGTAGTAGTAGTAGTAGTAGTAGTAGTAGTAGTAGTAGTAGTAGTAGTAGTAGTAGTAGTAGTAGTAGTAGTAGTAGTAGTAGTAGTAGTAGTAGTAGTAGTAGTAGTAGTAGTAGTAGTAGGGCAAAAAGCGTGAAATGCGAATCACTTGTTGATGCAGCTAAACTCAGTTTACCGCCATTGCATATAAAACTGGGCTGATGAAGAACTTTGTTAAGTCATAACCAAATCAGGAAGAGCATTTCAATATTTAAAGGGGAAATTTCAACGATCGAGTGAAGCTAAACTAAAGGAAGGCATCTTTGTAGGGCCTCAAATACGGGATCTGCTTAATGATGCTGTATTCGAGAAGACTCTCTGAGGCAGTATTTTTATCACTTGAATGATTTCAGTCAAATTATATAATATGTAAATTCAATAACAGCCCGGCTTGAAGCAGTATGTGTATGTAATAATTTGTAAAATATATGTAACAGTCATTGCATATGCTTATATTATTGTAAACATATTCAATAATGTTATGTGAATGCATTACGTAATTTAATAATATAAGAGCTGTGAGAATAATAAGTTAAACGTTGCTAACAATGAGGTAACAATGAGGTAACCTTGAGGCAATAATGAGTTTGAGAGTTTAAATGTTATTTGTGATTCTTGGAAGCATTAATGTAATTTTAGTGACAGTTTATAAACAATAGCCAATCAGCAACCAGAAAAAGCTTTAGTTAAATGCAGGTTTTCTATTGGAGTAAAAATAGCCAATCAGAGACTTGAAATACAGAAATTTACAAGTTTAGACGGTTGAATAACCTAGTCAGTTGCCTGCAGACAGAGTTACTAACCAGAGGCAAAAAGTGTCCTCAAGAAATATAATATGTATTCGTATGAGACGAAAAGTAAGTTTACGTGTTAAAAAAGTGTAATTAATTAATAAAAAGAATCTCACAGCTCTTTATATCAGTGAAGTGTTATTTAAATCGTATCAAGTATTAATAAAAGGAGTGAAGTAAAATTATAATCTGTGTAAGTCTACATTCTTGTTGCATCACAACCCTTCCAAGATATCCATGTCTCTAAAATAAATACTGTCGCAGCCGAGGCAAACATAAATATTAAATATTTAAAGAAACAGTCAAATTACAAAGTTAATATTTTATTAAACTTGGGGCAAAGGCCACCTGAAAGTATATTTGGGACGAAGGCTACCGGAAACTGTTTACCATACGTGCGGTTGCAACTACTACAAGTTCGGCTCCCCAACAGTTGACATATAATACAACTCCTTCAATACAAACAACTTCAAATCGGCTTTTTCATACTTAGCAGCAAACAACGTAAAGACAATATCTACTTCAAATTGGCGTCCATACGTGGAGCTAAATAAATAAACAACTACAACAAAACAACTACTTCATCTCACATCAGTTGAAAAAAACAGCTTGGTTTGTATTTAAATCGATGTGTGTGTGTGTGTGTGTGTGTGTGTGTGTGTGTGTGTGTGTGAATTGCCTGGGGAAATACAAAGCAAACAATTACAAGGATTTGGTGGAAGATTTGTTGAGGAGTTATAAAAGATTGGGATGTAATATCTCCCTTAAGATTCACTTTCTTCATTCCCACTTGGATTCCTTTCCGTCGAACTTGGGTGACGTTAGCGATGGTCATGGAGAAAGATTTCACCAGTACACATGAGAAATGAAAAAGCGATACAAAGGGAAATCAGTAACCAACATGCTTGCTGATTACTGCTGGCAGCTAATTACACACGTTTCAGAGCCATATTATCGCTGTAAATCACAGAGGAAGAAGTTTTAAAAAGCTGGGAATTATTTTACTCTATTCTGAGCCTGCTTTGCAACATAAAATACAATTTTATCATTAATGGAAGTATTTGTTGCAGTATTTTGGGTCATAAAAATTATTATAACATTATGAGTTCGTTAAGTTGGATGGATTGATTCTAGTAATATCATTGCAAAAACATTATCCTAAGACTGAGTTCAAATAAACTGCAATATGTAAATGTTGCGAAACATTCAACACGTTCTCTCAAAAACCCATTAAGTGATAGAGAAAAACAGAGTTCAGATTCGAAATTAGTGCATGCCAATTCATTAAAACTCCTATTTTCGCTTCTAAGCACAAAAGAAAAAAAAAGGTTTATATTTGTTGTACAGGTATATTGACTTAAGCAAGACGGATTTCGTCTAAACCGTGCTTAATATGTGCTAGATCAGTGCGGTCCAAACTTTCATTAGCCAAGGGTCAATAGAAACTTCTTATCATGGGGCGGGAGCCACCACTTCAGTTATTCCAATTGAAGAGCACAGAAAAACTAAATGGGATATACCGCATTGCTTTTTAGAAACATTTAAAACTTTACTTGCGTATTATTTATGTGTAAAAGCTTCATTAATAAAAATATAGATCAGAGATTTATGAAACACAACTCGCATGTTTAGTAAGTAGGCAAGCAATATTTTAATAAAAAAAGTTAACAGAAAAAATCAATTTATACACCTGACATGACTTTATGATCAGAAAAGTTAATGTGAAGATTGGCACTGCTTTTCATGGACAAGTTTCTCAAGTTTTGTCAGAGAAAGTCTCAGGCTTGATTCTAGTGGTGTGCTTTCATTGGGATTTCTCGTTTTTTTATTTAATTGCTTTAAGAGCTGAAAAGGCACATATGTACTGACAAATAGTGATAGCATTGGAGAGAGAATTTGTGCAGTTTAGGAAAACACTCTTTTAATACAAAAATTAAATTAAATTGAGTTTTATTTATGGACGCTCTTTAACTACTGTGGTCCTTAGCGTCTCATTAGGCGTGAAAGACCGGTAATTTTGCTCAGTGGCCTCTTTATTAGCCTTTAGATTCGTTTACGTCCCTAAATCTATGGCACTGAACCACCGGATTTACTTGCCTTCCGAAGGAAGCCATGCTAAAGATTTTTACACCCAAAAAATCCATCGTCCTCCGCCGGGTTTGGGCACGCGACCTCGGGGCTCTTTTGGTACGTACTTCCAAACATTCTCAGGAACATCCCACTTTTTGGCCTGGAAAAATGGATCAGCCTGAAAGTCACAAATCTCCATTTGAAGGGCACCTGGCTCACATCGATTTGTATAGGGTTGTTGGAGACAGCAACGTTTAGCTTCAGAGCATCAAAGACTTGGAATCTGTTCTTGAACTCCTCATTCATTTCACTTATGATTTCCTGAAATTCACTGAAATTTACTCCTTTTTATTTCCTGTTGCTGTTGACAAATTGGGAAGTGTGCTGTATCATTTTCTTTCAATCTAATTCGTATTAAATTAAGTTTACTACTGAATTCTTAAATATGCCCATAGAACTGGCAGATGTTTTGTTTTCTACCTTGATGAATTGGCTATCTCTCAGCTTATCTTGATATTCATGCCCAATATTTTCATTGGTGAGAAAGGTAAGAATTTCATTCCTTAACTCAAAAAACTGCTTAAGGCAATTTCCAGCACTTCACAGTACACTAAAATGTCACTATATTCAGTTTCCATAGTATTCAAGAATGCAACAAATGCTCTGTGCCTTTGACCTTTTTTGCCTCCAGAGTGCCTCTTGATGTATAATACAATGAAAAAACAAGCATTGTATCCCCTTGTCTTTCACGAGTCCAAATAGCCCAAAATTGTATGACTAACCATAGATTTAGCGCTATCTGTTACTATGCCAGAGCATTTACCAAAACCACCATATTGAGATTGGAGTATCCACCGCCCTTATTATGTCAACGCCCTTAGTACTGACTTCTACGGCTTATATTATCCGGAGTTTTTCGTGAACTTCAAACTCAGAGTTTATAGTTCTGACAAAGATAAGAAGCTGAGTGATACGAGAAATATCAATGCTTTCATCTAGTACCAGAGAATAGAATTGACATTTCCGCATAATGTCCTGAAGAATAGTAGAAACATTTCCCATTTCAGTAATTCTTCTGCTTATTGTTTGATGGGACAAAGACGCTGTTTCAAACTTTTTGGCTATCTTATTTTCCCCAAAGGCAATTGCCATTTTTATAGCACATCGTTTTATTAGTTCACCGTCCCTAAATGACTTTTTGTTCTTTGCTAGTTCCAAACACACCTATAAGATGCTGTCTAGCCTGCGGTGTCTAATAGCTGCCTCAAGTCTTTGAATACGCAATTTCTTGCTGCTCCTTAGTATACGTGTATTTTGTTTTATGCAACCTAGTTTAGTGTCTGCTTATGCTGCATTCCTTTGCAATACTTGTAATCTGCGTACAAATAACACATTGTGGTTTACCCTCATGTTCAATAAAAATAATAATAATAAAAAAAACTGTTTTGCCACTTAGCCTGAGGTTGTTTCTCGTCTGCAACACGACGTTTTTTTGTTTTCGCCATTTTGAAAGTCAGGTATAACAACCTTACAGAGCACAGAACAACAAGATACACCTGGAAGAGTGAAAGTCCTCATCGAAATGGCGGGGATTTAAAGCTAAAAACATAACAGACATAAAATGCTGCCACCTCTCGGAGGAAAACATACTACTCAGACGTCATCAGGACCCTCTAGAAACAGAGGGTCCTGACGTCATTCACCGAACTGCCATGTAACAGAAACTACAAAACTTTATATAAAAATCTAACGTACAATTTCCCCTACTGATTTATGCATTGAAATCACAAAACTATATTTTCAAGTATAAGAGGGCCAGGGGCCAGAAACAAAATCTGTACGAGGGCCGCATGTGGTCCCGGGGCAATGTTTGAGAATAAATTTCACTTTAAATTTTATTTTAAATTTACTTTAAATAAATTTTACTGAAAATCGCATTTTTCACATAAGTCCGTATTTCAGAAACTACCAGGCCCATCTCCATGGCATTTTTACCATATAATTGAGGTACCACAAACTTGGCGTGAACCTCTTCTGATTGAGTTGTAACAATACTTTATTTTTAAAAATATAAAAGTCTGATATTTTACTGAAAGTTTTATAAAAATAATATGCTTTTGTATGAAGTAGTCGTTCATTTTTATATCAATCCCAGTTGTGCTTTTGATGAAAGGCAAACGTGTACTTTATTTCTAGTTGAAATCAAAGGTGATTGTTACCTGTTGTCATGGTTTGCGGTTGATACTGGACGAAAATTTTTGTTATTTGTTCCCTATTAGCTAGTAGCCTGATGGTCGAACTATAAGAGGCTTGAGTGGGACACATTGTATATGACGAAGTACTAGTGATATGAGTGTGTTGTCCTCCGTGGTGTAGTGGTTACCATGCTAGCCTTTAGTTTCCGAGGTCGCTAGTTCAAACCCGGCGGAGCGCGATGAATTTTTTCGGGCGTAAAAATCCTTAGTATGGTTTCCTTCCGAAGGGAAGTAAAACCGGTGGTGCCGTGTCGCAGATTTATGGCACGCAAAAGAATTTCGAGCCAGATAAAGAGACCTCCGAGCAAAATTACCGATCTATGTCCAATATAGAATGGGACGCTAAGGACAACAGCAGTTAAAGAGCGTCCATAAATAAAATTCAATTAATTTTTTATTTTTACGATATGAGTGCGCTTGGAGGAGGGCCCCACTACGTTTGTTTACAATGCCTAAAGTCATCAAGGTCTAAAGACCAGAGGGGAGTAAGTGGCAAGGTGATAGGGCAAGGTGTAGTTGCACAATAAATATTTGCAGGCCTCAGCATCGCTAGTAAATGCAACTCGGAAGTGCGGATATTTCCTTTACCTGGCTGTCCTTTCGATGCCCCGCCCAGTTGTTCCGCAACTGTTTAGATTCTCTTCCCAACGAACGCACGCATATCGTGGCCGATTAGTACATAATCAAAAACTGGAGAGAGGCGCTGTATTTATTCATCTTGTATATTCTATTTGCTTCGGTTTTGCTTACCACGGAAGACTAACAGAAGTATAAATTTAAAACAAAATTAAACAATAATTATGCGCCATTTATGGTTGTCTTTTGATAAAACAAATGCTAAATATACATATGGAGTTATGGGAAAGTTTTGTGACTGATTTTATTCCCAATGATTTTTAGCTAGAAATGTCTCTTTCCCCCTTCAGCAAAGAGGCGTCAATTTCAAAGTAATATATCAGTATGACACCTATAAATGATAATAGTTACATTGGTTTAAACTTTAAAGAAAACTAAATTACAGTTTTTAAATTCTGCAGCTGGTAAAAAGATTTAATACTACACTGTTTATGCAGTGTAATTATGCACCTTAAATACATCCATCACATTACACCCTTAGAAAGGCATTTAAATTTTGGATCAATATACATATAGGTATTTATTTATTACAAATAGTGCCAACATGTCATGATATTATAGGCTACGGCATGTTTGAGCCTCCCAATGCAATACTATTCATTAGAATCGTAGGTTGAGCCACAGGGCAGTGTGTAAAACATAGCAACAGTGCCCGCCAGCTCTTACGAGAACGCGATATCGAAATATGCCACTTTACTTGAGCAGGAAAACTGGATATTTTTTATTTAAGAGTTTTCTTTATTGGAAGGATCAGAGAGGGCGTTGTGTAAATAATAAAATAATAACATAAAAATATGAAGTTTCACAATCGTATAAATAACTGCGTTCTCACGGCGGAAATATTTTATTGTTCCACTAATAAACCAACGTCACACCGAATGCTACAAGTTTTCATTCTCTTGCACACCCTCTTTTCGGAGATTCTTTTTTTTTGTTTTGTTTTTTGAGCAGTATTTTTCAAATTATGCTTACATTACATCCCTATTCTCCTAAGTGTAAAAAAGACATTATTTAATATAGCTTTCAAGGAGATATGGCTGTCCATGGCTTCTACAAATTAAAGTAGTACCACACAACTTAAGATGCGAGAGTAGATAAAAACTCCAAAATGTTGCAGTAAACTAAAACTTGTACATTTGTAATATTATAACGTACCCTATTTATGATACACTAACTCGTAAACTCATGAATTTTCACTGAGATGGCGCGAGGTTCAGGAGGAAGGTGTACTGGTAAACTGGTATACTTTTTTTTTCGAGTGGAGTAGAAAATGATTTAATCACTAACCTCAGCCCCGATGGGCGTCGGGACTGAGAGTGTGGGACTCACCGCAAATCGGCATACCCACTAAAAACTCCTCCACCAGAGGGAAAAGTCAAGGGTGAAGATGAGGCAGTACCGCATTAAGCACCTGCGGATTCAAGGTGATGGGTAATGGCCGGCCGCATGGACCTAAGCCGGGTGAAGGAAGGTGCCAGGACGCAAGCATGACCGGGGCCCTACTTGCGCCCTTGGGAATTCAGGGTGAGAAGGTGTAGGAAGTTTGAGTGGATGTATATTAGGATTATGGGGTGGTTACCTGGGCTTCCGACGTCCTCGATAGGTGGGAGCGTTCTGTGCGGGCCCCCACGGGGCTCATCTAGTTGCTGTGGTAGTCCTTGGTGTATAACGGCATCCAGCGTCGTCTGGAGGGCGGATATCTCCTCCTTGATGAGCCTTCTGACGTTCATGTAATGCTCCTCGAAGTAGTTTGGCATTATGTGTCGGCTAGGAAGTTTTGGTACCAGTTTCTGACGTTCATGTAATGCTCCTCGAAGTAGTTTGGCATTATGTGTCGGCTAGGAAGTTTTGGTACCAGTTTTGCTGCGAGTACTATGGCGCCGTGTTCCTCTTGAAGTTCGGTGAGTACCTCCTCCATTTGGGCCAGTTTGGTAGTGATGTTGAGTAACTCTGCCTGCATATCCTCCAGCTTCTGAAGGCTTAAATCGTGCTGCTGGCAGACAGACGTCAGGTTAGGTGCCCCACAGTAGTGGCACCGTGGCTGCGCAGTACAACCTACCTCGCTGTGCCCGTAAAGGTAGCAGCGTCGGCAGGGCGGCGTCCATGTTGAGCGGCTTGGTTCAATCCTTAAGCTCCTGCCCAAGAACTGCAGGCCGTCGGAGAGGGCAGCGTCGTAGTGTGCCTTTTCCCGAAAGAAAAGGCGCACGAGCGGTGTTGGGCCCTTCCGAGATTGGATCCTCGTGGCCTTGAAGGCTGATGGCCAAAGCTGCTGCACGCAGCTTAGGATGGTCTGCGTGGGTAATTGCTGGTGAACACCCACAACCACAGCGCTGAAGAAAAGATAGCGCTGGGCTTGGCCTTCACCAGGCGAAGCGGCGTCAGGCACACTGTCGTTCGGGGCTTCAGTGTGATCCGGCGTTGGCGGCGAGCCAGCTGCGGCAGCTGTCTCGTCGATCGGCGAGTCCGATTCGTCGGCGGAAGTCTCTGCTGCTACTGCAACCCTGCGTTGTCTCCTTCTTCCCATGGTGTCAGAAGGTCTTGTCGAATCGAAGGATGTATACGTAATGCTTTCTACTATTTATATACCTGTTCATTGCTGTGAACCTACATGGAGGGGAACTAAAGTTGACGAACGACTTATATCTGCTGCTTGTACTCTACATCACAATTGCTCCTCTATATAAGAAAATTGTTAGAACGCTTTTGTCTGATGTCCGGAGTATGCGCAGTGTCGTGCATACAAAGCCGTTTTTCGAGAAACTTAGAAAGGACACTTACTAATGTTTACCCTATTATTATTATTATTATTATTATTATTATTATTATTATTATTATTATTATTATTATTACCCTAACTTCAGAATGTCCAGTGCATCATAATAGTTTTATGAAAACCCAGTAATGAAATGGATAATTATAGCACTATTTAAAATTCTTTAGCTATTGAATTTAAACTTTATCTAAGCTTTCTCACTGAGCTCATAGGCTTCAGTAACATTTTAAAGTAGATATACCTACTAAGAGATTTACAAAGTTCTGGTAAAATAGAAAACTGTGAATGGCCTGATTTGAGTCAGCTGACATGGAATGTCTAATGCTTTAACACCTTTTAATTTGTTTGTGGTAATTGGATCCAAGTGGTCACCCCTAATTAAGATTATTTTTTACAAAAAATGAATATTTTTAAAGATTTTGTAACAAAATATATTAATTTCGTGATGAATGATTTAAACTGGATCAGCACAACTTAAAAATGATCTAAATCTAGTGGATGTTTTTTCATCGAAACCTTTAAAGTTTAATAAATTAGCAGTTGCAATAAGCAAGTCATATCAACAACAAGCCTTTGCGGTACTAAACCAAAAGGTAACTCAGTTCCAAATTAATTTCGTAACATGCTCTATTGATTTGATTTCATGCAGATGGTGGTATAAAAATACTTTGCAATACGCATATTACAATACTTTTACATACTTGCATAAAACATCAGGTCGAGAATCAAATGTCGTGGTCTTACAACGGATATGTAAGTACTCCTGAAATAAACTAACATAGATGAAGATAGTTCATTTCATAAATTATCAATTTAATAATATACGTATTGCCACGCATATTACACTTTTGGTCTGTTATAGAGGAATTGTATTCGACCCAAAAACTCGATACCGAGATGTCTCTGGAAATACATGTTTTGAGGTCCCTTGAATCCAAAAAAAAGGCATTTTTAGAAAAAGATCCATGTGTGTGTGTCTACGAACAACATAACTTAAAAACGAAAAGCCGGATAAGTAAACTTAGTATTATGATCAGTATCTACCAAAGATGCGACATAAAGCTTTTCAAGAAAATTCCTCCACCCCAACTACCCTTTACATGGAAATTTTTTTCCATTTTTTCGATTTTTTGAAAAATGGCTGTAACGATTTTGATTAAAATACCATATATTCAAGATATTTATATGACAAATAAAATGAATTTCTTGAATTTTCTGGGAATAGTATGTTAAGTCCTGTTCATTTGCAAGGAGTTTTGTATAATCTTGCATAACTGGTAAGCGATAGACGAAAGCGCACTACCCCAAAATGTAGAACTCTTTAAACACACAATTTATTTCAAATAATTTTTTTTTGTGACATCAGCCATTTTCGACATATCCGTCATTAGTGGGATGAATTGTTCAATTCTTCGTAATTCTTTTAAAGTCCTGTCAACATTCAGTTGTTTCTCCGGTTGCATGGAAAGAGTATGGACTTTTAAAGCCAGTATATAGCGTCCAGTTTTAAAAATCTGACTATCGCTATTCCCTTTGCATTTATAACGAAATGTGTAATGTAGTTATTTCTGCAAAAGTTTATCTCAATTATAAAGAAGTGGACAGAGAAATAAACTATCGTAAGAATAATGTTTATACCCATTAATAAATGGTAGAGGGTAGAGAAAGCCATGTGAATGTAACACAGAATTGTTTTATTCTGGAAGCGGGGAGGGAAGCGTGAGGTAGCTCTTAGCTAAGTGGACCCCGGAGCTCATTTCAGCATCATTTCGCCAATTTCATTCACAATCTTTAAAGATATAAGCTGTTAAAAGGGACGCTAAAGACTCCTTCAAGTGGAGGTATGAATGGCTTCAAGCTCTCGCAAGAAAGTAAATGAGAGAATGACTTCAGAAGTCATAAACGCCCTTCATCTCTCTGACTTTACACTCCGTCTGCCCGTGCTCTTTTCATTCTTTGTGTTTGCCAAACTGTTTGAATGCAGATAGGCTAATTGGTTTAAGAACTTCGAGGCCTGCTCATGCGCTTCGAAAGAGACATAAAATACATTTGAGGATTATCCGGACGTTGAACCTTTTTGTTAAACTGCAAATGAAAAACTCGCCCAAGAGTGTAACTTTCTTTCAAGACAAATAATATGTTGTAACAAATAAAGTATAATAACAAAGCTATACAAGCTATTGTTGTTTATGATAGGATACTTTTGTTTATTTTAAAATATTTTTAAAAGGATTCGGAAGGCTAATAAATTATCTTTTTAAAAATAGATTAGAATATTTTCGGACGTTTTTGAATATGTGATACATATTGTTTGTATATAATATGCAGCTTAAAAGCGTATTCGTTTGGTACTAAACTAACATTCATAAATTAAAACGTTCTTGAATGGTAAGATTATAATATGAATTAAATCAAAATTACAGATATGGCTTGAAGCAGTACGCTCCTCGTAGCGAATAACCATAATAATAAAAATTAAGAAGAACATAATAAATATAACATGTATATACGTGATTCTTATGAGTAACCTGACTAGGAAAATATATACATTGCCAGTTATTATTAAGTATGTCTTTCAAAGAAACCTGGCCGAGGTAGAAGAAAAGGGGCGCAGAAGGTTAGGACGTTGAACACGTAGCTTTTGTTACTGGAGTCCCGTTAGGTGCATACGAGGGCTGTCGCAGAAGTACCCGACCTAACAAAGAAAACAGAAAATTTTCGGAAAAAAACATCTTTATTTCTCTACATAGTCTCCTTTCAGCTCGATACACTTTTCCCAGCGATGTTCAATAGCTTCGATATCCTGTTTATAGAGTGAACCGTCGAGTTCTGCAAAATAGCCATCAACTGCAAACTTCACCTTTCATTGTTGGCAAATCTTTTACCACCAAGCCATTTCTTCAACTTTGGAAACAGAAAATAATCAGAGGGGGCTAAGTCTGGCGAATAGGGTGCATGAGGAAGCAATTCGAACTTTAAGTTATTCATTTTGGCCATGGCGATAATGGATGTGTGAACTGGTGCACTGTCTTGATGAAACAGAACTTTCTTTTTCGCTAAATGCGGCCATTTTTGCTTAATTTCATCATTCAAACGCTGCAATATGTTTGCGTAATACTCCCCATTGATTGCTTTTCCTTTTTGAAGATAAGCTATGAAAATTATCCCACGCGCATCCCAATAAACTGACGCCATGACCTTACCTGCAGATGGAACTGTCTTCGCCTTCTTTGGAGCCAATTCTCCCCTTCCAATCCACTGTTTTGACTGTTCCTTCGTCTCAGGTGTGAAGTGATGGACCCATGTTTCATCCATGGTTATGAATCGACGAAAACCTCTGCTTTATTGCAGCGAAACTTCGCCAAACACTCGATTGAAACATCCTCACGACACTGCTTTTGTTTCATTGTGAGTAAACGCGGTACCCATTTTGCGCACAGCTTTCTCATGTCTAAATTTTCAGTTAATATGCGATGTACAACACTTTTTGAAATGCCTACGATGTCTGCTAGCTCGCGCACATTCAGTCGACGGTCATCCAATACCATTTTGTGGATTTTCTTCACAATTTCTGGCGTGGTCACCTCATTTGGTCGACCACTGCGATGTTCGTCTTGGCAGCTCGTACGGCCTCGCTTAAACTCTGCCACCCAATATTTTACTTTTGTAAACGAAGGAGCGGACTCCCCCAGAGTAGAATCTAGCTCAGTTTTAATATCAGTTGGACTAAGACCTTTCAATTGAAAGTATTGTATCACATAACGATGATCAGTTTTATCCATGTTTACAAATTCGCTGAGAGAGTTCACTATTAATGGCTGCCAAACAATTACTAAACAAAGTAGCATTATCAAACTTCAAACTTAAGCTTTATGAGGGTGGTACTTTCTACCATAGCCATTTGTTTGAAACCACAACCGGTATATATACGTCAGGTCGGGTACTTCTGGGACAGCCCTCGTATATTTCTGGCGTTCTGTTTAACACAAATTCCTCTTACTCGGTAAATCGCACGATGCAGGGAAACAAAGTTCAAAGCTTCTTTTCAAATATGAAGCTGGAATGGAAATTTAAAAAGTGGCCAATAGGAAATAATGTATAAGTCAGGTGTTACAACAGCAAGTGGTTTCAAAATTTAAGTAGAAGGAGACAATGTTTTTTAAAACAAAAGGCATTTGTTGATAAAACAGAAGAAGACACACATTGCAAAACACCGGAGAGCACAGAAGTTCCAGACCAAAAATGATATAAAATAAAATATAAAACGGAGAAGTCACTAAAAGTAAAGTTATTAAAATATGCCGATAACGAGTTGTTAAGACACGAGAGAAGTCATTCACGGTGCCGAAATAAATACACGAGCAGACGTGTTGGATGTGTACCGAGTAAGGGTAGTAACAACGGTGCGTAGTTCGATGCGTGTGTGCGAGGCGGTGTAAACACAGGAAGAAAGATGACGGGAAAATAGAGACATACTCGTAAAATACAACAGTCGAGTTGCATATCAGCTCTGAGAAAAGATCCATGCAACCTGAGATGAAAACTGAATATTAAACAAGACCCGAACTCAGTAACAATCCCACGACCTTCCACGTCACATCCTGTTACGATAATCACGCCGCATAACATCTCAGCCTTTCAAATTATATTTACTAAGAATTTATGGATGTAACCATTTGAAAGAGAAACTTTTAGGTTTGCTATTGGCTCCTCTGAGGTAGTCCTTCTACCACTTCTTTGCTGATGAAAGGTTTAAATTAATTATTGTTGGAGCTATGAGTTGGGGTTAACAACTTTATATTTTATCGCGGCTACCTTAACACTGCCGCATGTAGACCCTACGGCAATAATAGAAAAACGTCGGAAGTTCTCGCTAAAACTGTGTTCACAGTAGGTACACGACTTAACGTCACCGTTCACTTTTACTTTCTCTACTAAATATAGTAAATAGGGGAAGTATTGCATTCCACCCAAAAATTCAATATCGAGATATCACCAGAAAAACATGTTTTGAGCCCCCCTGAATCCAAATAAAATATTTTTGGAAACACGTCCGTGTGTGTATGTCTTGTGCATCTGTATGTCTGTGAACAGCATAGCTCAAAAAGAAAAGTCGGATAAACACCAAACTTGGTATTTAGGCCCAACGTCTTCTAAAGATGGGACACGAAGATTTAAAACAAAATCCCCTTACCCCAAACCACCGTTTACATGACAAGTTTTTGAAATTTTTTATTTTCTAAAAAGTGGCCCTAGCGATTTTGATTAAACTACCATATATGAAAGGTATTTATATGACAAAAAATGTATATTTTGAATTTTCGCGGAATAGCCTATGAAGTCCTCTTCATTCGGAAGGAATTTTGTGTAATCTTGTATAACTGGTAAACGTTAAGCGATAGACAAAACCGTACTTCAAGAAACATGTAGATCTCTTTAAAACACACGATTTATTTCAAATAAGTTTTTTGTGGTATAAGCCGTTTCCGAGATATCCTTTATTAAAAGTTCGAACTGTTAATTTCTTGGTAATTCTCTTAAAAGTCCTTTCGACATTCAGTTGTTTCTCGCGATCGCCCGGAAACAGTATGGAATTTTAAGGACATAGGGTAGGATAGGACTAAAAATGGAGGGAAACTTAGCACCTCGACCTACGCAGATCTTATTATAGCGCCCTGTTTTTAGAACATTTGACTATCGTTGTTCCCTTTGTATGTATAACGAAATGTGTAATGTAGCTATTGCTGCAAAGGTTTATTTGGATTAAAATATAGTAAATAGAAAAATAAGCTTGAGTAAGAGTAATTTAAATACCCATTAATAAAGATAGAGGGTAGAGAAAGTCATGTGAATGTATCGTATACGATTTTTCAAAATTCTGATAAACAGGGGAATCTTATATTATTATACTTGTGTGATGGTTGTGTGGCCAGGATGCTCATTTCTGAAGATTCGTTCTTGCAAGTAAAACTAATGTAAACTTGCTCTGCGGTCAAGTGGCCAACATTCTGGTTTCCTAACCCAGGGTCCCGGATTCGATTCCCGACTGGAGCAGAGGACATTTTACTTTCTCTGTGACGCACATAGTAGTTAGAGAAGGTATTGCATTGCACCCAAAACTTCGATACTGAGATTTCACCCGAAATATATGTTTTGAGGCATCCTGAATACAAAAAAAACAATTTTTAGAAAAAGGTCCGTATGCGTGTGTTTGTAAACAACGTAACTAAAAAGAGAAAAGTAGGATAAATACCAAACTTGGTATTTTGATTCAATACTTTCCAAAGTTACGACACGAAGGAATTAATTGTTCTTCCACACAAACCGTGTGTTGGGCAGGGTTGGAAGGTAGAATCAGACGACTGAAAAATTCAATGCCATAACCGGGATTTGAACCACGGATCTCCCGAGAGATTGGCATTGAATTTTTCAGTCATCTGGTTCTACCTTTCTTACGACACGAAGATTTTCAAGAAAATCCCCCACCCCAAACTACTCTTTACATGAGAGATTTTTCGAAATTGTTTATTTTTTAAAAAATGGTTGAAACGATTTTGATTAAAATACCACACATTAAAGATATTTCCGTTGCAAATGAAATGTATATCTTGAATTTTCGGGGAATAGCCTGTCAAGTTCACTTCATTTCGAAGAAATTTTGTATAATCTTGTATAACTGATAAACGTTAAGCGATAGGCAAAAATGCACTATACAAAAATGTAGATCTCTTCAAAACACACAATTTATTTCAAATAACTGTTATACAAATAACAGCCATTTTCAAGATATCCGTTATTAATGGTTCGAATTGTTCCATACTTTGTCATTCTTTTCAAGTCCTTTCGACATGTATTCAGTTATTTCTCGCAATTGCACTCAACGAGCATGGAATTTTAAGTACACAGGTCCAGTTCTTAAACATTTGACTATCGGTATTCCCTTTATATCTAACGAAATGAGTAATGCAGCTATTTCCGAAAGTTTTATCTCGATTAAAATGAAGAAGATAGGAAAATAAACCTTCGTAAGAATAATCGACCTACGCAGATCTTTTGTGCCTAGGCTCCTGAACTGGACGCCCCCGGGAAGGAGGTGAGAGGAGACAGGGGGTGGCCGGAACAGGAGGTACGACAGGCAGAGGGCAAGTCTCTATCATTTATAGATTTGAATTCCCCGGGTGCTGGCTGGTGCAGCCGATCCCCTCACCCCCTTAGGCTTACACATCTCCTGGGGGTCCGGGACCCGGAGGCCGCTCCCAGTCCGGAGGACGGACGTTTCCGTAGAGCATCCTTTTCCCCTGCCATCACACGCCGAGACCTCCCGCCGACACTTGCAACCCTGAAAGAAACCAAGCAGAAGAAGGATGAAGTGAAATGAGAATGGAAATGAAATGGAAGGCACGAAATTCGGGGGATGTAATGATGCTTCCCGGGATCGCCTGGCGACCCGGGGAAACCCCCGAAAAAAACCTATGGGTCAGGAAGTTCGACAACTAGAATCGAACCCACAACTTCCCAAGTACAGGCTACAGACGTAACCGCCTGAGCCACCCCGCTGGGTAACTTTGCGTTTATCTGAAAATAAAGAAAAAGAAGAAAACACACACACATTCATGGCTGGGATTCGAATCTCGGAAGTATCAATGTTAGATACCTGATCATAACCGCTCGGCTATCAGCGCGTATAATATATTGAGAACTCAATTTGGCCGATGACACTAGATGAAGCTAAAAGCTCGCGTGCAGAAATTCAAGTTGAATCGATCGTGGAGCCAAGCGGAGCTTACCTACCCAGTAGCTCTGTTACTGTGAGTGACGAAATTTAATTTAACAATGGCGAGATAGGCCTTACAATTCCTCTTTAGAGTGTTATAACACATTTAAGGCAGGAATTACGGGAACCATGTTTTCAAATACAATACAATATCTGACTACAGATATGGAGCACTGGTTTCAAAAGATTATTTTTTCTCCTAAGCATAGTCTCCCATTTTGACCAAGTTCTGTAAAATATCCTAAGGAAAGTATTATAGTGCTTTCAAAATGAAATATATTAGTTAAAACTTATTATTTTCTTCTTTCATTTCAGCTCTCCTGGTGCTCATAACAGAATTACAAGTATTAGTGTTGATCTCAGGAATACAAATTAATATAAAGAAAGATGAGTGTAACCACGCTACCTGCTACTGTACCTGCGATACAGTCTACCCCAATGGTAAGTTCAGCATTGATATACAATTATACTTCAGAAGTCCAAGACTGTAGTTTCCAAACTTAAGCATCGGATTGTTCCATTGTCAAGCATGGAATGAACCAGATTCAGACTGTCCGCACAGAGAATTACTATATGTCAAATAAATCTTAAGTATCTTTTGAAAATGTGATACAGAATGCAAATCCTTCACTTGCCACCATAATTCAGATACTGATTTGCTAATTAGGTACCCATAGGCATAATAAATACTGTGAACCTAATTAGCAAGCTTCGAAAACAAGAGCCATTTCTGAGAAGTCTGCTGTTTTTCGTTGGAATGTTCCCGTATTTTAAGCGTTGAACTTTTAAGTACCATTCCTTTGTTTATCTTGAGTTCATGCAAAGAGTACTTAATATCAGAACAAGCGTGTGCAAAACAGTCGACTGTAATAATTTAAGTATCTTGCATGTTCGTGTATCTAATACAAACGTGCATTCTGTCCCCCCCTCTCCCAACTCTTATTATGGTTGACGAAAGTATTAGAAAAGCAAGCTTTGTATGAATAATTTGTGGAGTAAACATGAAAATCAAAGATATTTCGCAGTGAAACCGTGTGTTTGTAGCACTTTCTATTTATTTTCTGATTCAGAGGTCGTCTTAATGTGTTGAAGTGATAAGATCCGCGAGTACAATAATAATCACAGCCAGAATAAAAGCTTAAGACTAATCCGCTAATAAAACAAAATAAGGAAGGAAATAAGAATAATAAGGAGATAAAAGAGAATATTAAAGATTAATAAAAGCGGGGGAATAAACATTATTACGGATGAAATAAAATAAAGTAGAGACACGAATAAATAAATCAGAATGTGAAAGGAAACGCAGGAAAAGAAAACACACAAGGAAATCTGCCAAAAAGGCAAAACACTTTAAGTAATACAGGAAAGGCGAGCAGGAGAAACAGTTAGGTTCTATTGAAATCTTCGGAGACTCGCCGGAAAGCGGAACAATGAAACGGATGCACTAGGCACTCATGCGGACAGAAAATCAAATCAGCCGTTAATAACGTGAAACAGAAGAGACGCTCGGAGAGCATAAGGTTGCTGAAATTTAACCAATAGTAGCAAAAGCGCAAAGTAGCTAAATAGCCAATGAGGAATAATAAAAGTCACGTGAATAGTAACGCAAGGGAATGAAACTAGAAAAGAGGCGTGAAATAGATTTTTGTCTAGGAGCAGGAGCGAGTTTTCGACACGCGAAACATGGAACACTTTGTGTCGTGACGAGCTAGGAAGAGGATGTAAAAACTTTGTGTCGTGGAGAGCAAGGGAGAAGAAGATGAAATATTTCGTGTAGTAAAAGATAGGGAAACTAGCAACGTGTAACATTTTAGATTACAACAGGGAATGAGACATACGATAGGAAATCGTCATAGTAGAACAGTGAGAGATAGGGTAGCTAGGAATGACAAAAGTCATATTGTGTATAACTTAGAAAGAGAATTAAGTCAAGGGTAGATGCACGGAAACTGTAACGGGGAAAACAGATAGGAGCGCGTCTTGTGTAAAGGGTGTTCGGTACGACAACAAGTGTGGATCTTCAGAATAAATGGGCCACTGAGAGGAGCTGTGAGTATAATTCATCTCCCATCCACACAATCCCTGAGATAAGAATCCCACAATCACTTATCCTCTACCTGAGTAGCCGAAACCCTAAGCCAGGTTCCTACACACCAGAAAACGTCATATTTACCAAAACCCCGCTACAGTGTACATCTGTGAAATCGATGTATCAAATTTATGGGTCAAAAGCAACACTTCCTCTACCATAAATACCTAAGCGGTAACAAAGTAAAGATATCAGAATTGATAACAGCATAATTTAAAATGTTGAGTAAAAATTAATCCTTAAAATACATTTTTCTTCTCTTGTAAATTTATTTTTAAAACATGAAAAGGTTTTTGCTTATTCATTTGAGACACTCCATAAAGCAAAGAGTGATCAGGAGCCTGCGAAGCTAAGCAATATTCAGTATATTTCAATATATTTATACAGCCATGAACGTCAATGCTGCTAAAGACATAGTCGTTAGATATATTATTATTATTATTATTATTATTATTATTATTATTATTATTATTACATATAAACACTCAGAATAAAATTAAAACTAGATAAAATCATCCATACAGAAATATCCTTGGTTAACAATTGAATTAATAAATCTTAAACGATTTAAGAATCATCATTGTGTTCAGAAAGTATCATTTATATTTTTAAAGCAATGAAGTATTTTACCTTATTTAAACTGTATTTTTAAACTACACTGAGCAAACAGTCGTTAGCCAAAATTATATAAGTTTTGGAAGCTCCTAGATTTGAAATATTAATTTTCCTATTAGGAAAGTATCTTCAGAATATATAAGGTATTACTTTGGTACTTTGTAAGAGAATGAAAGTTCCAAAATCTAAATAGAAAGATACAATAATTGTTTTATATGTAACGAATATAACGTTTTATTACTCTCTTTTAATGACTGAGCTATTATTTCCTGCAATCGGCTCAGTAGCTCAAAAGATCTTACTCATTACGTCAACTGCGTTTCCAAAAAGCGTGTTTCGTGTGTGGCCCAAACAATTTACTATTCTTTGCATTTTGTTTCGAAATAACCACAACTTCCAGTCCTCCTCCTGTCCGCCGAATGAGGCACCAACGCTGTGCTACACCCACGAACGGAGTATGTAAGTTTCGGGGACGGCTGAGCTCCTTAAACCACGAGTCATAAACTCGCGAACCTACGAAACATGTTCACTGCTCACCACATAAGTACGGACGTGACTTAAGGATATACAGCTGTGTAATTTGAAAAATCCACAATTTCCGTTCTATTCATTTGAAATTTTAATGCAGCAATCAGTATTTAATGTATATCATAAACACAAAATTGCATGCGTATTGCGACGCAGGGACTATGACCCAAGCGTATCGCGAGGTTGGCGTCGGGCAATTGGAGAGATAAGCAGACGCGGTAGCGCTTTCGCCCATTGTAAACACTGTCGTCCTCCGTGGACTAGGGGTACCATGCGGCTGAGCTCCTTAAACCACGAGTCATAAACTCGCGAACCTACGAAACATGTTCACTGCTCACCATCTAAGTACGGACGTGGCTTAAGGATATACAGCTGTTAAATTTGAAAAATCCACAATTTCCGTTCTATTCATTTGAAATTTTAATGCAGCAATCAGCATTTAATGTACATCATAAACAGAAAATTGCATGCGTATTGCGATGCAGGGACTATGGCCCAAGCGTATCGGGAGGTTGGCGTCGGGCAATTGGAGAGATAAGCAGCGCGGTAGCGCTTTCGCCCATTGTAAACACTGTCGTCCTCCGTGGACTAGGGGTACCATGCTAGACTCAAGTTACGAGGTCGCGGGTTCAAATCCGGCGAAGGGCATGGATTTTTTCGAGCGTAAAATCCCTTACCATGGCTTCCTTCGGAAGGGAAGTAAAGCCGGTGGTCCCGTGTCGTAGATTTACGAACACGTAGAAAACCTCAAGCCTGATAAAGAGGCCTCTGAGCAAAATTACCCGTTTTTCAGGCCCAATATAGAATGGGACGTTAAGGACCATAGTAGTTAAAGAGCGTCCGTAAATAAAACTCAACTTAATTTAATTTCCAGCATAAACACCAGAAGCACTATCGACAGATAACCAGAATGTTCTGAACGTTTCTTTTCTCCCTGCCTCTAAAGCATTCTAGAACATTCTGTGAAATATTCCAACGGCTATATAAGCCAGCGTGCTCACGAGTGCGCGAGTCAGTAAGTGAGCGAGTTTCTGATGCGACATCAAGGCCGGTTCTAAGAATGCGTATGTGGCAAGAATTGTGACGTACAGCGAGTGCTGCTACTGCGAGAGATTAGAGACGTCTTGTATTCGACTCCCCAGCCAGGAACCATCAGAAGAAGAGGCTGCTGGTTTGCGCGTTCATTACGGCGCTACGTCGCGAAGGAAAGTGAAGTGACAGGAAAACTGAACTACAAGTATATCGCATTAGTGATTTGGCAGTAAAATTTAACTAATTAAATTGAGTTTTATTTACGGACGCTCTTTAACTGCTGTGGTCCTTAGTGTCCCATTCTATATTGGGCGTGAAAGACCGGTAATTTTGCTCAAAGAGTTCTTTATCAGACTTGAGGTTCTTTTACGTGCGGTAAATCTACGACACGGGTCCACCGGCTGTATTCTCTTCCGAAGGAAGCCATACTAAGGATTTTTACGCCCGAAAAAATCAATCGCCCTCCGCCGGGTTTGAACGCGCAACTCGGGAACTAGAGGCTGGCATGGTAACCACTACACCACGGAGGACGAAAAAAAAAATTGAACTATATTACATTAGTGAAGTGACAGTGAAAACTGGACAAAGTCACGATATTTTTAAAATTAGTTGCCGAGATACCAACTTTTTTTATAATTTTTTACTGTTTTAAACATTTCTTCACTCAATGAAATTGTTTCTGAAAAACTATATTTTATAATTAATATCCGTAATAATATATTAATAAGTTATAGAGATAAACTTTAATTATTATACTAGTGTGGGAGAAAATACATGTCAAATATGATTGTTTAGTTATTTGCCAAACATTTACACAATATGAGTATTAGTGTTTAAAAACAACACAACTAAGTATGTTAATAAAATTAAATCCCCTATTTCGTCCTTTTATTTTCTGATGATGTATAACAAATTTTAATGAATTATATACAGGAGAATATAAAAATTATAACGCTAAAATATTAGTGTTTCAGTCTTGAAGCTATTTAAAAAGCTTTTAGTGAATACAGAGGCCCTCCTTCGTCTTTGTCGTCCTCTGTGGTTACCATGCTAGCCTCTAGTTCCATGCTAGCGGGTTCAAACTGGGAGGAGGGGATCGATTTTTTCGGGCGTAAAAATCCTTAACATAGCCTTCCTTCGGAAGGGAAGTAAAGTGGTTCCGTGTCGTAGATTTACAACACGTAAAAGAGCCTCAAGCCTGATAAAGAGGCCTCTGAGCAAATTTACCCGTTTTTCACGCCCAATAAAATGGGACGCTAAGGACCGCAGCAGTTAAAGAGCGTCCATAAATAGAACTCAATTTAATTTAATTTTCCTTCGGGTTTTCTGCCCCTCTGCAACTAATTTAGTATTTGAAGATTCCTGTGGCCTCTCTTGATTGGTTTGTTCTCTTTAAAGTAGACAAAATTTATCCCTTTTACTACAATTTTATAGGAAGCTAAGTTTACAGGTAGATACTTAAATAGCTATGTAGCATGCTTTAAAAACTCTTACAACTATAAAATGGAATTAAAGTAGATGGTTTGTAGTGTTTAATAGCACTAAATATATTATATGAATTTCAGCAATTTTCTGCCTTTTTTACAGACGGATACATTTAATAATGACAGCAGTTTCCACGTCGTATGCCCCTCTGACCTAGTGTTTCCCAAACTACGGGACCTATTTCCCTACAGATACGCAAGAAGTTTACGCTGTACATAGTCAACTTTGTCAGAGGAAAAAATATGATGTGATAAACACAAAATTATGCAAAATAACAACAGTCACTTTAACGTCAATAAGAATGCTGATACGAGGCTGCTAAACATTAATGTTCATATGAATTGAAGTGATAAGACCCGCGAGCACAATAATCATAGCAAGAATAAAAGTTTAAAACTAATCCGCTAATCAAACAAAATAAGAAGGAGATAAAAGAGAATATTAAAGATTAAGAAAAGGGGGGAATAAACATTATTATGGATGAAATAAAATAAAGTAGAGATGAAATAAAATAAAGTAGAGACGAAATAAAATAAAGTAGAGACACGTATAAATAAATCAGAAAGGAAAAGAATGTGAAAGGAACCAGAAACAGGAAAGGCTAGCAGGAGAAACAGTTAGGTTCTATTGAAATCGCCGAGAGCTCTCCGGCGAGCAAAACAATGAAACGGATGTGCTAGTCACTCATGCGGACAGAAAATCAAATCAGCCGTGAATAACGAGAAACAGAAGAGACGCTAACAAAGCATAAGTTTGTTGAAATTGAACCAATGGGAGAAAAAGCGCACAGGAGCTAAAGAACCAATAAGGAAGAATAAATGTCACGTGAATAGTAACACCAGGGAACAAAACTAGAAAAGAGGCGTGAAATAGATTTTTGTCTAGGAGCAGGAGCGAGTTTTCGACACGCGAAAGATGGAACACTTCGTGTCGGGAAGAGCTAGGAGTAGGATGTAAAACTTCGTGTCGAGAAAAGCTAGGAGGAGGACGTAAAAACTTCGTGTAGGGAAGAGATGGGAAGAGGACGTGAAACTTTGTGTTAGAATTTTGTATCGGGAAGAGAGATAGGGTAGCTAGGGATGACAAAAGTCATATTGTGAGTAACTCAGAAATGAAATAAAATCAAGGGTAGAAGCACGGAGACTGTAACGGGGGAAAACAGATAGGAACGGGTCTTGTGTGAAGGGCCTTCAGTACGACTACAAGTGTGGATCTTCATAATAAATGGGCCATTGAGAGGAGTTGCGAGTATAATTCACCTCCCATCCACACAATCCCTGAGGTAAGACTCTCACAACCAATCATCCTCTACCTGAGTAGCCGGAAATCACCTCTTGTACCCGAAACCCTACACCAAGACCATATCAACCAGAAAACGTTCCCTTTATTTTCCAAACCCCCGCTACAAAATGGCACCCAACGTGTCTTACACCCACGCCTAGCACCCTACCAAACCAACACACTCACACCGACACAACGGAGAACGCCGCCAAGGAACCAGCCACCATCACCAGACCATCACCAGCACAACAGCAGCACCGAGTAAGTACAATCACCATTTCTTACACCAAGGGAAAAGTGAATGTTACTCCGTAACGGCAAAACAACAAAAATCACCATGGAGAACGCCCTTACGGAGGAACAGACAACAGAAGCAACAAATCAACAGGAACGTGCGAAAAATCCATATACACTAGAGGCAGTAATACAACAAATGTTTATTCAATTCCAGCAACTTACCTCTCAAATCACCGCACAAGGTGAAACACTTAACTCCCAAATCACCGCACAAGGTGAAACACTTAACTCTCAAATCACCGCACAAAGTGAAACACTTAATTCTCAAATCACCGCACAAGGTGAAACACTTAACTCCCAAATTCAAGCACAAGGTGAAACACTACACTCACAAATTCAAACACAAGGAGAGACATTAAACGCAAAACTAACCGCACAGGAGGAAACCCTAAAACAATTAGAACAGAGACTGATGACCCAGGTACACACACAATTAGTTGCCCAAGGGGAGAAGCTCGAGGCAAAAAGTTTAGAGAAACTAAACACAAAATTCTTAGAACACCAAACACAAATAGAGGAGCAGGTAAACCGACAAGCAACCCAAGTGACGGAGATGAATGCAGGGCAAGTTTCTTTACGATCGGAGGTCATTAGCATCAGAACAGATGTTTTAGAAGCATGCTCGGAATTAAAATCTTTAAAGGGAAGGGTCACACAAATGTCTGCTGACCACGTAAACCAAGAACAGCTGAATTGTGATCTGCAAGCAGCTTGTGCAAATATTAAGGAAAATATAAACACAGAATTAACAACAATGAAAGAACTTATCACCACGTCGACAAACCATGCAGCTGCAGAACACAACGCGGCATTAGCACAAATTGACAAAAATTCGCGTGAGTTGGCACAGGTTAGAGCAACTATAGCAAGACAACAAAATGTGTCAAATCAAAACGCCAATAATCATGCCAACTCTCGCGAAAATATCACCGCGGAAACGCAACCTGCAATTCATGTGCAGCTTGCGTCGTCGCAATCACCAATTTCTAGTTTAGCTCATGAGGAACCTAGTTATATGAATGTGCATGCGTACCCTCTACATTTTAATTTATTAAATGAGATAGCTGTACCACAGTTTAATGACTTGCGAGACAATGCGAAACGATACATTATGGATTTGGACGCTTATTTCGAGTTAAAACAAATTCCGGAAATCCTGAAATTATTGATTATACAGAAAGGGTTACAAGACAGGGCACTCTCTTGGTTTCGGTTAGCGATCGGCGACCACACCACATACTCCGACTTCAAACACTTATTCCTAACCAAATATTGAAATACTACCACCCAATACGCGGTGAGAATCCGAATAAATAATGGGAAATATACACCAGGACAGGGGCAACAACTCATCGATTACTTCCTAGATCTGGCACAACAGAGTCAATTACTAGACCCACCCATGCAAGAAGATGGATTTGTTAAACTGATCGTGAGGCATTTCGCGGATAATATCCGAAATAATTTAATTGTAGCTAGGGCGACAACCATTGCCGACACACTAGAACTGTTGACGGCGCTACAAGGACACCAGAGCGGTAGCTCGGAAAATAGAGCACCGACCCAAAATTTCAGTGGGTTAAGGGCACACCCCACCTATCAGCAAAGACGAGGTCCATACCCTCAACAAAACCGATACGATGACAGGGGCAACCAGTTTATGAGACACAGGGGCGACAACCATTTTCAAAGGAACCCACCGCGAGACAACGGGAGAAGGTACATAAACTATGTAAGAGTGAACGGGAGCCGGAGACATAACTCATGGGGCACAAACACACCGGAACCCCGCGAATATGAAACACGACAAGATGGACGCCACAGCCCGAATAAAACCTTCAATGAACGCAGCCGCCCAGGACAAAACGTAGACGCACCATCATGGCCTCAGGAAACCCGACGGGAAAATATAGAATACAATCCACGGCCAAACCACCAACGAAATGACAACACACAAACAAAACACACAGGGACCATAAAAAAGCAAACATGGTTCAACCGCGACAACCAGGCACCGACACAGCAGGATGATAGGCGCGGTGGCGCATTCGGTACCATCGAGACGACGGAAAACTAAAACGGGGTCAGGATCAATTCCCGTCTCTAGAACCCCCAGCTCTTTGCAACACAGGGAATAACAACTCCATTAATGAAGAAAGACAAGGCGATATTATAGACTCACCACAAGTGTCAATACAAATAGCAGGCGAAGCATACCAGGCTATCGCGGACTCCGGAGCAATGGCTTCTTTATGCAGCATGGAATTTTATAAAACGATCATATCGCGTGGAATAAAACTGCAAACATTGCCTGTTAAAAATGTTTATGCTATCTTAGCAATAGGGAGAAAGAAAACCCGAATACAACAAGTAATGATACCATTTAACATTCAAGAGATAGACTTTGAGTATATTTTTCTAGTGGTTCCACATTTAGTTACACAATTAATAATTGGAAGCGACCTGCTATCTGAATTCAGGGCTAATGTAAATTATAGAACAAGGGAGCTAACATTAGTGACAAGAAACAATGAAACAGTAACAACACATTTTCTCAAGATGCCAGGTATAACACCACACTTAACGGAGGGTGAAAGAGACATCCAACAGAACAGGTTTTTTGTACAAGTCATCAGCCTCGGGGGCGAAATATGTAAAACGCAGGTAGAGATAGATGGTAGATTTTATGAGGAAGAGGAAATAGAAGATATTAATGAACACGACGACGAAGAATATAGAGAAGATGAAATAAAGGATAATTATTATAGAAAGCCCGTGGAAAGCGCAAAGATAAGCGGACTGGATGACTTACCAGGTGAAAATGTAGACAAATACCTGCACGGAGAAACGGACACCCGGCAAATGAGAGAGTGCATTGCACGAAAGGTTGATGACATTTCAGCCCTCAGCAAACGACAAAAACAAACACTAACTACAATTCTATGGAACAACAGAGAAGCATTTTCAGACAAAACAGGTTGCTTTAAAAATTACGAATATTCCTTTGAGGTGAAACCAGCTCCCCCATGGAAATATAAATGTAGAAATATACCGATAACACTTCAAAACGCAGTACATGACACGATAACGCAAATGATAGAGCAGAAAATAATACAACCGTCGAATTCGCCATATATAAACCCTTTATGTGTTGTTGCAAAGAGCTCAGGAAAGGTTCGCATTACGATAGACGCTCGCCACTTAAACACCTTTATAATACCCGACAACACGAGGACCCAAAGTATCGAGTACATCCTTGCCGGAATCGGAAAGAAAACGTGGTTCTCATGCTTGGATCTCAACAATTCATATCTACAAATCCCATTAGCTCCCCATGTTAGACAATACACGAGTTTAATTTACCGGGGTAAAGTGTTCGAATTTTTAAGGATGCCCTTTGGTTTATCGGTAAGCGGATCAGGATTTTTGAGAGCAACAGAGAAAATTTTTGGAAACACGACGCAAGACTACCTTACCCAATACATCGACGACTTCCTGATACACAACACGAACATTGAGAACCACCTTCAGCACATAAACACTGTGTTAACAAAAATTAGACAAAATGGGCTGACCCTAAATCTAAACAAAACAACATTCTTCAGCCAAGAAATAAAATTTCTAGGATACATCATTTCGGACAAAGGAGTGGCACCAGACCCGGAACGCATACGCACGATTCAGGCAATACCACCCCCTAGAAACGTTAGACAGCTAAGAAAATTTTTAGGTATACTGCAGTATGAAGCTCGCTTCCTCGCAAATTATGCCAGAGAGGTAGCACCCCTAAGAGAGCTGTTAAAGAAAGGCACACCCTGGAAATGGTCGGAAGAACACCAAAACACTTTCGACAAAATAAAACAACTTTTTGGAAAGGCAATACTATTGGAAAGACCAAATATGAATTTACCATTTCACATTTATTCCGACGCAGCCATCACAGGTTTCGGAGCCATCTTGTGCCAATACGACGAGCAAAATGAACAACATATTATCAGCACGGCATCTCGAACTTTGACACCCACAGAGAAAACAGCGGGAATTACAGAACTGGAAATAGCAGCAATATATTTCGCGCTACAAAAATTCAAACACTACGTATATAATAGCTCAATCACAGTATACACTGACCACGTGAGCTTATCATTCATTAAATCATGCAAACTCGTCAGCTCCAAAATAGCCCGTTATATACATGAAATCACACCATATGACGTCAATATAAAACACATCCCAGGAAACAGCAACATTTTCGCGGATACACTGTCCCGACTAGGAAACAGAGAAGGAATTCCAGAATGCATGGGACATACGAGAAGAGAAATTAAAATTCTGAGAACCTCATTACACCCAGGTAGCGAACTTGCCAAACAGGTAGAACACATCAAAACATTGCAGCTGCAGGAACCAAAGTTGGCAACCCTAATGAGCCAGGCAAAGGACATTACACCTGACTTGAAGGAGACGATAGGGCTGCACAAAGGCATACTCTACAAACTGAAAAGGTCGAAACAACCAACGTGGCTGACATATGCGCCGAGTTCTTTGGAAACAAAAATAATTGACACCTTCCATAAAACAATGATCCACGCAGGATCAGAAAAGACATGCAACGCAATCCAACAACACTTTTACATCCCAAAACTACAACGAAAAGTACGGCTGCATATAAGCGAATGTGACACATGTCAAAAATGTAAACCAATGAATGTAAAATACGACACACCACCTCAGAATATCATCAGGGATAAACCCCTAACCTTAGTCGCGGCAGATTCACATGGTCCTTTACCAGCAGGAGTAGGAGGCATGAGACACATTTTTGTATTGGTTGATGTATTCACAAAATTCGTAAAATTATACCCTATGCGAAAATTAACGAGCGCAGCATGTGCCAAGAAAATCATCAACGACTATATACCCAAATACGGGAAAATGAATTCACTTCTCGTGGACAACGCGTCAATACATAGGGGAAAACAATTTACAGACAACATAAGGGCACAGGGGATAAAAATCTACAATTCAACGGTATATCACCCGCCATCGAACCCATGCGAGAGATACATGAGAGACCTAGTGATATATCTAAGAATTCTATGTAATAAAAATCACACATCGTGGATGGATCACATACCCACGATAGAGAGGACGTTCAATGAAACACCGAACAGCAACACAGGTTTCACACCCCTGACTTTACTTACAGGACAAGAACACTACCTCATGGAAGGAATGCCATTAGCTATCCCGACAAAAGAAGCCACTCAGGTGGAAAAGTTGAAACTGGCATATGAAAACATAACAAGGAAAACAGAATTAAGGAACAAACACATGAAACGACACAACAAGACATGGGACCCGAAAGAAGGAGATAAGGTTTTATACAAGGCACACCACAAGTCATCCCTGTTGAAAAAAGAGAACAATAAACTACATTTGATGTGGCACGGTCCGGCCGTAATCCGGAAACAATTGAGTGATCGAGCTTTCGAATTACAAAACCCACGTACTCTAAAAATAATTGGTAGGTACAATTTGGCCTTCATAAAACCGTACAAAGTACCTACAAAATGACGGAAAATGAACCACAATGTACCGTTGAAATGTCTCAGTAAGCAATTAAAACAGAAACATAAACACAGCAGTTGAATTAGCGTGTAGGAAAAACGTAAGGTCAATAACACAACGACCAGAACAGGGTAAAGGCATGACACATACGAGAATAAGAGTAGAATACTAGGAAATGTAAGAGTGTGATACATGTAAATCTGTAAAAGCTAAGGCAAAGAATGTAAATTCATATTAAACTTAAACAATAAGCATGAAAAGTTAGTAATCTATGCAAAAGGTGTAGAGTCACAGAGAAAGGGGAAGTATAGAGTTAAGGCTTAACCAAAACATAACAGGACGATCATCTGGATATAGAAAATGTTAAAATTCTCATCATAGTAAACACTGAACTATGCTACAAATGAATGTACAGAGTTATCGCTATGTATTGAATGTTAGGATGACAGATTAAGTTAATTGTAAATAACAGTAAGACCGCACTCATGACAAAACTAGGAACAAAATCAAACGTAAATCTTTGGAAAATATGTTTACTTGCATTCAGGTATAGGGACTTGCACAAAAATGTAAGGTCAGACAGACACGTGATTATTCCCAGGTAGACTCAAAAAGGTGAATGACATCCCTGAACAGTCACCAACAAACCGTGTGAAAAGTGAAAGTGAACAGTGCGCGGAATACGTTACCGGGAAATACAAAGCACTAGTACACGAAATGAAACCGAAAAAAATGAGTGCTTAAGAAAGTGAAAGCATGTTTCACGAAAGGGAAACACGAAAATGTACACCATACAAAAGACTAAAACAAGAAAACCAGGCCTGAATGAAAAGGGCGAAATATCAATAAAAATGTAAATAGTTATAGAATAGGTTATAAGTAACAGATAAATTATGTAAAGTAAAGTGCGCCACAAGGTACCAGGAGACGCAGAAGTCAGTCCCTGGAAACAAATTTTTCTGTGTAAATTTTTCAGGTGGAACATGTACAAGCATAATTTGTAAGTTAAAATGTATGTAAAACAGTTCGTACGAACTACGTACGGAAAAGCCTCACAACCCCTCCAAACCCCCGCTACAGAATGGATTTTAAATTATATTCGAGGTACTTGTAATTGCAGATATGTTCACTAGTGGAATACACAGCACTATGTATGTATAATTCAAACCTCGTATTTAAGTTCAACATCTTCCAAGCATGTGGCACAAGGATTTTCAAATCGCCCACCCCAAAGTACTTTTACATGGAAAAATTGTATTTGTTTGTTTCCTCAAAAATGGCTCCAACGATAAAATACCATATGTTTAAGATATTTGCATGACAGGTGATGTAGGTATATCTTAAACGTTCTGGGAAAAGCCTGTAAAATACTTTTGTGAATGAATTTTGTATAATTGTAAACCACAAGAGAACTGATCGTTACTGAACGAAAAATTTTGGAATCCGTTAAAGTACACCCATTGTGCAAAATCTTTATGGCATTAACCGTTTTAAAAATATTCGAGTTTATTGGTTTGAACTTTCAAATACTCATACTATTTATAACTACTAAGTCATCATTCATTTGTAGTCAATTATATCGGCAGAGCAATTTCAAAGCCAACCACTTTCTATAGATTTGACTCCTGTATCCCTCTTATACCTACAACGAAATGTATAATAAAACAATTTATGCAACCGCTTATCTGGATTAATTTGAAGTGCATGGAGAATAAGATTTTGCAATAATGGTTTATAAAAGAGATATAAAAATAAACTATAGTGGGTAGAAAAATCATTAAATGAACAAGCAGTTTTTACTTTCTCTACTACGTATAGTAAGTAAGGGAAGTATTGTATTCCACCCAAAAATTCGATACCAAGATTTCACCGGAAATACATGTTTTGAGACACCCTGAATCCAAAAAAAGCATTTTTGGAAACATGTCCGTGTGTGTGTCTGTCTGTCTGTGAACAGCATAACTCCGAAACGAACAGTCGGATAAACACCAAACTTGGTATTTAGGTTTAGTATCTTCCAGAGATGCGACACGAAGGTTTTCAAGAAAATCCCCCACCCCAGATTGCCCTTTACATGGAACAGTTTTCGAAAATTTTAATTTTCTCAAAAATGGCTCTAACGATTTTGATTAAAATATCATATGTTTAAGATATTTTTATGACAAATAAAACGTATATCTTGAATTTTCTGGGAATATCTCCAAAAGAATTCTTCATTGTGAACGACTTTTGCATAACTGGTAAATCATAAGAGCTGGACAAACTTTTACTGCACAAAAATGTAGATCGCGTTAAAATACACAATTTATGTCATATACATTTTTTTTTGTTGAGTGAACCATTTTCGAGATATTGCTTGTTATTCCCTTAAATGTTTCAATACTTATTTTCTCAAATGGGAATTCGTTATTCATTTTTTGTCTTGGATATGCAAAGAGTATTAATATGTGGCAAAGGAATGGTACTGCACCTAGCAACCAGCTATTAAGAGATATGTATGTGCTTAAAGGCTACTGTATTTCCAAATTGCCCTTGTAAATATATATTCCCCTTACATCTACAAGAAAATTAGCAATAAGATAGACTCTGCAAATGTTTATCTCTATTAACATGAAGTAGATGGAGAACAAGCGTTTGTAAAAATAGTTTGTACAAGAGTAGAGAAAGTCACGTGAGTGTAACACATCAGATTTTTATATGCATCTAAGGATGTCTTACTCAATATGTTTGGCCCTTAGTTAAAGACATCTCTATTTATTGCCTTAAATTCTAAAGGCGCATATATGGAAAATGTGCTGTTATAACAATAAACATGAATTTCACTGTTGATTTCGTTCCCATGACTGCTTTTTAATGCGATAAATATATAACGCACCTTAATTACTTAGTTCACTCTTCCTGTACTTCTTCTTAAAAATGGAAACGTCCCGGAGAAAATCTTTAGTAGCTTCTGTTGAAATTTGGCTCATTCATACATACAGCTAATAAATAAACAAATAAATAAGGTAAAACATATCTGTAGCATATCACCTGGCATCTGTATATCTAAACCAGGACTTATATTCCAAATTCGTTTATTATTTACTTCTTCGTACATAGTTTATTTTCATCATTGCTGCACAGATCAAATATTAGCCTAATTAGCTGGTTAAAACACAAAAATGTAATATATACCTTCTCCATTATTCTATTATTCCTACTGGAAATCAGCTAGTTACCAATTGGCATATACTTCATTAACTTAATTCTTTAACTACTGGCAGCCAACATTATTGAACGTTGCATCCTACCTAATCCATATTGGAATTCCAATTTTTAAACCTTATTACCTTTCCAAACTATGTACCATTTTCTCCCTTCCACAAGCTTAACTATGGCTATACCAGCTGAATAGCATATTCGGGACGACGCGGCTTGGGCGTCGGAGTATGTCATAGCAAAACAGATATTTTCGTGTTTTAGTTACAGCTTATTCCTACCTATACCGAGTATGGAATTTCTTATTCAGAGCTTCCTTCACATTTTTACGTATTTTTAGAACTGGGTTATGGGCTAAGTAGAAATAAACAAATGTAACAACTATAAATAATTTCTGTGTTGTTACAAACTCAATGAGCTGCTACTATATAATCATATTATTTGAATTTAATTTATTGTCCTCATATTTATTCAATTATTAAAATATCGCTATCATATATATAATTTCTTAATTACTAAACGTCGTTTATAACGTTCTTCTCTTCCAACTTAAAACGTTCTCAATTTATCACATTATAATCTTTCACTTTAACCACTTTTTAAAGCTTTAATAATCTTCACAATTTATCACATAATAATCTTTTCAATTTTATCGCTTTTTATGAACTCCAGTTTTTACGCCATTATGCACTTGACTTTTCATTAATCACTTTAATTAATAGTACTTTACCCCATCATTTTACTAACACATTACTTATCTCTAAACACTTATGTTCCTGTTTACACTATACTTTACTTCCGCTAAGTCTCTTAATCCAATAAACGTCTCTTCTTTACCTTTTATCTCTCATCTCCCGTCTCCTCCTCTTCTATAGTGTCAACAATACTCTCATTCTCCCGACTCCAGTGCCTTTACTCATTAATGCATCACACTACAGAAACTTGGAGTTCCTACTTTTTTCCAACAATTACACGCAGATAATGGTTAAAACCACATTTATTTTCAGATAAAGTCCTTCGCAGAACAGCTTGCGGGACCACAGAAGAAAGCAATTAGTAGCACTTTTCTAGAACACCAATGCAACTTGGATGTTAAGAGCGAGTTGCGAGATTTCCGTGAAACTACCATCATTGGCACCATTGGTGAGTTACTGAATGTACATGTATTATAGTGTACAGTTACGTGCAAAACGTCTTGCTGATGTAGAATCAAGAAAATTTCAATTTAACAAACCTCTCCCCCCCCACTACTGCCTTCGGAAATATTGCAGTGCTACCTACTTGGGTCCCGATTATCACTTTTCATATTCCAGACGGCTCCAGTTTTTTCTCATTCTCCATTTCCTAGACAGCTCCCATCAGTGGGTTCAGTTACAGAGCTCAGAAATAACATTTGAAACAGATAAAGCACTAACATTTATTGGTACTGCCATATTTTACGTTTCACTAAAGATTTATGACTGTCAAAGCAAGTGAGTGACTTTCTATTTTCCTTGACACCAATGAGTGCTTTTACAATATTCTTCAAAATTAAAAGCAGATGGCCAGTCGCTCCCTCTCCAGCTCTCATATCCAGTGACGCAGGTAGGGGATTTGACGTTATTAAGTGCATTCACTACTGTAAAGCGTCTAGGGTTGTTTTATCCATCCACTCGTAACCACGAAACAATTTCCGAAACACCGCAGGCAAAAAATAAACACAGTTTCATATATCAGCTTGAACAGAATGTGTGAAGGCCTTTAAAAGTTGGCTAAAGGTTACTTCAAATGACCAGCCTCTTAGAAAAGTATGCTTTTCAAGCAAACCATTCTACCTGAAGATTTGAAATGTTGTATGTAGAACTTCGAGAAGTGTTTGATACGTTTCGAATTTTGTTGAAATTGCAACAAAATTAAGGATAATTTTTGGAGAGTGTCTTCAAACTTGATTGAAATTAGTAAAAATTAATAATAGTTTATATGGAGGGTCTATTAAATATTAAATGTTGCCAAGTTCAGAGCGAGTTTTACTTTCTCACCTAGTTGCGTATACCAAGTAGAGGAAGTATTGCATTCCACTTAAAACTTTAATACCGATATTTCACCGGAAATGTAGATAGGTACATTAATAAGATATCTTTATTGGTTTAAAATTATTGAAGTTATTACACAAGAACTTAGTTCATAGGTTACTGGCCGTACATACATATTTTAAGATACAAAGTAAGGTAACAAAAGAAACAGAAAAAACAAACAAAAAGAAAACAAACCAAAAAATAAGAAAAAGTAAAGTAGAGATAAATTGCCTCCGACTAACTCAACAAATCTGACCTAGCTTCACGCACTTTAGCCAAGAAATTTCACATGTTTTGCCAGTTGCTCTGGCCAGCCAGTAGATCCCGACATTCCAATCCCCTTCTAGCAGGACTTAAGAATTTTTCTCTGAGTTTAATTGTTCGCTGATTCTGCCACTGAGCGCATTCCGCCAAAATATGTATCCAGTCTTATTCACACCAGAAAGGGCAAATTCTTCTGCCAGAATCGTCAGTCACTTTCTGTGTCCTCCAACCTCCCAGCCTAAACCATGCCATTCATAATCTTTCCTTTCTTCCTGTTAAGTACACACATGCCTCTTTACCCCAATTCAATTTTATTTCATTTGCTAGCCTTAGAGAAGGCTCAATTCAACAACGGGTACATCAGGTATACGCGTGAGGGTAACAATTTTTCGTTATTTCGTTTAAAATGGCTAACGATTTTGATTTATATATCATATATTCAAGATATTTGCACAATAAATAAAATTTATATATTGAATTTTCCGGGAATAGTCTGTAAAGTTCTCTTCATTCTGAATGATTTTTGTATAATTGGTAGACTATAAGAGATGGACGAAATCTTATTACGCAAAAAATATAGATCTGCTTAAAGCACGCAACTGGTGTCAAATTTTTTTGTGGAGTTAACCACTTCCGAGATATGGTTTGCTATTAGTTCGAATTTTCAAATAGTTAACTTTGTTCAGGTGGAAAGTCGCTACTCGTCTTTTTTCGTTGTCATGCAAGGAGATGGGGATTTCAAAGCATCACATAGCGATCCGCTTTTTAAGAATCTCAATATTGCTTTACTCTGCTGGTGATGAAAGTTTACCTGGATTAACAAGAGATAGAGAGACGAAAAAGCTTTTGTATAAATAGTTTGTAGAAGAATGAGTAGAGAATGTCGTGTGAATGCAACACCTTCTTTTGGCATTGATGGTAAAAGAATTACGGGTAGTGTAACTGTTCCTTAGCTGTTGGATACTCCAATTTAAATTAGCTGTAGCTTGTTTATACTATAAATTTATGTGAACATATAGAGCTAACTTTAAACCGTCCTTTTTGTATTTATTAGAAGTCTATAATCAACTAATTAATGTAGCAATATTAATTCTAATTTCATGACATCTATTTGTAACTGTGATTGCCAGGAATCTTCGATTGTTCAATTTTGCTTCAAAATGCACGTTTTTCTTGTTTCCCACTCTATCCGTAGCGAGAAAAGCGCAACAACATTAACTAAATTACGCACGTCCCTGAGGCACTCTTTGGTAGTAGCAGCAGCTAAAAGTTTAAAAATACTCCACAGCAGTGTTTTACAACTGATCCGCTGTTACGTCGAGAGAAGGTAACCAGGTGCGCCTTGAAAGGTAATACTGTAGAGACGGAACTCGATATATTATGTTGGTTTTGCCAAAAGTAGTCATTCTCTCGCATCTTTTACTTCGAGTAGCGATTTCTTCTATTAGAAAATATCATAAATCTATTGTTCAGACCTTAGGGATTTTTTTTCTATGCACCTACACTACGTGATCAAAACTATCCGGATACCTGGCTGAAAATGACGTGCAAGTTCGTGGCGCCCTCCATCGGTAATTCTGGAAGTCAATATGGTGTTGGTCCACCCTTAGCCTTGATGACAGCGTTCACTCTCGCAGGCACACTTTCAATCAGGTGCTGGAAGGTTTCTTGGGGAATGGTAGCCCATTCTTCACGGAGTGCGGAACTGAGGAAAGGTATGGATGTAGGTCGGTGAGGCCCGGCACGAAGTCGGCGTTCTAAAACATCCCAAAGGTGTTCTATAGGATTCAAGTCAGGACTCTGTGCAGGCCAGTCAATTACAGAGATATTATTGTCGTGTAACCACTCCGCCACAGCCCGTGCAGTATCAACAGGTGCCCGATTGTGTTGAAAGATGCAATCGCCATTCCCGAATTGCTCTTCAACAGTGGAAGCAAGAAGGTGCTTAAAATATCAATGTAGGTCTGCGCTGTGATCGTGCCACGCAAAACAACAAGGAGTGCAAGACCCCTCCAGGAAAAACACGACCACACCATAACACCACCACCTCCGAATTTCACTGTTGCCACTACATGCGCTGGCAGATGACGTTCACCGGGCATTCGCCATACCCACACCCTGCCATCGGATCGCCACATTGTGTACCGTGATTCGTCACTCCACACAACGTTTTGCCACTGTTCAATCGTGTAATGTTGACGCTCCTTACACCAAGCGAGGCGTCGTTTGACATTTTCCTGCGTGATGTGTGGCCGTTCGACCATGGAATCCAAGTTTTCTCACCTCACGCCTAACTTTATAGTACTTGGAGTGGATCCTGATGCAGTTTGGAATTCCTATGTGATGGTCTGGATAGATGTCTGCCTATTACTCTTTACGACCTTCTCCATATGTCGGCGGTCTCTGTCAGTCAACAGACGAGGTCGGCCTGTACGCTTTTGTCCTGTACATGTCCCTTCACGTTTCCACTTCACTATCACAACAGAAACAGTGGACCTAGGGATGTTTAGGAGTGTGGAAATCTCGCGTACAGACTTCTGACACAAGTGACACCCAATCACCTGACCACGTTCTAAGTCCGTGAGTTCCACGGATCGTCTCATTCTGCTGTTTCACGATGTCTAATTACTACTGAGGTCGCGGATAATGAGTACCAGGCAGTAGGTGGCAGCACAATGCACCTAAGATTAAAAACGTATGTTTGTGGGGATGTCCTGATACTTTTGATCACATAGTGTATGTACAGTAAGGTTTAGCTGACCGTTCAGTCAAGTTGGCATTCATTTTGTCTGCTATGTTTTAAAATTATTTTCTGTGTTTTTTGGAAGGATATAATCCCCAAATTCCCTTCGTTGCGCCACTGTCTTATCACGAACAGACGTTAAGCGTATCACGTAAGTTCAATAATGCTCAATGATGCCCATTCTAGCATTTTCCTAGTGAATGTATTAAAGAAAAACAATAATTGACAACACAAATATAAACTTGAAGCTGAGAACTCTATGATGTTCAAACACAGAAAGATCCATACATTTGAGGATCTAATTGGTCGTTCAATTGGATAAATAAACTACAACTAAAAGCACCTCAATGGATGTCCTTACGGAAGAACCTTTAGGACATCAGCCCAAAAACTCGTCAAAAATCAAATTTTGAACTCAGTATTCCTTATTCTCTGTAGTGGAATGAATAAGGTGTATTCGCTACTTGTAGCAGCTGCTACATTTGTTCACGTATCTGGTGCTGAAGTACGGTGTGACTCGGCGATCTGCTAAATCGATGATGTACTCCGGCGTAGTTTCGTTCAGCGATAGATTACGGTCCTGGAATCCTGTAAAAGATATTCTTATTTCTACTGTTGATATCTCGGACGTGGTCTCGGTCGAGAATGAAAAGACGTGATTTCGTAGAACAAGTCATTACACTTTTATTTCACTCACGAAATAAAAAAATTCACAAGATATAGTTATTCACTTCAAATGATTTTAAACAGATTAGTATTGTACTGCTAACACTTGTATTGCACAATTATAAATATTGACCATTTGCGGCGTACAAAAATTTCGCGAGCTGGTTAACACGACGATCTCTTCACTACCAGCTAAGTTCTTCATGGCTTGGTGTCTCCTTCAAGTTTTGCGTATTTACGGCACGCGTTCTATAGTAATATGATTTTACACAATCCTATGTGTTGTTGAATTTGTCTCTACGCGCGTTTTACTTTAGGTGTATGTATAGCTAACAATTTGTCTTCCATTATTTTATACTATTATGATCATTTCGCCTAAATGTAATTTTGATTACAATGAAGTTTTGATACATTTTGAAACTAACTATACTAGTTCTTTTTCACTTCTCTTTTCCTGTCAATTTTCTAGATCTAATCTAATAAATTTTAATTTGATATCTGATTGTATACTTCTTTATGTGTTCTGCCCTGGTAGTTCAACATATAAGTTATGTAGCTAGACATATCAAAATATCGTCTCATCTCTTACACACATACGAGGACAGTCCAGACCTGATGTATAGATAGTGGTGGTTATTTAAAACAAATGACTATGGTAGAAAGTATCAACCTTATAAAGCTTAAGTTTGAACTTTGACGATGCTATGTTGTTTAGTAAATGTTTGGCAGCCATCAATGGTGAACACTCTCAGCAAATATGTAAACATAGATAAAACTGGCCATCCTTATGTGATACAGTACTTTCATTTGGAAGACCTTAGTCCAACTAATATTAAAGCTAAGCTAGATTCTACTCTGGGGGAGTCTGCTCCTTCGTTTACAACAGTAAAATATTGGGTTGCAGAGTTTAAACTAGGCTGTACGAGCTCCCAAGATGAACATCGCAGTCGTCGACCAAATAAGGTGACCACGCCAGAAATTGTAAAGAAAATTCATAAAATGGTATTAGATGATCCTCGACTAAAAGTGCGCGAGCTAGCAGACATCGTAGGTATTTCAAAAAGTGCTGTACATCGCATACTGACTGAAAATTTAGACATGAGAAAGCTGTGCGCAAGATGGGTTTACTCACAATGGAACAAAAACAGCACCGTGTGGATGTTTCAGTCGAGGGTTTGGCGATGTTTCGCTGCAATAAAGCAGAGTTTTTGCGTCGATTCATAACCATGGATGAAACATAGTCCATCACTTCACACCTGAGGCGAAGGAACAGTCAAAACAGTGGATTGAAAGGGGAGAATCGACTCCAAAGAAGGCGAAGACATTTCCATCTGCAGACAAGGTCATGGCGTCAGCTTTTTTGGATGCGCGTGGAATAATTTTAATTATCTTCAAAAAGAAAAAAACAATCAATGGGAAGTATTATGCAAACTTATTGCAGCGTTTGAATGATGAAACCAAGCTAAAACGGCCTCATTTAGCGAGCAAGAAAGTTCTGTTTCATCAAGACAATGCACCAGTTCACACATCCATTATCGCCATGGCCAGAATAAATTACTTAAAGTTCGAATTGCTTCCTCATGCACCCTATTCACCAGATGTAGCCCCTGTGATTATTTTCTGTTTTCAAAGTTGAATAAATAGCTTGGTGGTAACAGATTTGCTAAGAATGAAGAGGTGGAGTTTGCAGTTGATGGATATTTTGCGGAACTCGACGGTTCTCACTATAAACAGAGTATCTAAGCAATTGGACATTGTTGGGAAAAGTGTATCGAGTTGAAAGGACACTATGTAGAGAAATAAAGATGTTTTTTCCCAAAATGTTTGTGTGTGAGGGACAGCCCTCGTATGTGCAAATTTTGTGATTGTTTAATATTGTAACAGGCTGCTGAAACCTGCCATTATAAGAGGTTTGAATTGCAGGATAACATAGAAAAGTAACTTTAAAACCTTTTCTCCCAATTATTCATGGTTGAGGATTTAGGAGCTTTGGAACAGCAGCAGTGCACCTACACTGCTGAAAAAATGTGTAACACATTTACTCGAGTTCCGGCCGCGACATTAGTGTTCAAATCTGATTCAATCTTCGAATCCTGCCTACACATAGGCAGTACGAAAGAACAATGTCGGTGTATCAGGACAATTCATGTCCTGGACATATGCATTTTTCAAATCTGAAGCAACCTTCCAGTTTTGGGAGCATCTATCTCTAAGATTATTTGTATTACAAACATAAAGAATTTTTCCACTAACTAAAGAGGAGATATGCAAGCTAAAATAATGCTACACCTATAATAAATTATAAAGAACCACTCAACGATTTTAGCAATTCCTTCAAAATTGAAAAGCGCTGTTCTTTCCGATGGATTTAATCTATAAGACATTTACAAAATTTTTAAAACTGGCCGGTTTGATGTTTCATATTCAGCTCACCCAATTTCAATCCTGTTTCGCTAAATATGAATATCAAAAGTTATTTTTGGGACTTTGTTGTCAACATGGTAATCTTTTAATGACTTCCAGCACAAAGGGGTAAATGAGGAGCAGTAAAATATTTTAATATTGATTTATTGAAGGGGGAGTTGCATATCGTGTTCATATCACCAAATTTCCCTAACATTTTGTGAACTTTGTTATAATGGAGTATCTTTGGTATGATTTTTCAAAAAACTTGTTGCACTTGGATTATAGAATGCAAAAAAGTTGGTAACCTTCCATATAAATTTAAAAAACTTCCGCTACCTTTATTTTCAATCCCAATTTTCGGAAACCTTGTATAGACATCAACACTATTTGTCCTGTCTAAAGAAAAATTAGTGCGCTCATATTTAACGGAAATTTCGGGCTGTTTTACAACACTTAATAGCTGCACCTATCATATTTTCAACCCCTTATGTACACGGCATTATTTACCCATCTGATCAAAATGTTGTACAGTTATACTATTGGAGGTTACCTTAAAATTTCCAAAGACTACAAAAAATCTATTTTCAATCAATATACTTCGAATAATCATAGTGCTTCGAAATTCTCAAAAACTATTATCATATTTATTTTAAAATCCTTATAGACCAAACTAAACTGCTTGGCTAATCAGGAAATAAATTTGTGCACTTGAGCTATAGAACTTGGTGAAAATTATTGGATTCAACTTCAGAAGGCCACTGCTACTCATATTTTCAACCTATATGACCAATCAGAACAATACTTTGGACATTTGCCTTTGCCATTGTAATTGTACGATTTTCAAAAACCACCCTACCCTTATTTTCAATCCCCTACCTGTCTGGATCCTTGCTTCACTTACTTTACACACTTACTTGCTTATTTATAGATGTTATTTTGCGTCCTGGTGAGACCTTGGAAGTGCCCTGTCGACGGTCGACTACCTCTTCTAAGAGCGTGTTCCACTTTTGGTGGTGTTGTAATTTTGCCTCTTGGTTTTCTCAATGCGCCAGGGGGTGTTCTTCAGATATCTTGCCACTCTGGTGATGCTCTCTTTAAAGCCGTTGCTTTTGCGGTATAGCTTTTCATTCATCTTCTTCATCGCCGGGCTGTACATTCAACTTTTCTACCATCTCATTGTTTGTATTCTTGTTCATCATCCTGGATTCTTTGTTCATCTCCGCCTCTATCTCATACTTCGACTTCTTGCTCATCTTTTTCATCTTGCCGAACTTTCATATATTTTCGCCGTTACCTCATAAGCGTACCAAGCATTTTTTCCAAATTGCTCTACCTCAATTAATACAGTTTTATTTTTTTTAATCAAAAGAGGAAGTTTTTTTGCCAACATTAACAATGAAAATGCTTTCACGTCATCAGCCTGCTGCACCAAGCCGCTGGTCAAACTATAGCCCAAATTAACGCAAAACTTATTGAAATAAGATTGTAGTAATATGGGTATTTGTTAATAACTACTTATACTCGGTAAAAGGAGAGCGAGAAGTTGCAGTGGTGACCACATCAGTGCACTGGACGCAGACAAAACTGAGAGCTGCGTTACCCTGCATTTGAGGACTATGGAATAATTTATTTTCCAGTACCGGATATTCAACAGTAGGCTTCGGATTGGATTCTTTATTTAAAAATCTGATGTGTTACATTAACATAACTTTCTCTGACCCTATCGTTTATTTAGCGAATAGGTATACAAATTATTCTTACGAAAGGTATTTCATTTATTTACTTCATTTCAATCGAGATAAACCTCTGCAGAAATAGCTACGTTACACACTTTGTTACGGTACAAAGGCAATAGCGATAGTCAAATGTTTTAAAACTGGACGCTGTATCTGACCTTAAAATTCCATATGCTTTCCATGCACTCGCGAGAAACAACTGAAAATCAAAGGGAGTTGAAAAGAATGACAAAGTATTGAGCAATTGGAATCATTCAACACGGATATTTCGGAAATGGCTGATGCCACAAAAAAGTTATTTGAAATAAATTGTGTGTTTTAAAGAGATCTACATTTTTTGTACAGTACATTTTCGTCTATCGCTTAGTGTTTACCAGTTATATAAGATTACACAAACCTTCTTCCGAATAAAGATGACTTCACAGGCTATTCGCAGAAAACTCGATATACACATTTTATTTGTCATTTATATATGTTAATATATAGTATTTCAATCAAAATCATTAGAGCCATATTTAGAAAATAAAACACTTAGAAAAATGTTCTATGGAAAGGGTAGTTTGGGGTGGTGGGATTTTCTTGAAAATCTTCGTATAGAACCTTTGGAAGGTGCAGAACCTAAACCAAGTTTGGTATTTATCAGACTTTTCGTTGTTGAGTTATGCTTTCACGGACACTCACGTACCTTTTCTAAAACTTTTTTGTTTTATTCAAGGGGCCTCAAAACATAAATTTTCGATGAAATATTGATATGGAATTTTGGGTGGAATGCAATACCTTCTCTATCTACTATGGTGGTAGGGGAAGTAAAAACTTTTTGAAAATCCATGCTTTAATTATCACTACGATCTATGTTGTGAAGAAAACTGGCCCTTTTAATTCTCTTCTGTAATAATGGCAATTTATTGTATAGGAGTTTAAAATAATAATAATTTAATATTGAATGACAAATTTAATACCCGTTGCTTGCCCAGGGCGGTAACTTTCACGAAATTTTAAATATATTTCAATCTTGTGTGGTATACATTATTTCACTACTAAAACGTCAGTCAGAGTAATTATTTTAATTAAACAGGTAGAATTATTGTTGCTAAATGGAACATGATGGCACTAAAGTTGGTTGTTTTGGAGATAGTTTATATAAATAAACCCAAATTGATGGCAGGTGGTATAAGTGTAAATTGAAATGTGTGCGGAAGGGGGAGACATATTTATTCCTGAAGATATTCTAATGTATGCTCAGAGTGCAGTGAATCCATTGGTCCCTAAAGGTTCTGTTAATTAGTATTAGTGTTTTTTCAGAAATGAAATAAAGAGATTATTCCAATGGATTAAAAGATTTTAATTCATACTGTGATTAAAACAATATATAGGTTGCTAGATCGACAAAACAAACTATACTTTAAGCGGGTAAAGTATTTTTGGACAAAGTTCCGTATTTACAGCGCCAATTAATTTATTTCAGTAAATGTGGCGCTTGCACGCACTCGGTGTCTATACGTTCACAACTGCCGAGCTGTTAACATATGACAAACAAATACCGCCATCCTTTAGGGAATAACGACTGATTTTTACTCTTCCATTTTACAACATTTTTTGAAACATATTTTCTACCTGGGTAACATATAAGAAGAACAAGTATGAATACTATTTGAACCTGCATTCACTTCGTTTTACTCTAATTAAAACCTCACCAATCCAGCGCTTGTTGGTACTTCCCTTCGCGCATGCGCAATAGTGGCATGTTTTGCTAAATTATCGCCATTATTTTCCTATAAAAGAAAATATTCCAAAATGGTGGGTGAATTCCAGGCTCTAGAAGTGCAAACATAACTCTAAACTATATTCCTCAGGTATTCTCATTAGTTTCATAATACCTTATTTCCACCGTAGATATGGAAGCTTAGCTATATTTTAAAGTATTATTATAAAATGGACATTAGGGAGTCAAAGACCAAGCGGGATGGATTATATGCGGCAGTGTCTGTGGCCCGCATTCTAGAGGTCCTAGATTCGATTGCCGGTGACCGCCCACTCTGACCATCAGGTTTTTCGTGGTTTTTCTCTGGTCGCCTAGGCGAATGCCAAGGAGGTGTATTTTACCACGATTTCTCATTTCCTCTACGCCTTTCACGTTTCAGGTACTGCGGTGCCGGCGGTGTCGGACAGATGGCGTAGATGCTTGCACATTGGAAAGTTTTCTACTTGTGAGCGCCAGGGTGATGGGACTTCTGCGCGTCTCTGTGGGGCCTATCTGCCTACGAACCTGGCACCTCTTAGGCTCCTTCACCTCATCCCTGTCTCCCGGGGGGTGTAGCCACAATAGATCAAGCTGGTCGCAGTGCACGAGTTGTTCCCCTCCCATAAACACATCCTTCATTCTGAGTGAAAGCAGTGTTTAATTGACTCTTTATGGAGTACGAGCCGTAAAGGTTGTGCAGAAACAATGATGGAATAGATCTATTGAAACGAGTGTATTTACACTAAATTTAACTCTAATTTCCTTTTAAGGATTTGGTTGGCGCTGGATATGACATGTTCCTCTAACGTCAAAAATTATTATACCTCATATAAGGCAAAAGTCGAAAATTTCATTCACCTTGTTATACCAGCGTTGCTAAAGATAACAACATTTATTCCGGTTATTCATATGGATTACTTAAAGAGTTCTCTTCCCTTTCATCTTCGCCCAAGCAATGAAAACTAGTGTTAAATTCAAATCACTATGGCTTTAAAAAAATTTCTTTCATGTTGATTGTACCCTTTAAATAACTGGCTTGGAAACACTGACATCACGTGTCTCTACTACATACATCTGCCATGTCCATTCGGAAGTTGCATAAGACTGCATAACCCATTGTATATAATTCTGTATGATCTTTGAAGGAGTTGTATTGTTACGCTATTAGCACCACGTATGGTACAAAGTTTCCGGTGGCCTTCGCCCCAACTTTTAGGATTAAACTTTGTAATTTATGTTTCTTTGAACATTATATATATTTAGGTTTGCCTCGGCTGCGTCAGTATTAATTTGTAGAGTGGAGTGGTACGGGTAAAGAATGTAGACTTACACAGGTTATAATTTTTACTTCACTCCTTTTATTAATCCTTCACAGGATTAAATAAAACTTCACTTTTATAGAGAGCTGTAAGATTATTTATTAATTGCATTTTTAAACACGTAAACTTTATAAAATTCTTGCCGAAATGAATTTTCGTCTCACACTTGCGGTGGTATCGCTTGTATTGTTTATTTATTAGCCCCACATTTGGGAGCCAATTTGCGACGGTAACTTTGTTATGTTATTTGTGTATGTGTGTTTACTTCATGTGGTGAAGCCATTTTGTGACGTGATTCTTTGTTAGGTGTGTAGCTCCATCTGGTGTTAGCAATTTGCGGCAGTATTAGTTCTTGTTTGAAAGAATGCTACTTTTATTTTATTTTATTTAATTTTGTTTCACTGTCCTCCGGCTAGCTATGATCTTTTTGGGTCGAGCACTTCTCTTTATACAGGTTGTGTAAACGGAAAGGAATCTTTTATCCAAAGATAACACTGATGAAGGAATTTGTTTTACACTTTTATTGTCGAAACACAGTCACTATCACATTTACACACTGATCTTGACACTCGCCAAACTGAAACTGTTATAACAACTTCTTACTGATCACTTTTAATCCACGTACTTCAACCTTTTGTATAATTAACTTTACCATACTTGAGATTTTTCATAACTCTTATACGTATAACTTGCGAATCGATAGCCGACGTGTAATATTTCTGCTGGACTGAAGGCGACGTGTATCATACAAATATTTTTCGACGAACTGACGGGGTCTATCTCTAACCTAGCCCTTTTATACTCATACACCCCGATATGCCTGAAGATTATAACTGAGCTGCAATTGGCTAATAAAACGCGCCAACATTAGCGTCTATTTTTATATCCAATGAAAATTATGAATACATATGCTCTAGGGAAATGTTCCAGAAGATTCTAAAGGAAAACGCGCCAACATTACGTAACTTCGTTTCCAATAATGATAAACAGTTCACCCCCTCGCTGCATTATTGCACGCTATTATTGTCAGTTTCAGTAAGGCAGTATAAACTTACTTCTCAACAATAATTACAATCAACAATCATCTCAAATCAATGTCACATAATAATGCATATTCATACTATAATCACTCTTTACATTTAAATAATTTACGATACAAATTACTGCATCACACTGAATACGTATTAAACTTCTCGAGGACGCCTCTCGTGTCAAGTTAGGAACACTGTCTACAAGCAACTGATTTCTACCGCCTGAATTTTTAAATTTCTGTATTTCAACTCTCTGATTGGCTAATCCTACTCCAATAGAATACCTTCATTTAACTTAAGCTTGTTCTGGTTGTTGATTGGCTACTTATAAACTGTCTCAAAAATAACATTATTGTTGCTCCAAGAATTACTAGTAGCATTATTAAACTTTCCAATTCATTATTACCTCAAGGTTACCTCATTGTCAGCAACTTTTGACCTACTTTATCACAGCTTCTACAGTATTAAATTACGTAATACATGCACATAACATTATTAAACATGTACATAATAATATAAACATAATACAATGACTGTTACATACATTTTATGTGTTATTTATACACATATTGCTTTAAGGCGGGCTGTTATTATATTTTATATTCTATAATTAGATGAAATCATAAGTGTTAAAAATACTGCCTCATTTTTCACAATCTTCATGCCTTATATATTCACTCACTGCCATATTCTAAGGACAAGGTACTTAAATTATTGTTATTCAAATGTGTAGCTATAGCTACTCTCACTCATTGTAGGGATAATAATCTGTTTTCTTTTTAAATCATCGTTTTCCTTAGGGTCCGCCAGTTCAAAAGTTGAAACTATGGAAGCGATGATGGGAGCTGGCATGAGTATTGCGAGGATAAAACTGGGATATTTGTCAAACGACTATTACGCTGAGACCATAAAGAAGCTACGCATGACTGCCAACAGTTATGGTAAAAAAACTGGCTACGTGTATCCTCTGGCAATTGCTGTTGAAACAAAGGGCCCTGAAGTTTACATCGGGATGCTTAAAGAGGTGAGTACTGTATGCATCCGTTTTAAATTTACCTCTTTGCCTCTCCAAAGCATGTCAAACATATATATGCGCGCTAGAACTGTCACTGAATAGTAACAATAATAATAATAATAATAATATGACTGAGTAATATATTTAGTAGATATAATGAAGCTGCAACCCAAAATATTCTGGAAACTTTCTGGATGAATGACTTATGTTAATTTGTATGCCATTATGAAGCAAAAACTGCATAATGGATGAATGTTTCTAATCGAGCACAAAGAAAAAAATAGAAATAACGCACTAACAAGTTTTTAAACATGCTACATGAAAAATGTTTGTCAGGATAATAATTTGAAGTGTTTTATTATTTTTAAAGTTTCGACGGGATAAATCGTTAATACCAATTTTCAGTTATTGTTATTATTATTATTATTCTTGTTATTATTATTACTATTATTACTATTCATGTACATGCGCAAACCACTTCCCAAGTGAAACAATATAACCCCGATCTAATAAGCTTATGAAACAGCTACTATTTTATTTTATTAACATTTTACTAATGTTTTTACTTTGTATACGACTTACCTATAGTAAGCAGAAGAAGTATTGTATTCCACCCAAAAATTCGATGTAGAGATTTCATCAGAAATGCATAGTTTTAAGATCCTCTGAATAAACAAATTTACAAAAAGCTCCGTATTTGTGTGCGTGTGTACATCATAACTCTAAAGCAAAGTGTCCGATAAATATCGAACTCAAATGTCAAGTTCAGTTTCTTCCAAAGATGCGACTCAAAGATTTTCAAGAAAAGTACCGTTTGCATGGAACATTTTTCGAATTTATTATTTTCTAAAAATGGCTCTAACAATTTTGATTAAAATACTTAAATTATACTAAATATATTTACGTGGTAAATAAAATGCATATCCTGAATTTTCTGGATATAGTCTGAAGTGTTCATTTGGAAGGATCTATATCTGGTCTTTTCAAATGTTTCCCAGATCAGTGGCGTACCTCCATAGTAATTCCTATAGCCAAACCAAATAATCACTCTTTGTCAGACAACTTCCGTTCTCTATCCATAACGTGCAGGATGTGCAAACTGCTAGAAAAAGTAACAACCAAACTACTGCGATGGTTTTCCTAGAAAACACCAACTTCTTCAGCAATGCACAGAATGGCTTCCGCCAAAACCAATCCACGCTTGACGGCTTAGTAATGCTCGAAATCTAAATTAACAAAGCCTTCTCTAAAGGATAATACTTGGTTGATGTTAGCCTGGTTATTGAAAGAGCCTATGATACGGTCTGCCATGGCTACACAATTAGTACACTTAAAGAAAAGGGCATAGGCGGAAACATGCTTCTTTTTATCTACAACTTCCTCAGAACGTCAGCTACGTGTAACAGCGAATGGACAACTCTCAAAGAGCGTCTCACAGGACAATGGCATACCTCAGGGCTCAATATTGAGTGTGACGATGTTCCTGGTGGCCATCAACAATGTGGTATCCTATGTTAATTATCCTGTCAAGGCACGTTTATTTGAAGATAACCTAGTGTTCTTCTGTGAGGGAAAGACTATGAAAGTTACACAGATGCTCATACAACAATGTCAACAACGACTTCGGTGTTGGACGTATAATACAAGTTTCAAATTTTCTGCACAAAAAGGTCAGTGCATTGTTTTCTCCGAACAACGCAATCAATATCAGGAACCCATTCTACTATTGAGAGCCCATCGTCTACCAACACAGTTCGCATTCTTAGATTACTTTTATACCGCAAAGTCACCTAAATTCCACACCTAAAATTTCTTAAGGCTAGCTGCACACGTCTCAATATATTGAAAACATTATCTACACGAAATTAGGGAGCAGATATCCATGTTTTGTTGCGCATGTACAAGACCTCCATCCGCTCCAACTTGACTATGGATGTATCGTCTACTAAGGTGCTAGCTCATCTCCTCTTAAAATGCTCGACACCGTACAGTACTCAGCCCTACAAATAACCTTGGAGCTTTTGTACCAGCCCTATAGATAGTCTCTGTATAGGAGCCATTAGTCACCAGAAGGTCAATATTAAGTATATTTTATGCTGTTCGTATAATGGCCAGGCAGTACAACTGAAATTCATTCATACGGTTTCCACTAACACAGGAGCAATCCCTGCCATGAATCAATTCCAACAAATTAGCTTCGCTAATCGCCCCTCTCAATACCTTCAGGAATTTAACACCATGTTACCTCAACTAATTCTGTTGCTGTCCACCTATAGCATTCTAGAAGCTTCAACCTCCCTCTGTTGATATATCTATGTCCAGATACAGAAAATCCACCCTGAGAGTTCTACATTGCAAATAGGTGTTTAAATCTCCTCACATCAAACGCAGTAGTGTTCTCTGATCACACGTTGTTACACAGCCTACCTAATTAGCTCCGTATGAGCTATATGCAATTCGATTTGCCATGGAACACATCCTACACAACACACAGTATGACTCCTTTGTCATATCCATGGACTGTACGAGTGCCTTGTTAGTATTATAACACAAAAATTCGTCTCACCCATTGATTGCAGAACTATTAATGTTGTACAATACAGCAATTCAATCTGGTAAATGTATCAAACTTATCTGGACTCTGACGTCGGCATCCAACAGAACGAGAAAACTGACGTTGCAGCTAAAGAGGCCAACAAGCATCCTCCAAAGAAATGTAGAATACCATACTTTGACTTCCTCGGATACATCCACAAGATCATTCAGATGTGGAAGTAGCATTGGAAGAGTTCATCTACAAGTGAACTGCATGACATCTACTCCTCTCGTTCTCCTGATTACCCAGTGATTTCCCATCCTCGTAAGAACCAAATTGTTCTCACACGATTACATATAGGAGACACAACCATCACCCACTCCTACCTTATATCTTATGATCCTCCTCCACTTGGTAACCTCTGTAATTGTCCACTTACCTCATATGATCCTGGATTGTTATCACCATACAAGTGCAAGGCGAGATTGTGAAGTTCCGGATAACATGTGTAGCTCCATCAGCAATCCACTGTTGAAAGAAATTATACTTAAGTATATTAAGCAAACTAAGATACACGTCAAATTATAATGCTGTCTGACTAATGTACATTTACAATGTAGTTTGTTATAGTGGTTTGCATCCATATGGAGTAGCGATACGACTAGCGAATTGAAATACAGTTTTAAAAAATTGTATAATATGGTATAACTGGTAAATGTCAAACGATAAAGGAGTGCTACACAAAAACTTTAGGTCTCTTTAAAAGACACAATTTATGTCAAATAACTTTTCGTGTGCCATAAGCCATTTCTGACATATCCGTTATTAATGGTTCGAATTGTTCAATACTTAGCCTTTCTTTTAAAGTCCTGTTGACATTCAGTTGTTTTTCGGGATTCCATTGAAACATTATGGAATTTTAAGGCCAGTGTATAGATCCAGTTCTTTAACATTTGACTATCGCTGTTCCCTTTGTATCTATAACGAAATGTGTAATGTAGCTATTTTTGCAAAGTTTTATTTGGATTAAAATTAGGTGGATATAAAAATAAGCTTTAATCTGACTAATAAACAATAGAGGGTAAAGAAAGTCATGTGAATGTATCACATATTTTTTTAATCTTATGTGCTCTTTTTGCGTTAATGCCACTTTAAATAGCAGTCGTCTCACTAGACATTTTTTGCAGGTTCTTGATACACAAAAGTCAACTAACAGATGATCTTAGTTGTGTAGCGCCTTCCGGTACCATCCGAATAAGTTATTAATAGATGGCATCAGTTGCACAGTCACCTTCTTATATCATCTTTATGTGTGTGTGTCGTCCTTCAATGGGATTGGTCATATCGTACTTTGAATGAATGAAATGGGTGCAAGATGCTCAAATGAGAGCTTATTAGAATTACCGACATCTTCAGAATGTAAGGTAACCCCCAAAAAACAAAGCACTTGATCTACCTAATTTACCCCAAACAGGATTCGAACTCGGGAGATTCTATATGGGAGACAGATTACGCTCTCTCCTAATCACAGAGTTGGTCAATCATATATTTGATTGCTATTTCTTGACTCTTGCGGTTAGACCTTTAGGTTGTTGTATTGAAATATCCACTTTAGTATTTACCTGGAGGCTGTGGAAATCACCTAAAGTTCCAGTCTAACTGGTCGGTACACGCGATTTGAAATCAGGATTGTCATAATCTTTGTTTTCGTTTGTTTGTATGTTTGCAAAACGCAGGTGTATCCCTTATTATTATTTTAGTACAGTGTTGCGTTTCATCAGTTGCAACACTCCTATTGCATGCTACGAGGAGAACTAATCAAAACATATAGTGTCACAAGAGACAAATTTTTTAGTAGAAGTGAAAAAGTGATGACTAGAAAAGTCAATGTGGAAAATTGTTAATGTTTCCACATAACGCTTTATTTAAATATGCCGACTGATGACTGTATTACATTAGATCATTTATTTTAAAATAATCCCCAAATTGAATGTCTTAATTTGAGCTTAATACGGCTTAATTTGACTCATTGGATATTATATGGTTTGATGTGTGCATTTTGGACTTAATACATTTTGATGCAGTAATGTTTTCTATTGAATTAATTTTATAAGGTCTAATATGTTTATTGCTTGAAAAATGAACCTTCTATTACATGCATACTTCAATTTAATATTGTACTTAAGGAAATATTATCATTTTATATAAAAATATTAAAGTTTTCCTTAGTTTGGCTGTTAGATTCTTAAACTATTTGACAATTTTGTTTTCTGATAATGTCTCTTTTCTGAACTCAAAAATTAGAACTTCCATTCTTTCTTCACATACAAATGTTACACACTGTTACTAAGTCCAGGTTCCTCATCTAAACAGTCACATTCGCGAGAATCATCTTTGTTCACTCTGATCATTGGAAGAGTTAAACTTCTCTGAGGAATTTAAGCCCTTCATTTCTTTTCAATTATCTCCAAATCTCAGTGTCAACAACTTTTTTACATCTTTTTTCTCGTCTTTAATTGAATTTGATAAAGCTCTATCCTTTGCATCTCCTTAGAACCTTAACTCAGGTTTGACCAATGTTACAAAATGCTTGGAGGGGTCACCAGAGAAATAAATGAGCTCCGTTTTAATTTTCACATTCATTTCATTGCTACTAGTTATTTTGAGGTTCTTTAAGATCATTATTTTCGCTCCACTTACGCCTTCAATCCTCTTTAAAATGCTTGTCAATTCTTTGTAATACTTCAGCTGTCAATGGGTCCTAGTATTCTTGCTTCTTCAACTTCTGAGTACAATTCCTAATACTTCACAGGTGTCAGTATTTTGGGTGCCCAAAACACTATCTGCAGATGGAAAGGAATGTCCACGAATTGGGAAAAAGAAGCATGCTTCTCTCATATGTAATGGGAATTCTTTCAGAAGCCAAAATGCGGCTGCATGTATTACATATTGGTTCTTATTTTGTCCACCACAACCATCAGGAAAAACCCGGATGGTTATAATGTATTCATCAATGCTCTCCTTACTTAAGAAATCAGTAAGAGCAGAAGAAATTTCCAGGGCTTCTCTATCAGCCTGGGTTTCGTTCCACATATAGAATGTAGGTTCTGTGGCTTCTATTTTTGTGACACATAAAGTGTAATTTGAAATTTGGCGAGCATATATTTAATTTCGAAAGAGGTTGCACCTGCTGCATATAAAAATCATAAGACTTACTTTCTAGGGCTTTTGTTTCATTAATTTTTAATCTCTTTGCATCTAGTTCAGCAGCAACCTGTTTTTAACATTATTTTCTGTAGCATTTTGTATTTCATAGCGCACCCTTAGGCAGTAGCTGCATGTATCACTTACAGGTGTATCAAATCCCAAAGTAAACTTAGTATTAAAAACTCAAACAAAGAAAGACTTCTTTACATTAAGGCTTGACGTTACAGATGTATTATACATCTTGAACAGCTTGTTTATGCTCAATTCATCAGGAAGATAAAGCCTTCTACTTTTATTTCTGTTATAACGACCTTCTTTGGCTTCTAATCTTGATATGAACTGTATTACCAGTTTCCTTTTTTCTCCACTTTGTTTTTTCAAATTTATGATCAACTCCTCGCTTATCAATCACACCTTTTCCTGATGCTATCCCCTTTGAAATTGTATTTGCTATAGTTTGATTGATGCCAAATACTGTCCTGGAAAATGTTGCACATAGAGGAAGCTTTTCAGCAACCTGATTTTATCTGGAAAGAAAAAATAAATATTTTAAGTTTCTTGAAAACCAAAAAAATATATAAAATAAAGAATTACAAGAACTGTTGCTGAAGTATTAAACAATTACGTACATGATATTTTACAGAGAAGGCATTTGGTTTTGCTTTGGCATAAACGCATACTACCAATTTTGTATTGTATGCTAATTCCGAAATTGTTCTTGTTAGACATTCTCCATTTGACAACATTTTTTTTATCTTGATTATGTCACAGCTGAGGATCTCCTACTGTTAGTCAGGCCGCCACCGCTACCAATAATAATAATAATAATAATAATAATAATAATAATAATAATAATAATAATAATAAATTCTTAGCATCCCTTGTTATGTAACAATATTTTGTGCTGAAAACTTTATTTTAAACGACTTCCTAACCATATTATGGAAATGAGTCGTACAGTATATCTATGACTCGAGTTTGACTTGTGTAAATACAAGCTAACAGATGTAAGGAAGGAACAAATACATGGACTGTATTATGGGTAAATGTAATGGCTGAGAGTGAGTCACCAAGCCAGGCTATTCAGAAAGATATGTCAGCTAAGTCAGCTTCATTCAGAACCCAGTTAACGCTAGATATTGTACGAATACTCTACTCTTCCCCCGTTGTTTTGCATGTATTAATTTAGACACAAGAGTCTATGGAATGTTGCTTTGATTCACGCACACAAAACGCAGTCCAGGTCTATAAGAACTATAGTCCAGCAACACTTTAGGGGACATGTGCAAGGCAATAACGTGAAGTCTTGACTCCTTTCATTCCTTCTAGCATAAACTTGAACACAACACTTTCAATAATTAAAACTTAAAAATTTAAAAGTATGTAAGGTTTATCTTAAACTATTAGACATACTTCGATACCACCGAGTATCGAGAATATCGAGGTATCTTCAAACCCGGCGGAGGACGTGGATTTTTTTCCGGCGTAAAAATTCTTAGCATGGCTTCCTTCGGAGGAAAGTAAAGCCGGCGGTCCCGTTTCGTAGATTTACAGTACGTAAAAGAACCTCAAGCCTGATAAAAGGCCTCTGAGCAAAATTACTGGTCTTTCACGCCCAATATAGAATGGGACGGTAAGGGCCACAGCAGTTAAAGAGATTTCATAAAGGAACTCGAGGTATCAAGGTCTATCCCTAGTTTCCACGCATGGCCTACGCTTAGGGCTCTTGACATCCATAAGAAACGACAATTTCATATCCTGCAGATTTGTAGCTGGGTTAGAAAATACTGCAATTTTGGATTTGTAAAGAGTTTATTGTTATGGAACAGCACCGAAAGCGGCCACCCCTGTGCTGGCAAGGAGACTGAAAAGTCATCAGGTGTGGATCCTTGTCACGATATCTATAAACAACACAAATCCAATTTGGAACCCATACTGTGAATTAAATGCTAAATACCTATACACAGAGTACGAAATCGTTAAAAGTTGGTAAGGGGGGGAGAGAATTTTTACCTTTACATTATTATGTTTAATGGTTTGCGAGGTTACAAGTACATATGGTTTTTAAATTCATGCAATGAAAACACTGCCATTTTAAAAGAAGAGTAGATGTTAAAATGACAAGCAATTGCAAGCTTACCTTAAAGATAAATTTTGAGGTGGTACTCCTCGTGCTGCTTCCTCCTCTCCTTTAGCGAGTAAGACTGATCTGCCGAATGATGTCCGGAGGTGACCCATCTATCTGCGACGGTAAAGGCATCGCAAATTCAATGGCGGCCCATTAAGTTTAATTGTCATTAGACACTGTAAAGTTTTCACCAACAAATGATTTCTTTCGGCAGTTTTGATGCTATGAGCAACGCTGAAACCTCGTGCTCCGTGGTATAGTGGTTACCATGCTAGCCTCTAATACCCGAGGTCGCGGGTTCAAACCCGGCGGAGGTTGATGTGTTTTTTTTGGGCGTAAAAATCCTTAGCGTGGTTTTCTTCGGAAGGGAAGTAAAGCCTGTGATACCGTTTCGTAGATTTACAGTACGTAAAAGAATCTCAAGCCTAATAAAGAGGCCTCTGAGCCAACTTACCAGTCTTTCACCCCAATATAGAATGGGACGCTAAGGACCACAGCAGTTAAAGAGTGTCCATACATAAAACTCAATTTAATTTAATTCCGTTCACATGCGGCAGTTTGCAGAGGCACTAAACGGTTTTAATTTTTCCAGAATATGCAAAGCGTTTAAGGTTAAAGGGCCTGACTTGTACTCTCTTCATTGTGACACAGCAGTATCACCATCCAAACCAAGCAACTGCTGCTTTATATAAGTCAGAATTACCGTACAGTCCACTTTTACCCCTAATTTTATTTTATTAAAAAACTGAGAAATACTATCACTTCACTTGAAGGAAACCTTCTTTCAAGTTCATTTATACAACCTTGGATTATTTGTCCTCTTATTTTGTCAAACTCTCCGTTTTCACCTTCCTCTTCAGGTTGAAGTTTACAGTATATTAAGTAATTTTCTTTGCAAAGACTCAAATAACGATGATCCTTAACACGCATTTCTTTATAAATTTGTGTTACGGAATTATTTATTTTCTATTTTACTGTAAGAAACATACCCTTTTTGCATTGTTGTACTAATTAGAGACAGAACACATGATATATCTAATTAGAAATCCAGCAATATAACATTTTTCTCAGCGAAAGCTTATTATAAAGCCCTGCCTACTTAATAATTCACGGCTTTCAGGTTCTAAGTTTAGGAACTGCATGATACAACAAAAACTTTGAATACTGCCAATAAAGCATCCTTCTTACTAGAAATCCAACGAATATGAAACAGCTTTTTAACTTTCAGGTAACCAGTGAGGCCTATAGCAGCTGTATGTGGTTTACTGAACATTTTATAAAGTTCAATCTAACAAGCGTGGCGGCGCCGTGGCCGAGTAGTTAGACCGCTCGCCTCCCACCGAGGCGGCCCGGGTTCAATCCCAGAAGCGGCGTCTGGGCGGGTTTTCTCCGGGTTCTCCGGTTTCCCCCGCCATTCATTCCACCAACTGCTCCATCATCACCTTTCCTTTCATCCATTTCACCAACATTTCGTTTCATCTACTTCCTTCTACCAGGCATCGGGATGATCACCCATCCTGGATGCTGTGTCTGATCCACGAGTGTCTGCTCCTCGACGGGCCTCTGACCCCAGGCACCCGCTTGTAAGTCCTGGGGGGTGTAAGTCCTACATAAGAGGAGGGTAAACAGATAATGAATGAAAATGAATCTAACAAGCATTCAAAGTTATGAACAGCATTTACATCACTAAAAGCTTGTTCAGAAACAAGGCCCATCCTACGAGCCATACAATGCACACTGAACAGATGTGGAGATATGTTTCTCCTAATTCTAGCTGCAACACCTTTTTTGCTGGTAAACACTACGGCTCCATCTGAACCAAATCCTACAAGCTTTCTTTTTTAAGCATTTCCACACCTATGCTGTCTTCTGAGAAAGCTTGCTTAACTTTTTCTTCAAGGGACTTTGCGTCGATTTTCCACTGTTACTAGTTTATAGAAACAGTAGCACGTGTTATTTTATTTGTTGACATACGTAACATTTAAAGTCAAGTGTTATTCAGAAAAGCTATTGATTCACTCATCCACAGAAATTGAAAAATAAAATTCAGTCAATTTCAAAATATTAACTAATTTTAAAAGTAATTGTTCTGCAATAAAGTTACCCATTGTTGCTGCGGTCTTATCTGTATGAAGATGTAAAATTGAGTTTTATTTATGGACGCTCTTTAACTGCTGTGGTCCTTAGCATCCCATTCTATATTGGACGTGAAAGACCGGTAATTTTACTCAGAGGCCTCTTTATTAACCTTGAGGTTCTTTTAAGTTCCGTAAATCTACGGCACGGGACCACCGGCTTTATTTCCCTTCCGAAGGAAGCCATGCTAAGGATTTTTACGCCCGAAAACATTCATCGCCCTCCGCCGGATTTGAACGTATGAAGATGTGTTCCCATATCTACGCCATTCACAATTCGTAGCTGTGTAAGTTCTGGATGGTCACGAAAACTCCACTCTCTTTTTGCGGCCACATAAACTGATCGTAACACTTTAACAGTTGCATCTAATTTTTCCTTCCGATTTTTTAAATGTAGCTCACGAGCATTTACTGGATCTGTTTTTTGCATATTGCTGTTCCTGCTACACCAATCCGAATGAGTAACACTTTTTTCGTGTTTATATATGGCACCAAGTTTTCTTTATTATTTTTCTTTGCTATATCATCTATTGACCAAGGTAAATCACTAGATGAAGTTCTCATTGTGTTACAAACTTGCTGAGAATGTTTAACGCAAGCACTGCACAACATCACTATTTAATTAATAGCCATGGTCGATTTTTCTGCCAGGACGTTGAAAAGTTATTTCCTATCGCTCTGTCACTCTTTAATGATACAGGTTCACCTTCGTTGTAGCTTAAAACTTTATCTCTAACTTCATTAAAAGATAAATACTCCATCTCCGAGATAGCTGCCTCACTTCTAGGTATTTTACATATGTTTTTCTGCACATTTTTACTTACCGAATCTTCTGATACCACCCAATCTACCGATGGTATATTAGTATTAAAATTATCACGTATAAAGAACTGGTAATTAATTCAATTTTTGTGCGTTTCATTGCATCGGTTTTCAGTGTTCGCTGCTCTGTTTCAATAGATAGACTGACAACAATCATTAACAATTTCTACCGCTGGTCAATGCGGAGTGCCTAGCGTTTCTCAATCGCCACTCTGTAGAACAAGGATGGCGAAAACGCCTTCTTTCAGTGAGTCACCAAATATGCAACACGCACTGCATCACTCAGCAACATGTGAAAAGCAACGGGACAGTGGCAGAGAGAGAACGGCGCTTACGAGTCAAAATGACCCGCGAGTCCCGTTTTCGCCACGGGACAGAGGTTGTAGAACATTACCGAGCGAATTCAATATTTCCAATCGATTGTTGCTGATATTTTAAAAATTTAATTGATATCCGTAAAGCTCAATGCATTATTATTAGTTATCCAATGAGAAAATTATTCTTAAAATGAAAATATTTTACTGCAGTGTATGTTTTGCTGCTTGTCTCGTTATAATTAACCGCATCCCGGGATATTTTAGTGGGAGGAAATTCTTGGGATAAAATCTTTGGTGGGAGGGGGAGCAAAGCCTACCCATCCCCTCCGGGATTTCGCACACTGCCTATGCATGTGAAACTGTTTTCATTGGTAAAAGGCTATGGTTTAATATATTTCTGTGAACTTGCCTTCTTTCATATTCCAACTTTCTCTTTGTTTTCTTTTTCTGGCACCTCTATCTATATCATCGTCCTACCGTAATATTACTTCCCCGTTCTAACTCCATTTTCAACAGCACTACACAGCACCACACTAAGAACGAACTTTTGCCAACAAGCTATATGACGATGATGAGACCAACAAACAACAATAATGGAGACCTTGTGGTACATTGTAAGCACACGTATACAGTAATTGTCAGAAATACATTCCCGCTTCATTTGTAATCCTCATTAATACCAACATAAAAAGTACATAATTTAAACAGAGGCTGGCTATCACAGCACCGATGATGGAATTTATATTCTTTGATTGACTTACACTGATGGACATTATACAATTAATTGTTCATTGATTTTAAAAGCGTTGTTTGAATGAGAAATTATACGTTTTGAAACATTTTGAGCATATCATCGCATAAGGCATACGCAAAAGTATACGAAAACATATTTAGCTCAATTTTAGTCACTGGGCATTATACATTTTAATTAGTTGCTATTACCTGTCTCTTAAAACCCTTATGAAGTATATTAACCTATAAAATGTTCACAGAGCAGTTTAATTCTTTATCCCGTGTCTCTAAATACCTGCAAAATCATAGAAAATTGGTTGGAGTTGAAAACCAGCAACAGCATACGGCCAGCATTGAGCTATCCACCCAACGCGATACAATCTCGTTAAGTGGTGGATTTGTTACAGAAATCATTATCACCTATTGCTTATATAGCATAATTTATTTGTTAAATCATTGTTTGCACCACTGTACTGTACACTGTATAATACATATTCCGCAATTGTTTAACTTTATCGTAAAACGCATCTGTAACTGCTTGAATTCAGAAAAAGCTTTCAAAACCATACAATTTGTATTGAGTTGTGTGTCCAGGGCTCATTTTGGTTTTACAAGGTATATTTGTAGAAAGGGTACTATATGAGAAGAAAGTAGAGTAATGTATGCCATCTACGACTCGTCGTTTATGGCTTTACAGATTCATATTTTCCAGAACATTAAGATTGGTTGATTCATATTTAATCTACTTTATAATACACGAATTCAGTGTTGAAATGACATGCAAGATTGTAAGGACCCAAATAGAAGTGAATTATGAAAAGGTTAAGTTCATTGCTATTTATAGATCACCAAATGCCTGTGTAACTCAATTTATTGAATGCATGTATACAGTGTTAAGGTAATGGCTAAAACACAGTAGCAAAATAATAATAATAATAATAATAATAATAATAATAATAATGGATGCAGACTATGTGAATTGGGACTTCAAATGCTACAGGATATAATTCACTCATTTGATATAAAAAATATAAAACTAGATGCAACTAGGGAAACTATAAATTCTATTTCAGTTATTGGCTATATAATCACCAATCTAAGGGAGGGTCAATATGTTGCTGGTAACATGACTAATTACCTATCAGATATCATGCTCAATATTTAGACATAATTAATTGTACATTAGCAAAATCATATCCCATTGAAAAAAAGAACTTAGGGAATTTACGGAACCAAATATTCTAAAATTACAAAACTGTATGTCTGGTGAAAAATGGGAGATATTGTATAGCATCGAAAATATAAATGATAAATGGAATAAGTTCTACAATATACTAACCCATAACATTGAGATGCTGCCCTATGGTAAATAAAACTTTGAAACTTTATCATAAACTCAGAGTAAGGATCTCTAGCGAGGCTACGATGCTAAGAAATAAAATGAAAGACATGTAACTGCTAGCTAAATCAACAAAATCTGAGCACTATAAGTATAAATATCAACAGTATAAAAAGCATATGAGGGTGTGCTGATAATCATTAAGCCGCAAAAGGTAATGAGCAAGCTCTCGGAAATAAGCAATTGCCCAAAAACGATAATTAACAACACGAAAAAAGAAAATCTAAAGCAAGAAAATATAAATCTTCTTATCATTTATAACACGCTAGAACAAAATCCACTGCTAATTTGTAATCACTTTAATGATTAATTTATAAATGTTGCTAGTACACAAAATAGTACCCAAAATATTCCTAATATTTCAGGTCATAAAACCAAAAATAGTCTTGTAAACTCTCTTTATTTACTTGATACTACGTCAGACGAGATCCTAGGTTTAAATAATGGGTTTAAAAACAAAACTTACACTGGATGGGATGGCATTAGTTCCAAGTTGTTGAAAAAATGCAAACATTCTGTAATCATCCCCTTGGTCTATCTGATAAATGAATCGCTAAGGCAGGTCATATTTCTAGACTGCTTAAAAATCAGCATTGTTACTCCGATACACAAAAAGGCGACAAAAGAATTATGCAAAACTATAGACCAATCTCTCTCACTCCTGTAATTGCAAAATTGTTTGAAAAAATACTAATGAAAAGAATCATCGCTTTTTTAGAAAAACATAATGTTCTCAGTGACTTTCAACATGGTTTTCGGGCTAAAAGATCAACTATCACTACACTGGTAGCTTTTGTCCACAATATCTTAAGCAATTTGGATGACAAAAAGAAAGTTGCTAGTATATTTCTCAACTTATCTAAGGCGTTCGATTGTGTCCATCATGACATATTGCTATTAATATTAGAAAAGTATGGGATTAGGGAGTTGCTGACAGTTTAATCTCATCATATCGAAAAGGGCGAATACAATACACATAAATAAATTTCTAACAAGGAATTAACACAGTAAAAGTTAAATCTGTCGCAGAAATTTTCAAACATGGTGTACCACAGGGCTCAGTGCTTGGCTCTTTACTTTTTATACTTTACATAAATGACATGTATGCTTCAGAAAATTGTAAAATTATAAGTCATGCTGATGACAGCACTATTATCTGTAATGCAAATAATAATTGTGACTTTCAGTCACTAGCTACCAAGGAATCGCTTAGGATAGATAACTTTTTCAAAACCTTAAGCCTCATGAACAACTCTGAAAAGACTAATATAATTAAATTTGAACTAAAAATAAAAAATAAAGCAGATGCTATGCTTTATATTAACCTTGATAAAGGAATACCCCTCACACAAGTTCTTAGGTATACAGGTTAATAAATACATATCATGGACTAATCACATTGACAACCTATGTAAAAAATTAGTAAACGCTTGTAGCTGTTGAGAGAGTTTGCAAAAATATGTAACATAAATTTTCTGAAAACTATATATTATGCCTTAATTTACTCACACAATATGGCATAGAAGTATGGGGTTACTGTGGTAATACCCTCATCCAGAATGTTCTAGTACTCCAAAAGAAATGTATCAGAACAATGTTCAAAATGGGAAAACGCGAGTCCTGTAAGGAAGCTTTCAAAAGAGAAAAACGGTTTACTGTAATGTCTTTGTACATATATACAGTAATCTGTCTGACTGCACTGCACAAACCTAAAATAAATAGTGAAATACATGGTCAGACACAAGGTGTAAATTGGACTTGCACCAAAATAAGTTATAATTTAAAATCTATTAACAAAGATCCTTTATGTTTGGTTTATATATGCACAACCGACTACCAACTGAAGTAAAATGTAAAGGCAACAGCTTTAGATTCAAACAGAGTGTGAAAAATATATTTTAAATAATCCTGTATATAATATTAATGATTTTCTTCTTTGTACTTACAAATACTTGAAACTATAATTTAAGTTTTTATCTTTGTACTTGACAATGCTCGAAACTTGCAATTGAGTCTATGGGCAAAAACTTATATAAATACCGGTTAACGTATATAAAAAAATACACCGATGACCAAATTAATTAATTTCACTCTTAGGCACCATAAACAAGAAGGATTGTTTCCTATATTATATGAATGTGACAGAAATCGGACATTTAAATAAAACTAATGTGGGAATGTTATCTACAGTGGTGAACTTCATTAAGGAAATTATCAAAACGAATCCATTCTTACTTTATAGATCGTCTATATGGCTGCTAGAAACTATTTTATAAATTATGATCAAAAGAAAAGTGCTAATATAAAGTTAAAGCTTAATAGCTTATTTTTTTATTGAAACTGAGAAGTTTCTTTGTTAGAACACTCTCCAAACATTAGCTACGAATGAATACTGTACAATATATAAAGTTATAATGATAATACATATAAAAATAATTTATTAGATTACGTTAATTTATCAACAAATTTACATCATTACATCATCTGTCATTTAAACATGTAGCAACAACAATTTGTGAGTAAAAATACAAACTTTTATATTTCTAAAGCAACAGTTGTGATTTTATCAGGATGAAAATATTCAACTGCTACCTGGTATGAAAATTGCACTCACCACTGATTCGAACCTTGCCAATGAAGGTACACTCAAAGGAGTGTATGTGGACTACCCATGTCTTGCAAGATTATTACTCGTAGACGACATAATATTTCTAGAAGATGGGCTGATATCCCTCAGGGTTACAGCAGTCCGTAAGTACGAAACATATTAGTACTAAGCTATTTATTCCTATCTGAATACACATTGTATTCACATTCACGCAGGGTGAGTACAAGACGTAATGGAATACGCCAAAACATACAGAAATAAAGTTGTATCCTATTCTCGGGCTAACAATTTTTCTCAACAATTTCAAATTGGGCAAATATTCTTTCTGTGGGTAACACTGATTATACACGGATTTAAGATGAGATAGTTCCCTTATGGCCTCGTCGAACACGTTACACTTCCAAATAGCTGTTTATTCACCCCAAGCATCGTGTACACAGATTTGCTACAATTAAGCTGGTCAACGGATGGGTAGCATAGCACGCTTTGAAGACCACGCTGCTTGACTTATGCAATATAAACATTGCATTCTTACATTATTTAACAGTTCAAAAGAATACGTATTTTAAAAAGTAAACTGCGACACTCTACAGAGGACTTGCAATACAATGAAGATAAATCAGATGTGGCTTACAGTACAGAACACTGCGATGTGAGACTGGTGTTTGGAGAGAGCGGAAATCCTCCTGTTGTCACCATTAAGTTGTACACGAAACATCCGCACCGTCACCATCCTGATCAATACGTTATGGAACGACTAGATGTGTTTCACGAACTTTTTTGGCCATGAAACAGTTTTTGTTTAGGGGAATATGTGTATAGATAGTACGACTGTATATATGAACAGTCGCACTCAAGGAAAAAAAAGAAACTTTCTTTGCGAGAGCTTAAAATAAATGTTACAGTTTTAAATACACATTCGAGTTGTGTGCTTAATGAAAATTATTTTACTATGACCTCTTAGAGTCCTGTTTTTTAACAACTAGAAGATATCTAAACCTAAAGTAATTTCAATTTAATACCATCAAGACCACTGAGGCCAATGCGTAATACACGGGTCTCACGTAACCGTAATGTTCCGCGGAACACAGCTTGGGAAACGATAGACGATTATGGGAAACGCGAATGACTGAGTTATCTGGCATTATACACTTTTACCCCATTCGATTTCTGGATATATCTGCTTAGATCTCCATCTCCTTCTCTACAGTGTTCTCTACCGTGTTCTCTACCACACTGATGTTCCAATCAGAATTTAGTATGCACCTTTATAATGCCTGAAAATAGGTTAGTTCTACACAATAGTGGTTATAAGAGAATGCAATAGTTGAGCATTTTTATAGTACTGTAAGAATCATGACGCATTTGAGCGTCTGTACCCTTGGAGGTCAATACTTCTGTGAAATACTCCTACAGTAATCCTGCCTTTTGCATAAAAGGTGTAACAAAACATGTGGGAAACCTAAGTGGAATTAAATTGAAAACCATAAACGCAAAAAAGTTTTTATAAGCTTATTGTTAATTTGACCTAGAGTTCTGAGATACATATGAGGACATGCGTAATTTTATTCTTCCGTTTCAACTATTTCCTGCTTTCTGTTTTTGTTCAAAATCGCCTAATGACAGTTGTCATAGCAGAATAAAATTCAATCAAATAGTGTACAAACAAGGATTTGAGTCTTTTTATTGAAAATTGTGAAGAATTGTTGTTTCAAGCACAATTACCTTACAACAGTGGTCAACATGGATTACTCTAATCAGGGAATACCACTCTATACATATTATATATTTATTGCAATACAAGTGAACTAAACGTATAACCCACAGCAAGATATTTTGAAGAATATTACATTAACTTCTCCTGGAAACACACTTTATTTTGACTTATTTCCGATGAAAGGATGTAGCTAAGGAGCACCAGAATTAACAGGAAAGCCCTTGATCACACTGAAGATAATAACAAGAGCAGCAACAGAAGCAAGTAACATTAGAGAATGTAAATTGTATAATTCATATGACAGAGTGGGGAATTATATAAGTTCTTAGAGAAGCTACTTTTCCACCCAGAAAATAGTTTTGTACCCGAGTATAACAAGCATGTGTTTAGGACCAACTCTCTGTTATGCTCTTCACCGATGAAGTACGGTTTACCAGAAATCAATAATCCTTTATGGATTGACGATAATTACAACGGAGTTTTGAAAGCAAGGACATCTGACGGATATGTTTGAAAGCTTGCGATTCTTTTGCCACGATTAAACAATGGAACACAGTTTCAGCATATTTTATGTAACGAAGTACTTATTGTTTTGAGCGAAGTCATTCTTTTATACCTATACCTATATAGATATCATGATAAAATAAGGTGGATAGAAGAATCACTTTTTGTATGAATACTGTAATATATAAGGAACATGTGCATTTGTCTTGGATAGGGAAAGCTCTGTGAGGTTGACACATCATATTATGAAGGAAACAATTAATTAATTTTGCCAAGATTGAAAAAAACAACAGTTTAAATTTAAAATAAAATGAGGAACGAAGGTGTTAGTAATTCTTTACTCAAAAAGCAACATAGGTGCGCTACAACTTAAATTCATTACACAACAATGGGTTTCATAGAGTATATCATCTACCTTTTCGGCCATGTAGAGTTGGGCTGACCATGTTGGTCGGTCCAACTAGCAGTAAATGCGTGCATCATCTATACCTGAACGTGGGAGTGCAGGAGCGTAAGTTTAAGCTACACATGGCGAATTTCAATAAAGTGACACACAAAGCAATTAATAATGGATGAATAGTTTGAATTAATTTAGCCGCTCGGTCGTAAAACACGGTAACTGATATTTTGGGTAAAATCGAGATATTTAATGCGTAACATGGTATCCAAGCATTCTGAATTTCATGTGGTTCCTACCTCTTTAACATTTCAACCGATGGTGGAATGATCAGCTGGTTTAGCAGGCTCAAAGGTGTACTACAGGTGAGAATATGTAAAACATGTGTGAGATTTCATTGGGGAAATCAACATGTTTGGTTTTAAAGGAGTGCATCCTCAACGAAAAAAACAGAAATAAAATAGTATGTGGTGTTACTTTAGAGCAAGAAAACGGTTTTTATTTCTAAGATGCAGTGTCATACACAGAAAATGATGCAACAAATAAAAGATCTGATGCGTTACATTCACACGACTTTCTCTACCTTCCATCATTTATTAGTGGGTGTACAAACTATTATTATGAAATCTTATTTTTCTGCTATCGAGATAAACCTTTGCAGAAATAGCTACATTACACATTTTAGACACAAAGTGAACAGCGATAGTCAGAAGTTTAAGAACTGGACGCTATATACTGGCTCTTAAAACTCCATACCCTTTTTATGCAATCACGAGAAACAATTGAAAATCGACAGACTTGAAAAGAATGACAAGGTATTGAACTATTCGATCCATTAATAATATCTCGGAAATGCCTTATACCACAAAAAATCATTTGAAATAAATTGCGTGTTTTAAACAGATCTTGTACGTTTTTATGAAGTACGCTTTCGTTTATCGCATAGGGTTATAAAGTTACGAGTTATGTATAATCAGTTATATAAAATTATACAACATTACTTCCGAATGTAGAGGACTTTGTAGGCTATTCCAATAAAATTCAAGAGATACATTTTATTTGTCATGTATATTTAATATATTAATCAAAATTATAGTCATTTTAATAAAGTCAAAAATTTCGAAAAATGTTCCATATAAAGGGTAGTTGTGGTGGAGATTTCTTGAGAATCTACGTGTCGCATCTTTGGAAGATACTGAGCTTAAGTCCAAGTTTGGTATTTATCCACTTTTAGTTTTTGAGTTATGCTAGTCTCACTCACACACACACACACACACACACACACACATACCGACCTTTTCTAAAAATGAGTTTTTGGATTCAGGGGGCCTCAGAGCATGTATTTCAGCGGAAATCTCGGTATCGAATTTTTGGGTGGAAAGCAGTACATTCTCTAATTACTATTTACTGGTAGAGGGAGTAAAACACATGAGGCAGAATATACACACACATATATATATATATATATATGTATATAGGTATATATATATATAGGGTAGGGCGGGAGAATTCGGATAGCGGGACTTTTTGGATAATGTTAAGTTCTCACGCATGCGCTGTCGCTACTAAACACGCCATATTGAAGTTTCCAGTCTTACAATTAGGACGGAGTCTTAACGTGTGTGCTTGGTTTTGAATAGATTCTGCTATTAAGAGAGAAGTACATCAGTTTTTCTAATCAAAGGTAAGGAATACCTGTACAATACGTAGCATGTAATATTTTTATAAAAAAACTTAAGCTTTAGCTGGTCTCATGTACTAGTTTTCGTACTGCTGTAAGGAGTGAACGTTTTCTTGGTATTTTGCGAACCATTATAGTATACGGTGGCGCTGTCTATTCACAGTCTAAGAATTACGTCGTGAACGGTAACATGTGTTGTGGGGCTATTTCGAGAACAAACGGTGGGGTTAATCGGATATTATACATATTTGTTTCTCTGTTATGTAACGTATTTCTATTGTGACCTATGTTTTAAAGTAGCTTTTATTATATTAATTATTCCTTCAAATTTTCAGATGGTACGACAAAAGGAAGAATTTACGGCTACAATGGGACAAAGAAGCTATGGAACCGGCAATCTCAGCTGTAATAGAAGGTAATCTGTCATTACTAGGTGGAAGTCAAGTTTTCAAGGTACCATACGACCCTGTATACAAAAGTTAAATTAAAATTAAATAAACTGAATCCAATGTTCAAACAGCCCAGCACTTCACAATCCCCTCTGGGTGTAATGCCTGGAAGAACCGTTCCAGAGGTCCTTCCTAGTCCTGTAAAGAGTGTGATCAAGAGAAGAGTTCAAACTAAGAAAGGAGCATGCCACAGCACATCACCAGAAAATGTAGCAGTTATTAAGGCAAAGAGAGAAACAATTTCGTGGGAAACAAATTCAGTTAAAAAAATAAGAATGACAACATTTCAAAGAAAAAGAAGCTAAACAATCAAAGAAATTCATTCTCTTATCGCATAGTGAAGACGATAATGCTAATGATTCCACATAGATGACTACAAATGTGGATTCTGGTCAACTACTACTCGAAGTAGTCTGTTCTGAAAGGTGACCGAGTTCGCTGCCAGAAATGCCAGGTTTGGTTCCATGAAAGATGCGTGGGAGCTGAAGGAAGGGAACAATTTATTTGTGGCAAATGCTTCTAAATAGCGTGGAGAATTAAAAAATTGTTAATCCTTATATTTCATAGTTTTTTCAATGCTTCACATTTCATAGGAATTTTTAATTCTTCATAATTCCACATTAATATATTATAATAAATAAATAAATATATATATTGACGCAGTATTTTATATCACAACACTGTGAATGCCAGAGTGATTGTAGCGTAAATTAACATTATTGTATGACAATGATTTGAGATGTTTGTTAATTATAAGCATTGTTAGGAAATAAGTTTACACGGCCTCACTGAAACTGACAATAGGAGCGGGTAACAATGAGCAAGGGGGTGAGTTGTTTATCACTTAGAAGAGACAAACAAATGACGTCAGATTAGCGTGCTTTTCTTTAGAATTGGAGGGAATATCTTCCCCAGAGCATATGTGTTCGTAATTTTGATTGGATATAAAAATAGACGCTAATGTTGGCGCGTTTATTAACCAATAGCAGCTCTGTTATAATGTTTAGGCATATCGGGGTGAGGGAGTATAAAAAGCTAAAGCCAGAGACGGGTAACGTTCAGCCCAACAGAATCATTCGCGGGTTATACGTCGTGCAGTTCTACAGAATCATTCAGAAGTTACACATCGCCCAGTTCATCAGATTCATTCACGCGTTAAACGTCGCGCAGTTCTACAAAATCTCTCGCGTCGTAAAGTTAGTTCAAAGATGTGAAATACGCGAATTAATAATGTGCGGCAAATAAGTGATTATAGTTACATTCGAAAATATAATAGTTTGTCAGGCATGTATCAAAAGTAAAATCTGTGAAATTAATGAAGTGTGACGGCAATAAAAGTGTAAAAACAAATTCTTTTATCAGTGTTATCTTTTAGTAACAACTCCTTTCCGTTTACACACCTGTTCAAGAGATTTGCTCGACTGAATAATAATAATAATAGCTAACCAGAGGACAATGAACCCAAAATTCAAAATAATAAAACAATAACAGGCGCTCAGCAATAAGATAACACGAACGTTACCGCGACAATATATATAATATGTCACGTGCTAAGTTGTGACACTAGGGGAATAGCTAAATGAGGGATTGCAGAGGTAGAGACAATTATTAAAACGCTTGCTAGAGCTATCTGACTTTATTCTAAAGAGTTACATTTCTACCGTAAGATAGTTGGGTTTACAAGATCAGGGACGATGATGGTACTAGCTAACATTATTATTAACAAATTATTTTATAGTGCTTACCTTGAGAAACGTCTCGTCGTGGAGGAGGAGAGCCAATACTCAACACGACTTTGTCTAGCCGCTCGTGGTGCCAAGTGAAACCATCCGGAGCGGCCGTGTAGCGGCCGTCGACGGGTACCATAGCAGTCCCGGCCAAGTTACAACACAAAGTTCCCCGAACAGAGCTCAAACGCTTGTTTATATGGAGTTTAATACCCTAGAGAGGTTCATTCTAATACTGTGGCAGCTATTACCAAATATGGTCTGCCAACACCCTGGAAAATGCGTAGGCTTAAGACTTTCCAAGGATCATGTGATCTACAGAGTGCAGCTAGGAGCCGTGCAGAAAGACACGTATCCCTGAGGAAATGATGGCATAGTAAAATCCCTTTGAAATGTCAGGAAGTGGCAAACCACTGTTTCCTGTCATATATACAATTTACTAAGACTTGAGCAGAATTAAGAAATATAAAATATGATTCTATATGAATTCAGAAACTTGTGACAGATTAATAAAATAATGCCAATTAATATAAAATAATAAACATAATACGGATCTTCTCAGTCAAGTTCGTGGCAATATATATATATATATATATATACATATTTAATTTCTAGAATAAATTTCTTTCAGAATCCAAAAGCAGAGCTATTATTTACTGTATTCATTGTTGTCCAATTAGCCCCTCGGAATTTCTTCACTTTTTATTTCTGATAGCCTTATTTTGTGGCAGTAATTTGTATCACAATAATGTAAATGCCAGAGTGATTGTAGTGTAAATTAACATTATTGTATGACATTGATTTGAGATGTTTGTTAATTATAAGCATTGTTAGGAAATAAGTTTACACGGCCTCACTGAAACTGACAATAAGAGCGGGCAACAATGAGCGAGGGGATGAGTTGTTTATTAATTAGAAGAGGCAAACAAATGACGTCAGATTGGCGCGCTTTTCTTAGAAATGGAGGGAATTTCTTCCCTAGAGCATATGTTTACGTAATTTTTGATTGGATATAAAAATAGACGCTAATGTTGGCGCGTTTTATTAACCAATTGCAGCTCTGTTATAATCTTTAGGCATATTAGGGTGTGGGAGTATAAAAAGCTAAAGCCAGAGGCAAGTATTGTCCAGTTCAACAGAATCATCCAGGCATTACACGTCGCTGAGTCCAACAGAAACATTTGTGCATTACACGTCACACAGTCCAACAGAAGCATTCGCGTGTAATACGTCGTTCAGTTTAACATAAGTATTCGTGGGTTATACGTTGCGTAGTTCAACGGAAGCATACATAAAGTACACGTTACGCAATTCTACAGAATCTCTCGCGTCGTAAAGCTAGTTATAAATGTGAAATACGCGAATTAATAAGGTGCAACAAATAAGTGATTATAGTAACATTAGAAAATAAAACAGTTTCAGTCTGGCGTGTATCATGAGTCAATATGTGAAATTAATTAATTGTGACCGTAATAAAAGTGTAAAAACAAATTCTTTTATAAGTGTTATCTTTCAGTAACAAATCCTTTCCGTTTACACACCCTGTTCAAGAGATGTGCTCGACCGAGAAACAATAGCTAGCCGGAGGACAATGAACCCAACATTTAAAGTAGTAAAACAATAACAGGCGCTCAGAAATAAGATAACACGAAGTCACCGCGACAAACTGGATTCCATACGTTGTGCAGATAAACATGAAGCATCTACCAACAAATATTCCACTTCAATTTCAGCATTAGGATTGTCATTAATGATAGTGATATTATGCCCATCGTGTGCCATAATAGTGTACTACTTGTGTGCTTACTTGAATGCTCGGTACATTGTAACATTTTATTTTCCATCAAGAAGTTACGCTAACCTATCGGAATTACCCCGCCCTACCCTATTTATACGTTTCATTACGCGCGCACACATACATCTGAGCTACATTATAAATGACAATTAAAGAAGTAAATATAATATACGATTGATACCGATAAATATAACCGATTGTCGCTTAAGATCACTCAAGATGACTAAAAAAAACTCTGTCTTCTGTTTGCTTAAGTGTTACATAATATATATTGTTTGGAATAAAATGTTTTGTTTTTACACGCACTCGCTGCGGAGTAACAGCAAATAACCAGCTTTTGTTTCTCTGCATATCCTCTGCAGAGTAATCAGTATTTTATATTCCACGGCATTCCCAACGAAGGCTTTGTTGATCCTTTTTAGCCTTTCAGTAATTTATAAATTGAAATTAGAAGGTATTTTATAGCTCATGTCCATCAGAAAGAATAGGGCTGTTCATTACCGAAAGCACTCTCAAAATCGGTTCAGTGGTTTCTGAAATGACCATACATACACAACATACATAACATACATACATTGCATACATTAAATACATACGTAGATATGTAAATATACACTTAGCTTCTATTTTTATAATATTAGTATATATGTAATGAAAGTTTTAATAAACGCCAGTACACGCAAAACTAATAGCATGTATTCTTTTTACACATTATTAAAAATCTGATGTGATATACTCGCATGACTTTCTCTACCCTCTATCTTTACTTGAGGGTATACAAGCTAATCTTACTAAAGCTTATTTTTCTATCTACTTCATTTTAATCGAAATACACTTTTGCAGATTACACATTACACATTAATTCGTTCTCGTACATACAAAGAGAATAGTGATAGTCAAATGTTTAAGAACTGGACGCTATACGCTGACCTTAAAATTCAATACTGCTTCCATGTAATTCCGGAAACAATTGATAGGATTTTAAAACAATGACCAAGTAAAGAACAATTCTAACCATTAATGATGGATATCTCAGAAATGGCTTACGCCACAAAAAATGTTACTTGAACATAAATTGTGCATTTTAAAGAGATCTACAACTTCTGAGTAGTACCTTTTCGCCTATGGCTTAACGTGTAGCAGTTGTACTCGATTATACAAAATTCTTTCCAAATGAAGAGGTCTTCATAAACGATTCCCAAAAAGTTCAAGATATGCATTTTATTTTTCATGTAAATATATTTAATATAAGGTGTTTTAATCAAAATCGTTATAGCCATTTCTTAGAAAATCAAATTTTGCGAAAAATGTTCGATATAAAGGGTAACTGGGATGGGAGATTTTCTTGAAAATTTTCGTGTCTTATCCTTGGAATATATTGACTTTATCCGACTTTTCGTTTTTGAGTTATGCTGTTGACACAGACACATACACGGACATGTTTCCAAAAATGCTTTATTTGGATTCAAGGCGCCTCAAAAGATGCATTTCCGGTAAAATCTCAGTATCGTGTTCTTGGGTGGAATGCAATACTTCCCCTACTGCAATAGAGAAAAGAAAAAATCAGCATTTTCCATCCTTCAGTTTGGTTCCTTAATTTTTAAAACTGAGAGCAATACTTTAGGGAGTCACTGAAGAGAATACTACAGAAGCTGACTTCTTCCGAGAGCTTGGAGTAAAAAAAGTCTCTCCATAGTAAAGAGAAGAAAGGGGAGAAAAAGAAAAGAATTATGAAAAAGCTAAAACCAATTTTTTGTGACGATCGTATTAATTGGAAGATTTCGCCTTTGAATACAAATAAATATGCTGAATGAGCAATAACCGTTACACGAATATTCCACCATGTTTAAAGAATGGATTTAACAACACAGTGTTCGGAGATGTTATTAGAGAAAACAGCTTAAATACATTACGACATTAGGATGAGAATGTATTCTGTAAAAACGTCTTTTTATGATTAAAACAGTGTAGTTAGGAATCAACAAAATATACTTTACTCGGCGTGCAATGTATTCTCTACCATGTGAAAACTCACATGATGGAGTGAAGGTGGAGATGACACTATATTGCATTTTTACAAATTACCTTTATTATAAAGTTATAAAATACCGGTAGCCATCCACCTTTATTGTTATGAAAAGTCATTATTTCATATTCTCTATGGAGTAAGTCGCATAAACAGTTTGTCGTCCCCCATGGTGTAGTGGTTACCATGCTTGCCTCTAGTTCCGAGGTTGTGGGTTCAAACCCGGCGGAGAGTAATGGATGTTTTCGGTCGTAAACATCCTTAGCATGGTTTACTTTGGAAGGGAAGTAAAGCCGGTGGTCCTGTGTCTAGATTTACGGCACGTAAAAGAATCTCAAGCCTGATAAAGAAGGCCTCTGAGCAAAATTAGCGGTCTTTTACGCCCAATACAGAATGGGACGCTATTAACCACAGCTGTTAAAGAGCGTCCATGAACAAAACTCTATTTAATTTGTTTTTGCATAAACAGTTTAGCATTAAATAAAGGAATATGTAAATGAATGCAAAACTTGCGTCCTTCCTCGGAATTACTCCATTGAAGAGAAAATGCAGCCTTGTTAAAACAGATACATATATGAAACATTTTTTAAGATATAAAATTTATGTTTCTTATGAGCACCATTTTTTAGTTTTTATTTATGGAGGCTCTTTACGAAGCGTATTTTTAAAGAGGTGCCGACATTTTTTTAAAAAGCAACAGAACTTTATATTGCAAATGATTTATTATCATTCATCACCTTACACTACTTTTCCAAATAGCCACCGCCATTACTCAGGCACCTGTCGTACCGGGAAACCAGTTTTTGTAAGCCTTCGTCAAAGAATGATGCCGCCCGTGATGAAGCTAAGTCTGCATTTCTTGTTTCACAGCATCATCGTCTTAGAAATCTTCTCCACCAAGGAATTTCTGCAAATGAAGAAACAGAGAGGAGGGAAGGTGGTCGAATTGTTCCCAGCCAAAATGACACGATCAGATCTGGAGTTTGTTTGGCTGTATGTGGCCGGGCATTGCCACTTATTGTTTCTCCATAAACCTCATACAACTGGCATTTAATGTTTGCTGGCGTAACATTTCGCGCATTCAAAAAACAAATCACTGATCTGACTTCACAGTTGGCGGGTCTTTTGATTGTTTTGAACATTTCTAAACGCTCTAAAACAGGAATACACAAAATGACGATCGCTCAAGGATGCGTCTGGCTTTCTAAGGAATAGAGGAAGTGATCGCGCATGCTCAAAATCGCGACTGCAGCGGCAAAACATTAAAACGGTACTTAGTTTAAAAAAAACACGCCTCGTAACTGCTAGGTCCTTAGCGTCTCATTCTATATTGTGCGTGAAAGGCCGGAAACTTATGTGCTCCTGGTTATCAAATAATGACTTATTTTACTGAATAATAGTTAATGTGTCTGCTTGCGTACTAATACCTAATTATTAGTAACATCTGGCTCCTAAGTCAAAGCGTTTCTATAAAGTTCACCTTGAACTTGAAAAGCTCTAAACAAGTTTTACATCTATCAGGTTTGAAGAACTCTGATATTTAGCTATCTACATGACATTGTATTATATTTTTAAGTTATATTCTTCGTTAAGGTTACAAATTTGTCAATTCCTAAATACTGCAGTTTTCAACCAAAGTTATTCTAACATGTTTCCTAGACGAAACTAGCAGCATAATACACAATGGTAAAGCTTGTTTTGATGTGTATTACTAATGATGACAAAAAACATTTTACTTGCACTTTTATATCAGTTAATTAAAATGTTCCACACAATCAAGTTATGTCATTTTTCCGCTCCCTACCACATACATAGTAGGTGGAGAAGGTATTGCATTCCACCCAAAAATTTGATACCGAAATTTCAGTAGAAATACATGTTTTGAGGCCTCTTGAGTAAAAAAAAGCATTTTTAGAAAACGGTCAGCACCCGTGCGCGTGCTCGTGCTTACGTGTGTGTGTATATGTGTGTGTGCGTGAACAGCATAACTCAAAAAACATAAGCCGGATAAATATCAAACTCGGTATATAATTTCAGTACCTTCCAAGGATGCGACACGGAGATTTTCAAGGAAATCCAATGCAAACTACCCTTTACATGGAATATCTTTCGAAAGTTTTGTTTTTATAAAAGTAGCTGTAACGATTTTGATTAAAATACCATATACGAGGGCTGATCAATAAAGACTGAGACTGATTTTTTTTCACAGATATTTATTACTCCATTTCAATGTTGACATGATCTTTTTCAAAGTAGTCCCCTCCTAACTGAATGCACTTTTTATAGCGTCTCTGCCAGTCCTCGAACACATGGTGCAGGCCATTCTTTGTCAGGTCTTTGAGAATCGCCTCACTTTTCTTTAGCACTGCTTCAGTGCTCTCAAATCGAATGCCCCGGAGCTTTGCCTTTAGTAATGGGAATAAAAAGAAATCACAGGGGGTAAGACCGGGGCTTTAAGGCGGATGCGGCACAAAGGTAATGTTGAATTTAGCCAAAAATTCCTGGACCTGATTTGCGACGTGAGGCCGCGCGTTGTCGTGATGAAGTCGCCACCCATTCCGATGATGTTCTGGACGTTTCCTTGTAATGTGCTTCCTCAGTGTAGCCAATACTGACGTGTAACAGTAGTGTGAGGGGGGAAATGCATGCTGGTAAATCATTCCATTCCGAAACACCAGGCCCACCTTGCTTAGAACAGAGGACTCGCCCTTCTTTGAAGTCCTTGAACCACCTAAACACCGTTGCACGAGGTAGTGCATCTTCACCATATGTTTGCTTCAGCTTTTCGAACGTTTCAAGGCTGTATGATTTAAACGAAAATAACATTTTATTGCGCTGTATTGCTCCTCTCGTGTCACCTCCATTTTGTGGTATGCGAAATTCAAGTAGGGCAACAATATACAGCATTACTACCAACCTACCGTTACGAGAGTGCTGTCGCTTATGGACATTATACATGAAACCCTGCTCTTTTCAAGTATTCGTGGTAGAGACATAAAACTATCAAGGAAACTACAGAAAAAAAATCAGTCTCAGTCTTTCTTGATTAGCCCTAGTATGAAAGCTATTTGCATGACAAATAAAACGTATATCTTGAATTTTCTTGGAACAAAAGACTTAAAGCTTTCACGGCGATGGTTACTGATTAGAACTTCTCGGCTTATCAGCCGTGTTATATTCATGAAATTATTCGAGCTTTCGGCCACAGAGTCAAATTGGCTGAAAGCTCAAGTAATTTCATCAATATAACACGGCTGATAACCCGAGAAGCTCTAAGCAGTTTCTTGAAATGGCCTGTGAAGTCGTCTTCATTCGGAAGGAATTTTGTATAATGTTTTAAAACAGGTAAACGTTAAGCGATAGACGAAAATATAATACACCAAAAAATGTAGATAGCTTAAGACACACACTTTATTTCAAATAATTGTTTTTGTTGCATGAGCCATTTCCGAGATATCCATTATTAATGTTTGGATCTGTCAATACTTTATTCTTTTGAAGTCCCGTCGATTTTCAGTGTTTCTGGCGATTGCATGGAAACATTGTTGAATTTTAAGGCCCGCGTATAGCGTCCAGTTCTTAAACATTTAACTATCGCTATTTTTTACTTTCTCTACTACGTATAGTAAGTAGGGGAAGTATTGTATTCCACCCAAAATTTCGATACCGAGATTTCACCGGAAATATATGTTTTGAGACCACCTGAATCCAAAAAGAGCATTTTTGGAAACATGTCCGTGTGTGTGTCTGTGTGTCTGTGAACAGCATAACTCAAAAACGAACAATGGGATAAACACCAAACTTGGTATTTAGGTTCAGTATCTTCCAGAGATGCGACACGAAGGTTTTCAAGAAAATCCCCCCACCCCAGACTACCCTTTACATGGAACATTTTTCGAAACTTTTAATTTTCTCAAAAACGCCTCTAACGATTTTGATTAAACTATCATATGTTTAAGATATTGTCATGACAAATAAAATGTATATCTCGAATTTTCTGGCAATGTCTCCAAAAGTGTTCTTCATTATGAACGACTTTTTCATAACTGGTAAACCATAAGAGATAGACAAAAGTTTACTACGCGAAAAATGTAGATCGCGTTAAAATACACAATTTATGTCATATACATTTATTTTGTTGAGTGAACCGTTTGCGAGATATTGCTTGTTATTCCCTTAAATTTTCCAATACTTATACTTTTTCTCAAATTCGTTATTCATTTTTTTATGTCCTGGACATGCAAAGAGAATGGAATGCGCCACATAGCAACCAGCGTTAAAATATTTGACTATCGCTTAAAACTTACCATATTCCCCTTGCATCTACAAGAAAATTATCAATAAGATTGACATCTCGATATCTCGATTAACATGAAGCATATGGAGATTAAGCGTTTGTAAAAATAGTTTGTACAAGAGTAGAGAAAGTCATGTGAGTGTAACACATCAGATTTTTATATCTATAATGAAATGTATAATATAGCTACTTGTTTAAAGGTTTATTTGGATTAAAATGTAGTAGAAAAATAAGCTTTGGTAAGAATAGATTTTGTACCCACTAATAAACAATAGAAGGTAGAGAAAGTAATGTGAATGTATCCCATCGGATTTTTCAATAAAAGTGTTAATATTTTTATGTTAGACTTCGAAAAAAAATTTTCATACATAATTTTTGAGTTTGCTGTAGCTTTTCGCAAAAACATATTGAAGTTTATAACATTAAATTTTTAAAGTTATCAGTTTCAAACCTAAGTCCAAATATAAACAGTCAAATGAAATATTATTTCTCATTCTTTCCGAGTTTCTGTTGAACGTTTAAGGGAAACGGAATGACTGGAAAATTTGGAATGCAAAAAACGTAGGAAAATCTAAATACAAGAGAAACGCGTTCGCAAGTGTGGCTTAGATACATTATTGTGCGTAAACGGCGAAAAAAAAGGGATATAGATAACTAAATTAGAAAAGTCGAAGGCGTTTTAAAAATGTAAATAAAGAAACCAATTTTGAATGAATTCGATATATTTCCACCCTTTTTAGTACTCCTCTTAATTATTCGTTGCATTAACTACTTAATAGTCTTAAGACATTTAGGCTTTTAAGGCATTAATTTGGTTTTTTATGTAGCAGTGTTAGAAAAATATACGAAGTTTGATGCTATTTGCTATTCTCATTGTATTAAAGTTTTAACATTATGTTAGTTAAATAAAGATTATAACATTTCAGTAATTTAACAAACAAAATGGTCTACAAAAATATTTAATTGTTTGACATAGGATTATATAGATATCTTTTCGGTTTTAATATTGTCAACATGTAATATAATTTAATCAAATGGCAAGTTAATTAAGAATTAAAATGAAAAAAATCGAAATCATTTAAGTTATGGAAATAACATTTTATAGTATTATCACTTTAAGTCCATGAACTTAAAGTTTCAGTTTTAAAAGTTAAACCTGCAAAATTCTTACATTTAACCCTTAAATTTTACTCCACTAAGCTCACAAAGTGAATTGACTGTAAAATACATAATGTTTTCCTTTACAGGACCTCCGAAGGTGAAGTGTGTGGTACAGAAGGGTGGCATATTAGGAAGCTATTGTTCAGTCTATCTGCCAGGTCTTCCACTTGATCTTCCTCCACTTTCAGACAAAGATCGTGATGACTTACAGTTCGCAGTGGAACAGAAAGTAGACATAATCATCGCTAACTTTACGCGCAGTTCTGCTGGTATTAGGGAAATACGGAACATAATAGGCGAGTAGATTTGGAGTTTACCTGATATTCATTGGAATATTAGACAAAAGATTTATAAGTAACTATGTTTTTGCAGTAATTCACTAATTGATGACATTATCTACTTATTAATTCAGTGTAAATGAACCTTCTTCAGTCTCTATGAATACGATAAATATAGACTGTCTTTAGAGCAGACGACTTAGTGCCCACCATGATGAAATGTACGAGGTGTGGCAATAATGAAACCGGATTGATGGTTGTGCGCATTTCCGACTTCGTCGATGACAAAGAGAAGAGTGGGGGATTGGCTTTGGGACTCTCCCTGATCGTGTACAAAATTTCACGCCGCTGTGGTGGTTAGTCCGGCTGTGAGCCTTCTTAGAAACGGGTCGTGTATCAGAATTATGCTACGCTCTAAAGTAGAACAACTTGTTTACATCAAATTCCTCACCAAAATTGCAAAATCCGCCACAGAATCTTAAGGTTGTTGAAACAAGTTTATAGTGATCAGTGTCTATATCTACGCAAGTTTTCGAGTGGATTAAGAGGATCAAGAATGGTAGGGGAGAAGACGTCGAAGACGATCCGAAATCGGGCCGTCATTCCACTTCGAAAACTGAAGGAAATGTGGAGAAAGTCGGTAGAATTGTTCCAGAGGACCGCCACCTGAGCATTCGAGCAATCTCAGAACTTGCCTGCATCAATAAAGAAATCGTTAGAGAGATTTTGCACGATGATCTGGGCATGACAAACGTTTGTGCTAAAGTGGTGCCAAGACCTCCCAAATGAGCATAAGCAACATCGAGTGGACTGCTGATATTCTTGAAAACATTGAAAATGACCCTGATTACCTCCGCAAAGTAATTACGTGTGATGAAACATGGATATTTCAATACGATCCAGAGACTAAGAGAATATACATGCATTGGAAGAGCCCTCAATCCTCCAGGAAGAAGAAAGCGCGCATGAGCAAATCAAAGTTCAAAGCAATGATGATTGTATTCTTCGATATCGGAGGGGTTATCTACATTGATTGGGTGCCTGAAAGTCAGACTGTCAATAAAGTTTATTATACAACTGTTCTGAATACCCTCCGTGAACGTGTGCGACGAAGGAAACCAGATCTGTGGAAGAATCGTTCTTCTTCATCAGGATAGCGCGCCGGACCATAACGCGAAAAACAACACTCCGGTAATGGAACATCCACCGTGTTCGCCTGACCTAACAACATGCAACTTTTTTCTCTTCCCAAAAGTGACGTTTGCGCTCAAAGGAAACAGATTGGAGTCCGTGGATGCAGTGAAGGAAAAAGCTACGAGACTCCTCAACAGCATAAAAGAAAGAGACTTGCAGCACTGCTACCAAGCGGAAAATTCGTATAGAGCGGTGCAGGGATCGAGGAGGAAGTTTCTTTTCAATAAAGAGTTAGAGCATCAGTCCGATTTCTTTATTGCCACATCTCCTATGAATATCACTCTAGGGTTTCTGCACTGATTTATCTTTTGTTCCATAGTGCATTCACAAACTTCCGTTGCTACCATGTTGAATTTACACTTAAGAAATCACTGCAGGCCTTATTGGCTATAATTTTGTGTATTCGCTTTTTAATCAAAGATAAGACTATACGTAAATGTATTCCAGGTGTTACGTATACTACATAACAGGTAACATGTAGTTGCGGAAAAACCGTTTTATAACAGGTATGAAATGAATTCTGTATTACTGCATTTGCTACTTGCAACACTTGGTGTTCGACACAGTTACTGGAACAGCCCTTTCTGGTTGTCACTGTTGGCTCAATGCCTTCGTCATCCCAATGTACTAAAACGATCACAATGGCAGTGGTTGTGTTACTAGTTACTATTAACTGCATTTAATTGACAAACACCTTCCTTTGTTGTTTGGGATAAGTTAAGGCGTGTGGTTGAAAATCGACTCACATGTCAATTACCGGTCTTAAAACAGCTGCAGGAGGTATTATTGATACATTTGACGTGGATAACACATTTAGTCGTGCTTTCACTGAAGTGCCTAACTCAGATAACTGTTTGCCGAGTTCCTTCCTGCTATTAATCAGGTGGAATCTCAACGTTTCTCGTTTCGTTCAGGAAATCTTGAAGATTACAATCGCCTTTTCACCATAGCGGAGTTAGAACATACTCTTTCATCTTCGCGTGTATCAGCAACAGGACGAGATTGTATCCACGTAAAAATGCTTCAACAGCATTTTCCTGAAGGTAAGATTCTCCTACTCGAGAGCTATAATCGTGTTTGGTTTGAGGCCACTTTTCCAAAAAAAACGCCACTGTCATACCCGTTTTGAAAGCTGGAAAGGACCGTTACCTTCCGTCCAACTATCGTCCTATTTCCCTCACCAGTTGCGTTTGCAAGGCGATGGAACTCATGATCAGTGGACCGTTGCTATGGTTGAAAACTCACAACCTACTGATCAACAACCATTGAAGTTTCCAAAGATACGTTTAACACTGGACCACCTAGTGTCATTAACGACACAGATCACGAACGGATTCCTTAAGAATTGTGAAACCGTTACGATATTTTTGACCTTGCGAAGCCTTAGGATATGTGCTGGCGACCAGAGATACTACGTTCCCTACACACCTGAACATACGTGGACGCTTACCACTGTTCACTCAGGAACTTATGAAGGATCGCGTTTTTCGTGTAACGGTCGGCTCGGTTTTTTCGAACTTTTTTGTTCAGGAGAACGGAGTACCTCGGGTATCAGTACTAAGCGTTACACTGTTTGCTATAGCAATTAATTCTATCTCGAAATGTGTTCCTCCAGGGGAATCATGCTTATTTGTAGACGACTTTGCCGTCTATTGTACAGATAGTTTTTGGAACGCCGTATGCAGCAATATTTACGTAACTTTGAAGAATGGAGTTCTAAAAACGGATTTCGTTGCTCAGCTGAGAAGTCAATTTGCGCTAACTTCTGGCGCCGTACGAGACGATTACCACCTTCGCTCCGATTTGGTCCTGATTTACTACCATTTGATTCGACGACATTCCTGGGGTTGACCTATGATAGGAAACGTAGTTGGTCATCACATATAGCACAGCTGAAAGCGCGATGTGACCGTTCTCTGAATATATTGCGGGTATTAAATGGCAATCTTAGGGAGCGGATCAGACAGTTTGGCTGCGACTGCATCGTAAACTGATCCGATCAGAAACAGACTATGGGTGTATCATTTATTCCTCAGCACGACCATCTTTGCTGAGGAGATTAAACACAGTCCTTAATGGGGGCATTCGAGTGGCCATTGATGCTTTTCGCACTAGCCCAGTTATGGGTCTTTACGTCGAAACGGCAGAACCTCCTCTGCGATATCGGCGTGATGTCCTCTTAGGAAATTATGGCTGTGCGCTTAAACGTATGCCAAAACATCCAACGTTCGCTTCCTTTTTTCACACCGCGCTGGATGAACATTATATGAATAGTTCCATTAATCCAAAGCCTGCAGGTGTTCGTTTTCGGAAGCTTCTTAGAAAGCACCACATTAAAATGCCCAGCATGTTTGCTAAGCGGGGGAGGGTTTTCTCCACTTGGTTACGTGCGGCATCTCACGTAGATCTTGGGATGACGGTATACCGGAAGTCTATGATGTTTACGTTTAGTATGCACATCTTCTTTTTACGATTTCTGTCCGGTTACAGTGACCGAATTTTGATCTACACCGATGGATCCGAGTGCACCAACGGTGTTGGATGTACTTATTTTATGGAACCGAACCCCATAAATTCGGTTTTTATGATAGCACGCCCATTTATACTGCAGAGCTGTGTGCCATATACCGCGCCATTTTGTATGTGCGTCGTCGAAAATTGGGAGACTATCTCAGTTTGTGTGATTCTTTCAGTGCACTTTCGTGAGCTGTACAACCACCAAGCCATTGTTCAGCAAATCCAGGATGCCTTCCATATTTTATACGCTTCTGACGTTAATGCGGAGTGTGCTTGGACACCTAATCACGTTGTTTTGCCGGGAATGAACCTGCGGATTGGCAGCTAAGGAGGCAACCACAGAACCCAGTGTTGCAATATCTCGGGTAACGTCGGAAGACTTTAGGCTTGTTGTGCGGAGAGCGGTGCTGTAGTGCTGGCGTGAGGAGTGGTCAGCTCTCTGTGGAAATAAGATTAGATCAATGAAGGACATTCCGATAAACTGGGTAACTTCCACTCGTGTATATTATCGTAAGGAGGTGATTTTGATTTGGTTGCGTTTTTGACCACTGCAATTTTACGCAGGTTATCTTTTTAAGGGTGACCCTACTCCTATTTGTCTGCTTAGTGGCGAAGGTCTGTCGGTCCGTCACGAGTTGCTAGAGTGTATTGCTCTAGCGCATCTTCGGTACTCTCTACAACTGCGGGCCAGCCTTGCAGAGGTCTTAGAGGAGGACTTTTTTGTGTCAAAAGTAAATTTCCAAATGCGGATCTAGTCAAGTTGATATCAAGTGTTTGATACTTCTCTGTTTAGCTTTATATGTTCCTATTTATTTCTGGCCTTTCTATGATTTTTATATTGATCTTTATCTCTAGCCTTGCCATGGTATTTTGCACTGATCTTTATCTCTGGCCTTTTCCATGATTTGTTTTACAAGTGTGCTAATCATTTAGCAATTGAGCGCTCTTAAACACAAATAATGATGATGATGATGATCATCATCATCGGCAATCATCTCAGCACTTTAAAATAGTTAAGGGAAAACAGCATCATTTGCAGGGTGTATAAAAGGCAGAGCTCCGAGATTCTCTCGTCTCTTGGTACAATATAGTCGGGTCGAACTTCACGACACTTTGATAGCGGAGCGTGCGAAGAAGCTGTTACCTAATTAGGAAAGATACAGAGTTAGACTGGGAGGTACAGGTTAACAGATAGGCCCCATAAACCTGTAATATTTGTGACCATGGCTAGCTGCGAGCAAGTGTTTATAAATTACAGTTAAAATGAACCTGTGTTTCATTTTGCCTCCCGTTACCACACCCTAGAGAAAAGAAGAGCATAGGCCAACACAAAAGTGTTGTAGGGACCATCTGCTTCAGCATATCATAATACCTATACCTGGAAGGAAGGAAGGAAGGACGGATGGAAGATGACGAGGAGCCGAGAGGTCTGTCGCAAGTGAATGAGGATTAATTATTCGTTTTGGAGTAACGTCGTCATTCTCTGTTTCCTCAGCTTCTTCTGCTTTTCTTCTTCTTCTTCCTAAAACGTTATGACTAACCTTAAAATATTTCCTCACATATTTGCATTACTAGTGTTATAAGGGTTAACTGGAGACATTATACAATTGACCCCGAGAGAAATGATTATTTTATGTTATCTGCTCTTTCGTGCATTTAGTATTTACTCCTACCATAATATGTTTTGCACAGTTAACAATTCTTTGTATGGCATAACATTCTGATGTTAGGAGCTAAGAGTAGTTTGACGGGGAGATCTCCAGTAACTGGAGTACAGCACGGCACGTAGACTATAGTGGGACCTTTGTGCTTCCAACGTGACCCCTGGGAGGAAGGGATGAAGGGGAGACCGATAGGCGACAGATCCAGACGACAACATGGTTAGAAAGGATGGGTCTTAACGATTTCAACGTGGCACCAATTCTTCCTTAGCCTCCCGCAACCTGGGGGTCCTTGGTGTAGACGAGATAGCTCCCAAGAAGGAAGGGGAGACCCCGGCAGTGCCGGCCAAGCGCAGGGAAAAATCTTTGCAGAGGCAAATTTCAAGGCCCTGACGCAACACACCAACCGCCGTTACGTGGTCCTACATCTCTAAAGAGATGAAATTCGAGATAGAAGGGGAACCACGCCAGCATTCACCTACCGACCCAAGAGACCACGAAAAAATCATGGTCAGTGTCAGTGTGGCCGTCCCAACGGAATCGGACCCCGGACCTCCGAAATGCGAGACTCACGCGTTATCACGGATGCACCACTGACGTTAAAAACAAATGACTACTATTCCTGGATTCACTGTCGTTACGTGAGAACATAACTGTCATAAGACCTGTACTGCTTTTTAACTGTCAATCTATATAATCGTGTCTATTGTGGTACATACATCGTCATTTTCTATCTGTTTTCATAATAAGTAATATTTATTAATTATTTGTTGTTGGTGTTTTTTGCTTCTCAGGGAAAGAAGGAAAAAAGATAAAAATCATAGCAAAAATTCAGAATCAGCAAGGTATCGAGAATTTAAATGGAATAATAGATGAGGCAGATGGAGTGATGGTGGCTCGTGGAGATCTGGGTGTGGAGGTCCCTTTACAGAAACTCTTTCTTGCTCAGAAGAAAATTATTTCACGATGTAACGCGGTAAGTTAAGCTAGACTAACATTAATATAGATGGTCTCAAATTGCACCTGTATTTAAATTCCACCAGTCACATATGTCAGGTCATTTATACTAGGGAAGAAGTAAACGGAGAGGACGAAAGAGACATTCTTCTTACAATAACAACGTACAGTAATAGCGTTTACGTTCTGGAGAAGCAATATCAAATTCTTTACAAAGTTATGAGTATTCATGTCTAAAGTTACCATTAAAAGCATGAAACCCTTAGAAAATGAAATTTCAACATGATGTTTCATTTTCCCTTTATGGCTACAAAACAAAGAATACGAATAAACTCGTTACCGATGCATGTGCGCGAATCAGTTTTGCTGAAAGCCAGTTTTTCGTTTATACTGCGGTCAGAACAGCAATTTATGACGTCCACGGTAATGAGAAGAACGTTGGCTAAGGTGAAAGTGGTTTCGGATATAACACCTGGAAAGAAATTTCCCACCTTTCGTTTATGATTAACGGGCAGAAAGAATATTATTGTTCTTCCGGTATTTGCTAGGTTTCAATCGAAATACTTTTTACTCATATAAAATCCTTTTAATAATCGCCAACCAGAGCAGTAAATAGAATTAATATGTCTTGAATATCAGTTAAATGGACTATCCACAGTTCGTTTTATGCGCATGTCAATGCTCTGACACCATTCTCCTTTTCGTTAGTAGTTTCCTATTTTTTGGTTCATTATAAGGCAAGATGCCTACGAAATAGTTTACATAGCTTGTAAGAGTACTGAGCTATATTATTTTTAATTTTACTGGCATTTGGCAGTAGATTTTTCTGCCATATCAATATATTTTTATATTATGGAGGTAAATGAAATTGAGATTGCGATTCTGATACCAACTCATTACGTTGGAAGCTGTAAATATTAATTCCTGATCACAAAATGCTGACCGTAGACTACAGGAAAAATATTAAACTGGTAATTGCTGAGAAAATTTACCTAAATTAAATGCTGACTTTATTGGTTAAATGCAAAACGCCACTCTTATGGGAGTTAGTCATCTGGGTGTATGCCAACCTCCCGATATAATCTACAGCACGAAATTGACATAATATACCACTCGAATACTACCTCATTAGTAATTAATATACACTGCCGTTTGTGAAAATTGCAATACCAAGAAGGAAACTCATGAACTCAATGAATTGAATACTATAGATGTTACAAATACTATAGGTGTAACAAGTGACAACAAATGATCATTGTAATAAATGAACAAATGATAAAATTTTCAAATCTATACATCACCTTTGAGCCCTAATATTCAGTATTTGGTGTGGCCTCCGTGGTCTGCAATTAGAGCTGCTATATACCGTGTCATTGAATCAAAAAGGTTCTGAATAAGTTCCTGAGGGATTTCCCTTCACGCAGTTTGTATTTGAGCCCATAAATCTGTGATACTGGTTACTGGAGGACCGTGATCCATCAGGTGCCGACCAACCATATCCCGACATATTCGATGGGCGACATGTAAGCCAAACGTGCAGGCCAGGGAAGCAATGGTACCCGTCGCTCTTCGAGGAAGGCTTGTAGATTCCTCGCAAAATGTGACCGGGCATTGTCCTGTTGAAATGTGGCCTGTGGAGATGCCTGAAGCAGGGGAAGTACCTCAGGCTCTACAACCACCGTTAGGTACCGGTTGCTGTTCAAAGTGCCCTCAATTCGTAGGAGGCGAGATCGGTTGTTGTAACCAATGGCGCCCCAAACCATCATACCTTGTGTTTGTCCGCTATGCTATACATTTTGTCACTCAGCACCCCAGTGACGGCGTTCACGTGCCCATTGCAGTCGGAGGAGCTTGTGGTTTCTGGACAGTGGAAGCCGACGTAATGGCATGCAACCAGTCCATCCTGCAGCAGACGGCGACGAACCGTTGATGCAGACAAGTTCACACTTGTTGCAGTGCTTCAGCGTCGAGCCAACACTGGATGAAGATGTACGGTCCGCTATGGCCATGCGGATAAGATGGTCATCCCGTGCTGCGGTCATGTTCCTTGGTCCAGTACCCGCTCTTCGCAGCGTACGACCTTCATCTATCCACTGCTTCCACACACGCATCACTGTCGTAGCAGCATGCCCTGTACGAGCCGAAATGTCACGGTATGACAAACCCGCTTCCCGGAGACTGATCATTCTGCCCCTTTCGAACTCACTCACTGATATGGCTCCCTTTGACATCGACGAGGCATACTGGCACTTACTTTATTGTTTCCACCTTGTTTGACAGCTCTGCATTGACCTTCACTGGGCGCGACACTGACCTTGTTGGACCGACACGAGAGGGCTCTGCTCGGCCTACATGTACCCATCTCTCTGCAAACCTAATCACTTATTTCTTGCACACTCTTCTACACTTCCACCAAGTTTGGAGTTATTCGGGAAATCCTTTCTTGGTGTTGCAATTTTCACAAATGGCAGTGTATTTTAATTTAACTACACCTTCCTCCATATAAATGAGAAAACAATTGTAAGAATTAAGCTTCGTTCAAAATATAAATGATATATTTCCCGTTACGGCGGCGCCGTGGCCGAGTGGTTAGACCGCTCGCCTCCCATCTAGCCGGCCCGGGTTCAATCCCAGGGACCTGCATGTGGGATTTGTGGTGGACGAAGCGGCGTCTGGGCGGGTTTTCTCCGGGTTCTCCGGTTTCCCCCGCCAGTCATTCCACCAACTGCTCCATCATCACCTTTCCTTTCATCCATTTCACCAACATTTCGTTTCATCTACTTCCTTCATCCCATACCAGGCATCGGGCTGATCACCCATCCTGGATGCTCTGTATGATCCATAAGTATCTGCTCCTCGACGGGCCTCTGACCCCAGGCACCCGCTTGTAAGTCCTGGGGGGTGTAAGTCCTACATAAGAGGAGGGTAAACAGATAATGAATGAATGAATTTCCCGTTACATAAAATATTAAAATATAAATTAAATAACGCCAGTGACCATATATTTACTTTTTCTACCGCTTACTATAGTAAATGGGGAAGTACTGTATTCCATCCAAGCATTTGGTGTCCATACTTCAGCAGAATTGAACGTTTTAGGGTCTCATTAACACCGTAAAAGCATTTTCAGAAACATATCGTGTTTGTGAGTGAGTGAGCGTATGTTTATGAGCAGCATAAGTCTAAAAGGAAATTTTGGAGAAATACCCATTTAACATCTTTCAAGGATGCGATACGAGGATTTCAGAATATTCCTTTCATCCAAATCATCCTTTACGGGGGACAATTTTAGTTGTCTTTTTCAAATGGCTATAATGATTTCCATTAAATACCATACACATATTTAAAATATTTGCATTGCTAGTAAAACGCATATCTTGAATCTTCTGGGATAGCATATGAAGTCTTTGTCATTCTGAATGAATTTAATACAATTTTGTAACACTGATATGCTGTAAGAGATTTAGAAAATGCTTATTAAGTAGAGCTTACTGAAATATACAATTTATGTTAAAACGTTTTATAGCACTAACTTTCTTTTAAATGTTCGTTGTTACATCTATAGGTTTTCCCAGATTGAACTGTCATGCGACATCTATAAAGCAACTATGAAATATACGTTTCTCCCCCTCCCTAATGGAGTCATCATTAAAAAAACAGCCTGGTAATGCCTGAATCTATGAAACTCAACTCGGTCCCATTTTCTACTTTCGAATCCTAACTCGGTCCCGCCTTCCGTAATATTAACAACCTAAACCGTCCTGAGGGAAATTAATCTCTATATGGTTCATTTTAGAAGACTTATGACATTTAGCAAAACGATCTTGCAGTTTTATATTTTACTAAAACCGATTTTAACAGCAAAACTACATATTATATAAGCAATTTTACTCTACTAAATGCATGTAACAATTTTACCTACTCCACAACCAAAATAGCTGAAAATCGGTGTTTTATTAACAAAATTATAATTCTAATTAAATGAAAGATTTTTTAAAACGCCAAAACATGTAATCTATAATAACGTTTGCTCTTTTGTGAAGAGCTAGCAGTAATGTCGCTTTCACAATCAACTAGTTGTGCTCAGTACCACTATCAATTGTTTGTAAGAGGGATGCTACACTACACCGCTTTACACTTCACTATGCTCAAAGTATTATTACGGTTTCGTACTATATGCTACGGGACTGAGTCGGGTTGCTGAAGGTACATGTCACGGCACTGAGTTGGGTTGCTAACAGTACATGTTACGGGACTGAGTTGAGTTGCTGACAGTACATGCTACGAGACCGACTTGGCTTGCTGACAGCTTATGCTACGAGATTGAGTGGCTTGCTGACGGTTTATGCTACGGGATTGAGTGGCTTGCTGACGGTTTATGCTACGGGATTGAATTGTTTACAGTGTATGCTATGGGACTGAGTTGGGTTGCTGACAGTTTATGCTACAGGACTGAGCTGAATTGCTGATAGTACATGCCACGGGCCTGAGTTAGCTTGCTGGCATTTTATGTTACGGGAGTGATTTGGGTTGCTGACAGTTTATGCTACGGGACTGAGTTGGGTTGCTGTCAGTACATGTTACGGCACTGTATTGGCTTGCTGACAGTTTATGCTACGGGATTGAGTTGGGTTGCTGACAGTTTATGCTACGGGATTGAGTTGGGTTGCTACATGTTACGTGACTGCGTTGGGTTGCTGTCAGTACATGCTACGGAACTGAGTAGGGTTGCAGACAGTACATGTTACGTCACTGTATTGGGTTGCTGACAGTTTATGCTACGGGATTGAGTTGGGTTGCTACATGTTACGTGACTGCGTTGGGTTGCTGTCAGTACATGCTACGGAACTGAGTAGGGTTGCAGACAGTACATGTTAGGGACTGATTTGGGTTTGCTGACAGTACATGTTACGGGACTGAGTTGGGTTTGCTGACAGTACATGTTACGCGATTGGGGTGGGTTGCTGATAGTACATGTTACGGGACTGAGTAGGGTTGCTACATGTTATGGGACTGAGTAGGGTTGCTACATGTTACGGGACTGAGTTGGGTTGCTGTCAGTACATGCTACGGAACTGAGCAGGGTTGCAGACAGTACATGTTACGGCACTGATTTGGGTTTGCTGACAGTACATGTTACGGCACTGATTTGGGTTTGCTGACAGTACATGTTACGGGACTGAGTTGGGTTGCTGACAGTACATGCTACGGGACTGAGTTGGGTTGCTAGCAGTACATGTTACGGGACTGAGTTGGGTTGCTGACAGTACATGTTACGGGACTGAGTTGGGTTGATGACAGTACATGTTACGGCACTGAGTAGGCTTGCTGACATTTTATGTTACGGGACTGATTTGGTTGCTGACAGTTTATGCTACAGGACTGAGATGGGTTGCTGACAGTACATGTACATGCTACGGCACTGACTTGGCTTGTTGACAGTTTATGCTACAGGACTGAGATGGGTTGCTGACAGTATATGCTACGGCACTGATTTGGTTTGCTGAGAGTACATGTTACGGGACTGAGTTGGGTTGCTGACAGTACATGCTACGGGACTGAGTAGGTTTGCTGACAGTACATGTTACGGCCCTGAGTTGGGTTTGCTGACAGTACATGTTACGGGACTGAGTTGGGTTTGCTGACAGTACATGTTACGGGACTGAGGTGGGTTGCTGACAGTACATGCTACGGGACTGAGTAGGGTTGATGACCGTACATGTTACAGCACTGATTTGGGTTTACTGACAGTACATGTTACGGGCCTGAGATGGGTTTCTGACAGTGGATGTTACGACACTGAGTTGGTTTGCTGAGAGTACATGTTACAGGACTGAGTTGGGTTGCTGACAGTACATGCTACGGGACTGAGTAGGGTTGCTGACAGTACATGTTACGGCCCTGAGTTGGGTTTGCTGACAGTACATGTTACGGGACTGAGGTGGGTTGCTGACAGTACATGCTACGGGACGGAGTAGGGTTGATGACCGTACATGTTACGGCACTGATTTGGGTTTACTGACAGTACATGTTACGGGACTGAGATGGGTTTCTGACAGTGGATGTTACGACACTGAGTTGGTTTGCTGAGAGTACATGTTACGGGACTGAGTTGGTTTGCTGAGAGTACATGTTACGGGACTGAGTTGGGTTGCTGACAGTACATGTTACGGGACTGAGTTGGGTTGCTGACAGTACATGCTACGGAACTGAGCAGGGTTGCTGACAGTACATGTTACGGCACTGATTTGGGTTTGCTGACAGTACATGTTACGGGACTGAGGCGGGTTGCTGACAGTACATGCTACGGTACTCAGTTGGGTTGCTGACAGTACATGCTACGAGACCGACTTGGCTTCCTGACAGCATATGTTACGGCACTGAGTTGGGTTTGCTGACAGTGCATGTTACGGGACTGAGGTGGGTTGCTGACAGTACATGCTACGGGACTGAGTTGGGTTGCTGACAGTACATGCTACGGGACTGAGTTGGGTTGCTGACAGTACATGTTACGGGACTGAGTTCGGTTGATGACAGTACATGTTACGGCACTGAGTAGGTTTGCTGACAGTTTATGCTACAGGACTGAGATGGGTTGCTAAGAGTACATGTTACGACACTGAGTTGGTTTGCTGAGAGTACATGTTACGGGACTAAGTTGGTTTGCTGAGAGTACATGCTACGGGACAGATTAGGGTTGCTGACAGTACATCTTACGGCACTGAGTTGGGTTTGCTGACAGTACATGTTACGGGACTGAGTTGAGTTTGCTGACAGTACATGTTACGGGACTGAGTTGGGTTGCTGATAGTACATTCTACGGGACTGAGTTGGGTTGCTGACAGTACATGTTAACGGACTGAGTTGGGTTACTGTCAGTACATGCTACGGCACTGAGTTGGCTTGCTGACAGTTTATGCTACAAGACTGAGCTGGGTTGCTGACAGTTTATGCTACAAGACTGAGTTGGGTTGCTGACAGTACATGTTACGGCACTGAGTTGGGTTGCTGACAGTTTATGCTACAAGACTGTTGGGTTACTGACAGTACATGTTACGGCACTGAGTAGGTTTGCTGACAGTTTATGCTATGGGACTGAGTTGGGTTACTGTCAGTATATGCTACGGCACTGAGTTGGCTTGCTGACAGTTTATGCTACAAGACTGAGTTGGGTTGCTGACAGTACATGTTACGGCACTGAGTTGGGTTGCTGACAGTTTATGCTACAAGACTGTTGGGTTGCTGACAGTACATGTTACGGCACTGAGTAGGCTTGCTGACAGTTTATGCTACGGGACTGAGTTGGGTTACTGTCAGTACATGCTACGGCACTGAGTTGGCTTGCTGACAGTTTATGCTACAAGACTGAGTTGGGTTGCTGACAGTACATGTTACGGCACTGAGTTGGTTTGCTGAGAGTACATGTTACTGGAGTGAGTTGGGTTGCTGACAGTACATGCTACAGGACTGAGTAGGGTTGCTGACAGTACATGTTACAGCACTGAGTTGGGTTGCTGACAGTACATGTTACAGCACTGAGTTGGGTTGCTGACAGTACATGTTACGGGACTGATTAGGGTTGTTGACAGTACATGCTACGTGACTGAGTAGGATTGCTACATGTTACGGGACTGATTTGAGTTGTTGACAGTATAGGCTATGGAACTGAGTTGGCTTGTTGACAGTATATGCCACGGGACTTAGTTGGGTTTAGACATTTTACTCAAGAAGGTAGCAGCAACGAGTTAGGATGCGTTAACTTGAACAATTGTGTTTTGTCTATCTTATCGTGCATCAAACAGAGTCATGTTGATTAATTTGAGGTTATTTCTGGGTAATAATTTACCGCGAATAACGGGACATGAATATAATATTATTACTATAATGTGTGTGTGTGTGTCTGTGTGTGCATATAAGGGATTATGTGAACTTACTATGGGTAGAAAAGTTCTTGTGGTATGAAGCAGTATTTTTAACTCATTTTAACATGTTTCACTTAAAATAATATGAAAGGTAAGTCTTTGTCCGAAGTTTAAATATAATTTTGATGTTACGATTTTAAACCTGAAAGTAGGCAACATTTTAGAAATGTTCCATTGAAACACACTTTACTACTTAATTAAAGTGTATATTTTGGTTTTCTGTTTTGCAGCATAGTCCAAATTGAGAAACCACTGATGTAGTTTATATGTTCCATTTGGTATGCATACGCATAAAGGAGGAGGTTACAATATATAAGTACCAGTTTATGCGAATAATCCATGTATTTCATCCTAGTCGAAACAATGCTGAAAATAGTGTATACCTTGCGTTCGTATGAGTAGACCAAGGCCAATATCACTAGGAACAGCTGTAAACTATCTTGTTTTACAGCATTTTAAATTCGAACATATTTTTCAAGCTTCCTTCTCTTTGTAATTATTAATTGCATTTATAATTGTACGCCTACAACGTTTGCGCTAATGCTTTTACCTTCCATTATTTCCAGAAAGGAAAGCCTGTAATCTGCGCCGCACAAATGTTGCAAACAATGATTTGCAATACACGACCTTCACGAGCTGAGGTTATGGATATAGCTAATGCAGTCTTGGACGGCGCTGACTGCGTCATGTTGTCTGCAGAGACTGCAAGGGGTTCTTTTCCTGTGGACTGTATTCAGATGGTGGATGCTATATGTCGTGAAGCAGAAGCTGCATTTTGGTCCAGGAGAGCCTTTGAGGAATTGTCCGAGAAGTTAAGTTTTATTCAACATTTTATTCCTAGTTTGTCCATATACTCAGTTTGTGTTAAATAAATTTTAAGGATTAATAATAACAATTATTATCTATAAGGGTTTTATAACGAGAGCACAAACCAGTTAAGCGATTCTAATAATTATTTACCACTGAACGCACTGTCTTTCCCGACAGACATAGACTATAACACAGTTTCTAATTGTAACTGCTAAATGACTAAATAGGTGTCACAAGGCCGGAATATTAGAATACGAAAATGTTTATAGAATGACTTTGACCTTTCCAGTTGTTCTTCCAGAAACAAATTTGATTATTAAATACTTGTAAAGACTAAAGTTGATTATGTTTTATGGCAAGCTATATATATGCGCCACAATCTGATATTATTTATAATGATTGGCGTTATATTCTATCAAATATTGCAGATATGTTGCAACATTGTAATTCAAGAAAACCCCAATACTTTACAACTTGCGACGATAGAATGATGGCATATGCCAATTTTCTATTTAAAAATCTTCAAAACAAGTATTTTAAATGTTTGATGCAAAAATACACAAACAGATCACTAGACAATTTAATCAACAAGCAAAAATTACTTCTGGATTATGGAAGTGTAAAAACCAGAGTATTAAATTCAAAATTTGGGTTTTATTAGGTGCAACCAAAAGATGCTGCTGGGTAATATATAGCAAATGTTAATGCATTCGACCAATAATGCAGGCAAAAGGCATTTGCTAAGAAATATGTTGGACAAACTTAATTCAATAGTCACCTTCGTGTTTGAAAATGTTGCCTTTATTATGGCCTGTATTCCTGTATTGTTGTTTATGGATTCTGCCTCTTAGATGACGAAAGAGGAATACTAGGCATTATTCCAAATCTTATTTATCCGACATGTCTTGCTCAAATATTGCATAGCTGAAGTAATAAGTAATTGCGATAATTATTGAAGATATATATTACCGAACATCAAGAGTGTATTTTATTAAGCCCTATCCAGGATGATAAGATTCAAAGAATTTGACATCCAGTATACCTTTACACCCTGTTATGTTCGAGCTCTTGACTGGAAATTGGTTATATTATGTCAAATACTATGGACAAATTTTGAGGCAGTATTTTTAACACTTAAGTAATTTCAGTCTAATTATATAATATGTGAGTTCAGTAACAGCCCGCCTTAAAGCAATATGTGTGTGTAACAATATATAAAAAGTGTGTATTACAGTCATTGTATATGTTTATATTGTTGTATACATATTCAATAATGTTATGTGAATGTATTACGTAATTTAATAATGTAGGAGCTGTGAGAAAAATAGGTTAAAAGTTGCTAACAATGAGGTAACAATGAGGTAACCTTGAGGCAATAATGAGTTTGAGAGTTTAATAATGTTACTTGTGATTCTTGGAAGCAATAACGTAATTTTAGTGACAGCTTATAAAAATAGCCAATCAACAACCAGAAAATGCTTTAGTTAAATGTAGGTATTCTATTGGATTAGGAATAGCCAATCAGAGACTTGAAATACAGAAATTTACAAGTTTAGGTGGTTGAAATCAGTTCAGTTGGTTGCAGACAGCGTTACTAACCAGACGCAAAAGGTGTCCTCAAGAGATTTAATACGTATTCGTGTGAGACGAAAAATAGTTTACGCGTTAAAAAGTGCAAATAATTAATAAAAGAATCTCACAGCTCTCTATCAGTGAAGTGTTATGTAAATCGTATCAAGCATTAATAAAAGGAGTGAAGTAAAATTATAATCTGTGGAAGCCTACATTCTTAGTCGCACCACAAACCTGCTAAGAGAAACGTGTCTCCAGCAATACTACTGATGCAGCCGAGGCAAACATAAATATATAATATTTAAACAAACAGTTAAATTACAAAGTGAATATTTTTTAAACTTGGGGCAAAGGCCACCTGAAAGAACATTTGGGGCGAACGCTACCGGAAACTGTTTACTATACGCGCGGTTACAACTACTACAAGTTCGGCTCCCCAACAGTCGAAATACAATACAACAACTTCTACTTCAAATCGGTTCTTCCATACGTGAAACAATAACTTTCTCAAATTGGCTTCCATACGTGGGGCAAATATCAATAACGTAACAAACCATCTTTCTCAAATTGATGCCCAAAACGTGGGGCAAAATAACGTAAAGATAATAGCTTTCTCAATTTGCAGATGATTGGTGCTTTTCGCAGCAAAGGTTCTGCTACAATTCGACATGCAAACTCCCTGATTTCTTAAGACTGTCACCATACTTGTGTATTCGAAATAATTGCATTCCTAAAAAATCAACATATACATTTTATTTGCCATCTTAAATATATGAAGTTTATCAAAACCATTAGATGCATTTTCGAGAAAATAAAAAATAAGGAAAAATGCTCCGTGTAAAGGATAGTTTGGGGAAGAGGATTTTTTATAAAATCCTCGTGCCACATCTTTGGAAGATACTGAACTTAAATGTCAAGTTTGGTATTCATCACCTAAACTCAAATACCAAGATTGGTGTTTATCCGAAATGTCATTTTTGAATTATACAATTAACAAATTCACACACACGATTTTTTTCTAAAAATGCTTTTTTGTATTCAGAGGGTCTCAAAACATATATTTTCACTGAAATCACGACACCAGATTTTTGGGCGGAACGCATTACCTTCATTACCTTCGCGTTACCTTCTCCCTATTGAATAAGCTATTCGCGCCGTAAGTGAATATCTCTTAGTACGTGCAGACGTGAACAGTCGCGAGTAAATAAAACAAATCATTACATTCATGCAAATCCAGGTAGAAAGCATACATTTGTACAATATTAATAAAAATATTCAAACTTACAATTGTGGTGTGTTTGGTAACGAGGCAGTTCTTTTAACTTCGAGGTTTGAATCAGGAAATATTGATTTAACCCTGTCTTATAACTGTTGATGCTTCATTGTTCTTTCTCATGCAAGGTTAAAGGCCCATGGCAACAAACCCAAAAGAGTGGATACTGTAGGCACACACCCTCACACCTGCTCATCTAATTCGAGATTTGGAGAAACTTCACGTTGCTTTAAGAAACCTCAGAGAGTCGGCTTTATAAAATTGCGTAATTCTGGATCCTGAATTTACCACTTTAAAATTTATGTATCGTTGTTTGAGCTTAGCAGCACGCGCATATTTTGCTACTAAACAGCATTAATTGTTTATTAATACCCATGTATCTGCGATATATAAAAACTCGTGTACCTGTAATCGTATGTGAATGACCATCTTAATCCAATGCATTCAGCTTTGCTGCCTGAGTGCAGATTGGTCTGCCTTTTGTGACCTGTGACCTATATTCGAAGTGATAAGCAACGCGTTGTAATAAACAAATATGTACTTGCATCTCCTTGCGAGGATGTCTCAAGTTGTAAACGAGTTGAGGTAATTGGTTCACGATAAGCCATACCAATTTGCGCACATGCAGTGAATGGTGTCTCCCAGGCTCGGTAACCGCCTCATTACTTTACTAACCGTTAACGCAATAACTAGTCTTCATTACTTTGGTAGCCGTTATTTAGCAACTAGTTATCTTGTATTCGTTACTTTTGTAACCGTTAATGTGTAACTAGTTACTGTTTCCATTACTTCCGTAACTATTACATTAAGGTAACAGTTACAATGTAACTGTAGTCACCACATCGGGTCTGGCGAATTTAGTGAGGTCCCTTGGTCCACCAGCACCCTGCAGGACGGTCCCAAATTCATCCATGAGCTACCAGACCGTTCTCATCCTTCCCAGCCAGGGTAAACAAATTAATTCAGTTTTATTTGTGGACGCTCTTTAACTACTGTGGTTCTTAGCGTTCCATCCTATATTAGGCGAGAAAGACCGGAAATTGTACTCAGAGGCCACTTTATCAGCTTTGAGGTTCTTTTACGTGTCTAAATCTAAGACACGGGACCACCGGCTTTACTTCCCCTTCGATAAAATTCTAAATTGAGTTTTATTTATGGGCGCTCTTTAACTGCCTATGGTTCTTAGCATCCCATTCTATATTGGGCATGAAACACCGGAAATTTTGCTCAGTTCTCTTTATCAGCCTTGAGGTTCTTTAATGTGCCGTAAATCTACAACACGGGACCACCGGTTTTACTTCCCTTCCGAAGGAAAACCATGCTAAGAATTTCACGCCCGAAAAAAATCCATCGCCATCCGCCGGGTTTGAACCCGCGATCTTGGAAACTAGAGGATAACATGGTACCCCTAGACCACGGGGGACGACTCCAGTTCAACGTAAAGCACGAGTGAATTAATGGCGGTGCCGATGAGCCCTCTTCACGCTGGTCCTTCGTAGCTTTCCTGCTCCTTGACCTAAGTGCGCCCACACTTCGCATTTAGGTGTCCCGACTCTCCGCAACTCCAGCACGTAGGTCTCTCGTTCCCAGTTCTACGACAGTTAGGCTATTGTGACTGGTGCCAACAATCGTCGTTCTTGGTCGATGGCTCTTTCGGCCGTCATCTTTACCGCTTCAATGCAGAGGGCAGCCGCCAGAGTGTCATTGACATTACGGTTTTCCTCCAGGGGAAGTTGCAGTTTCGCCTTCCGGTCTCTTACCCCACTGATGGAAGTGTGGGCTGCTTCTCCAGAAATGTAATCTGGTGGTAAATCCGCAAGTGCCCGCTGTGCTAGCCGCCCTACCTCCATTGCGAATTTTTGTAACGTCCCGGTTGTTGCACTCTTGCCTTCAGCTGAATCCAGTAAGTGGTGGCAACGCAATATTCTCCATAGCGCTCCTCCAATAGTTTAATTAAATCGTCGATCGAGCCTGCGGCAGTTAAGGTGCCAAGGGCTTCCGTTCCTGGCCATGCAGGGCAGCCAAAGCTGTGTCGTCTTCTTTACCGGCGTCCAATATTGTGGTTAACAGTGGCCTCAAACTGTCGCTTGAATACCGCTCAGGACGAAGTGCCGTCGAGTTTCCGTGTCTTCATTGTTTTTGCATTAGGCAATCTCGTGATCGTAGGGCCATATAAAACTTGGGCACCGATCTTGGCTACTAGGTTTGGGCGCATCTTCTCCACTGCGGCGTCCACAATCCTTTTGAGTTCCTTCTTCTGCTAGTTCAGTCGTTTTTCTTGCTGATCTAGACGCTCTTCCACCGCATAACCTTCCGTTCTATGTCAGATTTAATTTCTTCTAACTCGTAAGCGATGTCAACTTTCAAGTCTTTCACTGTGGCATTTATCTAAGATTTTACAGACTCCAAAATCGAGTTCGGATTTCATTTTCTCCGTTTCGTTCTTCGTTTCTTCCTTCCTTTATACTCTATATTTCAGTTTATATTTTCTCTATTCCAGATTTAATTTGCTTCTCTACCTTCTCCATCCCGTATTCCATTTGTTCCATTCCAGATTTCATTTCCGTCTCTATCTTTTCAATTCTTTAATTTACACTCTTAATTTTACTCTCTATTTTCTCCATTCTGCCCAATATTTTTTAAGTATTTCCTCAAGTTTGACTTTTAAATTCCACTCCTGATACCAAGTCCAATTTTTTCCAGTTTTTTTGTGTCACTTCACTAATATGATTTAGTTCCATTCTTACTGCCCCTCACTAATGTAATCTGGTTCACCTTTCACTATCAGTTCACTTTACCTAATGAAATACGGAAGCAGTCTCTTCTTCATTTCGCTTCACTTGCTGGAGCGTCGAACACAAGATCTTTAATCTCTCGCGGTATACATCACAACTGTTGTAGCAATCCCACTTGTGAACTGACAGCTTATGTCGCAACAAGAACAGCAACTCACTAACTCACTTACTGACACACTCGCAAGCTAGCTCGCTTATGAGGTGCAATAGTTTAGTGATAGACGGAAACGAAGCTTCCAAAAGGAGCCGGTTATCTCGATAGCGCTTCTTGAATTTACATTGGGTGATATCGCCACTCCGAGTCCTAACCTCTATTTATTTCTCCAACCGGCCAAGAGGCGTCTTACACCTGATAAGCGAGGCCCATTGCTACGTGAATATACTGTAAAGTTTGTGAGAAAATATAATTCTAAATCACAATACATTATATAACTAATTATAAGTTGTTTATATAAATGTGTTCCCTGAATCATCAGTCTGCCGGTGTTTCCTATATGAACAGTCGACATTTTTTAATGCAAAGCCTTGCCACTTGCCCGGATTTCTTCCTTGGATCATGTGGTGCAAACTGACATCTGCAATACATATTCACCTAATTTAAATGTTAGTTGACTAAAAATTCGTATTCTATTCGACATTCTCGTAACCTGCAAAGCTCATAATTTACCAGAAACTTCAAACTAATATTATTACATGTTGGGTAGATGGCCTAAAGTTCATATGAAAATTAAATTAATTTCTAATACCCAGCACGCACATTGAGGGGGCGTATACTTACTTGGCTGCGGAGGACCGAAACGTGGTGTGGAGGTTGAGAGGAAGGCGCGGGTTTTTCACTGTACAAAATGTGTAACACAAATCTACTCACACATTCCTAGATTTATTTTCCAACCGTTTGGGGTTCCTACATTATTAAAAATGGAAGGTGGGAGGAGATGTCCGCCGATCCAAAGCCCGGCTTACACACGCGGTCCGTTCCTCACGGAATCCTGAGACAGACGCTATTCCCACTACTCGTGGCTAGCACAGCTACCAGCCAAGAGTGACGTAAACAACAATGTGTCTGGTAATGACAATGTAGAACAATAATGTAACCCCGATATTATTAATTCGCCACAATGTACTACAAACGATTCCTTTTAAATCGTTTAGCTGCGGTTCTGAAGAGACTTGTGTAATAGGAAATCAATTCGATTATTATTTTCTCTGTCATCAAGTATATTAGTCAAGATTATGAAATTCACCAGAAATATGTTTTGAGGCCGCCTGAATCCAACAAAACATTTTTAGAAAAAGATCCAAGAGTGAGCCTGTACATCTGTGAACAAAATAATTTGAACCGAAATGTCGAATAAATACCAAACTTGGCATATAAGTTCAGAATTGTCGAAGGATGCGACATCAATATTTTCAAGAAAATAGCCGTAATCCAAACTACCCTTTACATGTAACATTTTTTTATATTTTTAATTTTCTAAGATATGGCTAACGCTTTGAATTAAAATACAATATATTTAAGATATTTACAAGACAAAGTGTATATCTTGAATTTTCTGGGAATAACCTGTTAAGTTTTCTTCATTCGGGACGAATGTTATATAATTTTGTATAACTAATAAGCCATAAAGATAAGCAAAAGAGAACAATACAACAAATTTATATATTTTTAAAACACACAATATACTTGTGGCATCAGCAATTTCAGAGATATCGTTAATTTTTAATTTCTTTGTCGTTCTTTAAATTCATTCTTTAAAGTGCTGTCGCTATTCAGTTGTTTCTAGCGATCTCGTGGAAAGAGTATGGCATTTCTAGGCCAGAATATAGAGATCCAGCTTTTGAACATCTGACTATCGATTCTGCTTGTTCTATCCCCCTTGTCCCTTCAACGAAATGTGTAATGAAACTATTTTTGCAAAGGTTTATCTCGATTAACACGAAGTAGATAGAAAAATAAGTTTTCGTAAGAATAGTTTGTACAAGCTGTGTAAAATAAGGAATAGTGTTTGGAGAAAGTCAAATAAATGCAACTGACAATTTTTTTTAAAACAATTTCGTAATGGGGCAAAGTGGCAAATCCAGGATACGACGACAAAAACCATAACACAGAAATGGAAAAAAATGCTTAGTACTCTCAATGTGTGTGAATAATCAGTATTTTAATACTATTGCAGGTTGAAATTCCCATGGACCCTCCTCAGTCGATAGCATTAGCTGCTGTAGCGACCTCCTTCAGGGTTTTTGCAAAAGCCATAGTCGTGATAACCAGAACTGGAAAATCGGCTCAATTTTTGTCCAGATATCGACCAGCTTGTCCTGTGCTTGCTGTAATTCGACATCACCAAGTAGCGAGGCATCTTCGGCTTCATAGAGGACTCATTCCTGTGTTCTACAACGGTAAGGTTTTCATTTGTCAGATACATTTTATGCAACTAAAAAACTGAGGTTATTCATAACGCGTCCTAGAGCAAGTGTTATTGATACCGGTTGTCACCAGTGTCAGACGCTGCTGTTGTTTACTACTCGCTGGCACTCTGCTAACCTGTTATTAGATGCTCCCAATATGAGGTACTCACCATTTAAAGATCTTCCATGTTTTTACTTTCTCAACTACTTATGTATAGTAAGTAGAATAAATATTGCATTCCACCCAAAAAATTTGATATGCAGAGTTCACTGGAAATACCTACACGTTGTAATAAACATTTATGTCCTCTGAATAAAACAATTTTTGTACAACGAGATCTGTGTGTGTGTGTGTTTATGGTAGTAGTAGTGGTATCAGTCGTAACAACAACAATAACAAAAATAACAATACACACACCGCTTGCTAAGTATACCCTGATGAGTATGGTTATTTGGGAAAAGTTTCTGGACAATTTTAAGATATACCGGTCATACGCGGCGGTGAACACTAAAAAGAGGGAAAAACGGAGAAGACTAGCTTGCAGTAAAGATTTTTCTTGGTCAGTAAACTAGGTTGAATGATGGATTGATAAACGGATATCACAAAGATAACAGAATGTTAATATTTATCAAATTGGGATGTACAAGTATATCATAGTGTTTTTAACGAAATTAACCCTTTGTATCTAAGCATAAGTCATAGCTATGAATTATAATTGTGTATTATTAGTACTATTATTATGATGATTATTAATACTGTTGTATATTACTTTTATTTTTATTGACTCGTTGTATGATATTGCGATTTCCGGATTTAGAGTGCTGTCAATACTCCAGATTCTGTGTAAGGGCGGTGGTATCCAATAATGACTAAGAACCTTCTCTACCGTCTTCAATGCGCAACCGCAGTCCTAGACTAAAGAAGTTTTAAGTAAAAAGTTTCATCCGGGTGGTTCTTTTGATACTGTGGAAATAGCGGTGGGAATTTAATGTAACTTATTGTTATTATTCACAGCGTTCCGACTTGGCAAACAGGATACGAGAAAGAGAAAAGCCCTTTTCTTGAGGGAAAGCATTAGATGTCATACAATGTTGAAACTCTCCGAGACAGTACTCTCAAGATTAGTCATTGGCAGATGTCACAGATTAATAATATGTCTCTTTCGATAATGGTGTTAAAACTTCAATGAATGAATGATGAAATAATGAATGTATTATTTAAATATGTAAGTAGATCGGTTATTTTGACTATGAATTCATGTAACTAGGGATAAATAATAGGTGTGGGTGTTTCATAATCTGTCAAATTGTGATGTATTAAGATGTCAATTACTGGTGACCACACTAATTTAATAGCATATACTAGCTGTTTCCTCTTAGGAAACGGCATTTTGATAATCAAAGATTCTCTACGTATTTCAGAATTTTATTAATGAATCTTGGTTACAGTGGAAGCGCTTGGAATTGCATCATCATCATCACCACATATTAATGGTACAGAGACGCATTTACTTCAGGAACCTATAAATAAACTCCTACACTTTAATGGTGCCGTTACCTGGAAAAAACATCTTGGAAGTTCTTGCTGGTTTGACATGTTGCAAAGAAGTAGACTCAAGTTTATAATAAATCAATTCAGTGGCCCAATGACGATACTCAATCTTGGATATTTAAGGGATACAGGATGAAAAACAAATAGAACGTAAAAAATCTGATGTGTTACACTCACATGACTTTCTCTACTCTTGTACAATCTATTTTTACAAACGCCTATTCTCCATATGCTTCATATTAATCGAGATATCGAGATGTCAATCTTATTTGTAATTTTCTTGTAGATGCAAGGGGAATATGGTAGCTTTTAAGCGATAGTCAAATATTTTATCGCTGGTTGCTATGTGGCGCATTCCATTCTCTTTGCATGTCCAGGACATAAAAAAATGAATAACGAATTTGAGAAAAAGTATAAGTATTGGAAAATTTAAGGAAATAACAAGCAATATCTCGAAAACGGTTCACTCAACAAAAAAATGTATATGATATAAGTTGTGTATTTTAACGCGATCTACATTTTTTGTGTAGTAAAATTTTGTCTATCTCTTATGGTTTACCAGTTATGCAAAAGTCGTTCATAATGAAGAATACTTTTGGAGACATTCCCAGAAATTTCGAGATATACATTTCATTTCTCATGACATTATCTTAAACGTATGATATTTTCATCAAAATCGTTAGAGCCATTTTTGAGAAAATTAAAATTTTCGAAAAATGTTCCATGTAAAGGGTAGTCTGGGGTGGGAGGATTTTCTTGAAAATCTTCGTGTCGCATCTCTGGAAGATACTGAACGTAAATACCAAGTTTGGTGTTTATTTGACTGTTAGTTTTTGAGTTATGCTGTTCACAGACACACACACAGACACACACACACACACAGACACACACACACACACACACACACACACACACAGACACACACGGACATGTTTCCAAAAATGCTTTTTTTGGATTCAGGAGGTCTCAAAACATGTATTTCCGGTGAAATCTCGGTATCGAATTTTTGGGTGGAATGCAATACTTCCCCTACTTACTATACGTAGTAGAGAAAGTAAAAATACTACCCTGGAACATGTTTAGTCTTTATTGCTATATCGATGTTTAGTCCTTCACGTACCTGCGTTATAGCGTTCAAGTATTTTGAAATTCTATTAGAAGCCAGAACTTATGTGCTATAAAGATTTGAATATTTAAGAAACACATAGACTGTGTTTCAAATAGACTAGAAAAACTTAAATTGACTGAAGAACAAGTAACAAAGAATTCATATTGTAGTGAAAAATAAAAGCTATAAACGGAGCCTGAATTAATTCTACTTGTTAAACCCAAATTAGTAAATACCTTTTTTGAATCTGACATGGTACACCAGAAGAAAAACTATATTGCAACGCATTGATGCGGTTCTATTACTTGGTTAGAACTACTTTGATACGGTATTAATTACTCATATTGATTTATTGATTAATCGTTGAAAGTTGATTGACTGTTGATTGTGTGTGTGAGTGTGTGTATATGTGCGGGTGCGTTATATCAGATGGGTTACACTGTAGTTGATGTCAGAGTATCGTCTTTCCGGCATCACTGCTGATATTTACCCCTCCCCGCTAGCTGGCATAATCCTGGACTGAAATCCAAGCAATAGCTTAGTTATGGAAGAGCGCTTTTATCGTTTATCTCGGGTGTGGATTCTTAGCGTGGCTTCCTTTGGAAGGGAAGTAAAGTCGGTGGTCCCGTGTCGTAGATTTACGGCACGTAAAAGAACCTCAAGCCTGATAGAGAGACCTCTGAACAAAATTTCCGGTCTTTCACGCCCAATATAGAATGGGACGCTAAGGACCATAGTACCATAAATAAAACTCGGTTTCGGGTGTGGATTGAGAGAGAGAATTACACAACATAGGAAAAAAACAGCACATCATACATCAGTTTTAGTTGACTTTAATGGCACGAAGTCACACATCAATAACAAATTCACGTAACATAATTTGAGTACCATAAATTATATTCCCAAAGAAACACTCCTTAGCTAGTTCCATCCGCTAAATTCTCACGGCTTTGAAACGCCGCGCGCTGCTACAAACTTTCGGTTCACAAAAGTTAGTCATTTCGTGATATAACATTCACGGATTTATTCTGTAGCTGATAAACTTAAACTTTATCTCTACCGTTTATTTCTTTGACTCTCTTACTAGTGATTTACAATGCACAAAAACTTGCATTGTTCACTTTGGTGCGAAAATCTCTCTTGGACGGACACAGATTTTACTCCTAAAGTTTTCGTAAGACTGGGGACGAAATTGGGAAAACACCCTGCTTAATATCCTTAACCATTCCCGCCACAGCAGAAAAGCAAATTTTCTCCTTGGTGGAACACCCCACAGGTTACGATTTTCTCCTTGTACACGAGTATTTCCTGCTATTTTTTATGAGTCTAATTGAAAATAGATCAGGGTGCGCGGGGTAACTTTCTCTCTACGAAACAACGGTTAGAACACAAAGGACTGCTTCCTAGCTTAGTCACACTTGTAACAAAGTCTTGCAACAGAAAATATATGTAATACGCATTAGAAAATCTTTTGTTACACATTTCTATGTAATTATCTTAAGTATTCCTAAATAACACGATTAAAATTGGTAATTAATGTCTTGGAGCATAAAACTGTTTCAGTATAGCCTATTAGGTGGTATAAACTCTGGATCCAATACTCCAAACTACTTCTCGGGGCATCGAATCAGAGATGTTGCAACAACCTGAAAATGCCTACTCCTACATTTTTACTTAAGATAGAAAGTTAATCGTGGTTCAAGAATAACACTCGCTTGGAATGAGAGCAAAATCCGGGGCGGACCTAAAGTGGAAAAGGTAAGAAGAGAAATGATTAAATCTGCATCACACACTATTTATTTTAACAATCGTTACATAGGTGTTCAAATCCGGCCTCCCTGGTCACCGGAGTGGATCGCGTCGCCTTCGGTGCTCGAAGCCTATGTATCCTGGTCGGATGTTTGCTAACGATGACTATACCACGCTACATAACAGCGTCCCCTCCTCCAAATAAGCATGCATAAACAACTAAGGGCTGGTTTCACCAACCGATGTTAAAACTACTCTAACATGTTTTAAAATAAAGAGAGTTGAAGGTTGTTACACTACATCACTAAAATGTTCTTACTTGAACGCGTTTTGGGAGACTGTTTGCCCCCATCGTCAGCATGTTTTCAACTGATTTTGCTGGTTATTGTCTGGGGAACGTGTGTGGCTAGTGGTGTTCTCTAGTGCTGGGCTGATGAACCTCCAAAGGCTGCTTGTTGGCGGCAGTTCGAAATTTATTAGGTGATTCCTGTGTTTGACGATATGTATTTTTTCCCATATGTCCAATTCATTGCTGCTGTTGATCGGTTTTAAGAGTTTTATATTCGCAGTGATATGGTTTGAAGACCAGAAAGGATGTGCTACTGCTGATTTATCTGGCTGCTTTTGGTAAATGCATCTCATATGCTCTTTAAGTCTTCAAAATTAATTAATTTCTAACACGTGTGTTAACAAGGTGTTGAAAGTTTAACATAAGGTTAAAACTTTTGCGGTTCATCAAGATTTTACAAGAAATTATTAGCTAACATTTTGTTAACGTCAAAGAGAACTGCGATCGCTAGCTTTCGAGAAGGCGGTGGCTGAACTACACTGCTTCTGAACGTGCTCCGATGCACTTTTGTCTACGTATCGCTGCGCTCTCTGGGTAAGTAGCAGACAACCATTTACATCATGGCAATTGTCATGTGATGTTCCCGATTGTTTGTGGTTAGAATCCGATGCCAACTAAAATAAATGTTTCAGCATTTGAATCGCGTTAATTAACATCTCGTTAATAGGTATAGACATATTGTCAAATGCGAAAGCGACGGTCTTACATTAAAGTATAAGATTGCAGGCTGGAACAAAATACACGAGTAATTTAATTGGAATGAACGCGTTTCTCCTAAATCAGTAAGCGACTGCGGCAATTTTGTGCCAACTGTAGCGGGGTTTGGAAAATAAAGGGAACGTTTTCTGATTGATAAGGTCTTGGTGTAGGGTTTCAGGTGATTGCCGGCTGCTTAGGTAGAGGATGATGGGTTACGAGAATCTTACCTCAGGGATTGTGTGGATGGGAGGTGAATGATACTCACAACTCCTCTCAATGGCCCATTTATTATGAAGATCCACACTGGTTTTCGTACTGCAGGCCCTTCACACAAGACGCGCTCCTATCAGTTTTCCCCCCGTTACAGTCTCCGTGCTTTTACCCTTGAATTTATTCTATTTCTCCTTTACTCACAATATGACTTTTGTCATCCCTAGCTACCCTATCTCTTTTCCCGATACAAAATTCTAACATCCTCTTTCTATCCCCTCCCGACACAAAATATCACGTCTTCATCCTAACTCTTCTCGACACAAAGTTTTACATCCTACTCCTAGCTTTTCTCGACACGAAGTTTTTACGTCCTCCTCCTAGCGTTTCTCGACACGAAGTGTTCCATCTTTCGCGTGTCGAAAACGCGCTCCTGCTCCTAGACCAAAATTTATTTCACGCCTCTTTTCTAGTTTTGTTCCCTGGTTTTACTATTCACGTGACATTTAATCTTCCTTATTGGTTCTCTAGCTCCTCTGCGTTTTCTCTCCCACTGGTTCAATTTCGACAACTTTATGCTTTGCTAGCGTCTCTTCTGTTTCTCGTTATTCACGGCTGATTTAATTTTCTGTTCGCATGAGTGACTAGCACATCCGTTTCTTTGTTTCGCACGCCGGCGAGCTCTCGGCGATTTCAATAGAACCTAACTGTTTCTCCTGCGAGCATTTCCTGTTTCTGTTTTCTTTCACATTCTTTTCCTTTCTGGTTTATTTATACGGGTCTCTACCTTATTTTATTTCATCCGTAATAATATTTTATTTCATCTCTACTTTATTTTATTTCATCCATAATAATGTTTCTTCCCCCCTTTACTTAATCTTTAATATTCTCTTTTATCTCCTTCTTATTTTGTTTGATTCGCGCATTAGTCTTAACTTTTCTTCTGACTATGGTTATTATTGTACTCGCGGAGTACTCGCGGATCTTATCACTTCGCAACATAAAGTGCAGCATTAGAAATGTGAGGTGCAAAGAGCGTTTAACGGTTTAAAACTGGTGGTGAACACTGCATGAAATTAAAGTGGACGAAAATGTGTTATCGCTGATTAATCAAGCAGACCCGAAAAAATACCGTTTGTTTTTTGCTTTGGAAACCTTCCGGATAAACCCACAAGCGGTAGCTTTGGAAATACCAACATTATCACAAGTAAATGAAAAATGTTAGTAGCAAAAAATCTAAGTACCTAATTAGCACTTGTAGCATAGGAGAAAGGGCATGCTTCTGTTGGAAGTATTATAACTTCTCGTATTTCCCATAATACCTTGTTTATGGCCCGTTGGGCAGTCTATATTGCTTTAAAAGTTTTTACTTTTGCAGGGTTTCAAATTCATTGTAACTTACGACTGCTCTTCTGTTAGGAATGGCTTAAAACTGCCAATTGTAGCAAAAGTCGCATCAAAACCTTGGTTTGCGGCAGCCATTTTCCAAGTTCTAACATTTCTTAAACGCCTTAACACAGGGGCACGGAATGCCAACTTAACACCGACTTTAACACATTGTTAAATTTAACATTATTTGATGAGACAGAATTTGTGTTAACTTAAGTGTTAAATCAGTTTAACATTGTGTTAAAATTTAGCATCTGATGGTGAAACCGGCCCTAAATGTAAGTTTCCCGAACCCCAAAGCATTCCCTCCAAATATGTTACCAGACAGACTGGCCTCACAACAGTATGTATATTAAAAATAATTACAAACGCTATATCATGATGTGTTTATTACATGCACATTACTTTCTCTAGCCAATATAATTTATTTCTCTTTTATACACACTAGCTTAAAAATATTTTTCTGCCTACTTCATATTAATAGACATAAAAATTTGCAGAAATGGTTTCATTACACATTTCATTGTGGGTACAAGGGGCATGTAGGAGACTGAAGCAATAAACAAGTCTTTGAAATTTCCACTCTTTGCACATCACGAGAAATAAAAGAATGCCGACTCTAGTACATTTTTGTCTGTCTCTTATGGTTTACCAGTTATCCAAATTATAAAAACTGTTTATTTAGAATGAAGCGGACATCATAGAAAACTGCGTATATAATTTCATTAGTCTTGCAAATATCTTAAGCATGTGTTATTTTAGTCAAAAATCAATATACTAATTTTGAGAAAGTATGAAATACCAAAAACTGTTTGGGGAGGAGTTTTGTTGAAAATTTTCGTTTGGTATTTACTCGATATTTCATTATTTTCTCTGCCATGTATAATAGGCAGAGAAGATATTGCATACCACCCAAAAATTCGATACCGAGATTTCATCGGAAATACATATTTTGAGGAACTACTTAATAAAAAAAGCATTTTTGTAAAAAGGTTGGTGTGTGTGTGTCTGTGAGTGTCTGTGAATAGCATAACTCTACAACGAAAAGTCAGCTAACTGCCAAACTTGACATTTAATTTCGGTATCTTCCAAGGATGCAACACGAAGATTTTCAAGAAAATCCCTCACCCCAATTACCCTTTAATTGGAACATTTTTAGAAAATTTTGATTTTCTAAAAAATGGCTCAAATAATTTTGATTAAAATACCATATATTAAGGATATTTACCTAACAAGTAAAATTTATATCCTGAATTTTCTGGAAATAGCCTGTGAAATCCTCTTCATTCGGAAGGAATTTTGTATAATCTTGTGAAACTAGTAATCCTTAAGCGACAGACGAAAACGTACTGCACAAAAAAATGTAGATTTCTTTAAAGCACACAATTTATTTTAAATAGGTTTGTGGCATAAGCCATTTCTGAGATAACCGTTATTAATGGTTCGAATTGTTCATTACTTTGTCATTAGTCCTATCAACAGTTTTTTTTCCGCAATGTCAGAAATAGTATGGAATTTTAAGGCCAGCGTATAGCGTCCAGTTCTTAAAGATTTGACTATCGCTGTTCTCTCTGTATAACAAAATGCGTAACGTAGCAATTTCTGAAAAGGTATGTTTGGATTAAAATGTAATGGATAGGCAAATAAGTTTTAGTAAGAATAGTTTGTACACTTTTGAGGGAACCCCAATTTCCGATAAAATCTCAATATTGAATTTTTGGGTAAAACACTATACATCCTCTAACAAAATAGATAGATCGTGAAGAAGGTTTATTTTTAGGAGTGTTGTATTGTTGTTCAATTGTTGGGGAGCCAAACTTGATGAAGTTGCAACCCACGTATGGTATAATTTTTCCGGTAGCCTTCGCCCCAACGTTTACTTTCCGGTGGACTTCGCCCCAATGTTTAAGAATCAACTTTATATTTTTATGTTTTCTTTAAATATTGTATATATTTAGGTTTGCCGCGGCTGCATCAGTATTAATTTGTAGAAACATGTGTCTCTTTGCAGGGGGTGATGCGGTTAAAGAATGTAGGCTTACACAGATTTATAACTTTTGCTTCATTCCTTTTATTAATCCTTCACACGATTAAATAACACTTCACTTATATAGATAACTGTGAGATTGTTTATTAATTGCTTGCACTTTTTTTAACACGTAAACTTTATAATGAATTTTCGTCTGATTCTGAATACGTATTAAACTTCTCGAGGACGCGTCTCGCGTCCAGTTAGGAACGCTGTCAACTAGCAACTGACTTCTATCGCCTGAATTTGCAAATTTCATCTATTTCAAGTCTCTGATTGGCTAATTCTACTCCAGTAGGATACGTTTATTTAACTTTGAAGTTATCTGGTTGTTGAGTGGCTATTTATAAACTGTCTCAAAAATTACATTATTGTTGCTCCAAGAATTACTAGTAGCATCATTAAACTTTCCAATTCATTATTGCCTCAAGGTTACCTCATTGTTACCTAATTCTTAGCATCTTTTGACTTATGTTCTCACAGCTCCTACATTATTAAATTACATAATACATTCACAAAACATTATTATACATGTATACAATAATATAAACATTAATACAATGACTGTTACATACATTTTATATATTATACACATATTGGTTTTAAGGTGGGCTGTTATTGAATTTATATATTATATAATTAGACTGAAATCATTAAGTGTTAAAAATACTGCCTCAAATTGTCCCCTTTAGAAATATTTAAAAAAGTTCTTTTTGTTTTGTTATTTTTAAATATTTTCTGAAAGTCTCCTGAAAGAAAGAAACATAACCTTTCTTTATAACACTTGCTATTATTCACTGTCACTTCTATTTAACACTCACTGGTTTTTCACCACACTCGTGTAACAGAATAATTTATCTTTCTGCCACATGTTGGACACTTTAAGGTCAACGACCTGGTGTAAAGTCAATGATCTGGTGTTCAATGACCTGAGTGAAGTTTGTTTATTCACTAACACAGACACTATTAAGTATTTTATTTGCTAGACATTTAACACTTAATTAGGCATATTAACGCTTGTTAACCTTTCTTTACAACTTATATCTTAAACATATATTTTTTAAATATTTCTTACAATTTCTAACAATTTATACTTTATACAATATAAATGCAGTTGCTATTCAGATTTATGTTTTTATTACTAACAATGGATTTTATTCCATTACATCTTTTTATCTAAACTCAATTTTGTTATATTGACAATTTTTTACATTTAGTAAAGATATTATTATAATTTGTTTTTTAAATTACATTGCTTTCCCCTTTTATGTTCCAGATAGTTTATTTTCTTTTTCCTCTTGTGCCACAGATTGTTTACATTTATACGGCTTTAACATCTGTTTGTGGAATATTCCAATTATTTTATTTGTTTTATTGTTCCTAAGTTCATATGTATCTGTTCCAAATATATTTATTATTTCGTAAGGACCATGATAGCTCAGAAACAACCTCCAATATTCTTTACGAAGCTTATTTGACAAGCTTTTGTACTTCATTAACACTTTATCTCCTATCTTTACTTTCCAAGCTCTTCTTTTTCTTTCTTCATGTCTTTGTTTTATCTTCAGGGCTTTTGCTTGTATTTTTAAAAATGCTAATTTAAAAATTTCCTCTTTTTCTGGCAATTTAACTGATTGGTCTTCAATAACTTCTGGTACATTATGGCTCAAAGTATTGTATAATTTTCCTGTCTTGTATCTCTGTTGCATAGCTATTTTCTACCTGCTCTAGCATATTTTCTTCTGCCATCGGTTTCTTTGTATAAGTTCCCCTTGGTAAGGTCAGTTTTCTGTTCTTTGAAGTTAAGGATCAATAACCTTTCATTGTTTTCCCTGCTTACTTGGATAGTTACTATTTGTATGAAGCATTATTCTTCATATACTGCATTTTCTTGTTCCATTCTTTGCACTGTACATGCTTTATCTTTTATAAAAGGCACGTATATATTCTTTTCTTCTTTATTTAATATAAGTCTGTCCTTCTTAAAATCAACTATCGCAGAGAACTCTATTAATACATCACACCCAATTATAACTTCGCATATTAAGTTTGGAACTATTAAAAACATGACCTCCAATGCAATATCTGCTATTTGTATAGGTATCAATACTTGAGATTTAATAGTTTGGGTCATTGTACCTATGGCTACCCTACATACAATATTACTAATTGGCGCTGACATAAGTTTTGTCCCGTCATTTAACAGTTGTTCATAACATTTCTTTGAGCAGATAGAGCTTGATGATCCTGAATCTATTGCAACATTTACTTCCCTTCCTGCTATAATAGTTTGTATATACGGTGATTCATATTGGTTTTCACAATTACCTGTGTTTGTATTTAGACGGTAACAATCAAAGTGTGTAGTTATTTTATTCTTGCCACTTAGAGCAGAAGGTACTGTATTTCCAGAATCTACGTCAGGCAATATAATTTAGTTTTCCTGGTGAGTATTTTCAGTATTTACAGGATTGCCATTTTGTACCGCAGTTACTATTATTTCATTATCATTAACACTTGTGTATGAGCCACGCCCCTAGCTCTTGCTCTCCCATTATAATTGCTATGTCCTCCACGTGTATATATTTCTGTATTTGTATTGTCTGTATGGTTATAGTTATGAAGTTTCCCCTGTTTGGCATACTTCCTCTATGCTGAAATCGATTATTACCTCTAGGTGAAGTAGAATTCTGCTGATTCATCCTTTCCATTCGTACATAATTTATGTGTTATTGTCTCCCTTGTTATCTTGAATCTCTGATATTTTGTGTACTGTAATTGAATCTGTTTTGGCCCTGAAATTCAGCGTGTATTGCAGGGCATATCATTACGTCTATCACACCTAATTTGTCTCTCTCGTTTGTGTGGATTCCAAATTTCATTACTATTACTATTTACTTGCTGTTCTAATGATGATATTAGCTCTGTCATCTCATAAATAGTTTTAGGTCTTGCAATAAGAATGTAGTTTTATATATGTAGAGGGTAGTGTCTGGTAATTAAACTAATAATATCTTCCACATGCATGGCTGGAGTTAAATATTTGACACATCCTGCATATTTTGTAAGATAATCTGTCATTGATAAGTTGTCATCTCTAATATGCTGTGAATAACTTAGGCTTACCCTAATCTTATGTTTCACAGTGGTATTCCAAAACTTATTCATAAATAAAACTCTAAATGTTTCAAAATTCATTTCACTGTCTGCTAGGATATGTAACCATTCTAAGGTTTTGTTATCCAAGCATTTTCTAACAAGTATCATTTTTAATGCTTCAGGCAGATTTTTCAATTTAAAATATTCTACTAGATCATTAATAAATTGTACTGAACTTGAGGAAGCATTAAAATAAGGTAAAGGTAATTTATTGAGCACAGAATAATAGTTTGACATCTGATTTGGTACATGCACATGTGTATCATCATTATTGTTTTGTGTTTGAGAGGCAGATGCTATGGAAAAAGCAGTAGCGTCTCTTGTATTATTAGTTAACAAAAGTGATACACTTCTTTCTGCAGTTGTATTATTGTCATACATTTGATTAGCATATACAGAACTAGTTAAATTTGCATTTACCTTTGGTACACCGGTACTTTAATTTTGAAAACTATTCCTAAGTTTATCTATTTCTTTCCTACTTTCCTGTACTTTATCTTTAATTTCATCTATCATTGACATTACTTGTCCTTGCCCTGTATTTGCTTCTTTTATTACTTCTGCATTTGTTTTTGCCATTTCACGCACTTTATTTATTTCCCCTGTTAAATTTATTTGTATTTGCACAGTATCTGCATTTGTATTTTCTACCATTGCTTTTAATTCTTCACCCTGCTTATCTAATTTATTACAAATACCCTGTTTAGTATTAGGAAGTTTCAACTCCATTTCAGTTATATTCTTATCAATATGATTTGACAATTTCTGTTCTAGCTGTTTACAACCTTTCTTTACTTTTAAATCTATATCTTTTTGAAGTAATTTAGAAGATTGTTCTAGTTTTATTTCTAACCTCCTACTTTCAGCTTTGCTTTCTTTCATTCAATTTTGTATCTGCTTAGCTAGATCATTTTATACTAGATAGCTCCGTATTAGTATCAGTTAGAATATTATTAGTTTCCTGACTAGTTTCTTGTAGTTTGTTTAAATCTTTTCTCAACTCTGTACTAGTTTCATTTAACCTATTATTCATTTCATTTAGCTTATTATTATTTTAAGTTATTGCTTTTAAAAGGCACATAAAATTTTGCTGTAATAAGTTTAGATGCTTTTGTTGGCTAGATGTGTGAGGGCTTCTTTCTTTTGTTGCTCCCTGCACTAATATATGTAAAGGTGATTGACCTTGTATACTACTGCTATCTCTTTCTATGCCTACCTGTGAATTTACAGATAACTGTTCTTCTACATCAAACCTATTTGTTTCATCTAGTTCTGATTGTAAATTTACATTGTAATCTGTAATGGCTGATCTATCCTCTCCTACTTCCGTATTTTGATTGATTTCTGTTTCCATTTAATTTTGTATGTTTTCTTTTGTTTTATTTGGTTTGGAAATGCTCAATTTAAATTTACCACTTCTTAACAGCATAAAATTATCTTAATAACAATATATTTTCTTAACTATTTTAACAATTATATAAATATAGTACTGGAATTTTCTGACCTTTTGTTTGGCTGTTTTTAGTACACCTTTTTATTCTGATGTTCCCTCGTAAAATACTGCCTCAATATATATTTTAATCAAAATCGTTAGGGCCATTTTTGAAAGAATAAAACATTTCGAAAAATGTTAAATGTAAAAGGAAAACATTTCAAAAAATGTCCAATGTAAAGGGTAGTTTGGAGTGGGGGATTTTCTTTAAAACCTCAGTGTCGCATTCCTGGAAGAAGTTGAACTTAAACACTAAGTTCGGTTTTTAACCAACCTTTTGCTTTTGAGTTATGCTGTTCGTGGACAAACACTCACTCACTCACACACACACACACACACACACACACACACACACACTTCGACCATTTTCTAAAAATAAATTCATTGGATTCAGGGGATCACAAACGTGATTTCTGGTGAAATTACGACCTTAAATTCTTGGGTGGAACACAATACTTTCTCTACTTACTATAGCTACGTAGCATAGAAGGTAAAACTGCTTACTTTGGATTCTGGGGTCTTAAAGCGTGTGTTTCCGTTGAATCTTGTTATGCAAGTTTTGGGTGGAACGCAATACTTTCTCTACTTACTTTAACTACGTAGTGGAGAAAGTAAAAATGCTTTCTTTGGATTCAGGGAGTGCCAAAACGTGTATTTCCGTTGAATCTCGGTATTCAATTTTTGGTTGGAACGCAATACTTGCTCTACCTCCTGTAATTACGTAGTAGAGAAAGTAAAAATACTTTGTTTGGTTTCAGGGGGTCTCAAAACGTGTATATCCGGTGAATCTCGTTATTCAATTTTTGGGTGGAATACAATACTTTCTCTACCTCCTGTAACTACGTAGTAGAGAAAGTAAAAATGCTTTCTTTGGATTCAGGGAGTCTCAAAACGAGTATTTCCCGTAAATATCATTTAATGTTGGGGTGGAATACACTACTTTCTCTACCTCGTGTAACTACGTAGTAGAAAAAGTAATAATGCTTTCTTTGGATTCAGGGGGTCTCAAAATGTGTATTTCTGGTGAATCTCCTTATTGAAGTTTTTGATGAAATACAATACTTGCTCTACTTACTGTAACTACTAGTAGAGAAAGTGAAAATGCTTTCTTTGGATTCAGGGAGTCTCAAAACGTGTATTTCCGGTAAATCTTCTTATTCAATTTTTGAGTGGAATAAAATACTTCCTCTGCTTACTGTAAGTGCGTAGTAGGGAAAGTAGAAATGCTTTCTTTGGATTCAGTGGGTCTCAAAAGGTGTATTTCCGGTGAATCTCGTTTTTCAATTTTTGGGTGGAATACAACACTTTCCCTGCTTATTATAGTGTAAGATGAGTTGTGGAATAGATACGCGGCTGTTTGTTGTTACGGCATCTTGCATGCAACCAAATAGGAAAAGTGTAAACTTAGACTGTAACTTTAAATAATTTCTGGCCTAAATTGTTGTCACAATGCACGGAAAACCATACTTCATAAGGACATTATGAAAATAAAGAACATATGTTAGTCGATAATGGGTAGAGAATGCAGTGAATATTGAAAACCAAACCATTTTGTTTCAACACTTGCTTGTTATACAATGATATGATGCCTCTAATTCCTAAAAGTTAATTTGTATACGGTTTATGTCTCTGTGTTATAATATTATTGCTGTTTTCTTTTGTGAGTTATTACGTTCTTACAGCCAATCTAAGGGAAATGAGTTGGAATGATATTTTCTTTAGTCTATTACATCCCTTAACCTTCCTTGTAGAGCAGGTATGAGCTAAGGCACCTGGCATAACCTCTCGATAAGACACCCCGCTTACCCCGCTACCGGTGGAACAGAAAACATTTGGAGCCGTCTGTACGAGTCCTTAAATCGCTGCACCTTGGTCTAGGAGACCTATATTCAGGGTCATTTCGGAATCTCTTAGCTAAACCTGCCTGCATTCTCTGCGGTATCATTGAGCTTGCTGTACGTATGTGGTGGAGAAAATAAATACGTCTTTCGTACGTTGCTATTTGGTTGACGTAAATAATAGAATGGAGTAATTATACAGAGCGGAATATAACGATATTGTGGTTCCTAGGGTTTAACTGTTTTGATCTTGTTTAACTTTTTACTGTCACTTCATTTAGTTTTCACTTTTACTTCACTTTCTTCGTGACATAGCGTTGTAACGAAATACGCACGACGTAACCTCTTGTTCCGGACGGTTCCCTCACTGGGGAGTCGAACACACGGCTTCTCGAATATCTCTCACAAGCAGCACTCACTGCATGTCACAGAAGTCGTCACAAACTCGCCCGTTGCACCAGAAACGCACTTGCTATCTCGCTCGCTCAATGACCGACTCCACTCTCACTCGCGAAAGCGCTAGCCAATGGGATCTTCCATACAACATTCTAGAACTTTCTAGACACATGTTCTGGAGGCGGGGGAAGGAAACTTACAGAAGATTCTAGTAATCTGTCGATAGCGCTTCTGGTGTTTGCGCTGGGCGATCGGGCGACTTATCTCTGTTTAGACACTGCCCGGCACCGACCTTCCGATTATCTTGGACCATAGTCGCTGCGTCATAATAATCAGTTAGTGTAAATAAGACATCATTGACTTTAGGGAAATAAAATAAACATTACAAATTTGAACATGTAATTAAAATAATCCAGTGACATGTCTACCTGAACAAAACACTTTTTCGACACATGACGTCATCTGCAGCAGTCGATTTTTCAATAGACGCAAATGGCTCTGCCTATATACATTCCACATACACGCCTTGGCGCTCTATATTAAACGTGATATCTAAAGTGGTCATTTATTACTTAGCTCTTGTATAGGTGTGTAAATTATTAAAATAAAAGCATTGTCGGCTCGAATTGTCTCTAACACTGTTGGCAAGGGCAATTAAACTCAGTGGAAATGGAGAATCTGGCACCAGGAATGTTTTCCACTTTGTATTTTATAATAATGGTGGTTTGGGTGGCTTATAAATCTAGTTCCATGTAATACTAATACGATTAAATGCTTATTATGTATTATGTAGCAAGAAATATCCAAAGAGTTATTGAAATGTTATACAGTTTTAAGAAGCATTGAATATCTTTGTAAGTAATTATTAGCCCAATTTGAAATGCTGCACATTACTTATCACTGTAAACGGCGAGAACTGCCTGCAGTTCTGGGGTTTTGTTCAATCCTGTAAACATAAATAGTATGCCAAGCCGAGTGTTTGGACTTGGGCTCATTTAAGCAAGCGTTAACTTCTTCTTCTTCTTCTTCTTCTTCATCATAAAATAATTCGTTCTTTCCGTTAACTTGAGACTATAAAGTTACTATACCACAAAAAGATCTAAAAATTAAAACTGTAATTCGCTTTGAATAAAGGTTGTTCTACCAGAAACTCGGGGTGTTTACTGTGCTCCCTTCCAACCCCGATCCTCCGCTTTGGGCAGAAGTAGCTAAACCAGTTTTGTCAATTCGAAGTCCCATGTCCACCTGGGTGAACTTGAACTGCACGTGATATCTTGAGAGGTACAGTAATAAACTTAGAATTGCATATGAAAATATTTGTATACGAGCATGAATTGCATTCCGTCTGATAGAAACCTCCTAAAATGTTTCATGCTGATTTATCAAACAGATAAATGGTTACTTAACAACTAAGAACATTGTTAGAATTCTAATAATATGTGTCAAGCCCATACGACTTGGAAGGGCTATATTCCACTTCAAAGTGTTTTTAAGTTTACATATTGAATACTAAATAAATAAGGATAAAACGTTTGGACTTCTCAAGAGAGATTAAATCCTTAAGTGAACATTATGAGGACGCCACGGCGTCTCCACTGGATGGGACGTCTACACTCCCTAGCCGGAGAGACGGGAAGGAATGGGCGAGAGGTGTGACTCAGGGATTTTATCGAGAGGGTTATAGGTTGCGGGTAGCTGCAGTTATATGGCGAAAGGGTAACACTATTATACGGTATTTCTGATTCCAGGAGAGACTTTAATCTTTCCAATAAATAATCTAAACTACATTGTAAGAGGGATAGAATTAGACAGCCTTTGATTTTACCTGGTTGACGGAAGAAGTCCGGTGTTCCATTTTTATGTTGTCTCGGAGACCGGAACACAAATTGCAAGTTTAACAGCTTAAAGGATTGGCGAGGGCCGCTCGAGATCGTCAAAAAAGTCACTTTAAATAATGCAGTCCAAGCGGACCTAGTAGCCTCAGCGCAAACGTAAACATGTCCATGCGTTGCTTCTTCCTAAAAGTCTTCAATGTAACCCCTTAACCTCTACAGAAAAATTTGTGCGTAAGCTTAGCAATAAAATAAACAGAGCGGATAAGTGAAGGGGTGCAACATTTCGACATTCACTGTGCATTATCGCAGCCCTGATTTACCCGATGACTTAGATGTTATTGTTCTCATTTTTCAGAACTTCCTCGCGTCAACTGGCTGAAGGACGTAGAGATGCGTGTCCTGTTTGGAGTAGATTACGCCAAAGCTGCAGGAATTGTCAGACCTGGAGATCCTATAATCCTAATTAGCGGCTGGCGCAGGGGCGCTGGTTTCACCAATTGTTTACGTGTTGTATATGCCGGTCCTGAAACCCCCAAACGTCCCCGACGTGCAAAGTCTTCTCAAGAGGATATACCATGTTAATTTTTTGTCAAAGCAGTACCTTCTGAGAGTGAATTTCAGGTATCGAGTAAATATTCTTTGAAAAGTCGCTAAATTCTAGAAATACTCTCCAGTTTTGACTTTGTATTTATAATCTTATCATTATAACTTGTAGGAAATAAACCATGAAATAATTCGGCGTCCAAAACTGACATAAGTGAGAGTATTTTCATATGTTATGAGCAGACAGAGGAGTTTTAGCAAATAAATAGAGCAATCCTGTTACCGCACGGAGTATAGGTGACGTCGGGTACTGTGACGGATACACTCCTTCCCTCCCCAACAGCCGATTTCGTTGCGACTTTCCATTTATTCCTTGCGTATCATACGCCAGTTGGAGAAGTGTGGCATTGCGCCTAAAGCAAAGTGAGTTTATACATCAAAATTAGAGTCATTTGTGGCGGAATATGGCAGGAAACACTTTAGCACAAATGACGAAACCGTCAATGTAACACAGAGCTCAAAAGACGCTTAAACATGTTAAACAACACTATAATTCAATGAAACACAAGGAACATGTGATATTATTAGAAAAGAGCAATGAGAAAAGTGACCTTTAACCTCCTCAGCCCCAAACTACAGATCAGAATTTTTCGAGGATATGTGTCATACACTAATAAGAGCGGATATTGCTTTAAAAATGTAGAGCTTTTGAATTGCTTGTTTCGTAGATTCTGACAACTAATTGCACACTATCAATAAACAGACATTGCTTTCTTTCTTCTAATAATCCTTAATTTACCTACTTTCGAAGTAGGGTGTAACGCCTTCAACTATTCATTATATTTGTTTAAGGAGAATACTGCAAGATCAGTCGCTTCCCGTTCCCTCACCAACCCTCGGTGCGTTCCTAACTTGATGGTTTGCTTACTAAAAATCCCTGCCTGTTTATGAGCACACCTCGGATTTCATTGCGCGCTTTCTCAAGTTACCTGCGCTTGGAACGTTACGTGTAGGTACGCCAAGGCGTTGGTTTGAAGGGACGGGGAGATAATGTCTCATCACTTCGAGGATATAGACCAATGTTACAACTTGATTTACTCGACAGTAAATTTACTCGATTTTGTAATATAATTTCAGTGCTTCACATCCTGATACAAAACATTGATGAATATACTAATAGAATACAAACGATAAAACGGTTTCCTCTTATGATCCACTTATTTATGTTTCCGCAGTTGTATTACAATAAATAACAGTATATGTTTGTGAAGTGTCAAAAGAAAAACTTCTCCACCTATAATTTAGAGATTCTTTGTATTCAGGAAACTTTACAGTTGATATTACAGACGTTAAACCTTTTACAAGCCTGTCCTCTCTTAAAGCAAATGACAGATTTCTGCATGTGTTGACAATAAGTGCCTGTCCCGTTGCCGTATAGCCAGACTGGAGTGATGGACATGTCGTCATGTGCGGGGTGTAGTCCATGCACAGACAACGTGTATCGGGTCTCGAGGCAATGGAGTCCGAGGTCTAGTTATAAGCAGGCAGGGGGGTTTTAGTAAGTAAACAGAGCAATCCTGTTACCGTACGGAGTATAGGTGACGTCAGGTATGGCAGACACACTTCTCCCCTCCCTCCTAATTGACGGTTTCGTTACGACTGTTACATTTATTCGCTGCATATACACCAGTGGAGAACGGTAGCAATATGTCTAAAGCAGGCCTGGGAAACTGCCACACTCTGAGCACCGGCCGCTCATGCTCTTACTTTGGAGTGTGTGTACAAAGACGAGTGGGAGGGGGAGGAATGCACACAGAATATCGTTCAGTGGCCTATCCACAATGACTGCAGGACGTACTACTCCGACTTTTAATTCTGAATGGGAGGATAAATATTTCGCTATCCCTGTTTATTTTGGGGTATAATTATATGTTCGCATTATAATATTAGGAGACATTTCCTAAATGCACATACGGAAGAAGGTGGTGCAGACAAATTGAATGGAAGGAAAACTTACGACCCCGAATGGAGTGTAATGATGTGACAATTAACCGGCAATACATAGTTCGTGCCAGTTTTAAAATTGCACACCAAATTGCTCAAGTTTCTAAACCCCTTTCAGAAGGAGAATTTGTGAAGCGTTTTTAATAGCTACTGCTCACGAAATTTATCCTGATTTAGTTATTTCCTTTAAAGTCATCAGTTTATCGTGTCGGGAGGTCACCGAGCCAATTTCAGAACAACTGAAGACAACTGAAGAACAAAACTTCAAAAGCTAGTATATTACTCATTAGCTTTAAATGAGTGTAGTGACAGGAAAGACACCGCTCAGTTAGCGTTTTTGTAATGGGAGTAGATCCTGATTTCGGCATCGTTGAATAATTCCTAGACTTTGCATCGTTAAAGGACCGGACTACAGGTGAGAATGTGTTTAACGCCATTGTAAAGATAATTGAAAATTGTGATCTTCCCTGGGAAAAGCTAGTTTGTGTTGCAACAGATGGAGCACCATCCATAATTCAAGTTTTTAGGAAGACTTTGAGATGCTCTTACAGAAAATGGAATATACCCAAATAGCATATTGTATGTACACTGTTTTATTCATCGTTTGTGTGCAGTCAGCAACGTTGGACACAGTAATTTCGGTGGCTGTACAAATTATAAATACAATTAGGTCCCATTCACTTCGTCATAGACTGTTAGTTAATAGAGATCGGCAAACCGCAGTATTATTTTAAATAGTGAGTAAAAGTGTTCCAAGACATTCACATAAATTTCTCTGCCTATTATTCAAAAAAAGTTTCTCTGTACGCACCCACGCATACCCTGAGGTTAAGGTTTCATGCTGGAGCAGCCGTGGCAAAAGAAGAACCTACTGGGAGGAAACAAGCAGCAACCGTGAGGCAAAGGTATTGCTTCATTGTTGGAGGACGTATTGTGGCTGCGACATATTGCGCCTAAACTTGGGGCAGAAAGAATTACCTGCGTCAAAATGATATGGACATTGTTATATTATTATTATTGTTATTATTAAGACACGCACACGTATTAGTTGTTGGCATTCAGTTTTATGAACAAGTAGCTATTCATCAACAGATACGAAGTAAATGCAATTATAAGCTTCTAGGCCTTGTCCATAATAACTTGTCTTCCGTTGAATGACGCATCACATTTGATAAAAGCGACCGACGTTATGCCGTTCATGTTGAGGGCTTGTTCTGGGCACTGCCAACTCATATCTATACTTCAAATCACAGTCTCCCCTACTCATGTTCCCAATTGGCGGCAACTTACCTCTAATTTTATGTTCTGTAAGCAATGTTTACCATGCTGTATTAAGGGGTTTTTTGTGGCAAGTTACCAGCCGATCAACATGTATAATCAATGAATAATGTAATGGTCATTCCACAGCCATTTATTTGTATAGAATAAACTTATTTCGACGAACTTCCACAGTGATGAGGACGGATTAGATGAGAAAATAAGATCTCATATTAGGAGAGATATCAATATCGGGGGCTTTATCTCTAAATATTGCGTGGAATTACCTTAATCTAAGCCATTGGTTTGTGTGGCATGTTGGGCGTTTTAGTTCAAAGGATTAAACAATTGTTCTTATTTGTTTATTACTGAATATATTAAAAGTTGGAAACAGATATGCTCCTACCTTAGGGTTGTGTGGCTGACCTCAAAGTGAAGTTTCAGATTTGCAAACGCGCGTCACCGAAACAGAGAAATAAAAAAAGAGAGTTCCGAAAAGGGATACAAAAGTGTCCTGTCAGAAAGCAAATTCCTAATACATTTCGATAGCCTTTGTACCCTGATCTTGTCCGTTCAGCAGTTTCTAATACTCGTGGAGTGTGGCTGCGGTCATGATATGGATTTTTAACTTAAGGTTAAGACCTTACTGTTTAGCGAAACGTGATCTACCATGTGAATATAACACAGTAATATTGTATGTGCAAGTAGGTAATCGATTGAACTGCTAATGCTGAATTCTTTGGGGGTTTATGGCCTTTGATGTTACTTCCAATTCCAAAAGATCAAATAATCAATATCGGATATAAAACAGAAGCGTTCTCTAAGATAACAGCATTTGAAGACTAAGAAGGGGAAGTGCAAATTATAATAAATAAAGAAGGGACAACGAAATTCAATATTTGTAACTACTAACGCTCTTTATAAAGGCAGAACGCAATTTCCATGGGCACACATTTCCAGGAACGTTTTTGATATAAAACATCTAGAAAATAATTTTAAATGCATTATTTATTAAATATTTTATTAAAATAATCAAAACAAGCATTTTAAATCAATAGTATTAATTTTAAAACAGGCCATAACCATTATATAATATTGTGACTTTTCCCAGTTCGTTTTAGAGTAGTGTGTTGTGTGTACAATTTTCGTTCTGAAATATGCTATGATTCCAGCACCTCAGTGGTTGTCCTAAATTATATGTGCAGTAGCTAACGTCGTCATGCTTTCCGATATTGGTGCACTTTAGTTCATAGATTTTTATTAGATTATATAATTACATGGTGTGGAGCTCACAATTCTTGATAACATGTTTCAGCTTAGGAACAGTTTAGTCCGAAGTGATGTTAAGCGAAACCATGAAACACACTAGTCGATATTGCATTGCAACAAGGAGCTGGAGTCGCTCGTGGCTTCCGTGGTTCGATTCCCGATTGTGGGGTTACGATTTAAATTCGCCCCTATCCATGCTTTCCCTCTGACTAACTCATATGAAGTATCCCCAAGGCCCAACGCGGTTCGGAGTTTAAATAAAAGCTATATAGTCTCTCTTTTCATCGGCATCTTCATTGTTATCCTAGCATCGAGATAATTGACACCGCCTACTGAGTGCCTGCATAAGTGAATGAACGAATCATTTATTATCTGCTTTAGAGTTTACATACAATTTATACAATGTATAAAGTACAATGGAGTTGTTGATTATTTCTCTTCCCCTAATATTTAACATTCTGTTGTACATATAATGGCGAAGTATAACGTATCCACTATTTAATACTCCGCCTTGTTATCCTTTTTCTGTATTGTCTCCATTTTGCTTCACATTTCCTTTAACCATTTTAACCTTATTTTTCCTAAATATTTCCCTGCTTTCTTCATACATTTATTTGATCTTGTACTAAAAATCTTCCTAACTTTTGGTTCTATTAGTCAATTTTTCCATTTCTCTCTTCCTTTACCCGCATCAATGCATTACATAATATAATGCCAATTGTTATGTAATCCATTACATTTAGTACATCTTTTCCTCTTCTTCTCCCTGTTAAACCACTTAAATTCATTACACCTTTCCTCGCCCATGCATATCCCATTCTAGCCTCTTTGTTGCATACTTGCTGTATGTTTCCTTTCAACATTCCGTTTTAAAATATTATAATCTATTAATGACATTTTCTCCTTGAAACTACTTATAATTTCTTGCTTTTCAATATTCTCCACTCTTGTTCTAAATCATAAAGGGATCTGGTGATCTTTTTTGGTGGTAAGAGGTTCCTTCGAAGGTTGCAGCAGTCCATATGAAGAGTGTTGGAAACAATCGGCAGGGTGTACAGGAATAGTGGGAAAGTATAAACAAAGCTGTAGCCATCCTCCACTTCCTAAAGAATGCAGAACCGTGAATGGGACGGTGTTGCTGTAACTTGGGCATTAGCGAGTTGATTGTTTAAACACAAACGAATGCAAATATTAGTGGATAATGCGCTCATTAAACTCGCACAACACGTAGTTAAACTGCAAAATGTCTGGCATAAGAAGTGCAGAAGAAAAGAGCAGTTTACTGCCCTTTAATACATGTGAAGACGGTTTTGTTTTCTATACAATACAAATAAACATATGGCACGGCAGTAAACACCTACTATTTTATATAAAATACACACTGTTATTTAAAGGGTACCTAACTCGCAAACCTCATAGAAAGTTAGCATAATCCAGATATAGGATTTGGTCTTAAGATTATTCATTATTCTAAGCTAAGAAATATTTTATTTTGTTATGTGACCTGCTTTAGCATATATTGTTCTAACTCTAGAAACAGAATATTAGCTAGACTAGGAGTGGCCAAAAACTGATGCGCGATCATATTTGGACTTGCCACTTCCCCTCAGAGTGGTGGCAGTCCCTTCATTTCCATATTTTGTACTGCTGGTGTGATGTAGGTTGCCTGTTCCGGGAATTCGGGGATAGAAGGCGTTTTGGTCAATCTGTTCTTAAATGTATTACATAAAAAACCGCGCTTTAAAGAAAATAAAGTAGGCCTAAGGGCAAGAAGCGGAGGAAGGTTTCGGTAGCGCCGCCAAAGCTAGACCTATTGTGCCTACTAAACCTTCTGGAGGAAAGTGAGGTGAGAGAGCACGAAGTGTGGCCAGATCTAATAGCGGCAGGCACAGTGAAGCGCAGCGGGGTCCCTAAGGTTTCCAGGTTGAGCCCCGGAGCTCCCCCATCCGCGCGGACAGGAACGGGCAGAAGGTTCCATGTCGGGAAAGAAATAATTCTGTCCTTAAGTCCCATTCATCTCATGCGCCACAGACCATCGTGTCAGACCTGCAACGCTGAAAGATGAAAAGTAGAGTAGGGTAGATGAGAGGAGGGGAAGGAGAGTTCGTGGTGGTACACAATTTGCACCAGCATTCGCTTACCGATCTGGGAAAACCACGAAAACATCCTAGGTGGGTGGCCGGAATTGAACCGGGGACATCCCAAATACAAGCCTTAGATTCTACCACCTGGTCCATCCTGGCTGGTTAAAATAAAATAGTATTAACTATAAAATAAGTAGTTCAACCACAATTTGTATCCAAAATATCATTCAGACGCTGAACTGGGAAGTGAATGCGGGTACCTAAGTCAAATACTTGGTACTCTCTATGTGTAACCTTATAGATGTTTACTTCACCAGTTCTTGGCGCACGTGATCAGCGCAAATTCTCAAAGGAAAACAATTTTAACTTTCACCCTAACATTTATGAATGTATATACACTTAAAGTTTTATGCTTCGCAAAGTTAAGCTATATGCGTATGAAAGGTTTATATGAGCTGCATTTCTGCTTCTTTTAGTACCGCGAAAATAACTGTTGCCTCTTGAATATAATTGAAAAGCTGAACAAAGCAGCGACCTATCTTGCGGACCAAGAACTATCCATTCACAGCAAGTTCCACAAAGAGCAAGGAGGAAAGGTATCTGGTGCTTTAATTAAAAATCTGAAACCTGCCTCATTTATCAGGGATGTTAAAGCCGTGTAAAGAATACCCTTGCGAATTTTTCAATATTTGAATCCTTTTCAGAGCAGCTGTATTTTGTAGTAGCTGCCAGAGGGCCAATTTTCAGTTCCTGAAAGAGTTTTTAAAATTTCTAGTAATACACTATAAATACTCAACTTCAATTGTAGTTCTGGCAGATCTATTTCATTTTTACGTTATTAACTAAGACAATGCTGAATTTAAAATCCTAAGCTAACGACAAAGTCCCCAAAACCTACTGGTTTTTTCTGAAAAAGAAATGTCAGTTAAAATCGAAATATTGGACTTTGGTAACGAGTCATTTCATTGCAGAAATAAGTGCAATGGAAGTGTTAAGTAAAATTCCCATTGTAATGCTGAGTGGCAATAAGTGCACATTTAATTTTTATTAACAAAATATTTTCGTAAATAAATCAATATCTAATAAATAAAGCGGAAATTAACTGGTTATTTTGAATAGAATATACGTATTTTGCTATTGTCTTTATGTCTTATTAAATAAAAATTAAATGCTAGTCGTTGGTAAGCGCATCACTTAAGAACGGCTGGACCGATTTGGCTAATTTTTTAAAAAAAACCTGTTCGTAATAGTTTGAATAAGGTTTCTAGGGAAAGAATTGGAAAATGTTTCCGGAAAATTCGAAAATTCGGGAAAAACTGAACTTGCTTTTTCCTATGGATTCTTGTATGAACTCAGTACCATATCTCACGATGGATTTGCGTAATTATTGTTTTTGTTATGGTCCTAGAAAATTTTTAAGGAAACAAATTCAATAAAAGTACAAAGAAAATTTGGAAAATTCGGACAAACTGCAAAAATAATAATTTTTGTATGCACTCTCGATCATAACTGACGCTAGGAACGACAAATGGTTGATTATTTTTTGTTTCCGTTATGCTCCCGGGATGGAAATAACTCAGTTGAATGTTCTAAAGTGAAAAAAATATGGAAAATCAGGAGAAAAATCTGTAAAAATGCATTCCGGCCTAAAATTAAAACAAAATTACATTTGATTTTGCTATTGTATTGTTTTGCGATCTATCCATAAATTGCAGTTATTTCAGTTATATTCCAATTTATTTATTTATTTCGCTATTACATGTGCAAATGTTGTTTGACAGCTGATTTCCAAATTTGAATCAAGCGAATCGGTTATATAGTGACGAAAAATTGATTCAGTTGTTTATTTTCAGTTGAATTATGATTCTGTTGTAAGCTCATCGTAATCGTTTCATGAAATAATTAAGTTTTGATGTTTTATCTTATACAAATACACTGATTTACCTACGAAATACGGTGAGCTTTGAAGTGACAAACAGTTATACAGTAACATAAAAGTGAATCAATTGTCAATTTTCAGTTGAATTGTGATTCTTCGCATCGTACATTGTGTCGCAATCGACACGATTGAATTTAATTGACACAATTTAATCGCATCAATGCCGCCAATTGGAGCAATTTAGTTTGCAGAACTCACAATGCTGCAAACCAAAAGAATTTTTGATCTAATCGAACTGCAGGGCAACGCGAAGAGCGAAATGAAATTTAACGCAATCGATTATCATAGACACGTTCAGCACGTACACAAGAAGAAAGAGAAAAGGCAAATGAAGGTGATACGCATCTAGTGAGACAACATTGGTCAGTGGAAACCAATCGCACGACAATGAATTTGAATGATCGTGCAAGAAGACAAACAAATGCTACGTTGAATACTCATCCAGCTGCATTCCGTTACAACCTGACAATTGATTACAGTGTAGACCAATCCGTTGCAATTGGATCGATGCGCGTTGTGTGCCCATATTGTAAGGTACCTATTGAAATACAGAAATGAAACCCCTGGATTGTGTTACACAAATAGCAAAGTCAAATTTGCGCCATTGGTGACGCCACCACAGCCATTGCGCTCATTGATTTATGGAACAGAAACAGTTTCCACACATTTCCTGACACAAATCCAGAAACACAATAGTTGCTTCCAAATGAAATCATTCGGCGCAACAAATGTGGTTCGGGACAATTTCATACCCACTTTCAAGGTAAATGCATCACAATTATCTTTCGCACCATAGACGCTTCCGCACATCACAAATTCACATCATTTGACACTTGCACACAACACGATTATTCGACAACTACATTATCATCTTTACTATATTATATCTTCTTCTATATAAATCACAATAAACATATTATATATTAACCGTTATGGACTCAAGGTCAAAATATCATCAAGCTGTTTCGCTATTGCCACCGCCGGATACAGACTATAAATTTCTGCAGATTTATTTAATGGACAATTCACCACACGAAGTACATCGGCGTTTGCACACAACAGTTCGGTGAAAAGACCTATGTGGAACAATTGAAACTTTTTTCAACACAATTAATTGTTTGTATTGTTCAAAACCGCACTGGATCGCATGCCATCTGATAATCACAAAACTGTAATCAGAGCCGATAAGACGCCTGCGGACAACACGCAAGACGTTTCAATGCGCCAACAATTAAGTCGCCATTGTCGTCGGTGAAAATTTGAAATCCCGTGATATCGTTCTACATCGCGGAACGATCAGCTGCAGCGTGTGTACGAAACGCACCGATCATATGATGCGTTACAATTCTGGCAAGATGAAGGCGGTTATCATTTCCCGATTCAGATCATAAATACGCTCATGGGCGCTGAAACCAAAAGTCAGTTCAATGAACTATTATTCATTTCGAGTGATGGTTCGTGAACATGAGTACAATCACACCTTGAAATCTCGGCGTCTATTTCGTCAAAAAGCTGTCGATATGTACGTCAAAGTTGAAACTGAGCGATTGTCATTCAATCAGATTGAACGATACAAAATTCCGTTCCATAGAGTATATTCACCTTCGATATGCTACAAATGCTGCCAGAAACTCATAGAATGTCGGTCGAATGATGATTCTCCCAGTAACGTATGTCGGAAGTCTGCGACATATGCATGAATACGCTTAAGATGCCATGTCGTATGTTCGTCATCAGATTTGTTCATCACGTTCACGTGCAATTCGCAGTGTGCAATTGTTATTCTCTGGCCAATTAACCATCGATCACTACGACATAACCGCGAGATCTTCACAATGTAATCCATCAGGGATTTCAATTTTTGTTTGAAGTATCGCATGTTTTGTGAGACGCGCTGCTGGATGTATTCAACGAAGTAGCAGAAACGCGGATTGCCAAATGCACATATTCTCATTTGGTTGATTGAGAAGATAAGACTAACGCTTGCCCTTACTTCATCAGGAATTGCAACTACGTTGTTCGAAGGCGGACGAACAGTCAATCACCACTCAAGTTGCCGTTGAATATGCAAATCATTGGAACTCCAACATGCAACCTTTCGAAGAACTGTGCGATGGCCAAGGTTTTACTGGAATGCAAATTGATCGTTTGGGATGAATGTACGATAGCTCATAAAACTCCTTAGAAGAATTAGACCAAACGAACCAAGATCTAATTACAATTAAAAGAGGTTTGGTGGTGCGATGATTCGGTTAGCAAGTGATTTTCGTCAAACATTGTCAATAATTCCACGGTCAACTCCAGCCGATGAACTTAATGCATATTTGAAGTCGTCCGTTTTGTGGAAATACGTCAAGACACTCAAATTAAGTATGAACATGCGTGTCGAGTTGCAGAACGACCAATCTTCAGAATTATTTTCAAAACAATTGCTGGACATTGGCAATGGCAGAATCCCGTTGACATATCGAATGACTGAATTACATTACACTCGATTTTTGCCAGTTCATCGAATTCATCCGATGTTCCCAAACATTGCTCAAAATTACAAAACTTATGTTTGGTTGAGTGAACGTGCTATATTGGCAGCAAAAAGCATAGATATCGACGAATTGAATTTCAAGTTTCAAAGTGAAATTGCTGGCGAATTGATGACGTACAAATCGGTGGATTCCATTACTAGCCAAGATGATGTAAACTATTCAACAGAGTTTTTAAACTCGCTGGAAATGCCCGGATTACGGCCTTACAATCTTGAATTAAAAGTTGTATCAATAATGTTGCGAAATATCAACCAACCACGTCTTTGTAATGGCACCCGGCTTGTGGCGAAGAAACTGATTAACAACGTCATCGAAGCAACAATTCTTAAAGGAAAGTACAAAAGAGGACACGTTTGGATACCACGCATCCCAATGATTCCGACCGACATGCCATTCGACCTTAAACGCTTGCAATTTCCGGTGCGGCTTGCATTTGCAATGACAATAAATAAATCACAAGGACAGTCATTGTGTTTGCGGCATTAACCTTGAAAATCCATGCTTCTTGCATGGTCAATTGTATGTCGCCTGTTTCCGTGTCGGAAAATCATCAGCTGTGTTTGTTTAGCACCATACAAGAAAAAAAACTAGTATATGATAAAGCATTGCAATGAACAAAATGATGTGAAAGCAAGCTAATCGAAACAAAGCAAATGTAAATAAAATAACTTGAGATTCATTGTGATTTCAGATTTAATGGAATAAAATAAATAATTTGGTTGACATGAAATTCTGATTGAATTCAATTGAGACTCACATTTTGGAATAAAACCGCATGGTTCCAGTCCAATGTAAGAAGAACAACACTTTTTTGTTCAATTTATATGGCGTCCTTAACACCTCAGGTCATATCGGCGCCTTTTTCTTTGGAACTGTTGCTCATTGGTAATAATTTTCACTCGTGTATTGTTGTGTTACATTGGCTTTTGCTTTGGGTTGTCTCTTAAATACACATACACACATACACAAAAAAATTGTTCTTTTCAAATTACGCTATTCACGACAAATATTGGGCTAGAAAATAAATAATATAATCATTGCTTTCATACTCTATACGAAAGTGATGATTGTTCACAAATCATAGGTCAGCTTTTTTTGTTACTGATGAACCCATGTGGGAAAGAAGAAGAATTACTTCTATTTCTGTTTACCCTCCTCATAGGTAGGAGTTTGTAAGATTTTTTGCGCAAACCTGTGATCGGCGATATTTACACGAAGGAAATTTGGAATTCTAACACATGAACTCGTTTCCAAGGAAACCTATGTCTACTTATCTAAACTTGGTGCCTATAATAGCGTATAGTATACACTATAGCAGGAAGTAAAATACAACACAACTTCCCATGTCTCTTCAATATCTGCGTCTTCATAATCCACGTCTCCGACTTCAAATTTCTGTTTAAGAATGATACTCCATTATCGTGCATATTATTATTTTCAAGCAGCCCTCCTCTAGTCACGGCATCAACCATAAACAATTAACTCAAAGTTTCTTAAATTATAATATCTTACTAAGCAATGGTATTAGTTACAGCTGTTCAATTTGACAGCATTGCATTACCGGAAATCCGAGGTGACGATGGGTAAGTTCATTTGAAATTGTTTTTATTAATAGTTCATTCAAAATTATAAAACTCACGCTCATGCAAATAATACTGTGCAATAAGTGTGCTTGAAATGTGTATCAGACATTGTAAGTGCAAAGGACTCGATTTATCTCGTCTTTTCAAACTATCATTCGACTCTGTAATAATGCACCTCTCAGATTCATAGTCATATATTATTATAGACGCTTTCTTTTTTAGTTTTGTTTATGAACTTCTTTAACTACCATGGTTCTTAGCGTCCCATTCTATATTGGGCGTTAAAGACCGTGAATTTTGCCGAGAGGGCTCTTTATCAGGCTCGAGGTTCTTTCACGTGCTGTAAATCTACGACACGGGGCTACCGGCTTCATTTTCCTTCCGAAGGAAGCCATGATGAGGATTTACATTATTATTATAGAGCTGCAAATAGCCTAAACACTACCCCGCCGAGTCCAACCCAATCTGAACAACTCCCTTTCGGGAGGGGCTAAGATGTTCGGCCCGACATACTTCTAATAACGTCAGAAGTCTCACGAGTGCTAGGGGTACGCAGTGCTCGCACCACGGCAGCTGAGGGGTCGGAACCCCCTTCCCCATGGGATATTAATTTCTAGACAAAAATATATGGAAAGTAACTTAAGATGTATAAGAAATAACTTTTTATGTGAATGCAGTAACACATAACGGATATATACGAATTTACCACGGTATTAGAAAGCCGTGTGAGTGTTGACACCACAGCTTTGAGTAGTAGAGAATTACATAAAGAAGGTACGGTAGTATGAGATATGTTTAATAAATTGTTCGAAGACTGTCATTAGATCACAGAAATGCATTGGGAGAGGTCACCGTGGAAATAATCGGGCACTTAGATGGGAGTTGAAGATTTTAAGCGGAAATAACATTCTTTTAATTTCCGACTGTTGCTAATGGATGGTTCTCATGCATACCAATGACAATTTATTTGCAACCGGTAGAAGAGAGTCACAGGACCAGGTAATAAATGTTACAATTCTTACAAGAATAAGGACTCTTCTTCCACTTTGAGAACTATTTCATATTAGTAGTCTATCTTTCATAAATCTGAAATTCTATATTCTAAAGGGCTGCATAAAAGGGTTATCATTCAACTACTTTCTCCCTTTTTCATTGATGGCTGGTTGCCAAAGCGTGGGAGGCCACGTATTCGAGTTCTTCCTTATACATAGGTGATGTATAAGGCAAATCTGTGTTTGTGTGCCTCTTTGAAATAAAAATATAAAATTGAATAAAAGTAACAGAAAAAAATCCGAAAGCCAGCAACACAAAGGGGAGAAAGAACACCGACACTTGCTTTAAGGAAATATAGTGTGCAAAGCGATTTTCTCTACACAACGTTCAATATTCCTTACACTTTCACATATACCTTATAACTATAGTAGTTTATAGAAAAATTATTGTTATTTGCGTTACACTGATCAGGATACATTTTTCATTATAAGTAATCTCAAATAAGCGACATAGACATGACTGCATGCAGAATATAGGAAAAAAATCTGATGTGTTACACTCACATGACTTTCTCTACTCTTGTAAAAACTATTTTTACAAACGCTTATTCTCCATATGCTTCATGTTAATTGAGATATCGAGATGTCAATCTTATTGCTAATTTTCTTGTAGATGCAAGGGGAATATTGTAGGTTATAAGCGATAGTCAAATCTTTTAAGCGCTGGTTGCTATGTGGAGTATTCCATTCTCTTTGCATGTCCAGGACACAAAAAAAATGAATAACGAATTTGAGAAAAAGTATAAGTATTGGAAAATTTAAGGGAATAACAAGCAATATCTCGAAAATAGTTCACTCAACAACAACAACAACAAAAATGCATATGACATAAATTGTGTATTTTAACGCGATCTACATGTTTTGTGTAGTAACATTTTGTCTATCTCTTATGGTTTACCAGTTATGCAAAAGTCGTTCACAATGAAGAATACTTTTGGAGACATTCCCAGAAAATTCGAGATATACATTTCATTTCTCATGACATTATCTTAAACATATGATATTTTAATCAAAATCGTTAGAGCCATTTTTGAGAAAATTAAAATTTTCGAAAAATCTTCCATGTAAAGGGTAGTCTGGGGTGGGGGGATTTTCTTGAAAACCTTCGTGTCGCATCTCTGGAAGATACTGAACCTAAATACCAAGCTTGGTGCTTATCCGACTGTTCATTTTTGAGTTATGCTGTTCACAGACACACACACACACAGACACACACACACACACACACACAGACACACACACGGACATGTTTCCAAAAATGCTTTTTTGGATTCAGGAGGTCTCAAAACATGTATTTCCGGTGAAATCTCGGTATCGAATTTTTGGGTGGAATGCAATACTTCCCCTACTTACTATACGTAGTAGAGAAAGTAAAAATGAATAACGCATTTGAGAAAAAGTATAAGTATTGGAAAATTTAAGGAAGTAACAAGCAATATCTCGAAAACGGTTCACTCAACAAAAGAAATGTATATGACATAAGTTGTGTATTTTAACGCGATCTACATTTTTTGTGTAGTAACATTTTGTCTATCTCTTATGGTTTACCAGTTATGCAAACGTCGTTCACAATGAAGAATACGTTTGGAGACATTCCCAGAAAATTCGAGATATACATTTCATTTCTCATGACATTACCCTAAGCATATGATATTTTCATCAAAATCGTTAGAGCCATTTTTGAGAAAATTAAAATTTTCGAAAAATGTTCCATGTAAAGGGTAGTCTGGGGTGGGGGGATTTTCTTGTAAACCTTCGTGTCGCATCTCTGGAAGATACTGAACCTAAATACCAAGTTTGGTGCTTATCCGATTGTTCGTTTTTGAGTTATGCTGTTCACAGACACACACACAGACACACACACACATACACACACACACAGACACACACACGGACATGTTTCCAAAAATCTGATGTGTTACACTCACATGACTTTCTCTACTCTTGTACAATCTATTTTTACAAACGCCTATTCTCCATATGCTTCATGTTAATCGAGATATCGAGATGTCAATCTTATTGGTAATTTTCTTGTAGATGCAAGGGGAATATGGTAGCTTTTAAGCGATAGTCAAATATTTTAATGCTGGTTGCTATGTGGCGAATTCCATTCTCTTTGCATGTTCAGGACAAAAAAAAATGAATAACGAATTTGAGAAAAAGTATAAGTATTGGAAAATTTAAGGAAATAACAAGCAATATCTCGAAAACGGTTCACTCAACAAAAGAAACGTATATGACATAAGTTGTGTATTTTAACGCGATCTACATTTTTTGTGTAGTAAAATTTTGTCTATCTCTTATGGTTTACCAGTTATGCAAAAGTCGTTCACAATGAAGAATATTTTTGGAGACATTCCCAGAAAATTCGAGATATACATTTTATTTGTCATGAGAATATCTTAAACATGTGATATTTTCATCAAAATCGTTAGAGCCATTTTTGAGAAAATTAAAATTTTCGAAAAATGTTCCATGTAAAGGGTAGTCTGGGGTGGGGGGATTTACTTGAAAACCTTCGTGTCGCATCTCTGGAAGATACTGAACCTAAATACCAAGTTTGGTGTTTATCCGACTGTTCGTTTTTGAGTTATGCTGTTCACAGACACACAGACACACAGACAGACACACACGGACATGTTTCCAAAAATGCTTTTTTGGATTCAGTGATTCTCAAAACATGTATTTCCGGTGAAATCTCGGTATCGAATTTTTGGGTGGAATGCAATACTTCCCCTACTTACTATACGTAGTAGAGAAAGTAGAAATGCTTTTTTTGGATTCAGTGATTCTCAAAACATGTATTTCCGGTGAAATCTCGGTATCGAATTTTTGGGTGGAATGCAATACTTCCCCAATTACTATACGTAGTAGAGAAAGTAAAAATGCTTTTTACTTTCTCTACTACGTATAGTAAGTAGGGGAAGTATTGCATTCCACCCAAAAATTCGATACCGAGATTTCACCGGAAATACATGTTTTGAGACCTCCTGAATCCAAAAAAAGCATTTTTGGAAACATGTCCGTGTGTGTGTCTGTGTGTGTGTGTGTCTGTGTGTGTGTCTGTGTGTGTGTCTGTGTGTCTGTGAACAGCATAACTCAAAAACGAACAGTCGGATAAGCACCAAACTTGGTATTTAGGTTCAGTATCTTCCGGAGATGCGACACGAAGGTTTTCAAGAAAATCCCCCCACCCCAGACTACCCTTTACATGGAAGATTTTTCGAAAATTTTAATTTTCTCAAAAATGGCTCTAACGATTTTGATGAAAATATCACATGTTTAAGATATTCTCATGACAAATAAAATGTATATCTCGAATTTTCTGGGAATGTCTCCAAAAATATTCTTCATTGTGAACGACTTTTGCATAACTGGTAAACCATAAGAGATAGACAAAATGTTACTACACAAAACATGTAGATCGCGTTAAAATACACAACTTATGTCATATACATTTCGTTTGTAGAGTGAACCGTTTTCGAGATATTGCTTGTTATTTCCTTAAATTTTCCAATACTTATACTTTTTCTCAAATTCGTTATTCATTTTTTTTATGTCCTGGACATGCAAAGAGAATGGAATGCGCCACATAGCAACCAGCGTTAAAATATTTGACTATCGCTTAAAAGCTACCATATTCCCCTTGCATCTACAAGAAAATTACCAATAAGATTGACATCTCGATATCTCGATTAACATGAAGCATATGGAGAATAGGCGTTTGTAAAATCAGATTGTACAAGAGTAGAGAAAGTCATGTGAGTGTAACACATCAGATTTTTTTGGATTCAGGAGGTCTCAAAACGTGTATTTCCGGTGAAATCTCGGTATCGAATTTTTGGGTGGAATACAATACTTCCCCTACTTACTATACGTAGTAGAGAAAGTAAAAATAACTACTTAAGGTACGTCATTTTTATTACTAACTAGCAGAAAGACCTGGCGTAGCCCGTGGTTTGACAGTTTATCCCTACAACATTTAGCCTTTGGTTACACTTATCAAATAACCCTGTATTTCTTTGCAGACATTTAAAAAGTATTACACAAGATACTTAAACAAAGAGTTAATTAAGATTCCTAGGATTCTATGAAGAACAAAGAAAAAGAGAAAATGAAATAAAAATGCTGAGAAAACATTATGTGCAAAAGCACTGCTGAACAACCTCAAGACCGCAGTTTGTGTCATCCTCCGTGGTGTACTGGTTACCCTCTAGTTCCCGAGGTAGCGGGTTCAAACCCGGCGGAGGGCGATGGATTTTTTCGGGCGTAAAAATCCTTAGCATGGTTTCCTTCGGAAGGGAAGTAAAGGCAGTGGTCCCGTGTCGTAGATTAACGGCACGCAAAAGAATCTCAAGCCTGATAAAGAGGCCTCTGAGCAAAATTATTGGTCTTTCACGCCCAATATAGAATGGGTCGCTAAAGACCACAGCAGTTAAAGACCGTCCATAAATAAAACTCAATTTAATTTAACCGCAGTTTATAATGATGATCTCTCATGAATGTAGCTGCGTGACGGTTCTGCGCTGTCACATACGGAATGCCTCGTCCTTATCTATACAGAAAATCTCGGTTGGGAAGAAATAGTAGCACTTTAGGCAACGTCAGTATAACTGCGTTCATTCTCAGTAACCGGCATACACTAAAGTGCTAAGAAAACACACGAAGGACAAAATAAAATGAAGACTAAAATGAATATACAAAGAAAAGAAGAATAACAATAAGAAGTGATATTTCGACTGGTTTGATGCTGTTATTATTCCTCCCCACTGGCATTTTATGTCACTCAGTTTCTGTTTCTATGCTCATAAAAGCATGACAAACTTCCCATAGAGAAAGAAACTCGCTGTTTACAACAAAAGAGAAGCTACAAATATAAATGAATATCCGAACATCGGAGTATGATCGCAGAATGAACGGATATGAACTTCGACTTATTTGTTAATCTTATGTTAGCAATGCTCGAGTACCATACAGGCTTTTGTAGTCAATGCGATTATGTTGAATGACTTTGTGTTTTTTATATCAACACGCAATAAATAATCACATGAAGATAAAGAAGAATAAGAATACGTTGTATTTTGTCTGCTGCTGTCACAGACCAATATAATAGGTTCGAAATATTAATTTTTTACCAAGTGGTAAAATCCCTTCACATTTGCGCAGTCATAGTCACGGTGGCATAGCTGTTGTAATTTATTTATTTGACCATGTTATTACTCCATGATCAATGTTAGAGAGGAGATCAACGAATAATATCCTTAAGGCGCTGTTCCTTATTTTGTGAGGCCGTGAAAGTCTACATAGTTATTCCTATGTTGGCAAAATTCGGCAATATTCGACCTAATACGACTATCGTTGAGAAAGCTATAGATGGACTTGAGAGCTTTTGTAGGCATTATATATGAAATGGGACGGAATTTCGGATTCTAATCTAGACAGTAATTTTCGCCTTGTGTCAAAGGTTATGTGTGCCAAGTCTGGTAAAAATCTGTGCAATGGTGTAGAAGCCTATGGGGGGGGGGGACCACACACGCGCGCGTTTAAAAGCAAAGATAAAACTGATAAAGAGGCCTCTGAGCATAATTACCGGTCTTTAACGCCCAATATAGAACGGGACGCTAAGGACTACAGCAGTTAAAGGGCGACCATAAATAAACCTCAATTTAATTTAACACACACACACGTTTATATATATATATATATATATAAGATATGGAAAAAAACGAGAATAGCACGAGACGCTTTTAAATGGAGCATGACAATTAAATCTGTAAAAACTTAAAAATGCAAACTACGGGTATTCCTAAAGTATTAGTGCTTATCGCTTTATTCGACATAAACTTTATTTCACATAAATTCTGCATATATATTAATGGACTCGGTGTTTTTTGTTTGGCAGGTTTACTAATTGCACCAAAATATATGAAATGCACACTGAATGAAGAGGACATAGGCCATTCACAAAAAATTCAAGATACACGTGTATTGATGGTTAGCAGAAACGGACTCATTACACAATTCGCTGTAGTTTCAAGGGAGATACAGGAGACTACTAAACTAGATGTGATATCTATGCTGGAATGCCCCCAATAATATAATTATGAATGAGGCTACACAAGAATTAAACTGCCTTAAACACAATATTAGCCCATCTCTGGAGACAGGATTGGGAAATTTTTGAGAGAAATAGTTAGATTTTACATTCCACGGATAGCTGAGAATGCACTGCTATCTGGAATTTTATGGATTTGGTACCGTTTGGAAACCAGCTCTACGTTTATACTTTTTAAGAAAATACTTTGAAGTTAGCAAGAGTATTTTTATGGATAACGAGATAACTTAGTTCATTAACAAATGGTTAATTGAAACTTATTTAATTTTCTATTCATATAAAAATGAAGAAGCCTTGACAAAAGCTACATTTTCCTGAAATAATACTGATGGCTGATTCAAACAAACGAAGGGTATTTAATGAAACACAGGAGTGGATATCCTATACTTCTTTGTACACGTACATCTATATACATAACGTTATTTTATAAAATGGCACTAGACATAGACGCACCATGGGTAAGTGCAATAACATATGGTTAGGTACATATTATTTTTTGTTAATAGAGAGTGTGCAATAACGCACAATAATTATGTCCCTAATAGCTTGCTTAAAACGTGTAAGATTCCACAGTATAAATCCTTATTAAACATAAATTATATTGCTATGGAAAACATATTTCTTATTGCTGTAGATTAGAGAGCAATGTTTTGTAAATTACAGAATTTATATTCGTTCATGACTATAGAGAGTATTGTTCAGGAGCAAAATGAGTAAAATGGTATCGGAAGTATTTAGCTTAAAGCCGCTTGTACACGATCAAACTTCTTTTTTTTTCATTTCAAGAGTTTACAAGAAAAATTGTCAAATATTTTTCAATGAGTGACAAAATTGGACAAGACTTGACAAGACCTGGCAAGACTTGACAATGTCAAATGTGTATTTACAAGTTGTCTCTTTGCCAAACTTAAAATCTTCGGAACACATTCATAATTTATCACACGCAAAGCAATTTACTATTTGCGTCACGGCATAACAATTAGCAATGAAATATTGTTCTTTACGAATATTATGTAGCACTTTCACGTACTATATCCAATGAATCACATTACGAGTGTGGAATACAATGGAAATAACACCAACGATAGGTTAACCACAGTATACATACAACATTGCATTAATGCATACTTAGTTCCGAAATCTGCCTGGCAATTATTTCTTCATATGCCTTCATCTGCTCCATCCTGTTGTGGTAATCCACGGAGCCCTCGACGTACGGACGTGGCCAGTCTATGTATAATCTAATAAGTTCGCATACGACATACTTTGGCCGGGTAGCCATTTTATTTACCTTTCACTTTCAGCCATGTTTCAGATTTCGTGACGCACTGTAAATACTCGCATTTCATTGGCCAAAGCCATCAAATCATTGTGAAATCTTTGACCGTTTAGAGCATGTCCTTATTTGCTTTCAAGATTTTCAAAGACTATAAAGGTATTGAAAGCAATTTGACAAGAAAAGTTGTGAAGTTGTGACAACTCTAGAAAAGTCTTGTAAAGTATTGAGTTTGACAAAAATTTGATTGTCCCCAAGGGGCTTTACACATCAAACAAATTTGATTATGCTTACATACTTACCTTTTGGTTAAATTTGTAAACAAGTAACCAGTAACTTAGGGAAGGAAAATGCAGCATAATTGTGGTTTTAGGAGGAAATATGAATTCTCAGGAACGCACTAAGCCACTCACCTGCCCTTGTTAACACACTTTCTTAAATAGTGAAATCGCCGCGATGTCAACAAAATACTCCCTTTTTTTAATTCTGCGCAGTTAATTCTGCAACTGCCAACCAACTATACGAGTGTAATCCGCGAGATTAGTGATGTTAGATTGGCAAATGCACAGTTACTGATATACCCGTCATTTCAATCCAATTTATATACACACTCTAACCTTAACCTAACCTTGGATAAATGGGACCCTGTGGCTAACCTAACCTTGAGTAAATGGGACCTCCCCAAGAGCCCCGTGGTTTCGCTGTAGCTCACTACGGCCTGATGGCCTATTCTCGTTCTGTTATTTCTATCTTCGAATTGTTTACTCAAACTTGCAACACTTCAGGATGAATTCCATGAATTACCACAAAGCGCCCATAACTGGCCGAACCGTAAACTAATCAGGGGAGGTATGTATGGCAGTATGTCGACAAGTTTATTTAAACTTCTAAATTTGATCCATAAATTGGGTGGAAGCTAGTTACAAAAGTTGTCTTTCAAGGCCAGGTTGTGCACACTCCATACTGAGTGCTATATATTAATGTGCTTCATCCTTGATGATTTCAAGATGAAAACACTATATTCATCCCAAATACAGCTAATTTAGTATCAGCAGCAAAACTCCACTAAAACTGTTTTTGTTGGATGCCTAAAATTAAGTTATTGAACCCTAAAGTTGGTATCCTTTCCATAGATTAAAAATAAAAAACATTCTTATTACATTCACATAAATTTCTCTGCCTATTATTCAAAAAAGCATCATTATAAAAGCTTATTCTTATATCTACTTCATGTTAATCGAGATAAACCTTTGCAGAAATTGTCTTATTGCAAGGAAATTAGAAATTAGGGTAATACGTAAATTTTAAGTATCAGTAGTTCTAACCAATAACAAGAAATATCTCGAAAATAGTTAACTTCACATAAAAACATTATTTTATAAAAATCGTGTGCTTTAACGACATATACAGTTTTTTGTGTAGTAAGACTTTTTCTATCTCTTACGGTTTATTAGCTATGCAAAAGTAATTCAGAATGAAGAGGTGGTCAGAGGCTATTTCCATAAAATGCAAGATCTATTTACATTTCATTTGTCATGAAAATATCTTAAAATTATCTATGGTATTTTAATCAAAATCGTTAGAGCCAATTTTGCGAAAATCAATCCTTTTAAAAAAATGTTCTATGTAAAGAGTAGTGTGGGGTGGGGGATGTTCTTGAAAACCCTCGTATCGCATTCTGGAAGATTCTGAACTTAACAGCAAAGTTTGGTATTTAAGCAACTTTTTAGTTTTGAGTTAAACACAGAGAAGTTTTTTTAAACATGCTTTTTTATTCAGAGAGTCTCAAAACTGTATTTTCGGTGAAATATTTGTGTCTAATTTTTGTGTGGAACACAATATTTCTCCTACTTACTGTAGGTAAGTGGTAGAGAAAGCAAAAATACTAGAAGATAACAAAATCACAAGCCTGAATTGCAGATACAATATGTGATCGCTGTTCAACGTTTTGTGATAGAAAAGCTTGTTTCCAAAAGATCTAAACTACACAAAGGCAAAATATTGGCAAAACAATAAAAGGTTTCGCTGAACTTCCCTAACTAATTTAAAGTCATTGGGTATTCACTGTACTCCTCTATCTCGGCACAATCCATAGCCTGAGTCCTCACTACTACATAGGCAGTAAAGTCTGAGTTATTACACTCACACGAATTCCATTACCCACTATTGTTTATTTTTATATCTCGTCTACGGACTATTTTCACAAAAGCCTATTTTTTCATCTACTTAGCTTTAATCGATAAACTTTGCAGAAACAGCTTCATTACACATTTTGTTGTAGGTACAGTGCTTTCGTTTTATGCCAAGGCCACAAGCGCCTTATATGCATATCAACCAAGACGGCAGTGACCTCGGTATTATGCCACTGCGCAGAAGCGGCGCAGGATCTGTCTAGGGTAGGTTTATTACCTGTGAGCTTTTTCAGTCGTTGCTTTGTCTTCGTGTTGTGAAGTGTTTCGACAATACGTGTGTTGTGGTGATTTCCTTAGGAATGTTATTCTCTTATTAGTCCACGAAATTCTTACCAACAAATTCACGTTTGAACAGCGTATTTTTATGTACGAAACATACGTGAAAACTGAATCATGTAGACAGGTATGTAGACAATTTCAGCAGCAATTTCCTGGTTATCCAGTTCCGCGTAGGCACACTGAGACGTTTGGTCAATAAATTTAGAACAACGGCATTAATAAACACTAAAAAACTGAAGTTTATAGGAACAATTCCCACACAATAGACAACTTAAGGACAGTACACGTAAAAATTATGAACATTACGCAAGAAGAACTTATGTGTGTGGATGGTAATTTCATCCAACGATGTGAAGAATATCTTCGCGCGATGGATACCACTTTCAACAACATTTATAACAACATTAGTACTCATTACATATATGTTACTAACACTCGTGTGTAACGCGGGAGTTACGGAACCGAAAACCCCGCAGTGCAGTAGACTGTGTGCGGAGCACGCATTCGCGCAATCCGTGGCCTTGGCATAAAACTAAGGGGCATACAGCAGGCTGAAGCGTAGGCCAACGATATTCAAGTGATTTAAGCAGGATGCTCAGAAGTTAAGAAAACAGTCTAAAGTGTCTTCGTTTGAAAAACGATCAACTATAATAAAGCAGTCAAATATTTTTATTATTGTTAATTATTATTATTTTTGCTGCAGCATTAAATGTTTTTTACTTTTTGAAAGATATGTTAGTAACTAAATTTTGCCATTTTACCAGGTTCACTGTTGTAAGGTATCTCTAAATAATATGCAAATACATTCATCTTTAAGGTCCATTGAGTAAGCTTTTTTGGTTATGGACTATAGGTATGTAAATGAGAAAATTAATTTTCGGTTTCAATCGGTTAATAGTTGCATACCTTTGAATGCCTTAGCTGCTAGTTAATAAATTTAACCGTGTGTTAAGCTTATCGGACAATGAAACAAGCATTACTGGGTTAAAGATATCTGATATTTATCTTTTAAATAAAGAAAAGTCTCCAGTAAAATTTCATCTGGGCAGCATGCCTCAACTGTATCGAATACTAGCCTGCAGCTTGAAACACAATCATTTTAATCCTGTGTTACTTTTGCATGTAGGATTATGAGATTATTGAAGAAGGAAAAAACCTTGCTCTGTCTAAATTACTGTATCTTGTATCACCCCCTATTACAGTAAATAGGTGGAATGGCTAATTGGAACATATGGGCCCTTACAGAAATGCATCACAGTAAAGGGAAAAAGAAAACTTTGAAAATTACAGAAGGGCATAGATGATGTGGAAATGGATCGTCAGGATGAACGGTATTCAAAAGTTATAAATCATAAATAAAAACTAAATTGAGTTTTGTTTATGCACGCTCCTTAAGTACTATGGTTCCTAGCGTCCTATTCTACATTGGACGTGAAAGACCGAAAATTTTGTTCAGAGACCTCTTTATCAGCTTGAGGTTTCTTTACGTGCAGTAAACCTACGACACGGGATCACCGGTTTACTTCCCTGCTAAAGATCCATCGCACTCTGCTGGGTTTGAACCCGCGGCGCTGGGATGAATCATAAATAAAAGTATCAAGAAATAAGATATGGAATTTGCATGCGGGGCACTAATGTGTTCGCAATGATCCTAGTGCTTAGAGCTACACATTCAACCACTAAGGATAGGATCGCTGCACGCATTTCTAAAATAAAGTTTTAGATTTATTTCGCTATGAAGTAGATACCATTATTTAGACACGTTTCTTTTATCGCATATTTTATTGTCAAACCTCTGTTACATGAGAAAAATCTGAAAATAGTCGATGTTTAAATTAGAGTATTACCTCGATTTAGGAAACCTATCGATCCCCAGTTAAACCGTATCATTAATGTTCTGCTATATTCAAGGGCTTGTAGCAGAAAAAGTTAAACGTGCAAACTAAGTTGTACCTACTTATGATTGCGGACACTCTTGTTATCCTGTAGCTTCTTCTACTTGACGTTGCAAGTTAAATCATTGACTGTGGTATTGCTTATTGCAATAAATAATTTAGAGCTTGTTGAACTGCTCAATAAGAGTATCTTGTAACCTGTGTTATTTCTAATTTTGATTCTTACAAATATAATTGTTGTACTCAGCTGGAGAAAAGCATGGAGAGGGAGAAGATGCAAAGGAGGGCTGATGCTGCTGGCACAAGATTAGAATATTTATCAGCCCTTGATATCAACTCTTCCCCGAGCGAAGTGAGACACACAAAAATTGTGTGTACCATTGGTAAGGAAACAGTATACAACTTCACAAGTCAATTTGTTTTCTCCATAACTAAAAAGGTTATTAAATATAGTGGCATTAAGTATGTGCTGCAGCGAGAAAGCGCGCGGTTGGAGCCAGCAAAGTTGCGTGTATAGAACCTTTCTTTTCAAGCCTATGTATTTCACAACTAAGGTGAACATATTTGTGCTTTATCTACTACCCACCTACAGTAAGTATGTATAGCATTCAAACAAAGAAGTCTATACCGAGATTTCACCAGTTGTACACGCTTTGAGACTTCCTGAAAAAAATACATTTTTAGAAAAGGTATGTTTGTGAACAGCATAACTAAAAAAGTCTGATGTGATAAAGGTAAAGGTACGTATCACGGAGGGGCTTCCGAACCGGGGCAGAGCACCGCACGCAATCCAGTCGACCCTTTATGCTTCCGACGTGACCATTGGGAGCGAAGGATGAGGGGAAGACCTGAAGGGCGATCAGATCCGGATGCCGTCGGGCGCAAGCGTAGACGGGGTCCCTAACGTTTCCAGATAGAACGCATCCGACGACGCCCGGTCCCAAACTACAAAGCACCAACCTCCAGGGTCCCCCGGGACGGATCTCTATGCTGAGGAAAGACTAACTGAGCGGTAGCGCAGCGACGCCAAGGAAGAAACCCTTACAGACCGCAAGCCACCGTCTAGCCGTTACCTGTCCAACACCGTCGCTGGTCCTACAACCCTGAAACAGGAAGATGATGGGTACAGGAAATGAGAGGAAGGAGAGTCATGTTACAAGATAAACCACCCCAGCATTCGCCCGGCGACTCGAGGAAACCACGAAAAACCCATGGTGCAGAGAGGGTGGTCGCCGGGGATCGATCATGTGACCTCCCGAATGCGGGCCACAGACATAACCGCCTGAACCATCCTGCGGTATCTGATGTGATACATTTACATGGCCTTCTTTACCCTCTAACGTTTATTAGAAGCATACAAACTATTCTTATTAAAGCTTATTTTTTCCATCTCCTAAATTTTAATCCAAATAAGCCCTTGCAAAAATAGCTACATTACACATTTAGTTACTGACACAACCGGAATAGCGATAGTCAAATGTTTAAGAATTGGTCGCTATACCCGGCCTTAAAATTCCATACTGTTTCCATGCAATTGCGGGAAACAACTGAATACTGAAATAAATAATGGCAAAGTGATGAAAAAATCGAACCATTAATTACAGATTTCTCAGAAATGGCTTACGCCACAATGAAGTTATTTGACATAAATTGTGTGTTTTAAAGAGATCTACAACTTTTGTGCAGTACCTTTTCGTCTATAGCTTGACGTTTACCAGTTATACAAGGTTATACAAAATTCCTTCCAAGTGAAGAGGACTTCATAGGCTATTTCCAGAAAATTCAAGATGTACATTTTATCTGTGATGTAAATATCTTGATATAAGGTGTTTTAATCAAAATCGTTAAAGCCATTTTTTAGAAAATTAAAAATTTCGAGAAATCTTCCAATTAAAGGGTAGTTTGGGGTGGGGGATATAATTGAAAATCTTCGTGTCACATCTTTGGAAGGTAAAAAATCTAAATACCAAGTTTGGTGTTTATCCGAGTTTTCGTTTTAAAGCTATGTTGTTCACACACACCTTTATCTAAAAATGCTTTTTTGAATTCAGGGGGCCTCAAGACATGTATTTCCGATGAAATCTCGGTATCGAATTTTTGTTTGGAATGCAATACCTTCTCTACCTATTACGTACGTGTTAGACAAAGTAAAAAGTATGAGTATTTGTAAATTGAATTAATAATTAATAACAAAGTATATCTAGGAAATAATTAACAGCACAAAAATATTTGTATAAATTATGTGCTTCGACGGTATCTGCGAGTTGTACATATATATGTAATAAGATTTTGTCTCTCTCTAACGGTTTACCAATTCAAAAAGTATAATTCAGAATGAACAGGACTTCACAGGCTATTCACAGAAAATTCAAGTTATACATTTTATTTGTTAAGCAAATAAATTAAACATGTGGTATTTGTATTCAAAATCGTTAGTTTTTTTTTACGTAAAGGCTAGTTTGCGTGGAGATATTTTCTTAAAAATCTTCGTGTCGTATCCTTGGAAGATGATAAACTTAAATACTAAATTTGATATTCAAACGGCTTTTTTCTTTTGAGTTATACTGTTCACAGACAGAAAAACACACACGCGTGCGTACGGAACTACTTCTAAAAATTTTAGATTCAGATAATCCCAAATCGTGTATTTTGGGTGAAATCCCGTGTCGAATTTTTGGGTGGAATGCAATAGATACTTCGTCTACTTACTATAGTTAAGTAATAGAGAAAGTAAACGGGATATTTTATTCTTTGTCTCTACGAAAAAAGCGGACAAAAGAGGTGACCAAAAATTATTTTGTCATAAATACTTAGTTTTGGAAACCAATAATGAATAAATTCTGCGTAACTGACATGATTTAATATTCAATCCACTCCAACCGAACCATCCTTTAGAACTATTAGTGCAGCATTCATTGAAAGTTTGCTGGTGAATGGATTTTCGTTTTTTTGTCTTCTTTTAGTTATTTATTTATTTATGGACGCTCTTTAAATATTATGCTTCTTAGAGTCCCTTCTATATTGGGCGTGAAAGACCGGAACCTTTGCTCTGAGGCCTCTTTATCAGGCTTGAGGTTCTTTTACGTGCCGTAAATCTACGACACGGGACCATTGGCTTTACTTCCCTTCCGAAGGAAGCCATGTTAAGAACTTTTAAGCCTGAAAAAAAATCCATCGCCCTCCGCGGGGTTAGAACCCGCGACCGGGAACCAGAGGTTAGCATGGTTCCCCTAGATCACAGAGAACGACATGAACTTTATTTAGTAAGTCCTTTTTGACACAGATCATTTTGTAAACGTTTACACAAGCGTGATTTAAAGATCATTTTCTTGATCAATATAGCTTTCAAATCTGCACTGAAAGAGTGTTCGTGTCACTTGTCCGAAATAAATATTTGTAAGAAAAGATTCTTTTAGTTGGGGTGTTAATTTCTGGTAAACAGATAAGAAATCCCAATATTTTAAAGAATCTGTAATAAGGTACATTGTTGGGTAGAAATCATTTCAATTTTAATGCGAACAGTCTCTAGCTAGTGGTCTTTCCAGCTTCCATTTTTTCAATATTTACGGTGGTATGTACTGCTATTTAATATACACATCTATACTCATTATGTAGGCCGGCAACATATCTTATAGATGACGAGCCAATTGTATAACATGCTTCCACTGTTATATCGCTGCCATAACGCCCTAACGCTGCTCTAAATGCTCTATTCCACCAATGTTAAATTTAGAAACTTCATGGCCAATTATCTCATAAAATATTAAAGATATCAGAAATAAATTGTTAAAGGATGTAAATGCATGCCTTCTGAGCTCAATGAAAATTAAACTGAGTTTTATTTATGGACGCTCTTTAACTACAATGGTTCTTAGCGTCCCAATCTATATTGGGCGCTAAAGACGGCACATTTTTCTCAGAGGGCTCTTTCAGGCTTGATTCTTTTACGTACCGTCATATCGTCCTTCACCGGGTTTGAACCCGCGACATCAGGAACTAGAGGATAGCATCCCGAGTTCAATGATCTACTTTTATGCAATAATGTGACTTTTTAAGGAATATATAGTTTTTTAATTAGACAATTGCTTTATTAAATTGTATAATAGAAAGTATTTTTTAACATGAACATGCAACTTATTAACTCCAAAGTAGATCAGTAACACCACCGATGTATTGTTTGTATATCTAAATTTAATTTAGCTATCATTAATAGTTAATGAGAAAACAGGTCATTTATATCAGAAAATGACCTTCAGAGAAAGCAGTGTTCAAAGTAAAAATGGAGAAAAATAGCCTCATATATGTTTAAAAATAAAAAAACACATTACTTGAACTCGCAAAAGTATACGAGAAGCGCCGGGACACACCCTTTATTGAGTCTTCATCTCGTATTTTTTTAAAGGGAACGCAAGACAACCAAATGTGTCTTTTTGTGACAATAAGTTATCAGTAAAGTTCAGCGCAATAGGCGCTAAAAAGCTTAAAGTAGGCAGGTAAATAGGCTCTACAATACGTCCAAAGCAAAGCTCTGAGCCAAGTTTCCAGTCTTTCACGCGCAATATACTAAAAATAGAATGGGACCCTAAGGACCACAGTAGTTAAGAAGCGTCCATAAGTAAAATTAAAAGCATTTTTTCCTCCTCTGAAATTGTTGTAATTCGGCTTATATTTTATTCAAGTCAAATGTGAGGCAGTATTTTTAACACTTAAATGATTTCAGTCAAATTATATATGTAAATTCAATAACAGCCCGCCATGAAACAATATGTGTATGTAATAAATTGTAAAAAGTATGTAACAGTCATTGCATATGCTTACATTATTGTAAACATACAATAATGTTATGTGAATACATTACGTAATTTAATAATGTAGGAGCTATGAGAATAATAAGTTTAAAGTTGCCAACAATGAGGTAACAATGAGGTAACCTTGAGGCAATAATGAGTAAGGAAGTTTAAATACTACTAGTCATAATTAGAGCAGCAATAACGTAAATTTTGAGACAGTTTAAAAATAGCCAATCAACAACCAGAAAAAGCTTTAGTTAAATGCAGGTATTCTATTGAAGTAGGATTAGCCAATCACACACTTGAAATACAGAAATTTACAAGTTTAGACGCTTGAAATCAATTCAGTTGCCTCCAAACAGTGCTCATAACCAGACGTGTTGCCTGAGGACATGTTCATAACTGGATGCGTTGCTTGTACGTCCTCGAGAGATTTAATACGTATTCGTGTTAGACGAAAAATAAGTTTGTGTTAAAAAGTACAAGTAATTAATTAATAAACAGAATATCACAGCTCTCTATATCAGTCAAGTGCTATTTAATTTGTGTCAAGGATTAATAAAAGGAGTGAAGTAAAATTATAATCTGTGTAAGCCTACATTCTTGTCGCATCACGCGCTGCCAAGATATCCATGTCTCTAAAATAAATACTGACACAGCCGAGGCAAACATACATGTAATATCTAAAGAAACAGTCAAATTACAAAGTTAATATTTTTAAAAAAAAATTGGGGCGAAGGCTACCGTGTACCATACGTGTGGTTGCAACTACTACAAGTTCGGCTCCCCAACAGTTGAAATATAATACAACTCCTTCAATACTCCTACTTCAAATCGGCTTTTAATACGTAGCAGCAACTACCTACTTCAAATTGACGCCCAAAGCGTGTTGCAAACATCGTAACAGAAATACATCTTCTTCAAACTGTTGCAAATAAGTTACAATACAAACAACACCTTTCTCAAATGGAGCCATAATTTGTCCGTGAATCCCACAGAAATGTAGAGAAATTTCTTTAAAAGTTGTATTCTTAATCTCTTAGTTCTCAATTTTTTTTCGTTTGTTCACAAATTCTCTGCTCTACATAGCATTCACACTGTGACATTAAAATAATGCTAAGGTACTCGTACTTATCCCACACTTATAACTAATTATTACAGCCCGGAAGTTCGGGCATTTATTTTGTTAAAATAGGCAGCCAAAAAGGCACTTACATTACGGAAATAGGCGGTAACATAATTAAAATGGGCATTTATTAAAAGTGAAAACACTGAGTAATCCTGATCTTTGTTAATGAACATAGCTGTATAAAATACTTAATTTATCTTTCACATAAAGTACTTACTTCACTTGATTACAAGCAACAACATGTTTTTTCAAGGTGTCAACTGTCATAGCCAGTCGCCTGTCAAAGAAAGCGTTTTCCATTATGAAAAAAGAACGTTATACTTCCACTGAAATGACGGGAGCATGTTTAAAAAAGGCTATTTCGGAAGGACTCATATCAGTTTCATTAGAACTTTCATGTTTCAGGACATCACAAATGTTCTTAAGTTTTCCTAGCTCCACATAAGCACTCAACACATTTACATTTTTCACTAACATGATTTATTTTCTCTCCTGGCACTTACAGTTTGATTTATTGCATCTTCAAAGATCGCCATGGATTAACACTAGCATAACACCTTTTTTCAAATTTAAAGATTTCTGCTGGTAGCACATTATAATGTACTGCTATAAACGTCGGATCGTTGCCGAGTCTTTCCTTTTACAAACTTCTTTATCTCGCGAACTGAACCAGCTTCGTCTTCTGATAGAGCATCAAATACCTACCTCACATATCTTGCTCAAATTATTGCTGTAAATATGGTTGGAGAGATCCAGGTTCTCCGTTTGGTGAGAATTGACTGTGGATAAAGAGAGCTTCTGGTGCCACGTCCTTAAAAAACCACATTTGGGAGGGTGAGCTTAGGAAGACCTTCTTGGTGTTGGAAATCAACTTATCCACAAGAGAATACAAACTTCTTACTTCTTCGGCCCTTCTGTGCAACCTGAGGGATAGACCTGCGAGACAGAGCAATTTCGAGAAAAGAACTTTCAAGGCTTTATAGCTGCCTTTGTCATGTAAGGTGCCTGCATTCCTTTCATAGGTTTTGCCATTTAAAGAGATTAATTGAATCGTTTGAGGAGGCAAGTTTTCGACTGCTTGAAAACAAATGGATGGATTCATAGGGAGCAAGATCCTCAATAAATATTTTTGTGACGTGAATGTGTTATTTCATTATTTGTGTAACATTTTTTCACTTTCATATATTCAAATGTTTATGTGATTTTCAAAATGTGCAAAAAGCCAAATCGATCTAAAACAGGCAAAAAGGCTTTAAACCTTAATATGGACAGCAGAAGTCAACGCAGGCAAAATCTAACTTAGGTAATACTAGAAATCCCCAGGGAATACTTTAAATTTTTTCTAAAAACTTACTGGAAATATTTGCAAAAAATATTTTTAATTATAACCTGCAATTATATTCTAGTAGAGCACTTAAATATATGCTGCCTCCATTACGCTGAATATATTATTTCCGCTGCAAATTCCAAAGTCAGCTGCTACCGATTTTAAGAGCTAAATAATTTACATCCTTGTATATCGTATTCTGGGATTACATGTGAATGTGTTACAATCTGTTATAATGACAGTAAATTATTACCACTTTACCAGTAGAATCACAGAATTTCGATACCAGTTTAGCTGTGAAAAATAAATGTGCAATTGTTGCCTAGCATTAATGGCAAAACTACTGTAAATTGCACGGGCTTTATTGGTGGAGGAAATGTCAGTTAACAATACCTCAATGTAAGTTTACTCCACGCCTACAATCTCCTGTCGCACCTGTGCGTTTTGCTTTTTAGTAAAGTTTAACGCCTTTTCTGGCTGCAGACGGCATAATAGACGGTGGGCACTGGTGACGGTTTCGCACTTGTGGAAGTCATCACAAGGTCGTCTAGGTTATGGCGATAAAAATAATTTTGGCTGGAACTGTTTTATTTTCATTTGAACTTAAATATATTAAAATTTCGTATTTAAAGTGTATAATTTCAAAGAAAAGCTAGCACACTCGCTTCCATTTGTGTCGCCACCTCAACTTCGGGAGGCATTTTACCAACCTTCTCAGCAGTCCGGTACACAGCAGGGAGAGGTGCGTCTGGAGCGTTCTGCTTTTGTTGTTCTGCCAAGTAGTGGTGTGTTAACTGTAGCTCATGCGGTGTATGCTTTCATACGAGGTGCATCAGGAAAGAATTGTGGGTATATGAAAAACCAATTTGCCAATTGAAGACATTGCTAGGGCAACGCCATGCAGCATTCACATGGACAGATTATTAAAATAATGTCTAGTGAATGTGTCCTCTTTAAGAGTAAAAAGCTGATATGTTACACTCACATGACTTTCTCTACTTTTGTAAAAACTATTTTTACAAACTCTTATTCTCCATCTATTTCATATTAATCGAGATAAACATTTGCAGAAACGATCTTTTGACATGCAAAGAGAATTGCATTTTACACATAGCGACCAGTTCTAAAAATATTTGACCATCGCTTAAGGCGTACTATGTTCCCCTTGTTTTGTATTTACAAGGGCAATATAGAAATACAGTAGCCTTTAAGCATAGACATATCTCTTAATAGCTGGTTGCTAGGTGCAGCACCATTCTCTTTGCCACAGATTAATACTCTTTGCATGTTCAAGACAAAAAAATGAATAAAGAATTCCCATTTGAGAAAAAGTATGTGTTGTAAAATTTAAGGGAATAACAAGCAATATCTCGAAAATGGTTCACTCAAAAAAAGTACGAGTGACATAACTTGTGTATTTTAACGCGATCTACATTTTTGAGTAGCAAAATTTTGTTACCAGTTATGCAAAAGTCGTTCACAATGAACAATACTTTTGGAGACATTCCCAGAAAATTCGAGATATACAATTCATTTGCCATAAAAATGTCAAACTGATGGTATGTTATTCAAAATCATTAGAGCCCTTTTTGAGAAAACTAAAATTTTCGAAAAATGTTCCACGTAAAGGGTAATCTGGGGTGGGGGGATTTTCTTGAAAACCTTCGTGTCACATCTCTGGAAGATACTGAACCTAAATACCAAGTTTGGTGTTTATCCGACAGTTCGTTTCCGAGTTATGCTGTTCACAGACACACACACGGACATGTTTCCAAAAATACCTTTTTTGGATTCAGGAGGCCTCAAAGCATGTATTTCTGGTGAAATCTCGGTATCGAATTTTTGAGTGGAATGCAATACTTCCCCTACTTACTATACGTAGTAGAGAAAAGAAAAAGCATAATGTATTGCAGTTTTACATTATGTTGCCATTAATAACATTTTTGTGGAGATATTGTGCAACACAGAGTTTTATTTAGTTGTGTATTTAAACATTGTTATTATAAATGATGGCAAGTAAAGCTATTGTTTACAGTTATACATTCATATGCGAGTAATCTAGAACTGTGCACGTAAAACAAGATGCCACTGCATGCGCGAAAACGTAAACAGATGCACACACCTCCCCATTGCCATACATTCTGCATCTGTGAAGACCAGTAAAACGCCACCTGAAGCTGTGGTGTCGGCATATACCGAAGCGAGTGTACTCAGTTACTTTTATGGGGATGAAGGTGATAAGGGGAAAAATTTTCCCTTCTGCTTCCCTTGATAGTGTTTATTAATGAGGTTAATGGTTGTTAATTACCAATGTATAACCGAATATTATTTAAGCAATACCACTATATGCTTTTTTGTTTTCAAAAAGTCTTATGTGATTTAGTAACATAACATTCCATATCCATCACAAATTAGCACACAAACCTTATATGTTACAGCGTTCATTAAAAGTGGTTCATCTTCCTCATATTCTTGTTTTAAAAGGATTCCAAATTATACAAGAAGCACTTAATTGCATACAATAATCAGACGTTGTTGGTCATCTATGGGTCAAGTGCTTATCGGAAGCAATGAGGAATAAGTTCAAAAGTTCCAGTCATGGGGAATAAATTACTCTCTAATGGCGAAGGTAAACAAAAAATTTGAGTGATGCATTCACACGTCTTTCTCTACCAATGATAAATTCACGTATATTCATTGTGTTATTATACGTTCATTTAAAAAGTGATTACTCATAGTTACTCACGATATTTTTACCTAAAAATTATTTCAAATTAAGCAAGATGATTGGAACTACGAAAGTAGTATTTATATTTTTATTCGTGGTAAAACGCTCTTATGATGGAAAGAAAAGAAAGGGAGAATATGGCAAAAATCACCAACTTTCAAGCAAGTCCGTTAGGTTTCACCTAGGGTTTTAATGGGGAATATTATCTAAAATGGCTAACGCTACGAAAAACAAATATTTGACACAAATTGTGTATTTTTACGAGATCTACGCTTTCCCTGGAGTAAGTTTTTGTCTATCCGGTGAGATTGCCTTATTAACAATGTTATACAGATTTAAATGAAAAGAAGCTTACAGAACATTAAAAATGTAAATTTTATATATAATGTCGATAAATTAAACACCAGAAATTTTAATCAAAATCATTAGACCCATTTTTGAGAAAGCAAAAAGTAATGCAAACTGTTCTATGCAATGGGCTGTTGGAATGCAATTATTTTGTGTCGCATCTTTGGAACATGCTGAACTTAAATACGATTTAACTACTGACTATGCTGTTCTCTCTCTCTCCCCTCTCTCTCTCTCTCTCTCTCTCTCTCTTTATCACTCTCTATGTATGTTAAGAAAGGATAATTTGGTGTCAAGAAACGCTCTAAATTTTTTCATTAAACACAAAAGGGCCTCATACAATCACTATTTATTTTGTAAGAATGTGCATATATGCGCATTTGTTTAAGCTGACAGGTGTCAAATATTTTCGAATATATTTTCCACATAACGCAAAATAAAGAAAGGGCTTCCAGGACGAGGTTCTTTCATACAGAACTTTTATGAATATCTATGAGACTGTTTCCTTTTACAATATTTTTTCTAAAATAACAGTGACTTGTTGTTGTAGTAGCGAAAATTATCAGCAGGGACATGTATTTATGGAGTTTAGTTTTATCCTTTGAGCTTTTTAATTTTGGTATGAGCGGAAATTGTTGGAGATAGTTTTATATTGTTGGCGGAGATTAATGTAAGTAGCTGAAAAGCTATGTTTTTAAAATCATATTATTCCAGTATGTGTATTAAAATATGCAGATTTAATTTTCTCTACAAGTATTACCATTACGGGATACTTTGAATTGTATAAGGAAGCAATATGGAATACGAAAAACAAGACTAATTGATTATTGCATTGCTGTAAATCCTATAATACAATGAAGCACTTTAAGCATTGCACTAATTTGGTATGATTATTTTTCCCGCGCACTTCAGGTGGGTGTGTTCGATATGAACGCACCTTGATTGGCACTTGTTTGGTTGAGCAGGTGGCGTCTCTGACGTTTACAGAGCTTAGCTGGGCAGTGTAGTGGCCTACTAAGTGACTTGTGTCTGAACCTTCACTTGCGTGTGCCACTTGAAGTAGCCTTGGTGGGTCTTTGTCAAGACATGCAGTTATTCTCATATCGTGTACCTGCACTTTTAGTCGTTCTCATCGTTTCTCTTTCGCAGTTCGTTTTGTAAATTATTTAAGCTTTAATGGGACACAAGCGCAGAGTATCGTTTTAAAAGGGATGTTTTGCACTTTTAAATATACGTTATTCTGATTTGTACCATTTTACCCTATGGTCGGGCATGCCAAGGGACAACGAAATAAGGGTTTTAATGTGTTTTAATTGGGAATATAGGCAATTAAAGTAAAGGCTAAGTATACTGTTATTGAGGGATACACATTTTGACTGTACGTCATCCTGCAATACAGAGCTGAGTTTTTAATAGTGGCAACAATGCCGTGAAACGGGGTCAGATAATATAATTTATGCCAGAGATTAGTTACATGCTCATCCCCCCCCTCAGAGCAAATGAACTCTCCCTCTCTCTCCATGCCCGTGAGCAGCGACACAATAATGCAGTTTTGAACAAGCGATCATGGAATAATCGCAATGATTTCAAAGCAAGCAGATTGAAAATTGAATGCGCTGGAGGTCCCAGTGTTAGATAATGTTACAAAGAATTGCAACAGGATTGCAGTGAACGTGCATTACCTTACCGTGCAGAGCAAGGTGGGTCAAAGCTTCAGAGAAGGACGGCGAAATGTGACGGATATGCCTCGGCCTGGTCATCCCATGCAAAATGATGGGTGGGTTAGTCGGGTGGGTTCGTTGTTTTCCTCTTAGAGCTACTTGCAGATTGTTTTGCAAAAATATACAGTAGTACTCCGCAGTAACGGCGTTTTAGCTGTGGTTCGTAAGCTCTTGCCCAGGTCTCGTCAATAGTGGTTATACGCCGTAAGAAGGCCTTACCTTTGCGTTCATAGTGCTCCAAGCGTTTACGAGCTGCATCATATCGCAGCCATTTTCAGCCATTATTTTCGGTCAAATCATATGGAACCCGTCTTTAGGTGATTTTTTTTTGCATTCTCAGCCACTTCTTCAGAATGTTAAGCACAGGCGAAGTCGCCAGTCCTGTATCGTTGGCCAATTCACGAACCATGGCGTTCCGATCCACTAGCATTAACTCGTTCACGGTCTGCACATCATCTTCCCTTACTGCAGGATGACCAGGTCAAGGCATGTCTAACACATTTTGTCGTCCTTCTCTGAAGCCTTTGATCCACCTTGCTACTGTACGATAAGGTAATGCACTTTTACCGCAAGTCTCTTGCAATCCTTCGTAACGTCATCTTCCATTGCGACCTCTAGTACATTCAATTTTAAACCAGCTCCTCTGAGCTTGCTTTGTAATCATTGCGATTATTCCACGAGCGCTTGTTCAGAACTGCATTATTGTTGTTGTCGCTGCACACGGGCACGGAGGGCATGTAACTAACGTCTGATATAAATTATATTGCCTGGTCCTGTTACATGGCACTATAGCAGTAGTGCTGCCACTATTAAAAAAATCAACCCAAATATATTTAAGAGTGGTTGTGCATAGGTGGAAACCTTTTGAATCACGCGATCCTAATACGCCTCTGATATGTAATTTGTGTTGAATATTTCACTATGTCAAAAGACAATATAATGTGAAACAAGTTGCCTGATGATAACTTTTGTAATGTACCCGAGCGAACCAGATTGGTTGTATCATTGCTTCTGAAAAATATATTAAGAGTTACAGTATGAAATGATCGCGAGTTCTTGTCAGAACGTTAACTTTGTTGGCCCTATCGGACTTTCTGGAACCTCCTTCCGCATTCAAACTTATCCAGTGTAATAAAAGAATATGAATGAATAAGCCCGTTTGATCCCTGTCGAGCAATGACCTCTTACTTGTGTGTCGTCCTCCTTGGTCTAGTGGTACTTTGCTAACCTCTAGTTCCCGAGGTCGCGGGTTGAAACCCGGCGGAGGGGGATGGATTTTTTTCGGGCGTGAAAATCCTTAACATGGCTTCCTTTTGAAGGGAAGTAAAGCCGGTGGTCCCGCGGCGTAGATTTACGGCACGTAAAAGAACCTCAAGCCTGATAAAGAGGCCTCTGAGGAAAATTTCCGGTCTTTCACGCCCAATATAGAATGGGACGCTAAGGACCACAGCAGTTAAAGAGCGTCCATAAATAAAACTTAATTTAATTTCCTCTTACTTGTGTAGGGGTGGCTCCATTACGAGGTGTGTTTATAAAGTATCATTTTAATATTTTACCGCTGTAGCGTTCAAGTCGCGATTTTGAGCATGCGCGATCACTTCCTCCATTCATTAGGAAGACAGACGCAGAGGTGAGCGATCGTCACGTTGTGTTTTCCTGTTGTTAGAGCGTTTCGAAGTGTTCAAAACAATCGAACAACCCGATGACTGTGATGTAAGATGAATGATATTTGTTTTTTGAATGCGAGAAATGTTACACCAGCAAACATTCATCAAAAATTTTGTGAAGTTTATGGGGAAACAATAATGAGTGACAATGCCCGGCCACAAACTCAAGATGTGATCGCATCATTTGGTTGGGAACAAATCGACCACCCACTCTACAGTCCGGATTTGGCACCAAACGATCTTAATCCGTTTCTTTATCTGAATAAATTCCCTGGTGGAAAACGTTTCAACGACGATGATGTTATGAAACAAGAATGGCAGAGTTGATTTTCATCACAGACGGCATCAATCTCTGACGAAGGCATACAAACACTGGTTTCCCGTTACAAGTTCCTGAATAACGACAGTGACTACATGGAGAAGTAGTGTAAGGTGTAAGACAATTAATGATAATAAAGTATTTGGAAAATAATTTGTTATTTTTTTTAAGAATATCGATACTTACTTTGAGAACACGCCTAGCAGACCTCCAACTAGGGTAGCTCTATTGTTCTCGTATGGTGAGCCATACCATAGCAGAATTTATACCTGCTTCATACTGTCTTACCATCCTCGTGGTAATTTAGAACTTAAAGAGAGTTTTTGCCTGCTTTATATTACCCTCCTAACACATATCCTACTTTTTAACCTGGTATACTAATATCTTAGTATTGTATATACCAGTACACTTAAGATAGTTTGCGACCTAGTATACAGGGTAAATCACCTAAAACTTGCACCGTAAATATTTCGGAAATGGAAAGTGCTATTGATGTGTAGTTTTACAGCATTGATTGGTAGTCAGGGGCTCGCACATTTAGCTTATAAACAGATTTTAATAATACTGAGAAAGTATATTTTTTGAACAAACATACAATTTTTTAAATGGAACAATGCCTAGTTACATCAAAAGAATAAAGTTATGGTAAATTAGAAGGTCAGTGACGTTTGTTGCAAGATTCTAGTGCAAGTGGTTTACGAGAAATCGTATTTTGAAACTTTTACGCACGACACTTGTACAACCTGTGGTAGCACAAACTAAAGAAAAACAAAAGGGAATTACAATACTTTTGTGGATTCTTACAAGTAAAGAGAACATAGCCCTTCAAAGTTTGTGTTCAAAATGATCACCGGCAGCTTCAATACACGCTTCCAGTCTGCTATGGAAAGACTGCTGCACACGTTCTAGCATTTCAGCGGAAATTTCAGAGCAGGTAGCAATAATGCGTCGTTTCATATCGTCTGGTGTAGTAGGTACATCTTTCAGCCTTCCCCACAGAAAAAAGTCTAAAGGGGTCAGATCCGGTGAACGGGTTGGCCAAGGTACAGATACTCTTCGTCCAATCCAACGATTTGGAAACAATCCGTTAAGACAAGCTGTAGTACTTCGTGGACTATGAGCTGGACAGCCATCATGCTGGTACCACAGATACCTCCTAGTCTGCAAAGGAACGTCTTCTAGCATTTGTGGCAGATGATCTGTCAGGAGGCTGCGATACTTGTGCGAGTTCATTGTTCCTTCTATGAACAAAGGACCTATGAGCAGATGGTTCACTATCCCACAACACACGTTTAAACTCCATGGACGCTGACTTTCCACCTGACGAAGCCAACGGGGATTGTCAACAGACCAATAGTGCATATTTCTGCGATTTACCTGGCCACGATTAGTAAATGTTGCCTCATAACTATACAAGATACATGATGAATCTGGAGTATCATGTCTTAATGCCCATGTACAAAAGTTAACACGATTCTCAAAATCGTTTCCATGCAGCTCTTGATGGAGAGAGATGTGATAGGGATGGAACTTATATCGATGGAGAATGCGCAGTACACTTGCCTGAAATATGCCACTTCCACGTGCGATTGTGCAGGAACTAATTTGTAGACCTACTGCAACGGCAGTCAAAACATTAATTTCTGCCTCTTCTCCAGTCACTTGTTTGTTTCTGTTACGTTTTCTAGGTGTTACAGTACCACTTTCACGTAATTGGTTGAAGAGGTTGATAAATAATTGCCGAGATGGTTGACGTCTATTGGGATACGTTTCCGCATACACCGAACAGGAACCAACTGCATTCTTCCTACACTCTCCATACACCATGAGCATGTCGGCTTTTTATGCATTAGTAAATCCCATCTTCCACTCACGACATACTGCTTGAATTGCCACAAGCTAGCTGACCAGAAAGTCGCAATGCAATCAATGAACAAAAAACACAATGCACACAATCATAACAACATCGTACCTAGCAACTAAGCAGGTTGAATGGGACAAACAATTGTCGGGGTGGAAACTTTGCAAAATACGATATCTCGTAAACCACTTGCACTAGAAACCTGCAGCAAAGACCATTGACATTCTAATTTACCCTAGCTTTATGCTGTTGATGTAACTAGGCATTGTTCCATTTAAAAAATTTTTATGTTTGCTCAAAAAATACGCTTTCTTAGTATTTTTAAAATATGGTTATACACTAAATGTACGAGCTCCTGACTAAAAATCAATGCTGTGAAAGCTGCACATCAATAGCACTTTCCATTTCCGAAATATTTGCGGAGCAAGTTTTAGGTGATTCACCCTGTATAGGAACATAGAATACGGAGGCACGTCAATGCAGGCTACAGTAGAGTAGTTTGCAAACGTTTATGTGTTTAATGCTGTATTAATGAAATTCACATAGACTTATGAAATATTTTATATTTAGCAGTGGATTGATTAAATTTTTCCTTTTTGTTAATAAGGTTGTGATAAAGAAAACTTTTTTTTCCAGTGTTTAACCCAGAGAGTGTTTTATTTTTTTCAAGTTATAATTTAGTTGAATCATATTTGCGCCTTCAAATGCTTGAAAGAAATTTTCAAACACGAACAATGCTCCAGTTTGAGGATGCTTAGAAAAAAATGAAATTTAATACAAAAGTATGATGTTTTAGGCCACTCTTTAAGCTAAACAAAAACATCGTAGTTGTATTATATGTAATAAATATTTACTGAACAAGACGTAGGAAATACAAGTTGATATGTGTAACTAGATTCAAACTAGTTCAACAACAACAACAATAATAATAATAATAACAATAATAATAATAATAATAACAAAAATAGGTTAGAATGTGAAATTCTGTATGAAACCACACATCTATAATTCACGAATGTTTTAATTATTCGCTTTTAGCGCTCCATTTCGCGGTTTATCACGATTGTAAATTGCAATCATAGCACCCTAATGCGTGAATGTTAGCAAACTTAAGTTTCATAAAGAACATAATTATCATGATTATAGCTATCTACAAGACCACCCGGCCGTGATTATCGGCATATGACACACCGGAAGTAATTTTTAAATTGTGAGTAGAATAATAATGTTATCAGAGTGAAGAAATCCACCGGCAGTTTTGTATAAATACACGTAATACTCGTAGAGCTCCTTATGATAGAACCTAGGGAGTCCGATTATAATGATTATAAATAACCAACATGATCTGTTACAGGACCCTCAAGTAAAGATTTGGACACTTTGGAGAACTTGCTAGAAGCTGGTATGGATATCGCCAGACTTAGCTTTTCACATGGTACTCACGATTTTTATTCTGGCACCATCAGGAATATACGTGAAGCTGTCAGCCAAGTAAGCCAAAAATACAGTCGCATCTATAATTTGGCAATTGCTGTGGATATTAAGGGACCTGCAATTCGTACGGGGCTCCTAAAAGGCGTGAGTAAGCTCCTTTTCATGTATGGCTTTAACGCTTATATTTTAACAAGAAAGTCAATTTCAAAAAGTAAAAAACATTAGAAAATGTAGCAGTGTTGGACTTAGCACAAAATGTTTGTAGTATTAAGAATGTGGTACATACTTATGTTATATTCATGTAGATATTGGTAATGCATTTGAATGTTGAAGAAAGATAAAGTGAAGGGTACACAACCGTACACACAGCAGTTGAGAGGGCCGACTATGTTGTAATTAGGTATATAGCCTTTTTTGTCACGATGTTGTCTAGAGAAAGTTGTGGATCACAAAAGGATCTTTTCTCTATTTCTTCAGTGAATTGCGAACACTGTTTAGAGAAAGAAAAGAAGATAAAAAAATGTGTTTCATTTATAGACGCTCTTTAACGCTATGGTTCTTAGCGTTCCATTCTATTTTGGACGTGAAAGACTGGAAATTTTGCTCAAATGCCTCTTTATCAAGCTTGAAGTTCTTTTTCGTGTCGTAAATCTACGACACGGAACCACCGGCTTTACTTCCCTTCCGAAGGAAGCCATGCCAAGATTTTTAAGCCGAAAAAATCCATCGCTCTCCGCCGGGTTTGAACCCGCGACCTTGGTATCTCTAGACCACGGACGACGAGACAGTGCTTAGAGAACTATCAATTTAAAGCTAAAGAAGTTACAAAGTATGTTGGCGTATGAAATGCTAGCGTAGTAAACAAAGTAAACCCAGTGGTGCTACGGCGAGCTTTTTAGCTCCTAGTTGGAGCAAAGGGCTTTACAATCGAAACGAGAGAGACAGATGAGTGAACAGAATGTGCAGAATGAATAGTGCAGACAGTTCAATGAAATTGGGGCTTTGTATTTCTAAGTAAGGAAAATGTGAGGTTTATCAATGTTTAGTATGTGAAAGTTAGAATAATAATAATAATAATAATAATAATAATAATAATAAAATATTGCAACATTAAAATACTTTAAGGAATTTGTCCTGTAGAATAGTATAATTAAGCATTCTGAAGGAGACAGTAATTAAACATTATAAGGATCTCAATGATGAGATAATTTTACGCAACTAATGAAATGTTTTAATGTATTAAAATCCCAGTATTGCGAGAAGAAACATTTTGAATTTAAATCAGTAAACAAGGATTTACGAGGAAGGTTCAGTCATGAAATTTTGATGAAAGTTAAACTATTAGCTAATTGGGAGTGTGCTAAACGTTGCTACTCGTGTTTGAAACGCACCAGTTTAACAGGCACAGTGAGCCTCATCCTCTGGTGTTCTTATGCATTATTGCCAAACATATTACCATTAAAATGCATTCATAAATAGCAAAATGTGTTTTATTGTTAATCAGAAAGGCAAATACATTGTAGCTTCTAATGAATACCAGTTGCGGTCTTTTGTTAACGTTTTATATGCATTAGAGCAAATGCAACGTAATCAAACAGATAATTTTATAAATATTTTATAACATAATAAGATGAGAATAGTAGTTTATGATACAAGTGTTAAAAGCAGGGTTTTATTTTGCGAGTAGCCATATTTGCAAAAGTGGGTCTACGGCCTTCGTTAGGCAATCCCACCAAAATAAAACCGTTTTAAACACGCTTGGCACATACGTATTACTTTTTATACAGCGCTAGAATCTATAAAATATCAATAATATGTTATATTGATTCCTGAAACTAAGTTAAATCACGTTTGGAATGAGATCAACTCATGTGTAGAGCGTGACTCTTGAAACCAGAGAAATGGCGTTAAAAACGAGATCAACCATCGTGTGCAGCGAAGTGTTAGAAGTTTTGATGTTTTGTTGATTCGCTAGCAGTCATTTTAGTGAAACTATTTTCAAAATGTTTTGCCTTACATCAGGCAATGAAGCGATTAAATGCTAAATCATATTGATTTCTGGATTTTTTGGTTAAGTAGTTCTAGTGTTACTCACTCTGCTGATTCTGTAATTTCACCTGGCTCTTCCATTTCAGTTTCTTCTGAATTCATAATTTCCGGAATTTAATCTTTATTTGGATTATACTAGATGAAAAAATAACGTTTTAGATCAAAGAAAGCACGAGGCTACCAATACACGGTATAGGTCAGCTCCACAACGAGTTGCGATAAATTGAATATGATGTTTTGAATTGTGAGCGGATAATGCGATCGCCATGAGAAATTAATGCGTAAAAAGACACAATGAAAAGTAAAACCTAATCAAACGAATTTGAATTATTAAACATGTGCAAATACATAGGATACTTGCCATGTGCGTGGACTTGAAACTAATGTTGGTTACAATGAAGTGGTATAAAATTTTTATCGCCCTAGTGCGATAATGTGAAGCGGTTAGTTCGTGTGGACTATGTTAAAAGTTATACTTTTAGGCCATGTGTCTAAAAAAAATTTTATGTATAGTATTCCTGAGCTAAAAACACGCCGTTTGTTATATAGATTTGTATGACATCGAATACTTCATATTTTAGTAGCGATTGCCACAGTGACATTAAGAATAACAATGGAGAAATAGTAAGTGAAACTGATGAAGGAAAACAATCAGTGAATGAAATACTGAGTATGAAACATCACCAGAATCAAAGAGGAATGGCTAAATCAGGAACTAGGCCTTCTCCCTATACAGCAGTTCATACGCTTAACAGCACGCGGTTTCTTCTTTCGCCTACAGGAGGTTTCTGGAGCTGTGGAACACGCCGACCAATGCGCCTCAGAAAACTCCTGTCTCAAGGCATCTTACTTACTTCTACTTCAAGCTCCCAAGACTCCGACCTTTAGCAGTGAAGCCCAAGATATTCTCTTAAGAGCTAAAGTTCAAAGTCCTAGTTCACCCCACCTACTATATTTGAAGAGATTGACAGGCTAAACCAATCAAGTTTCAGTCCAAGGCAGCGCGAGTGGAAATGAGTGGGAAGAGAAACTCCCTTCATCCCCTCTCTCTGTAAAGTTGGGCATCCCTAAACCTTTAGTTTCTTACAAACTGTTATGTTTCGCAGTTACACTGTATCTGTGATCTATTGTGCTACTTTCTCTTCTGTGAGACATACTGTTTCTTACGTTCGAGGAGCGGCTTATTGTAGCGGTTTCTGCACTTTTATAGCTGTTCTTTCCTTTCTGTATATTCTGTGTGTGTATGCGTGTGTGTGGATAACTCAAAAATTAAGAGTTGGGGAATACCAAACTTTGTATTCAAGTTCAGATTCATCCAAGATTGCGACACGAAGATTATCAAGAATCCTATCCCAAACTACCCTTTCTAAAAACATCTTCGTGGTGTTTTATTTTTATCAAAAATGGCTCTAACGATTTTGATTAAGATACCACATGTTTAAGATACTTGTATGAAAAATAAAATGTGTATTTTGAATTTTCTGCGAATAGAGTATGAAATACTCTTTGTTCTGAATGACTTGTATAACTGTTCAGTTGTAAAAGCTGGACAAAATCATATTATACAAAAATATAGAGCTCGTTAAATCACACAATTTATACAAAATAACGTTTTTGTATCATTAACTATTCTTTTTTATTGCTTTGAATCTTCAAATACCTATACTCTTTTCAAGTGGTAAGCCGCTATTAATTTTTCTCGTATGACCACAAAGCAATCATATAACGATCCGCTGTTTAAAAAAGTGCCTGTCGCTTGCTGCTGCATCCTTCTTATACCTACAATGAATTATGTAAATGTACAATGAAAGCTTATCTCAATTAATAAGCAGACAGAAGCACAAGCGTTTTTAAGAATAGTTTATAGGAGATTGAGTAGAGAAAGTAGTGTGAATGCAACGCATGATATTGTTTCATTTTTATATTTCCTCAGTTTTTGCATCTTCAGCTACAGTTGTCTCATTCATTATATATACAGCATTTAAAACTTCTATACGTATACAAGTAAATACGAACTTTAAAATGACTGCAGTGATATTTTCTTGAATTAACGTACTTTTGTTTAATTCATTACAAATACATTAAATTTGTTACTGTTTTATTCCACGCCTTAAAATGTTGTAAAATTTGTACAAAATAAAATTATAGAGACTTTTCTTTTTGTCAAAGTATGTGTTCTTAGTAAACTCTGAAAAAATGGGGAACTAGAGCAACATTATGGCAGGAAAGTGTATATAGATGATGTGAAACGAAGTTGATGTCAGCTATTGTGATTCGTATTTGTAACTTCACATGAAATCCATTTATTAGAACAAATGTACTTTAGTTTATCACAGCATACTAAACAATTATTCGAAGTGTCCAGTAGTTTTCATAAATATACTAACAAGAAATGCTTATGAGAGATGCCCATATATAAATATTGGGATTTTGTCACACGCGAGTACCATTAAAAGACAAAACCTGACACTTTGTGCGTAAAAGTGAAGGTGGTTTCAATAATGATTCCTCCTGTGAGGAATATTAAATAAGACTCAAATGTATGGAAGCGAGAACCAAAGAAACTAACAAGCCTGAATTCATTGCAAATATTATACATTTAATAATATCATATTACTGATGTAATATGCAGAAGGCCTGTTGTGTCAATACTGGAGGTTCGTGAAGTGTACATGTATGACGTCATGGTTATTTATTTTAAATGGCCGACAACTCATTACGAGGTTTGAGTATGAGGTTCAACGATGCCTCTATTAAATTAAGGTCCTAGAGAGTGTCATTGTTTAACGTGACCTGCATCTCACTATAGGGACAAGCGTTCGCATCGCGTATGAAACAATATCATTATGATTCCAGTAGTTGCTTGTCGAATAACATCGTAGCTACTTCATCATGAACACCTTTGCAAAACAGGCTGAATTTAACAGCAGTTCCTTAGTTTCCAAGAACATATTTTTAAGTAGTAAAGAACATGCGAGAGCTGTCCCAGAAGTACCGGACCTAACAAAGAAAACACAAAAAATTTGGGAAAAAACATCTTTATTTCTGTACATAGTCTCCTTTCAGCTCGATACACTTCGCAGCGATGTGCAATAGCTTCTATACTGTGTTTATAGTGAGAACCGTCGAGTTCTGCAAAATGGCCATCAACTGCAAACTCCACCTCTTCATTGTTGGCAGATCATTTACCACCAAGCCATTTCTTCAACTTTGGAAACAGAAAATAACCAGAGGGGGCTAAGTCTGGCGAATACGATGCATGAGGAAGCAATTCGAACTTTAACTCATTGATTTTGGCCATGGCAATAATGGATGTGTGAACTGGTGCATTGTATTGATGAAACAGAACTTTCTTTTTCGCTAAATACGGCCGTTTTTGCCTGATTTCATCATTCAAAATTATAAGTTTGTATAATACTCCGCATTGATTGCTTTTCCTTTTTGAAGATAATTAAACTTATTCCACGCGCATCCCAAAAAACTGACGCCATGACCTTGCGGCAGATGGAATTGTCCTCGCCTTCTTTGGAGCTAATTCTCCCCTTTCAATCCACTGTTTTGACTGTTCATTCGTGTCAGGTGTGAAGTGATGGACCCAGAGATCATACATGGTTCTGAATTGACGCAAAAGCTCGACTTTATTGCAGCGAAACATCGCCAAACACTCGACTGAAACATCCTCACGACGCTGCTTTTGTTCCATTGTGAGTAAACGCGGCACCCATCTTGCGCACAGCTTTCTCATGTCTAAATTTTCAGTTCGTATGCGATATACAGCACTTTTTGTAATGCCTACGATGTCGCTAGCTCTCGCACTTTCAGTCGACTTTCCAATACCATTTTGTGACGTTTCTTCACAATTTCTGGCGTGGTCACCTCATTTGGTCGACCACTGCGATGTTCATCTTGGCAGCTCGTACGGCCTCGCTTAAACTCTGCCACCCAACATTTTACTGTTGTAAACCAAAAAGCATACTCCCCTAGAGTAGAATCTAGCTCAGCTTTAGTATTAGTTTGGACTTAGACCTTTCAAATGAAAGTATTGTTTCACATAACGATGATCAGCAAGCCTCAAAGCATATATTTCTGGTGAAATCTTGAAATTAATTTTTTGGAAAGAATACTTTTATAAATTAGCATAAGTAGTAGAGAAAGTAAGAGCATTTTGAGACAAAGAGCTCCTTGCGCGTGCATGAGTGGTTATGGACAATATAATTCAAAAACTAAATGTCGAAAAGACACATTTCGCATTGAGGTTCAGCATCTTCCAAGGATGCGACACGAAGCTGTTCAAGAAAATCCCCCTACTCTAAACACCCCTTTAAAATGGAAAATGTTTTGTTATTTCAGATTTTCTCAAAATGGCTAACGTTTTTGATTAAAATACATATGTTTAAGAAATTTTCATGACAAATAGGATATATTAAATTTTCTGGGAATACCTGTGAAGTCCTCTTTATTCTAAATTGTGCTTTAAGCACACATTATGTCATTTTTGTAACGTTAACCATTTCCGAGGTATTCTTTGCTGTTGGTTTTAATCTTCAAATATGTATACCTTTTTTAAGCGTCAACTCACTTCGTTTTTTTTTCTCTCATGGTCATGGAAAGAGTGAAACCTCAAAGCCAGCTTACAGCGACCAGTTTAAAAAGTTGACTATCGCTCTAGTCTACCGTACTCTTGTACCTATAACGAAATTGTAACAAAGCCAAAGTTCTGCAAACTTTTAGTTTGATTAACAAGAAGTAGATAGAGGAATACATTGTAAGAATAGTTAATAGCAGAGTGTATAGTGTCAAGAATGCCATGTGAACGTAACAATCTTACTTTTTCTTAAGCGCCTAGATGAGATTTTAATTGTTTCAAAAGATCTTGCTTTCTAACTTTCCCCGTTTTTATGGAAAAATTTTCCGGAGATAATTGCTGGTATCTTTGAAAAAGGGCAAAATGAAAGTGCTGGAATGTGTTGAGAAACGCTTCATTTTTGCAATAGAAGGCAATTCCACTTCATTTACAGAATATTATATGTGTACGAGAGAAGACAACTTGACTTTCATGTTCATCAGTTTGTTGATAGTAAACATTACACTGAGATCAGACATGATGGTACCTGCACTATGGAGCACCAGCCCCCTCCAGTGCTATTTGAATCTCAAGCCTCCTGGAAAATTAACTGACCAAGGTGGACTTGCTGCAGGCTTTTGCTTTTGGAGATAATTAATAGTATGACATGTATCGAACTGTTTACTGAGGTGCTGATTTCGGAGCAAAGTTTGTATATTGCTTACAGAGCTTCTCGAAATAATTAGTGTCCGAGAGGATTCGTCAGGCAGCGCTTACATAACACTGATTTTGGTTTTTCTGTCATGGCAGGCACTTCAAATAACTTCTCTGATTGAGGATATATGTATTCGTATTGTAAAGTTAAGATGTATTTCTAGATATGCCACATAAGCTATAGCGTATTGAAACTTTGCTACACATTTTCTCTCAAGACATGTTTACCTAGCTGCACTGCTGCTGAGTATTATCATCAATTAATACGTCATATTTGTATTGTTTCATCGATTGCCTGATAGAGGTTTCAGGTAAACAATGAATAATCATGCTTCTTTCTAACATATGAAGCATACCTGCATTTTAAATACGACCTTCTATTCTATTTATAATTTATAGTTTTAGCTTCAGTCTTTTACTGACTCTCCACGGCTCTTCACCACTGCAATTACTTATATTTACAACCTCCAAGTCATCTGTATTTTTCGAACTTTGTCACCTTTCCATCTTTATGAGGGGGATCTAGGACTGGTCCGAATACGTTAGGTTTTAAGAATGCTGTTTTTTATTCGAAGGTTCATTTTCATAACGAATGTTTTTATTAAAATAGAATGGATTCGAAAGTTCTGGTGTCTATATTAAACTCATCAAAACATGTCAAATATGTCATTTTGAATTATACAGGGTGAATCACCTAGAACTTGCACCGCAATATTTCGGAATGGAAAGTGCTATTGATGTGGAATTTTCACAGCATTGATTGGTAGTCAAGGGCTCGTATATTTTGCCTATAAACAGATTTTAATAATACTGAGAAAGTGTACTTTTGAGCAAACATGCAATTTTTATATGGAACAATGCCTAGTTCCATCAACAGAATAAAGATAAGGTAAATTAGAATGTCAATGGTCTTAGTTGCAGGATTCTAGTGCAAGTGATTTACGAGAAATCGTATTTTGCAATGTTTCCACCCCGACAATTGTTTGTCCCATTCCACCTAATTAGTTGCTAGGTACGATGTTGTTATTTTTGTTTGCATTGTGTTTTCTGTCCATTGATTGCATTGCGACTTTCCTGTCAGTTAGTTTGTGACAGTTCAAGCAGTAAGTCGTGAGTGGAAGATGGGGTTTACTAATGCAGAAAAAGCCGACATGCTCATAGTGTATGGAGAGTGTAGGAAGAATGCAGTTCGTTCCTGTACGGTGTATGCGGAAGCATATCCCAATAGACGTCAACCATCTCAGCAATTATTTATCAACCTCTTCAACCTATTACGCGAAAGTGGTACTGTAACACCTAGCAAACATAAGAGAAACAAACAAGTGACTGGAGAAAAGGCAGAAATTAATGTTTTGGCTGCCGTTGCAGTAGATCCGCAAATTAGTTCCCGCACAATCCCACGTGGAAGTGGCATATTTCAGGCAAGTGTACTGCACATTCGCCATCAACATAAGTTCCATCCCTATCACATCTCTCTCCACCAAGAGCTGCATGGAAACGATTTTGAGAATCGTGTTAACTTTTGTACATGGGCATTAAGACATGGTACTCCAGATTCATCATGTATCTTGTTTAGTGATGAGGCAACATTTACTAATCATGGCCAGGTAAACCGCAGAAACGTGCACTATTGGTTTTTTGACAATCCCTTGGCTTTGTCAGGTGGAACGTCAGCGTCCTTGGAGTTTAAACGTGTAGTGTGGGATAGTGAACCATCAGCTCATAGGCCCTTTGTTCATAGAAGGAACAATGAACTCGCACAAGTATCGCAGCCTCCTGACAGACCGTCTGCCACAGATGCTAGAAGACGTTCCTTTGCAGACTAGGAGGTGGTGCCAACATAATGACTGTCCAGCCCATAGTGCACGAAGTACTACTGCTTGTCTTAACAGATTGTTTCCAAATCGTTGTTTTGGAGGAAGAGGACCTGTACCTTGGCCGGCCCGTTCACCGGATCTGACCCCTTTAGACTTTTCTGTGGGGAAGGCCGAAAGACACTGTCTACAAGGATGTACCAACTACACCAGACGATATGAAACGACGTATTACTGCTGCCTGTTCTGAAATTTCCGCTGAAATGCTAGAACGTGTGCAGCAGTCTTTCCATAGTAGATTGGAAGCGTATATTGAAGCTGCCGGTGGTCATTTTGAAAACAACCTTTGAAGGGCTATGTTCTTCTCTTTACTTGTAAAAATCCACAGAAATATTGTAATTCCCTTTTGTTTTTCTTTAGTTTGTGCTACCACAGATTGTACAAGTGTTGGTGCGCAAAAGTATCAAAATAAGATTTCTCGCAAACCACGTGCACTAGAATCTTGCAACAAACACCACTGACCTTCTAATTTACGCTATCTTTAAATTACGCTTTCTGTTGATGTAATTAGACATTGTTCCATTTAAAAATTGTATGTTTGTTCAAAAAATACACTTTCTCAGGACTATTAATATCTGTTTATAGGTTAAATGTACGAGCCCCTGACTACCAATCAATTCTGTGAAAACTGTACATCAATAGCACTTTCCATTTCCGAAATATTTGTGGTGCAAGTTTTAGGTGATTCACGCTGTATAAACACGTAGTTTTAAATGCAAAAGATATACTAAGAATTTTATCACAAACACTCACTCAGAAGAAAGAAAGCACTCTTGTGAGTGGGCGACATACACGCGTCACTCTCGCATGGACGTGATCATAGACATGTCTATCCTGACCAGCCAGATTGGCACTGAACATGAGTAGGGTAAAGAGACCATGCACAGTAGCATTCTGGGCAGTGATGCAGGTAGACATATGACGAGGTGTCTATGCAAGAGGCGCTAGAAAGTAAACAAGGTTGCTATGTGGCGCATTCCATTTTCTTTGTATGTCCAGGACATAAAAAATTAATAACGAATTCCCATTTGAGAGAAAGTATTCGAAAATTTAAGGGAATAACAAGCAATATCTCGAAAATGGTTCACTCAACAAAAAAAAATGTATATGACATAAATTGTGTATTTTAACGTGATCTACATTTTTGTGTAGTAAAATTTTGTCTATCTCTTATGGTTTACCAGTTATGCAAAAGTTGTTCACAATGAAGAATACTTTTGGAGACATTCCCAGAAAATTCGAGATATACATTTCATTTGTCATGAAAATATCTTAAACATATGATATTTTAATCAAAATCGTTAGCCATTTTTGAGAAAATTAAAATTTTCGAAAAATGTTCCATGTAAAGGATAATTGGGTTGGGAGGATTTTGTTGAAAACCTTCGTGTCGCATATCTGGAAGATACTGAACCCAAATACTAAGTTTGGTGTTTATCCGATTGTTCGTTTCTGAGTTATGCTGTTCACAGACACACACAGGCAGACAGACACAGACAGACACACACGGACATGTTTCCAAAAATGCTTTTTTTGGATTCAGGGGGTCTCAAAACATATATTTACGGTGAAATCTCGGTATCGAATTTTTGGGTGGAATACAATACTTCCCCTGCTTACTATGTAGTAGAGAAAGTAAAAATGACGAAGTGTTTAACAATTCGAGTCATTACTAATGGATATCTCAAAAATAGCTAATACAACATAAAGGTTATTTGAAATAAATTGTGTGCTTTAAAGAAATATACATTTTTTGTGCAGTACGTCTTCGTCTATCGCTTAACGTTTACCAGTTATGGAAGATTATATAAAATTCGTTCCGAATAAAGAGAACTTCACATGCAATTCATAGAAAATGTAAGATAAGCATTTGATTTTTATGTAAACATCCTTAATATATGGTATTTTAATCAAAGCCTTCAGAGCCATTTTTTAAATACCCAAAGATTTCAGAAATGTCCCATGTAAGGGATAGTTAGGGGTTGTTTTGCTTAATAATCTTCGTGTCTTATCTTTGAAAACATTGAGCTTAAATACCAAGTTTTGTCTTTAACCGACTTTTGATTTTGAGTTATACTGTTCACACACATACATACACACACGTCGTCCTCCGTAGTGGTAGTGTAGTGGTTACCATGCTAGTCTCTAGTTTCCCAGGTCGCGGGTTCAAACCCGAGGAGGCTTGAACTCGCAGAAACACACACACACACACACACACACACACATACATACAGACACATTTCCTATACATCTTATGTGATACATTCGCATGAATTTCTCTACTCTCTATCTTTATTAATGGATATACACATTATTCTTAATAAACCTTACTTTTCTATTTACTACATTTAATCCAAATAAGCCATTGCAAAAATAACTACATTACACATTTCGTTATAAATACAAAGAGAACAGCGATAGTCAAATGTTTAAGAACTGGACGCCATGTGCTGGCCCTAAAAGTCTATATTGTTTCCATACAATCGCGAGAAACAAATGAAAATCGATTGGACTAAAGAATGACAAGTATTGAATAATTCGAACTTTTAATAAAGGATATCCCAGAACGCTTATGCCACAAAAAACTTATTTTAAGTATAGTGTGTTTTAAAGAGATCTACATGTTTTATGTGGTACGTTTTCGTCTATCGTTTAACGTTTACAAGTTATACAATGTGATACAAAAATCCTTCCGAATGAGGAAAACTTCCTAGGCTATTCCAGAAAATTCAAGATATACATTTTGTCATGTAAATATCTTTCATATATGGCATTTCATCAAAATCGTTAGAGCCACTATTTAGAAAATCAAAAGTTTAGAAAAATGTTCCAAGTAAAGGGTAGTTGGTGTGGGGGGATTTTCTTGAAAATCCTAATGTCACATCCTTGAAAGATACTAAACTCAAAAACCAGGTTTGGTATTAATCCGACTTTTTGTTTTTGAGCTATACTGTTCATAAACAGATACACAGACACACATACACACGGACATGTTTCCATAAATGCTTTATTTGGATTCAGGGCGCCTCAAAACATGCATTTCCATTGAATTCTCGCTATTGTGTTTTTGGGTGGAATGCAATACTTTCCCTACTTACTCTACGTAGTAGAGAAAAGTAAAAATCATACAATGAAGGCCTCTCCTGTCACAGAAAAATATGTTTTTAAAATGAAAACATTGTCACGCAGCTGAAGATAACTAATTCTAGATATTTGAAGCGTTAAATGCATTAATAGACATTTGATTTCAGGACTGTGTGTCAGAAGTACACTTAAAGAAGGGAAACACTATCACGTTATCAACCGACATTTCCTGGGCGCAGAAGGGCACTGCCGAGTGTGTTTACATTGATGACGACGTCATATTGCAAGTTCTCAAGAACGGTGATGAGATTCACATTGATTATGGTCGCATCTTACTGACAGTAAAGGAAATCAGTAAGTACAGGCTTATTTTACTTATTTCGACACTACAGAATAAATGCAGGGTATATTGAGCAGACAGTATGCATCAAAATCAGAAAAAATGTATTGTCTAAACATCGTTCCTAAAAGTAAAACCTTCTTGGAAGTGCTGAATATTACCACAAGAGCAACGTACTTTCTATTGTAAATTCTTTAACAGACAATAAATGATTACATAATGCAGAATTCAATCAGGTAAGTTACTCTATTATTCGTCGAATCTATCATCATCTATCCGTTTATGCAAAGGTGTATTTTGCATCATACTGTTACATTTAGATTCATTTACTCCTTATCTATAGAATATAGAGGAATTTGAAATCGCGATTTCATCTTAAATACACGTTTTGAGATCCTTTATAAAAAGCTTGGTATAGCTCCGTGAGAGTGAGCGAGAAAGAGACTGAACAGCATAACTAAAAAAAAAAAGGTCGCATAAATATCAAACTTAGCATTAAAGCTGAAGCAGATTATATAGATGTACAATTTGTAAAGTGTTACTAATGTGTTATATTTGATGGTGAAAAGAAATGATTTACATGTTATTTCACATTGGTATTTGTTAATTAATGTAACTGCTATTAGTTTTGTTATTGTTATTAACTTTATGTGTTGTGAATTGCTTTTATGTTGGCACCGTTTTAGGAAATCTACGTTGAATTTATATATGCTTTATTTCTATATTAAGATCACATGGCCATCATTAGTGTGCGAACGATAGACTGCGGAATGCGCGTTGTTTTGTCACTACCCATACATGGCGAATCAAGATATAACAAGTAAATAGTCTGCGCCACGACACTTAACAATTTATCAATAGTTATGGAAAACTTTCAGGACCTCTTCAAAAGATTTCGTCGGAAGCAGATGTGTTACTGTACGTTGGAAGAAACTGCATCGCAGAGAAAGAGTCGACCGGGCCATAAAGTATAACGGTAGCTAATATTAGCACTTTAACGAACTAATCAGTTGTTTAGAGCACAGATTATTAATTTAATTTATTTACGTAAGCGTTATTACAGCTCTCCTGATACCGCATCCTGCAGATACAGATATCTCATCGCTTACTCAAAATAATAATTATTCACCGCAGTGCTAAGAAACTTCATTTCATAAAAAAAACTGCCGCAAAGTTCACCTTCTTCTTAGTATACGATTTTCAAGAGAATCCCCCACCTTAAACTATCTTTTACATGAAAAAGCTCCTGGTTAATTTCATTTTCACAAAAATGACTAACGATTTTGATTAAAATGCCGTATGTTTAAAATATTTGCCTAACTAATAAAATCCCCCAAAGGGCCTACAAAGGTAAGTGCGGGAATGCCGCTCCCGGGCTCCTGAGACACACTCTCGATTGAGTTCCTCTAAGAGGTGAGAGGGCGTATGCCAAACGCCCAATCAACTTTAGTCTTACAAGCGTGTTTGAACAACTACCAGCTACCTCCCTGAACACAGTCTGACGGATACCGCTGCGCGGGAGAGGGGGGAAGTTGCAACGGGTTACTGAGTAACGCATAATTCCCAGCCATAAGTATCATGTAGGAATGTGTGCGTATAGGCTGATAAATGTCAGCCCCGCGGAGTGGCCATTAAACGAGCTATTACACTCCTTAAGGGGACTGGATCCCTCTGTCTATTAATTGGGAGGTAAGGCCCTAAGGTAAGCAAGATCCAGGACATGACTCTCGGGGTAGCGCGCGCTCAGATGTGAACATGCATCGGAGACATCTGCAATGGTGGAGATTTTTTCGCCATAGAAAAATCCAAAACAAACAAAACCAAAGTGAGTGTAAAAGAAGTAGTCGAGCGTTGTGGTCCTCGCTACTTAGCAATTAATGGAAAAGGGAGGAAGGAAAAAAATTTACATCGGTGAACCCATTTACAGCTCAAAAGGCTCTCGATAAGTTGCTGGTGCGGTTAAGTCATACATTAGTTCTCGCAATGCAATGCTTCTGCTTGAAGCACATTCAGCATCCCAGGCAGCGAAAATACTCAGAGCAAGTATGTTAGCAATCCTGTACTGTTGAAATGTATAGGACTTTGAACTCATCGCGCGGTGCGATAAACCCCCGTGCAGTCGACGGTATGTCCAATGAGATTCGAGAAATTCTGGAAGATCAAGGTGCGACATCCGTATGTCGGATTCAGCGGAAAGAAAAATGTGAATTCGTGCTAACTTGTACCCTGCTCCTTACATTTGACCGGGTAGATCTCCCTCAAAGGATTAAGGCGGGGTATGAAGCCATTGAACTTAGGCCATTTATCCCGAAACCGTTGATTATGGAACCGAACTCCATAATTCGGTTTTAATGGTAGCACTTCCATTTATAGTGCGGAGTTGTGTGGCATATACCGAGCCATTTTGTATGTGCGCGGTCGAAAATTGGGTGACCTTCTCATTTTGAGCGATTCCCTTAGTGCACTTCAGAACCTATAAGCTGTACAACTACCATCCCATTGTACAGTAAATCCAGGATGCCCTCATGTTTTACACGCCTCTTGCGTTAAGGCGGAGTGGCTTGGATTCCTGGATATGTTGGCTTGGCGGAGAATGAACTGGAGGATTTGGCAGCTAAGATGGCGACCACAGAACACGGTGTTGCAATACCTCGTGTAACGTCGAAAGACTTGAAGCTTGCTGTGTGGAGAGCGGTGCTATTGTACTGGCGCGAGGCGTCATTAGTTGTCCGCGGAAACAAGCTTGGAGTAGTGAAGTACATTCCGATAAACTGGGTAGCTCCCACTCGTATATCTCGTCGTGACGAGGTGATTTTGGCTCGGAAGCGTATTGGCCATTGCAATTTTACTCACGGTTACCTGTTTAAACTCTTCTTTGTCCGCTGTGTAGCGAAAATCTGTTGGTCCATCATGTGCTCCTGGAGTGTATTCTTCTAGCACATTTTCGGAACTCTCTGCAACTGCCGGTCAATCTTGAAGACGTCTTAGCGAATGATAACCAAGCGGTCGAAAAGGTTTTGTTTTTACCAAAGGTAAACCTTCAAATGAGAATTTAATCAAACTAATATCACGTTTTTCGTATCTCTCGGCTGTGTTTTATATGATCTTCTTTATCTCCTACGTTTGCAATGATTTTACACTGATCTTTATCCCTGTCCTTTGCTACGACTTTTTGTATTAATCTTTATCTCTAGCCTTTACGACGATCCGTTTAACGGCGGTGATGACTTTGTAGTTAAGCGTCCTTAATCGTAAATCATCATTATCATTGTCAGATTGTTCTTTGTGCAACATGAAATCGCATGCATAAATGATGCCTAATACATAGCGATTTTCTGACCTTCACCTCCTCGCTTATGACATTTTATTAGCGTCATTGTTGAAAGACAACAATGTGCATTTATCATAATGTACATGGTTTTTCCGCTTAACAAATGGGTAACAATATTTTATACAAGAATTACAAACTGTAGAATCTAGAAACCTGTAAAGGTAAAAGAAACACGGAACAACAATGGAATTAGCGAATAGATGTATAACTGTAAGCTTTAACACAGAAACCATGTGTAACCTCAGGCTTATTGCAATATTGATTAAACCTGAACATGAGCGGTTATATACAATAATTAAAATTTTTGTCTGTCTTTATTATAAAAGAAGAACTCGGGTTAGTAATATTAGGTAAAAATATATGCGAAAGGAAAAATAACTCTCCTGCATTGCAATAAATGTCTTGGAATTACTGAATAAGCATAATATTCTGATTTTTACTTCATTTCTGATACAGTTTAGGACCTTCGAAGTTTAATGACACCATTTTCGACTAACTTTGAAACGATCTAAACTTATTCAGAATGCGTGTGTCATTACTAGTCCAAACGAGTTGCTTTCTCTTGTCCAAAGGGGTAAAAATTAGAGGAGGTTGCTCCAGATGAGATGGACGGGATGTGCTCTTCTATTCCTTGTTTTTGCTTTAGTCTGCTAACTGTATCTTTATAATTCAACGCGAAGAGCGCCATGCGTTAGAGTTTTCTTCCAACAGTGTACCTTGGATTAAATCAAATAGTAATACAGAAAAAAATATTGATTTTTCAGATAACTTAACTGCAGCTAACTTAATTATCTGAAGCTTTATCTGGCGATCGGAAGGCAGACTCGCAAATAAAATTGCTACCCACTAAAATAATTTCCGTCTATATAGAAGTTTAAAATCCTAATAGAAAAACACAATAAGAGTAAAAATCTCTTAATATTTTAGATAAGTAATTAACAGACAGATTTTTTATGCATGTAGCGTTATTTTAGAATTAATTAAAGCTGATTCATAATCTGAGGTTTTATTAGCATGTTAAAATGGACAAAAATTAACAATAATCAATAAACAAACTAATTCGTTTATGGTTATCAAATAGTATTTACCACGATTTATTGGCTAGAATGTTCCGTTAAAGTGCGATAAAGGCATAACTTACATTTTTATATTGAAATCTGATGTATTGATTTATCGATGGCAACAATTTCCGATTTATGAAGTTGCATTCTTTACGTTCCAGAAACAGATGCTGTGGTCTGTGAAATCAAACGCGATGGTGCACTTGGAAGCGAGAAAGCGGTCAACGTTCCAGGCATCAAATTTGACATTCCAGCCATCACTCAGAAGGATAAAGATGATATAGATTACGCAGTGTCACATCAAGTTGACATGATTTTTGCATCTTACATACGCAATGGGAAGACAGTGGAGGATATAAAACAACTTTTGGGTAATAGCCACATATTCAATCTTCCTCTGTTTCTATTGATCATAATTAATTAGTGCACCAAAGTTTAAGATGTTCTCCAAAACCGACAACTGTTCTACAGATATCTTTAACTTCCAGTAACTGAATATGTTCAGGAAACTACAGGAGCTCAAAATCCCACATGTTAGAGGATATCATAGCATGGAAAGGTAGAATCAAGCGACTGAAGAATTCAATGCCATAGCCGCGATTTGAACCACGGTTCTCTCGGTCTCCGTTCGGGTGCTCTAACCACTGAGCTACCATGACAACATGCCGGTACGGCATTCAATTCTCCAACTGATTCGCATTTATCCCGGTAAACCACAAGGAGATCTCAAATTGTATTCAGATGACATACCCCAATGGCCACTTACAATGCTGTAAGTACTTTAAATCCCGGGCTTCATATTTTTGAGCTCTATTAGGTAATCCATCTAGAGATCCGTGGTTCAAATCCCGGCTATTTTTCAGTCGTCTGATTCCACCTTTCCAACCTTGTCCAACATACGGCTTGTGTGGAAGCACAATTAATTCCATTAATTAACCTAATGGTGGTTGAAACTATGAAGCCGGGACTTAAAGTACTTACAAAATTGTAAGTCGCATTGGGGTATGTCATCTCAATACAATTTAAGATCTCCTTGTGGTTTACCGGGATAAATGCGAATCAGTTGAGGAATTTAATGTAATAGTGCTATGTTGACATGGTAGCTCAGTAGTTAGAGCAACGGGACGGAGACCGGGAGATCCTTGGTTTAAATCCCGGCTATGGCATTGAAATTTTCAGTCGACTGATTCTACCTTTCCAGCATTGTCCAACACGCGGCTTGTGTGGAAGAACAATTGATTCCATATCATAGAACGCTTTATTCACGTTTTGTTTCTTCGTGAGGCGTCTATTCTCACATTCCGGAGGTCCCAGGTTCGATCTTCGGCGACCGCACTCTTGACCCTTGATTTTTTTCGGGGATCTTCCTGTGTCGTCAGACGAATGCTAGAGTGGTTTCTTTCATCCCCGAATTTCCTTTCCTCCATTTCGTTCCATTTATCCTTCACTCCGTTTGGCCCTTTTCAGAGTTGGACGTGTCGGTAATGGAGTTTCGATGCAGCGTGGCAGGGAAAAAGGATGCTGTCTGTGAAATTTCTCCCCCCCCGAGGGGGACGTTGGACCCTATATGGGGCGGGATTCCTTGTCCGACTACAGGAGCGTCTATATCTGAAAGCTGTAGGGAACCTGTCATTACTGTGCAATCAGTGGGTTTCGGCCGCTTGGTGTCTCCCTTAACCTCATCCGTTCCTCCCGGGGTCGCCCCCTCGTGGGGCGCCGGTACAATATCCTCATTCCTGAATCATGCCGAATTCCCTCCGCTTCACAACCCAATCCAATACGCGTCTATCGCTTAAGAAGCAGCTAGGCAACTCGCTATCATACACTCCCATAACGAAGAGCAAGTTGGAAACTCGAGTCTGAACGCCAGCAACCTACCAAAATGTAAATCGTGGACTAACGCTCTGGGAGATGCGGACTTAAATTCACTTACGCGTTGTTCAAAGTTAATTTGCATCGATTTTTTTGTATATTTTATACCAGGATAAAGAAACATGGGTATCTCACTAGACACAAATCTTTGAACAGAAAAATACTCATATCAAGAAAACGATGCCAGGCACTTTGTAGATTAGTCCTTTCCAAGACATGTGCATGTGTATTTCAATTCAAGTATGATTTAAAATGCACGCAGCTTAATTCTGCAGAGTAACTATTACTCCATCCGTGTTTAAAGTTTCAAATAATTTTAAGGATACTCAGTACTAAAATTGATAATTTCTAAAAGTTCCAACTAGTTCAGTTAACATTTTATCAGAGACTTGTTCAAGATAATAATAATAATATAAAACCAATTTTTGTGGTCCTGCTTACCTACTATTTCAATAACAATTGATTCTCAAAGATGTTTTAGAAACCTTAACATTTTAAGTTTTGCTAATTGTTTCTCAATATTCAAATATTAAATTTGGTGTGAGATTAAAATCTTTCTTAGAAAATAAGTATAAGCATTGTACAAGTATTTAAAACTTTTTGAACATCTAATAATGTATTAAATAATAAGAATACATTCCACAGAGAAACAGTAGTTTGGGGAACAGGGAATTTCTTGAAAATCCTCGTGTCAAATACTTGGTATTTAATCGACTTTTAGTTTTTGTTTATGCTGTTCACAGACACACATACATACACACATACATATATACTCACACGGACCTTTTATATACATATATATACATATAATTTCTTTTTTTGAATTCAGAGACCCCAAAACGAGAATTTGTGGTGAAATCTCGACATCAAATGTTTGGGTGGAATGCAGCACTTCCTCTACCTACTAGGTGTGCGGTAGAGAAATTAACTTAGTGGGTAGAGAAAGCTATGTGAATGCAACACAAGATTTTTTAGAATAGCGTTTATGATATCGGTCTGCATCCGGCCTAAGGATTCTGAGATTTTGGCATTTATGATTATTCTCGAGGTATTGTAATACAATCCATTTTACTTTCTCTACCACCTACCTATAGTAAGAAAAATTATATTAAATCGAGTTTTATTTATGAACGTTGTTTCACCTACTATGGTCCCTAGCGTTTTATTCCACCCAAAAATTCGATATCGACATTTCATTGGAAATACATGCTTCGAGGCCCTCTGAACTCAAAAAGCTGAACTTTTAGAGAAACGCCCCTGTGAACAGCATAAATAAAAAAAACAAAACAAAAACGAAACGTGCGACAAATGCCAAACTTAGTCTTTAAATTTAGGCGTTTCCAGGAATATGCGATTGGAAGATTCTCTGCCCCAAACTACCGTTTACATGGAAAAAGAATCGTTATTTATTATTTTCTTAAAAATGGCTAACGATTTGTATTAGAATACCATAGGTTTAGGACATTTGCGTCACAAATAAAATGTATATCTTGAATTTTCTGGACATAGTTAATCATTCAGAATTTTTTTTGTATAATTCGTAAACTACCAAGTCAAAATCTCACTACACAAAAAATTTAGATTTCGTTAAATCATGCAATTGATGTCAAATAAAACATTTAGTTAACCACTTCTGACATATTCTTTGTTATTAGTCTGAATTTTTAAATACTTATACTTTCTTGAAGTAGCAAGTCGCTATTCGCTTTTTCTCGCCGTCATGCAAAGTTCATGGAATTTCAAAGCCATCAGATAGCGATCCCTTTTTAAGAATAATCAGACTATCGCTTTATCCCAGGACGGTAAAATGTGTAATGAAAGTTTATATTGATTATAAAGAAGAAAATAGCAGAATAAGTTTTTATTAGAATAGTTTGTAGAAGAGTAAAAAGGGAAAGTAATATGAATTCAACACTAAAGATTTTAATCTTGCAAGTTAGTAAATGTTAAAACACTTTATTTATTAGAAACTTTGTTAAAATATGAAAAAAACATCACCCAAATTTTCTCTTTTCTAATAGCTTGGCGTCGTAATGCCACTGCAGTTGCAATACTAAACACATAACTAAAAAATTAATATTCATTTTAATATTTTAAATTTGTCAATCAAAATAACACAGGAGACTAAATGCCTTTGCGTTAGTTTTCGTAACTATGATGTATCTCATCACACTAATGATTCACATATGAGTACTTATTTTTGTATAAACACAAATCACATTTCTTTTAGGTGCTAAAAGGAGGCTTTTTAAAGTGATAGCAAAGATACAAGATCAAGAAGGTCTTGATAATATTGACGAAATAATCGAAAAAGCTGATGGAATCATGTTGACGCTTGGAGCTCTTGGAGTAGAGATACCTTTGCAGAAGACGTTTGTTGCACAGAAGTCTATTCTGGCGAAATGCAATATGGTATTAATTTATAACTGCACTAATTACTTATTTATTCACGTTAATGTGAGGCACATGTACTTCTATTTACAACTAAGCTTACATTTTCTGATATGCAAGGTGTACTTTTTTTTGCGGAACGGCAACTACTGTAAAACAATCTCCCACGTAACTGTCAGATTATAGCTATAGCTGATGACACGTGTCCATGGCTATAGTTATACTTCTTATAGAGCTAACTGATGATTTTTTATATGTAAAGTATGTTTGAGCTCTGCAAAAGTCCTCAATTTAAGTGTAGATAATATATATTGAAGCTTATCAACTGAGGTATCAGGTAATAGAGACTGTAAGTATTCCTGTAACAATGTACGGATAAATAATTCAGCAAAACATGTTCTAAATGTTATTTTTCGACTTGGTATAGTGGATACATGTGGGTTAGTTAAGTTGAGTTTATGTAAATATATATTAGTTACTATATGGCCAATTTTTGTTGCAGAAGCAAACGTCTGCACATGCCATGGAATGTTGCTATACAGTCGTTTTAAATCATTTGGTTTCTTCAAAAAATTCTGTAATGTTTATCGCATTTTCCGAGTTAACGTATGGTTATCCAATATCTTGATAAGTCTAGATTTTTAATAGATGCTATTGCTTTATTCAAGGACGTCAATCTCTTGACTTGACTTACGTAAAGATGGAGTCGGGCAATCGCCCTTAACACTGAAACCTATAAGGTTTATTGTATTACCTCTTATCTCTATCATTTCAGTCAAGCAGGTTATTAACTGAACAGTAACTTATTAACTAAATTTTCCTTAGGAAGATGATCATCTGGGTTTGGCAACCCTATAGTTCATATCTTTTCCTAAACAGCGCTTTGCATTTGAAGATTATGAGAAAGGCAGTTTCGTCCTCTTTATTACATAACCTGCTTACTGGTTCTTCTTTGAAGATTCCGAATGTATGTACGTATTTCCGTGTCCCACCAAGGACCCGGTTATCAGGTTTATTTGGGAGCTATTGAGATTAAGTACATCATTAGTGAGTGAGGAAGACAGTTTAATTATCATTTGGGTACTGTGTTCTCATCCTTTTGTTTAAACCCATCGCAATTGGTTGCACAGAGCAGAATTTAAAGCAACGCCAAATACTAGTTCAGGCCCAGTGAACGTTTGAGCAGACCCTTTCCTTGCCAGGGTATCTACTTTCTCATTGCCGTCGTCCTCCGTGGTGTAGTGGTTGCATGCTAGCCTCTAGTTCCCGAGGTCGCGGCTTCAAACCCGATGAAGGGCGATGGAGTTTTTCGGGCATAAAAATCCTTAGCATGGCTTCCTTCGGAAGAGAAGTAAAGCCGGTGGTCCGTGTCGCAGATTTACGGTACGTAAAAGAACCTCAAGCCTGATAAAGTGGCCTCTGAGCTAAATTACCGGTCTTTCACGTCCAATATAGAATGAGACGCCAAGGAGTTAAAGAACGTCCATAAATAAAACTCAATTCAATTCATTCTCATTGCCTAAAATTCCTATATGTGGCACCCACCCGAGAGTAATCTTGTTGGGTTTTTCCAGTTTTATAAGGCTTATTGGGCAATCCCAGACTAACTTAGATCTTATATGATAGCTTGAAATGCTTTCAAAACTGCCTAGCTGTTTCTTCCTTTTTAGCCTTCTTCCTTTATTTAATTGTTGTATCTACTTTCTCATTGTCTAAAATTCCTTTATATCCAGGCACTTACCCACGAGTAAATTGTTGTTTTTTCCAGTTGTGTAAGGTTTATTAATCAATCCCAGGCTAACTTAGATGTTATCTGGTAGCCTGCAATTCTTTCAAAGCTGCCTGGCTGTCAGAGAATATCCAAATGTTGCTTGCTTTTTAGCCCCTATTTAATTGCTCCCTGACGCACGTTTCAATTGCATAAACATTCGGCTTGGAATACATAGGCATTGCGACAAAGAGAAACATAGATGTTGCATATCAATCTCTTAGGTTACGGGAGTAATTTTATAGAAGTTTTTGCAGTTTTGTTTGCCATCTCATTGCCAAATACACTACAATGTTTAGAATGTACAGTAAAACTTCAGTGTAGAGAAACAGGAAGTATTTTATTTGTCTATACATTCAGCGAAACTAGAAAGCACATATTTATGTATAACCAGTGAAGCATATTACAAAACAGTATATAAACAGTTATGTCTCCAAAACGTTTTGTGTTAATATGTGTGGTAGTTAGTCTGAATAAAATACTAACTCCTACATTTAAGAATAAACGGAAAAACATTGAGATTTTGGTACCTTTATCCAGAAAATACTTGAAGCAGAAGGTTGAGATTTTTACTAGAACTTTAACAATAATCTGGTAATAGAATTTTCTCTTTGAATTAAAAATAAAATTTCCGCCTAAAATGTAATGTACACCGTATTTAAAATTTTAAAGCTCAAAAATATCTTTCTATGTCCCCGTTTAACAGTAATTGAAAGCTTCGTCTATTTAAGTATTATACTTTTGAGAAGGTGGTTGTGTTAGGAAAATGTGGCTTTGAGACATCTCGCTTGAAATTGAGTTTAAGAAGTATGTCTCAATATACTTTGGAGGGTGCTGAGTGTTGTGTCATGATTGGTTAGTTTCTATAAGAGTTTCATTTATATTTATTTTTTAAAACTTAAATTCTTAAAAATTCTAATGAAACGATGATATTCTGAATTAAGAAGAATCCCAAAATTTGCTTTCATTTAAAAAAGAAAGTGCACCTTTTGATGATTTTACATTTCCAGATTCCTTTAACCGAAAGCTTCTGTCTTTTCTCCCCCTCTCACTGCCCTGTGTCCTTTCTTCGGCTTTGTCTACTGTTTCATACGAGATTAGTTATTAAATTTAAAGGCACAACACCATTTCCATTAAATTCTAGGCATTCAACCCTCCTCGTACTTGGCGAGCAGGCTGTGCAGATGATCAACATATCATCTACTGCGATGGACTGGTTTCCAGTTATTTTATTTTTTATTACCTCTTTTTATTTGTTTGTTAAATTTTTCTTAATTTAATGCATTTAACCAGGAGGATAATATCAGATGTGGAGTGGCCTTATGATATACTGTACCTAAATGGTTGAAACTATCCTACAGATATTTCTTCTACATAGAAAAAAATAGTAAGAACCAGGCAGGTCAAATTCCGCACAAACATTTCGGATTGGTCTAAACATACAGGTAAATGCCACAAATATTTTCAGGTATGCTATTCATAGGGTAAACTCCGCAGGATGTTTTCAAAAATTCTTTGCCACAGGTAAATTGATACTCTGTGCTTGTACCTTGTTTTATTTGTCCTCATATGCTCTGTAGTGTTCTTTGTTTTGTAAAACAAATTCTTTCATTAGTGTTATCTTTGGATAAATGACTCCTTTCCGTTTACACAACCTGTATAAAGAGAAGTGCTCGACCAAAAAGATCATAGCTAGCCGGAGGACAGTGAACCAAAATTAAATAAAAATCACAGTAGCATTTATTTCAAACAAACACTAATACTGCCGCAAATTGCTGACACCAGATGGAGCTAACAAACCTAACAAAGAATCACGTCACAAAATGGTTTCACCACGTGGAGTAAATACAAATAAATAACCTTACAAGTATACCACTTCAATATTTCTGGAGCTAGGCTCTCAAATTCAGCATAATATATCTGTCCTTCCAGACGAAGTACTACGAGACAGTTACAACTTTTCTTTTAGGGATTTTACATCACAGGATAACAAATACGCACTTCAGATAACGTATGTGGCATTCTACAATCCATGGTTCGTAAAATACTATTAGGCAGGGCTATTTGTGTCGATCTATCACTGGTTACTGAAATAAAATTTAGTTTTATTTATGGACGCTTTCTAACTGCTGTGGTCCTTAGCGTACCATTCTATATTGGGGTGAAAGACAGTAAATTTGCTCAGAGGCCACTTTATCAGGCCTGAGGTTCTTTTACGTGCCGTAAATCTATTTACTGCCCTTTCGAAGGAAGACTTGCTAAGGAATTTTACACCCAAATATATCCATCGCCCTCCGCAGGGTTTGAACCCGCGTCCTCGGAAACTAGAGGCTAGCATAGTAACCACTACACCACGGAGGACGACACTGGTTACTGGTTTACATATCACAGAGTTATTTAAATTTTCTCTTCAAAGTTGTAACACTTATATTATAGTTCAAAAGTTAAATTAGTACGGCGTCCTTTTGTGTTAATTGCATATTGTATTTTCCATCGTACAGTTAAATATTTTTATTAATATCAGCTCGAACAACGCACGAGAGAAAAATTCATTTCTACACACAGACAAACACACACACACACACACACACACACACACACACACACACACACACTACTTTCCTTCTGCTTACCTATAGTAGGTAGAGAATTGCGTTCCACCCAAAAATTGGATATCGAGATTTTAGCGGAAGTACACCATTTGAGGTCCCCTGAGTCCAAAAGAAGGCATTTTTAGAAAACAACTAAAAAACCTAAAGTCGTCTAAATATCAAAGTTGGTATTTAAGCTTAGCGACTTCCAGGATGCGATACGAAGATTTTCAAGAATATATCCCATCCTAAATAATCCTTTATATATTTTCATAGCTTTTAGCTTTTTTCAAAAATTGTTCTAAGTCCTTAAAATACCATATGTCTAAGATATCTATATGGTAAGTAAAATGTATCTCTTGAATTTTATGTGAATGACTTGGTAAGATTTGCTGTATAAATACGGAAGTTTGTGTGTTCAAGACATGTGCTTTATTTCCTTGAAAATATATGATAGCTTGTTTTTTCAACTTTTTCTTCGAACGCTTTTTCTGTGAATGACATTTTCTCTTTTAAGTGACCCGTTTTCTCAGAAAATATTCAAGCTAGCTGAATCAAAATTTAGGATCAGAAAACCAAAGTCTAAGTGCCGTTGTGAATATACTTAGATGTTAATACTCTGTTTAGTTATTATTACTTTCTCTACTACGTATAGTAAGTAGGGGAAGTATTGTATTCCATCCAAAAATTCGATACCGAGAATTCACCGGAAATGTATGTTTGAGGCCCCCTGAATCCAAAAAAAAAGCATTTTTGGAAACATGTCCGTGTGTGTGTCTGTGTGTCTGTGAACAGCCTAACTCAGACACGAACAGTCGGATAAACACCAAACTTGGTATCTTCCAAAGCTGCGACACGAAGGTTTTCAAGAAAATCCCCCACCCCAGATTACCCTTTACATGGAACATTTTTCGAAAATTTTAATTTTCTCAAAAATGGCTCTAAAGATTTTGATTAAAATATCATATGTTTAAGATTTTTCATGACAAATGAAATGTAGGTATATCTCGAATTTTCTGGGAATGTCTCCAAAAGTATTCTTCATTGTGAACGACTTTTGCATAACTGGTTAACCATAAGAGATAGACAAAATTTTACTACAAAAGAAATGTAGATCGCGTTAAAATACACAATTTATGTGATATACACTTTTTTTGTTGAGTGAAACATTTTCGAGATATTGCTTGTTATTCCCTTAAATTTTCCAATACTTATACTTTTTCTCAAATGGAAATTCGTTATTCATTTTTTTGTCCTGGTAACCAAAGACAATGCAATACTGCGCATAGCAAACAGCTCTTAAAATATTTGACTATCGCTTAAAGTCTACCAATTCCCCTTGCATCTACACGAAAATTAGCAATAAGATTAACATCTCGATATCTCGATTAAAATGAAACATATGGAGAATAAGTGTGTGTAAAAATAGTCTGTAGAAGAGTAGAGAAAGCCATGTGAGTGTAACACATCAGCTTTTATTTTTAATTGCTGAAGAACGTTAAACAAAGGATAGTATAATTGATTAAAAAGTCCATCCTCTTTAATAAACAAACTTACTGAATAAAAGGAGGGTAGTAGGTGAGAACTCTCCAGCGTCTCACCCAGGGTATGGGCAACCCTACCAATATTTCAGGTTCCGTTTGATCCGGGGGTAGCAACCTGAAAGGCCCCTTCCTGGGGATAAGTCGAAGACCTCAACGGCAACGTCGGTATAGAGGAAGCTTTTCGATACAGGGATGATGGTTGAAGAGGCACCTCCTTTTCTGGAGGATGAGCAGAGACCCATTTCCGGGGTAACAAAAAGAAATCTCTCGACAGCGCAAAGGACGGCGGAAGAGGTAACCGTTCATTTGAGGATGATACAAATGATAGGTATGACTATTGGTCTATGAACTGGTAGCCCCAGTAGCCGTCTTACTCTACTTCACGTTGGAGTGTGCTCAGGGGACATTTTATTTACTCAGCTTCTTCAAGGAAACAGAAATGGCTGGAACAATTTTATGTCTAACTCTGAATTTCGGAATTCAGAGTCAAAATGAAATAGTAATTCAATGCAGACATAAATGGCAGGATCATTTAAACAGAATGGTTGAAGATCGAACACCGCAAATTATACAAAACTATAAACTGATAGAAGGAATTTTGGCAGACCGCGAATGAGGTGGGCAGATGAGTTTTCTTGAAGACGGAACAAAACACGAGGCTTATGCCGTGATGATTGAATAAAATTATACCAGTAAATTTAGAAGGCACACATCTACATTCTGTAAAAGTTTCATCTTAAATAGTTACCGAGATCATGGACAAATTTAACATTTGTGAGATAAGGTTTTTAACCTCCCCTTGAGCTAAAAAATTCTTATTCAGATTCTTTACTTTGTTACAAAAATTAGAGAATTATATAATTTCATAACAAATTGTATTTTTAACAGAAAGCCAAGCCGGTGATATGCGCATCAGAGATGATGGAATCAATGTCTCATGCTATCCGACCGACTGCAGCAGAAATTTCAGATGTAGCCAATGCTGTTTTTGATGGAGCGGATTGTATCATGCTCTCTGCTGCGACAGCCATTGGTTCTCGTGCAATTGAATGTCTTACTATGATGTCTAAGATATGTCTGGAAGCTGAGTCGGCATGTTACAGTAGACAAATGTGTGAGGATCTGGACGCTTTAGTAAGTAATATTGTCGTACCTCACATGTTAATAACACTTACATTTAGATGTAGAGCGAGAGGTAACCCGGAATCTTTACATTTCTTCACAATCACCACGAGGTCGACAGGGGCGAACCTAAATATTCATTAGATATATATGTAATCGCACTTAACTTACATGGGATTATGAGGTAAGGTCACCTATTTCAATAATTAATCCATTTTAGCTTTGGATGGCCACTATATTAAACATAACTATACAGATTACTTTTACCTAATTGTTTCAACGTGGACTGGCATGTTGTAACACGTGTTACCTCTCTAGTTGCCTTGCAGAAAGATGAAGGCACTCCTCACACACCACACGATTATCAAGTTAGCCCCTCCCTTTACGGCACGTCACATCCTATCCGTGTTACCAACCTACACTGCCGTGTTGCCAACAGTGGCATCCCCAGTGCTACCAACACGTCACATCATCATGAATGTTTGTATTATATAAGTTAGTCGCTCTATTTCCTTCCATCTTGATGTATTCTGTTTTCATTGTTTACGAGTGTCAATCACGTGTCTCTGCTAGCTGCGCGCAGAGAAAAATAGCAATGCATCAAATACAAGTTTTTAGGTGCAATAAAATACAATAAATATTAAAAGGAAAACAAATTCCGTATATATTTGTGTATATGAACAGCAAAATTCAAAAATATAAATAGTACTTTCTCTGCCACCTACATAAACATAATAGGTAAGAGGATTTATTCCATTCCACCTAAACATTCGATGTCGAGACTTCACCAGAAAGACATACTTTGAGGCCCGTTGAATAAATAAAAAAAACAATTGTAGAAAAGGTCAGCATGTGTGTGTGAGAATATATTAACACAAAAATAAATATTAGGATGAATACCAAACTTGGAATTAAAGTTCCGAATCTTTGAAGGTTATGATACAAAGTTTTTGAAGAAAATCTCACTGCCTCAAACTAACCTTTATACGGAAGATTTTTCGAAGTATTCGCTTTTCTCAAAAATAGATTTAGGGTTTTTGATTAAAATATAGCGTGTTTAAGTTATTTACGTGACAAAATGTATATTTTTAATTTTCTGGGAATATCCGTGAAGCCCTCTTCATTCGGAGGGAATTTTGTACCATTTTGTGTAATTGCTAAATTATTAGAGATAAACAAAAACGTACTACACAAGAAATTTACATCTCTTTAAAACATACAGTTTATTTCAAATAACTTTTTCGGCGCATCAGCCATTTCTGAGATATACACTGTTGTTCTGAATTTTCAATGCTTCTCGTGATGACATAAAGAGTATGAAATTTCTAGGCCAGCATATAGCGACCTGGTATTTAAACATCTGAGTATTCGGTTTTCTGTATCCCTCTTGTACCTTCAACAAAATGTACAGTGATTCCATTTCTTTAAAGATTTGTCTCGAGCAATATGAAGTAGACAAAAAATTAGCCCTTGTAAGAAAAATTTGTGGAAGCTATATAAAAATAAATGATACCAATAGAGAAAGTCATATGAATGTAACCATCAGATACATTTTTTAAGTGTTTAAGCCTGCTTTTGCTTCATAGACACTATAGACGGTGATACTGACGTGTGAAATGAAATAATCAGTAAAGGAAATTTGGGAAGGCAGGTCTGAGTTTAGCGTTCCTCCCCGACATTTACCAGTTACGAGGACTGAGGAAAATCTGGGTAAACCTCAGTCAGGTATGACGGTCCAGGTAGGATTTTAACCCAGAACTGCCGTTCACGAGACCACGGCTACCCATGACGGTTTCATGCCTATTTCTGCATCTTTTAAAGATGCAGGTAAATATTAGCAAGAAGGTTGCTTCACTCAAACAATCCTTTACTTAAAAACATTTTTTTTTCTTTTTTTCAAAAACGATTCTGAGGATTGTAACTAATGTTTAGATACTTGCACAACGAATGAAACGCTTATCTTAAATTTTCTGTGAATAACATCTGAAGTACATTTCATTCATATTTAATGTTAAAGAACTTGAGCAATATAATATGTAGACACGAACGTATTATATAAAAAAATCTAATGTGTTACACTCACATGACTTTCTCTACTCTTGTACAAACTATTTTTACAAACGCTTATTCTCCATCTACTTCATGTTAATCGAGATAAACATTTGCAGACTCTATCTTATTGCTAATTTTCTTGTTGATGTAAGGGGAATATATATTTACAAGGGCAATATAGAAATACAGTAGCCTTTAAGCATATACATATGTCTTAATAGCTGGTTGCTAGGTGCAGCACCATTCCCTTTGCCACAGATTAATACTCTTTCCATATCAAAGACAAAAAATGAATAACGAATTCCCATTTAAGAAAATAAGTATTGAAAAAATTAAGAGAATAACAAGCAATATCTCGAAAATGGTTCACTCAACAACAAAAATGTATATAACATGAATTGTGTATTTTAACACGATGTACATTTTTTGTGTAGTAAAATCTTCTCTATCTCTTATGGTTAACCAGTTATACAAAAGTCGTTCACAATGAAGAACACTTTTGGAGACATTCCCAGAAAATTCAAGATATACGTTGTATTTATCATGAAAATATCTTAAACATATGATATTTTAATCAAAATCGTTAGAGCCGTTTTTGAGAAAATTAAAATGTTCGAAAAATCTTCCATGTAAAGGGCATCCTGGGGTGGGGGGATTTTCTTGAAAATCTTCGTGTCGCATCCCTGGAAGATACTGAACCTAAATACCAAGCTTGGTGTTTATCCGACTGTTCGTTTCTGAGTTATGCTGTTCACAGACAGACACACACACACACACGGACATGTTTCCAAAAATGCTTTTTTTGGATTCAGGAATCTCAAAACGTGTATTTCCGGTGAAATCTCGGTATCGAATTTTTGAGTGGAATACAATACTTCCCCTACTTACTATACGTAGTAGAGAAAGTAATACAGAGCTACTAACTAAATCATAGGCTTTATGTCAAAAGTATTGCATTGCACTCAAAATTTCGTTACCGAGATTTCAGTGAAAAGAGGCATGTTTTGAAACTCCCTGAATCCAATAAAAGCATTTTTAGAAAAACGTTCGCGTGTATGGGTGTGTGGCTGGGTGTCAACATAATACACACAAATTAAAATTCGATTAAACATCAAGCTTGATATTTAAGTTCAGCATCTTCCAAGGATGTGACAAGAAAATTTTAAAGAAACTCCCTCCACCCCAAACTACTTTTATGGAACAATTTTCATTGTTTTTGATTTTCTCAAAAACGGCCTTAACAATTTTGATTAAAATACCACATGTTTAAGCTATTTGCATGACAAATATGATGTATATATTTAATTTTCTGGAATAGCCTCTGAAGTGCTCTTCATTCTGGAGGACTTCTGTGTAATTAGTAAACCGAAGAGATAGATAAAAATTTAACTACACAAAAAAGAGAAAGAGTATATATATATATAACTCGTTAAAACGCACAATTTATCTGAAATAAAATGTTTGTTGCTTTAACTATTTCAGAAATATTCTTTATTATTTGTTGGAATTTCCAACAACTTAAAACTTTTTCACATGGTAACTCGGTTGCTGTTCGCTTCCCCCTTTCTCGTAGCAATGCAAAGAGATGGAATTTTGTAGACATCACGTAGCGATTCGATTTTGAAAAATCTTACTATCGCTTTAGCCTACTGTATGCACCTTGTGACTAATGTATAAATGCATAATGGATATATATCTAGATTAACAAGAAATAGATGAAGAAGTACATGTAGAAATTTTGTAAAACAGCGAGTAGAGAAATACATATGAAGCAACACTTCAGATTTTTATGAACGGTTCAATATATAAGCGACACCTCAGATTTGATAATGAGTAAACAAATTCATGTTATTATTCATACTGGAATGATTCTAGAAGCACAAGGTATTTCTGCTCGTAGTACATTGATCTTCACGACAGATGAGGAGTTAGGAGTTGACAGACGGAAGAGTCTCCAGTAACTGATCCCAGGAAGGAAGGGGTGAAGGGGAGACTCGAAAGGCGATCGGATCCGGACGACAATGTACGCTAGCAAGAATGAGATTCGTAACTATTTGAATATGGTACCAAGCCTATCGCCGGCTAGGTCTACCTAGGCCACTCGCAACACGGGAGTGGCAACCCGTGGCAATCGAGACAGTTCCCGGGAACGAAGCCTAAACAGTTCCACCAAACGCCAGCTCCCAATTTCACCGTCCTGCTACAATATACCAGTCGCCGTCACATGGTTCCATAATCCTGAAAAAGATTAGGTAAAACATATGAAAGGAAATTATGGGGACTGGAAACGCTCTGCAGATGGGGAACCACCTCAGCATTCGTTTGCTAACAGAGGAAGTCATGAAAAAACTCTTGGTCAGAGTAGATGTCCCGACTTGAATCGAACCCGAGGCCTTTCTGAATGCGAACCGCGCACATCACTGCGGAACTATGCTGCTCAGTGAAAGATGGATATAAAACTATTGCGGTTCTATAATGGCAAAACCCTTAGTAAATTACTCATTAGACTGAAGTGGAACCTTGACATAGAAAACAAAAAATACGGTTGACTGGTCATATTGTAGCGGCCTATATTAAAGTTCCAACCGCTGCCCGGGATTGCGTCAGATTTCAAGAAGTGTCGAAAGTTGTGGAAATATAGGAAGCATTGGCTTGTAGGACACCGGACCGCTTGCTCAGCTCACGGATAAGTATATATTGGCCACGAATCTGGCCATCCCTCTCAATCTTCTTCGACACGCCACGACAGCGAAACTACGCTCGTCAGAGTCCCGATGCCCAAACCTAACTAGTTAACATTTAATAGTTCCACAACAGGTCCAACTAGAGGTTTCAAGATGAGAGAAGTGTGGTTATGCCTAAGTTCTTGCACGCATAACGCCTCTACTGAGGAACCCCAATACTGTGTTAAAGTATCCAAGAATATAGTAATTAATTTTTATACAAACCTAGGGTTCAATTTAACTCCCTATGGTACCCGATCCCGGCATCGATCCGCCCTACCTTCTGAGCATACATCCCCCGTTGTAAGCCATCTCCGGGGACAACAGGAGGCGTTACAACATTTTATGTTATTCACCAATTCGTGGTTTGATGGAAATCATTCATCATCAAAGCCAGTTGGCCTCCATGAATGTGAAGAATCAACCACGTCAAGGCTGAATCTTTGAAACCAGAAACAGATGCTTTGATTGCAGATTCTTGCTTTGTCCAATGGAAAGAAAGTTTCCTCCTCCATTCCTCTGGTATATTTGTACAGAATAACATGTTAGAAATCGCCACACTTGCCCTTCTCAATTTGTTCAGATTGGGAGCTGTAGTTTGGAATCTTACTAAATCCGTTAGAGTGAGTCATTACTGGAAGCATTAATAATAAATTACCCCTCCTCCATGAAAGGTGACTGAAAAGAGTTGCAGGTTATGAAACGTATTGCATAGATACAATTAAAATCACTCAATTTGAAAACGTGTATAAATATATTGAAAACTGGAAAACGATTACACTGATTAAAATTGTTATTCTGTGAATCAATTTCTCAAGTCTAAAGCACGGCCGCAGCAATCGCCCAAGTATAATGGCATAAAATTATTCTGCAAAAGTATTAATAATTTATTTTAATATAGAAAAAATTATGAATGGCACCACGCGTCTAAATGTAATGACCTTCATGCTGCTGCTAATTCTTGAAGCCGTACTCAAACATTACAGAATAATTCCGAATTATTAAATAGGCTATAGCTGAAATTTGAACAGTAATTTAGATTTACAAGAATAATTTATATAACGAAACATGAAATATTACACATTCAGGTCTCTGGTGTGGCACTCATAGCTACAGGTAATACTTGGAGCTATTCCACAAAATGGCTGCCTGGCACATTCTAGAATTTTAAAATATCCATTTTTAAAAGTATATGCCTAAGATACAAGCCATCTGTTGCTACATTCAGCCTATATATTTCCAATATGCTCCAAATCCTATGTTAACATGAATTCAGTCGGAGAGAAAGAGAAAATCTGCAAAATTACTTAAACATGCTTGAATTTGGAAACATTCGATTATCACAAACCCTAATGAGAGGATTACCTCCAATACCCGAATTTAAAGTATAATTTACAACCAAAGTGAATTTCACATTATACATAGCTCAATTTAATATCCTAGTTTCTCATTGCCAGAAATATAACGGCCCTTTAGCCGAACAGCTGGATAAAGCCCTTTCTTCATCGATATTCTACTCAAGACTCTTTCTTTACTTCAGCTAACAAGTAAACTCGGGCAGGCTGGAGAGAGGGGAAGAGCAAGAGCCAAACACAGCACGGCGGGTAAGTTCGGCCGAGAGGTGCTGCGATCAAGCCTAGCGGCTGTTCAGAGAAACTTGCTCTGATCGCATTGTAGCCAACATCTTGAGGCATAACCAGACAAATATACTCTGCTCTCTGTTTCACTTTGCTATAAGCGAAACGACTTAACAGAGAACTGCTTACTCTGATTCCAACACAGTGAAGATAAATCCGGTATAATAAGTGACGCACAACCGTCACAAAATGAAAGCCACATTTCCATGAATTTTATCTCATCTTCTTTAACGGAGGGGATTCAACGCCGATCCAGAGGGAATATTGTACCAACGTCCCACGAGGGGTCGCCCCTGGCAGGAAGGATGTGTCGAAAGGAGACACTGGACGGCCTGATGCAGAAGCGAGGTACAGCAATGACACGATTCCTAAGTTTCCCAAAGTAGATACCCCGGCAGACAGACGTCAGACCGGGGACCCCACTCCATACAGAGGGGTCCAACATCCCTCAGGGGGTTCGGATATTCCCGTAGCCAGCCGAAAATCGAGGAACGGAGAGAGTTCCCAGAGAGCCACATTTCCACTAAACAAGATATTTTCTTTAGCCCACATATAGCACTAGGCTTCTTCAAATATGAAAAAGTTAATCACAACTACAGCATTCTCACTGAAAGTAGCAAATTAAACCCCTAAATCAGTGTTTTTCTTTAAAAAGACGATTGTAGCGTACATATGATCTTCTCTACTTCTCTTCTACAAACTATTCATACTAAATCTTATTATTCTACCTACTTTTTGTTAATCCAATACACCTTCAATTCACATTCACAGGTTTCGTTGAAGGACACAGGATAAAGCGATATTCATATGTTTTAAGAGCGTGTCGTTATGTGATGCCATTGAATTACATGCTCTTTTCATGACCACAAGAAAAAAACGAACAGCGAGTTTCCAGTCGAGGAAAATATAGGTATTTGAAATTTCAAATAGAAGGAATGTCTCGAAAATGGTTAATTCCCTGAAACAAATCACATAAATGGTGTTATTTAAGGAGATCTACATTTTTGTATGTTAAGATTTTGTCTCGCTCTTATGGTTTACCAATAATACAAAAGGCTTGCAGAATGATAGTACTTCGGAGGCTATTCCCACAAAATTCAAGATGAACATTTCGTTTTTCTATCATCGTCATCACACATTATCTTCATCTTCATCATCATCTACACAGTTTAGTCCATCATTGAAGTGTTCCGTCCTCACGGCCAATGAAAAAAATCCTGGTCTCTCCAACTCAGATATGGGCGTCCTACTCTTCTTTTCCGTCTTGCATTACAAGATCAACGAAACTGTCTTGGTATTCCAGAGTGTTCCACCTGTTGTAAATGCTCCTTCCATATTTCTATTTTATACAATTTTATCCTTTAATCTAAATATATTTAGCTTTTTTCCTAAGTTTTGTGCTCCTCTTTTTATCCATTCTGCTATATCCCCCGCCAGCCCTTAAGAATCTCAATTCAGCTGCTTCTATAGAATTTTGTTTTGTCAATTTCAAACCTGGGAACCGTATAGAATCGTTGGTATCGCCATCACTTTATAAAACTTCATCTGTGTCTCTTTTCTTGCGTTTGTATTTATTATTCATTTATCATATAAATATCTTAAATATACGATATTTTAATCAAACTCGTTTAAGCTGGGAAGTTTTTATTCAGGTTATAGAGCAGAATAGTTTCACGCAAATGGCGTGCAGTGAGGTATTATGTGGGATTCTAGGCCGTGCTTGATGAACAGCAGCACTTCATGTTTAGGAATTGGGCCTGCACTTTTCGACTTCTTTCCTGTAAGGAACGGTTAAGTTTATACCACGTGTACTCTTTCATATTTCATTAGTTGCAAGTTAAATAGTAATGCTAAAGACAGTTCTTTATTCTGCAGTATTACTTAGTTTGCCTGAGGAGAAATACTTTACTGTAAAACTTTGCTTAATTTGGTGAAGAAGCAAAGTTATATGCTAGTTCGCATTTTGGATGTTAAAGTGTTTAATGGTGCTCACTTAACTTTTCAGTATAAGCTTAGTAAGAGGGCAGTCCCAGAAGTACCCGACCTGACATATTTTTAGCGGTTGTTATTTCAAAAAATGACTATGGTAGAAAGTACCACCCTTATAAAGCTTAATTTTGATGTTTGGCGATGCTCCGTTGTTTAGTAATTGTTTAGCAGCCATTAATAGTGAACTCTCTCAGCGAATTTGTAAACATGGATAAAACTGGTCATCGTTATGTGATACAATACTTTCATTTGAAAGACCACTATAAGGTTGAGCCTGAAAATGGTTACACTTTTAAAAGAATGCAATTATTCTTCAGGTAAAACCACAAACTTTTTATTACTTTTACATTGCTTTTCCACGAGTATAAACCATATCCGTTCCATGGTTCCCAATCTCTCACCGAAATATTCATTACCCAGCTCAATATGTGCTCACTTTATGATTGTTTCAGTCATGGAAACAAGATGTTTATATCAAAGAGCTCAACAGCTCTTATAGTTCAAGTCGACGCTTGCTAAGAAAATTTAAAGAGAACAGCAATGAATATTAGGTAGCAAATATTCTCTAGAATGTACACTCTGATCTACAAAATGGGTATTTCCATTTTATTCCAGGCCTGCTGCTTTGATTCAAAGTTTGTCATGCATTCGTTTTTAAAGCGCAGCTTTCCCCTGTCAGGAAAAAAAATGCAAATTTCAAATATCCTTTGCTAAAGCAACAGTATCTCTAATGTACTCTGTTGAAGCACCAGTTGATGCTTACCTATTACTAAAGAACCTCTCCTACCGCCTAAAAATTGTGACAAGCAACTCTTTTGTAGTTGAGTGTGAAGAGTAATGTAGTTCCATTTTGCATCAGTAAGGGGTTCCTGCGCCATGCAATCCATTGACACAAAAGTTCACTCAACAGGTGCCATATCCCGATATAACATTGCACCTGACACTGCGCTGCTTACGCGTATATTCACTGGCTCAGAGGGCTTTATTCTAAGGCCCGGTTTCACAGTTTAAACTTAAATTCGCATCGGGCCGTAAGTGGAGGTTACATGGAGTTTCGCAGTGCGTAGTTCAAGCGATAAGCTGAGCTTACACGTGGTTTGGCTTAAACCATACTGAACTGTGGTTTAAGCTAAGGAGTCGTCATGTTATCTGAAGAAGACGACATTAGTGATGAGGAAATGCAAATTATGCACAGCAGAGGACGATCTAGAATGTTTAGAATGCGTCCAAACCATTTTCACGTATGGAATGGCCGAGAATTCTACAAATGATTTCGATTAACAAAACAGTCGGCAATGATGGTACCAGAAATTATTGATGATACAATTAAATATAAAACCGACTGCTAAGAAGCAAAAATTAATGTGGCATGCTCTAAATTTAAAATGTATGCTCAATACTTCTATCATATACATTGTCGCTCTCATTGCCCAACGTAATGCTTTATATTTCGTAACAAAGCCATCTCGTCAGGAACAATGCTTCTCATAACATTGAGGATATATGCAAGTGAAAGCATGCTAATTGCAGCTGGAGATTTTCCCGGCATCTCAAATCTTCATGCAGAGGCATCAAATTGTTTCACACCATTCTAATCCACCCTTCATATCACTATTTCCTCCCGCGTTTGCTTTTTCCTACCCCATAGTAATCTTTTCGTTCTCTTGTACTCTATTACATTCTTATGCCACTTCACAATTTCTAGGAGAACACTGACTTATTGAGAAGTAAAGGTCTACGTTTTGACTCTCATCCTTGGGTCATTTTAACTTTGTTGCTGGATAACCCACAAAAATTGATTTTTGAAACAGCGCCGCCATAAACAAACGTTGAGAATTCACTCGATGCGCACGTCCAAGCGTTACCAATTTTACTGTTCCGTGGAGTTTTGTTGTTGTTGTTTTTTGTTCTTTTTTTATGTTCTTTATTGTGCTTCAACTATAAAGTCATATCGCGACTACTTTAAAATACAGAACATAATTACAATGAAAAATGCAATAGTTTAAAACAGTAATAGTGCTTACAACAATAAATTTTCTAGATAATGTGCTATACATTGTTATACAATTTTGTCGTTTCCTAAAGTTTAAAGCTCTTTGTTGTCTGAATTCAGGACGGCTGGTAGGCTGTTGGAGATGTCACATCTTTCTCTGTTGTTCATAGCGACGGCAGGCTGTAACGAAATGAACTATGAGGTTGTATCTGCAGAGGTCGCACATAGGAGGAGGGTCACGTTTGAGGAGATGTTTGTGCGTTATAGAAGTACGTTTAGCTCAGTAAAGCCGAACATGGTTGCCCTACTGTGAAACTTCAAAGCTTAAACAAAGCTTAAGCCTTACTTAAGCGGCGTCCGTAACTTGCTAAACTTTCGGTTTAAGCTTAAAGTGTGAAACTAGTCCTAAGGGTTTAAAATGTTAACATCCTGAATATAAAAGTCATGAGAAATGATGAAACGGATCCCTCGAGCACATAAATAGCTTTCATCACCGAGTGCATCTCCAATTTTTAGTTCTTATTCTTCTTATTATTGGTCAGATTCAATGAAATGATGGACAGCATCATTTATGAAATCAAACACATGAACAGGGACTGTAATATCACTGTTCCTATTGTACAGGATATTACTTTATAAAACATTGTCACGAATACAATCAAACTAACCGAATCATCTATGGCACATTGTGACTTTATAACTCGGAGGGTTCAAGAAAAGCTAGTCGCCTTATAATTTTATTAGGATTATGAACCTATTGGAAAGTGAAAGATAGTGCATCCCTACCTCGAGGCATGCGGCAGCTTCGGACAGTGGATCTAATCTTGCTTTAACTATCTGCCTCTGCCAAGCGGAAACTAGAAAATACTCGCCAAAAACGGTCATTAAAGAGAGCTCTCACCACTTCCGCCCAATCATAAAAAATCAACTAAGATCTGCTTCGATAAGCTCTTATCCCTGATCATACAGCTTCCACATTTTTAATACGCAAAACATCAGCAATAGGCCATTAATGCCATAATACGGAACGTTTGTCTCAGTCAAAGTCATTGATGACACATGATTTGTTCTGTGGCAGTAATAATTAGTTCTGTATAATACTCTACAGGTTAACGACCATGCTGCTATTGGTGTACCTTTTAGGTTTTTATAATTCTCGATCTTCAAATAATTCCAATGCCAGTCCACTACAACATATTAGTTTTCCCTCTCTAATATTTATGTAATTCTTCTTTCCGTTTTATATGTGTATCATCGCTTGTAATACAAAATTAAATACATGACATATGATGATTATGTGTGTTCTATCTGACCTGTTAAGCCATGCTGAGGGTGATAACCATAGCTCATTCAAGGGAGTACTGAGGAAGGAGTTAATGTAGTGGCTACATATTATGCAGTAGCACTAACCACATGTCCCAGGGACAGATATTTAAGTTATATGTTTAATTTGTAATAAACATACATTTAGCTTTTGATATAGAGAGTCAGCTGAAAAATGCAATGATAGCCGGGATTTGAACACGGTTCTCCCGCTTTCCGTGCGGTTGCGGGAGAACCATGTTCAAATCCCGGCTATGATATTCAATTCTTCAGCTGAATCTCTATATAAAAGCAATTCCCAGATCGGTTAGATCTTTAAAAAGTATAATCAATTAAAATAATGATATATAATAAACATACATGCATTTAGCTGTTAGAAAATAGCCTATAGTTAATCCGTACTTTTCCCGCAGTATTTAAAATTTAATTCTTAATTACAGCCGATATAGGTTTTAATGAAACAGAGAAGCAAACGTATTCTTGTTTTCCTGGAAATCGTGTTAAGCAATTCAAATTTTTGAATGCCTTGTGATACTATAGCAAAGGGTACAAGCATCATACTGTCTTCTGGATTAGAACAGCGTTTCCCAAAATATTGATCCGCGGAGTACAAGTGGCCCTCTAGGTCTGCCTTTGCGACCCTTCAAAAGAGACACAAAAATAATAAAATTCAAATGAATTGTGTATCACACTGTAGTTGAAGCTCTCAGAATTTGGAAATTACACATGGTAATCGCCTCTCACGTTTTCTCCAAGTACTGACACTAGATGAAATTATAATACCCGTCTACCCAATGTAAAAAAAGAGGGGTTTAAAGCGCTGTAAACGTGGTGCTTCGTCTAGAGAAAAAATCAAAACTTTAGATTCTGTACTCAGTTCTGCGGATATTAAAATATCATACTGTTAAAAGTATTTACCGAAGAAGCAACTACAGTTTATGGAAAATAAAAAGTATAGTAAAGCAGTTTATGACTCAAGTTTCATTCTATACTACAGAGCATTGTTTCTCTTTCAGTAATAATCAGGCTAGGGATCCGGTAAAGTGAAATTCACTTTGCATTGAGTAGGGTGAAGTGAGGTGATGCACTGTGGTTTTCTTTACCTGTGTGGCCGTATACAGTTCGCTTGGACAAGAGCTACAATAAACCGCTATCTCTTATTCCGATGTATGTGTCCTGCTTCGTTTTCCACCATCAATAGACTGTATTGTTTAAATAATAAATAACGCACGCACTGGCGTCTTTCTATACATCAATAGTACTATGTTTACGGAATTCTATAGTAAGACTGCACGTATATTAGTTGCTAACTTGTCCCGGATCCTTAGCCTGGTAATAATTATTTAATACACAATTATGGAAATGCACTCACTAAAATATTTAAACTAAAAGGTAATTTTCTGTTCGTTTTTTTTTTATTTCGTACCATTATATTAAGCGCTTATATCTCCAACATTCATCTGATAGCGATTTAGTATTTGGATAAAATAGCTGGATGTAAAAATGTGAGTGGTATTTACTTGTTAAAATCTTTTGAATGCTTAGATGCTAACTCCAGCGGATCCAACTTGGGCTTTAGCGTTGGCAGCGGTAGAAGCAGCTCACAGGACGTATGCTATGGCTATCATCTTGCCCACAGATAGAGGGGCTACTGTAGAGAGAATTGCTCATCTTCGCCCTCGATGTCCCATCTTGGCAGTGACGAGATACGGCTCCGTCGCCAGACATCTTCGCCTATGTCGCGGTGTTGTACCTTTATTCTACATCAGTAAGTACACAAGCCTCTTTAAAGCTGATAAGATATGCTTACTTTCTTTCGCATTTCATTATGGCAAGGCTCGCGAAGTAGAAGTTTGTGCAACATTTGTGATCAACAATTAAATGTCATAAGGGAAGACTGCACTGATCGAAACGACTCCACGGTATTCAGTTGTAGGCGCATATGGAAGCCTAATTCACTTCCAAATATGTACTTCAGGGTTTTAATTATAAACGTTGTCTACAGAAAAGCGTTCTATATCTACAGATTATTAAATTTGTCATATCCGCCACTCACTGCGCCTCAGCTCTGCTCTCTAAAACATGTATAAGCCAATATCTTATATAGACGTTTGGACGTGGCCGTATTACGGGGAATTGCTTGCGTTTCACTGCGCTGTTTCTGTTACTGTTCCCTTCCACTTGCTCCTCTCCATGTGCCGGCTAATCAGTTGTGGGGAAGTCTTTGTACAGAGATTGATATACTGTGGGACCGCATGTATCAGTATTACAGTGCATTAGTGTTGCTATAATGACAAAAGGTCGTGTACTTTAGTACACAAGAGTCTCCATATATGATTCCTATGTGACATACAATACTACTCTTCAGGATTAGTGAGACGGCGATTTAAAGACAATTTCCCCCCCCCCCCGTTCTTGGGCCTCACAGGGAAAGGTTTATAATCTTGTGAATATATTTAGGGAAACTAGATAAATTCTTAATAAAAAAACCAACTAAGTAAATCGCCGTGTTCTTACAGAGGAAGAACTCTATGACATCGTAGAAAAGTCGGTCAAAATACGAAGTCCCAAGAGACCTCGAAGAGAGTTTACACAGGAATCAGGTATTTCTCAAACCTCGGCTTGGAGCCACTAAACTTTTAAAATTAAAACCCTGTAAGATAACTATAGTTCAGAATTGCAACCACACGGTGTCAGTAGAGTTAATTTCTGTAATGGGCATTAGATAATGTTGTTGAACTTTAATTGACCCGCTTTTTATAGTTTTTTTACGGACAAAGTATGGTTTTATTTAAATGGCTATGTAGAATTAATGAGTGTTAATGCAAATTGTGTTATAGATTTTGACAAATTAAGTACTGTGATGATTATATTTTTAATTTTAACAGATTTTGTAAATATTATTTTATATTGTTTGAAATATTCAGGATAAACTTAAGTAACTACAATAAATTGTCTTTAGATGTTTTCCTAGCCATTTCCGGGATGTTGAAGTAAACAGATTATATGACACGCGGTTTAGGGGAAAAGACCACTTCTTGTCCGACTCGTGGGTGAGTTACGTAATTTCTGACATACGCTTACGTCAGTTTCCAGCTATGCATTAATCCGTGTTTTGTCGGGTATTTAAACTTGGATTTTTGACAGCTCACTCTCGACCAACCACGTGCCTAGTCGGACCCTCTGTGGGTCAATTCTTTAAATTTATATAATATTAATTTGCATCTCAACATAGGTGCTAGGCTGGACGAAGATGCAGCGGGACTTCCTCTGAGGCAAATACAACAGCTGTTTAATTAGTACTTTTTGAAATTGCAGTTTGGTTTATACATTACACATTAACGTTTAGAAAGATTGGGAATAGAAGTTACATGTCATGTGATGTCAACCTTTCACCACCCTTCCAGCTACCGTAACCTGTAACTCTCTTGAGGGCACCCTGTGCTACATTCCCCCATCCTTTATGTGATGTCTGGTGAAGACGCTGATGGCGTCGTCGCCGGGCTTACTTCACAGTACTAACATCACAGTACTTACACATGTTTTCGGATTTAATTTCTGTTGCATAGCTTTCATTCTTCAAATGTATAAGGAACTAGCTTCTATGCATCTCCTTAAGAGTACTCCAGAATAATTAACCAAATGATGTGAGTTCTAAAACACTCATCACTGCTTTAGTTTCGTAGTTTCCTACATAGATTTTTTTTTCTCTATGAGCAGTAAATAAATATTGCTAAAACTACCCCTATTACTACTCTTCCTCCTTCAGTTCATCAAAAATTGGGTTCAAAACGTTATTTCAGTACCTGCCTGCATTAATCGTGTTCAAAGAAACAAAACCTTCCCTACAGCCGATTAACTTTCACTCGCGAAACTGCAATCCTCTCCGATGCATCGTAAAGTTTTATTCCCACAAAAAATTGCAAGCTTTGCAACCCTGGGTAGTTAATTTCGCACAGGAATTTGCACAGCTTGCGAAACATGTTTTACTGGAGGAAACAACATTACTCCACCAATTTGTGAAACATGTAAAATAACATTAACAGTAGTACATATTATACTAACATGTCCAAAATTTTAATATCTCGTAGCCAGGTTGGCATGCCCAGAAATTTCTGCAGCACTTAATGATGCAACTTCCTTCCAGAAAGTAATTATTTTCTTAAATTAATTAATATACATCAATACATTTAACCAATTATAACCTGTATATGTATACATAATGTGTAAGTATTCTGTAATCCAATAATGTAAACAACTGTACATGGAACGTCGTGATAAAACCTAAGAAGGTTAAATAAAACTTAAAGAAAAAGAAACACAAATCTGCAATGTAACATTTGACTTCCTAATTAGGGTAATATCACTGGAAACATTGGCTGCACTTGTTACCTTTCACGATTCTAAGGTAGAGTTGTAAAAATACTAAATCCCTGGATTTACCACGGGACAAAAATATTATATTACGATATTAGCTTGGGAAATGAATTTCGTATAATTGAGAGATACTTATAAAAACGACACACTATTTTACTTCTCAGATTGTGCGTAGCGCTTCACAAGTTTCACGTATTTTACACTGTTTTACAGTCTTATTTTGAAAATGCAATATATTTAAATATTGAAAGAAACCTAATGAGAAAATGTAGTAATGGTATACAATAACACTGCAACCAAAAATTGATGCCATAACGGACTGAAATACACGGAGTCATGCGAAGTCCGTGATAATTAGCATGCACAGAAAACAATGACTTTACCTCAAAATCTTGAGAAACAGTAAGTGATATCACAGCATCCTTATATATAAACTGATAGCCCTAGCTTTTACACAGAATTTGCGCTGTCATCTTCCAAGCAACAAGAATTTATTTGATCAACCTTATGTTTCGAGCCACAGTTTAAAAGCTTTTCCAAATATTAATATTGTTCAAAGGTTTGAAACGCTCATATTTTTTCCTCGGCGAACCAAAGCCATATTTAACTTTTCGGATAGTTCTGAAGTTTAATCTTGTTGATGAGCGTTTGCCCCTCACTTCAGTTTTCGAACAAAGATAACGTTTATGTGAATCTATCAGTTACACCTCTGTCTATTTCATATATTTAAGTGCTTATTATTTTCAACATTCTCATGCGAGTATTGCTCAAAACATCAGAGATTTTCAATATCATAGCATTATTAATTAATTATTAGCGCAGATTTAATGGTGAATAAAAAGCAATCATTTTGTAAGCTTAACATGTCTGAACAGGTAGATGGTAACGAATGAATGAAAAAATGTGCAAGTGTGTCTGAACTTCTTCGACGTCTATAAGTATTCTCTTATAAGAAAAACCGACGCGGGTAGGCGAGGTCATTAAGGCATGGACTCGTAAACGGGAGATCCGCGGTTCAAATCGCTCCAAGACTGTTCTCCATGACTGAGGTTTTTACCAGGTTTTCCTGAAACATTTGCTGAGCAAGTGCCCTAAACCTAAGCCTGAAATATTTTCCTCCCAAATTTCCTTTCCTAATTATTATTTATTTCAGTATCCTGGCATATCCTTGAAAGTAAGAAGTATTCAATTAAAGCTTATTAGAATGTCTGTGGAATAAATCTTATCCAGACAATATACGCGATGGCACGAACTGGAGCACTTTGAACAGGTACAGCCCATATAATGATAATGAAATTATTGTACCCACATAACTACACCGTTTCATTCTTTCTGTACTCAATGCCTGAACGCTGCGGCTTGCACATTTTAGAGCTGATAAACCCCATTTTTATGGTTGTAATCTTTGCATAGATAATTATAATTTTCACCGTACATTTTGTTCCACAGTGTCAGCAGATTCAGACTTTTCAAAGGACATGGATGCACGTACGCAATACGGCATAACTCATGGAAAGATGAGTGGGTTCATCAAGCCAGATGATCCACTGATCCTAGTGAGCGAATGGCACGAGAGTGCTACCAGCATCAACACAATTCGTGTCGTGTATGCCTCTCACACTGAAGGACTCTAACCACGCTTTTGTTTACGTCGATGTTTTCTTAGCAAATAGTTGCCCTAAGGCGATTTATTTAAAACAACGTCTCAAAACAGGCAACCTAAGAGGCTGTTAAGAATGCAGTAGTAGATGTTCTTAGGAGTAGTAATTCTGAAGGGTTTCATTGCTTTGAATTTAATACATGTTATGAATGTGTAAACTGTGAGACTTTGTACAATAAAATACGATCATTTGCCGAAATAGGCTCAGCCTGTCTTGCCTCTATGTCGTCATACAACTAATTCTTCATAGTCACTGAGAAAGGTAAGGCTAAAAACAACTACCTTAAACATATAGAGCTTTAATAAAAGTCGTTAAGAGCAATTTTGGGAAAATAAAAAATTACGAAGGCTTGTACATGTAAAGGGTAATAGCTAATATCTGCTTATATATTTATGTTGATGCATCAAACGTCTTTGAAAAATAAGCCATTAATTAATAAATTAAAAGCATAAACATATGACCCTTCCATATGACCCATTGGACCCTTCCATACATATCTACCACTAATGATGCCTGTTACCATCATCATCATTACCATCATAATAAATTCTATGACTTCTCGTAGATGATTCCAAGTAAAAACCAAAAGTCACCTCTGAAGATGAACAGTAATTTGTTTCTGTTCATGACGTTTTCAAATCAATACTTGTTTAACTACTTTAAAAAGCGTTTTATTTTGCTCTCTAGCTATGGCACTGCTTTGAAAAATGTTTCTCTTTAACTGGGTAGATACCTGTTTTATACGTGAGAGGAACTCGCAATGCAATGATTACCGAAGACAAATTATCAAACCAGAAACAAGCGTTAGTGAAGCTCCGATAACATTTCAGTGCTTCCTATACACACGTTCTCAATTTGTTCTGTACTACGGTAATTAAAATCCCACTTTTGGAAAAGTTGCAGCCGCGCAGCTCTACACTACGTGTTGTCGCTGTTAATGAGAAACAGCGATCTGTGTCGAATAAATATGTGGCGGGGTGGCTTCTTAGTTGTGCATTTTTTCATAACCACCCCCCACAACAAACGCACCAGTCATTACTGCCACTGAAGCGTGGGCAAGTTGCAGCAGTGGTGTGCCAACGGATCCCTCTAGAAAGGGCACTAAATTATCAAGTAAAAATCTGATGCGATACATTCACATAACATTCTCTAACCTCTATCGTCTATTAGTGGGTATACAAAGTAGTCCTGCTAAAGCTTATTTTTATATCTACTTCATTTTAATCCAAATAAACTTTTGCAGAAATAGCTACATTGTACTGGACGCTATACGCTGACCTTAAAATTCCATATGTTTCAATGGTTTCGCGAGAAACAACTGAATGTTAACAGGACTTTAAAAGAATGGGTAAGTATTGAACAATTCGAACCATTAATAACTCGGAAATGGCAGATGCCACAAAACAAGTTATTTGAAATAAGTTGTATGTTTTAAAGAGATCTACATTTCTTGTATAGTATGTTTTCGTCTATCGCTTAGCGTTTGCCAGTTACACAAGTTTATACAAGGTTTCTTCCGAATGAACAGGAGTTCAAAGGCTATTCCCAGAAAATTCAATATGTACATTTTATTTGTCATGTAAGTATCCTTAATATGTGGCATTTTAATCAAAACTGTTCGATCCATTTTTTCGAAAATCAAAATTTGCGAATGTACCGAATCTAAATACCAAGTTTGGGATTTATCCGACCTTTAATTTTTTAGTTATCTGTCACAGACACACACATACACAGACCTTGTTCTAAAAATGCATTTTTTGGATTCAGGGGACCTTAAAGCATGTGTTTCCAATGAAATCTCGGTATCGAATTTTTTGATGGAATGCAATACGAGCACCATCTCTGCCTAGGAGGTACGTGGTAAAGAAAGTAAAAAGAGGAAAAATTGCATTGAGTATATTACTTCGCTGACTTATAGAAATATAGTTCGTGTTTCAAACTTTTGTGACGCTGGTTCTTTTCCTTTCTTTTCTCTTTTCTTTCTTCTTTAGTGTGAGAAAAGTTGGCAATTCTTAGGTTAGAAAATACTAGGAGCAAGCAATTGTCCAAAGCACCACGGCACATGCATGTTGCAATTTTTAGCTAAACCTTAGCAGAGTAATTTTTTCCATATTATGCATTAACATCTCTCTTACACATATTCTAAAACAATGGAAACTCGAACTTAATGCTAGAAGGCTTTTGCTTTTCTCCGTGACTAGAGAAATACAGAACAGAATTACTGTATCTTTTGTACAACAACAAAATTAGTAAATAGCAATTCAAGTATCTGAGTTTTTGGAATGTGTTGGGCACATTTTTACTTTCTCTGCCACTTAACTGTGGCACGTAGAAGTATTGTATTCCATCCGAAAGCTTAGCATCGATATTTCAACGGAGAAAGACATGTTTTGAAGTTTCTTAACTCTAAAAACATGCTCTGAAAAAGTCTGTCTCTATTTCTCTCTCTCCCCCCTCTCCCTCTCTCTCTGCGTATGCGCGCGCGCATGAACAGCATAATTCAAATAATGAAGACCAAATTAGTATTTAATTTCAGAACCTTTCAGGAATTCAACACGAAGATTTGCAAAAACGTATTCTCGGTAACCTACCTTTATATGGATAATTTTTACTTTCTCTACTACGTATAGTAAGTAGGGGAAGTATTGCATTCCACCCAAAAATTCGATACCGAGATTTCACCAGAAATGCATGTTTTGAGACCTCCTGAATCCAAAAAAAGCATTTTTGGAAACATGTCCGTGTGTGTGTGTGTCTGTGTACAGCATAAATCAAAAACGAACAGTCGGATAAACACCAAACTTGGTATTTTGGTTCAGTATCTTCCAGAGATGCGACACGAAGGTTTTCACGAAAATCCCCCACCCCAGACTACCCTTTACATGGAACATTTTTCGAAAATTTTAATTTTCTCAAAAATGGCTCTAACGATTTTGATGAAAATATCATATGTTTAAGATAATGTCCTGAGAAATGAAATGTATATCTCGAATTTTCTGGGAATAAGTATTCTTCATTGTGAACGACTTTTGCATAACTGGTAAACCATAAGAGATAGACAAAATTTTACTACACAAAAAATGTAGATCTGTTAAAATACACAACTTATGTCATATACATTTTTTGTTGAGTGAACCGATTTCGAGATATTGCTTGTTATTCCCCTAAATTTTCCAATACTTATACTTTTTCTCAAATGCGTTATTCATTTTTTTTATGTCCTGGACATGCAAAGAGGATGGAATGCGCCACATAGCAACCAGCGCTTAAAATATTTGACTATCGCTTAAAAGCTACCATATTCCCCTTGCATCTACAAGAATGCAAGCAATAAGATTGACATCTCGATATCTCGATTAACATGAAGCATATGTAGAATAAGCGTTTGTAAAAATAGTTTGTACAAGAGTAGAGAAAGTCATGTGAGTGTAACACATCTGATTTTTTTTCATGTCCTGGACATGCAAAGAGAATGGAATGCGCCAAATAGCAACCAGCGGTTAAAATATTTGACTATCGCTTAAAACCTACCATATTCCCCTTGCATCTACAAGAAAATTAGCAATAAGATTGACATCTCGATATCTCGATTAACATGAAACATATTGAGAATAAGCGTTTGTAAAAATAGTTTGTACAAGAGTAGAGAAAGTCATGTGAGTTTAACACATCAGATTTTTTTTCATGTCCTGGACATGCAAAGAGAATGCAATGTTCTACATAGCAACCAGCGCTTAAAAGATTTGACTATCGCTTAAAGCCTACTATATTCCTCTTACATCTACAAGAAAATTAGCAATAAGGTAGAGTCTGCAAATGTTTATCTCGATTAACATGAAGTAGAATAAGAGTTTGTAAAAATAGCTTGTACAAGAGTAGAGAAAGTCATGTGAGTGTAACACATCAGATTTTTATTAATAATATTTCAACATACTTTTTGTTGTAAGCATAAAGTAGCACGCGATACCGAGAAACAGTTGTTTAAAACAAATGACATAAGCATCATGAGCATTTTGCACGAGCTCACGAGAGACAAAATAATGTGCACTTCTATTTTGTAAACCGCTTAGAACACTGAAAAACTTGCCAAATAACACGAGGATTTTGGAAAGTGTTAATGCCACAGAAAATAATTTGTTTGCTTTTGCCACAGTGTACATGGTATCGAGATCTGCAATTCTCCTGGGGTAAGTTTCTCTCTATATCTCAAGGTTTCGCAGTTCCATTAAATCGAAGAATAATGAAGAGTAATTCAGAAAATAACTAAACAAAATTAGCGACCTATTTTGTTTTAAACAAAAGCTAGAACCATTTGAATACAATAAAGTACAACATAAACCTTTTCAATGTAAAACGTTGTATGATGGAGAATCACCTGAAGATCTTCCCTTTCAATACTGGTATGAAATTTGTTTAGCTATTGGAATTTCGTTGTTTTATTATAAGTGCGATTTTCTATTTTTTTTATTCCGAACAACCCAGGGTGCAATTTTCTGATGGCATCTTGACATCAGATATTCGTCGACTTCCTTTGCCTAAGAGAAAAAGATTGCAATGATTTGAAGGACAAAAGAAAGCAACAAATAGTTAAGATATGACGAACCAATACTATGCCTTAGACATTTAGAATATTTCTGTAACTAAAATATATTAAATACTAGAGAATTTATGAAATATATGAATGAATCATTATCATGGCTGAGGCTGAAAAAGAATGATACGTAGTTTACTTTGACTCAAAATAATTATAACCAATGGAACAGGTTTTAAGAAAATTAAATCTCGTCAGGTACAGCGTAACAATAAATTATTTTAATTTCTTCTTAACAATGTAGTGAAGCTAACCTTCTTTGAAAACATGAGTGTCCTACAGCTGTAATCAGTTTCGCAGCTTAAACGGAGAAATATACGAAGAGATCTGCTGAAAATCGATTGCATTTTATACTGGTCTGCGTTTATGATCTTTTTATTCTGTTTTGTGTGCCGGTTTTTTTATGCACGTGGAAAGTTGTTAACGAGTCTAAATCACTCCCATTTCAAACAGAGTTCGATTTTAGTGGTTTTCCGTTGCTTGGGGGCGGCCAACGTTTGCTCGGGGCAACAAAAAAATTACAACCTGGTTGTCTATACGGACAAATGGAGTATTTTGGAGTAGAAAATACATTTGAGATATCCACTGTATAATTAATGCTTGAAATGAACCAGCTCGAATAATATGTAGAAAAGCCAATCATTACACTCGTTTTAGAAACAGAGTGCTTAACGTCAGGTAATTAAACCGTAAATAATTGCTGTCATCCTGTGTTGCGCTAAGAGCACTCACCATTTAAAAACAGAGGGATATATGTTATAATTTGCCCTCACATGATGCAGGAATACTTTGGTTTACACACACAGTTTCAACGATGGATGTGCATCAATGTTTAACGCTGAAGGAAGCTTCCACGTTACTTAGTATACTTATGGGCTAAGAAACCAACCGTATATAAACAAAGTCACACGATTTCCTAGTCGTACGAAAACAGTCTGTTATACACTACATCATGTCTTCACCATGGCCCAGGTCTTGGGTTCAAACCCGGCGGAGGGTGATGGGTTTTTTTTCGGGCATAAAAACCTTTAGCATGGCTTCCTTCGGAAGGAAAGTAAAGCCGGTGGTCCCGTGTCGTAGATTTACGGCACATAAAATTACCTCAAACCTGATAAAGAAGCCTCTGAGCAAAATCAGCGGTCTTTCATGCCTTTCTTTTCCCAATATATAATGGAACGCTAAAGACCATAGCAGTTCAAGCATCGATAAACAAAACTCAATTTAATTTTAATTTCACTATGACCCATGCGTGAATCTTCTCATTGTCGACTGAAGTTAGATACAAACGGAGATTTAATTGACTTATCACCGGTAGGAGGGCTGTAGAAATGATTGCAGTTCAATGATTTGGGTTCATACGCTCACAAGTCACACCGCAACTATGGAGAGAAAAACAAGCCGATTCTTTCTGTGACACACGCTATTAAAGTATGTAAAAAATATAACCTCTGCGCTATAACTTTTGGAGAATTAAAACAAAGAACATTTTAAAAGGAGATAGTGTGTAAAGTGAAAGGTATAAGGGTAGAGATAAAGGTTAAATCAAAAGACAAAGAAGGTATTAAGAGGGTATACTAAGACCCTCGACATTAAAATCAGTTCCAGAAAGTCAAGATGAAACTTTATTGCACTTAACACAATGCATTGTTCTCGTATTTTATGTTGAAATATTTGTTTTCTCAAATATAGAGCCTCTGTATTTCAGAGTAATTCTACTTGTGTGGCTCAGTTAAAACGATAACATTGTGGTATTGATGCAATTATATCCTGCACAAGGATAGAATATGATTTTCTCTTATTCCATAGCACCGTTTTGGTTGTTTTGAATTTGCTCTTCATTTTTACTCCTATTTTGTTTTCCTTTTTTTCTTTCTTTACTTGTAATATTATTGTAACTTAAAACAGAAGCCTCATTTCTATTGAATTGCATTATAGCAATTTGATACAATATATTGTGGAGAAGGGTACTTTATGAACGCATGTTTGTTTTCTCAAATAGAAAACATCATTATTTAAGAATACCAAGGTTTGAACAGTTAAATATAAAACAATGAAGAATATGATGTAATAAAATACTTTCCATATTCAACATATGTGACATACACTATCTGTGAACACACACCTACCATACTTCAATGCTAGCACGTTTACGGTAATGACACATTGCCCCCTTCTGCCATGACCAGCACATCAAAGCAATCTTTGTGCTCCTCACTTTATACTCTTATCTTTTGAATATCATCTCTGGTCATCATTCATTTTGTACTTCAAATAAGATTTTCTGAATAAGCACCACATTTTAATTATTATTGGTGCATTCAAACATAAATTGTAACCATTCATAGCTAGCTTCAGTTTATCGTCATGCATCAGTATTTCTCCGATTGCCCCTGTCGCAAGGGCCTCGCTTCCACCACGTGCGATGTCGTCGAGGTCATGCCGGAGTGTGCTACAGATCAGAAAAGTGTGCTTAAGCCTTAAAGAGATAAAGCTGTTAAAACTTATAAAGAAATCATTGAGAGAGCACCTTTATCCTTCTTCCAGTTTAGCAGTGAATAAATTAGAGATGAAAGACTTGTTTGAATGCATACCGGTGGATCTTTAAAAATTAAGGTAGGTACACTCTCTGAATATGCAAATATTCAAACTGTAGCATCTAATTTTATATTACTAATACAATGCAGCCTTGCATAACAGTAAGTATAGTTCTAATGCGATAAATGTGCAAGAGTTTACATACAGAATAAATTCAGTTTAATTTACAATATTGAGCTGTTTTAACCCTTATATGTAATTTTTAAGCATATTTAGTGACTTTTCCACTGATTTTCGGATGCCAATTTCCACTCTGAAGAGACGAATTCCCTGCCATAGCTATAACGGTATCGTCAAATAGCGTTCTACTACTTTAGCTTCAATAAAGTTTAAACACAATATTGAAAATACAAAGATGGATAAATAAGACGTAACTTCACCTTATGCTCCCAAACGCCCCAGCGCTTATAGTAACAAAGATTCCACAAAATAAGTCTATGAAATGTACATATTACCATTTAGAACCGGAATTAAACCCCTTCACCTTTAGGCGCCTTCATTGAGAGAGAGGTTTGAACACGAATTTAGAGCAAAATCAGGTCATCCTAACGGTAGAGCTAGCTAGAGCAAAATTACGAACCCTTGTTCATGGCTGAGTCCTTCATCAATTCCCGCGTAAAGAACTCCTAAAAATGAAGCAACAAGCCAAATAGCATTAATCAATTCACCACTGGATGGGAAGAGGTTACTATTTGGACAAAAGTGGCTCGCTATGGCACGCTAACCAGCGTATAGAAGGCGTGTCTACATCAAATATCCTCATATGCTTCACAATATCTGCGTGACCTTAATGTGTTGAACTATATCTCTTCTAACGGTTGTTGAAGGTTGTGAGTCATTGGTGTATGTTGTTTCTCTCGGAATACTATCTTGGGTACGGGTAATATAGTGATTTTTAAATAATGACAATTTTATTGCCTTTTACCGCTACCATTTTTTACTTATTTGTTGGACTCCAGTGAAATAAATTATTAAATTACGTCGGGCCACCCAAGCTATTACCACGCTACACTACTAAACATTTGCCTATTGCGGACGTTACTATCTATCAATTAATATCGTTTACCAGATGATTCAAGAACACTTACATTGGTGTACATAGCCGGAAGTCAAGTGAGGTGAATAAGTGAGTTCTGAATGCCAAGACTGCTTGCTGATCAATGCTCCGTGCTCCAAGAGGCGCTTTGAGACTGGCATTTTTATTTTAATTATGCTTCACCTCCTGGTTTAGGACATTCTCTTAATAGTGACGCGTTGAATTCTTTCTCCCATTACCTATGTGCAATGTCTGACTAATTCTCAGAAACAGACCTATATGCATCTATCTGAAATAAGGACTCTTACTTTGATTTCGCTAATAGCTAACGTCGGCCTGAACCAGTAACTACTTCCCGTCTACCAAAACTTAATTCTCCCCTCTTTTCCAGTTCCAATACTTACACAAAGATTACATAGAGTTTTCAGTAACAACTACGCAAGTATTTACATTTCTGTAACAATATCATGCATCGTTATTACCATTAAATATTCCCATTCCTATTATTATTATTATTATTATTATTATTATTTTGTGTTGATATTTCATATAGACCACTTGCATACGTAATTACTTTATTTATTATTGAAGATTACTTACTATCGGAGTCTACCGATACTGTTTCACTCTGTACGCTGGGATTCCGTTGCTCTCAAGGATTTGACCAAATTAAAGACAGAAACAACTTGCATTAATTCCAATGCGAAGAACATAATTAAAGGGACGTGAAGTACTCTAGGTGACTATTCTGAAAAAGAAAAGATCCTGGAAGTGTTTTGGGCCAAATGAACATTTTGTTAAAAGTGTGGTTTGCTTTAAAAACATAAGTTTTATTTCTTAATACAACGAGCTCATTACCATACACAAGGCGCTTAGTTTAGCAAACAATTAGGCAGATCTTCCAGATTTTGTAAGACACGACTTTCTACACATTGTTGACCTTTTGTTTGTGATTTATAAACAGTAGAGATTAATAAGGCTCTGGATAGGTTTGTTATAAATTTACAGCTCTTCTTAAGTAAAATTATCTGAGAATTATGATTGAGGTATGTAGTTAATAATACAGCGTTTTCTACGAGATTTCTTCATCCATTTCTTGAAACAATTTATTTAACTGAAATATTAATATGAATCAAACATACTTCTTTTAACACTCAGTACTGTTGCAGTGACTCGTCTTAAGGGCGGAATTATAATATCATCGAGCTTCAAACGCCTCCGACAGCAAACTCACGAGGTTATGTATGGGCGTACACATCTCTGTGTTTACAAGAACAGCTCACAATATAAGTAAAGCTCAATGAATGTCCTTCAGGGCAAATGTTGCTTCACAAATGTTTTTATGAATTTACAGTGGCAACTAATACCTACAGAATATTGTTTTCCGCCAAGCAGTAACTTTCTATTAATGTCCTAGTATTATATTGTATGCGAGTAAAGGAATCCTTGAGTTATAAACGAACATAAGAAGAACATTCGAACTTAATGTTTGTTATATGCTGTTAAGAAATTTCATCAAATAACCATCATCGAAGCGTGGCTACGCGTGTCCCACAGCTTGCTGTTCGCCAAATCCTTCCTCTCTGGATTACATTGCACAACTTCCTACATGATGTCGTCCTCCGTGGTCTAGGAATACCACTAGTTCCCGAAGTCGCGGAGGGTGATGGAATTTTTTGGGCGTTAAAACCCTTGGTTTGGTTTCCTTTGGAAGGGAAGTAAAGTCGGTGGTCCCGTGTCGTAGATTTACGACACCTCAAGCCTGATAAAGAGGCCTCTGAGCAACATTTCCGGTCTTTCATGCCCAATATACGAGGGCGGATCGAAAAGTAAAGCACAATATTTATTTTCTGCTTTGCTATTGCAGCTGGAATGTTGCAATTTCACACAGATATAGTTTGACGTTTTCACTGCAGAGGGTATTTTTGTTTTATGTGCAGCTCTAGCGAGAGAAGCGTGAACTACGCAACAAAGATGGCGTGCATGTTACTGTTGTCCACGTGTGAAGACCAGAAAGGTGTGGTTCGATATTTGTGGGCCAAAGGGCATAAACCTAGTGTTATTCACAGGGACATGCATGGCGTGTATGGGATGATTGTATGGACCGTAGTAATGTCTCCAGGTGATGTGCATTCTTCCTAGAGGGTCGTGTGAATCTTAGTGATTCGCCACGCTCCGCGAGGCCGGTAACAGCTGCAACCTTGCAGAATGTCAGAGGCATTGACCGGCGTGAGCAACTGCGAGCCTTATCGCAACAGTTCAACATTTCCTGTGGTGCAGTGTACGATATTGCACATGAAACGTTGAAATTTCGTAAAGTTAGTGCTCGCTGGGTGCCCAAGAATCTGACAGACAACCACAAGGACCAGCGAATGATGACGAGCTTGGATCACCTAATACGGTGCACCGCAGAAGGGCATCACTTTCTGAAAGGAATCGTCACTGGTGATGAGTCGTAGGCATACCACTACACGCTCAAAACTAAGCAGGCAAGTAAGGAGTGGATACATGCTAGTTCCCCAGTGAAGAAAAAATTCATAGTGATTCAATCTGCTAGGAAAGTGCTTGTGACGGTGTTTTGGGATATGCATTGGTGGACTTTGCTGAACACGGGACCGATATCAAAATTCTTCATGACAATGTTCACCCCCATGTTGCTGCTGCTGTTCGTCAAAAAATCACCAAGTTTGGTTGGGAGGTGCTCCAGCATCCACCATACAGCCGGATCTTACACCATCGGACTTTCATTTGTTTGGTCCCATGAAGAAATTCCTGACCGGCCAACGCCTTGCGACACATGCGGAAGTGAAATCAGCAGTCCGCAGATGGCTATTCTCCAAGGAAACGGCCTTCTACGAACAGGGCATATTGAAACTGGTATCACAATGGGAGAAATGTGTTGAGAAACCTGGTGACTATGTCGAAAAGTAGGTAAAAGGTGCAAGTTCATTTGTAATTTTTATTGTTGTTTTAACTATTGAACTTTTTTGTAAAAAAATTATTGTTCGTTACTTTTCGATCCGCCCTCGTAGAATGGGAAGCTAAGAACCATAGTAGTTAAAGAGAGTCCATAAATAAAGCCCAATTTAATTTAATGTTTTCCTAGATGGAAATTCTTGGTAGGAGAAATTCTTTTCTAAGTCACCCGACGTGACCCTTTGGAGTTTTGTTTCTGGAACCTTGTGAGGAGTGTTGTCCATCAAGAGAGAGTTTGCACTTTTAAAGGACTAAAATAACCTGCTACAAATGCACGTGCGGGATTCATTTCATAACCGTTGGGAATCATTTTACATGGAGCCGAAAGCCATTTAGACGTTCGCAGTATAATTCAAATCGCACACATCGAGTTACTTTGGCCACGATTTCTACAAATATTTATACAATATATATGTTTATATTCCAATATATCGTTTTTATTTTCTCCATCCTTCTAAAAGGCATATTCTAAGCGTGAATTATGAGATTAAGCTATCATCAGCTATTTTTATTTTCTCTACCGCGGACCTAGTAGTAGAGAAGGTATTGCATTCCAACCAAAAATTTGATAGCGATTTTATCGGAATTACATGTTTTGAGGTCCCTGAATCCAAATAAGGCCTTTTTAGAAAAATGACCGCGCGCGCGCGCGTGTGTGTGTCTGAACAACATAACTCAAACTCAAAAATTCTGATAAATACCAAACTTAGTATTTAGATTTATTAGCTACTAAAAATGCGACATGAAGATTTTCTAGAAAAACCCCATATCCAAAACTACCCTTTACATGGAACATTTTTCGAGAATTTTGATTTTCAAAAAAATTGCTCTAACGATTTTTATAAACATACAACATTTTAAAGACATTTACATGTCAAATAAAACGTATATCTTGAATTTTTTTGGAATGATGTGTGAAGTCCTCTTCTTTCGGAAAGAATTTTGTATAATCTTGTATGTGGTAAACGTTAAGTGATAGACGAAATGGTACTATGCAAAAAATGTAGATCTCTTTAAAGTAAAATTTATTTCAAATAATTTTTTTGTAGCATAAGCCATTTCTGAAATATCCATTATTAATGGTTCGAATTGTTCATTGCTTGATCATTCTCAAGTCCTGTGAACATTCAGTTGTTTCTCGCGATTGCATGGAAACAGTGTAGAAGTTTAACACCAGCATATAGCGTCCAGTTCTTAAACATCTGACTATCGCTGTTCCCTTTGTATCTATAACGAAATGTGTGATGTAGTTATTTCTGCAAATGTTTATTTGGATTAAAATGTAGTAGATAGAAAAATAAGCTTTAGTAAGAGTAGTTTGGTTATACATTAATAAAGATAGAGGTAGAGAGAATCATGTGAATGTATCGCATCAACATTTTTTAAATATGAAAGTTTATTCATGGGTATTGGTTTCCTCTATTTCATATATGAAACTTCTGGTTTCTTCTCTTGCAAAGTTACAGCTGATTGCAGTTGCTACTGATTCGCGATTACATTATTTTGCTAGCTGAAATTTTGCATATTTCGACGACTGAAATTTTAGCAGATTTGGTCCGTTTTACCACACTCTTTACAACACAAGAGCTAAGAGCTGTGTTACTTTCGACAATGAAGAACAGGAAATTATCACTAGCTCTTCCATTCTTCCAAAGCTCCTGTCATATCTGCAGCTTTCATGTTGTGACACGGAGAATCGCCTTCAGCACTGAATACTCTCAAAGCCGAAGTTTCCATTGGAAGCGTTGTTGCAGAGAAAGTTACAAACCATACTTCTACACAGCCACATTTCTTGCTTGTGTGAATACTTCATATTTAAATATGTTTCCGAAATATCAGGAAGTGCACAAATTTTTAACTTATAAACTGCAGTAACATTTTACTTTTGGATCTTTTACAAAGCTATAATACTACCTTAAGTAAAGGTATTAACTGTTGTAACTGAGAAGCCTATGTCACAGAATATTTTAGTCGGTAATGTTCTTCGGATGGTTTCCAGAGAAACTTTTCTCCATCTTACTTTTTGTTTTACTTTCTGTACTACGTATAGTAAGTGGGGGATGTATTGTATTCCACCCAAAAATTCGATGTCGATATTTCACCGAAAATATGTTTGAGGCCCCCTGAATCCAAAAGAAATTTTAGAAAAAGTTCCGTTTGTGTGTGTGTGTCTGTGAACAGCATAACTCAAAAACGAAAAGCCGGATAAGTACCGAACTTGGTATTTAAGTTCAATATCTTCCAAGGATGCGACCGAAGATCTTTAAGAAAATTCCCCACCCCAATTACCCTTTACATGGAACATGTTTCGAAAATTTATTTTATTAAAATAGCATATATTAAATACATGAAAAATAAAATTTACACATTGACTTTTCTGGGAATACCATTTGAAGTTCCCTTCATCCGGAAGGAATTCTGTATAATCTTGTATAACTGGCAAACGTTAAGTGATAAACGAAAACGTACCACACAGGAAATGTAGAGCTCTTTAAAACACAGAATTTATTTCAAATTGGTTTTCTTGTCAAGTAAGTCACCTGAGATATCCGTTATTTATGGTCCGAATTGTTCATTTCTTGGTCATTCTTTGAAGTTCTTTCAACATTGTAGCGATATTTCTGCCGGATTACATATGCACAAAAAAGAACCCTTAAATAATTATAGTTTACGAATTATTAACGATTAATTAACAGGGAATCTGATAATTTTCTACAATTTTAAAGTAATTGGATTAAAAACTACATCAATCAAGAGCCCTTTAAGAAGCGTAAATATGTTTTAAGTTTCATTAATTGCGTAATCGCGTAAGAAAATCTGAAAAATTTAGGCGAATAGGGGGGCTTCCTTTTAGAATGTTCATTGTATTTTTCCGAGCGTGGGGCTATAAAAATCCAAAGTTTCTTTGTACTTCGAGGGGAAGAATCTAATTTTAAGAGAAAGCAGACGCTGTAGACAACGATCTTTTCTTACCGTTTATGCTTCTAATTTTCAACAGAAGAGCCAATAAAGATACAGGATAATTATTAGAATCAATGAGAAGATAGGAAGACGTGGTTGCATGTACAAAAATCCGGAGGCGAGGAGTAAGTTGATATATGTAAACGTAAGCGTGGATTTCACACAGTCTGTCATGATTCTTCGCTGAGGTAACACGTAGTACTGCGAGTCAGAAAAGGACGTTAAGTTCCGAAATTTGCTAAGTGCCGCGCAAATTTGTAATCATAAAGTGATGTATGGAATATTTTACTAATGTGCTAATGGTATTCGTTGAGATAATTTTTATCCCAGCTTATAAACGATTGAATATTTGTCAAGTCATACTTCAAGTTCGCGCGAATCTAAAGAACGGCGATAGAGCACCGAGATATTAAATAATTAGCCGGCGCAAATGTTATTGGACTAAGAAATAATTGTGGGAAGGTAGTGTTAAATAATTTCACGTGTTAGGGAAAACCAGAGAATCTTGCAGGATTTCTAGCATAACGACATGCCAGAGTGAGAAAAGTGAAAACAGTGATTCTTTCAAGGCAATATCCTGGTGTCACTACTCCGTATTCTACTCTGACTTAATCAGAATAGGAAATTTCTGATCGATTCGCCGACAGCTGACCGTGAGATACGACGTGCTTCTTAAATGCATCCATTCCTGAGACAACACTCTACGACGTAGCGGCAAGGATGACAACAGCGCAAGGTAAGACTAGAACGACGACGACGGGAACCGCTACAACATTCAGTTGTTTCTCGCAATCGCATACAAACAATATGGAATTTTAAGGTCAGCATATAGCGTCCAGTTCTTAAACGTTTGACTATCGCTGTTCTCTTTGTGTCTAAAAATCTAAGGTGTAACGTAGTTATTTCTGCAAAGATTTATTTGGATTAAAATGTAGTAGATATAAAAATAAGCTTTAATATACTCATTAAAAAACGACATAGGATAGAGAAATTCATGTGAATGTATCACATTAGATTTTTCTTTTTGACATTATATTTCTCGTATTGCGCAGTGCTTCCATGCGTATTGTGCTGAGTGCGAGTTCAATGTTGTGTCTGGCGTTAGCCATTTATTTAATGGTGAACAGGGTAAATAAAACAAAAGGATACTGAATGCCAAGTACATGGATTAAGTCCCAAACATTCGACTGCACACTGTGTGTTTTATTCGTTGGGAATGTGAATGTGTATGCGTATGTGTTTGAATATCATAACTAAAAAATGTGATGTGATACTTTCTCTACCTCTATCGTTTATTATTGGGTATATAAACTATTCTTACTAACGTTTATTTTTCTGTCATTTTAATCCAAATGAACATTTTCAGAAATAGCTACATTAAACATTTCGTTATAGATATAAAGAGAACAGCGATAGTCGAAAGTTTAAGAACTGGACGCTATACGCTGGCGTTAACATTCCATTCCGTTTCCATGCAATCGCGAGAAACAATTGAATGTTGACAGGAATTTAAAAGAATGACCAAGAAATGAGCAATTCAAATCGTTAATAACGAATGTCTCAGAAATGGCTTATTTGAAGTAAATTGTGTGGTTTTAAAGAGATCTACATTTTTTTTGTGTTGTACGTTTTCGTCTATAGCTCGTTTACCAGTTATAGAAGATTACATAACATTTCTTCCAAATGCAGTGGACTTCACAGGCTATTTCCAGAAATTTCTATATATACATTTTATTTGTAATGCAAATATCTTTAATGTACGCTATTTTAATCAAAATCGTTAGAACTAATTTTCAGAAAATCAACAATTTTAAAAATCTACCATGTAAAGGGTAGTGTGGGGTGGGGAAATTCTGAAAATCTTCGTGTTGAATCCTTGACAGGTACTAAATCTAAATACCAAGTTTAGTGCTTATAAACATTTTCGTTTTCGAGTTATGCTGTTCACTGACACACAGACACACACATAGTGGTGTTGTGATGGTAGTAGTAGTAGTAGTGTTAGTAGTAGTAGTAGTAGTAGTAGTAGTAGTAGTAGTAGTATTGTTGTGATGGTAGTAGTAGCAGTAAGTAGTAGTAGTAGTGTTGTGGTGGTAGTAATAGTGTTGTGGTGGTAGTAAGAGTAGTAGTGCTGTGGTAGTAGCAGTAGTAGTAGTGTTTTGGTGGTGGAGTTAGTAGTGTTTTGGTGGTGGTAGTAGTAATAATAGTGGTAGTAGTAGTAGTAGTAGTAGCAGTGTTGTGGTGGTAGTAATAGTGTTTTGGTGGTAGTAATAGTGTTGTGGTGGTAGTAAGAGTAGTAGTGCTGTGGTAGTAGCAGTAGTAGTAGTGTTTTGTGGTGGAGTTAGTAGTGTTTTGGTGGTGGTATTAATAATAATAGTGGTGGTAGTAGTAGTAGTAGTAGTAGTAGTAGTAGCAGCAGCAGTGTTGTGGTGGTAGTAATAGTAGTAGTACTGTGGTAGTAGCAGTAGTAGTAGTGTTGTGGTGGTAGTGGTAGTAGTGTTGTGGTGTCAGTAGTAGTAGTAGTGTTGTGGTAATAGTAATAGTGTTTTAGTGTAGTACACGTGATTTGGTGGTAGTAGTAGTGTTGTGGTGTCAGTAGTAGTAGTAGTGTTGTGGTAATAGTAGTAGTGTTTTGGTGGTAGCAGAAGTGCTTTGGTGGTAGTAGTAGTATTTTGGTTGTAGTAGTAGTGTTGTGGTGTCAGTAGTAGTATTAGTAGTGTTGTGGTAATAGTAGTAGTGTTTTGGTGGTAGTAGAAGTGTTTGGTGGTAGTAGTAGTAGTGTTGTGGTGGTGGTGGTAGTAGTAGTGTTGTAGTAGTAGTAGCAGTAGTAGTAGTGTTGTGGTGGTAGTAGTAGTGCTTTGGTGGTAATAGTAGTAGTGTTTTGGTGATGGTGGTAGTAATAAAAGTAGTAGTATGGGAGTAGTGGGTTGTGGTGGTAGTAGAAGTGCTTTGGTGGTAATAGTAGTAGTGTTTTTGTGATGGTGATAGTAGTAATAGTAGTAGTATAGTAGTAGTAGTGTTGTGGTGGTAGTAGTAGTGCTTTGGTGGTAATAGTAGTAGTGTTGTGGTGGTAGTAGTAGTGTTAGGTGGTAATAGTAGTAGTGTTTTGGTGATGATGGCAGTAATAATAGTAGTAGTATAGTAGTAGTGGTGTTGTGGTGGTGGTAGTAGTAGTAGTGTTGTGGTGGTAGAAGTAGTGTTTTGGTGGTGGTGGTGGTGGTAGTAGTAGTAGTGTTTTGGTGACAGTGGTAGTAGTAGTGTTTTGATGGTAGTAGTAGTAGTAGTAGTAGAAATGTGTTGGTGATGGTGGTGGTAGTAGTAGTGTTGGTGGTTGTAGAAATAGTAGTGTTTTGATGGTGGTAGTCATAGTAGTAGTGTTTTGGTGGTGATAGTGGTGGAAGAAGTGTTTTGGTGATAGTGGTAGTAGTGTTTTTGTGGTGGTAGTAGTAGTAGTAGTAGTAGTAGTGTTTTGGTGTTGGTTGTGGTAGTAGTAGTAGTAGTGTTTTGGTGGTTGTGGTAGTAGTAGTGTTTTCGTGTTGGTTGTGGTGATAGTAGTAGTAGTGGTAGTAGTAGTAGTAGTAGTGTTTTGGTGGTTATAGTAGTAGAGTTGTGTTGGTAGTGGTAGTAGTAGTAGTAGCAGTAGTAGTGTTTTGGTGGTGGTTGTGGTAGTGGTAATAATAGTGTTTCGGTGGTGGTTGTGGTAGTGGTAGTAATAGTGTTTTGGTGGTGGTTGTGGTGGTGGTTGTGGTGGTAGTAGTAGTAGTAGTAGTAGTAGTAGTAGTAGTATTTGGTGGTAATAGTAGTAGTGTTGTGTTGGTAATGGTAGTAGTAGTAGCAGTAGTAGTGTTTTGGTGGTGGTTGTGGTAGTGGTAGTAATAGTGTTTTGGTGGTGGTTGTGGTGTCAGTAGTAGTAGTAGTAGTAGTAGTAGCAGTAGTGGTGTTTTGGTGGTGATAGTAGTGGTGTTGTGTTGGTAATGGTAGTAGTAGTCGTAGTAGTAGTAGTAGTAGCAGTAGTAGTGTTTTTGTGGTCATTGTGGTGGTAGTAGTAGTAGTAGTAGTAGTAGTAGTAGTAGTAGTAGTAGTAGTAGTAGTAGTAGTAGTAGTAGTAGTAGTAGTAGTAGTAGTAGTAGTAGTAGTAGTAGTAGTATTGGGGTCGTGATTGTCTTAAGTAACTTCTTAATTTATGCCAGCGGGGATATTAATAACAGAAATGGTGTTTCTAGCAGTCATTTGAGGAAGCAGTAGCAGTAGCAGTAAGTATGCAGTAGAAGTGGTAGTAATAGGGTGTAGCAGGTTTGTAGTTGCAGTTGAAATGGTATTAGCAATGTCGGTGCTCGTGGTAGTTATAGTAGTGAAAGCGACTTATCTTGTGTGTGTGTTTAATGTTGTTTTCACTTTCTAAATGTTAACGTCCTTTAGCAACTCTCATGTCTGGAGAAATGATGGTAAACGAATGCTTAAATGAACCCAGGCAGAAATAGATAGCGGTTAACCTAATCGGATTTACGGGAGAAGGGAGAGATCGCTTTTGGTTAAGAGGGAAAAATATGAGTCAGTTTTGGAATTTAATGTTGTACTGGTATATTGCCATGGCAGCTCATTTGGTTGGAGCAACAGTACAGACAGCTCAAGTACAAATCGCGGATATGACATTGATTTTTTCAGTCTGATTCTTACTTTCCAACCGTAGCCTACATACGGTATATGTGGAAGAACATTTGGTTATCATAAGGAAAATCATTCGAAAAGAAAAGATACGATCAGGCCAGACTAATCGATATACGATCTCGTTACCTTTGCGTTATAAGGTAGACACCGTACTCATTACATTACCGAGCTGGACAGCGAAGGTAGCAATAGTGTCTATATAGGTTTTTCTGACTCCTTCACAACTGGAAATTTGGGAAAAGGTTTTCATTCATCTTAACATGAAGAGCTTTTTGAATTTTGAAGTACCACCTACAGACTACAGGACTCAGCTTATGCAGTCAAATTACAAGAGAGAAGAAATAACACAGATGAGTTCCCAATCTTCACTACAGATGGCAGTAAATTCAAGACCACAAGTTCACAACTTTTCCCAGCAGAGGGCAGAAAAGTCATCTATTGAATTACTTCTTGGAGGTCAGGGGAGTGAATGAGAAATCAGTCGGCCAGAGCTGAAGATGAGAGAAACACGTCTCTCGAAAGCGCTTCCCAGTTAATACGAAGCGCCATTGTGATGTGAATTAATACGTAAGGACTCACTTCAATTTATAATATGATAACATTACAATTAACAATGCTTCTGTCCATTATAATAATGCTGCATACATTTTATCTTTCCACGCACCAATAGATAGCCTGCCCAGAGCGAGATGGTTCAGCGTTAACGTGCTAGGCTGGTATTCGGGAGGGTTATCTGGCCATGTTTTTCCGTGGTTTTCCCTGGTTGGCAAGGCGAATGGTGGGGTGGTTTCTCTTATTCCACCAATTTTCAATCGCTCATTTCCTATCATTCGCTTCCCCTTTCATGTTTCAGGTAGGCTTAGGGGATGTGCAGTATCAGTCGGTGTCGGACAGATACCATAGCTACTTGCTCGTTAAAATGTTCTTCTCGGTCTTACCAGGTGTCGGTCTTTTCTGAGCCGCCTCCGGTGGGTCGAGATCTCCCCGGTTCCGCTAGAGGGAAGCCTTTCTGAGCAGCCCGCCGGTGTGTCCGGATCATCAGGCTTGGAATTGTTAAGGACCTATCCGCGTCTCTGCCGGCCGGCCTGCCTACGGTCTATAGGCTCCCGTGGTTCCTTCTCATGCATTCCTCCCCGACGTGGTAGGCACAAAAGATCCGCGTTGGGTTGAGGTGCGGGGTGCCCCTTCCGTTCCCTGGTTATATTTGTTTAGCATGATTTGACACGTGAATTGCAAGTGCAAAGGTGTCCATATAGGGCTAGTTTCAGTTTTGGAGTGAAAGTCACAAACAAGCCAATGCTATGCGTAACGTGAAAACCACTTGGCTTTCCACAAGCAACTTGGACATCGCTTTTGAAGAGACATTATCTGGATCCCGTGCGTCATTTGAGTTGAATAGCTGAGAAAACTAAGATCCCGAAATGGAGACTGCGTTTCCGTGAAATGAAGTAAGACGGAGTAAAATGATACGGCCTCGAACTTGCTTCAAACTTCAGCTTCCATACCATTAAGCATTACTTCTTATCAATGCTACTATCGACTGAAATTCACCAAGGGAGGATTATACTTATTGCATTTTTAACTGCTCAACAAAGGTTTTATGCCAAGTGTAGAGGTACTCAGCTCTGGTCTTGCAGTTTAGAAGTCTTAATACATGTGAGTAGGAAATAAGTAATATTTAAATGCAAGAAAAGGTAGCGAGTTTTGCATTTGCAATACATTTGTTGTGACCACTATAGATTGCTATTAAAATGTTAAATCCACTACAATAAACGTCAGTCATAGGTTGTCTTGCACATCTTACGGAGTATTAATATTTATCTATATAAACATGCCCACGAAACGCAAATCTGTTATACAAACCTTCCTTTGTTTCATATTTTGGTTGTTTTCTGTTATTGCACTAAAGCCTTTATTCAGATATCTACGATTTACCACTAAGCACGAGGTTCATTTATTACAGATATTCTGGATAGATCATAGATATAAAGAAGAAGATAAGACCACATTCTGCTAAAAGGATCCAAGCTGGAATATAAGTAAACTGAGTTGAATAGTAATAACAAATTCACACACACATTATATATATATATATATATATATATATATATAAACTACTTAATGCTTTAAATTAAAGCATATCAAGGGACTTGCATTCTACAAAATGTGGATACCAATGCAGATTTATTAACGAGAGATTAAATACATTTGTGATTTGGTTCCTTTCTGCAGAATAGTATGGTTTAAATGTAATTCTGCTGTAGTGACTCAAGCAATATATTGAGAGTTTTAACCATAATAACATTTATTGTTCGATTTATATATATATATATATATATATATATATATACAGGATGTATCTTTATTCGTCTCAAATATTTGGGGGACGTGTTCCTGACATCAAAAGAGTAAACAAATCTCATATAAACATTGGTATGAAAATAATTTATTTCAGAGTTACAACACAAACTCGAAAGTTACAAAAATTGCTCGAGGTGGCTTCCTTTTGCTTCGATGCATGCAGTAAGCCTGCGTACTCTGTTGCAAATTCCTGGTGTGTTTCGTATTTGGTCAAATCCAGTTTGGATACGTCCGCTCATAATGTCAACATCAGGTACAGCAGTCGCATAAACCAAGCACTTCAAATATCCCCAGACGAAGAAATCCATTGGATTCAAATCAGGCGATCGAGCAGGCCATGCAATGAGTCCCCCTCGAGCAATCCATCTTTGCGGAAATCGATCATTCAAAAACTTACGAACTATCAAACTGAAATGAGCTGGAGCACCATCGTGCAAAAACCACATTCGTTGGATTGTATCCAGAGGCACATTATCAGTGAAGTGATGCAACTCATATTGGAGATAGGTTTGTACATTCAGACGCGGAGGGAAGAAGTAGGGACCAATAAGGTGATCATTAATGATTCCACCCCAAACGTTGAGAGAGAACCTCTGTTGATGGTTGTACTGTCGTACTTCATTAGGATTTTCAAATGCCCAGTTATGAGTGTTATGAAACTTGAAGATGTCGTAGCGAGTAAAACCAGCCTCATCCGTGGATAAGATACAGGCTAGGAAATTGATGAACACAGAGCACTGCTGTAACATGCGTTGACAGAAACGTCTTCTTGGCTCAAAGTCGCCTCATTTAATCCTTGAACGCGTTGAAGGTGATACGGGTACAGAAGATTTTCTTGCACAATTCTCCAGATAGTCATATGGCTATCTCTTTCCCTTACAGCCATACGCCTTGTGCTTTGTGATGGGTCTGCATCCATAGCACGTAGAACTCGTTCAAGCTCAATGCCTCGTACCGCTCTTGGTCTCCCAACATCCCTAGCACTCCTCTCAAATGCGCCATTCTCTCTCAAGCGTTGGTGAATTCGTGGAATGCTCTTGCACATGGTAACTGCCTGATAGGGTACCTTTCTGCATAAAGTCTACGTGCTCGTGCTGCACGGACATACGTGTAGTGCATATTCGTCTGTTCACTCATGGAATACATCTTCTTTGACCTATAACAACGAAACGGTTTGATTTTCAGACCCATGTACATATAGAATTTTTTTGCTGTTTTGATGTCAGGAACATGTCCTCCAAATATAACACCACTAAAGATAAATTCTGTAATATTACTAATTCTTGAACAATCCAATTATTTAATTACAAAGTCTGATGCAAGTGAAAAACCATAAATATTATCATCCACACTCGCACCTCTTAGCAAAGTGGTGTAGAATTTTGTGGCATCTCCTGGAATTAAGTCCTGATGCTTTGGGACTGGAGTTGCTGTTCGAATTACCCACATAGGTGACAATTTCTCATACAGATCCAAAGATGGTCTACAAATGTTTCGTTTGTTGAAGTCAAACTCATAAAACTCTGCTGAAAATGATTTTCTGATGAACATGGAGAAAGGGTTTTCTTTTGCCAGCATTGTTTGGCGTTTCTGCAACCAGGAAAGTTTGTTGTTCTTTGTATTCACTTTAATGTTTGTTATTTGTTCAAGATCACTAGTTGCACGAAAATTGTCCATTAGTTTCAGTTCTAGGGGATTCCTCTTTCTACAATATTTCCGTCTCTTATTTAAATAATTCGCAGCTAATTCCTGTGGTGTCTTACTCTAATTTGGTGTTAATCTAGCACAAAACAAAAGCTTGCTTCAAGGAAAATACTGTACAGTGCACTGTTTGATCTCAGTTTGCTTTGCACTGAAAACATGAACAAAGCAGAGTCACTTTTCTGCTGAAAGAAAACGAAATCATGTAGGTTCTTTCTGCAGAAAGACAAACATGCCAAAATCCTGTCAGGGTTTTCTTACTCAGCCCATCAATAGCCCTCAAATACAGGTGGAAGGTTGGTTCTTGCTTGCAGAACATGGAGTAATGGCATAGAAACAATAATATAGCATCAGTTCAATTTTGTTTAAAATGAGGGTTGGTCTCTTTCTGCAGAATGTGGTCCAATAGCTACTTCATTTAATTCGGTTTGCTTAGCTGCTACCTCGTTAATATACCGGGTGATTCTTCTCAGCCTGCGGATTGGGAAGTTGTGCAGTCCCGGCGTTGTGCAGGCTATGCCGTAACACTGTCCAGTGCATCGCGTCGCATCAATTTCGGCCAAAATGTCTGCTTTGTACCGCTGCGCGTGCACTCGTAGCGCAACAGTGTGCGCGTTGGCCTTCAGTGGTGAAACTCTCAAGCTCAAATGCTGCCACTTGAAGAAGGTACTTTTTATGTTTAGTAAATTTAACGAGAACTGATAGTTTGGCATGGAAGTATCGTTTCACTTACTTAGTTTAATTATGTGAATTTCATTAAAACACAAATTGTTACTTGCTAGAATATGCTTTAATGAACATCATAAATAAATGCAAGGAATGAATAACAAAACTCATTTATTCGCAGGCGTGATTTGAACTTTCAACCTTCACTATGACTTTCCAGCATGTTAACTATTACACTAGTAGAACATGTTAACAACGAACACCACCGTAGCCCTAATTAGCGGGCTGGTGAATGTGGTGTCAGCACCTGCATTTCGCATCGTCTGTAAAATTCAGAGTTGCCTAGTTACCAATCCGCAGGATGAGAAGACTCACGCGGTATATGTATATTGGCTACACTTTCACACATTCTTGCTAAAAGTAATCGCCATCTTGGTAATGATCTTTCCAGTGTGTTCATATGCATAATTCCAGGGCGTGTAAATCCTTTATGATCGTTTTAAATTATTTGAAAGTTGAAATTAAAATATGTGAAGTACATAAATAGGTTTCCAATTAAAGGTTACATGTGTTTACAAATTCTAAAGCCGATAACTTTAGTCATTTAGGTGCGTAAAGCGGACAAACCTCATTTATCTTCTAAGTAAATAACATTAGTATTTTCTGCGGTAAATTTAAAACAAATTAGATACAAAGTAAAACCTTTATCATAAATATAAGAAAAGTAAGGGAATGGGCATAAGACCTAGATGCATTTCTCGAAGCAGTGTTTGAAATTAGTAGGATTTGGGAGTGCAAGTCGGAAACAACCTAAACTACCGCAGTAAACTGGTTAGGAAATGAAAAATACTGGAATATCAGTAACGGATCATTTGAAGAAATAAAATCCAAAAGTATGTACCTACATACATATACTCAGTTTTAAGGCGAAGTACTGTATTATTCTTGCACATGGAACGAAATGTGTGAGTAATGAAGGTTTATCTGTATTAACAAGAAGTATACGGAACAAAACGTTTTTGTAAGAATAGTTTCTAGAAGAGGAAGTGAATCATGTGAGTGCTACATGTAATGTCTTTTAGAATATGATTATGGCATTTTTAAAAGCCCTAGATGGGTCATACTGAGGCAAATTTGCAATTATGATACGCTCAGGAAAACCTAATTTATACTAATTGAATATTTTCTTGAACATTACATGGTGTACATACTATATCTTAGTATACGCTCTAAATTTTCCAACTTGACCACATGAATGCTTCTTTCGATTGGCCTAGTTTATATTAGAAGAATGGAGTGAGGGCTACTTTTAAACGAGTTTCGATATAATCCGAAGGTATTATTTATTGATGTTGAGACTTTACCCAGTTTATCAATATCACTTTTTACAGTTTTCCTGCCATTTGATCTGGTTCAACTTTCACTGAGACTTCATTTAGTTCAGACTGTCTCTGCAATAATGTGAACTAGTTCAGTTTCCCCATCACTTCACTTTCTTCGTGATGTAGCCTCTTCTTCCACACGGTTCACTCGCTGGAGAGTCGAACACAAGACTTCTACAATCTCTCGCTCCGCAGTAGTACTCGCTGCACGTCACAGCAATCGTCACCAACTCGTTCGGAGAACCGCACTTGATGTCGCAGCAGAAACGCGTTCACCAACCTGCTTACTCGCTCACTGACCACTCAACTGCCTGACTCTCTCGCAAAAATGCTCGCTTACATTGCAGCCAATGAATTTTTCACAGAAAATTCTTGAACTATCTGGATACACGTTCTGGAAGCGGGGTAAAAGAAACTTCAGAAGATCCTGTTATCTGCCGAAAGCGCCTCTGGAATTACACCGGGCGAGAGCGCGACTTATCTTTGCCTTACGCCGATTTCCCTATAACCTTGGTCCATAGCCGCTGGTCACAATGTTTACACTTTAGAATCAAGATTAATTACTATATACAAAGTCATAATCATTGTAGTACAAAACTGTAATACATGGAAAGCATTGAAAATTCAAAGTACGAATAAACAAGAAAAAACCATACTTCCCAATGGGATGTATAACGCAAAACTGCTAAGCACAGTATTTTTTGTACTTAGCCCAATGGTATTGGAAGTGAATGCGTGAAATTATCTTTAGAAGCAAAAACTAAAACGGGAGTTTTCAAAAGCTCATTTTTTTCAGAAGAATACAGTAGGCTTAAGCGGTAGTCAAATCTTTTCAAAGCCGGTTGCTATGTAATGGGTTTAAAATTCTTCCCTTTACATGAACACGAAATGGAAAGAAAGAAAGAAATGATAGCGATTTGCGGTTGAGAAAAATATAAAGTACTTTGAAATTCAAAGCAATAACAAAATCTTCTCAGAATGTTTAAAGACAAAACAAATTACATAAGTTGTGTGCTTTAACGAGATATATGTTTTTTGCAGTAAGATTTTAAATCTCTTACGGTTTACCAATTCTACAAAACTCATTCAGAATAAAGAGGACTTCACAGGTTATTCCAAAAAATTCAAAATATACATTTTATTTGTCATGACGTTATTTTAATCAAAATCATTAAGGGTCATTTGTGAAAATCAAAACTAAGGAAAACGTTTTCATGTAACGGTAGTTTGGGGAGGGTAGAGTTTCTAAATCTTCGTGTTGCATCCTTGGACGGTCCTGAATTTAAATATCAAACTTTTCGTTTTCGAGTTGTTGTGTTCACAAACACACAGAGTGACAGACAGACACACACTCTCACTGAGACCTTTTTCAAAATACTTTTAAGATTTCAGAGAGCTAGAGAGCTTCAAAACATGTATTTTGGGTCAAATCTGGACATCGAAATTTTAATGAAATGCAAATACTTCCTCTACTTGTTTTAAGCACGTAGTAGAGAAAGTAAAAATGAAGGGTTGAAATTACTTAGCTATTTTTACTATACGAATAGCCTCATACTACAGGTGGGTATGCTAGACGAGATCAGCGCATCTAGAAATAATGATGTACAGAAGGTTATAGGAGAAGTCACACCTCCAGGTGAATTCCATATCAGCATTTCAACCTTCACTCCGATAACCAAACGGTTCAAGATTACTGACTATTTACTACATGTACACAATGGTCGTCCTACACGAACGCTTTAATTAAGGGACAATTATGTACCCTCACATATGAATAGTGCTTTGTTAAGCATAAATGATATCATAAACGAATGCATGAATTTAAATGATGTATCAGTTACAGCCAATTATTAACACCATAAATTAATATTATACATACTAAATATAGCTACAAAATATTTCGTATTTTAATTGGCTACAAATGGATGTACATCTCTTACCGAGTACGAATTATGTATGTCTATGAAACTAAATCTAGTTGGCATTCATGAACTGTTGCCTTTACACAGTTTATATCATTACATCCCTGCTTTGTATCAGTGAGACAAAGTAGTCGGTCAGAGAATTAAGCTTGGGAGCAGATTTAGGGCTCGGTCTTGCGCTTATACCCCATTACTCTAAGCAAATATTAAAATAAATTAGCACAGTAAGTACTTAAAATCACTATTTTTGTAATTCAAATAAAGTTGCTGTAGATGAACTTTTGAATCGTACATAAAACTGTTGGAAGATTGCTAGATGTAAATCTTATTTCTCCCTCTCCAAAACAATAAGCTCCTTAATTATTTCTTACTCTTAGTAACAAAACTCGGCTGCTGAAGCGTGTTTTACGTTTCAGCTACCAAGCATAGCGCAATCAGCTGAGCCTGTGCTTCATCTCTGCTCTCATACTTGATGTCTTACCTTATATTTGGTGTTTATTACAAAATGTGTCACAGCAGCATTGTTTTGAGTAAATTTTTTGAAGCAAGTATCAGCTCTAAAGGAATGACGTAACGTAGTATACGTTTGGCGAAGTTGTTTACTTAGCACGATGTTCAATCCGAAGATACTAATACAATAAGGACATTAATCATAAAACGTTACCTAGCAATATTACACCCAAAAGCGTAAAATACAATAAACAATGGAACACGTTTCTCGCTAACCCTACATAGAGACAGTTCTGTGCCAATGAAGTCTAGATGCGCACTGGTCTTCTGGACAGTGAGCGAGCCCCAATTCTCGGGCATGCGCAGTGAGTACAATCAGTTCAGTCTAGCGGTAGCAGTAGTGTAACGTCTCACTTGCTAGCCGTCTGTTTATGACTTGCTGCTATCTTGAACTTTCTGTTTATAAATTAGTTCTTGTAAGCTCTATAACAGCGTCTTTTTAGTTTCTGCAATTGGGGGGAGGAAAGGTTGCCTGCAGCATATTTCCGAATTTCCATGTGGATATTAACGATATATTTAGCCTAAAAGAAGATAATTTTTTATTTCTTAAATGTGAAATATTTGTATTAAAAGTACAGATAACAATAAACAGTAACCTAATTATTTCTTTTAACTTAGGGGGAGAGGGGCAATTGACCCTCTGTCCGCCTAAATGACGCTCCTATATTTTTGTATATAAACATGGATTGTATATATTGTGTATTTTGGTGTGTTTATTGGAAGTTCTGCCTTCTGCGAATTTTTTATGTAAAAATTAAAAAAGTTAATACCACCACAAAATAAATGGGAGAAAACACACACACACAAAAGTCCAATGGAAAAATTAATTCCTAACTTGCCTCCCAGATCCGCTTTGGTGACTGATAACGCACTGTGTCATAGTGTGCAGTTAGAAAAGGCCCCAACATCTCACATCAAAAAAGACGCAGGACTTGCCCCATTCCATGAAAGAAAGCTAAACATGGAGCCTTACAACCTAAGCAAGGGTCAAAGCCTGTTCCTAAATTATGTTGAAAGTTTGTAGGCCATGCACACAGTGTTCTCCGGTTACCGCCCTATTAATCAGGTCTTAACCCTGTAGAACTCATCGGGGCTGACATAAAGCAATGGGTAGTTTGGTAGAACACAACTTTTAAATTAGATGATGTTATTTATGAAGCTTGGCTAACACGTTGACGACATTAGCGTGGAAAAGTGGGAAAATACCTGTCAACACGATATTAAGTGGGAAGACAAATATACTGAAGAAGAAGGCTTGTTAGAAAATGTCATAGAAAGTTTTGTAATCCAAGATAGAGAATAAAGGGACAGCAAAGGAGAAGAGTGACATTTCCCGTTTATCGTCATTTGCAGAAGATGAAAGGGAAAATCCTGCAGAGGAAAAAGTCAATGGTGATATTTCTGGTGTACAATGTTTATCACACTAATAAAGTCCCTGCTAGTTTAAGACAATACATTCGCGTGACAAGTTTGTGTATAATGTGTAAATATAAAAGAATTTTAGAGTAACCTAAACATAGGACAATAAACCAGTCATCCAGTGATGTGGTGATGTGTGGTTATGTTTTGTCAGCGAAGTCCCACGTCTTCCAGCAGACAGACAACTATGGCTGTAGAAAAGCAATCGGCATCATAGACTCTCTTCAGTGCGCTAAGAAAGTAGGTCACCGGCAGAGAACTATTGTCCGTGCTGTATCAACATCCATTTATCACACAGATAATATTTTGTTTACATTCGTAGAAGGGAGTCGTAACATACTCTGCTGACAAATTCATGATGCCTTTCACTAGCGATGATAACAAGTACTCCTCTTACAGCTTTCACATCCTTCGCTATCGACCAATACACACATATCGTACATACCGCCAAGTGTCGCTACGATGTGGAAGGTTCTGACATTCGAGCCAAACGCCGTGTTTACTAGGCAACTTCTCCGACACACTAGTCTTGCACCTCTGTGGAAGTGCAAGGCGAATTGAATTCTAGTAACTGCGACTAGACAAGTAATGCACAGTGTCACAACACACTTTGAAATGAACACTCAGTTGAATATCCTGGAATTGTCCGCTTTTCACTAAACAGGCATTCAAAGGAAATTTTGGTTAGTACAATTAAGTTTTGCTACGATAAGTCTGAGTTAATTTCTGATGTTTACATTATCCTTGCAATAATTGATCGTTTGTTTTTCTGCATGTCCCATTTAGAGTATTAGTAAAAACCGCAGCTGAGAGATCTTGGAACTGTAAGGGTTACACGAGCAGTAATCACGCTTGACTTCAGACTCCAGTACCGAGAGATTTTAGAGTTTACATCACAGTTTATAAGGACTCGTCCAAAAAGGACACAAATTGGCCCGTTAAGCTCTCGTTTAACAGTGAAAGAAACCAGTCATAACAACGCCGAATAGCATTGCATAGTCGTAAACACGAAGCCCTTGTGAATTTTCACGGTTTGTTTAATCAAATTAAAGTAAGTACCAAGGACACTAAAAGCCTTTTCTTATTTTCATTCAGAGAGTGGCTTTCTTGAGAAGTGTTCAATATGCTTACCCGTTTCGTTTAATTTCTCCTTTATGAAAACAGTAAGCTTTTCTCATATTTGCGTTTTGTACACATTGAAAATTGCTATTTTAAAGGCACAAAATTGATTTAACATTTTCAATAAATTACGACAACACATGTACACGTGTTTCGTCAGAGCCAACAGTAACGCCATTGTGGAGTCGGGGTTTTAATCTATTGTGGCTTAGTCCAGCTTTTCCCCAGTCACTCTTCAGTTTCAAAGCCATCACAGAATGGTCCGGTTTTTAAACACATGACATTCGCTGTAGCCTACTACCTCTTCTTATACTTTCAACGAAATGCGTACATGTGTAATGAGAGTTTATTTCCATTAACAAGAAATACCTAGAAAAAAGAATAAGCTTTTGGAAGAATAGTTTGTTGAAGAGCGAGTAGAGAAAGTCATGTAAATGCAACACATCAGACTTTTGTAATATTTTAGGCAATGTGAACTGCATGCAGTTCAACCAGATATTATTTATAACTCGTAACTGATAGTGGGACCTCATTTAATTGTCAGTTCTACATGGTGAGTCAAAAAACTACGAACCGGCTGCGCGGTGTTTTTCCTGTTCGCGTCCTCGGTGCTCGCTGCCATCTGCCTCTATCACAGGAAGGCGCGGATGAAACCATACATTTTAAAACTACTTTTAAAGGCTTTATTTGCCAATTCTATGAAAGAAAATACTGAAACTGGTCACCTTCGTTGTCCATACATTTTTGGCGCCTTTTTAGGAAACTATCCATCACTCGCCGTAGTTCACGTTGAGAAATGCTGGCAGTTTCCTGGCGGATATTTTGTTTTAATTCTTCCAGTGTGTGTGAGTTTGTCTTGTATTCTTTGTTTTAAGTTACCCCAGAGATAGAAATCGCAGGGGATTAGGTCGGAGGACCGAGGGGGTCACAAATCTGTACTAATAATTCCGTCCTAAAACACCTTTCAATTTTTCTCATTGAAATATTGGTCATATAAGCTGTTGCAGAGTCTTGTTGAAAAAAGGCAAAATCACGCTTCCTGGCTGGTAATTCTCTATAAAAAGGGGGCAGAATTGTACGGGCTTCAACTGTTGACTCGAAAAAAACTGGCGAGTGATGGATAGTTTCCTAAAGAGTGCGTTGGTATTTCGTTTGTGGGCCCCACGTTAGGTCGACAATTTGTGTGGTATGTCGGTTCTGCGGTGGTATGTAGCTATTTTACGTTACAGGATTTGTAGGAATTGTCCCGGGTTCGGTACTAGCTCAGGATTCTTTGCATGGATCTTGGATCTCGGGTTGTGGTGAATGCGACTGTTTGTTTCCCTGCTCGTTTATTTACCGTCACCGTTTTAACATTTGATTCCTGCTATTACTTCGACACACACGCGCGCGCTTTTTTATTGTTACACTTCATATCATTGCGCCTATCCGCTGTCTTGTAAAATTTTCTGCCAACCATCTCTAAGGAACTACCACGACCAAGTGGGTATTCTAAACTTTCCTAAACATTTTCCTGACAAACATCTCCAAGGAGCTACAACGGCCCAAGTGTGTATTCTAAACTTTCCGGTTTCTCTATTTCAAACGTTCTATATCTCCTCATTCCACTATCGCCTGATTTCTAGCTTCTTTCATTGGAGGCCTAACGCTATCTGTCTTTTGGCGAACATTGACCCTTTTCTACACCTCTGCGTTCCATCAACCTAACGGGACACTTAACAATAGAGGGAAAACCACCCGTTTCCGGTCGCTGATGCCACTGTCTCTCTCAACCCTTATTCCCACTTACAGTATCATTCGCTTTCCAGTTTTATTTAACACTATCCTTACTGTTATCGATACCTATTCTCCCTATGATTATAATTTTATTTTACTACTCAAAACATACTGCTTCAAGAGGTGTCAAATGTATGGACAACGACGGTGGCCAGTTTCAGCATCTCCTTTCATAAAGTTGGTAAGTAAAGCATTTAAAAGTAGTTTTAAAATGTATGGATTCATCTGCGCGTATCTATGATAGCGGTAGACGGCAACGAGCGCCGAAAACGCGGACAGGTAAACACCGCGCAGGCGGTTCGTAGTTTTTTGACTCTCCTGTATATCTGTGGAAAGAAAGCATCGTAATATTGCAGGTTTCTGCTCAAACCAGTCCGCTAGATGATGGTGCTCTTACTTTTTTAACTCTTACCATTTTTAAACAAAGGGAATGCACATGAAAATTAAATTAAATTGAGTTTTATTTATGGATGCTCTTTAACTGCTGCCGTCCTTAGCGTCCCGTTCTATATTGGGCGTGAAAGACCGGTAATTTTGCTTAGAGGCCTCTTTATCAGACTTGAGGTTCTTTTACGTGCCGTAAATCTATGACACGGGACCACCGGCTTTACTTCCCTTCCGAAGGAAGCCATGCTAAGGATTTTTATGCCCGAAAAAATTCATCGCCCTATGCTAGATTTGAACCCGCGAACTCGGGAACTAGAGACTATCATGGTAATCACTACACAATGCACGTGAAAGCTATTTGGTTTGATCACTACCACATCTTACCCGAACTGAACAGTAGTTCACATTTAAACAGATGACTCTGAAAACTGTGCACATGGTTCATTACATGTTCCGGAAATGAGTAGCTGATTTAAGAGGTTATCCTTTTCTAGGTTTCCAGCAAGTAGTAGTCGAAAAGAAGAGTTTTTAATAAGGTTTGTTCAGTTTCTAGAATTTTATATTATAACAAAAACATTTCCAACAGCTTCCGTATATGTTTTCTTTTGTTGCTCTATATAATTTCTCTTAAAACGACATGTTTCAAAATTACTTCCGAGATATCCTTAATGAACGCTTCTGTACACAGCACAGATAGGAGAACGGAGTCACTTTTCTCACTATACAGTTGATAATAGCACATTTAAATATGCAGGCCTTTTCATTTCCAAAACGTTTTATATCCGGTATCAAAATAAACTTATTGCTAATTTCTTCGACTGAGCCTGAAATACTAAAATTTTCATTGCAATTTTCAAAAGACTTTTCCTTCTTTAGGCTAAGACCTTGTAGATCCACAAGAGCAGATTTACTATCAGTGAAGATTGTGTTAGGTTTATATTTGTTCGTTATAATAATTAGTACTGCTTTCTTTATTGCTAACGTTTCATGCGAATAAATAAACCATTTTCATTAAATGCAATTGAAATGAATTGCTTCATATTCTGATTACATACTGCCGCTCCAGCTCGCTGCGCTATTTGATTTGAGCCATCAGTAACAAGTACACTCCATGTGTTCATAAGGAACCTTTGTTGGACTTCGAAAAAGAGATGGTAGTGAATTGATTTCTCTTTTTTGAAGGTACACATTGCAATTGTGTAATATTCCACTCAACGCAGTACCTAGATTGTAGGGTGTACTAGGTAGTATTATATTCAAGCTAAACATTCAATAGTGGACTAAGTATTTACATTCTATAATATCCACCAGAATTATATTTCTATTAATTTTAACAATTTGTTTATTTCATGAATTCGGATAAGAAGTATAAGAAAATAAACATTGTCTATCCTTACAATTAATAAATCCCATTATTTTAATATCAGCATTGTTGATGGTATACCTCTCATGTTTAATATACTTTTTGAGATGTCATATTGAACAGACTGAAGATTCTGAAAAGAATATTTTAATGGTTTGCGCATAATTATTATGCATATGTATTCAATTACTGATTTAATCAGATTTTGTTTTTAAAAAATTAAATACCTTGAGAATGAGTTCCCCAGGGGTGCCAGAGATAAATCGAAAAATTCGTTTAATATTCTTAATGCTATTAAAATAATATATAAGTGGATTTTCCACTTGGTTCTGTAAACCAGTGGTGACGAAAACGCGACTCGCGAAGTCAGTGTGACTCGCAGGCGCAACTCCTTTTCTAGCCTATTCATTTGTTTTCCATGTGCTGCTGAGTGCTGTAAGGTGTGTTGCATATTTGATGACTCGAGAGAGAAAGGCATTTTCGCCACCCTTGCTGTAAACCATTACAATTCTCAGAAATTTAATATAACGCTTTGGTCCAAGTAGTTCTATCATATTCAGAGAGAGATTTGATTCAAATATTCCTTTTATTCCAAATATTCCTATATAATCCAATTAGTCCCATTCCTTACAAATTAAAAATATAAAAATATATCATTATTTTGTCGCAATTTTTAGTATCTATATTTCGATAAATGAAAACATCATCCGCATATAGCAGAAAATTCTTTGAGCTGGATACTTAGAAAGAAATTTAGAAATATATAAAATATGCAAAATTGGGCTTTATGAAGAAATTTGCAAAAGTCCATCTGAATATATTTGCTGTGAAGAATTATAAACTTTGGGGATGAAGTATATTTTTATCCTTAAATGAGATATAGATTAATATTACATAATGGTAACAATTCATAAAATTAAATCAATTTAATCATAGACAAGGAAAACATCAAACTGCTTGTATTTTATTAATCCTTGTGGTATTTTTTGTTAGATTATGCTTCTAGGATTTCCAAGGAATGGACTTTGAACAGGCAAACATTAAGAAATCTAGAGACATCAGAGATGAAATTCTCGAAATTTGTGATAGGGTGCACCCTATTGAACAGAAAGAGAAACGAAGATGATTTACCTATATATATATATATATATATATATATATATATATATATATATATATAAGGAACTAAGGATCTATAAAACCAGAAATAAAGCAGAAGAATATCGAAAACATGATATGAAGATATTTTCAAAATGAACAATGATAAAATAATTCATGGAATGTCGAATTACAAATCTATATGATGAGAAAATCAAGCACTACTCTTGAAAGATGGATCCAACTGTTATAAACTGATAGCTGGGTTAGCTTATGAAGACTGCTCAGTCGAGATCATCTATCACCAAATTAACCAAGCAAATGTACAGAAACAGAGTCAGCGTAACCCAAGTATCTACAAGCACCGTCATGAGATGAAACAATTAAAATTATAATAATTATGATAAAATAAATGTAGTCGCGTGGTCCTCCCGACTTTTCGACACAAATCATCTAAGTTTGATTTTCGAATTGGGTCGAGATTTTTTTTGTTTTGTTTTGTGAATAACAATAACTTCCTAACCTCCCCAGATTTGAAAAGTGTGAATTTGAGAGTGAATGGAGTGTGCGTCACACGCACATACATAAACAGGATAAGTCTAATTTAAAGATGCATCGTGTGTTAACGACAAATTGTTTCTAATCGGCGGTGAAACTAGAGTAATTAATGGCGGTTGTTTGGCCGAAACAATTGCAAAGAATGGCACCACTATGACTCCAAAAATCCTTAAGAAACATTTAAATTTTCAGAATGCTAGTGATAAACAGAAGTATAGAATAATTAAGCTTGAGTTCTGGAATAATTATTGGTTTGTTGGTATTAAACTAAGAAGAAATCAATACCGTAGCCTTGCTGCATGAAATACGGAGGGACACACGATTCATGGTACCTCTATGTTCTCATACGTGTGAAGGACCTTAGGACCAATTGAGGAGCCTTTTGCCCAAGATGTCCTGTTTTAAGAAGATAGAGAATGCAAAGGTTATGCAGTAGGGCTGGACCGCCATGAGTTAACCCACCACCGAGTGTAAAAAATAGATTGAGTTTTATTTATGGACGCTCTTTAAATGCTGTGGTCCTTAGCGCCCCGTTCTATATTGGGCGTTAAAGACCGTGAAGTGTGCTCATAGGCCTCTTCATCAGGCTTGATGTTCTTTTACGTGCCGTAAACCTAGACACGGGACCACCGGCTTTACTTCCCTTCCGAAGGAAGCCATGCTAAGGATATTTACGCCCGAAAAAGTTCATTGCCCTCTACCGGGTTTGAACCCGCGATCTCAGGAACTAGAGGCTAACATGGTAGGCACTATACCGGAGGACGACACCACCAAATGTGTTGATTTTTATGTAGTAATGCAGGATTCTTGTGGATAACTAGTAGCAGCTGAAAAGTACACTGCTTCGTAGTTTGTACTACTAGTCTATAGTGATGGGACGATGCCACTACTTCTCGATACTAGATACCGATACTGATTTTTGAGCTAACATCACTTTATAAGAAACTGTAAAGGCGATAGCTTGTTCTTATTAGTAGTTTTCTGGTGTAAACACAGGTAACCAATTATGTATTGTATGCTAATTCCAAAATTGGTTCTATTTGACATTCTCCAATTGGCAGAAACTTTTTATCCCTGTTGTTAAGCAAGGCTAATAATAATAATAATAATAATAATAATAATAATAATAATAGTATCAATAATAATAATAATACTTTTTGCATCGCTTTTTTGTAACTATATTTTGTGCCGAAAACTTTTAAAAGGATCTTCTCCCCATATTATGGAAATTAATCGTATACTTTATCCGTAAGCTAAACTCGTGACCCGAGTTTGACTAGTGTAAACATAAACTAACAGATGGAAGGAAAGAATAAATATATCCATGCACTGTATTTTCTTATGTCTTAAGTTCTGATTTGTTTTTGATGCATTCATACACTTTGGTCACCGGAGTAAATAAATGATATAGCTGAAAGCGAGTTACCAAGCCATGCTATTGCAGAAATGTGATTTAATATGCCAGCTAAATCAGCTTCATTCACAACTAAGTTAATGCTGCATATATCTACTCCTTTCCCCATCATTTTGCATGTTTTTATTTAGACACAAGGGCCTATGGAATGTTGATTTATTCACCCACAGGAAACGCAGTTAAGATCTATCAAGGACTATAGTCCAGCCAACTCTTTGGAGACACGTGCAAGGTAATAACGTGAAGTCTCGACTCCTTTCACTCCTTGTCTAGCATAAAGTTAAAGGCAATAAGCTTCAATAATGCAAAACTTAAAAGTATCGAAGGTTTATCTAAAAGTATTAGACATACGATACCACCGAGTATCGAAAGTATCGAGGTCCCATCCATTCTGGTCTAACTATAAAAAGTTATGGTTAAGAATTAATGCATTGCAAATTAAGATAATAATTTTCAACGACTTTGTGGTAACCGTGGTGTTAAACTTCTCATTTAATGCGGGAAAAGTAAAATAAGCACAATTTACACAATCACTGATATTATATCTTGTACTTCAATCAATTAGACCAACATAACATCTATATTCTATTTAAACCTCACAATCAAATTCAAAGCAAACAAACACTTGCAATGGTGTATGCCTACTGCGGTCGCTGCAGGTGTTTATAAAGTAAACAGTTTACTCAATTACACCATAATATAAACAGCAGTGAGAGAAAACACAGTTTGTAGTTTAGAATAATGTCTACCAACATTTAGGTTAACACGTCATATTGGCAAATATCTCATACTATACAGCCGATTTACGTTCAAAGGCATATTTTATGTGTCATTCATACATAGCACACAAGGGTGTTGTGACATCCCCTATGGGTAGTTTCACCGACCTTAAATATAAGCTAACATCCTGTTCACTAATGGAGCAATAGACTTCTATAAGATAAAACAGACTGCCCTGCGATCACCATTCTGGCTCCTCAACCCAGAGATTCCGGTTCAATTCCTGGCAGGGGCAGGGATTTTTCATTATCCAGAACCATTCCCTATCCTCCATAGAGACTGATATTGTGTATGCGGGAATGAATATAACGTATTCAAATGTAAAATTAAATAGAAAAATCAACGTTAAAGAACTCTACAGTTCAGAGAGTAAAAAGCCGTCATTGGCAAGTTATTTCTCAGAACAAAGCCCCCAATATTACCATATGGCCGTACAAATAAAACAATCACAACCACACACACAACGTTGTGTGTACAACGAGGGAAATGTTTGCTAGCTGGCTGTACTTCTTAACTAATTTCCCAAGTAGGTACATTTACATCTATGGGGTATATGCATCTGTGAGCTCTATGCCAATAACATAAGGAATGTCAAGAGTGACTTAAAATATTTCATTATAGAACTGTATGCACAGTTTGTGAATTTAAAGTTGTAAAATTACTTGCAGAAAAGTATTTAAGTTAACGTTTCAACACGTATTATGACTGTCCTTTTTCAGTCAGTCTCTTTGTACGTAACATTGTAATAAAACGCGTGAAGCCGCCTTCTCTTTCTCTCTCTCTCTCTCTCTCTCTCTCTCTCTCTCTCTATGTCGCGATCACTCACGAGATTGTCGAACACAAGATTCCTCTTCTCCGTTCTATTGTTTGCTGAATAACCAGCACTGTACGTCACAACAAAGCTAACTTGCGAATATGCTTTTATTAAATGCCCGCATAATTTCCTGCAAATATTATTATTCTTATTTTTCTCTGCATTTCTTACATCCCGTCCTCTAGAATCTAAAACAGGACCAACATTCTGCTATCTTTACATTTCTTTCTACCCATACAATTCAAAATCATCAAGTGTGCAGAAAAACTACAACTAACCATACATGAGTAACTACTTAACTTCTTCAAAATTAGCCTACAATTACCCTGTTGCATTGCATGCTTGAAAAATTTAGATCACCTATAATTACCTGGGATTAATAGTCAAGAAACATATACAATGTTATAAGTACAATACTTACATAAACAAAGTCACAATAGATTTAAGTGTAATGAAAATATGCAGAAGAATATCGCATATATTCATTCATACTTTGAAAACTAAAAACATTTCCATGACTATATAAATTTGGATCAGATACAAACAAAACTTCCTTTTCGGACTACATTCCCCATATACGAGAGCAGTCCCAGAAATGCCCGACCTGATGTATAGATAGTGGTTGTTGTTTCAAACAAATGAGTATGGTAGAAAATACCACCCTTATAAAGCTTAAGCCTGAAGTTTGATGATGCTACGTTGTTTAGTAATTGTTTAGCAGCCATCAATAGTGAACGCTCTCAGCAAATTTGTAAACATGGATAAAACTGGCTATCGTTATTTAATACAATGCTTTCATTTGAAAGGTCTTAATTCAACTAATGTTAAAGCTGAACTAGATTCTACTCTGGGGGACTCTGCTCCTTCGTTTACAAGAATAAAATATTGGGTGGCAGAGTTTAAACGAGGCCGTACGAGCTGCCAAGACGAACATCGCAGTGGTCGACCAAATGAGGTGACCACGCCAGAAATTGCGAAGAAAATCCACAAAATGGTATTGGATGACCATCGAATGAAAGTGCGCGAGCTAGCAGACATCGTAGACATTTAAAAAAGTGCTGTATATTGCATACTGACTGAAAATTTAGACATGAGAAAGCTATGCGCAGGATAGGTGTCGCGTTTACTCACAATGGGACAAAAACAGCATCGTGAGGATGTTTCAGTCGAGGGTTTGGCGATGTTTTGCTGCAATAAAGCTGAGTTTTTATGTCGATTCATAACCATGGATAAAACATGGGTCCATCACTTCACACCTGAGACGAAGGAACAGTCAGAACAGTGGATTTAACGGAGAGAACCGGCTCCAAAGAAGGTGAGACAGTTTCATTTGCAGGAAAGGTCATGGTGTCAGTTTTTTGGAATGTGTGTGCAATAATTTTCATATAATATCTTCAAAAAGGAAAAGCAATCAATGGCGAGTATTATGCAAACTTATTGCAGCATTTGAATGATGAATCAAGCACACACGACCGCATATAGTGGAAAAGAAACTTTTGTTTGATCAAGACAACGCACCAGTTCACACATCCATTATAGCCATGACCAAAATCAATGAGTTAAAGTTTGAATTGCTTCCTCGTGCACCTTATTCGCTAGGTTTAGCCCCCTCCGATTATTTTCTATTTCCAAAGCTGAATAAATAGCTTGGTGCTAAAGGATTTACCAACAGTGAAGAGCTGGTGTCTGCAGTTGATGACTATTTTGCCGAACACGATGGTTCTCAGTATAAACAGGGTATCGAAGCTATTGAACATCGGTGGGAAAAGTGTATCGAGCTGAAAGGAGACTATGTAGAGAAATAAAGATGTTTTTCTCGATTTTTTTGTGTTTTCTTTGTCAGGCTGGGTACTTCTGGGACAGCCCTCATAATCTTCATTTGGTATTTAGACCTCTCTTTAATAGCTTAGTGCATTCCATGCCTAATAGTTATTTACTCCCTAACATTCTAGATGTAACTCATTATTTTTCTCCTCCTCTAACTGTAGATGTCAAGTATCGTAATCTTGTATTTACTCATGTCGAGTCTTCTCCATTCTCCTCATCATTTTCAATTGCAGGTTCTTGATCCTGGGCTCCAGTAGCATCTGGGCTTAGTGCAAGTTCCTACTATGATTCTTTGCGATCATCTCAGCCTGATATGGATATTATCTTCCAACCATCCGTTTCCTCTGTTCGAACTGCAGAATGTTGACTCCTACGTTGATAAAGAGACGCACTTATAATCTTTTCACACATCTCAGTTAAGGTCTCATAATTCATTTTATCTCTAAAAGTATTCCAGGCGCACTTTCCTGACAGGTTCATTCTTCCTTCACAGCATAATTTCTAGTACTTTACGCATTCAAAAAGCAAATACTCTGGAGTATCTTGAACTTTCCATACCTCACCTCCAACTCTACTCAAATGTCACTTTGCCACCATGACCGATTATAAAATTAATTGGTCCCTTTTCGGTTGAATGCGTCGCAACGTTATTCTTTACTTAAGTGCTGGAAACAATTCATAGGTCGTCCTCCCTGGTGAAATGCAGTTTCATTTAGCCTGCCATTCTTCTGTTAGAACATTTCTGATTTAATCTGTTAAGCAAATCGTCTGCCAATGATTTCAATCACATTATTGACTTCGTTTTTGTTCAGTTAATAACACGAAGCTCTTGCCTAACGTCAAGATCTATCAAACATATCCCTAATGCAGCAATTAATTCTACAGTTAGTGTTGTTCCCACAGCATTAGAGATTTTTCTTTGAGAACTTAAGCAACCTCCTAATAACCACTTGCTTTGAGCCCCCATACACTTGCCACATAGCTTATGATGCCTGTCATGATACCAATGCAATATATCTTGAGAGCACTTAACTATATTCTGAATTTCCTCTGCCCTATTGTTGCCAGTCATAACATTTCTTCTTCAGTCTTCTCCTTAATGTCAGTGATATGCTCTTTAAAGCTTAACCGCTCAACTGAAGTTCTTGTGTCTGCTTTTCTATTTATTTATTTCCAAAAATATGGAACATCTGGCCGACATCTACGCTGACCACATGGATCCAGAATACAATCATAACAAAAATAATGTGCAAAAGCAAAAAATATTCATCAAAATATATAAATGAAACTAAAAATTACAATGCTACTATAAAGGAAACAAACAAACAATGAGAAAACCAAAATAAATAAAACAATGTAAAGCAATGCAAAACTTAATGCAGGTTATGATGCAGTAATTTGTATCACAAATTACTTAAATGTAAAGAATGATTGTAATATGAATATGTATCTTTATGTGACATTGATTTGAGATGTATATTGATTGTAATTATTGTTGAGAAGTAAGTTTATACGGCCTTACTGAAACTGACAATAATAGCGTGCAATAATGCAGCGAGGGGGTGAGCTGTTTATCATTATTAGAGACGAGGAAGTTACGTAATGTTGGCGCGTTTTTCTGTAGAATTTGCTGGAACATTGTCCCTAGAGCATATGTATTCATAATTTTCATTGGATATAAACATAGACGCTAATGTTGGCGCGTTTTATTAGCCAATTGCAGCTCAGTTATAATCTTTAGGCATATCGGGGTGTAGGAGTATAAAAAGGGCTAGGTTAGAGATAGACCCCGTCAGTTCGTAGAAAATATTTGTATAATATACGTCGCCTTCAGTCCGTCAGTTCAGCAGAAAATATTTGTAAAGTACACGTCGGCTATCGATTCACAAGTTACGCGTAGCAGAGTTAGGAAAATTCTCAAGTGTTGTAAAGTTAATTATACAAAAGGTTGAAGTACGCGAATTAAAAGTGATCAGTAAGAAGTTATTATAACAGTTTCAGTTTGGCGGGTGTCAAGATCAATGTGTAAATTGTGATAGTGAATGTGTTCGACAATAAAAAGTGTAAAACAAATTCTTTCATCAGTGTTATCTTTGGATAAAAGACTCCTTTCCGTTTACACAACCTGTATAAAGAGATGTGCTCGACCAAAAAGATCATAGCTAGCCGGAGGACAGTAAACCAAAATTAAATAAAATAACAGTAGCATTCTTTCAAACAAACACTAATACTACCGCAAATTGCTAACATCAGATGGAGCTACAAACCTAACAAAGAATCACGTCACAAAATGGCTTCACCATGCGGAGTAAACACACAAATACAAACAATAACATTAATACTACCACTTCAGTTATAAAAACTATATCTTGTTATATAAATGGTTATTAACAATACATAAAGATCCTCTCAAAATATTTAAGCACATTTTGTTAATATCTTTACTTTTACATTTTAGTCCCAGAAGATTTAGTCAATTTGAAAGCAATCCCCCTCGCCCGGAAAATAAGAGCCTTTACTTCCAATGCGTAATTTTCAATATTGTATTTCTCACTTAAGTGATGAATGTATGAGCTGTAAATTGAGATCTTTTCGTTATTTAAATGGACTGCATGTTCTGTCCTTTTCAAAACGGACAGTAGGATCCAGGATGAGACTTCGTCTGCTTTTTCTGTCGATGGCTATGATATCCGCTCTTCTTGTTGATCCATCTTCTGCCAAATAATGAACCTCTTCGTATACCTTCCACTGCAGCCTTCGAAGTCCTGTCGTAATAAAACTTCTTACTTTACACAAAGGATGGCGAAAATGCCTTTCTTCCTCGAGTCATCAAATATGCAACCCACAATACTACACTCAGCAGCATATGGAAAACAAATGAATAGCTAGAAAAGGCGTGTCGCCTGCGAGTCACACTGCCTCGCGAGTCCCGTTTTCGCCACCACTGCTTTACATGATCGAGTAGGCCATGCCCAGCCATGCTTAGTAAAGTCACATTGTGTTGTATGTAAAATACATATATTGTATTTATAAGTTTTTCAAGTATATAAATTGTTTCAAAATGCTTTAAGTATGAGCTTTATTGTGTGCGAGTGCCGCGATTTGTAAAATTTATATTTTATCACAACCCCTTAAGGATTTAGATATGGAAAATAATGGCGGTTCAGATAACATACTAATGGAAGATGAATGTTCAGACGATGAATCGCCGCATGTAATTCTTAATTCAAGAATCTATGAGACTTCCAAAGACGGGATCAACAAAACTAAGTAATAATGTGTTAACTTGTAACATCAATATGTCTGCAATAACAATGATTTTAATTATAACCTATTGTGAAAACCAAGTATGTTTCATATAATATTGTGAATGAGGATATGCCTAATGCCATAAATGCCTGAATGGCAGTACACTCACTGCCGAAGAGTAAATTAATCCACACACCCTCTGTAGATCAATATGCGATAAACACTGTACAGCCAATATCGATTCATAATAGTTTTCAGGCATTAGAGAACTTTACTGAGTACTTAAATGGACCCAGGTATCTTCCAAAGTATCTGTGGCAGAAAAACCACCGCTATTGTTCCGTGTACGGCAAGGATCAAACATTCATACAATTGAACGGATCTTTTATGAATAATTAACATTTCTACACTTTTAAACATTTAAACATTTTAAACACTTTTTAAAATATTTTAACACACTTTAACAAATTGCAATACAACAAAATTGATAGCAATATGATTCTTCAACGAAAAAAATGTCTTACACACGCATTGCACCCGAGGCACTATGGGAGCCTTTCTTGTATTACCAATTTTGTAAATCAAAACACAGCCAAGGTACACCTTCAAGTGGAGCAAACATCTGAAACGAAAAAAAATTAGTTTGGTGTATGATTCACGGGAGCTTAGGTTAGGTTTAGGGTTTGAAATATAAGCTTAGGTTAATTATTAACCAATGGTTACACTAAGGATGTTTAGGATTCACTACTTATTTAAGCTTTGGTTTCTGATTCACAGGAGGTTAGATTAGGTTTAGTTTGTTTTATATAACCTTAGGTTTCTGATTCCCGGGAGCGATAGGCTAGGTTAGGTTAAGTTAATTTTTTATGTGCCTGGTTTCCACATCTTTCGCAAAGAATTGCCCTTCGGGGTACACCATGTTGTATTAATAACTCCGCTAATTCATCTTTCCCACACAAAATCTGCAAGTAAAACCTAACATTTAGTACCCACACCGTCACAATCCATTTTCTTAGTCTGAATCTCAGCTTAAGCTTATTCACCCTACACTACACTGCCGCGTTTTCTACCCTCATTTCGATACATTTTCATACGCTGGCAGCACTACTTTGCCAAATTCCGTGTTATTAAGTTGGCAGAACCTACATCCAAATGCCGCCGGATTTGCTTGTATAAATCATGCAACTTTACGGGGCGAATGAGAGTACCCCTTTCACTAGCCGAGACATCTACCATGAATGGATTGCTGAGTATTATGCATGTTAGATCCTTATTGAGGTATATGGAAGTTTATCCAAATCCATTTTTTGTCCCTGAAGTAGTTAATGTTGCAGAATTTAACTGCCTAAAAGAACATCTTTTGAGCTAGACTTTTCATAGAAGATTATAAAGATGAAATCCAACTGCTACCAAACACTGTTAAATTGAAATTGAGTTTTATTTATGGACGCTCTTTAACTGCTGTGGTCCTTAGCGTCCCATTCTATATTGGGCGTGAAAGACCGTAAAGTGTGCTCAAAGGCCTCTTTATCAGGCTTGAGGTTCTTTTACGCGCCGTAAACCTAGACACGGGAACACCGGCTTTACTTCCCTTCCGAAGGAAGCCATGCTAAAGATTTTTACACCCGAAAAAATCCATCGCCTTCCGCCGGGTTTGAACCCGCGACTTTGGGAGCTAGAGGCTAGCATGGTAACCACTACACCATGGAGGACGACACAAAACACTGTGGATACGTGCAGAACACTGATAAGGTTACTAGATAATAAGAATGCAGTGTACTCGAGTTATACCCACCAACTAAAACAGAAAAGAGCTTCTAGAGTAGTTCTCCGAAACATGCACCATTCTGTAAATAAGGAAAGCATAGTTGTAGAATCGCGTGATCAGGCCCATAGGGTGCGCAATCTATATATATATGATATTCTTCATTATTGTTCATAGAGTTTCAAAGGAACCACTGGCCATGTTCTGTGTGGGTCTTGAACCACAAGCTAATAACAAAGATATCTATAAAATTGACTCACTGTTGCATGCGAAGATAAGCTTTGAATCTCCTTATCAATAAAAGAGAAATGGTACAGTGTGTACGTTGTCAGTACAAGGACATATTGTAAGCCGTCACCTGGACGTGTTAAATGTGGGGAAAATCATCTCTCCGAAACCTGTCGTAAGAACAGCGGCTCCTGCTTGCTATGCCCTCCACTCCGTGAATCACCGAGCCAACTATAAGTGTTGTGCAGTGTATCGAGACATTGTAAGTCGGCGTTATCCTGCTACTATGAGAACCTTATTAACTCCACCTGCTCTAAACGCATTAGATTTTCCACCACTAAACTCTTCTCCAGCTCCTGATGTACCTACTCATAACTATGCTCAAGCAATCAAACGTAATGAATCACATCAGCCACATTATAAGGGAATCCTTTCTCAGATTTGAAAACACCCTGAAACAGCAAGTACAACAGAAGGCTTCTCTACTCAATATCCTGTCTGTCATTGTATCTAAGCTCAAATAATGGAGTTTAAGTAGAACACCTCTGTGTAACGCTAATGGTTTAATTCAACATCGTCAAAACTAATACCATTTCTACATATATATAAAATACAGCTGTAATGCTGATCTCAGAATCACATTTCACAGAAAGAAGCCACTTATACTTACCAGGCTTCACTATTTATAAGGCCCAGCACCCTAATGGCACTGATCATGGAGGGAATGCAGTCATTATACGTAATAAAATCGAACATCACACTTTGCCTGAATTGAAAACAGAACACATTCAAGCGACATCTATTATACTAACAAATATTTGGGGTCAATTAGCACTCTCTGCAGTTTACTGTCCACATAACATAAAATAACTCAGGAATTGTTTTCTTTCTTCTTTAAAACTATTGGTGCAAGATTTATTGCAGGTGGAGATTACAGTGCAAAACATCAACAACGGAGTTCTCGCAATAATTCATCAAGAGGTTCTGGACTTCTTAAGTCCATCATTGAGAACTCCATCTTGTATCAGTTTCCACTGGAGAACCAACGTATTGGCCAACAGATACACTAAAACGTCCAGATCTGCTAGACTTTTTCATTATGAACGGAGTGCCCTTGGAAAAATCTAATGTGTTACACTCACATGACTTTCTCTACTCTTGTACAAACTATTTTTACAAACGCTTATTTTCCATATGCTTCATGTTAATCGAGATATCTAGATGTTTATCTTATTGCTAATTTCCTTGTAGATGCAAGGGGAATTGGTAGGCTTTAAGCGATAGTCAAATATTTTAAGAGCTGGTTGCTATGTGGAGTATTCCATTCTCTTTGCATTACCAGGACAAAAAAAGAATAACGAATTTCCATTTGAGAAAAATTATAAGTATTGGAAAATTTAAAGGAATAACAAGCAATATCTCGAAAATGGTTCAATCAACAAAAAAGATATATGACATAAATTGTGTATTTTAACGCGATCTACATTTTTGTGTAGTAAAATTCTGTCTATCCCTTATGGTTTACCAGTTATGCAAAAGTCGTTCACAATGAAGAATACTTTTGGAGGCATTCCCAGAAAATTCGAGATATACAATTCATTTGCCATAAAAATGTCTTAAACCTATGGTATTTTATTCAAAATATTTAGAGCCATTTTTGAGAAAATTAAAATTTTCGAAAAATGTTCCATGTAAAGGGTAATCTAGGGTGGAGGGAGTTTCTTTTAAACCTTCGTGTCGCATCTCTGGAAGATACTGAACCTAAATACCAAGTTTGGTGTTTATTCGACTGTTCGTTTCTGAGTTATGCTGTTCACAGACAGACAGACACAGACACACACACACACACACACACCGGACATGTTTTCAAAAATGCTTTTTTTGGATTCAGGGGGCCTCAAAACATATATTTCCGGTGAAATCTCGGTATCAAATTGTTGGGTGGAATACAATACTTTCCCTACTTGCTATACCTAGGAGAGAAAGTAAAAAATGTATTTAAGCAGCAATTTTGATTTATCATCAGATCATTCTCCTGTACTCTTGACTATGAGCTCTTCTGTGACTAATTGTTGTCCATCACCAAAGCTTTATAATAATCTGATTAACTGGGAATATTTTTGTCTTAGTGTCCAGGAAAGTTTATCAGCGAATTTACCTCTAAAAGCCAGCAAGAACATAGATGATGCCTTTGAACATTTCATCTACTTTATAACAAGCTGTGTGGGATTCTACCTCTCTAATAATAATAATACTACATTAAACCAATATCTACATGACATTATAGCAAACGTAGAAGAGAAAAGAAAACTGCGAGAGTATGGCAATGTACCCGACAGCCTGAAGACAAAAATGCTTCTAACAGATCTTCTCGGCGATTACGAAGACAATTGCTGTTGTACAAAAGTGAAACAGTTGCAAAGTATTTTATCTTTAACCCAAACTGCAAAAACGATTCTAAGCCCTCGCTTTGGAAAGTAACAACAAGATTACAACAATCTAAGTCACATACTCCACAAATAAGAAATAAAGACAATACTTGGGCTCGAAGTGATAAGGAAAAGGCGTCCGTCTTCGAACCGACTTTCGACTTTCTCAAAAATGGCTAACGATTTGGATACAAATGACACATGTTTAAAACATTTGCATGAAACATTAAGCGTTCATCTTTAATCTTCTGCGATTGGCCTGTAATGTTATCTTTATTCTGGGTACTTCTGTTATAACTTTGTTACTAATGGACCATATACGGATATAAGGTTTATTACTGTAGATCGCATTAAAATACGTGAAAATACCTTTTGATGGGATTAACCATCGCCGAGATACTTTTATTTTTTTATGTCGGCCACTACTGTTTTTCTCTTTCCTTTTGAATAATAATTTGTCCCTTTTTATAATTACGTTTTCCTATTTGCTTTCTGTTTTCCTCTAGTTGTGTTACTGTTTCAAAATATACAGACCCAGGCATTTACACAAACATCCATGCTCATGGCGAGAGTTGAACTCTAGTCCCCTGCGCCACAAAGATTAAGCGCCTTGGCGAGAGCGGCCATAGGGACCGGCTAAGATATTCGTTGCTTTTGGTTTGGTTTTTCCAATACTTTACATTTTGTGATGTGGTAAGACGCCCTAATCAGCATTGTTTACATCTTGCTGTGCCTGCCTATTCGAGGTACTGTATTGTGATTCTGGGGCAACATATTCGTATAAATGTTCTAAATAGGTAATATATTATGAAAAGAAAGCATTTGAAATTTGTGCCTGTGTCTTATATCTCTCAGTATTAACAGTACTGTTTTCTCAAGACGCCATTCCATTTTACAGCGTTTATCCGGTTGTAGTATGGGCTGAGTAGGAATTTTAACATCATTTTTCTTATTGTTACTTTTGTTGCTGGACTAGCTCTTTATTGCCTAACCAGAAGTCAAAAGAACACAGTGGAACGTTTCACTTGACGCGAAACAAAAGCGGCTGTACCAATACGTGTCAGCTTTACGTGAAACAATGTGTGAATACCTGCATGTATTTCAATACTGCAACCACACGTTCCGCACCTTCTGTCCTTTGGCATGGTATCGTTTTCTTGGTGCCTGGAACGACTTTAAGTCTTTTTCATGATACTGCATCACATATTAATATTTATGGAGTTGCTATAAAAGAATTAATTACAGTTAGCCAGTCTTTATTCACTAGTTACTCCAAGGTCACCTATGAAGCAAAAAGAATAAACAAAAATTAAAGTATCAACGTCAAGAGAACCTTCATTATCAGCATGCTAGCTCATACTAAAATGTGCCGGGTTCGATTCCCTGTTGGAGGTTGGAGATATATTATTTATTTATTTAAAAGTCAGGATTAATCTTGACGCAGCCACGCTACGTCCTCCAACAATGAAGCACTACCTTTGCCTCACGGTTGCTGCTTTTCTCCTTCTCGTTGGTTTTTTTTATACTTTGCCACGGCTGCTCGAGCACGAGATCTTAATCAATGGGTATGCATGGATGTGTACAGAGAAACACGAACGCTTTCTTGGAACACTTTTATTTTGACCATTTAAAATAAAACTTAAGGTTTGCCGATCACTTTTAAATGCATACGATGCTACTGTGTCTTTACCAATACCGAAGATTATTAACTACAGCTGAACGTTCTACCCTCTTGCATGTTCGCCACCAAGTTCACAACTCGACGAGAATGTCGTCCCGCACTCACCAATCGCTCAGGACAGACTGAATTTCACCACCGCGCTACAAAGAGGAAAAACTCCTAACTTCCCCTCTCTCCCCTCAAAACTTAGCGTCATGAAGCCTATAATGACCTTCACATCCCGGCCAGTGCAACTGCACCCACTAATTCCAAAAGAAAATGGCTTCAGCTATTTTACCCTTTATACCTGGGGCTTCACCAATGTGTGCTTCACCAAAAAATAATTTTAAAAAGATCTTATGTATTACACTCACATGACATTCTCTACTCTTGTACAAACTATTTTTACAAACTCTTATTCTCCATCTATTTCATATTAATCGAGATAAACATTTGCAGAAACTATCTTTTGATATCCAAAGAGAATTACATTTTACACATAGCAACCAGTTCTAAAAATATTTGACTATCGCTTAAGGCGCACTATGTTCCCCTTGTTTTGTATTTGCAAGGGCAATATAGAAATACAGTAGCCTTTAAGCATAGACATATCTCTTAACAGCTGGTTACTAGGTGCAGCACCATTCCCTTTGCCACAGATTAATACTCTTTGCATATCAAAGACAAAAAAAATGAATAACGAATTCCCATTTGAGAAAATAAGCATTGAAAAATTTAAGGGAATAACAAGCAATATCTCGAAAATGGTTCACTCAACAAAAAAATGTATATGACATAAATTGTTTATTTTAACGCGATCCACATTTTTTGTGTAGTAAAACGTTGTCTATCTGTTATGGTTTACCAGTTATGCAAAAGTCGTTCACAATGAAGAATACTTTTGGAGACATTCCCAACAAACTCAAGATATACATTTTATTGGTCATAAAAATATCTTAAACATATGATATTTTAATCAAAATCGTTAGAGCCATTTTGAGAAAATTAAAATGTAGAGGGTAATCTGGGGTGGGGGGATTTTCTTTAAAACCTTCGTGTCGCATCTCTGAAAGATAGTGAACCTAAATACCAAGTTTGGTGTGTATCCGACTGTTCGTTTCTGAGTTATGCTGTTCACAGACACACACACGGACATGTTTCCAAATTTTTTTGGGGTTCAGGGGGTCTCAAAACATGTGGCAGTAATTTGTATCACAACAATGTAAATGCCAGAGTGATTGTAGTGTAAATAAGCATTATTGTATGATATTGATTTGAGATGTTTGTTAATTATATGCATTGTTGGGAAATAAGTTTACACAGCCTCACTGAAACTGACAATAAGAGCGGGTAACAATGAGCGAGGGGGTGAGTTGTTTATCAATTATTAGAGACAAGCAAATGACGTCAGATTGGCGCACTTTTCTTAGAAATGGAGGGAATTTCTTCCCTAGAGCATATGTTTTCGTAATTTTTGATTGGATATAAAAATAGACGCTAATGTTGGCGCCTTTTATCAACCAATAGCAGCTCGGTTATAATCTTTAGGCATATCGGGGTGTGGGAGTATAAAAAACTAAAGTCAGAGGCAGATTTCGTCAGTCCAGAAGAAGTATTCGCGTGTAATACGTCGATCAGTTCAACATAAGTATTCGTGAGTTATACGTCGCGTAGTTCAACGGAAGCATACATAAAGTACACGTTACGCAATTCTACAGAATCTCTCGCGTCGTAAAGCTAGTTATAAATGTGAAATACGCGAATTAATAAGGTGCAACAAATAAGTGATTATAGTAACATTAGAAAATCTAACATTTTCATTCTGGCGTGTATCAAGAATCAAAATGTGAAATTGAATAATGTGTGACGACAATAAAAGTGTAAAAACAAATTCTTTTATCAGTGTTATCTTTCAGTAACAAATCCTTTCCGTTTACACACCCTGTTCAAGAGATGTGCTCGACCGAGAAATAATAGCTAGCCGGAGGACAAATAACCCAAAATTCAAACTATTAATACAATAACAGGCGCCCAGCAATAGATAACACAAAGTGACCGCGACAAATTGTAACCCAAACGTGGGGCTAACAAATATTCCACTTCAAATATATATTTCCGGTGAAATCTCAGTATCGAATTTTTGAGTGGAATACAATACTTCCCCTACTTACTATACGTAGTAGAGAAAGTAAAAATCTGATGTGATGCATTCACATGACTTTCTCTAACCTCTATCGTTATTACTGGGTACACAGATTATTCTTACGAAAGTTTATTTTCCTATCTACTTCAATTTAATTGAGATAATACTTTCCGGAAATAGCTACATTACACCATTCGTTATAGATACAAAGGGAATAGCAGTAGTCAAATATTTTAGGCGCTGGCCTTGAAATGCCACTTTTTCCATGACATTGTAAGAAGAAACTAAAAATCGACGGGACTTTAAAAGAAGGGCTAAGTATTGAACAAATGGAACCATTAATAACCGATATTTCGGACATGGCTTATGCTACAAAAAGTTATTGAAATTAATGGTCTGTTTTAAGGAATCTACATTATTTTGTGTATTACGTTTTTGTGTACCGCTTAACATATACAGTTATACTAAATACTACAAAATTCCTTCTGAGTAAAGTGAACCTCAAAGGCTATTCCCAGAAAATTCAAGATATGCATCTTATTTGCTGCGTAAATATCTATAATATATGGTATTTTAATCAAAATCGTTAGTGTCAATTTGTAGAATAAACAATTTCGAAAAATGTTCCATGTAAAGAGTAGTTTGGAATCGGAGAGTTTTCTTGAAAATCTTCGCGTTGTATCTTTGGAAGGTATAAACCTAAATACCAGGTTTGTTATTTATCCGACCTTTCGTTTTTGAGTTATGCAGTTCACATACACACACAGTTCTTTTTATAAAAATGCCTTTTTTTGGACTCGGGGACCTCAAAACTTATATTTCCGGTGAAACCTTGGTATTGAATTTTTAGTTGGAATATAAAATGTACTTCCCCTACTTACTATGTAGTAGAGAAAGTAATAGTGGATAAAACTCTAGTAAATGCGTCACTAACATCATCAGTAGTTTCTCTAGTCAAAAGAAATCAAAATCAGAGTTAGAGTTAATGCAAAAATCTGAAAGAACTCAAAAGCAAAACTCAATGAAGCTGTAAATAAGTGAAGATCACTGCCGATGAGCTGTTGTTCCTAAGTCATAGCTTAAGATGTCCAAGACACTAAGTACACAAAAAGAACCAAAAAAGAACCTTTGTTCTTTCATAGACTTTTATGATGTTCGCTTGCTTTTAACAAAATATAAAACGTAATGACATAGTTAAACTTTCTACTAACATCTCATTGTATACGTTATGAGGATATATTCATGAATTTTTAAATCTTTGTTTGAAATTTGAAGACGCAATGTTTACATCTCTGTTAAAAAGAGCACACGGAACATAAAGTAAAACAAAAAACGCTGTACATTACCTAAATATTATACCCTGAAGAAATCTGGCAATAGGCAAGGGTAATTTGGCAATACTGCTCGTTAAGGTGTTAAACATTTCTTAAAGTGAATTTTAGGAAGAGAGCATTTGCTGATGTTTAGACATAACATTATCACCTATTAATGAGATTCATCCAAGCACTGATTTTCATCAAGGGGAATGAAGCGAGGTCCAGTCATGCGTATTCAAATTGTCACCTAACCGAGTGCAATAGAAGCAGTGCATAATCATCTGCTATGCATTACGAGAAGTGCTGCACTGTGGCGGAGTTATGATTCGGTTTACTGCACAGTCTCGTTGTGTACCAGCCTTTGTTTATGTGTAAAGCAGTGACATAAATGTGTGTGTAATGCCATCTCAGGATTTAGAATATAAACGTGCAAACAGGGTAAACAAATGACAAAAACATATGCAAAGGTGTCAAAAGAAGACTAATAGATATCAGCCAATCAGAAACAGAATCGCGTTGTAAAATTAAACCTTCTCTAAGTCTTGTAAATAAAATAAAATTGAGTTGGGGTAGAAAGGCGCATGTGGCATAGTTTAGACTAGGAGGCTGGAGGGCACAAAAAAGACTGACGATTCTGGCAGGAGAATCTGCTCTTTTTGTGGTTTGGATAAAGACTGGGCACATATTTGGGGGAATGCGCACAATGAGAGAACCAGAGAACAATTAAACTCAAAGAAACATCCGTATGTCCTGCTAGAAAGAGATTGATCTGTTCGGATCTACTGACTGGCCAGAGGAACGGACAATACCTGGGCAATTTCCTGGCTAAAGTGCGGAAGCCAGATCAGATTTTTTCGGTTAGAGGCAATTTATTTCTATTTTCCGTTTTTTTCTTTTTGCTTCCTTGCATTTTGTTTATTTTGTCACCTTACTTTACATCCATTTTTTTAGTTTTATTTATGGACGCTCTTTAACTGCTGTGATCCTTAGCGTCTTATTCTATATTGGGCGTGAAAGACTGGTAATTTTGATCAGAGGCCTCCTTATTAGCCTTGAGGTTCTTTTACGTGCCGCAAATTGCGACGGTAATACTTATAATGTTTGTGTATGTGTCTTTACTTCACGTGGTAAAGCCATTTTATGACGTGATTCTTTGTTAGGTTTGTAGCTCCATCTGGTGTTAGCAATTTGCGGTAGTATTAAGTGTTTGTTTGAAAGAATGCGACTGTTATTTTATTTAATTTTTGTTTACTGTCCTCCGGCTAGCTATGATCTTTTTGGTCGAGCACATCTCTTTATACAGGTTGTGTAAACGGAAAGGAGTCTTTTATCCAAAGATAACACTGATGAAAGAATTTGTTTTACACTTTTATTGTCGAACACATTCACTATCACATTTACACGTTGATCTTGACACTCGCCAAACTGAAACTGTTATAACAACTTCTTACTGATCACTTTTAATTCACGTACTTCAACCTTTTGTATAATTAACTTTACAACACTTGAGAATTTTCCTAACTCTGCTACGCGTAACTTGCGAATCGATAGCCGACGTATACTTTACAAATATTTCTGCTGGACTGAGGGCGACGTGTAGCATACAAATATTTTCGACGAACTGACGGGGTCTATCTCTAACCTAGCCCTTTTTATACTCCTACACCCCGATATGCCTAAAGATTATAACTGAGCTGCAATTGGCTAATAAAACGCGCCAACATTAGCGTCTATTTTTATATCCAATGAAAATTATGAATACATATGCTCTAGGGAAATGTTCCAGAAGATTCTAAAGAAAAAACGCGCCAACATTACGTAACTTCCTCGTCTCCAATAATGATAAACAGCTCACCCCCTCGCTGCATTATTGCACGCTATTATTGTCAGTTTCAGTAAGGCCGTATAAACTTACTTCTCAACAATAATTACAATCAACAAACATCTCAAATCAATGTCACATAAAAATGCATATTCATACTATAATCATTCTTTACATTTAAATAATTTATGATACAAATTACTGCATCAAAATCTACGGGACCACCGCTTTACTTTCCTTCCGAAGGAAGCCATGCTAAGGATTTTTACGCCCGAAAACAAAATCCATCGCCCTCCGCCGGGTCTGAACCCACGACCTTGGGAACAAGAGAATTTGTATCTTAAATATGCATGCACGGTCAATGACCCATACACTACGTATTTGTGTAATAGCTTTAATACTTCGAAACCAATAAAGTACCTTATCCATCCATCCACCCACACATCCACCATCCATCACGGAGGGGAACACTTCGCGCACTGCAACCTACGTGAGATCTATTTCGGCTACTACCCTCCAGGAGGAAGGGATGAAGTGAAGGAACGACAGGAGGCTATAGATCGCAGGCAGACAGCCCACAGAGGTGCGCGGAAGTCCTGGCTGGAAGACTCGTCCCACTACTGGAGCTGCCCACAGAGCTGCCCATTATTTTAGAATGAAGCACTATTCCACCACATGGCTGTGCACTAATGAGCAAAACAACCTGTACTAGATAGTTGATAAATATCTGCCTCATTAGGAGCTCCAGCATGATCGAAAAATAAAGAAACATAGTGCACTATTAGCGGCGAGAGAAAAGAGATGGTTCATTCAATTATTTTGCTTTAAAAAGTATCTAAAGTGAATTAATTTTCAACCCTTTCTTCGAATTAGTCAGGGAATAATACTATGGAAGCTTTTCTATAAGACTGTTATATAAGTCAGTGTATGTTTCTTATAGGCTTCTACACCGTTGCATCGATATCGACGAAACTTGGAACAGATAACCTTTGACACAAGTCAAAAATTACTGTCTAGCTTAGAATTCGAAATTACGCCCCATTTCAGAGATTAACTATTTAATTTTATGTGAACCTACAAAAGCTCGCAAGACCATCTTTATCTTTCTCAACGGCAATCGTAATAAGTCGAACACTGCCAACATAAGAATAACAATTACTTAGGCTTTCACGGTCTTACAAAATAACAAAGAAACTAGGGTGTTCACATATTATTCGTTGATATTCTCTCTGACATTGATCATGGAGTAATAACACAGTCAAATAACTAACTATAGCAGCCACGCCACCTGTGACTATGTGTGCCTAAACGCAAAGGCACTACAATTGCTTAGTTAAGAAATTCAACAAAATTTCCAGCTGCATTATTTAGACTGCGATAACAGCAACAGCATCAAACCAGACTAAATGCCACTGTTTCTTATTGTCTTTATGCGATTATTTATTGTGTATTTATATAAAATAAAACAAAAGAATTCAACATTAAGTGCACTGATTACAAATCTCTAAGGTCATTGAACATTGCTAACATAAGAGTAATAAATAAGTCGAAGTTCATAGCCGATCATTCTGCGACCACACATCAATGTTCGAATATTCACTAAGGATTTTAAGCTCCTTAGAATTTGTAGTTTCTCATTTTTCTTCTTTTTCTTCTCCTCCTTTGAATGTTAATTTGGCCTTTTTTTGTTTTGACTTTCCCGTGTTTTCTTAGTAGTTTTATGTGTGTTGGTTACTGAGAATAAGCAAGGTTTTACCGACAATACATAAACTGAGCTATTATTTCGTTTCACCTACAATTTTCTCAATAAATAAACAGCCCGAATGTGACAACGTGGAATCCACTCAGCTGCCTTCATAGAAATCATCATTAAAAACTGTGGTATTTGTGATGCTCAACTGTGCTTTTGCATAGTGTTTACTCAGTACTTTTATTTTGTTCTTTATAGTGTCCTGAGAGTTTTAATTAACTCTTTGTTTAAGTATTTTGTAGTTTCATAAAGAACGGCAGGAGGTAAATGAAATTAATTATATCTTCGGGTAAAGCACCTAGTAGTGGAATAACACGACAAGAAAACTGATGATCGCACTCACATGAATTTCTCTACTCACTCTTTGGTTAACCTGAATTACTAGGGTCCTTTTTGCGACCTACTATGATGCCCTACTTCTGCTACAGATGTCATCTAATTGCGTATGTGGAAACAAAATGCTGGCAACATATGAAAAACCAATACTGCTAACGCTAGCGAGATACCGTCAACGGTTACGTTTACGGGAGGTTAGGTTAGGTTTAGTTTTATATATAAGTTTAGGTTTCTGATACATGGGAGGTTAGGTTAGATTTAGTTTGTTATATAAGCTTAGGTTAACGGAAGCTGTTGCGCAATATGGGCTACAAATGGAAACGATGTGAAAGCAAGAGAAAATTGCTTATTGAACGTCCAGACATAGTTAACTTCTAGATATCTAAGAACTATGAATGGATATAGAAATGCTGGGAGAAATATCATTTACATTGATGAGTCCTGGGTGGACAATAATTTAACGCGTGGAAAATGCTGGCAGAGTGATGATGTCTATGGCATAACGACAAACACCAGCTCTTCGAACCGCCTGATTCTTGTAAGTGCAGGCAGCAATGAAGGTTTCATACCCGGAGCCTCTCTGATATTCAAAGCTGGACTTGCTTGCGGGGATTATCATGGTCAAATGAATGGAGTAAATTTCCAGAAATGGTTGGAGGAGAAAGTTTCACCTAATATACCTTCCAACAGCGTCATCGTGCTTGATAATGCTCCATACCACAGCGTACAAGCAAATAAGCCTCCATCAAAGTACGCTGTAAAACAGGAAATGATACAGTGGTTGGAGAACAACAATATTCCATGTTCTGCTGCATTGCGGAAGGGCGACTTGTTTGATTTAATTCAAATGCATAAGCCAAAAGAAAAAGTATACCATATCGACAAAGTAATAGAAAGGCATGGGAATACAGTTCTTAGGTTACCTCCTTATATGTGCGAGCTGAATGCTATAGAACTGGCATGGGCAGCAATAAAGCGACATGTAAGAGAGCGTAATGTAACTGGAGATCTATCTTTAAGAAATCTACAGCAAGTGTGTGAAAGTGCAGTGAACTCTATTACAGCAGCTGATTGGGTGGGCTATGTCAGGCACGTTAAAAAACTCGAGGATGAGTTCAGGCAAAAGGATGGGCTGGTGGACGATGCAATAGACAATTTTATTATATCAGTTGGAGGCCTGGAGTCTAGCGATGAAGATTCGGAGAGCGGCAGCGACAGCAGCGAAAATGAGGACTTCTCAGACTTGGATCTTGCACGACCGCTGCTGGACTTCTAGCCATGGATGAGTACTTGACAACACTGTGTAGTTTATAACCTCCTAACATGCTTATCGCATCCACACGGCGAGCATATGATACGGACGCAGGAAAGTGTTGATGTTACACATTCCTCTCGCTTGCCTTCTTCTCGTGGTCTATCAGTATTGAACCTCGTTGTTAATATTTAGCATATCTCTTTGCGGCTTTGCCTATAAAAATGAAGCAGGTGTTTTCAACAATGATTGCACTTTAACTTTGTTGGAAGCTTAATGTTTTGTAAATCAAATAATGAGCTTGGGTATAAGAATTTTGCTTAAACTTTGGTACAAAGTCTTTCCCTGTAGATGGTGCAATCTGCCTTCTGTTCTGAAACACATTTACATACGTATTCAGCGAGACAGCCCGCAAAGTGTCGCTTCTTTCTATTGAAGAGAGGGATTGAGTATTTACAATCCTTCCGGTTGGACTCTATGGTGTTCGTGTGGATTGAGAGCGCCTGGCCTGCTAATCTTCGTGTATTCACTTTGTGGACTTCCCCGCTAGCGCAGCTGCTGACGAGCTCCACGGAGTGGTTTACCCGGAGGTGTTGGAAACCTTCGTATAGGAGTGTATCATATAACTTCCAGCAGTCTGATATTGTTGTTGTTCCGGGTAAAATCCACTCTTGGATGATGCCGAGTAGTGTTACTTTATCCCTACCTTCAGCTGGGACAAGGAAGAAGTTGGTCTTCACTTCTCGCTGCACTCCTCCAAAGGCCCATTGGCCTTCGACGTGATGCCCACGGTGGAACTTCCTTGCCCGAACTTGAACTTATCCATTTCAACCACTGTTCCGTTTCCTCCAATTTGCCTGCGGTTTTAGCGCCCAATTTATACAAATTTCTCGGCAGTAATTGGACCAGTTGACCACGGTATGCTAACTGGTTTTCATTCCGCACTTTATTGCGTTACTTCTAGGATTATCTAGTATGCACCACATTATACATAAGTGTATTACTTGTTGTGGGGAGAGATGTGTGTGTCACGGATAAAGCTCCCTTTTTTGCACTAACTCTTCTATTTTGATCACGCACCTGGCATACGAAATACATCTGTCTTCGTTTTATCCATCTAATTGGAACCAACTTCCCGCATACATCGCAGAGATACACTTCGTTGATAATTCCATGCTGTATTAGTAACTCCTGCACTTGCTGTAGGTTCTTCACCTAATTGCTCCCTCACTACCGTGTATATGGCATTTTCACATCCCGCGCAAGCATTTTGCTTCCCTTTATGCACTGAAAATAACAATGCATTGAGTTTGCATTGGCGGGAAGTGAAAATGAAAAAGAAGAAACAACACCTCGCTAACTCGCGCATTTTGGTTGTTATTTAGGTTCAATCGCGCATATGCAGTAGCGACAAGACGGCCATGTTTGTTGTCCTTGCACAGTAATTTTTCTATATAAGTAAAGCAGCTAAAAGGGGGCGGGTAGGTGGGCATCAGGTCTAGAAGAGACAACATCTAACGCCAACCCACTTATAAGGTAATTTAAACACTTCTCTTTAGCTTTTAATGACATTTTCCAACGCTGGATATAACTTAGGTGGGAGTTGTGGTGGACAAAGCGGAGTCTAGGTAGGTTTTCTCTGGGCTCTTCCATTTCCTCCGCCATTCATTCCATCATCACCTTTCCTTTCATCCATTTCGCATCATTTCATATCATCTTCCTCGCTCTCATACCTGACGACGCTTCGATCCCCCGTTCCGGGTTCTTCATTCTTGATTCAAAGTGCTTCTCTTCCTCGGCAGTCCTTTGACCCTAGGCGTGGTTTTAAGTCCTAGGAAGTCTAAGCTCTACATGACAGGACGGTAAGTCGACCAAGTAGGTAAGTAAGCTTGGAGAGGAAAGTGATTTGTGTAATGGATAACTTCATAAATAGATGACAAAAATATATTGATAACGTTGCAAGATGGATCAATGTTTACTGGAAGTGTTGATTTTTACAAATATTATGAAGAGAGAAAAGTTCAATAGATTTTGATATTTCTTTCACCATCGAAAATCCTTGATCTTACTGAAGGACAAGTGTTATAATAAACTTTTTAATTTAGGTTTCTAAATTATAAAAATACTAAAACGCTTACATGTTGTGATAATAGAAGATACTGGGATGTCTTATAATTTTCAAGTTACTCCACAGGGAATGCGTTTAAAAACAAAAGCCGGTTATATTTTATTCCAACTATATACATAGATGGTCGTGACGTAACAGCTAAGCCTTGGAGGAATGTTATGCAACTTATTTCCCTATGCATTAAGCGAAACAAATGACAATCGTATCCCTTATAACAGTAAAATATGTAATATTTATTTGACATTTGTCAAATATTGAAAATTTGAATAACAGTATCAAAACCTCTAAATAACTCTTCATTCCATTTCTGGATGTCAAAAGAACCTTCTGATTGTAGTTTTGCTGCATTTCTTCTTTATGTTGTAAACAGCTTCATTACTAATGTATGTAGAACCAAATGCATAAGCCTAGGGAAATTGTTCCAGCGTAACATCCGAAATTACTTAAGCTATATTATTTTTTCTCGGGGTTATAGATTATACACCAAGTCCAATATGTTTCAGTTGTTGGCTTGAAGGGGCTGGGAACTTCTCTACTTCCTTTCATCTTGTTGGAACCTGCAGCTTGAAGGAAGGCAGTGCGACCTTGTACAGCGTTTGACTTTAAGCTCGCCTCAGGAAAGGAGGTCTTGAACTTCATTAGTAAGTGACGGTCAGGAAAGTTGGTAACACGATTTACTTGTGAATTTAGCAATAGAGTTGCTGCTGGAAGCGCTACATCGCGTTACTTTGGGTGTGTTGTAATGAATTCTCCACATGGTGTAGAGCCATGTCAAGAAATATAATAGGTACATTCATTTCCTAAGGTATAAGGTGTTATATGACTAAAACAGTACTTAATGCTTCTCTTCTGAACTAATCATTCTCTGAAATATAAGGTACTTGGGAACAGAACAGTGAAGTACTTTACAAAACTGCCTCTGCATCAGCGAACTTTCTATGGTTTATCCCCCCATTCAGTCCAGAGGTCATTAACTGATGCAAAACTCTTTCGAAATGTATTTAAATGATATTAACTTTACTGGTTAAATCTAAAAAGATAAATAGTGTTCAGCTCTAGCCGGTTAAACAGTTCAATAACTCGAGGAAATGCAATAAGATACTTTTCAACTACGAGTAATTTCAAGAGAGAAAAAGAGCTTAAGTAACTTTGTTTGTTTGTTTCAGGATAACACATCAGGCGCTGGTGTCATGTAATGATGAATGGAAAAGTACTGCAGAAGAACAACGGGCGTACTAGATCGGAAGCGGGTTATTATACGCACCAGTAATAGAAATAAACGTTTGCAGGCATATATATGTTCTCCAACAATAGTGTCTCTCTTAACCCTATGAAAAACTTGCTTCTTCCCATCATTTCTTTCCTTTATTTCTTATTTCATTTGTCTGCAGAAATATCAAGCAGTTCAAGCTAGAATATTTCTTCCACATTTTTAAAAAATACTTTTTCTATTCGTTTTTGTACAAGGTGGACATTTTTGCACCATTTCATTATAAAATTATTCATAGCAAGTGACTGTCAGAAAAAAATTATTAACAAACACTACTTTGAACGACTAAGAATTTTTCAGTGCACGCGAACAAAGTGAAACCTGTATATTCTCGTTTAACTGCACTGTGGTACCTTGTGAGTTGCCGAGATTAAAAAGTAAACAGCGCGCGTTCTCAACATTAAGAATACTACAACGACCATCATCACCATCCACAGAATCACCTAAATATTAAAAATATTTTAAATATCTCCATTTTCAGGAAATCTGGAGTATTACATATTTTTTTCTGCCTACTGTATATTAAACATCAAAGTATGCTATTTTATGACATTCGGTTTTATTTTTTCTTAGTATATATCAAATACAGTATTAATACAATCACATACGCTGGGATTTCTAGCAGCTGCCTAAATAAAAAAGTAATTTATCACTAGCGTTTGAAATATTTTTAAAAGTATGCACTACAGAGATCTTAATCATATTCACTGCAGAGAAACGGGTAGGGAGAGCAGCATGGCATTAGCACCAAAACGTTAGTACATCCTGTAGGATCAGCTATTTTTGCTTTCTCTACCACATCTGGTAAGTAGGGAAAGTATTGTATTCCACACAAAAATTGGATACCGAGATTTCACCGGAAATACATATTTTGAGGCCCCCTGAATCCCCAAAAAGCATTTTTAGAAAAAGGTCCGTGTGTGTATGTGAACAGCGTAACTCACAAAACGAAAAGTCGGTAAATAGCAAAGTTGGTATTTAGGTTCAGCACCTTCCATGGATGCAATACTAAAATTTTCAAGAAAATCCCCATCCCAAACTACCCCTTACATGAACATTTTTCGCAATTTTTTATTTTCTAAAAATAAGTCCAACGATTTTGATTAAAATACAGTATATTAAAGGTATTTACATGACAAATAAAATGTATATATTGAAGTTTCTGGGAATAACCTGTGAAGCCTACTTCAGTTGGAAGAAATTTTATATAATCTTGTACAACTGCTAAACGTTAAGCTATAGATGAAAAAGTACTATACAAAAAATGTAGATCTGTTTAAAACACATAATTTACTTCAATAAGTTTTTTGTGGCATAAGCTATTTCTGAGATATCCGTTATTAAAGCTTGCTTAAGTCCTTTCAGCATTCAGTTGTTTCTCGCAATTACATAAAGGCAGTATGGGATTTTAAGATCACGTATAGCGTCCAGTTCTTAAACATTTAACTATCACTGTTCCCTTTGAATCTGCAACGAAATGTATAAACATTACACACTTCCTTACAGATTCAACGGGAACAGTGCAAAGGTGTCTGAGAACACTTATTTGGATTAAAATGCAGCAGACAAAAAAATAAGCATTAACAAAAATAGTTTGTATACTCACTAAGAAATAATGAAGGGTAGACAACGTCATGTGAATGTATCATATCAGAATGTTTTATTAAAAGTGTTATTTTTCGTGATTTTAGTTTCCAATTTGATGAAATGATTTTCAGTACATAGTATATCTTGATTGGAAATAACATCGATGTCAGTAGCTTATGAGGTGCTTCTATGTAGTATACTGAATGCAATATTACTGCAATATCCCCCTCCCGAGTGCTATATTAGCCATAAAATAGTTTATATCGAACACCGTCATGTTGTTGCCTTGCAAGCTGGAGGCTATAGAGTGTTTAAAATAAACTGAACCAGTATCTCTTTCAATTTTATCTGTAAAATCAATTAACTTCACCCAATTTGAATTTAAGCTTCCGCGCAAATTCTACTTTCGTGCTGTACTACTACTAAATTAAAGTATTAATTTCATTCCTAAAAAGGAAGCAGTTAGCTATAAATAATCACAGAGATATCACGATCAAATTCCACAATTTTGGCTCCAGAAACATATAATAAACACCGTTGAAAATCCCAGAGGAAATTACCAAATTGCCCAAGTTTTGTAAATATTAATTAATAAACGACGCCATAATCACGCAGTATTTCGTGCAAGATTTCATCACAAAATAAAGCGTAGGCGACAGTTTCAATTTTTGTTATACTTTGAAGGCAAGGATGTAGAGGACACGTGGTTTCATTGAACTCTGGGGGATTTTACCAAGATTTACAAGGGGAATAGCGCCTTTCCAATGATCTTAGAAGCCACCGTTGAGTTCAAATGATTAAACCAGCGCCAATGAGCGATCACCGAGTATTAACAGTAGTTGATTTAGCCAATAGAAAGATAATTAAACTTGACTTAGTGTAGAAAATGACGAAGGTTGCCATCGTGTAATACATAAGGGTATTTTTGGGTGGAATTAGGCAGTCTTCAGATCTACATGTAGTCAAAAGTCGTCATTTAGTCATCATTCAGTTATGATACACTCGTAAACGCTAAACTTTCAGTCCATGTTCAGTTTCATTGGTCAGCCATACTTACTCCTATATGTTATGCGATAAAGAAAAGTGAATTACCGAACAAAGTACGGGAATTAGTCATTAATTAAAAACATAGTGTTAATCGCGCGTCAGAATATCATGTTAATAAATAAAGTAGAGCAATTCCCAGTAAATCGCCGCGCAGGAAATAAATTGTCATAACATACGCACAACAGAGAAGCGCAAACAAAGGAACGGCGACGCAGCAAACGGAATGCTAAGCGATCGTGACGAACAGAATCTTACAGGGGACACAGTGACTATATGGTGTGACAAAAAGTGAAACTGGAGTATTTTTTAGTCACCCAAAGCCTCCTTCCGTATCCTGGTCATCCCTATACATTTACAGCCGACATTCACGCCGAGGAGAATAGGATCCACCCTGAGATAAACTACGGATCCAAAGGCAACGTAGAGGTCAGAGGGCTTCTCTAGACCGGGCACCACCATCATCAGTATCTCTTCAACTCGCGGCTTCGTGAGCTGCCGTCTGAAAAAAACCACTACCCATATGCCCCACAGTGGGCGCCATAATTGTCATCCCACTCTTGGTTGTGATAAACAACTCGCTATATGCGATTAGCAATTCAGTGAACTTCATACGCTCGCTGTCCAAACTTCCGGATTTACTTATGAAGCGAACTCTGCTAACAAAAGCTCTTTTCGATGTTACATTCATGCTATTGTTTAAGGATACGCAATAAATGTAATCCCTTACGCCAAGACTGAGGTAATTGTTGAATGCATCCAAAATTCTAGAAACTGAAGAATGAGCATTTGATGGGTTAAGTTCGGAAAAGGGATAATGATAAAAGTTGGTAGATGGACTGAAGTTCTCACTAAGTGTTTTAGCAATATTAAAAGATTATAAACTTGTGGGAAATACGTACTCTTTTATCTTTATCAGTAGTTCAGAACCTCAATAAAAATAATTTTTAACCACGGGTAAGACTGTGGCAGTATATTCTTTTTGCCACTTGGAAAATTTCATCAAGTTGGTTGCTAGGTGTTGGTCAAGGTGTTCAACTCTCCCCTCCCGGGTTTCGCCGAGCGAGATGTTTGCTAAAATTTTGACAAGAGAGACGCCTCTTGGATTCAAAGGAAACCTCACCTGAACCAACACGATTAGTAGACAGTGACACAAGAACATGCATGAGATATTTTCGCTATGTTTTGGTAATGCATTGGCTTTTAATTTACCACACAGGCAGTACTGTCTGTTCAGCAACATTTTAGTCAGCGGGAGCCCTTTCGAGCATGTAGAATATTGAATTTTATTTATGGACGCTCTTTAACTGCTGTGGCTTTTAGCGTCTTATTCTAAATTGGGCGTGAAAGACCGGTTCTTTTGCGTGCCGTAAATCTACGACACGGGACTACCGACTTTACTTCCCTTCCGAAGAAAGCCAAGCTAAGGATTTTTACGCCCGAAAAAAATCCATCGCCCTCCGCCGGGTTTGAACCCGCGACCTCGGGAACTAGATATTAGCATGATAACCACTACACCATGGAGGACGACCCGAGCATGTAGAGGTTTAGCTACTGGAAGGAAGTAGTGTTTACTTGCTATGAGGCAAGTGATGAGTAAAGACGCGCGATAGTGAAAGACTGTTGTCTGTTTTTCATTGTACTGTGTACCCTTCTCGTCAGCTAAAGCTTTACCTGAGAGATGAGCCACCCCACCCATTAGCTAAACTGTCACTGAACAGACCGTATACTTATTGTCCTGTAGTGGAAGTATTTCCAAATTACACATTTGACATAGATAAATGATGATAAGGTAACTCCGGTAAAACTTACATTTAGTTGTTTGCAGAAATGCAAATGGCTTCATCAGGATGTCTGTCCGGCTCACTTTTCACTTAGGGCTCGGCAAGTTCTTGACCAGTTGTTTCCTGGACGGTGGATTGGACGAGGAGGACCATACGTTGGCCGGCCCGATCTCATGACTTAATACCAAACGACTTCTTCTTATGGGGGAGAATTAAAGACGTCTAACAGGTGCGTCCTACAAATAGGAAAGAAAGAATTCGAGTAGCCTGTGCGTCTCTCAGCAGTGATGAACTTCTCCGTGCATTTGATCTTAGGAGTAGATCACAGAGTTGTGTAGCACAGACTGGTGGACGTTTTTAACTTTTAGAGAGAGTGTTCACAATCATTACCATCGCTACATACAGTATTTCTCAGAAGATGTCACTAATTTGTTTACGTTTGTCTTTCATTTGTGAGTAAACATTAGAAGATAGAAAAAAGCTTTGGTAGAAGTTGTTTCTTTTTAAAAGTAGTACTGTCCAATGATATCTTAAACAATCCATGTTCCCCTTTTAAAATTTCGAAGTTTCAGGAGATCGGGTCGGCCAACGTACTGGTTCTCCTCGTCCAATCCACCCCAAGTGAAAAGTGAGCCGGACAGCCATCCTAGAAGCCACATCGGTAACCGTACAACCGGAGGAACATCATCAAGTAACTGGTGCAAAATGTTGACGAGGAAGTCCCTCGTTCATTTGTGAGTAAACATTAGAAGATAGAAAAAAAAGTTTTGTTAAGAGATGTTTCATTTAAAAAGTACTATCCAACGATACCTTAAACAACCGACGTTCTCATTTAAAATTTCAAAGTTGACCACGAGTAAATACCACCAATCGATTATTTACATGGCTTTTGATTATCAAATTGTTTTTGTGAACAACAAGTGCATCATATGGTTTTAGAGAAAAACGACTGATATGGGTGCTCTGAGACACCCAGTATTAGATTTCAAAGTTTCTTGTTACATTTTACTGCATTATTACATCTATAAATATTTTTTTTACTAATTTTGTCACTTCTTATATTATATTTTAACTTTGCTGTATTTTCACAGTTCTTCAATCAATAATTTACGTAATACAGAACACTGGCTCTTTTGTGTGTGTATTTTCCTCTCCGATCCATTCTTAGGACTATCTGTGCCACTGGATGGGACAAATGGGGAAGCAACTGAAAGCAATTATCCAGTGAAGGCATGTTACTTTAACAGCAGTTAGCATATCCGTAGTTAGCCGCTAGCAACAGAATTGCACGTTCTCTTGAGAAATCTGGGTACAAGATGCTACATCACCACTTGATAATGGTTGCGGCTTAGGGTTTTTTTCCAGCAAATATGTGTGGCCAGAGGAGAATGCATTTTCAAAAAATATTTGTCAAAAGTTTAAAGTTTTGTGTCCTTTTTTACTTTTTATTTTCGCTGTAATTTACTCTTTTTCAAGTGTTTAACGCCCTTTCTTACTACACACGGTACCACAGGCGGTGATGCTGATAATACATGAAATTAAAAAATAATTGGGAAGGAAAGGTTCTAGGTCCCAGCCCTGTTTCTTTATTAATGTATACTTTGAGCATTTGTTTTGCATAGCATTTCTTAACGTATTCATCAATGTAAGCGCCAAATGTATACACGTCGTATAAACGAACTTTTCTTTTTCAGCACCGAGAGCAGTAGGCAGCGAGTGTACCTACCAGTCCACATAATGTCAACCAAGTATATCTAAAATAAAACCTAATATTGTAAGGGTTGCTTTTTTCAATATTTCTGGAATTTTATACTAGTATACACTACATACATTCCGATACGCTGAGCCTGGTTAGTCATACCCCACTACTATACTTAAGAACCTCGGAAAATTTCGGATCCTTACGAACTAAGCGAACGGAAGTTCGCCTCTGCTGACGGCAAATGTACTGATCGCCGACTACTGAGTTCACTGTTCTCTTGGGTTTTCTTGCATTTTTGGTCTTATAATAAAGGGTATTTAAATTATATTCGAACCCATCGCGGCCTCTCTCTACTGCGTGAGACAGCCGGCAGTTGCCGAGGAAATTACGCGGGCTGAAATCCTTACCTTATAATGGATGCTGGAAATGTTGACCTTCTGCTCCCAAACAGGCAGAATATCTCGTGTAAATATTCTCGCTCACTCTCCGAAGCTCAGCAGCAGGAATTCTTGTGATTTCTTGCGCAATGTTTTCTCTAAGTTCCTGTAGTGTGCGAGGATTGGAACGATACACTTTTGTCTTTTAAAGAACCCCATGAATAAGAATCACAACTCGTTAGGTCAGGAGAACGAGGGGGCCACAAATCAACACTAATTATTCTGTCATCAAACACCTCTCCTATTGCATGCAATTATTCAGCAGCCGTATGTGCTGTTGCAGAATCTTGCTGGAACCAACCATACGATTTCTCTTCTTCTGACAAGCGATTGCAAAATGGCCTTAGAATTAACCTCTGATCTCGCTCTGCATTTATTGTTTGACCAAAGAATATGGGTCCTATTATTCTACTAGCACTTATCTCACACCACACTCCAATTTTCTGATCATAATGAGGCGTTTCATCACAAGAATTCCTACTGCTGAGCCTGGAGAGTGAGCGAGAATATTTACACGAGATATTCTGCCTGTTTGGGAGCAGAAGGTCAACATCTATTATAATTTCCAGCATCTATTATAAGGTAAGGATTTTAGTCCGCCTCTACCGGCGTAATTTCCCCGGCGGTTGCCGGCTGTCTCGCGCAGTAGAGAGAGGCCGCGAGTGGGTTCGAATATAATTTAACTACCTTTTATTTGCAGTGGTAATTATAATTAGTGATACTCCAGCTTTACTTTGGAGTATTAGGAGGCAAATGTTAGATTCTTTTGACATACATTAGATATAGGAAAGAAGGCATTAAATATAAACTTACAAGACCACGATCTAAAACAACATTCCTAAAAATCACAATTACTAAGATTTTTTCGCACTCTTTCCACTGGTATGTGCCATTTTGTAACAATACGAAGGGCAAGTCAAAAGGAGTTAGTTATCGTAAATTTCTTGTAAATCAATACTTAACGCGCTGTGTTTAAAAGCAATTTTCCGGTTAGATTGTGAACTAAATAGTGCATCCAATTCTTTTGTAATAATCTGATTTTGAAATAATAGTACTTAACTCAAGAGCAGTACCAACTATTTTCCGTAATTATCTACCTCCTACAGTACCAAAAGCAGTAACCAAAAGGAAAAAAATATACACACAAGAGCAATAGTTCACAAGTCAAAGTGCTACACAGCACAGCGCCTTGTTTACACCATACGCAATACAGCTGTGTAGCCGCTGCAGCAAGTTGTTGTACGGCATTATTAAACATGCTACCTTAGATGTGTCTTCTCTGTAGCGATCCCTTCAGGTGCCGTAGTGGGGACACTGCGGACACTGAGCACTCGTGGCACTTCTAGATGATGTTACTAGAAGTACGTCGGGCCAATTGTCCGAGCCCCACCCGAAGAGGTGTCGTTTGGAATGGGTTGGGCTCGGCGGGCCAGTGGTTCCCGAGACCCGTGGGAGATTGGGTACGTCTGTGCGGGTTTCCGTACAGGCGGGGTTGTGAGACGCTCCAATGTCCTCCGATACAGACCTGGATAGCCGGTAGACGACATGCTAGATTGCTGTCGGCCCTCCTGAGGTTTTCGGTAGTCGCCATTTTGGGATGATGCGTGTAAGTGGCGTACCCACTTCCATCTTCGCGTAAGCGGGAGGGAGGGTTTTTTTTAGACTCTAGGAGGCCTCATGAGAAACCCCCACGGTTTGGAGGGCTACTCGGATGGCACCAACCCTGGGTTTTAGGAGAGGGGCTTGGGATTTGGTTCTTGCCCTGGTAGACCTTCGCATCACCTTCTCTTTTCTGTAGCACTGTGGCAAAGCGTAGGTTACTTCTGTAGTTAAAATCGCAGCTTCGCTTCTCGCATGCAATAAATATATTTTTTTCTTCTTTTAATAATGTTTAATTAACATACTGTGACTTATTTTGGATATACTGCATTACATACATAACGTTTGGTAAAATTCACAATGGAATAGTTATTGCAATGCAAAATACGTGGCTTTACAATTTCATCATGGTCACATATATTTTTGTTGTTGGGCATCAAAGGGCGGTCTGAGTGTGTTGTGGCAGCTTGGCGATACACTGGACAGTGCGAAATACACGGTAATACTTGAGAATATTTTATTCCCTCTGTAGGGCGAGATATCGTGATGGAATTGTTGAAATTGTGCAGGATATCCATCCTGTCCACATATGTCGAAAGATTTCAAATTGGTTCTCAGAGAGGTAGAATATCAGACTGATAGACTGGCCTCCCTGTTCACCAGATTTGAACCCTAATGAAAATGTGCGGGTTAAGAGGAAAAGGGAGCTGCGTCAGAGCTTCCCTGCAGGTGCGCGAAGACAAAAGGTGGCTTCTAGGCACAAATTCAAGAAGCTTAGGATATTGTAGCTTCTCCACGTTAATAGTTTATTTGCATTTATTTCTTTAGCTATTTAAAACGAGTGTTTTAGCAGAATTATGTGTTTGTGCCCGTATATATGTTTAGAACTTAAAATTCTAAAGTTATATTAATGCAATGTTATGTTCTGCACATCCAGTCATAAAATTAATAACATAGAAAACAACAACTAATGCGAGATTCGAACCGAGCAGCTCACGAGAGCAAACGTGCCTTCTCGACAACGATACGTTGTTTCGCGCTGTATTTTCAGTAGCTTATAAACGTCACCACCGAGAAACAGCGCTATAAGGTGACTATTGCTCTCACAAGCTCAGATCATTCTACAGTTCCAGCATGTGCGTTGTGAATATAGCTGTTACGAAGGTACACGAAGCCATACGACCGACAATAGAATCTGGGGATGACTTTTTTGGTCAAGAATGTACACACAGGAGGATTATTTCACAGTGAATAAATATGCAGATATTTCATTTCGTAATTTTGAGGAACATTGCTGTGGCTGCAATAGAAATGGAGAAGACGAAATGCTTGAACTTCAAGCCCCAGAGTCGGCAAGTTTAGCGATTATAACGTTACAGCTGTGAGTCACTGGTCGGACGATGATCGGCGATCAGCGCCAATCGGCATGTAGCGGAACAATTACGTATAACGAGAGAGCAACCAAACTGCCAAGGCTCTTGAGCGTAGTAGCGGGCTGTGGTCTAGTAGTACTGTATGAGAAGCAAGGATAAGGATATCAATAATGACCGAAACACTTAGTCTTTGCCGAATAATACTGTCACATTAACCAGTTTACTTTGTGACGTACTGCAAAGTAACGCCGAGCGCTCGGTACGTGACATCTATGGCGCAGAGCTGACAAATAGTATTTTACAAACCACTTATCTATAAGTATACTAATACAAGGAGAAAACGTGTGTGTAGTAACTCTAAATCACAGTTCCTATGGACGGACATAGCTTTAAAAGCATTTCCAAAAGGTTTAAAACTAGAGAGAGGTAATACTCTTGTCTCGCTTTCTATCCCGTTTATTTGAATACGGTTAATTTTGGCAGTTAATTGCAAGCATGACAGATTTTCAAAGAATTTCAGCCCATAGATATAATGAGGAGGCTTAGAACATTTTATAATTCAGTTTTTGGACGGGGTGCAATAGTGTTTATGTAACCAAATTCCCTGAATTCCCTGAGCTTTGTTATCGAGGAGTAATTTTTGTGACCTATCTGACAAAACTGTACACTTATACTGCAGAACCCAACGAAAATTACAGGGCACCTTATAAATTTTAAAAATAACCTCTACCACGATTTCAACACCTTATGTAGAAATTTCCATTTTTTAAGCCATGTGGTTAAAATATTCTGCAATTATACAATATAACCTGACAGAAAACGTAGTTCATCTTATAGCTTCGAAAACTACCCAACCCCTATTTTCAATCACATACAACCTCGAAAAATTTAAAAGCTACCCGTTCACTTTATTTTCATCCTCTTGCAGACAAAACTACTTTGCATGGCTAAATGGGACGCAAATTTGTGCACATGAGTTATAGGATTTGTCAAAAATTATGGGATACCTTACAACTTTAAAAAAACTACTCATAACCATATTTTCAATGAATCATTTGACCAATCTGGACAAACTTCAGATATCTACACTTTAGGTACGAGTAAATATTATAGGCTACTGATTAATTTTAAAAATCATCCCTATACTTATTTTCCACCCCTTACTTGGAGCTCGTACAATCCTGTGTAAGATGGCTAGGTTTTATATAAATGCATGGTGTAAGGATTTTTAACCACTCTTTGTTCATTTCGGCAGAATCCCACAACGGTTTAACCCCTTCCGTCCTTTATTAGGTAATCTAAACGGAATATTCCAGTACTATGTCTGCTTTGTCATAAATAATTATGTCAATGAGTGCAACGATTGCATGAGCATTGTACCTTCTGTTCATGTGATTTTACATGTTATTATACACGTCGATTACTTTCATTTGTTTTAAAGTTGTAGGTATAAAAGAACCATGCCTTCTTTGATTGGAAATAATGTTTATATTAAACACTCGCTGGAACAGTAACACAATTATTGAAATCCGCTTGTTTTCATAAGAGATCCGCGCTAAATGGATGCTAGAGCGGAAATCCTGCACCGCTAACTAGTTAGGTTGTGCTGTGTAGGCAGCATGTCAAACTCTCGCATCACGCGGACAACAAACTTGGCCGGCTAGTATAAGCATACCATTTTGAGACACTCGTGTCATTCTCCTCCTTTCTCCCTCCAACTTCATCTATTGCGGTGGTCGGACTTTACGGCAACACAGTGCTAATAGAATAGAAGCTTTTTGGACGATAGGCAAACCAGGTGGGAGTTAAAATCGTGTCTCCTCTTGGGTTAATATAATGTTTGTTTTATGAGTTTGTTTTGCGAACTTATTGATGTAGGTTCCAGAAATATTTCGCTGAGAGAATTCGAGGGAAACGCTCTCGTGAATAAAAGGCAGCTCACATTAAATCCTGTAACCAGACAAACAAAATGATGAGGATGAGGAGATTTACTGCATTTGTTTGAAACAATATCCTAGAAGCATGTATTCCTCCAAAATAAAGTTAACATTTAATTATCTGTACAAAAATATTTGAAACAAAAACTATTTCATTTTATTCGTACTCTATGTATGTTAGTGTTACAAATAATTTTGTTAACAATTCATAATTTCAAAATATATATTCACGGATTGTAAAAGCACTGCAAAAATATGCAGTACAGGCAAAGAAACCAAATCTACACAAGTATATATTTTAAGAATAATTCTGTGGTGTCGTGGCACAAGCTGTGTATGTGTACATTGTCTTTACTTTACAGCAGGTAAAGGTAAATTTTAACATTTTCTCTTTCATGAAAAATCAATGGTATGTTAGAAGGTATAGCATCCTTAATTTGTTTTCATAAACTTATCACAATGCAAATACATGATAAATATCACCTAATGGTATAATAAATACTATATAGAATTACAAAAATGTAACACGCAATTTTTTTCACGGCGTTATGTTATGGCGTTGTTGTTAACTTAAGTTAATAAAGCATAAAAAATTGGTATATCATTTTCATGTTGTATATAATTCACTTTCTTTCTCAGTGTTGATATCAAATCCAGTCGAATGAGTAGCTAATAAGTCATTATAGAATTATTAGTACTGCTACAGAATCTGTGGAAGCACACCCAGAAGATTTTACATCTATTGTGGACATAGCTCAGATATTTTTTTCTATTCTTCATGTCAATAATCCTACCTCTGTTGCTATAGTCAATTCAATCATTCTGAAAGGATAATTACCTCTAAGGCAGTAGTTGTCAATACCAAATTTGACACAGTAGGAATGTAAAGCCAGTTGTAACGCAGTTTGCGTTACGGGCATCTGCCGTGATGCTGTTTGTTCCACTCGGTGCCGTCTCTCCGGTCCTCTTGTGTGATGACTGGATGCTGAGGAAGTTCCTATGTGTGTGTTACACGAAGTGGATGATATGGATGGGGTTTCTGTATACTACTTTTAACCTTGCCTCGGCTAACTTAGCGGCACAATTATTGCTCTTGTTCAGGTTGTGTGCGATCTACAACTACTTAGATAAAATATAATAAGAACACCTGTAATCTGGTTTAAACTTGTATGTATTGGTGTATATTCAGCAAAGTTAATGGTGGTATGCGCACGTTGACTAGTAGTGTAATTGTACTGCGAGTACACGAGCAATTGTGAAATTTAGTAGGTTGCAAATAATTCTCGCAGTTAAGTATTTAAAATAAAAATTTACATATCTGCGCGTAGCTAATCCTGTGCGTGTTGTGAAGTTACTATGCTGAATATATTCTACGTCGATTTAACACAAACGCACTTGCTTACTTTTTTCACCACCATATCTAACACGTCTATACACTTCTGGTTTCAGCTGTGGACTGGCTAGTGACGCTCCTCTGTCTTGGCGTCCCTGGATTTCCTAGCTCTAAAATCTGATGTGTTACACTCGCATGACTTTCTCTACTCTTGTACAAACTATTTTTACAAACGCTTATTCTCCATCTACTTCATGTTAATCGAGATATCGAGATGTTAATCTTATTGCTAATTTTCTTGTAGATGGAAAGGGAATTGGTAGGCTTTACGCGATAGTTAAATATTTTAAGAGCTAGTTGCTATGTGGGGTATTCCATTCACTTTGCATTACCAGGACAAAAAATGAATAACGAATTCCCATTTGAGAAAAAGTGTATTGGAAAATTTAAGGGAATAAAAAGCAATATCTCGAAAATGGTTCACTTAACCAAAAAATGTATATGACACAAATTGTGTATTTCAACGCGATCTACATTTTTTGTGTAGTAAAATGTTGTCTATCTCTTATGGTTTACCAGTTATGCAAAAGTCGTTCACAATGAAGAATACTTTTGGAAACATTCCCAGAAAATTCAAGATATACATTTTATTTGTCATGAAAGTGTCTTAAATATATGATATTTTAATCAAAATCGTTAGAGCCATTTTTGAGAAAATTAAAATTTTCGAAAAATGTTTCATGTAAAGTTTAATCTGGGGTGGGGGGATTTTCTTGAAAGCCTTCGTGTCGCATCTCTGGAAGATACTGAACCTAAATACGAAGTTTGGTGTTTATCCGACTGTTCGTTTCTGAGTTATGATGTTCACAGACAGACACACAGACACACACCGGGCATGTTGCGAAAAATATTTTTTTTGGATTCAGGGGGCCTCAAAACATATATTTCCGGTGAAATCTCGGTATCGAATTTTTGGGTGGAATACAATACTCCCCCTTGAAAAGTAACAGTCCTTTTGAAAGCGTTGGTGCGTTCGTATCCTTTTAGCACGAAACTGTCTTCCTGATTTATAACATATGCGTGCCTATCGTAGCTGTGGACTTTAACAGAAATTTAGCATCGCCCTTTTAAAATTGTACAATCTGCTCGGATTTGTGTGCGTTGCTTCACATTACTTTCTTATTTACATATAATTAACCTATATATATAATTGACATATAGGCATGATATTAATACCCTTAATATTACATATAGTACCCTTGCATACATATTATTCTTATGATAATAGATTCTACTGTTTACACTGGCGATATTTTACATCCGTGAGAAACAATGAATATGTACAGGATGTATTATTACGTAGAGAGGGAGGCTGATACTGATTAAATTTAACACGTCAAACTGCTTCTTATACTTTATTCACTTTATTTGGAATCAGTGTTGCACCACATTCTAAATGTGAAGGGCAATCAAATGGAACTTTTGTCCAATGAGTACTTTTTATTGCTATTTTCAACAAGGCTCAGCATTATTTCTCTGTTAATATTTTGATTTTGATCTCTACATGATTCTGAGTGAGTGATTACACGGACTCAATAACTGGAAGTGTGACGTTTTTTTCAATACACAAGAAGATATTTGGCTCAACTTTACAACATGTGACGCGAGATTTTTTCTAAGTCTGTGGCATACTTTGTTTGGAAATACACTAAATGTTATTTAGTACTGCTAAAGTAAATGTATTTAGAATTATTTATTTGGATGATTTATTGCTGGAAAACTTTTATTAATATAATTTAAGCCTTATATTAATTTATTTACTTACTGCGCATGTAGTCTTATAGAAGAATGCAGGGCAACCAAATTCTCCATCCTGCATCACTGAAGGTAATGCAAGTAACACACTTTTTTGCCACTAAATTACACTAACTATATAATTATATGCATGTTCCTGAATTATGCTGACTAGCTATGTACACCAAACCGTTAACTTAACTACGCCTAGCCCGAACTTTAACTAACGTAATCACTACAACATAGGTTAGATCTGCCTAATGTCTCCCATTAGTTCCTGTAAAGAATCTGCTGAATGGTACTTGGTGTCATGATGCCACAAATACTGACAAATGTGAACATCTAGGTGTTCTCTGTATCATTGAGATAAACCGACAGATCCGTCTTATTAATCGGATAAGCCATTTCTAAAAGTTTTATTATTTGCAAGAATATCTCCAAGAACAAACAAACTTTGCTTCTCACACAACAATAAATTCTGCTTCACTGCATGACCTTTTAGAGCAATAGAACTCGAGAGAAAGCGTGGTCAGGACTTTTCAAAAGTAACCGATTGCTAATCTCTTTCAGATTGTTGTGCACATGTATGGAATTTTCTTCTCAGAAGTTGGCTACGGTTGTTACAAATGAAGCACATGTTGACTGCTATGCGAGACGTAATATTACTAATAGTCATCGGTCGTTTCAGCCTGCTTGCGCATTGAAGAACCTTTGGACTTAGAAAATTTCTCGCTTCTCTCGTGTCACATGTTCGAAAGTATCTCCAGCGTATTTAATCTGTATCTCTAGCGTACACTATTTTGTGCAGCATATTTCTTCGTATTTTTTTCTTCGCACATCAACAGTCTTCTTTGTTTTTCCAATTATATTCAAAGTTGGCATCCTATTTTTGCACTAAATTATGGTAATATGGTTTTGAAAAGTTCTATATCTGGATTTTTGGATTTACATTCAGTTTCTTCGAAAACTATATTTAGCGTTTAACGATAAGCAAATTTTTTTCTTATTTTGCATTACAGAGTAGACTGTTGTAATGTTCTTGAAATTAAACCAGTGTAGCCCTTTATAAACCATAAATTAATTTTATTAACTTTGGAAGGTAATGAACTGGAATATCAAGTTGGTAGTTTTCTGACTTTTCATTTTTGAGCTTTGATGTTTACAGACATAAAGAGAGAGAGAGAGAGAGGGGGGGGCTGACTGACTGACTGACTTTCACATTGTCGCGGTAATTGGCTCGCCTTATCTTATTTGCTGGGCGCCTGTTATTGTTTTATTATTTTAAAATTTGGGTTCTGTGTTCTCCCGCTAGCTATTATTACTCAGTCAAGCAAGTGTATCTGAGCAGGGCGTGTAAACGGAAAGGAGTTGTTACAAAAAGATACCCTGATAAAATAATTGGTTTCTACACTTTTATTGTCGTAACACTTAATTTAATAATTCACATATTTAATCTTTATACACGTCTGACTGAAACTGTGATATTTCCTAATGCAACTACAGTCGTTTTATTTACTGCGTACCAATTACTTCGCGCACTTCACATTTTGTAACTAACTTTGCGACGTATACTTCGCGAGAGATCCTTCCAAACTGTGTGACGTGTACCTCGCGAATAACTTTTCAAGGCTGCGCGAAACATGCTTATGGCTCGAAAATTTATACTCCTTCACCTCGAAATGCCTAAACATTGTAATAGAGCTGCTATTGGTTACCAAATCGCGCCAACATTAGCGTCTGTTTTGTCAGCCAATCACTACTACTAACATATATGCTCTAGGGAAGATTTTCCCTCCATTTCTAAAGAAAGGCACACTACCCTGACGTCATTTGTTTATCTCTTCTTAGTAATAAATAACTCACCCCCTCGTTTTATTGTTACCCACTTCCATTGTCAGTTTCGGTGAGGCCGTGTAAACTTATTTGCTAAGAATACTTATGGCTAACAAACATCTAAAATCCTGTACATACAATAATATTAATTTGCACTACAATCACTCTGGCATTTACAGCATGTTATGATATAAAATACTGCCTCAACATACATGCACTTTTATCAAAAATTGCTTCTTTTTTATTCAGGGACTTCATAACACACATTTCATTAAAATCTGGATATCGAATTTTTGGGTGGGATATAATACTTCCGCTACCTTCTGTAGGTAAGTAGTAGAGAATGTGAAAAGAGCTAGAGAGAAAGGGATAATTGGAAATGTCCTCGCATTCGCGGTAAAATTATTGGAATATAAACGTACATCAAACCATAGATAGTAAATCCATGTTAAATATATGGGATAACAAAGTAGATTATTGATGTTCTTTTAATTATGCTGGTGTAGCTATTTATTAATACTAGTATACGCATTCTAGGGTTGCACACAGAATACTTGCAAATATGCTGTGTAACTAAGGCATTTGGTCCATGTAAAAGCAACCTAAAGTTAGTTGTGCCTATTGCCGTACCATTTGTTGATCATGTTGAAGCCATTTCATGACGAGAGTCTAGTATTTTATGTCAGAGTCGTGGATGAATAACTCTTATCTCGTAGCTTGTACACGACTGAGCCCTGAAGACTTCCTTTACTCTGGACAAACAAATCAAAATATCGGCGTAAAGAAGAGACGAATAAAGAGGGTACTCAAAAATTTTAATGCTAATTAGTTCAACTTTAGCTACAGCTTTTAGGCAAATTAAGAGAAATTTAATTAATCTCACCAAAGATGCCTGTCTCCAACTCTAGCCAGTATATCAGTTTTAGTTCGGTAACGATTTGTTTCATATTGTAGAATGTGATCCGATGTCATTAGCACACCATGCATATTTATACCATATTCCCGTTACCTTCGTGCAATTTCCCGTGGAAAGGTGGCAGTGGATTGATCCTGTCCCAAGGGTTCTACCACATCATCAATAAGTCCTTTCGGGCCAGCGCGGCTAATCTCCGCCTTTATTACTCAAGAGAGAGACGTGAGATCCGCTCTAAGTTTACTTTAATGTGAGCTAAGTCAATCTTATTCCTTTCATAAGACGACTTCTTCTACGCTATCCCACGCTACCCTTTCATTTATTGCCTGTTCTGAAAGGAGAGACCCTTAGAGTTTGAGTCTCTTTTTCCTCACCTTTCGTTTTGTTTTCAGAGGTTTTGTGTTTTAATGCTTATTCTTAATCGTGCACATTCTATTTTAATTATAAATACATTTATAGAATATTTCTGATTTCACTTCTTCCTATATTACCGTAGTGAGAGGGATTCACGAAATATCACGTATGTTAAGTAAAGAAGCTGCGATGTTTGTCTCAAGAACTTGTAAACTGCTCTCCTTATACAGAAATATTGGAGGCATTGTGTTCCGTGAAGCACATTATGAACGGAACTCTCTTCAGAATTTTAATAATAATTACATACCATTTGTACAGAGAAAACAATTTTACTTCCTTTTTAACCAGCAAAACTCCAAAGTCGATAACTACTTGTTATTCCAGATACTTGAGGGGCTTTTCCATAAATATACAGAAGTTCAAGACAGCGTTTCAAAAATCTTAAAGATACAGATCGCCATAAACTTTAAAACTGTCATAACTATAAGCTATTGACAATAATATGTACTCCACTGATTCCAATTATTTCTTAACCTGTCAAGTTTCAAAGCATTTACTTACAACGCCTATTTGATTACTTCTTATTCAGATTGGTTATGATTGAAACGATGATATCGATCCCAAATCCTACATGTTTTCTAGGAGTTCTATTACTTACAGTGACGATAATGCATCTAAGGAAATGTATTATAAACAATTGTCATACAGTAAACGTGTTGTTTTATAATATTCTTAATTTAATATATATATTAAGTTTACCCTAAAATGACCATCATAAGGTCCTCTAAAAAAACAAAACCCACGGCTAATGATATTTACTTTCCCCGAATATATCAAGCAACTTTCATCAGACATTTCTTTCTACAACGCTTAGTTTTGGAGATATTGTACAGTCTCAACTTAAATGGTACACCTTGTATATATACATAGTTTGTACTTGCTATCTAAGTGAACATGACATTCATCTTAGAAGAATTATTACACAGCAGGTTTCAGTTGCCATACATTTGAGATGCCTAGATACCTTAAAAACTACATCGTAAGTAACTTTTTAAGCAATGGTAGACGTTTAAAAGTTTTAAACGGAGAAAACCAATTCAAACTGGCTGAAAATAATGCTAATAGCAATTTATATTGTCACGTGATGGGCTTAATTTCGCACCTGTGGTAAGAATAGCTATTATCAAATGATTCCCAACGAATTCTGGTAAATCCCGCTAAAAACTAAACATTTGCCGTTTATTGTCATTTTCCACCAATGCCGTAAGTCTTAAGATTTTTCAGACATTTTACCGATAAAGTGACCTCAGAAAGGGGAAGATTTTTTTTACCTTCTTTGGTGTCGCTTCAACCATAAAGACATATCACGACTACTTTAGAATACAGAACATGATTACAATGAAAAATACAATAGTACAAAATAGTAATAGTACATACAACATTAAATTTTCTATGTAAGTATGCTATAACTGTTACACAATTTTGTCGTTTTCATAAAGTTTAAATTTCTTTGTTGTGCTGAGTTCAGGGCGTCTGGTAGGCTGTTGCAGATGTCACATCTTTCTCTGTGTTGTACATAAGACGGCAGGCTGTAACGAAATAATGAACTGTGAGGTTTTATTTGCAGAGGTCGCACACAGGAGGAGGGTCACGGTTGAGGAGATGTTTCTGCGTTATAGAAGTATGTTCAATACGTAGTCGAGTTAATACAACTTAGTCTTTTCGGATGAAATGCTAGTGTTGAAGTTTGGACTCGGAAATGTAGATATCGTATAACTTGCTTCTAGATGTGGCCTTCCATGTTTGTCTCCATTGGTTAATGCAAGTCTTTTTAATGAAGTTGATGAAGTCGGTGTTGGGATCTTGATGTCCTGAGCTGAGGGGGATGTTTGGTGGCTTCTTTGGCTGCCTGATTAGCTGGTTCATTTCTCAGAATTCCGACGTGAGATGGAGTCCAGGAGAATGAAAATGATTTACCAGATATTAGTATTTGGTTGTACAGTTTCTGAAGCTCTTTAACAATATTTTGAGGAACTGAGGTTTGTTAAACGTCTGTTAAAGTACTAAACGAGTCGGAAAATATCATGTAATTATGTAGATTATATTTTAGTTATATATTCCAATGGAGTTGAATTGCAAACAATTCCCAAGAACAGGCAGAAAGATAGTTGGGAAGACTGTATAGTATGCTGTAATCAGGGAATACTGTTGCACATTAAAGAAGGTTTGTTGCTTCACGTATTGAAAGCCAATTTGAAGTAGGAGTTGTATTATAGTTCAACTGTAGGGGAGCCGAATACTTGAAGCAGTTGCAACCACACTTATGGTACCCGGTAGCCTTCGCCCTAATTTTTAAAAATATTAACTCTGTATTTTTACTGTTTCTTTAAATATTATGTATTTTATGTTTTTGCCTCGGCTGCATCAGTATTAATTTTAGAGACATTAATTTCTTAACAGGGCGTGATGCGGCTGAAGAATGTAGGCTTACACAGATTTTAAGTTTTTCTTCACTCCATTTATTAATGCTTGACACGATTTAAATAACACTTCACTGATAGAGAGCTGCGAGATTCTTTTATTAATTACTTGCACTTTTTAACACGTAAAACTATTTTCGTCTCACACGAATACGTATTAAATTTCTCGAGGACACATCTCGTGTCCGGTTAGAAACACTGTCTACAACTAACGCGTCCAGTTATGAGCACTTTCTACCAGCAAGTGAACTCTAAATTTGTAAATTTTGCTATTTCAATTTCTGAATGGCTATTCCTAATCCAATAGAATACTTTTATTTAACTAAAGCTTTTTCTAGTTCTTGACTGGCTATTTTTTAAACCGGCTCTAAAATTACATTATTGCTTCCAAGAATCATAAGTAGTATTGCTAAACTTTCTTACTCGTTATTGCCTCAAGTTTACCTCATTGTTAACAACATTTAACCTATTATTCTCACAGCTCCTACATTATTAAATTACGTAATACATTCACATAACATTATTGAACCTGTATATAATAATATAAATATATACAATGACTATAATATACACTTTTTATATATTGTTACATACACATATTGCTTTAAGGCGGCTGTTATTGAATTTATATATTATATAATTAGACTGAAATCATTTAAGTATTAAAAATACTGTCTCAACATCGTTATGAACATCTAGTCTGTATCCATCAGTGAAGATGTTGGTGTTTGTTGAATGCAGTGTAAATAATTCGTTAAACAGACATGTATAAGAAACACTATCTGTTGAAGATTTTCCTGTCTAGCCGGTGATGCCTCAATAAAGGGGATGCGTCTCCATGGTATGTAATCTGAATCTATGAAACAAGGGAACATAGTAGGCACAGTTATGTTAGATTCCTTGAGGTACGCTGAGAGACGAATTGGAAAATTTGAAGGTTGTGCTGATTCTGTGACATTTCCTATATTAATATTTCGCCAAATTTTGTTATTTTTGCTGGAAAACATTTTTCATTAATGAAACTTCTTTTTAAGGCTTTGCTAGGTGACATAACGCTATAGTAAGTTTTTAAAGTTAGTTTTACCTAAATATCTCAAAAGCATTAAACTTTTCGGATAACCAATGAGAAAGAAATATGACTGTCTTGTCTTCACGAGCTCGGGTAGTGAATCCTTTCTCTCATAGTAGGTATTTAACTCGACTTTTCTTGCACGTTATAATTTTACATTTCCAATTTGATATGCATTTACCTTAATACAAATAAAAGCTTAAATTAAACTAAAGTATTTTTTTTTCAGTTCATTTCCTTCGTTGTTTATATTTTATTACCGCTTTATATGCGGATATGATTTCGAGATCATAAAAATGTGCTTTCCTATGCACTACTCTAGTAATGGATGTCATAAAAACAAGGCATCACGCATAATGCTCTATGATATTTCTTCAGAAACCCTCAGAGTCCTCTGTTAAAGGTGGGACAGAACAATTGTCTTTCCCAAATAAGTTTTTCTTTTATCTCCGGCTAAATGAAAGGGATTTGGTATTCACTTTGTATTCCCGGGATGACCTAACATTCAACCCCTGTGGCGGATTATTTGGTTTGGTTTTAATTATGGCCATTGGCTCCTTTTTTTATAGATATTTTTGCTGGCACACACAAAAAGTGGAGCAGTTTATGTAACTACGGACGATATCGCGAATGCGATATGCTGGAATAGTCCCATCGTTTAATACAGGATTCAAATAACAGAACCGTTCATTACGCAACCAGAGATGGAAGATATGTCGGTGGGGTATGGACCAGATTTAATAGTGCTTGTGATCTGGTCTATCAGTTGCTAACACAGAGTAACGGTGCCTGCGCTTTTGCCAACAATGGGAAATACATAAGCTGACGGTGAAATTCGATTAACGAATACGATACACAAAACGAACAAACTCACTCGCCGAATTTAGTTTGAGCCCATGCCTTGCTGTTACTGCAAATGTGTCTAATCTGTATACAAATACTTGTTAATCCAGACGGCCACTTTAACAATGGATTCAAGTAGTTGCAAGACACATTTCATGACACTGCGAGGTCATCTGAATAGGATGGTTTTAAATGAACAGTCCACATAAAAGGAAAGAAAATTAAACTCAAATTGAAATTTATTTTACATGGTGTAGCCGCTGCCTTCTTTGTATACTCATATCGATTAACGCTGGTAAAAGTATTTTCTTCACGCAGTCGCTCCAATTAAGTCACTTTAATACAGTAATTAAGCGTTTTTAGTTCTAAAGTATACGAATGTGCAAAAGGAATACTATACCTACACGATTTTTAAGTGATTTATAAATCTCGGAAACAAAACCAAGTATTTCCGTTGTTTTCACTTCCATGTTTAAAAACGTTTCCTTTACTGTGTAAGATCCGCTACCAGATCGTGTAATGCAATATTCAATTCTCAGTTAACGAAATAAATTAAAGATAGAAACTTATGCTCGGTTTTTCACCGACCGCCGTCATGCCCTTTGAGGATAGTCAAGCTGGTGACGTATCGTTAAAAGCGAAAGTTCCCATTCGCAATGTTGCGTCATTATTTTAGCTGCCAAAATCCTAATCCTTTGAGAAGCGATTTTCCTCCCTTCAAATCATTGACGGTCCGTCAATTCTCTGTTGAAGTTTGTGCAGAGGCCTTTCAGCTCTTGTGATACGCATGGTGTTTGTCTTTTATTTAGTTATTTATTTATTTCATTATGTCAATAAGGACATTTCTGAGTTTGAATTTTGTTCGAGTTTATAAAAATATGAGCCCAGAACGTGCAAATAGGGTCAGAAATAACCACTTTTGTGTAATGAACAATATGAAGTTTGTAACTATAGATTATACACAAAGTAACTTCAGAATATTGAAGTAAACTGTATCAGACTCGTGTACCCTGCCAACATTTTACTAATACAACAGGTTCTACTAACATTCATATATTTCGCCACGTGCCATTCTGTACCGTTAGTGGTGTCTGCAATAATGTTTCAAAACCCACGGTGTGAAAATATGTGAACAAAGTATTCGAAGGGATTATTGCTTCCTAACGCTCATGATATTTAAATCAGTTTTTCAGAAACTGTATGCAACAGCAAATTCTACTGGCGTTATAAGCACTATTGACTATGCACACTCGTATCCATTGTAACATACGATAGATACAGTACAAAAATTAATAGTTTGTAATGAAATTACTTATAAATAGTGGTAACTAGGTTGTGTTAGTGATAGGTTATGTTTTGAAAACAGTCAACTGAAAATGATATTTGAGACAGGAACATAGCATGACGACAATTATTTCCATATAATACCTTATTTAATGACACCCTTCCTGAACTGTGGCTAAGAACACGAGGTACTCTGGCGTGGTATTAACAAAAACACACACGATACGCTTTTCTTATATTTTCGAAGGACGCACCGTCATTTTCCTTGATTATAATTCATAAATTTCAAGAAGATGGGTTGTAACATGAGTGTACAGTTGCATTTTCTGCATTCACATATCAACTACTTTCCAGAAAATCTGGGACATTATAGTGAAGAGCAGGGTGAACGTTTTCATCAAGATGTTAAGGAAATGGAGAGCCGGTACCAGGAGAGATGGAATGGAACTATGATGGCCGACTACTGTTGGATGTTGAGGAGGGACAGTCATCTTCAAGGATCTGCAAGGAAGTCAAAGAAGAGAAAGTTTGAAAAAAATTTAATGAAACACTTTGGCTTCTTGTTTTGTTAAAATATAGTCATGAAATAAATTAGGGGAGTTCTTGAGATTGTTCTTAAAATGTTTCTTGAATAGAAAACATACATTATGTGAAATGGTGTTTGAATACTTCTCTACGTTCATTAGTAAAATTTTCAAAACATTACTTCTTATTTTGTGTAAAAACCTGACGTGATAGAAAAAAACGGAAGTTATTTTTGGAATCAGCATAAAACCTTTATTCAAGAACATCTACTTTTAAGAAATCATCTGACAAAAAGTTTGAAAATGCAGACTAGTGTTATCATTGACTATACGGCAAGAATTGACGAAGCATTACTTAAACACCCCTCAGTAACACATCGATGGTTGTGAAACCGAGGATCAGGGTAGTATGTTTTTCGGGATTTTTCTCATGCCATAAGACCGATATTATCACGCTTCTTGGAGATAATAGAGCGGGTGACGTGCAGTCATAGAATAAAGAAGCTTAAAGCGCTCGTTGTGAATTTCACCACCCTTCCAGTAGCTTCTTTTATTCAGGATACTCTTCAAATGAACTGATATAAACCAACAGAAGTACCAGTCTAGCATTATGCATGCTAGTGTTACATCGAAGCATTTCAGCAAAACAGCATAGTCAATTACATTATCGTTTTCTGACTATATCCTCAAGCAGTTTCCATGTTTATTGCACACAACTTCGAGGATTTAGTCTCATGCTCAATAAAATTACTTTACAATTGCGATCGCGCCTTTGTAGTTCCAAATAGTTTATCCTCAAGATATCAGGCAGTATTTGTTTTATTCTTCTTTTTGTTTTCTCTTCTTTTTGCGGGACAAGCAGCTCAAAAATGTGGTAAAACAAAGCCTTTTCCGACCCCTTTCCCTCCTGCGTTTTACGAAAAAGTAGTGTTGTAACTCTGGCTTCGGATACTGTTGTTCATTTGCTACTTTCAAAATCGGACTGGCTAAATAGCTATCATCAAACATTAGGGTATAAAACTAGACTTTCGCCTTCTCGGCTTTAGTTCTAAAATTTTACCATTCGCGGGGTGTTATAGTCGGCTACCTCAAAGCTGTCTTCATCTGCCTGTTCTATTTTTGCTCGGCTGAGTGGGGTACTCGCGAGTACCCAGCAACCTTGCTCGGAGCCCGGCTGGAGCACGATAGATAAGTCACTGGAGGCCCGTTGACTATGTCGTGTTAAGAACAGTTTCCGACAGACTCCCGCATGACTTGTATGTCAAAAGTACTGGATTCGACAAAGAAATGGAAAGTATATCGTCATTATACAACACTTCATTCAGCGGTGATGATAGCTTGCCCCAGTGCCGAGCTGTATTGCATGTTGCAACCAGACTCTGCTGCTGGCTGACGCGTACCAAGCAGAACAGCTTGCTCTGAATAGTTAGACGGTTGTCTAGATGGTGATTTATTGAGAGATGTACACTGTCTCTCAAATGTATCTGGGAGCCGTAGTACGCACAGCTGTTCAAAATACTTTGTTCACCCTTTCGACGGAAGTGTGGGAGAGCGGAACGGGGGTGCCAGAGACATCAAATGCAAAAATAAGCACAGTTCTAGTACTATCCGCTTTGGTGTAAAGGGGAGTGCTATGGCTTGGCATTACAACGGTCTCGTGTTCAAGCTCGAAGATGGGATATTTGTAATTTTTGGGGGTAAATAAGCTGCCTCCGTGCCCTTTAGAATTCTATACTTCTCATTTTACATACTTTTGTTATATAAACAATCATATATTAATGTCTTATTATTAGTTTTGTATATAAAACCAAAAGAATATTCGAATTAATGTACCTATGCTTCTGTTAATAACAATGATAATATATGTTATAATAACAATAATACATAATATGCTCTTTTTGTGTGAAAAATAACCTGAATCAATTTGAAGTTATTAGATTGAAGGTGGGCGGGAGAGGCATAACATCAAGCTTCTTCGTAAAATTCTGCAAATATTTCAAGGGGAATACTGATTCCATTTATAGAATCGCAGTTGCTGCTGTTAGAGATCCAATTGTCATTTTAAACTACCTGTATACACCTATATAATAATTGTGGTTTTAATGTTAGTATTTATTTTACTTCGATTTTCACTCTTACCATTTCGTTTTATTTAGCCACTTTTACTTTACCGTTTTATCCCAACTGATTAGAATATTTTCTCGTTTACATTGCGTGTTTATTATGCTTTGTCACATTTCGCAGTCCCTTTTCGGAAAAGTGGAAAGAATTTATTGGCGTGTAGACAAAGGTTAGAGGTAGAACCAGATGCATTAGATTCGGTTATGCTGGCGACAGGCGACCACGAGAGCTCAGTGGCAAAGCGTTGACATAGAAATCCAAAGATCTGTGGTTCGAATTCCGGCAATGATCTCGAATATTTTCCATAATAGTATAATAAAATTATTATTATTATTACTATGCTTGCGAATAAGATAAAAATTAAACTTTTTCTATTTATTTATAGTATTTAACGTTCCATTTCACTACGCTAGCTTACAGAGACGGTAAACTGTGTCAAATGCAAAGATTAACATCGTGGATAGCATTTTGATAGCACTTGTTGCACAAGAATAAAATTGTATATATTAATAGCAATTAAACATACTTTCCTTAACACAAATCCACCAAATGTGATATGCAATACCCATATTTTTTACAATAAATGCAATAAAAATAATAATTATGATAATGACAATAAATAATACTGCAAAACGTTTTTGGGGACTTCGTTTTTTATTTCTTTAATAGAAAGACAAAACCACCAGGCTTGATTTTCAATGACCTCATTTAGTATCCAAGGTAGTGAGGAAACTAAAGTGCTACAGACTTGAGGTCATCTCATATTCTCCCAGACTTCCCAGACACTGTTTTCTGAGTGCCTCTTTGATGCGTTCTTGACGTTGTATCCAGTCCCTAACCCTTAATGCCTGGACGTTGTCAATTGGATTAGGGTCCACAGACTGGCAGGCCATTCCAAAATCGACATGTCTGGGTGCTGCTGAAGCCAAACCTCTATGGTCCGGGATATGTGCACACTGTTGTTGCCATGCATAAATGTATCAGAGGCACTACCTCTTCCGGGTAGACAGATCGCACCATTCGGTGCATGCATTTCAAGATTGCAACATATTTTTGGGAGTCCAAGTTAGAGGAGACTTCAACAAGCTCCACTACTCCACCGGTGCTCATCCAGTCCCATATAGCTAAGCTGATCCTGCCACCCCTTGCAGTAGCAACAACGCATTTAGTATCGAAGCGAGTGTTGTCGGGTTAACACAAAGACAGTTTCCCATACTCATCTGTCGAAAACACCTTTTCGTCAGACCATATTATCATCTCCCAGAATTATTGACTTGCTGGTAGATGCTGAAGAAGAAGGCCACGTGAACTTCCCTGTGTTCTTGCTTAAGGACACCCTTTCTCACAGACCTGCGATTTCGGATGTCAGAAGCATGGATTCATCAATGGACAGTCTCAGCACCCTCTGGGAGAATTAGACGTCTTGTTATTCTTGTCGCTGGAAGGAAGGGATTCTCATTGCGAACCTCTGGAATAGCTCTGTAGTCCTCTGCGGTGGTCTTCTTTGGCCTTCCTTGCTTTTTATTTGTATTAAGGACCACTTCACCCCCTCCTGAAACGTTTTCATCCATAACCGCACTTTGGTTTTGCATACCCATCTGCATGACATATTTAGGCTATGTGGGGCCACATTCTCACATTTCTACAATGCGGCCACTAATTATCTCATTTGTGTATGGCATGGTTTAAGGAGTTATAGTAGAGCATGGGTTTCCATTACTCCGTTTCTACCGCTTAACATGTCCTATTCCTCATTTGGTGATTTCTAGTTCACATAATACCAAGGTCTTCAGATTTCACCCTGCTAGTTTAAAACAAACCATAAGTCATTTAGAACAGTTAGTGTAGTTACCACTTTGGACAAATGGTTAGAGCATTGGCTTATGGAATCAGGATTCCGGGCTCACTTCTCAGCTGGAGGAGAACTTTTAATGACATTTAATTATGTCTATTTCATATTCTCCAAAGAGTAAGTTAAGAATTAGCAGGCAAGCATAAATCGTTTCTGGTTGAACGAAAGAGTAAAGTATGTTGTTTTCTTAATTTGACTGAGAACAAGCACCGCAGAGCGTAATTTGGTGGTATTGCTTCTAAACTCTTACTGCATAAGAAGTACAGCAGCGGGGAAATTTGGGAACATCCCAATTGTTTGATTCATGGATCTCCGACCTTCCTTGTAGATGGATTTATTTGTGAAAGGAGACATTCGGATATTTCTAGCGCTCCTTATGAATTTCAAACACCTGATATAGCCTAAAAGCAAGTCTTCCGAGCCTCAAATGTATTATGTGAATGTCCAGAGATCGACACCGCTGCAGCTCTTTGGTAGCTCCGGCTAGTAGATAAGGAGGTTCAAATACCGATAGATATTCCATTTTTTTCTTTCTTTCTTTCTTTATTTCTTCAGATTCTACCTAAATGAAGAAGCTCGTTTCAGATCTTCAATGTTTTATAATATTCCAAAAATATACGTATAATTGTTTAGTTAACTGAAGCGCTCTCATTTTTCAGGCATAAGCCAAATATTGGGGCAATATTTTAACACTTAAATGATTTCAGTATAATTATATAATATTTAATTCAATAACAGCCCAACTTAAAGCAATATGTGTATAGAATAATATATAAAAATGTATGTAACAGTCATTGTATATGTTTATATTATTGTATACATGTTCAATAATGTTATGCGAATGTATTACGTAATTTAATAATGTAGGAGCTGTGAGAATAATAGGTTAAAAGTTGCTAACAATAAGGTAACAATGAGGTAACTTTGAGGCAATAATGAGTAAGAAATTTTAATAATGCTACTAGTCATTTTTGGAGCAACAATAATGTAAATTTTGAGACAGTTTATAAAATAGCGAATCAACAACCAGAAAAAAGCTTAAGTTAAATAAAAGTATTCTATTGGATTAGGAATAGCCAATCAGAGACTTGAAATACAGAAATTTACAAATTTAGGCGGTAGAAATCAAGTCAGTTGCTTGTGGACAGCGCTCATAACTGGACGCGTTGGTTGTAGACAGTGTTCCTAACCGGACGCGAGATGCGTCCTCGAGAAATTTAATACGTATTCGTGCGAGACGAAAATAGTTTACGTGTTAAATAGTGCAAGTAATTATTAAAAGAATCGCACAGCTCTCTATATCAGTGAAGCGTTATTTAAATTGTGTCAAGGATTAATAGATATAGTGATGTAAAAATTATAATCTGTGTAAGCCTACATTCTTAGCCGCACTACTCCCTGCAAATAAATCCATGTCTCTAACAATAATACTGACGCAGCCGAGGCAAACATAAATATATAATATTTAAAGAAACAGTCAAATTACAAAGTTAATATTTTTAAATTTGGGACGAAGGCTACCGGGTACCATACGTGCGGTTGCAACTACTTCCAGTTCGGCTCCCCAACAGTTGAACTACAATACAACTCCTACTTCAAATTGGCTTTCCATGCGTGAAGCAACTACCTACTTCAAATTGGCTCCCAAAGCGTGGGGCAAATAACAATAATACAACAAGCCATCTACTTCAAATTGGTGCCCAAAGCGCGTGGAGCAAAATAACAACGTAAAAATAACGAAACAATACAAACCTACTTCAATATTCATTTGTAATTGAATAGCTGACTATAACCAAATGTAAGCAAAACATTGCTTTTACGTCTGTAGTATACTTCAAATTATTTCCGCTGATGCAAGCTTATAAAGTAAAAAGTACTGTTATTAACCTGTTAGGTGCTCTTAAAATGCTTCCATTAATACTGCCACCACTATCACAACTGATAGCGTTTGTTTGTCAAGAGTGAAAAGTCAATACAACCCGTATGTAATTTAATTTTATGCGTATTTAAACACAATTTAGTTGCAACAATTGCTAAACAAAGCATCCTAGCAGCAACTATTATACTTAATTGAATTAGCAAACGTATCGTGTGATATAGTTCATTTACATAAATTCCCTGTGCTAAAAGTGCACGGTTCTCTGTTCGTCGATCTCCCTTCAAATTATAAAAACAAGTAAATAATTATTTCCAGTAAAAGCATTGTTTCTTAAATTAAGTTTCTATCAGCGCAGACTACTATCCTGTGGCGTTGGAATAGCAATGCAAAACATAGAAGTCAAAATCGGTCGGTCGCCTGTAGATAAGCGCCCTGAACCCGCAAAGCCTCTGGCTCCGTTCTCCACTGTCTAAGAATGAACCAATAATGCATTTATGCGAATCAGTTTTTGGAATCGTGAGCCAGAATTTTTACTTTCTCTACTACGTATAGTACGTAGGGGAAGTATTGTATTCCACCCAAAAATTCGATATCGAGATTCACCGGAAATACATGTTTTGAGACCTCCTAAATCCAAAAAAAGCATTTTTGGAAACATGTCCGTGTGTGTCTGTGTGCCTGTCTGTGTGTGTGAACAGCATAACTCAGAAACGAACAATCAGATAAACACCAAAACTTGATATTTATGTTCATTATCTTCCAGAGATGCGACACGAAGGTTTACAAGAAAATCCCCCCACCCCAGATTACCCTTTACATGGAACATTTTTCGAAAAATATAATTTTCTCAATAATGGCTCTAACGATTTTGATTAAAATATCAAATGTTTAAGATATTTTCATGACAAATGAAGTGTATATCTCGAATTTTCTGGGAATGTCTCCAAAAGTATTCTTCATTGTGAACGACTTTTGCATAACTGGTAAACCATAAGAGATAGACAAAATTTTACTACACAAAATATGTAGATCGCGTTAAAATATACAATTTATTTCATATACATTTTGTTCGTTGAGTGAACTATTTTCGAGATATTGTTTGTTATTTACCTAAATTTTCCAATACTTATACTTTTTCTCAAATTCGATATTCATTATTGCATTCCACCCAAAAATTCGATACCGAGATTTCACCGGAAATACATGTTTTGAGACCTCCTGAATCCAAAAAAAGCATTTTTGGAAACATGTCCGTGTGTGTGTCTGTGTGTGTGTCTGTGTGTCTGTGTGTGTGTCTGTGTGTGTGTGTGTGTGTCTGTGAACAGCATAACTCAAAAACTAACAGTCGGATAAACACCAAACTTGGTATTTCCGTTCAGTATCTTCCAGAGATGCGACACGAAGATTTTCAAGAAAATCCCCCCACCCCAGACTACCCTTTACATGGAACATTTTTCGAAAATTTTAATTTTCTCAAAAATGGCTCTAACGATTTTGATGAAAATATCATATGTTTAAGATAATGTCATGAGAAATGAAATATATATCTCGAAATTTCTGGGAATGTCTCCAAAAGTATTCTTCATTATGAACGACTTTTGCATAACTGGTAAACCATAAGAGATAGACAAAATTTTACTACACAAAAAATGTTGATCGCGTTAAAATACACAACTTATATCATATACATTTTTTTTGTTGAGTGAACCGTTTTCGAGATATTGCTTGTTATTTCCTTAAATTTTCCAATACTTATACTTTTTCTCAAATTCGTTATTCATTTTTTTATGTCCTGGACATGCAAAGAGAATGGAATGCGCCACATAGCAACCAGCGATAAAATATTTGACTATCGCTTAAAAGCTACCATATTCCCCTTGCATCTACATGAATATTACCAATAAGATTGACATCTCGATATCTCGATTAATATGAAGCATATCGAGAATAGGCGTTTGTAAAAATAGATTGTACAAGAGTAGAGAAAGTCATGTGAGTGTAACACATCAGATTTTTTTTTACTTTCTCTACTACGTATAGTAAGTAGGGGAAGTATTGCATTCCACCCAAAAATTCGATACCGAGATTTCACCGGAAATACATGTTTTGAGACTCACTGAATCCAAAAAAAGCATTTTTGGAAACATGTCCGTGTGTGTGTCTGTCTGTGTGTCTGTGTGTCTGTGTGTTTGTCTGTGTGTCTGTGAACAGCATAACTCAAAAACGAAGAGTCGGATAAACACCAAACTTGGTATTTAGGTTCAGTATCTTCCAGAGATGCGACACGAAGGTTTTCAAGAAAATCCCCCCACCCCAGACTACCCTTTACATGGAACATTTTTCGAAAATTTTAATTTTCTCAAAAACGGCTCTAACGATTTTGATTAAAATATCATATGTTTAAGATATTGTCATGATAATTAAAATGTATATCTCGAATTTTCTGGGAATGTCTCCAAAAGTATTCTTTATTATGAACGACTTTTTCATAACTGGTAAACCATAAGAGATAGACAAAATTTTACTACACACAAAATGTAGATCGCGTTAAAATACACAACTTATGTCATATACATTTCTTTTGTTGAGTGAACCGTTTGCGAGATATTGCTTGTTATTCCCTTAAATTTTCCAATACTTATAGTTTTTCTCCAATTCGTTATTCATTCTTTTATGTCCTGGACATGCAAAGAGAATGGAATGCGCCACATAGCAACCAGCGTTAAAATATTTGACTATCGCTTAAAACCTACCATATTCCCCTTGCATCTACAAGAAAATTACAAATAAAATTGACATCTCGATATCTCGATTAATATGAAGCATATGGAGAATAGGCGTTTGTAAAAATAAATTGTACAAGAGTAGAGAAAGTCATGTGAGTGTAACACATCAGATTTTTTGTCCTGGTAATGCAATGAGAATGGAATACTCCACATAGCAACCACGTCTTAAAATATTTGACTATCGCTTAAAGCCTAGCAATTCCCCTTGCATCTACAAGAAGGTTAGCAATAACATTATCTCGATATCTCTAATAACATGGAGCATATGGAGAACAAGTGTTTGTAGAAATAGTTTGTACAGGAGTAGAGAAAGTCATGTGAGTGTAAAAAATCAGATTTTTTATGTCCTGGACATGCAAAGAGAATGGAATGCGCCACATAACAGCCAGAGCTTAAAAGATTTGACTATCGCTTAAAACCTACCATATTCCCCTTGCATCTACAAGAAAATTAGCAATAAGATTAACATCTCGATTAACATGAAGCATATAGAGTAATAAGTGTTTGTAAAAATAGTTTGTAAAAGAGTAGAGAAAGTCATTAGTGTGCAACACATCAGATTTTTTTTACGAGGGATTGAAAATACTAATCGTTGAATTAAAATATTACACAAAACCAAATGTAGTGGATCAGAGTGTAACGGAAAAGTAAACGAATATTGGATAAGCTTCCACTGCGGGTAACTGGAGATCTTCCGTGGTGTTGTGATTATCATGTTTACGTCTAATTCCCGAGGTCATAGGTTCAAAACCGGCGAAGGGCGATGGATTTTTTCGGGCGTAAAAATCCTTAGCATGGCTTCCTTCGGAAGGGAAGTAAAGCCGTTGGTCCCGTGTCGTAGATTTACGGCACGTAAAAGAACCTCATGCCTAAAAAAGAGGCCTCTGAGCAAAATTACGAGTCTTTCACGCCCAATGTAGAATGGGATGCTAAGGACCATATCAGTTAAAGAGCGTCCATAAATAAAACTTAATTTAATTTTTTAGGACATTCCAATGAGATGCACAGGGCTATCGCGCTCTATGGAAGCATATACACGTAAAGAAGCCGCCAAATGATGAATGTTTCCTAGAATGTCAATGCTCAGCCGATAGGACATATAAACTCTTTGGAAGTATCACTATCCGAGTGGGAGAATTCCCTAAAGTAATAAACTGTTTCTCCTAACAGGGAAAGAAGCACTTTTGTGTGTTTGTTTGTTTTTTTTATTCTAGAACAAATGAAAATGCTGGAACATAACTGACCCGTAGCGACCATTACATTCTTAAAAAAATGTTTGTGATATTATAAATGAATTTGAAACATCCATTTCAGTGGAAGGTAAAGAAAACAGTACAGGTTTACAAAACAAATTGGTCAACAGCCTAAATGGTTTGCTTAGAATTACTCCAAAAACAGTAAATGGGAATAGCTGTTTTCTCTACATATAAAACAATTCAAATAGTTTTCTGTTTACAAAACCACGTTTCCATAATTAGGTTGATATGGTTTCTTTCACTGGCGGTAAATGGTTTGATTGCTTTATTTCTGGATGAGTCAAGGTTTCAGCTTAAATAAATGGAGTTTTATTTGCGAAGCTCTTTAACTACTGTGGTTATTAGCGTCCTATTCTATATCGGGCCTGAAAGCCCGGAAATTTGCTCAGAGATCTCTTTATTAGGCTTGAGGTTCTTTTATGTGCCGCAAATCTACGACACGGGACCACCGACTTTACTTCCCTTCCGAAGGAAGTCATGCTAGGGATTTTTACGCCCGAAAAAGAATCCATCGCTCTCCGTCGGGTTTGAACCCACGACCTCGAGAACTAGAGGCTAGCATAGTACCCCTAGAATCACGGAGGACCACTGGTATCAACTTAATGGTCATTTAAACTTTTAAGAATTTCGCTACTGTCTTTAGTTTCTCTACTGCGTAATTATTAGTAATGGGCAGAAAATAACGCAACGACTACATTGTCGCGGTTACCTTAATGTAATGGAAAAGTAATCGAGACAGTAACTAGTTACCCAATAACGGTTACCAAAGTAACAGTTGAGGCAGTATTTTTAACACTTAAATGATTTCAGTCTAATTATATAATATAAAATATAATAACAGCCCGCCTTAAAGCAATATGTGTATAAATAACATATAACATGTATGCAACAGTCATTGTATTGATGTTTATATTATTATGTACATGTTTAATAATGTTATGTGAATGTATTACGTAATTTAATAATGTAGGAGCTGTGAGAATACAGATCAAAAGTTCTAATAATGAGGTAACAATGAGGCAACCTTGAGGCAATAATGAATTAGAAAATTTAATAATGCTACTTGTAATTCTTGGAGCAACAATAATGTAATTTTTGAGACAGTTTATAAAATAGCCAATCAACAACCGGAAAAAAGCTTAAGTGAAATAAAAGTATCCTATTGGAGTAGGATTAGCCAATCAGAAACTGAAATGGAGCAAAATTTACAAATGCAGAAGTCATTTTTCTAGTAGACAGTGTTCCTAACCGGACGCGAGACGCGTCCTCGAGAAGTTTAATACGTATTCAGTGTGAGACGAAAATAGTTTACGTGTTTAAAAAGTGCAAGTAATTAATAAATAATCTCACAGCTCTCTATATATGTGAAGTGTTATTTAATCGTGTCAAGGATTAATAAAAGGAGTGAAGTAAAAATTATAATCTGTGTAAGCCTACATTCTTTAGCCGCACCATTCCCTGCAAAGAGAAACATGTCTCTACAAATTAATACTGACGCAGCTGAGGCAAACATAAATATATAATATTTAAGGAAACATTCAAAATACAAAGTTGGTTTTTAAATTTGGGGCAAAGGCCACCGGAAAGTAAATTTGGGGCGAAGGATACCGGATACTTTGTACCATACGGGTTGCAACTACTTCAAGTGTTCGGCTCCCCAACAGTTGAACTACAATACAACTTCACAAGACAGTAACTGGTTATTCCGTTAACGTTCACTTAAGTAAAGGAGACGGTTACAGAGTCTGGGTAACACCATTCACTGCATGTGCGTTGATACCGCTAATCAGGAACTAGTTACCTCAACTCATTACGGAATGAATAAAGATTAATTCTAATTAGTAGCAAAATACGCACGTGCTGGTAAGCTCAAACAATGATACATACATTTTTACGGTGGTGAATCAAGATCTAAGAGTTGCACAATTTCAGCAAGTCTACTCCTAAGATTACGTAAAGAAACGTGAAATTTCTCCAACTTTTGAATTCGCAAGTCACGTGTGAATATGTGTGCCTATAGTTTAAGCTCCTTTGGATTTGTTATCATAGATACTTACGCCCTTAACCTTACATGACAAATAACAATGAAAGGCTGACAGATATACGACAGGGTTAAATCAGTATCAAACGTCGAAGTTGAAAGGGCTGCCCCATTATTGTAAGTTGAATATTGTTTAGTAATGCTGTACAATTGCATGCTATTCGACTTCGATTTGCATGAATCTTTCACTTAATCGTGGCTGTTCCCATATGAACGTGCTAATAGAGGCGCACTTACGGCGCTAATAGTTTAGTCAGCAAGGGGAAGGCAACGCAGAGGAATACATTTGTGCGCGCGGACAAGACAGAAGGGAGTCTAATGCATTTTGTGATTATAAACCACCATAGTGATCAGAGTATTCACACAGCTGGAAAAACTTATTTTTAGATTGCATCAAATAACAGATATGTCTATTTGAATATACGTTCATTTGGAAACGTGGTTACAGGTAATCGTTAATAGTAACCATTAATGTAATGTACTGTACTAGTCGGCCATGATATCAGTGCGTTAGGTGGGAAGAGGAACTGAATAGCTATGGAAGAGTGGGTGAGGTATCGGAAGTACAGTCAGGAAAAGTAAATATCTGCAGTTCCGATTTACAGTTAATAGTGAGGCTGAGGCCTGCAAAATGTAGTAATGTTTTCGTTGAGCAAGTGCACATTCCACTATCGCCTTGCTCACACCCCTCTGATCCCTAGCCTTGGTGACGTTAGGCGTGTCAACAAAAACACTCGTACCCTTCTCCAAGCTCACTCATATCGTGGCCGACTAGTAACTGCAAACATGATAACCATGACAACAAATACGAAGACAACACTGAACATTTCTAGAATGCTATGTTTCTAAAAAAAAGTTTATCTTTTACTGCTAATTTCTAATGGTTTGCTAGTTGATTGCCGTGTAGTTTGTTCGATTTACTCTAAGAGACTGTTAATTATCATATGAGGATGTTGTTTTCACCCAAAAATGAATTTTACAAGAGAGCATTTGCGGACTATGATTTTTTTATGATTTTAAATCCTCATTAACGCCTAAAAACAATGTCACTTTAGAAATGTATTTGGCAGAGAAGCCCCATTTTAGGTAACAAATTATAATTGATACACTAATTCAAAAGAGATCGGGTTTTTCTTAGTAATGTTCGTGAAAAACGCTCAAAAACTGATGTTACTCATGAAAATATTGCCGCTGTTCGAGCAATGCTTGAAGAAGATCAACGGACATCTTATGAATTTATTCGGGCGATATTGGGCATTGGTATGAGTCAAATCCAAAGCATTTTACATCACAGACGTGAGAAAATTTTATTGTCAATGAATTCCATATAAACTGACTTTGATAAAAAAAAAAACAACGCATAAGCTGGTGTAGAAGATCACTGAAAAAATTACAAGGCGGCACTTCAAATTTGTTTTGGAATATAGTTACTGCTGATAAATCTTGGATTTATTCTTATGATCCTGAAAAGAAAAGTCAATCGACTCAATGGCTCTTTCGAACAAAACCTAAGCCTACAAAACCGACGAATTCGCAGTACTGGTAAGAAGATGGTTGCTAGGTTTTTTTCCATCTTTCTTTCGTTTTCCACACCTACGAATACAATTACTGGATGCGGAAATTTCGACAGAAGAGGTCATACGTGGAGCTGAATTGAATTGAATAATTTATTTGAGCACTAAGTTATTACATATTTAGACTGCCTTCTCTATTTGGCCCTGGCCACTAAGATGAGCAGTCATTATGAATTACAGTTACATGTTGATACATTTAGGAATTCTTATATTTATTTTTATTTAAATTATTTTCCCCCTTTAACCAGCCATATCGATTTATTTTTTACGTTCGTGAAGTATTTACCCATATTTTTACAGTTTTTATCTAAAATTGTATGTATATCTTTATTCCTATTCATTCCACACCATAAAATTTCTTTTCTCCAAATCTCTGTTTCTTTGCTTCAAATATAATATGTTGTATATCTTCTCTTCCCCCGCATAATCGTTTCGCTTCCCTTTTAGCCTCCATATTCCTGCCCTTAACCATGCTATACCTCCTCTTTCTTCTTTAGTTGTGTTGTCTACATATTTCTCTCTTCCCCAGTGTTTTTTTATATTAATATAAAAAAATCAAGGATCTCTTCTCAGTTATCTGACTAAATAATTGTTGTATCTTGATGTCCTCAAATCTTCTTCTAATACTCTTACAAAACACCTTTGTGATTTGCATCTCTTTTCCTCCAAACATTTCCCATGGCATTATTCTCAAGGTTATTTCTTAGTTCATTTACCCAGTCCGTATTTTTAAGCTAGTTTCTTGGTATTTTAGACATTGTTGTAATAGATTATCGTCATCAGAATTCAAGATCCTGTGCCAACATTTCAAGGCTCTCTCCATAACCACTCCTTTTCTTGTTAATCGTCCCATTTCAATTTGAGCCACTTCATTTGCTGTAGCTGTTGGCAGTCCTAGTACTTCCTTACAAAATATTCTGTGGACCATGTCCACCACTTACCACCCGTTTTCAAGCCCCCATATTACAATCCCATATAACATTCGTGCCTCAACCACTGAATTATATAATCTTTCCAACCATTTCATCTCCAACTCTGGCATTTTAAATAAACATTGTCTAACAGCTGTCATTGCTGCTCTCCCCTTTGCCAGAGCTGATCTCTTCTGTTTCTCCCATTTACCTCCTGCATTTATATTTATCCCTAAGTAAGTACAGTCTCGCACCTACGTGGAGTTAAGTCTCAAAAATGGAAAGGCTCCGGTATATGATAGATTGCCGCCGAATGCTTAAAGCAGTATGCAATGTTGCCAAGTTTCGGATAACAATGAACCAGACGTTCAAGTCTTTTTACTTTCTCTACTACGTATAGTAAGTAGGGGAAGTATTGCATTCCACCCAAAAATTCGATACCGAGATTTCACCGGAAATACATGTTTTGAGACCTCCTGAATCCAAAAAAAGCATTTTTGGAAACATGTCCTTGTGTGTCTGTGTGTGTGTGTGTGTCTGTGTGTCTGTGTGTGTGTGTGTGTGTGTGTGTGTGTGTGTGTGTGTGTGTGTGTCTGTGAACAGCATAACTCAAAAACGAACAGTCGGATAAACACCAAACTTGGTATTTAGGTTCAGTATCTTCCAGAGATGCGACACGAAGGTTTTCAAGAAAATCCCCCCACCCCAGACTACCCTTTATATGGAACATTTTTCGAAAATTTTAATTTTCTCAAAAATGGCTCTAACGATTTTGATTAAAATATCATATGTTTAAGATAATGTCATGAGAAATGAAATGTATATCTCGAATTTTCTGGGAATGTCTCCAAAAGTATTCTTCATTGTGAACGACTTTTGCATAACTGGTAAACCATAAGAGATAGACAAAATTTTACTACACAAAAAATGTAGATCTTGTTAAAATACACAACTTATGTCATATACATTTATTTTGTTGAGTGAACCGTTTTCGAGATATTGCTTGTTATTCCCTTAAATTTTCCAATACTTATACTTTTTCTCAAATTCGTTATTCATTTTTTTATGTCCTGGACTTGCAAAGAGAATGGAATGCGCCACATAGCAACCAGCGTTAAAATATTTGACCATCGCTTAAAAGCTACCATATTCCCCTTGCATCTACAAGAAAATTAGCAATAAGATTGACATCTCGATATCTCGATTAACATAAAGCATATGGAGAATAGGCGTTTGTAAAAATAGATTGTACAAGAGTAGAGAAAGTCATGTGAGTGTAACACATCAGATTTTTAAAAGAGGAATCTTGTCCAGATGGCTGGAGGGTAGGAATTATTCGTCCGATTTATAAAGGAAAGGGAGCGACAGTGTCGCCAGACAATTATAGGAGAGTAACTTTGCTTCCGATCATGGGGAATATCTATGGTAGAATACTTTACGAAAGGATAAAATCCTGGGTGGGGGCGATCTAATATGATTTCAAAATTTCAAACGGAATTTAGGGAGGGGTATAGTACTGTAGATAATGTGTCTATTTTGGATACACTAAGGGCAAAAAACGGTGAAAATGGCTAAAAAGCGGGGAAGATTGCATTGTGTTTTTGTTGATTTTAAGAAAGCTTTTGACTATAAATCGTTAGATGTGAAATGTATAAAAATTATTCGAGATAGACATATTCCAATAATTGTGGTACAAATCAGAAGCTAAAAAATAGAGAAGAAGATGATTAGAGCATTGCAGGCTATGTATCATAGAGCGGAATCCTGCGGAAAGTACAGTGTGAACAGCGTTTCAAAGACCTTCGAGTGCCATAAGGGTGTTAGGCAAGGCTGTCACCTGTTAGGCTATTTTGTCACCCCTTCTCTTTAATCTCTTTGTGGATGACGTAGTCGACATAATTGTTAGGAGAAAATGTGGAGCCGCCCGAGATCAATGACATTCGGATCCCAGTACTTTATATGCAGACGATATGACACTGTTTATCTACTACTGTGGAAGGGTTGCAAAAGGGACTAAACAGACTTCAGATTTATTGTGACAAATGGCTATTGGCCGTTAATGTAAATAAAGCGAAAACAATTACGTTTAAAAACGGCTCGGTATACAGCCGAACAGAGACCTGGAGTTACACAGGGGAGAAACTGGACAATGTGAAGAGCTTTTTATACTTAGGTTTGGTTGTTACAATAAACGGAAGATGGACTAAACACATTGAGGTTACGAAACACAAGGCAGGAACGAGAGCCGAGGAAACTACGTACTCGGAGCAGAATACAGATAAAATTGCTGGACAGTATATGTGACAATTTTTAGATCCACAGTGACGCACCGGGCGGAGATCTGGGGGTGGGAACCCACAGAAAGGCTAGACCAAGTAAGAAAATGTTTTCTAAAAGGAATCTTGAGTGTGAGAAGAGGTAAGCCAAACTGGGGCATTTTTAAGAGAATGTGGTGCATATAGCGAAACAATTGAATGTAAGATACGAGCGATCAAATATTGGATTAGAATTATGAGAACAGCATATCAATCACATATGAGAACAGCATGCTATAAGGAACACCTTAGAATGGGAGGGGACAAAACGTGAACAGCGAAAATCAAGAGATGCCTGGAGAAAATAGGGATGGGTAATATTTGGTTTAAAGGACCTGGAAATAGAGTGAATGTGTGGAGAGAAGTGTAGAAGAGACTGAAAGATACAGATAGACAGCAGACGTTGTCACAATGTAATGAGAAAATATCATTAAGCTTACAGTCGAAACTTAAAACCGAATGGGGTTAAACCAATATATTTTGTCCAGAAATAGACCCCGCAGGCAAGGGCTTGCTTGGCTCAGACTAGGGTCATGGCGAGTGATCAAATTCATTAATGAAGAATACATAAGAATATTTCTCTGGTGTGGAGAGGAATAAACTTGGATTCATATTCTGGCGCATTGTACTAAGACAGATTCATTTGTTAACTCAAGGAGATGGTTACAAGCTTATTGGACCTTGCTGGTTGGGAGGGGGAGGCAAATTGCTACATTTTTACAAAAGGTTATGCAGCTCAGATCGGAGTGCAAGGAAGAGGGTCAAGGGTGAGAGGGGGAGGGTTAGTGACTTAGGAGCGGATATTTGCTTTCTAGACAATAGCTTGTGCTTGTGAATAAGTTTCTCTATCTTCTTCTTCTTCTATTGTCCTGTTTGTGCGATTTTGGTTGTTACTTTATCTGTTTTTTTCTTTTTGTTTCTTGTAAATATCATTGACTTCAAAGTTCAGTGTGAGGAATATAGTCTGAAAAATATTAACTACAGTGTATTATATAAGCACACACGGTCTCTGACCTATGCGATGTGTGAGTTTGAACATGTAAAATGTTTAAGACAAATAAATACAAAATACTATTCTATTATAGCATTATAAGACAGACGTACCGTTACTGCTGATTGGTACAAAAATGCCTGTTTACAGCCAATTTTTGAGAAAAAAAATCGTGAAAAACACCCAGAAGTAAAAATAATGTTACATTATGACAACGCATGGTCGCATACATCAAAACTAACAACTGAGTAACTCGATGCCCTTAAGGTCAGCACTACCGCCGCCATGCAGCCCTGACTTAGCACCTTGCGATTTCTTTTTGTTTCCAAAAATTAAAGAAAAGATGCGCGGAATCGCTCTTTTGTCATCAGATGAAGCAGTGCAACATTATAAAAACCTGGTTGCTGAAGTGCCACAGGAATAGTGGTATCATTGTGGTAAGGACTGGTTTCTTCGAATCCAAAAGCGCTGATGTTAAAGAGGAATATTTTCAAAGCAACAAAATCATTTAAAATTTTTAAAACTAATCCGTGTTTAATTTTCTAAAACTTTTCAGTGTCGCCCTCGCAACTTAATCGTTACGCGTAACCGTTATATGTAACTGTTAACGCATTATAACTGCGACAGTTACAACCGTTACCCGAAAATAACTGTCACATCCATAGTAGTTGCAACATTTAGAGGAAGTATTGTATTCCACCCAAAAATTCTGTCAAGATTTCACAGAAAGTACCTACATGTTTTCAGCCTCCTGAATCCCCAAAAAAACATTTTTAGAAATAGGTCGCGCGTATGTCAACAGTATAACTTAAAAACGAAAAGTAGATTAAGTATAAAACTTTATATTCAAGTCCAGCACCAACCAAGGATGCGACAAGAAGATTTTTAAGAAAGTCTTCCACTCTAAATTACGCTCTACATGGAAGCTTTTCATTATTTTTGATTTCCTCAAAAATGACACAGATTTTAATTAAAATAGCAAATGTTAAGCTGTTTTCATGACAAATACAGTGTCTACGTTGAATTTTCTGCAAATAACCTTTGAGGCCCTCTTTATTCTGAATGACTTTTGTGCATATAATTGGTAAACCATAAGAGGCACACAAAACCTTACTAAACAAATAATTTAAATCTCCTTAAAGTATATAATTCATGTTAAATAAAGTTATTTATGGCATTAATCATTTCTGAGATTTTTTTGTTAGAATTTTCCAATACTTTATGATTTTCTCAACTGTAAATCGCTATTATTTTTCTTTGTATCTTTGGCGATCAAGTAGCTACCGATTTTGAAAATATACGACTATCGCATTAGCATACTTAAATTAAATTGAGTTTTATTTATGGACGCTCTTTAACTACTATGATCCTTAGCGTTCCATTCCATATTGGGCGTGAAATACCGATAATTTTGCTCAGAGGCCTCTTTATCAGGCTTGAGGTTCTATTACGTGCCCGAAGTCTACGACATGGGACTACCGGCTTTACTTCCCTTCCGAAGGAAGCCATGCTAAGGATGTTTACGCCCGAAAAAAATCCATCGCCCTCCTCCGGGTTTGAATCCGCGACCTACATTAGCATACTGTATGCTTCTTATAATATAACGAAATGTCTAAGTAATGAACATTTTATTTGTTAAGAAATAGATACAAGAATAAGCTATGGAAGAATAGTTTGTGGAGGAGTGAGTAGAGAAAGTCATATGAATGCAATAATCAGATTGTTTTAAAAAAACAGTGATTGGTATAGCGCACATGATCCTCAGGTCTAAAAACCTTTACTTTGTGATAGTCCAATGAAAACTGTACAAAATAACCTTACAGTGGAACTAATAATAAGCTGGATGGTCACCATTTGCAGTGGGATGTAATGGTGCCTCTCGGTGAGATGCCTTTGTCTTCGATCTCCTCAGGATGCTGCTGCGACGTTTATGTAACAAACGTGGCAAAGATCTTGTTACATATGTGGCAAACGGATGCAACTAACGTGCTGTGGTGCATTTAGGTGGGTAATCAATTTTGTTGGCAACAATGATAAGAATAAGTTTTGGCTTTATTCAATGTAGTATTTATTCTCAATCACTTACCTGCAGATAATATTATATATATAAAACTCATATTAATGTTTTATATGAACAATTCCTTGACTCCTTTCAATAATAATAATAATAATAGGTGAAATTTATTATTATAAAAATAATTCGTCTTTGTATATGTCGTTGTACGCGAGGTATAAGAACTTCTGTTTTCATAATTCTCAACCCGTTATTATATTATTAACTGTCAATGATTCCGTACTGTATTTTACTACCTTATTTTTCCTTTTGGCGTCGTTAGTAATGTTGATGAACAATAATTACTTATTTAATCTGTGGCGTCTCTTCACCACTTAGCCATATTGGGGAAAACATTTTCTATGTTATTGATTTACCTTGGCAACGAGTAGGACTTCATTTTTGTTGCCTTTTTGTTATTTGTATCTTACGTATTATACCATGTTTTATTACAATAAATATCTTCAATATCGAATTTGATAAAATGACAAGTAATGAAATGTAAAATTACTTTAACACAACTTATTAAAGCTATTTATATTATTTCAAACAATTTAAAATTTGTTTGGGCGATTTTATAAATCCTGTGGAAATTATATTTATTTATTCCTCGCTTGCCATTTTCTTCTTTTTATCTTAGCATAATTAAACAAGTACAACTAAACATTTTAAATGATAATTCACAATATTATTCCTGTTGCAACTTGGAACTCCCTAAAAGTAAACATCAGAAATGACGTCAAAGCATCTCTGCTTCAAACTTAACTGTGTCAAAATTGATATATATTTTTTTTTAATTCAGAGCCTGCTAAACGGACAGGGAACAACAATTCCAGAGTATTCTATAAGTTTAAGAGGATATACACAGCCTTGGTAGTTCAGACATTAAACACAGTGTGAATAAGTTTTATACTGTAGTTCTTGTGCCTTAGATTGCGACGAGATCAATATGAAATGATACAGTAAACGCCTTATTGAACGGCATATGATACTGGGTTCAATGGCATCCCTTAAGTATCTAATTTTTACTTTCTAAGCTAATTCTTCATGGCTAAAAATTCGATGTCAAGATTTTACAGAAGGAATATATTTTGAGACCCCCTGAATCCAAACAAAAAGTATTTTCTTAAAAAAATCCGCGCGTATGTTGTACTGCATAACTCCAAAACTAATATCGGATAAACACCTAACTTAATATTTAAGTTCATCTTGGTGCCACATCCTTGGCACTTAACCAACCTTTCATGTTCTAGTTATGCTGTTCACAGACACATGGTCACAGTGAAACACACACAAAGAGCCTTTTTCTAAGAATGCTTTCTTTTGGATTCAAGGAGTCTCAAAACGTGTATTTACGTTGAAATCTCGTATTGAATTTTTGGATGTAATGTAATCTTCCTCTATTTACTATAGGTAAGTAGTAGAGAAAGTAAAAAAGAGTTCATTTTAACGCAATTAAAACAACCACAGTCACACTTTGCAACCTCACAACAACCTCTACAACTGTTTCACCACAAGAAGTCATCGGCACACTGGTTCAAACTGATTTTGATCTATTGGATCCAGTCATAAACCCACAGACAAAATATGATATTTCACATCCTAAACAAAGGCCGGTGCTCTATACGAACATAGATTTTGTGACTTTCAAATTAAGGAATTCAGTTTGGGTGACAAAACTGTCAAATTTCAAACCATTTTGTTGTAAAAGGTATCCAATTGATCCCGGGCCCATTTCAGCACATTTCAAACATTCCGTTCATATACCGTCCGATATGACTACTGGGTTAAAGGACGTTAATTAATCATCAAAGGAATCAAGAAATATGACATTCCGATGGCTAATTGCTCCTTGACGATCGAAGTCCCAATAAAAACTGTAGTAATGAGTAACAGACAAAAGAAAGAGTTGATCTATGACAGGTTTCTTATTTCTGATATATTATTCTAATACTGGAGACGTGTACAGTAAATCTTATAGTTAGCACCAAACTTACTGAATAATCTTTATAATTATGTATAGATCTAGATAGTGAAATTTTTTGATAGTCTTTATGTAGTTAATCCTTCAGTTTCTTTCTTTGGTGTAAGGAAGCCCATAACAGATGAAGTAATCCTAAATAAAATGCGTGTAAATTAATCATATAGAAACACTAATACAATGTTTTTTACGACTGGGAAGACAATTAATTCCTCCTGGTAGTTAAACGGAATATTCTAAGACGACCAACACTAAAATATGTGGATTATGAGGGTATAAATTCTTAATATCCGCCAATTTTGCTATTTTTTAAACGGTTAATTATGAATTAACTATTGAGAGAAAGGAAAGGCAAAACAAACTTTAAAATTGTATATATCACACTCAACTAAAATTATTATTATTGTTTATTCTTCCTTCAAAATATTTATATACAGAATAATTTATGAAGAACTGACACATTTCTTTCTTTAATTATTCTGTTCGAAATTCATTCAATGCCCCAATTTTAGCACCAAATTAAGCAGAATGTTCTGGAGCTTTGATTGCCTGTCCTAGATGCGCAGATGTTTATGGTTTATTCCTAATTGTTAGTTTTATTGTCGGCAACTGTTTTTGAGGTTTTGTTCTAGTCAACGTGAAAATGGAGTACACATTAAGTGAACGACTCTTCCTTGTAAAGCAATACTGGATTACGAATTCAATTACAGCTATTCAAAGGGTATATCAAAAAAATTGGGGTTCGGAATCCTCCCCAAAAAACACAATACTGGGACTGGTAAACAAATTGGAAACAACTGGATCTCTGGTGAGAGTAAAAGGCAAAACTCGTTCATTTAGGCTTCCCACGATTGTTGTTGACGTAAGAGCACAACTGGATCAGTCACCCATAGCCGGATAAATGGAACCATGCTTCATCTCCGAACCATGTGATGGACAACATGGCACGATTTTGCACAATGAACGCCTGAAACCAACGACAATAATTCAGTCGTAACTGATGTACAACCATAATCCTATACGGCTTTAGGCATGCACTTTTCACAGCTCTCCGACACATTGAGTAGCTGTACCCTAAATTGAGTTAAATTGAGTTTTATTTATGTATGCTCTTTAACTACTATGGTCCTTAGCGTCCCATTCTATATTGGGCGTGAAAGACCGGAAATTTTGCTCAGAGGCCTCTTATCAGGCTTGAGGTTCTTTTACATGCCATAAATCTACGACACGGTACCACCGGCTTTACTTCCCTTCCGAAGGAAGCCATGCTAAGGATTTTTACGCCGAAAAAATTCATCGCCCTCGGCCTTGGGAACTAGAGGCTAGCGCGGTACCACTAGACCACGGAGGACGACTAGCTGTACCCTGTCTCCAGCGACAAACGTCTTAATGACTTTTTGATTGATCTAGTCGTGCTCTTACGTCAACAACCGTGGGAAGCCTAGATGAAAGAGTTTTGCCTTTTTCACTCACCAGAGATCTAGTTGTTTCCAATTTGTTTACCAGTCCCAGTACTGCGTTTCTTTGGGGAGCATTCTGAACACCAAATTCTCTCTGGTATGCCCTTCGAGTAGCTGTAATTGAATTCGTAATCCAGTATGCTTTACAAGGAAGAGTCGTTCATTTAATGTGTACTCCATTTTCACGTTGACTAGAAAACAGAATCTCAAAAACTAACATTACGAATAAAACATGAACATCTGTGCATCTAGTGACAGGCAATCGAAACTCCAGAACATTCTGCTTAATTTTGTGCTAAAATTGGGGCATTGAGAGTAATTAAAGAAAGAAATGTGTCAGTCCTTCATAAATCACCCTGTATAATTGACATCCAGAATTTTGAAGCTCAGTTTAGATGGGCAGAGGTCGGTGTAGAGATTCCAGTGTCTAAAGAGTAGAAGGCTTTAAATTAAATTAACAAAAGTGTCATTCGAAATTTATAAACGTCACCTGCAACGCCGGGAATGGTAGCTTATATTTAGATAAAACTGCAAGTTTGTCTGCTCTGTGTCTGTTCTTGCCACGTGGTGATCGTCGTACTCTTATCGACAGGTCCGAAGCGCGGGTATTGCAAGAACCAAACAAGCATACATAATTGTACTCATACTCAAAGCAAATATCGGAGGACTAGATAACACCTGTTGCGCACTCCCGTTTCCTATCTGTTGCGCTTTCTGTGTGGATGTTATACTGTTGCATCACTCTGTGACCAAATGTTGACTTCTGATATGCCACGTCTTGATCACAGGCTTAGCGGTCTTTTGAGTCGCACCATAGGGACGACAGTAAATCAAGTTCAGAGTACAGCAGACCCCATTAAAAGTTTAGTTTTACTAGTTCATCATTAATAGGTCTCTGTTGTCTCGCCATGATTAGATAATGTAGCAATCCGAACGTGATATGTGACAAAAAACCTCGAATGTCATTTTTTCAACGTAAAATTGTAAGAAATGTTTTATATTTTGTCAGCGAATAAACTTTACCACAATTCATCCTGAAGCATCATTAAATTTGTAGAATAATTGTTACTCATTTTATGTCAGTTCTTTTTCAAGTGCGCGAAAGAGAATATCAACAATGTTACTTCGTGATATGCACTTTTACTTGTGGCTAAGGTTGTCAGACTGAAAGTTAAGGCAAGGTAATAAAACTTAAGAAGTGTTATTTTAATGCACTCGAAAGCTTTAGGCGTCGATGTTTGATGCGTTACGAGTGTTCAGTTGTGCGCACTATGGATGTACATTCTGCTGGAACAGGTCGTATCATCAGAATTTGTAGTAGCATATTGAGAAAAATGAGGCGGACTCTGACTTTATATTCTGACTTTTTCCAGTTTTACGGCCATTTCACTAAGTTCTCACTGTTACTTACCTAATGTGATTCAGTTCAGTTTTTCCTGTCACTTCACTTTTCTTCGCGCGCAGCAGCCTCTTCTTCCGAAGGTTCATTCGCTGGAGAATCGAATACAAGACCTCTCTAATTTTTAGCAGCAACAGCAGCACTTGCTGTGCGTCACAACTATCACCGTAACCTCACTCGGAGAACGCACTAGATTACCAGCACTCTATGCTGCATTAAGAACAATTCACTATGTCACTAACTGGCTCACTAGCGAACACGCTAGTCTTTTCGAGAGGTTCTAGAATGTTCGGAAGGCGGGGAGAAAGAAGGTTCAAAAACAGTTCCGTTATCTTTCAATAACGCTTCTGGTCTTTAGCTTAATAAAAGCGATATCGTGTCAGCTTATCTCTGCACCCGACAGTGTGTTGGTCTACCGGCGCATTCTATTCGATAACTGAGGCTCATTGCTGGGTCACAATATAGGTATTAAATGCAATGTAAATTTAATACGACCTAAGTTGATGTAATGAACGTTTATGTTAGCCTAGTTATATATACAACCCTACTTTTCAATACGTATATAATGCTTTTATTTCACATACTTATCATTTCCAACCCGATTTATATTTTCTGAAAAATCTTATGCAAGTCCACAAGTGTAACTCCGGATAGTCATGTTTCGGCACACCGAATCTTTAGAATGATACAACAGAAACAAGAATTGGAGATAAGCAGTACTACCTATATGCATAAAATGGCGAAACGAATGTCTATGTCTTTGCTTCCTAGTAGATGCAAAATTGGGTTGTTTACATTTCAAAGGTTGTTTATTAGATCTTGGCATTTCAGAAGTACAAACAAGGTACATCAGGGAATGGCTATTTATTAGAGTTTGGCATTTCAGAAGCGCAAACAAGTCACACCAGAGAATAGTGGTAGAGGGAACTCTGCGAGGGTAGAGCGTACAGTGAACAACGACAAACTGTACGCGCACCAGCCTTTGCACACCTCTGTTCGTATCGGTGGAAATGGAAACCTTCCTACAGATTTTTGAACAAGGTATTTACAACAGGCAAGAAGGAATCGGTCGCCAAGTTTCGATATTCTAAACTGCGGAGCGCTCCCTTCCTAACCCAAGCTTGGTTATCACAGTATACGGTTTAGAATATTTAACGCTCAAAAAGCATCTGTACCACACCCAGGTGCTACATACTAACTTCACGCAAAGGTAAGTGTAATGAATCTGAATTTTCAGGTTGCCATATACAGAAAATTGTTTATACAAACATCTAATGTTGTCTATATAATGTTTAATATCCAAAAACATACACATTTTTCACGTTAATCATCTTATGTGATTCGCTGGAAAATCCTGTAATAACTGCACGCAATTACATTAGATTACATGGTGCAGTAGACCTTCAAATCCTCAGTAAGAAATAACCACAGGGATTAATATCCCGCATATGTGGCGGCCACACTTAACTGTATTGAAAACTTCTAAATATTAATGGGACATCACATTGTGTCCGAAATGTCCATACAGGAAATCAAAAACAAATGTTGCCGCTTGAGGACGAGCTCCGTCTTTCATGAACCATTGTGTATGTTGAAGCATAGAGATGCGGAGGAAAATTGTTCTACAGGATGTGCTTGTAGCGTACTCCATTAACTGTGTCGCTGAGAAAGATGGGTCCAAATTCCATGTTTGGAAATAGCACACTATAAAATCTCTTTCTCCATCATTTTCAATCTTGTGGGTAACACTAGGAACTTACCTGGCCCAAAACCTGACATTCTGATCATTGACGCTACCGTTCATATGAACCTACACCTCTTCACAGAACCATGTGTTATCAATGACGGCATTATTTACAAGAGATGAAGTCACAAACTATAATCGCCGTACCTTGTCATTTTCGTCAGCTGTCGTTTTGTACAGGAATAATTTCAAGCCAGCATGAAGTATTCACTCAAGAGAACGACGTGAGATGCCCAACTCAACAAAAGCTGTCCTGATTTACCATGACTTCGTATCAAAGCCACTCACACAACCTCGACATTCTCTGGAGTGCGGACTGTAGTGGCAACAGCCAGCTTTTTCTATGAAATGCTGCCATCAGTTTCAAATTGTGTGATTAGTCTATACACGTCTGTCTGCAGGGGATCCAGTTCGTATGTAAAATGAACATGAACTGAACGAAAATGAAAACGTTACCGAGTCTTGAGATATACTTTTCGTTTCTGTGTAAAGTAACACCGGGGTTATTTTCCGTTCTAGCGCCAATCGACCCTTATCTGCCATTTTACTAAGCTGAAGTGGTGGTGTTACGTATATGCAATACGATAAGTGCTGCTTTCTGTTAAATCCTCTATGAACTAAGGCTAATCCTCAAATTTTAAACGTGCTCAAGCCACATATAAAATAGTTATTATACATCGTCATTGTATGATATTCCATGCACCACCCAGTTTGACATTTTCATTCTGTAACACATTAGTATTTTTCCACTTTGGGTAATCTCTCTTTGACAGTGAATATTACAAACATCCGGAGAAAAGTTAACTGTTTACATTTTCACAAAGATTAGGGACTGATGGTCAGAGATTCAAAATAAAAGACCTTCGTAACAAACAGAAGATACGCCCGTCAGATTAACGCTTAAATAAGCAACTTAATAACGTTTTAGCAGAATGGATATATAGAGTGAGAAATTCCTAATAAATCAACGGGCTTTAGAACCACTATCACTACGCGTTTTATAATATGGCTTTGATCTTTCGGCCGCAGCCTGCATATGACGTCACTGACGGGGAAGCCAGAATGGTGACCATGGGAACGAGATGATGAAGTTAGCCCAGACTGTTCGAAGCATTACAACCCAATTTTTTCCAGTATATAACTTTCTTCTCCGTTGTGCGAACACAAACATATGGCAGGCAGGGGACAGATTCAAGCGCAGTAATTCTATAGTACTTCAGTGTGCAAAGTGTAACCCACATCAGGATTATGTTGATACATTTCCATCCACAGAGATCAAACATGAAATGAACAGTGTGTTTGTCTAGTTATCTAGAAGGCCACAATTTCAATCTCGATTAGAATCTGATACCTGGATAAGTTATTTTCCAAAGATTTAAAAAGCAGCTGAAATGTGAGGTTAAGCACCATACTCCGCTACTACCAAGTATACAGCAGTAAAATGGAATTAACTTCTGTTAATGGTATAAATAATACAAAATAAGTACTATATGTAGTAATTTTGCATAATAGCTATACAATATGCATATATACATTTTTATTTTAACCGAGCGAGATGGCTCCGTGGTAACATGTGAGGCTCGCATTCAGGAGGTCTCGAGTTCGATTCCAGTCGACCGACCACTCTGACTTCGGCTTTTTGTGAGTTTCCTTGGTCAGAAGGGAATGCAGTGTTGGTTTCTCATCTACCACCATTTGCTTTACATCATTCCTTTCATTTTGTTTCCTCATACTTTAGGTTAAATTCTTGGTGTGGTGGCGTGGGACAGATGGCGCGGATGCTTGCTCAAAGGAAATGGTAATTCCCATGGACATTAAAGGGCTGCTTGTTGAACGGTCGTTTATCGTCCTCTCTAATCAGCTCCAGTAATGAGACGGGTCCCCGTGCCAGGAACTGTTATGGACTTCCGCGCTTCTCTGTAACCTGTCTGCCTGTGGCCTGTAGCATCCTGTGTTTCCTTCACTTCATCCCTTCCTCCTGGGGATGGTAGCCGAATAGATCTCCGTAGGTCGCAGTGTATTTGTGTGAGCGCGCGCGCGTGTATACAGCATAACTCGAAAAAATAACCAAATTTCATATTTGACTCATATTTGAATTGAACTGTTTAATAATGCCCGAGGAAGATTTTAAAGAACCTCCACCCCCGTCCTCAACACAAACTAGCATTTGCATATGAAAAGCTTTCATTGTGTTTCATTTTCTCAAAACGGCTCCAACAGTTTGGATAAAAATTCATGTCCTTGAGATATTTCCACGACTAATTAAAATGTATGTCTTGAATTATTTGTGAAATATATGTGAAGTGCTCTTCTTTTGAATGAACTTTGTAGAACCTTGTGTAACTGGCAAATCACAAGAGATTATCACAATCTTACTATACAAAAAACGCAGAGCTTATTGAACTATACAGTTCATGTTAAGAACATTTTTCTGTAATACTGGCCGTTTCTAAAATTTACTTTGTAACTTCTTTACATTTTTATAGCCTGAATTGACATTCCTTTTAATAGTGTTTATGCCCATTCTTATTGCATTAGGTATCACAGGCGGTCTGAATTGATATGCGACATTATAAAGTAACTTGTGCATTGCTTCATTAGTACCAAAAACTAACTTACGATGTGCGGTGTTTTGTTTCCGTATCCTTTCAATAAGTACATATCGCTTAATTATTTCTAGCGTATCCTGAGTGACGTAATGTGACTAGAATCATTTTATATGAGCACTATAATATATGATGGATTATGCGAGGTAATGGGTAGAGAAAGTCACGCGAGTGTTGATGTAGGTTATCTTTACGTTATTAACACCGCACTTTGGGCGCCAAACTTGCAGTAGTTGTAGTTACACTGTTGGAGAGCCAAACTTGAAGTTGTTTATATTGCTGTGGTTACACCACGTATTGCGGGAGATTGTTTCTAAAAGTGTTCGCCCCACGTACGCTACAAACTTTCCAGTGGGCTTCGCCCCACGTTCAAAAAATCAACTTTGTATTTTAATGTTTGTTTAAATATTATATATGTATGCCTCGGCTGCGCTATTTGTATTATTAGAGCACGTATCTCTTAGCAGGGCTAGTATGGCTAAAGCTTGAAGGCTTACATAAATTATAATTTTATTGTACTTTGTTTATTAATCCTTAACAAGATTAAATAACACTTCACTGATGTATCCTACTGTAGAGGTAAGATTATTGTTTAATTGCACTTTTTAACACGTACACTTTATATTATTCTCACCGCAACGAAGTTTTATGTCTCACATTGAACATGTACCAAATCTGACTGCTCGGGTACACAATCTTGTAGCGTCTCCCGCCTGAATTTGCACATTTCCTCTATTTCAAGTCTCTGATTGGCTATTTATAAACTGTTTTATTAAATTATTGTTCCAAGAATTGTTAGTAGCATTATTAAACTTTCTAATTCATTGTTGTCTCAAGGTTATCTCATTGTTACCTCATTGCTAGTAACTTACGGCTTCTACTTTATAATTCTGTTTGTTACGAAAGGTAGCTTGCTTCTATTCTCACAGCTCCTACATTGTTAAATTACGTAATAAATTCACATAACATTATTATACATGTGTATAATAAAATAAACATTAATACAATGACTGTAATATACACTTTATGTATTATATTATACACATATTGATTTAAGGCGGGCTGTTGTTATATTTTATATTATATAATTAGACTGATATCATTTAAGTGTTAAAAATACTGCACTAGTGTGACATATCGGGCTTTTCCGTTTTCTGTCAACCGGCCAACCGCTAACCAGTTATTTGGTTACTTACTCCTGTGTCCCTAACCCGAGACTGTATAATTTTAACTAATCAATTAATTTGAAAAATAATGTATTAAGAAATAAATATCAAGCATATACATATTATCGTTACCTTTTTTTTTACATCGGATATCATTATTTTTATAACCAAAAATCTGTTTTCCACTGATATGCTTATTGTAAAGTCAAAATCACATCTGTAAACTCTTTAGTTTTTGACGAACCGAATCACTATTCTGAAGCCACACGTGAAAGCTATTATCAGCACTAATTAGAAATGAGTACAAGGAAGACAGCTCGGTTTACAGTTTAAGAAAGTGAAGAATTTCAATTTTAATGTTCGTGTTAAATTTTACACACGTAGTTTGTTTGTGCTTCATTATCTCAAAACAACGCTACATAAACTACGCTTATCTCAACCTTTCTGTTCTGATTGATGTTAAGGGTTTCCGCTATATTTGACAAAGGAATATCCGTTTTCAGAAAACAAAAATGGACACATCCATCCCCTTTCCAACACCTCTGCCAAAACAAGAACTATTATTTGCTCCTATCATAACACTGTTTCCAGTTTCACTTGTGGAATCTGGCCCTTAACCCAATGTATTAGCCATTTTCACATCCACTGTAATTCATGGAAATAGACAAGGAGCGACGTGAGAGAATTATTCAGTAGGGGAACAAATATTTGGCTTGAAAAATAACAATAAACTGATGCTGATTTGTTGCAATTATCAGTTATGAGGCTCATGTTACACAGTGTTTCTAGAGATAACAGTGGATACTTGAACGAACCAACACTCCATTTTCATTTATTTTTGCTCCATAATTAATAACTATGATATCAATATATTTGAAAAGTATAATTTTTGTGAAAAACGTAATTTTTCTTGGATATATTTTTATAAAAATGTCGATTTAACCCTGAAGTGCTTCTTTAGAATGAAATATAGTTCCATGCTAAGATTAACAATTTATATAGAAAAATCTTCGAATGAGGACAAAAACTTTAACACATTTTTTGACAAGCTTAGATGAGATGTGGGCTTCACTGGTGTAAATTTAAAGAAACTGATATGACTTTAAAGCATGCTTTGGTCAGAACTACAAATGCATTTGATATATGAAACTAAGTAGTTCATTAAATTATTGGCTTTATTTAATAAAATACTAAAACCAGCAAATTTAAATCCAACCTACATAGATCCAGTTATGGAAAGCTAGGCTCGTACGGTCACAAGCCAGGACAAATAGGGGAGTGAAGAGTAACACCTCTTCAAAAAACAAGGTTTATCTGGCTCGGGCGATAGCACCTTGCAGGGCCCCTTGTCGCTGCCTTGCAATTCCGCTTTGGCTCGTCAAATGGCTAGAGGAAGAAAACCTTAAATAAAAATAACGGGTCCTCCAGGTTGGGGCTTGTAATAACAGGATACTCCCCGTATTGCGGAAAAAAACATAAAATACTAAAAGATCAGTACAGGCCAGCTTAACTCTAGACTACAAAAGGAACGTAAAAGGACTCTGAATATTGGCTGCCGGAACGTACAAGGCTTACCTACTAAAATCAGTATAATCCCTATAGAGATGGAGAAGCATAAAATGGATATCACAGTTCTATCGGAAACTAAGACAAAAGGTTCAAGGTAAGAAAATTGTGGAACAATTGGAATGTTGAGTTCGATATTATGGAGTAGAAATGTTTGAAATAAAACTAAACAACTCATTTACAATCAATAGTAGAAAGTATACTACTATATGGGGCAGAAACGTGAACAGTGAATAGGTAACAAGAAAGAAAATTATTAACAACAGAGATGGAGTTTTGCAGAGGGCTTCTGGAATCTTAAGAACGAAAAAAAAAAATAGAAATACAAACATTCGGGAAATAATTGATACAAAAGGGAACTATTGTAAATAGTAGAAGACAGAAGACTAAAATGGTTCGGTCATTTGAAAAGAATGGGAAACGATAGAATAGTAAGAATGGTGCTAGAATGGAAAGCTGAAGGAAACAGAACGGGGAAGATCGAGAGAACAATGGATGGATGGGCTCCGAAGAAACATGGTGTCCAGAGGACTAACACGAAGATGCAGAGGATAAGCATTTATGGAGTAATAAAATTATGCATAGGTTGTAGGAAAACTACTGTATGGTACATAATTCCTAAATAAAAAACAATATTTTACCGTTTCAGTTCTAAGATATATTCAGTGACTCCAAAAAGTATTTTTAAAAATCATCCTAGCAACCAAATTAACGAAAGAAAACGTTCAGCTTTTCATGCAGTAAGAACACACTATATTACAGTTAACACGTTCTGATGTTTACCCAGATTCTTCATTTTGTTGGTATTATGACTTTTAGAAAATTCCACCGATTTTCAATCATTTCGGGTGTTATATTCACAAAATGATTCATAAGCATTTAATAAAACAGTTTTTTATAAGATAACTGACATGAGAGACAGAGGTCCTTCTTTTGCTAGAGGATTAAGCTTATGTTACCTTTAAGCACCGCTGGCAACCACAAGTTTCAGATAAATCTCTAGGATGCGCTATCGCAGCGCTAGATTTACCAACAGGATCGAAGATTATGTAAACCGAAAAAAAAACTCCTAGTATTGCTACGGTTTCTGTAGCTTTAGTAATTCCTACATTAAACGGTATGGTCCAAATGAAGACGTAGGAATGGCGTATATTTCCTCATGTTGTAGCGATATTTCCGCCTGATTACGCATACACAAAAAGGAACTCTGTAATAATCATAATTTAGGAATTATTGATATTAATTCACATACAATTCGATAATTTTTCCATCATTTTAAAGCGATATGATTCAAAACTGCATCAATCGCAAGCCCTTCTGAAGCTGTAAATTTGTTTTAAGTTTCAATAATGTTGTGAAATAAATAAAGGCGTAATTTCTACGAAAAAGTGCAAGATTTAGGCAAAATAAGAGTAGCTTCGTTTCAGACTGTCCAGTATATTTTCCAAGCGTGGGGCCATAAAATTCGAAAGCTTTTTTTGTACTTCGTGGCATGAGGCAAGTTTTAACAGTAAACAGACGCTATGAGTCAACGGACTTTTCTTACAGTTAGGTTTTGAATATTAAACTAGGGAACCAATAAACGTAGAGTATAAGTATTAGAACCAATGGAAAAATGGGAAGACGCAATGACATATAATAAACTTGGAGGCGAGCAGGGACTGATATATGTGAACGCGAGCGTGGATTTGGGACGCTTTGTCATGATTCTTCGTTAAGGAAACACGTAGCACTCCGGGTCAGAAAAGGACACTAAGTTCCGAAATTTGCTAAGTGTCGCGCAATTATGCAATTATAAAGTGATGTAGGTGAAATATTTATATAATGTGCTAACGGTATTCTTCGATATAATTATATCCAAGCTCATAAACGAGTTAATGTTAGTCAAGTGACCACTTCAATTTCGAGCGAATCTAAAGATCGGCGATAGAGCACCGAGATATTAAAATAACTAGCCAGAGAAAATTTTAGTGTTCCAAGAGAAATTAGTAGGAAGACAGTGTTAAAAGAATCACGTGTTAGGGAATACCAATGAACCTTGCAGATTCTAGCCTAAATAGTGAGAAAAGTGAAAACGGCGTTTCTTTCAAGACAATATCCTGGTGTCACCACTCTCGCAATCCTACCCTGACCATAAAGTAGGGAATTTCAGACCGATTCGCCGACAGTTGACCCTGAAATGCGACGACGATATGTGCTTCCAGACTGACATCGGCGATTTCGAGTCCTGAAGACTACACAACGACGCAGAGACGAGAACGACACAGGTAAGGTTACCACTACGAAGTAGCGGGCAAGATGCTATAATGTGTATATTACTTTTAAGTCGCTAAGATAAGATTGTATGCCAAATCTCATCCAGGTTTAATCTCTTACTCACTGGAACTATTCCTTGAGTTCTAGTGAAGTATATATAGTTTAATAAGTTATCGTTAGAGAGTCTAGTGATACTCAATGCAATTTGTATGTTCTCTGCAGAAATCTCTAGCTTATCTCCCTAAACTCTAAATCTTATTATAAAACGTCATCAAAGAGTCATTCTTGTAATACAGCAAATATCATGATTGATTATCCACACCCTAGTATATTTGGCTTTTCTAGCTGTTGAAATTTCATGCAAATATCTCCAGTAGTGAGCGAAATGGCTCCGCGGAAACGTTCGAGGCACGCATTCGGGAGGTCCCGGGTTCAATGGACGACGACCGCCTACTCTGACCCATGGGTTTTTTTGGGGGTTTTGGAGAATCCTGAAGTGGTTTCTTTCAAACCTCCGTATTTTCTATCCCTACATTTCGTTCCATTCATCGTTCATCCCATTAGTCTCTTTCAGGGTCGGAAGTGTCGCAATGGTGTTTCAATGTAGCGTGGCAGAGGAAAAGGATGCTCTCCGTAAACTCTCTCCATTTCGGCTTTTGGCTGGCTACCGGGGTATCCGAACCCCCTTGAGGCGCTTTGGACTCCCTGTGTGCGGGACCGGGTCCCCGGTCTGCCTGTCCGTCTGACAGGGTATCTACATCTGGAAACTTATAGACCCTGTCATTACAGTGCCGTCGCTCCTGATCGGCCGCCCGGCGTCTCCTCTCGCCTCATCCTTCCTCCCGAGGACGACCCCTACTGGGAGATAGGTACAATATCCCCTCTGGATCGGTGCCGAGTCACCTCCGTTCAGGAGGAAAAGATAAGATCTCCAGTAGTTTTCTGGAATACAAGTGTATAAACAATTCACATCTAAAAAAACAGGGTTAAACTTTCTCATCAAGAATTGCTTAGTCAAATGCGTCTATAGTCTGTGGTTAGCACGCTACCTTCCAAATCCACAGCTCCTAGATTCGATTCCCGGCTGGATGATGGGAACTTTCTTTAGTTAGAATTATTCCCCATCCTCCCTAGAGTCTGAAGTAGGAGTGAGGGTGTAAATGTGTGGGTAAAATTAATTTTTAAATAGAAAATCCAAAGTTAATAAACCCAAAGGTAACACCATAATAAAACGAGTGAACATCATTGCTGATGAGCAATTGTTTCAAAGGCAAAGCCGCCATAGGGTGAAGGTTGTATTGGAGAAGTGGAAACCAAAGGCACTAACTCCCCACATGAACACGGTGTGTCACTAGTTGTACTTTTGCGGGAAAGGCGAATTTTCTGATTGGCTGTTTCATCGTAACGAACTAAATGGCAGGCACAGAACACCAGAGTAGGCTTTGGTGTAGGTAAAGAAGAAAGGGACCATTGTTCTGTGGGGACCATCTTGTATTTTTATTCTGGAAGTTTTCGTCCGAAGTTTTTAAGTTTGAGCAAGTTATTAAGTTTCCATCATTACAGTGCTGAATGAAAGGTTAAGTTTTTAAGAGCTTCTTAGTGTTGCTGAATTTTATATTGTCTGATTTACTTTTCAGATATTGTGAGTCATCCAGACAGTGGAATATACGATTAATTTTCTTGTTTGCACTTCACAATTGAGGGTGGAGATACAGCCAAAAGTAGGTAAGGTAAAATCAACCTTAATGCAAATTAATTAGCATGTTACTGTGCTAATATTCAAACACATAGATGCAGATCATGCGAGTGATACTCTTGTATAATTAAAAAATGTAGGATTATTGGTGGACTGACACACTAACTGCAAGGATAGCATGCCAATGATACTATACTTCTTTTAAGACAGTGCCCAAATGAAATTTTCTAATACAGAAGGAAGAAAGATATTTGATATCATTCACATATATTTCAGTAATTCACCCTCTTTTGGGCATTTTTATCTAACTGCCACTATGTCCTTTTTTGAACTGGGCATGGTGTATGAAAATAGAAATTCTGGTAGCTTTTTTGACAATTAATGTCCCTGTAATCTGTTAGTACAGATGCTCAAAAGCATTTGTTTCCAAGAATAACTGAAGTGTTTGTTTTGAGTGAAATTAGCAGCTTCAGTATGTGTTCTGAGGCTTTGAAATTCCAAAGTGGTTTCAATCTTTCGTGTCTGTTTTCTACCATTTAAACTTTGTAGCAATTTTGATGATACAAAATCCTTCCCTTAAAGATGCATAGTGCAGTAGTAATTAAGTTGCAGGATATTATAAGAAATGTATGCGCATTTAAACGATCATGTTGTTTTTGTGCAAAAATCAAAGGTTTTGAAGTAATGGGCATTTAATATTTTTTAAATGTATTGAAGCCTTTTAAGTTAACACATATGATAAACATGAAGTTAATCACGATATATGATGAATCATTTGTAGAATACTTATAAAAATAGCTTACTGTGAGTAGAGAAAGTCTTAGATGGCAGAGCAGTGGTATTGCAAGTTAAAAATTGCTGGTTTGAATCCCAGGCATGGCATTGAATTTTTTGTCTGATTGTATATACTCATCCACTATTATGTATATGCAAACAACCCATGGCTCTTTTAGTGAAGGTTCCATGAATCTTTTCAATGAATTGGATCTTTTGAATGATCCCTTGATCTGTTTTTTATAGTGAACATTTTAACACACTAAGTATTTTAAACGCTTTTCATATGCAGCGCATAAGCGTTATTTCCTTCTTTATTTAGCACTATATCCTGCAACTTTTTTGCCACTTTTTAACGGTTTCCCAGTTTTATGTTAAAACACACTTCTTCCTTTGTCATTACAACTCAAACACTAACTGATAAAATCGAAGATTTGATCTGAGCTGAGCATATGAGTGCTAGCATATTATGAATGACTGTTTTCTTATCATATATCCTGTGTTATGCAAAGAGTTTATTTGGTACTCAGATAGCACAGCTGCGAATTCATTGCTGCATTTCTCGTATAGGCAAGAGAATAGCAGTCACCAGTACAGTTGGTAATTAATAAAAAGATACTCTTTGATTGTTAATGCAATAGCAGGTAGAATTCAGAAAATCATATTTTGTAATCTCTTAACAGTTGTTATATATCCATTACCTTTAAGAATGAGTTCTTACGATAACCGCAATAAAATGTGTAGTTCTATACCTTTCCTACTCCAATATTTCATTATGCAATACGTTTAAGGAACTATTTACATTGGCATAAGCGTGGTGCTTAGTCTCATGACAAGAGGAAGCATATGCTTTGTTTACATCAGAGAGAACTCTGGTTTACAGTTGATAGTGTGTAATATAATCACAAGGTGTTTGTAACCACAAATTTTTCCTTAATGTAAGCAATTTCTCATTTCAGAAACCTACTTTTAAGGGTAGTTTAAACATGTGTGTTCTATTTAATTCTAGGATATACACAATGGAAAGTTGGAGTTAAGTTGTGGCTATTTGTGTCCAGTGATGGTGCTTCAAGTCAGAGCACAGAGAGTGACAATGGCATTAATAGTGTTAAATGGTGTGGTGAAACTTGCTAATGACATTTATTGCACTGCTAATAGCGATTTAGTGAATGACAAACAATAGCTACACTATTGCATATAATGTGTGCAGAAGTTTCTTTGTAGGAAATGGAGTTAAGTTATTCATGTGAAATTGTATTGCGCTATCTAAGAGTAGAATAAAATAACAAGTATCAAACATGTGTTATTCTTCCAATTTTCCTGCCAAATTCCACATCCTACTGTTGGTTGGTTGCAAGTTCAAACAAACCATGGAGGCAGTTTAAGTGCAAAAGATTTTACTATGAAGCATGCAGAAGAAATTATTGCAAGGTGCTTGATCTCATTCACTCTCAAAAATTTAAATGTGACCATTATGTATTATGACATAGAAACATTCAGCAACCACTATTAACCTCAATAATATTATATAAAAAGCAATGTATGTGCCGACTATTGGATAATTTAAATAACTTTCACATGAATAAACAGTTGTGTTTTTCATACTAGCCTAGCTGTGAGGTATTCAGCTGATCATAATTGTGTTCTAATATTGTATTGCTACAGATGGCAGTGACAAGTTATTTTATGTGAGCTTTAATCGACTTCTTTAAAAAGAAATTTGAATAACTCAAAGTGCAATCACGATTATTGAAGCTCACATAATTAACTTTGTACGTCATCAGTAGCGATACAGTATTAGAACATATGATCAGCTGAGCAGACAGCTAGGCGGGTATGAAAAATACAGCTGTAGTAGCTTCGAGTGACGTCATCATCCTAGAGCACGATTTTTCATAGCTTAGTTCAATCCCCGATCACTACTCACGCTGCGATCGCCTTCGTGTTTCCACCAATTTAACACGGGGGTAGCACTTCTTATACTTTGGTGTTCTGTGAAAGCCGCTGACAAGACCTTAAATGTTAAAGGCGGCATATAAATGGAACAAATAAAAATGTTTTTGATGTGTTGCATTCACATGTCTTTTTCTGCTCTTGTACAATGTATTTTTACAAACACTTATTCTCCTTCTACTTCATGTTAATTGAGATAAACATTTGCAGAAACTATCTTATTGCTAATTTTCTTGTAGGTGCAAGGAGAATATGGTAAGCTTTAAGCGATAGTCAAATCTTTTAACAGCTGGTTGCTATGTGGAGCATTTCATTCTCTTTGCTTGTCGAGGACATAAGAAATGACGAATTCCCATTTTAAAAAAAGTATAAGTAATGAAAAATTCAAACATGTAACAAGGAATATCTCGGAAACGGTTCGGTTCACTCCACAAAAATGTGTGCGACATAAATGGTGGGTTTTAACGAGATCTTTTTGGTGTAAAAAGTTTGTCTATCTCTTACGGTTTGCCAGAGGACATTCCCAGAAAATTTAAGATATACATTTTATTTGTCATGAAAATATCTTAAATCCGTTATTCTAATCAAAATCATCACAGCCATTTTTGAGAAAAACAAAAATTTCGAAAAACGTTCCTTGTAAAGGATAGTCTGGGTTGGAGGGATTTTCTTGAAAATCTTCGTGTCGTATCTTTGAAAGATACTGAACCTAAATACCAAATTTGGTATTTATCCGACTTTTCGTTTTGCGTTTATGCTGTTTACAGACACACACACGGTCCTTTTACTAAAAATGCTTTTTTTTTATTCAGGGGGTCCCAAACATGTACACTACGTGATCAAAAGTATCCGGACACCCGGCTGAAAATGACGTACAAGTTCGTAACGCCCTCCATCGGTAATGCTGGAAGTCAATATGGTGTTGGCCAATCCTTAGCCTTGATGGCAGCGTTCACTCTCGCAGGCATACTTTCATTTAGGTACTGGAAGGTTTCTTGGGGAATGGCAGCCCATTCTTCACGGAGTGAAGAACTGAGGAGAGGTATCGATGTAGGTCGGTGGGGCCTGACACGAAGTCGGTGTTCCAAAACATCCCAAAGGTGTTCTATAGGATTCAAATCAGAATTCTGTGCAGGACAGTGCATTACAGGGAAGTTATTGTCGTGTAACCACTCCGCCACAGCCCGTGCAGTATGAACACGTGCTCAATCGTGTTGAAAGATTCAATCGCCATCCCCGAATTGCTCTTCAACAGTGGGAAGCAAGAAGGTGCTTAAAATAGCAATGTAGATCTACGCTGTGATCGTGCCACGCAAAACAACAATGGGTACAAGCCCCTCCAGGAAAAACACGACCACACCATAACACCACCACCTCCGAATTTCACTTTTGGCACTACACACGCTGGCAGATGACGTCCACCCGGCATTCGCCATACCCACACCCTGCCATCGGATCGCCGTGATTCGTCATTCCACAAACGTTTTGCCACTGTTCAAACGTGTAATGTTGACGCTTCTTACACCAAGCGAGGCGTCGTTTGGCATTTTCCTGCGTGATGTGTGGCTTATGAGCAGCCGCTCGACCATGGAATCCACGGTTTCTCATCTCACGCCTAACAGTCATAGTACTTGGAGTGGATCCTGATGCAGTTTGGAATTCCTGTGTGATGGTCTGGATAGATGTCTGCCTATTACTCTTTACGACCCTCTTCAAATGTCGGTGGTCTCTGTCAGTCAACAGACGAGGTCGGCCTGTACGCGTTTGTGCTGTACATGTCCCTTCACGTTTCCACTTCACTATCACATGAGAAACAGTGGACCTAGGGATGTTTAGGAGTGTGGAAATCTCGCGTACAGACTTCTGATACATGTGACACCCAATCACCTGACCACGTTCGAAATCCGTGAGTTCCAGGGAGCGTCCCATTCTGCTGTTTCACGATGTCTAATAACTACTGAGGTCGCGGATAATGAGTACCAGGCAGTAGGTGACAGCACAATACAACTAAGATGAAAAACGTATGTTTGTCGGGGTGTCCGGATACTTTTGATCACATAGTGTATTTCCGGTGAAATCTCGGTATCGAAGTTTTGGGTGGAATGAAGTACTTCCCCTACGTACTATATGCAGTAGAGGAATAAATAATTAATTAGTGTTTTTTCTTGTAATTTAACTGGAGGCAATCTGCACCTTAGCCAGGGTTGCCATCTCTGAAACTAAGTTGAATTTTTCTTTTCTTCCTCCTTGCATATCAACATGTTCTGCTTGGTCTCTGGTCATAGGGAAACTGCACCCTATTTTCTGCCTTGATTAATTATGATCACCCGGAAAATGCACGTATTTACCAAACAATGTTAATTTCTTTCAAGATGTAGCGCTGTTTTAGTTCTCAAACCTGTCGTGAGGTAGCCGAGATAAAGCCATGACTGCATCTACCTCAAATGGCTGTGAATCATTTCACAAGCAATTAAATGACAGTTTTTACAGCAGCCATCCTTCTTTGTATAAATTCATCAATCAACGTTTGAATATATAAACTGAGACTTATATTAAACTGCAAAGCAATGTAGGAAGTAAGAGAAGTTTAATGTGAAATCGGCCAAATGCAAAAGAAACATTGAACCGAGAATCGAACTACGAGATGTGATCAAAAAGTTTCCGGAAAGCCTTCACAACAATGCTGACGCCGAGATTTCTTTAATTCTTACCCAGACTGTACATGCAGCGTTCCATCCCGATAAAAATGAGAGGTCACGTGACTTGCTGTGATCAAATAGTGACGAGATAGACGCTCTGAAGTGAACACGTGTTTTGCATGTACTGCGATTTTTCCGCGTAGCAAAGATGTCAGATTACGAAGAACAAAGTACGAACATCAAATTTTGCTTTAAACTCGGTAAAACTGCAACAGAAGCCTATGAAATGTTAAGAACAGCTTATGGGGAGGACACTATGGGCAAAACTCAAGCATTTGAGTGGATTTCGAAATTTAAAAGTGGTGTGACATCAGTTAAAGATGCAGATCGTTCGGGGCGACCCCGTTCCAGCAAAAGTGATGAAAATAGCAATCAGGTGAGGGAAATGGTCTTAAATGATAGGCGCATTACAATAAGAGAACTTTCTGACTCATTAGGACTCTCCTTTGGAAGTGTTCAAAGCATTTTGAAAGACAATTTGGACATGAGAAGAATTGCCACCAAGTTCGTGCCCCGCCTGCTTTCAAATGACCAAAAGGAAAACCGTGTGATTGCCTTCACAGATATTAAAGAACAGCTACGAAATGACCCATAGCCTATGGAGAAAATTATTACTGGTGATGAAACATGGATTTATGGATACGATCCAGAAACGAAGCAAAAATCTTCACAATGGAAGAGTCCTTCATCTCCACGCCCGAAAAAGGCCAGACAAGTTCGATCCAAAGTGAAGTCAATGATGGTTGTTTTTTGACATTCAAGGCATTGTACATAAGGAATTATTGCCACAGGGTCAAACAGTGAATCAAGTGTTCTATAAACAAGTGCTGCAAATATTAAGGGAGAATGTGCGACGCAAACGGCCGGAGAAATGGAGGAGTGGTGACTGGTTCCTGCATCATGACAATGCGCCCGCGCACAAAGCCCTTTCTGTTCGCTAATTTTTGGATAAAAATAGGATGAATACTGTTCCCCATCCCGCCTGTTTCCAGATTTGGCACCAGCGGACTTTTTTCTTTTCCCGCGACTTAAAATGCGGCTCCGAGGACACCGTTTTGAGGTCATTGATGCCATCCATCGCGAATCGCAGAAGCCTCTGAACATATTGAAAGAAAGGACTTCCAGAGGTGCTTCCAGCAGTGGCAGAAGCGCTGGGACAAGTGTATCAACTCCCAAGGAGACTACTTCGAGGGTGACAGTGCAGATTAGACAAAACAAACTGTTGTGTAGTATTTATGACGTCATTCCGGAAACTTTTTAATCACACCTCGTATATAGCTCTTGTAAATATCCCGTATGCAATTTGTGAAATAGGTTTCCAACTTCAGCGGTATTGACGAACTGACTGGCATGAATGTGCAGGATTTTTAAAAACTTTTTAAGTAGCTTTTACCAGTATTTTTGTGTTCAACTGCACCATGAAGTGGGTGCGACTATATTAGCGTGGCCTACTATTAGCTTCTAATAGTCTACAGTTATACTGCAAAGTACATGAAGGAAGAAAACGATGATTTTTGTTTGCCAACAAAGCACTGGCAGTGCTCAGCAACCCCTGTTAGCAGTATGCTACATAAGGTTGTAGCTTTTAAGTAGCTTTTACCAGTATTTTTGTGTTCAACTGCACCATGAAGTGGGTGCGACTATATTAGCGTGGCCTACTATTAGCTTCTAATAGTCTACAGTTATACTGCAAAGTACATGAAGGAAGAAAACGATGATTTTTGTTTGCCAACAAAGCACTGGCAGTGCTCAGCAACCCCTGTTAGCAGTATGCTACATAAGGTTGTAGAATCACCATACACCATTTGTAAGTTGATCTAATGAAACCTTGGTTTAACAAATGTAAATCCCACACTTCTATAGGTGTGCGGTTTCGGGTAAGATGAACCGTTCTGAATCAGTGTGCGGTATCCAGATAGGATTAGCGGGACACTCAAGAAGAAATGTGCAGTTCCGGATCAAAATGTGCAGTTTCCGTTTATACATTTTCGAAGGCCTGTATTTTGACTTGATGACTCCTATGCAACAGCTTTTGTGAGCATTCTATACAATAACTTCATAATTTTAAAATGTTATTTTTCTTGCATTCACGTTTTTCTAAAATTCCTTTTTGGAGTGTGCCAAAAATTTATAAGAAACCTCAGATTCACAAACCACAGAAATCTTTTAAATAATTAAACAGTTCATGGGGACAAATTGTTGGAGATTCTTTCACAGTTATACTCGATATAAAGCGGAGATTCAGCACAGGGAAGGAAATATCGTAACTATTAAACTGAAATAGGATCATAGATAATTCCAACCCTGCAGGTGTAATTATAGGAGGACACCTGTCAATAAAATATTGTAAAACTGTTCCTTATATTCCTTATGATTTTAGTACAACAGCAAATAACACATAGAAACATTCAGAAAAAAACAGTATAATAAATATAATTAAAGTTTCATTATGGAGCAAAATTGAGTTTGACTCTCAGCTTACCATTCTAAAATAGCAAAAATCAAATTACAAACAATATATTGTAAGAAATATATTCTCCAATTATTATTATTATTATCCGATTATCGAGCTTATAGCAGAATAGGACATTACTGGCTTCATGATTCGCAGATTAGGATAAGAATTAAACGGCAACTGAAAACAAGAGGCGTTAAGTGTCTGTGTGCTGTTACTTTTGAAGAAAAAACGTTTCAACGATGGACAAGCAGCATTCTAAACACCCTCGTCATGTGAAAAGGTTACTTCGCTGATCCATTTAAGATTGGAGATGGTGTCGTAACTTTTATTACCAACCAAATGATCTTGGTTGGTACTAAAATGTTTTGTTAAGCTAGTTTTCCAGCCAGGTCAACAGATACGGAAATGATAGATGGTATCAAGATCTCACCGGCAACAGAAGTCACCGGAAAGAAGACAGCTTAGTCGGTCGTTCACAGATTCCAAACAGTGCTAACATTAACTCCTAAAATATCATTTCTTGAAAGACAAATGTAAAAAATAGCCCCGCTCATAAATGGCAGGAATAACACCACATAACTCTTCCTTTCTTTTCGCGTGTAGCTTCTGATATAGTTTAAGTTTCCATCTCAGATTGCAGAGAAGCTGAAATTAGGGATCGTGTTATCCAGTACTCAAATGAGCCCGGGCCCAAAGTAGTTCAGAATTTCATCCAGCTAACCTCCAAGGGAATTTTGAACTTGGACCTTCGGATAACAACGTGTGTACATGCAGGTAAGGATACCGTGTTGATAATGAAATATGAATAATTCAGGAGAGTAAGTTAACCGGGCCGTCAAAACATTTAGCTATTGACCTACGAACAGAGAATGTAACGTTAGTAATGTGTGTGTTAATCTGTAAATAAGTTGGTGTATGCATGCTTGTCAACAGATAGAGCACTTTCTACTCCCTACCATATACAGCCGGATGAGTACCGAAGAGAGAAAGAAAGAGGGAGTGAGGAAGGGAGGGAGAGAGAGAGAGAGCTTCTTTCTCGTATTTGCTGTGCGAAGAAGTTGAAGCCAAGAGGGAAAGCGGCATAACAGCTAACTAAGGCGACTCTTGCCTCCAAATTTCATTTAAATGCCGAAAGCTGTAAATGTAGGTGTCTAGCAGGAGTAGCTCATTTAGTAGGTTCTCCAATACCGCCAGATGTAGGAGCCTTTTGCCCTCACGGGGCGTATTATTGGTTCATACGTACATTCATTAATTGTGTCTATGTCGGAAATAGTAAACTACAAGTCTACTATAATGGATTTCCTTCGCATTATTATATTTAAATACCTACAAAGTTAACAGAAAATCTCAGTACTAGTAGCCCTTTTGATTCATCTCTCCCTCCTGTGAATACCTCCCACATTGTGACACAGTGCGTCACTAGCTGTTTACGTGCAAGAAAAAAATGAAAGTGGGGGAATTCTTTGTTCGTACAAGGGTGGTTTAAAAGCATGTTTGTATTATTGTATATGAAAATTCCAGTGGATATGTTCTAGTGGAAAGTTCTCAAACTGAAGGTAGGTTTATTCTAAACACAGTTATGACGAGTATGTGTGTTTCTGAGAGATGACATGAATCCAATCACCTAATCTCTGCAGGAATAAAACGTAGTACTTTAGTTATATGTCTAGAAAGTGTTTTTAACTTATAAATTCGCAATAGATACTGCCCATGTTCTCGTAGGTACCATATTAAATGTCTTACTTTTAGGAAAGTATCGTAAAATCCAAAGGAAATTTGAATAGTTGAATTAAGATAATTATCTGATTTCCCATATTATCTGATTTGCTTATAAGTAGTCTAAATTAGGAGAAATAAAAGCTATAAGATTTACGTTTTATGAAATTTTGGGACACGGAAAAGAGAATTTAATTAATTTTTTCACAGTAATTTTTAATGGAATACCCCCCAAACATCTAGCGAGAATAAGAGAGCAGAATTCAGTAGTCTCTGAATAACAGGGTTAGTTTCACTTAAGATGTCAGAGATTTTACCGAGAGATAATGGAAATACTTTTCAATTAATTGTTCTCTGTGAAATTAAACATTTATGAAGCAGGAAAGTATGATAGCAGGAGTGCTATTTTGCTACCGAGTTGCAGGATTTTAAATAAAGTCGTTTCCCATAAATAACATACCTCATTGAGGTACTTCTATTTCCATCAGATGAATAACACAGGTTCTGGGTTCATTGTTCATCCCCAGGGCCTTAGCTAATGGAAACTCATCCGCCAACCACAGAACGCTCCGTATAGAGCTACAAGGTCTTTCATGCGTTCAGTAAGGACGCGGTCGGATAGAACGAAGACGATACAAAAAGACACAAAAGCGAAGAATTTTAATAAAATTCAAGTAATATATTTTTACAACTAGAAGTCGATATTCCAGAGAAACTCACTTGGTCTACTTTAATTTAAATTTATTAGCACGGAGAATGGGGAAACAACTAACAGTAAGTAGAGGTGGAATCCAGGGTTTCTCTTATAATGACAAGAGACCTGATAAGCCCAATATTACAAATTATTGATATTCTTTAGCAGATTATAGGTGTATTCAGAATATGGACATCTCCGAGGAATACTGAAAAAGTAGACCTATTTCCTGGACACTCAAGAAGATAATCGTTCAGACCAGAGGCACCGAGACGAAGAAAACATTGGGGGTTCAATAAATGAGAATTGAAACTGCAAAATTATTATTAATTATGTTATCCGTCAAAACACATTATACTTAATATTATTCTATGGGATAATTCAAAATATAAAGTATTTTCAAAAGTAATTAGCATCACTTAATGTAGAAGGTTGATATTTAGAATTAACTCTTACTATTTGGGACATTAAATATTTTGAAAGTTAACGTTTCATACCAATATGTTATGTGGAGGTTTATATACTATGTGGCTTAAGTGCATTCATGCTACATTAGTGAAACGAGATAATCGCGCTTCCAAAACACAATTATCTTGTTTGCACCAGGGAGTATATATGTATTTACTCTCTGGTTTGCACCAGCGCAGTCGAAACAATAGAAAAATAAAACTAGAACAAAACAAGTAGGGGGGCTTAGCACCACTTCCTGAATATCTGGGAACGAGGATGTTGAAAAAACCTTAGCTCTCGGCGTCCCTGTGACTCTCGACACTCCTTGTCCGTGGTACTCTGGTAGTCGAAATCTAGACAGGCTCAAAATGGTCATTATTCCAACTGTACTGTGGGTTTAAACCATCAGAGTCCAACAAATGAATAAAAATAGTGTCATATTTCAGTTTAAACATGGTTAAACTGAACCTAAACCGTCCATAAATCGTTATTCTATACAGCGTAAAGGTTAAGAACCCAGGGGGGTTGTTATCCATACAGTTATTTGCCACACAGCAACTTCCAATAGCTTCCGTGTCCACGAATATAGGATGTTAAAGTTTGTTCTCATCCTTTCTCGTTTATACTTCTAAAATAAACCGATTTAGGGTTAAATAAAATCATAGAACAAAATGAAAATCCGCAATATCATGCTCTGGTACCTAATTTCTAAAGCCTATGTATGTAATCCAAATTTTTATGCAATTTATTAATTTTATAAATTTCAACAGAATAATAATTTTACAGACATATACTACAACTATACTATACAAAACTATAAAATACAAGAAAAACAAGATAAGGAGAATAAGCTAAATAAAATAACAAAATAAAACACATTCCATAAAAGCATTCCATAATTTTTTCACAATTTCAATATAAATTTCTTATAAGGTACGTTTACAATTACTTTGTTTAATTCTATTAATTAATTTTATTATTTACGTTATTCCCTCCCCTTTAATAACTAATTCCTTTATTTAATTCTATTAATTAACGTATTATTTAAATATTTATATTTCACTCCTTTTAAATTATGTTTAAATTTTATAAAATATTTTATTAAATGTCTTTCTCTCATTCATAAACAAAACAACTATTTACAAAACTGGTATCTAGTATTAAAATTAACCGGTAGACGGTCAATAAATGTTTAACTACCTTTCTACTCCATAAACATCTACCAGCAGCCGGCGGCAAGCTATTTGTACTGGTAGCCAGCACAACTACTTTCTCAAACTTACTATTAATTATTATACAATGAATACACACACTTTCAAGGCATTATAGTTTAAAAGAAAAAGCTTTCATGTATATCAACTTCACTTGGTTTCACTAGTCTTCCATTTGATAAAATGTTTTAATCAATTATGACTAACACTATCACTATTTTCACAGACGTCCTGTGTCATAGCAAAAAAATAATTTCGGACTTTGAACCTATCATATATATCATAAGAATAGATACTCCGAAAGAGAGGCAAAACAAAGGACACAAAAGCTAGAGGGAATAGCAGGATAAAATGATAGAAGTTGTGAATCAGTGCGGAAATTTAACAGGCTAACATAGCCTAATTTATGATGCACAAAACAATGAGAATTAAAATATTAAAAGGTCAAAATTAATAAGTTAAATCTTTCCCACCTCTGAAAACTGAGACTTTCGACTTGCATTGGAGAGAAAATTGTACATCAGCTGTTATTGTCTAAACCAGGGTTACCGCGGAAGGGACAAGAGATTGGCTCGATTCCGCAGTTTTGTTCTTTGGTTTACCTACCGTCCAATATGTTATTAGCACTATATCGCCGTGAAGTCCGGCCATCCCCAACTTACAAAGTTGGGGGGAGAAAGGAGGAGAATGACACCGGGTGTCGCAAAATGGTATGATTGGTCTAAACGAGTATCGAGAGTCGTCATAGTGCAAGACTTGCTAACCGAGGGGGATAAAATTGCAAAAGAAGAAACGACTTTCAAAAAAGATTACTATTCTACCGTTGTTGAACTAAATAGTGTTAGCAAGCGATGGGACATTTCGAATTGGCTTTGTCACGCTGTAGTTGCCCTCTGCGATGAGGATAGCTTCCCTTTCCAGATGAAACTGCAATCGCTTTGCCACTTTAAGATGATACGGTAATTTGTATCACAAATTACTTAAAGGTAAATAATAATTGTAATATAAATATGTATTTTTATGTGACATTGATTTCAGAGATTTATTAATTGTAATTAATAATTGGCAAATAATAATATATGGCTTTACTGAAACTGTTAACAATAACGCAAGAATGCAGCGGTGGAGTGAGTTGTTTATCGTTACCGGGAACCAGGAAGTTACGTAATGTTTCGCGGGTTTTCGGTAAAAAAGCTTCTAGAACATTTCTTAAAGTAATATGTATTAGTGGTTTTCATTGGATAGTAAAATAGACGCTAATGTTGGCGCTTTTTATTAGCCAATAGCAGTTCATTTATGGTCTTTAGGCGTATCTTTAGGTAAGCCTATAAATAGTGTAGATTCAAGAGAGCGGTCCCCAGTGTGCAACAAGATTCTCAACACATAACACGTCAGCCCCCAGTTCAACGGAATTCTCAGTACACTACATACAGTCAGTCAGTCCTTCATTTCGTAAAGTTACGCGCAGCAGAAGTACGAGAAATCTTATAAAGTATTCTACAGTTAAATATACAAAGTTGAAGTACGTGAGTTAAAAGTGATAAGAAGTTATTATAAACAGTTTCAGTATGGTGATTATCAAGATAAATCTGTGAAAGTGTTCGTGAACGTGTTCTGCAATAAAGATTATAAAACCAATTTCTTCGTCAATATCATTTCTAGACAAAAGATTCCTTTCCGCTTCACACCCTGCAAGAGTTAAATGTCTACCTAAATAGCTAGCCGGAGGACAATATACATAACCATAAATTCTTTTAGAAACTAATTCATATAAATTGCTACGACAGAGGGAACTACGGACCAGACCAACGAATGACGTCACACAAGATGGCTCCACAACGTGGTGCTATAAACACGTAAAATTTGCTATTGCAAATTGGCTCCCATACGTGGGGCAGTTAAAGTTATGTAAACAAACATTTATTTGCAACATACAATATTTGCTATTGCAAAGATCACGTATGGTGTCACTTTCAGGTGTTCTATCTGGCACTCTCTTGCTTCCTATAATGCCAGACGTTCTCTATTATAATGAACTGACCATGTGTAAATAACAATGCCCCGCGTATAGGCATTGTTTGAAATGGTGTGCTGGTGGAAATCGATTAATATACAGCCCATCTCTCTTAATACTCCCGTCACGTACGGAAACGCAATGAATAAAGAGGCTAATAAACCAAATAATTAAGAGCAGAATATGAACGAAGTGTGGGTTCGCACAAAACGGTTAGGAAAACTTACCTTAATGTGTGTGCACTCACCGAAATCCTGGGATAAATAAAGCAAATAAATCCACGCACTTAACATATTTCTTCAAGAAAAGCTTAAACATTCTATATAATTAATACCCTATATAATTATTATAATTAATATAATAAATTAATATTATAATAAATATAATATGCTATATAATTAATATGTAATATTCTATCTAATATGGAGCTGAAAAACAAAACTTGTTATAATATTCTATTCAGATGTTCATATTCCTAGCTTAAAGTTTACGTATAATTTACAGTAAAGGTGCAAGTGAACGCTATCAATCCTATACACCAAAATAGTCTATCCCCATGTGTGAGTATCGAACGGCCAGCTTCAATATATTATTGCATTTAAAGTATGCACTACCAAAAGGGATACAAAACAACAAACATTTTCAGTAATACATGCATGCTGCATTCATTATTTCATTACTCACACATTTTTGTTGTCATGTCATTATTTGGAGGGTAGCTTCACATCGTTTCATTAAATCAACTGCAACGAATATCACAATTACAAATTTAAAATTATTACATTACGGAATTAAAAATTGTTACTGAAATAACTTTAATAATAATAATAATATAATAATAATATAATAATACTAAAAAGTTAATAGTTTGTAAATAATGATGTTTTGTTGTGTTTAAGGTAATTTCAAAGCTAAATATCACTGGCAACTCTAGAGCAGTAATTCAAAAATACGATATTAATTTTCATGTATTATTTACAATGTTGAGTTATTCTTCTTTATGTTACTTTTAGTATCTGATAGTAATTACAGTAAAAGTTTATTAAGAACATGCATTCTTTGTTTTATTCTACTTCTCTCTGAGTTAAAATTGCCTAGTGTGTTCTTTTGAAAGCAAATAAATGTTCAGTTATTCCCTGCAATACGGTGCTGCCAACTTGAATTTTACCTTTAGTGTTTCAGTAACCTCTGAAATGAAATGTGGTCTGCTCGAGTTTTGTGTTTGTATTGTATAAATACCTTCTGTTTTCATTACCTTTTATTTTGAATAAGACAAAACATGCTAATTATTCATCGAATTAAGCAACGTACATACTTAAAACTTCAAGTGAGAGTTATGAATTATAAATACTGGGTACATATTTCATTTGCAAGATAAACCTTCAAAGTTTGGCAGGATTAAAAGCTAAATCGTTGTTTTAAATTCAATGCTGCAATAAACTGTTAACAACGGCAAAGAGAGTCGGTTTGGGGGAAAATAATAATGCAGGAAATGCTAATGAGGAATTAATAAAATGCATTCTCAGATTTCTGATACATACTTAAATCCCTTAATACGTAAAACAACACTGGTAAACTTTTACTCAAAGTAATTTTGTTTTTACAATGTTAAGTTTACCAAGCTGCATAAAACGTTTTACTTTCTCTACCGCGTATCTAGTAAGTAGAGAAAGTATTGCACTCCGCTCAAAAATTTGATACTAGATTTCACCGGAAATACATGTTTTGAGGTCCCTGCAAAAAGCGCATTTGTAGGAAAAGATCCCCGCGCATGTGTGTGATTATGTGCGACACAAGGATTTTCAAGAAAATTCTCCCACTCTAAACTATCCTTTACATGTAACATTTTTCGAAATATTTTATTTTTAAAAATGACCCAAAGATTTTGATTAAAGTACCATATATTAAAAATATTTACATGACAAACAAAATGCATATATTGTACCTTCCTAGGAATTACTTGTGAAGTTCTCTCCAAAGCAATTACTAATAACCTTGCATAATTGTTAAACGTTAAATGATAGACGAAAACGCACTACACAATACATATAGATCTCTTTAAAACATAAAATGTATTTCCAATAACTTTTTGTAGCATCAGACATTTCCCAGATATCCGTTATTAATGGTTCGAATTGCTCAATATTTAGCCATTCTTTTAAAGTTCTGTCTATTTTCAGCTGTTTTTTGCGATTTCAAGAAAAGGTTACGGAATTTAAGGCCGGCGTGTAACGTCCAGTTCTAAAACATTTGACCATCACTATTCCCTTTGTATCTGTATCGAATTGTGTAATGCAGATTTTTCCGGAAATGTTTATCTCGGTTAAAATGAAGTAGATAGGAAAATAAACTTTCATAAGGATAATTTGTATATCCACTAATAAACGACAGAGGGTAGAGAAAGTCATGTAGATGTAACACATCACATGTTTTGTTACATAGTATATACTCTACCGCAGTCAGTGAAGTATGGCAGTTAAAAACGCTACGGTTGATATTGGTTACGTTCATATTGTTACATACTGTTAGCTTCTAGCTGGTTTTTTACCCGCATAGCTGTAGGGTGATTTTAAACCGCTTGTTGGATTTTAGTTTTGAAATGAATGTTTATTAAAGCAGCTCTGAAAATGACAAAAGCATTGCCATGAGGGTAAATCAACTAGCTCTATTGATCTAGTAGAGGATATATTATTACCTTTTCCAGTTTTTTAACTGTCACTTCTCTAAGTTCTGTCACTTTCTTTATCTAGCTCAACTTTCACTGGGACTTCACTTAGTTCACACTGTGACTTCATATGCGAATTAGTTCAATTCCCCACTGTCACTTCACTTAGTTTTCACTATCACTTCAATTTCTACGCAGCGGCGTAACGAAATACACACGACGTAGCCTCTTCTTCTGAACGGGGTGCCGAACACAAGACTGCTATCTCCCGCTTCGCAGTAACTCTCTCTGCACGTCACAGCAGTAGTCACCAACTCGCTTACTCACTCACTGACTCCGCTTGCGAGAATGCTCGCTTATATAGTTAATGGAATCTTCCACGGAACATTCTAGAACTATCTGTACACGTTCTGGAGACGGGGGAAAGAAACTTCCAGAAGATTCTGGTTATCTGCCGGGCGCTTCTGGTGTTTACAGCGGGTGAGAACGTGACTTATCTTTATTTCCGAGTAGTTCCCGGCACCGACCTCCCGGTAACCCTGGGTCATAACCGCTGCGTCACAATAATTTATGTACTGAAACCGAAGGTTTGAGATCGAGTAAATCATGGAGAATACTTGTGCGACGTCGTTCACGTAAGCACCTGTTATATCTAGAACACTATGCAGTACTTGATAAAATGAAGCCCTCGAGTGGTTCCATCAATATGCCTAAACTAAAAAACTAGTTTAGATTGCTTCCAAAAAATCGAAGCTGGGAGGGGTGTTACAAAATTGCCAATACATTTTCGGAGTAATGTTTTCTTTTCATCACGTTTGTGTGTATGGACTATTGTTTGCATTAGTGATTATTACATGAATTGAAGGGACTTTAGGAAGGTTGAAATAGTATTTTATTCATCTTCCTGAAAAATGCTTAGTTTAAAACTAGCAAACAAATGTAAAATGTACGGAATTTGGCAAACTTTCTATCAGCTTCAAAACATTTTATCTTTTCCTATGCATTTAGACATTGCTTTTTGTTTTAAATTTGTAAAGAAACGGATACGATAACATAAATAACAAGAATCTCATTCATATTTGTAAGGCAATAGTTCAAATATACGAACAAGATGCTTGATGGTTAAAGTATACTCTGTGTGGTATTAAGGTGAATGAAAATAAAGGATTAATGTGGAGAGATATTTATTTTTCTTTCAGAGCTGGAATAAAAGTTGCTGCTGCTGCTCCCGTGGCGCTGCAGTCTATGAAGTGTCTTAACCAGCCAACCCAACTGCTGGCCTCACGCCCACATACCCACGGCAGAGGTGGACGATTATCTAACCGATGTGGGAAGGTGATATGGCGAGCATCACACATCCCCAACCCGAATGTTGGCCTTGATGGCCGGATCGCTGCCATTCGCAGCTCCTCACTTTCCTCATGATGCTGAGGTAACTGAGAGGTACTGAGAGTGTACCTTCTCTACTACTTACCTACAATAGATAGGAGAAGTATTGCATTCTACCCAAAAAATGGATGCAGGCATTTCACCAAAAATAAACGATTTAAGGCTTCCTAAATCCAAAGAGAAAAAAAATCCTTTTGCAAACACGTGTGTGTGTGTGTGTGTGTGTGTGTGTGTGTGTGTGTGAACGAGAGAGAGTGGGAGCGGCATAACTTAAAAGCGGAAATCCGGTTAAATAGCAAATTTGGTATTCTAGTTCAGGATTCTGCAAAGGTGTAACATGAAGGAAATTCCTCCAACCTAAAATAACCTTTACATGGGAAATTTTACGTTATTCTTTATTTCCCCCAAAATGGCTTAACGATTTTGATTAAGTATGAAGTGGGAATGGTGGGGATGCCTTTCTGCAGCCCCTTATTGAGGCGACATATGAAGTGGTTAGCTGCCCCTTCATGGTCCTGGATTCTGGGTTCGGCTCTGGATCTCGTCGTCTCGTACTGTGCAACCTTATTTGAAATTCCCGCTCCAGTAAATATGTAGGTAATGTATCGCCTGCTGTGGCTGACTTGTAGATGTGGCGTTATACAACTTGATTCAGTGATTGTTTTTTCTTTCTTGCTGTCGTTTCGTTATAAGAAGTTAGTGGAAGTTTTACTTGAAATAGTGATATCTGTCCGGCTATTTATATTATTTTGAAATGCATATGCGTGAGAGTGTTCTTTAATCTCAAGGGATTTTATAACCTGTTTTATCAAGGTAAGGCAATTAATTACAACCTCAATAATGATTAACTTCACATAAAACTGTCTTACTTCTTTTGAAGAAATGTGAACTTTCATTTAATACAATAGTTACCTTTTTCTGGTTCCTATTTTACATAATCATTTCATTTGACTCAATATTTCAACTAATATTGTCAGTGATGATGATATTATCATTTTCAATATATCTGGCAATATATTATGATGTATACTTGAAATTAATTCTCTTAAGCTAGGCTGAAGTTGTCATCTTGAAAACTTTTATCAAGAGTATCTAAAAAAAATTGAACCTTGTTTACTTTTACGTTGTTGCTATGCTTAGCAAAATAAACTTTAACATATATACAAGTAAATTGCATTAAACAATTTACATCTCAATACTAATAACAAATTAACAATCTAATTCCTTATTTTACACAACTATAATATAATTTTCTCTTTTAAATGCACATTTGCATTTCTGTTGTGTATGTCTTTTGATAAATGTATGTTTTCTTTCCTTCAGAATAATCTATTTTCCTTTATATTGTTATTCAATTGTTTTCTACTTCTTTCTTTTTATACAAAACAAATTAATAACATAAACCTTCTAGGATAGTTTAGGTAGTTTAAATCTTTAACATATTTCCTAAAACTGCTCAACTCACAAATACAATAACACAATAACTTTATATTATGAATGTGTCAAGCATTCTTCATCTCCATGAATTACACTTGTTGCTTGCTTTTATATTAGTTTAACTTCATACGTCTCTTTCGACTCATTTAAATTCTGCGCCAAATACTATATGTTTAAGCTATCTGTATAACAAATAAAATGTATATATTGAATGTTCTGGGAATACTGAAGTCCTCTTCATTCTGAATGAATGTTGCGCAATTGTCATCCTCTGTGGTGTAGTGGTTATCATGCTAGCCTCTAGTTCCTGAAGTCCCGGGTTCAAAGCCGGCGGAGGGCGATGGATTTTTTCGGGCGTAAAAATCCTTAGCATGACTTCCTTCGGAAGGGAAGTAAAGCCGGTGGTTCCGTGTCGTAGATTTACGGCACGTAAAGGAACCTCAAGCCTGATAAAGGCCTCTGAGCAAAATTATCGGTCTTTCACGCCCAATATAGAATGAGAGGTTAAGGGCCATAGTAGTTAAAGAGCGTCCATAAATAAAACTTAATTTAATTTAAATTTTTAAACCATAAGAAACAGACAAATCTTACTGTGCAAAAATGTAGATCTCGTTAACTATTTCTTAGATATTCTTTATTATCAGTGTCAATTTTAAAATACTAAGGTTTTTTAGTGATAAATTGCTACTCGTTTTTTCCTCGTGGTCATGCAAGGAGTATGGAATTTCAAAAATGTGATATAGCGATCCACTTTTTAAAAATGTGGCTTGTCGCTTTATATCTTCGTTATACCTACACCGAAATGTGCAAATGTATCATGAAAATGTATCTCATGTAACATGAAATAGGTAGAAGAATCAGCTTTTGTAAGAATATTTTGTAGAAGATTAAGTAGAGAAATTGGTGTGAATGGCTCCGCGGTAATGTATGAGGTTCGCATTCCTGAGGTCCCGGGTCCCTTCCTTAGAGATCGCAGACAATTTCTACTGTCCTATAGCCTACGACCTCCTGTGGTTCCTTCACTCCAACCCTGGTAGCCACAATAAATCAATAGGTCGCGGTGCGCCAGGTATCTCCCTCCCCCTTGTATAACCTATATCTGCGACTACAATGTGGTTCATCAATTATTTTGTGCAACATAGTATTTTAAACGTTAATTGCTACGCAAACTTTGAATAGTACATTTCAATGTATATGGAACATTAGAGGAGCAATACAGAAACCCAATCATGTCCCAAAAGCTAAGATGTTGGTAGACTATTTTGATTACATTAAGTACGATATTCCTAGTAGAACTTGTTGGTTCTTAGCAAGCGATTTATTTCCTGTTACCTCTAGCAACCTGCTGCTGTACTCACTTGACGTACTTTAAAATGCATAAATACGCTCATTATTAAACCGACCTACTCTATATCGCAACAATTTTGAGGAATTCTAATATAATACACTGTTAATAGCGTATACCTGACCAAGTCAGACACACACACACACACACACACACACACACACACACACACACACACACACTGGTGTTTATTGTATTGTACTATTGCTGATCGAACTGAAATTGAACACTGGCGTCCAGTTGAGGGACCTTATTCTCTGATATGGAAATTTTATTATGTGGACATTGTTCTCTGTCTCAATTCTCGTGTTTACAACCCCACTACAATGAGTACACTAAGTTTTGTGAGCTTATGAATATGCATAAGATGAAGGTTCACGCATCCACTTATCTCTCAGTGTCCTTGAAATCACAACTTTTAAATTTCATAGCACCATTCAACAATTTTTATGATTTAGTTGAAGGTACCTGCTCTGTACCTGTTGTATTCACTTGTATTTTGATATAAAGAACCACCAATGAACAAATGTAATTCGGACCTAAAATAAATCGATCCCTTGATACTCAGGTCTCTACATTTTCAATTCCGTGTTTAGATTACTTCGGTGTAATTGTCTCTACCATGCTGTACCGTTGATGAACAAAGAACAGAGCTCACCGAAAGCAAAGCGATCAAGCTTGTAATAAACGCATCACGTATCCCCGAATGGCGCGAGATTTGCACGCTGCATTTGTCAGGCGAATAATGGTTTGTGCGTGAGAACGGGACGATCACCAGTTCACAAAGGAAATCTGCGTCGATATTCAAGCAACCCAGTGATGCCAGGTTTGAAGATGGAGTGAAAGAAACACTCGCAAATAAAATGCATGCATTAATACGTAACAGGTGTCTAAAACACTTATCACTTGCTCTGAAAACAACGTAGTACAATATTGTACGCGTATACAAGTACATTTCTCACCTATAATATTTTTATAATTATTGTTTATATGCTTTCAATTAGGAAATGCTTTCAATGTCATTACCTATCTTCGTACGAAAGCCATTTCTGGTCTACTTTTATTTTATTTGCTGTGCATATGTATCAAGTCCATAGTTTAGTTATAACAACAATTGCTCTGTAGTAGTGGGTTTCACTAGTCACAAAAGGAAAAGCTAGTCGAATAAAAATCGCTAGACTTGTCATCTTAAAATTAAATTGTCATTTAGAAAATATGTCATTGAATGTTCGGTTCTTCGCGTTTTCAGTTTCTTAATGTATGCTTCAAGCCTGGAAAAGGAAAGATGGATGAGGTTAAATTTGGCAACACTGAAACGCTGCCCCAAAGGATGTGCTCCACTATAGTCTTCCTAACTTCTCTTCACCTCGTCTCACAAAAAAATTGCTCAGGTATTTAGAAACTACAAAGATGACCTGCTGCGTATGATACCTATACTCAGGATATAAAACAAGAAAAACGGCAATACCTCGTTTGTAAAGTACCAATAAAAGGTTGGTTTGAATTGATGTGGCGTTAGTACCTAGTATTGGAATGGTGTAAACGATAATCGAGCGATATTTTTACAGTTTTCTTTTGATTACTCTGTATGTACCGTAGGCGCGATATGTGTAGTTATGTGCAGTCGAGTACATAAAATCGTGCCGATCTAATCCGCAGTGGTTGAGGTTGGTAAGGAAATACTAAACCACTTTTGCCACACACAGCCTCACTTGGTTCTAGCACTCCACCTAATGTTTTTCTTACTCCTTACTTTTCCTTCGTTCCTGAGTCTGAAATCGCCTGTGTTCATAGGTTGCGTTTGAGTACCAAACTTTCGACATCAAATCAATACGAGGCGGACTCATCAGGAACTTGTGTGTATAGGTCTTGCCAGGGATATTGACATATGACCTTCAGGGCTAGCCCAGTCAGCCCTCTGATGTTTCAATACCTCCCTTGCAAGTAGCACGTGATTTCTTCTGTCCAGTTGTGGTCCAGTTCCTTCCACAGTAAACAACACCCGTCTCAACTTGCGCCATTCTTCGAGCTGCAGCCCCATACGTGTCGTACATCTATACGGTAAATGACTCGCATCGTAGCTTTCCATTAACATTTTCACATGCAAAATCCGTGGCGCAACCTATACAGTCGTTGTGAAGCATGCCTTCCAGCCACTCGATTGAAAGCTTTCCGTACTCCTCTCATTTCGCCGTTCACCTAGGCCAGACCTTTGTTCATGGGCTAATGCGCGTATGTCTAACTTGAATTCAAACCGATAAGCTCACCCCGGCTGGTGTGGAACACATGCGATAAGGAGTTTCTGCCAACATTAAATAAAGAAAATCACTATAGGGAATCAAAAACATCGGCGCGATTCCGTGCACTTGGCTGGAGATCCTGATTAAATTGTTTCGTATGTTTGACTTATGCTGCAGATCGACTCATTTCCTTTTGATGTTAGGGAGTCAGATTCTGAAATTAAATTCTTCCCCTGTCCTTGTGGAAGACTTATTTACAGACCGTCCGTTAGAGGAAAATTTAGTTCATGAAATTTCTATGGTGGAACCTCTATACACGTCTCACTCTTTAGCATAGTAAGATCTAAAAACATTATTTGACAATACGCCACAAGTTGTCAAGGAAGACTTCATTTTCTCTTTTACTTTATCTTCCCTTACAAAGTTTTTAATTTGTTTACTAAAATGTTAAACGATGCCTCAAAGATGTCCTTAGTGATGCACATTGTAAATTATATGAAATATTTCATTTTACTTTAGATACCTCTTACTAATTATAGCCAGAAGATATATTGAACTCCACTCATATATTTGATATGGATATTTTACCAGAAATATAATTATGTTGTGAGATCCACTATCCGCCTCCCAGAAATTCAGAAACAGGTCCGTGTACGCTATTTGTGTGTGTTAAAACTCTTTCGTTATTTTTATTTTCTCAAAAAGATTCTAACAAGTTTTATTAGAGCACTGTGTGTTTTAAGATAATTGCGCAATTAATGAAATTATATCTTGAATTTTCTGTGAATAGTTTGTGAAACCCGCTTAATTTTGAATTGATTTCATACAACAATCATAAGAGAGATATAGAAACTTTAACAATTCAAAACTTGTGTATTTTGCTAAAACAGTTAATGTAAAATAACCTTTATTGTGGCATTTACCATTTCCAAGATGTTCGTTGCTATTGCCTTCGATTTTCCTGCACTTTTATCACAGTTTTTCTTTTTAGAAACCTAATTCACTATTGTTTTGTTTCTTGCGAGTTGTGCAAAGAGTATGGATTCAAAACAAGCATATAGACACCCACTTTTTAAATATTAGACTATCCATTAGCCCCCCTGCTATTTATTTAAACGTTTATAGCGATTCTTTTTTGTTTAAAAAATTTAAAGTCCTTAACTACATGGCCATACAGAGACTATTCACAATATGCTTTAACAATGTCTCTGTTAATACATTAATATATTGAGATAGAATATTCACTAGTTCTTTAGAGATATATATTTGCAGAGATAGTGAACTTGTTTTGTAATTGAATATTAACAATGCATACGTACCGAGTACAATAGTGGTACATTAAATTATATCAGTTGATAAATTGAGGTGTCTCTTAGGAACTGTAGAATTACGTGGGTCATTTTCGGATCACAGTACAGTAGGGTCATCTGCTGGAATCTTCCTCTTCGTCCGCCATTTTGTGTATCTGGTACATTCGTTGATAATGTGAGCAATGGTTAAAGCAATCTGACACATCTCGCAGGTGGGTGCTGGATCCTTGAATAGGAGGCATGAATGCGTGATCTTGCAATGAGAAATTCTTAACCTGGTTATAGCAACATGTTTTTAACGTTTTACTTGATGGAGAGAAAGTATCGATATTCTGTTCTTCATTAAGTCTTGTAATTTGCTGTTGGAGTTGACGTACCACCGATTCTCCCAGCTTCCTTTTGACATGAAGTAAAGAGAAAAATACGCATTTGTTGAAAATAGTTTGTAGAAAAGATTTAAAAATAAATATATGAGCAGAGACAGTCATGGGATTGTAACACATAAGATGCTTAATTTGGCTTCCGAATTTTAAATGTAAGCACCCTTTTCTCTGCCATATAGAGATTTTTCACATAGTGAGTGTTATTATAACATGGGAGAGGAAGGTATTCATGCGTATTAAGCCTCAAAGATGGAAAGATATATTTGACAAATTAAACTAAATTTATTCCATATTATTACGGTCCTTCACTGATATCCGAACCAGCGACAAGGAAGTTGAACACGCCAGAAAGTGTTGAAACTACAATAGATCGAAAATCAGTTACAATAGAACATTGATGGTTGCAGCAACAGAAGCAATATAAGCTGCCCCCAAGTGGTTTATGGTTCCAGTCCGGTTCAGTTCTCGTAGATATGGAACTCATGAGGGAGTTACGACATAAGGCAGGACCGACGCAAGAAATTCTAACGTAGGCGCGTTTATTACACAAAAGTCGTGTCGTATTTATTTGTGAACATCCACTAGCCAAAGCTCCTGCAGAGATGTCGCTTGTTAAAGTGATTAGATCAGGTCCCTAGGGCCTATGGGGTAGAATAGGCCGCTTAGGCATAACTTTATACGCATTCAGTCGGAAATACTCACACTACTATCTCCTTTTGACTCCGCCTTAAGTGAGTAGCTCTTAACCTGAACTACGCCTGTGTAGGATTTGAGCATAAACCACTCGGGTCTCGTTCTTTTTTTCCAGTAAATAATAATCTAACCTAAATAGAATTAGTTCATTAATGCTGAAACTCCTCTTACGCTCTCTCTTAATGCTCCCACTAGGGCTTCTTCTTTCACAAGTGTCCAAGATGGTTCTTTCTCAAAGAGAACGCTGCATCACGTGCACGTTTCGAGTTCTGCATTCCTTATCCTTGACAACTTCGAGAAATCTTTGACCCCGTTCTTTAATGAGATTTTTGAAGGAGTAATTGCAATTAAAATGCAATAAATACAGCAGAATAATAATTCGCTTCATGTATTTTACTAATATTTAGAACTAGATGCTTAAAATTTAGATGATTGTAATTCCCACGAAATTTAGATGCTACTATTTTGAAAAAGTTTCCATTTTCGCTTCAAAAATTCCATTTGAAAGATATTTTGCTTTGCCTGCACCCACGAAAATCCCCCTCTCAGTTTTGCTTCTACAGCTTCAGAAATTTGCTGCGGAGGTATGCGTTTAAAGCACAATTCTTGCTCTTGGCAGGTTCTGGGAAAATTGTTCCTTGAGCCTCATTCACATGAGGATAATATTTGTCACTCACCGAAAGTTATAATTGAGAGGTAAATCTTCTAAAAGATATACCTGAGTTCTTCTATACTAATTTAATTAATTTAGTATCTTTATACAAGTTCACTTAATAAGAAAACTTTCTGATAGCTATAAAATGCTTTAAGTATATTTAATTGAAATGCTGCTTCATTATTATTATTAGTATTCTTATTATTACTATCATTAGTTTTGTACAAGAGATATTGAATATACTAATATTTAATATATTTTCATAACATCTTGTCACTGATTCGTGTAACTAAGAAGACATTAATACTATCCGTACCCTGAAATTCTTCGCTTAAAAATTGGTACCAATTTTGAGCAAAACGTTAAAATTTTTACTAGAGGTTCTTTGCCAGTACCTTGGAAGTGCGAAGAGAGCACATGTCCTTTGCTTGCCTTGCTTTCTGGCCTGTAAATAAGCGAGGTCATTCTAACATTCGAGTCCACTTCGCGCGGTGGTTTTATCCTTAAACTTCACTAACGTAAGAAAATTATATGTGGCTAGGTAACTACAATTTCTTCTGCTCTTCTGCTATGTCTTTGTTGTTTTGGTATTCTGTTTAATTTATTAACTAGCAATTGCACATAACTTTAAATATGAATAGAGTTGCCATACTTTCCGCTTACTCTTTTATTCTAGTGTCTCAAGAATTAACCGGAATGTCAAATATCCAGAATTTTTAAAAAAAAATCAAGTCTAAACAACTGCCTGAAGAGAGAAACCGCTTGTAATGAATTATAAAATACTGTCGTATTCATTTAATATGTCCCGGAAACAAAGCATTCATTTAAGATATCATCCTCTTAAGGGAACTTTAGGAAACAGCGATCTAGTTTCTGGTAAGATTAATTCAGAAGATACGCCTAAATGCGAATGAAATTACACGACTATGAACTTTTGTATTGAATTGTTGTAATTTTATATTATAACATGTTTGGCGCTTGTGTTATTCGGCACAAGTACAATAATAGTTTAAACAACTGCGCACTCCTAATTTACGTTTACGCAGTCGGACGCTAGTGTTATGGCCATTAGTTACTGGTGAGTACGTTTATGTCGGCTACTAGCTAGAGAGCCTCTGGAGAGTTGCTCAAAAGAGTTAACAGTCGTGCAGTGGCAGGCGTTCCGTGAGGTTGTCTGTCCGCTGTGTGTTAAAGTAACCGCCCGGCACTGGTGCGAGTTATTTGTTTGCTGTTGTGTACCGTTTTCAGTGTCTCCGAGTACACGCTTGTTTAATTGGGTATACTTTCTTTCTTGTTTCGTAAGTTCTAAACGGTAACCATGGCGGTTTATAAACGTGTGAATACTCTCAAAATTCAGTTTACGACGACGGCGATTAAACCCACTGCACTAGAAATCCACCAGTGGCTAGTGAACTTCATGGGGCTTCAAGCTGATCAGGTCGACACGCTCCAGCTTCACACCAGGGAACGAGCTATCTATGTGAAATTGTTATCGGCGGTATTGTATGATAATCTTCTCTCGCGGTATAAAGAGGAACAAAATTTTACATACGTCTCCGGCGACATAACAAAAGTGAATATTACACCGGGTGATCAGCAAACAGTAAATGTTCGGGTGTTTAACCTGCCTTCTGAGGTGCCCTTTACGGTACTGTCACAGGAACTAAGTAAATATGGTACAGTGTATGATATCCGTAGGGAAAGATGGGGCTCGCAGTATCTTCTTTCGTCTAACAACGGAGTGCATGCTGTAAAAATGGGGCTCAAACGTCATATACCGGCTAGTTTAGTTATCGATTCGTATTTGATTGCCATCAGTTACATCGGCCAACCACAGGCTTGTCATTTGTGTCATGACACTACCCACTTAAAAGCAGCTTGTCCTCTACGTGCCACGCGGCTACCTATAACTCCAAGGAATCGACCGGTAACATTCAGTGAGGCGGCGAGTGCTGCCACCTCTTCTGATGCAGTCGCCCAGAAGCAGGCTTCCATTATGTCACAAACGTCTGTGGTAGAACCTTTGTCGGTGAACCTTCCAGCGCGCTCTTCCGATTCAGGAAGTGGTGGTCCTGCTGGGGCGGAGTCACCGCTGTTGACTGCAGCAACCGAACATGCAATTGTGGACGGATCTATTACGCCATTTGTTGATCGGAAGGCGGCATTCGAAATGCCTGAGGTACCCTCTTTTTCGCAAACTTCTCAGGATGGGGACATGGAGATCGTTTGTGATGAAGAAGTAGAGATATCGGCAAGTGAGGGAGCACTTTTAAGGCAAAAGCCTTCTGCTTCTTTGTCTAGTCGAGATCCTCGGATACGGAGCCAGCATAGGCGGATGGATGTAGAAAGTGCCATGATACGACAGCACTCCCAAGATGTGCAACCGTTGTCCGGTAACTCTCCGGCTCGTTCCACAACGAAAGAGGCGGACTCAGGCAAGCGGCCGGCAGTAGATGACAGCGATGATTTTGAGGATCACCAACGTTCCCCTAAACTTACAAAGGATGACCCGCACCCGGATAGTGATGATTGAGATTGTGTTGTTTCTGGAGTGCTCCCTGGTGTTCTCCGCTTGCAACCATTGAATATACGATCCTTGCCCTTTAAATGCCGGTAGGTCTTCAAATATGGGCTTCGCTCAACGTTAACGGCCTGCGACAGGTTATTAAACAACAACTTTTAAAGGAATTTTTGATCAGTAATGACATAGACATTTGTTTTTTACAGGAGGTGAATCTTTGTAATCTGGATTTTTTGTATGGCTTCTATTACGAGACCAATCTTGGCCCCGAGGGTTCCGGTACGGCAATTGTTTACAGACAAGGGTTACGATTACACAGTTTTGGATACCATCCTTCCGGTAGGGTTCTTTCGGCAGTGTATGATGACGTGACTTTCCTGAATATCTACGCACCTGCTGGTAGTAATAAACGCAAACAACGAGAGGAGTTTTTTCGGCAAGACCTCCTGACCCATATCCCATCGGGTGCTACCTTTGTACTTGTCGGTGATTTTAATTGTACGTTGGCGGCCAAAGATCAACGCGGAGCCTTTAATGGGTGTGTTACTTTGCAGCAGCTGGTGGAGCAAATGCGGTTAAAGGATACCTGGGAGCATACGCATGGTTCCGCAGTACAATTTACTTTCGTGAGAGGCCTATCAGCATCGCGGCTGGACCGCATGTATGTGCCGGCTGAACTCTTATCACGTCTTTATCGTACAGAGATAGTGGCTGTCGCATTCAGTGAGCATAATGCACTCATACATGCCTTTGAAGGTAGGGCAGCGTTCTACACTAGAGGTAGAGGTTATTGGAAATTAAACTGCTCGTTGCTTATGGATGAGGAGGTGCTAAGGGATTTCCAGGATCTTTGGTCGCGGTTGCGGGTATCCTTTCTGCTAGCACAGAATAAAGCCTTCTGGTGGGTGTGTAAAGCCAAGCCTGCGCTTCGGTATTTCTTTCGGGCTGCAGCCTGTCGTCGGGTTCTGGCTAGGAGGGAAACCATGGACTATTACCTTCAAGTCCTTCAGGAACTACACATACGCCAACAGCAAGGTGATGATGTTCAGTCTCTTATGAGAGGCATCAAGGAACACATTAAGGCCCGAAAATCTAACGAGTTACAGGGGTGTTTGTCCAAAGTACACTCGGCGGAAGTGGTGTTTGGGGAAAAGGCGAGTTTTTACCATCTGGCGAAGGAACGTAAACATGGTCGCCGGAAGCTCGTCACTCATTTGGAGGTTGATGGACAGAAAATTTCCACTACAGCCGGAATTCTTCGTGAAGTGCACTCCTTTTACGTCCAACGCTTCTCCGTCCCAGAGGAATGCTCCAGTGCTGTGGGCGAGTATATGTCTGGGGTTGCTCCGGTTGTCCCGGAGGAGCTGCGGCAGGATACGACACCTGTTTCAGCAGCAGAGTTCATGGAAGTGATCCAGTCGTCAAGCTGCATGCGTCTCCAGGACCTGATGGTCTACCATATGAATTTTACAAGCACTGTTGGCGCTATATTCGGGAAGAATTACTTCAAGTTTTCCAGGTAATGTGGACCTCAGAGCGATTTCCGCCTACTTTTGCAGATGGGATAGTGGTCCAGCTTCCGAAGTGTGTGCAGCACAAGACTCCACAGGATTATCGGCCGATCACGTTATTGAACTGTGACTACAAGTTGTTTGTTAAAATCATTAGTGTTCGTGTGCAGAAGATTCTACCCTATATACTTAGCGAGATGCAGGCTGCCGTACATAAGGGGACGGCCATTCATCATACGCTGGCGGCATTGAGAGGTGGTATATTGCACTGTGCACAGGAACAACAGTCAGCTGCAGTCATTAATTTAGACCTTGAGAAGGCCTTTGACAACGTCGTTCACGGGGCACTATGGAAACGTTTGGTTGCCTTGAAAGTGCCCGATAAGCTCCGTAATCTTATCCGAGCCCTATATGATGTTGCTTCGTCTAAGATTCTCTGCAATGGGTATCTGACAGCTGCTATACCCGTTAAACGTTCCGTCCGACAAGGTTGTCCCATGTCTATGATACTATTTGCCTTGTATGTTGATCCTTTACGTCGACGTCTTCAATCTACTCTTACCGGAATCGATGTGTATGGTCAGAGACTGGTGGTACGAGCCTACGCTGACGATATTACTGTAATGGTTACCACACCCCGCGATATTATGCGCCTAAAAGATTGTTTACAGCAATATGAGGAGACTACCGGAATGACATTTAATATGAGGAAGTCCGAGATATTGCCCATTGGATTACAACCTCCGGATACATCAGTTTTGGGCATACCTGTTGTGCAGCGTACGAAAGTTCTGGGGATCTACTTTAGTACTGACGCAGAGGATATGCGGGAATACAACTGGACGTCTGGTATTAATATATTACGTGGTGTGATGTATCAGCAGAAAACCAGGATGCTGAATTTGGTACAACGTATATGGTTTTGTAATAGCTTTGCGCTCAGCAGAATTTGGTTCCTTGCATCTGTTCTTCCGCCCTCAAAACGCCATTGCCAGAGAATAGAACAGATATTAGGTTATTTTATCTGGACAGGAAAGCTTTATCGTATTGCGCGTACGCAACTCCGTCTCCCTAAAGGTCAAGGTGGATGGGGATTATTAGAGGTGGTTCGTCAGTCTCAGGCCTTGATGATGCGAATGCTCTTGCTTGCCATGAATAACCAGGGTGACCCCGTGGATATTGCGCTACAACGACAATACTCATCCTTTTTGAATCGGGGCGAGCGTGACAAGGTTCCCCAAATGTTACGTGAAGTTTATCAGGTCTTGGAGAAGTTACCACCGGAGAAAGTGGGGAATGGTGACTTTAGTACGGTGAAGAAGATTTACACCTTTCTTGTTCAATCTGCTCCCATTATCCCTCATGTCCAGCTGAAATACCCACAACTGCCCTGGAGGCGCATTTGGAGATGTTTTAACCTTCCACAGATTAACTCCGATTGGATGGCAGTAACGTATGCGGTGGTAAACGAAATCCTTCCAACGGCGGACAAACTCTATCGCCACCGGATGGCTATTTCCCACAACTGCCCACTTTGTAATGCCGAAGATTCCCTTCCTCATCGACTGATGGAATGTTCCGGTAAAACTGTGGTCTGGACTTGGGTTTTAGGATATTGTCGTACTTGGATACCTACCGGATGGATTCCTCAACCCTCTGATATTTTGCATTTGAACATTCCTAAAGTAAGCCCCCCATTGTATAATTCCCTACTCTGGCTGATTATGGGCACCTTTACTTGGCTACAAACGTTGGACGATGCAGCTGATTGTGTACTGCCTCATCTACGACAATTTTTACGTGCTGAGAGATGGCAGATGATTCGGCAACACAGAACAGGGCCATTCCAGCCTTGGATATTCAGATTTAAGCTCCACTAGCACAGTAATACCCTTTTCCTTTTTGTTAGGATTCTGTTCTTCCTTGCTTAAAAAAATAATAAAAAAAATAAAATAAAAAAATTAAAAAAAAAATAAATAAAAAAAATATATTGAGCTTGCAACAAGTTAAAAGAAATACAGGTTTTTTGTTACAATGAAAAAAAAAGAGGGAGAGAGGGGCTTCTGGGCGTTAGAGGAGAGTGGTTCTAGCCCACTCTTAGTGGCGTCAGGCCAGCAATGGCGAGCGAGCCTTTAACCCAGATAGGTGTGACGTCGAAGTATTCATTTTGGCTTTCGGTGGGCAATGTAATGTACTCGCTTAGCAGTAACTTGACCTATCCTATTGTTAACATTGCCATTCTCGTTCGGGTTATTATAGCTCTTTTGCAATGGCGTTATTATGTTTGCCGAGAGTTCTAGAGCTTGTATATTGCAGTAAATACGTTCGTGAATAAGAGTTAACTTGGGCTTGATACGTCAATAGTAAATCTTCAATAGCTCCACTGTTTCACAGCGTTGTAACCCAGGTAACTGTTTTTGATACCCTTACCTAGTATACAGTATTAACCACCTCTTCATATTGAGATGAGGAAAGTTGCCTTACCTAGTGCCCTCAGACTGCGAAGAAATACGAGGCATGTTTTTAAAGCAAGTACCGATAATCTTTTTAAAATATAATAAAACATTAATTTCCAAATACTCCATTATCATGCATTACGCTACTTCTCCACATAGTCACCGACGTTATTCAGTCACTTACCGTAACGGAAAACCAATTTTTGTATGTCTTCGTCAAAGAATGATGCCGCATGCGATGAAAGCCAAGTCTACACTTCTTGTTTAAGAACATCATCGTCGTTGAAATGTTTTCCACCAAGGAATTTCTTCAGATGAAAAAACAAGAAAATCGCTTGGTGCCGGATTGTAGGGAGGGTGGTCGAATTGCTCCCAACCAAATGATGCAATCAGATCTTGAATTTGTTTGGCTGTGTCTAACCCACTTTCTCACCATTTCATCACTCATTATTGTTTCACCATAACTTCAGGCAATGGGCGATGAATGTTAGATAGCGTAACATTTCTCGCATTCAAAAAACGAAACACTGATCTGACTTCACAGTCGGCGGGTCATTCGATTGTTTCAATCATCTTGAAACGCTCTAACAACAGGAAATCACAAAGTGACGATTGTTCATAGCTACGTCTAGCTTCCTAATGAATGGCAGAAGTGATAGCGCATACTTGAACTCGCAACTGCAGCGGCAAATTATTAAAACGGTATTTAATTTAAAAACACGCCCCGTACGACATTCAAATCAGGTGACCAGTTAGCTCTCTGTGAAATTAAGGAGGAGAATTTCATATTATGGGACTGGATGATACCTAAACCCAACCTAGATCAACCCTTTACATTTTCAATTACTGATCGTCTAATTTGAAATGAACATGGACCTAACTTTGGTAATGAGTCACATGCATGGTATACAGATGGCTCAAAAATGCATGGCATAACTGGTATAGTAGTTTATGGACCTAACTTTATCCTAGCAAAAGCTCTTGGTAATGAACCCATCATATTTCAAACTGAAGTACATGCTATAGAAACATGTGACCATGTAATTATCAATAAAGGCATTCGTGATGCCAGGATCTGTATTTAATTGGACAGTCAAGTAGCGCTAAAGGTCCTTAGTGCTTACACTATCGAGTCAAAGCTTATTGAGGTCTACAGATGTTAAATCAGCTGGCATAACACAATAAGGTTACTTGATGTGGTGCCAGGACACGAAGAGATTAAGGGCAATGAAATTGCGAATCGTCTAGCCAAGGAGGCAGCTAATACTCCATTCATGACCCAGAAAACCATTCTGTGGAGTACCAGATTGCTATATCAAATGCAAGATAAAAGCCTGTGAACACAGGAAAATAATTAGCTATTGGGAACAAGTTCCAAAGCTAAATCATGCATAACACTTAATTGAACTTTCTGCAAAAAGATCAAGAAAGATCCTCACACTCAGCAAGCAGGAGCTGAGGATGATAAATGGCCTCCTTACTGGACACTGCTCTCTTGAGGATCATCTTTACAACATAGGCGAGGCTGAGGTGAATACATGCAGAATCTGTTTAGAAGAAAAAGAAACGGCAAGGCATAATGCGAAGTAATTACCTGACAGGGGGTAAGGTATCTGGAGTTTGCTTTTCAAAATCCAGGACATATTGCCTTAACATCACACAAGAAAATGTCGCCCTTTTTAGTGTAGTGGTTATCATGATAGTTTCTAGTTCCAGAGGTCGCGGGGTCAATCCCGGCGGAGAGCGATAGATTTTTTTCCGGCGTAAAAATCCTTAGCATGTATCCTTCAGAAGGGAAGTAAATCTGGTGGTCCCGTGTCATAGATTTACGACACGTAAAAGAACTTCAATCCTAATAAAGAGGCCTCTGAGCAAAATTACCGGTCTTTCACGACCAGTATAGAGTGGGAAGTTAAGAACCACAGCAGTTAAAGAGCACCCCATAAATAAAAATCAATTTAATTTAAACAAGAAAATTATAGACTATATTAAAGGCATTAAATTAAAATGGAACTTATAGAATAGGGTATTCACAATAGATCTGTTGAAGGTCGCAGTGTTGACAAGCTGAAAGGCTTATATTGCTCCCCTTATAATCTAATACGGTGTTAACAAACTTTACAAGTGAACTACATGAACCAACTGTTCTACTGTCAATAACTTTTAATATGTAGTAATCTAGTGCATACACATTCCAAATTTGTATTTGTAAATTACTGTTTCAGGTGCTCGGACTTGTGTGCTACCGTGTATTATTTTGGTACGGACCTCTGTCATATAATCCCTCCTTTCACCCACATACTATACATGCAAATATCTTTTGAGGGGGGCGTCAATGCAACAATTTCCTACAGAGAGAAACTTCCATGGAATTAGCTCATAAAATACTGTCGTATTCATTTATCATGTTCCGGAAGCAAAGGATTGATTTAAGATATCATCCTTTTAGGGATCAGGAAACATCGATCCAATATCTGATAAGATTAATTCAAAAGTTAAGCCTAAATGCGAAAGAAATTTTACTTCGCTATGAACTATTATATCGAATTCTTGTAATTTTGTGTTATAACAACAGTGTAAAACAAGAGATTTCCAGCAACCTCTGAGAATACTCTACGATATTAGAAACCCCTCGTAAAAGAATGGTTTAAATCAATTTGCTTCCTTCCGGAACAGTTTAAAGAATATGATAGTGCATAGTGCAAATGTACATTTTCACGAATGGAAACCCGGTTAAATGGTTGACTGCATCAACAACTGAAAGAATCTTGAGTTTTACTTAGTATTTTATTGTTATTGTTATTATTGTCTGATTGTAAGTTGTTGCTATGCATCGTTCTTTTTAGATACTCCTACGGAACTATATGGTCTCGCCAGGTGTAAGAAATGCAAAAATTGTCTCGAGTAATCAGCCTTCTGGCTTTTCAATCAGAGGTCCTGGGTTCGATTCACGATTGGGGGTGAGGGAATTTTTCTTTAATTATAATTATTCCCTAACCTCCGCAGAACATGGCAGTATTAATGTGTGTGTTTTATAATGAAAATTAATAAAGTCAAAGTTAAATATATTCAACGAATTAGTATCACCAGTAAAGTAAAAGCCCTCGATGTGACCATAAAAGGGGGTTATATAAATGAAACAATAAAAAAGGACGTGTAAATTTTTTGTGATTTAAATATCCCCACCGCAGCTTATGATTGGTGCCTCATTAGCCACATTGGAGTCAATAATTCCCTAAAATTTCTTAGAGTATATCAAGAAATGTTACATTGCTGGGAATTAAGTGAATCTCGACCTTACACCTGTACCTGGATGCTCACTTCAATTACTTGAGTGTCACAAGGGAATATCTTTCAGACAGTTTAAGTGGATCATGGTATTGATCTGCCTTTTAAGAAAGCGCTCTTGCGATAACATCTAGCGCACATATGTGATGGGAATTTACATTTTCCAACTCAAAAAATCTTAAATGTTATATAACATCACTATAAATAATACTTCTGGTTTATCATAAAATTGATCTGTCTTGATGTGCAGCTGCTAAAGTGGATCCATAACCCATTACCAAAACATATAATTATGTATAGTATACCAAAAATATAGCATATTAGAACGATCTGGCAAATCTAAAGCTCCACACTCTCTACATCTTTGGGAGAACATGTAAGCTAAATATACTTTAGCTTAGCTATTAAGTACTTTATAAATAAAATTAGATAAAATGACACAAACGATTGCAATTTATGATGTCCCCTTTCTTCTCTTTTTTCGACTTTTACTAACACAAACATAATTTTCAAAAAGTTACTGAATAGCTTTACTGTAACTAAGCTTTTGAAGGCAACATGAGCACATTTTTATATAAAAGAAATTTGAAACAACACATTAAAAAGACCATAAATATAGTTAGATTAATCAATTCAAAAAGCATGGCTAATGGTACCGAGGTTCGCATTTGGGAGGTCTAGGGTTCAAACCGCGAGATGGTAGATCATCCTGACCAAGGATTTTTTCGTAGTTTCCTTGGTCACAAGCGGCAACTCGTGCCTACCACGACTTTTCCACTCCCTAATTCGGTCTCATTACTACTGTCGCAGGACGAGATGCACCGTCACGGGTAGCTGAGGTCATTAAGGCACGGACTTGTGAACCGAAGGCCTGGGATTCAAATCACGCCAGGATCGTCCTCCCTGACTCAGGTTTGCTCCAGTTTTTCCTCAGTCATTTATAACTAGCAAATGCCGGGGAGGGACCCTTAACTTAGCACTGGAATTTTTTATTTCCAAATTTCCTTTCCAAATTATTTTATTTAATATATCATCAGTGTCCTGTGATGCCGTATGCAGTAAGAACAGGCGTTAAACACTAATCTAAAAATAAGGGCGAGGCGCAGTGATCGTTGGTCTGCAGCATACGGTGGAGGAAGTCTCTTGAGGGGGGAAGAAGCATATCCACCCTGGCTTCGAAACCTTCGACAAACCTATCCACGAGGATGGAGGTTGGAGCATCGAAGGAGTACGACATCTAGAAGTGTAAGGGACAGCGCTGCGCTCTGCCTGTCGCCACAGTTTACGGCTATCCTTTGTAATCCCAAATTCCATTTCTTTGCAGAAGTCACATAAGCGCAACAGGCCAACTACAGCCTGGCTAAATTAAGTGATAGAATAAGCATGCACCCTACACTGTATATAGCTACGTGGGGTAGAAATGCTAAATTTCGGGCTTGTGTTGTAGACTGTGAAACTGTGATGGAAAATTTACACTGTCGTCTAACACCTTATTCTTGTCATGAAGGATGAACATTTCTATTCCAATGGTTTCTACGGTAACAGATCTCTCTCTCAAATGATCACTTTTTATGGGGATATTTGAAATGTAGAGTCTTCATTACGAGGATTGCTAATACGAGTATGAAAGAGTTAAAAATGAGGATCGGAAAGAATACAGAGATATACCACCAGCAGTCCTCGAAAATGTTCGATAAGAATTCACGCTTCGACTTAGCCTCTGTCAGATTGTGGCCACTTTATTAAATAATTATATTTTCATTTTTTTTACAGAAGTTGTGAAGCTGTGGAGAAAACTGTTAAACAAACCAACAATTAAGCTATTCCCATAGCAACCAATTCCATTGTATGAAACAAATGAAATTGCTTATGCAACTAAATAAGATAACTCCGTTCAGAAAAAGTGAAATATTATGTTGCAATTTAACATTTTTGTCAATGGCATCACATCTGTACCTACATAATGACTGAAATTCTTTTTTTTGTAAAATTTCATCTCAAAACATTAAACTTGACGTGTCCGAAAATTTAAAAGATACTTAATTTTAGTTTTGTTTGCATAATTTCTTACTTATGAATGATACTGTATAATATACAGGTGGAACATTTAAGTTTAGATTGTACATTATCTCCAAAACTAAGCGCTGTAGAAAGAAATATATTTAATAAAAGTTACTTGATATGGGATAAAGTAAATGCCATTAGTTGTGTTTTGTTTGGAGGACGTTATGATGGTCATTTTAGGAACAATTTAAATTAACCCTAATTGTACGTTCCTATTTTAAAAGATTAAATTGAGCCTAAAATGACCATCATAACGACCTTCAAATTAAACACGAGTAATAACATTTACATTCCCCCATAATATCAAGCAACTTTTATTAAAGACATTTCTTTTTACAACGCTTAGTTTTGGAGATATTGTACAGTCTCAACTTAAATGGTCCACTCTGTATACACAGTATGATATTTCTGCTACCTTTTAGACGTCGCACAGAAACTTAAATGGTGATCTTCTTTGTATGTTCGCCCAAAACAAACATCTCGCTACTTCGAGTTAAACTGCGACCAGTATTTATCTTCGGAATGGCCATAATTTTATTTTTATTGTTTCTCTTTTAGATTTTAAATGAATATCTTTTTTAGTTAATGCTATTAGGTATTTTGGCAGTGCGTCTGGATTTGTATGGGGAAGTTGCGGACCGCTTGAAACCGAGTTAACTGACCGAAGTGTTCCTCAATCCATTTTAATTATTTCCATACGCCGGATTAGAATTGCGTTTCTAAGGATTCGCCCTGAATTTCTACCTTCATCCACACATCATGCTAATGCGTTTGTTTCCTCAGGAGGCTGCCTTGATATTGTAAAGACGTACATCCAGGTCACCCTCTCCGTGTTTGTACATTCTCTCTTTCCCACTGCAATGTGTGCATGCGGCGGAGGGTGGTGCTTGTGTAGTTTTCTTCTTTCCTGTCCAAGAGTCTTTAATTTGTAAATTAAACCCGAGGATTGCAATGACTTGAAGTTTCATTTAATACGGGCAACACATCGAGAAATGAAACATTTCCTCTGTTAATTTTCAAGTAGCTGGTTACAGTCTTCGAATTCTTGAACAAAAATGTTTTCAATGCACCCTCAATGGTATTGGTTATTAGCACAACCGCTTTTCTTTTAGGATAGTTGAAAAATTCAACGCTGTGAACCATGCATTTTCGGCTTCTAAACTTAGTCTATATATAGCCAGGGTGACTGCAAAAATAAACTATATAATGGACTTTATGCTGTGGTTAATTCATTAAAATGTATTTGGACATTTTGGAATCAGAAATAAAATATGTATGCTGAATTTTCGGTAAGCAATAGTTGAAGCGTACTTCAATCTATTTCAATACTTATCATATAACCCCTTATATATAATACTTATCATATAAATGGAGAAGGGCTTAACAAAGAGTAAAATTACCGGTCTTTCACACCCAATATAGAATGGGACGCTAAGAACCACAGCAGCTAAAGAGCGTCCATAAAAATAAACTCAACTTAGCTTTAGATACCTTCTATACATAAGCTGTGCCGCGGGCGAAGGACAAGACCTTCTGAATATGTTTGAAGATACATTAGGCCAGTAGTTATTTAAACAAGAGCTAAATAAAGTGATACATTTTCTTAGGAATGAGATGCTTAAGACCGAGCCTCAGTCCTATTATACTGGACAATTCAAAACACGGACAGCGTTTAGTATGTATGCGAGACAACCAAGTATCGCTTTTCAAAATGATGCCCTTGTCCGGATAAATACTGTAGTGCGTTAACATTTAGCAAAGCTTCGGATATGGTGGTGGGTGCCTGTTCCACATCTCCTCAGAAACTTCCACCCACCAACAAGAACATCACATTCACGACTGCCTCCTAGACACCGCAGAGCCGAGAGTAGCGCATATGCTAAATGCATGTGTTTGTAAGTGCAGTACTTGAATCCCTTTTGTAATGTAGATAATACACGATGTTATACTCTTGTTGCGTTAAGGTTTATTAGTAAAATATGGAATGAACACCTATCAACATATCAGAAGCATGACCATATTTTGATATCCCCACAGTGCCCAAACCATGCTTTTTCCCTGGCAGGAGACCTCTTTTGAAAAGTGATCAGTGTTTTTGGTGGTATTTTTAATTACGTTGTATTTTGTTTGACTACACAAAATATAGTTCAAAGATTATACAAAAAATCAGCATTCTCACTGTTTTTTACTTTCTCTACTACGTATAGTAAGTAGGGGAAGTATTTAAAGTATTCCACCCAAAAATTCGATACTGAGATTTCACCGGAAATACATGTTTTGAGACCCCCTGAATCCAAAAAAAGCATTTTTGGAAACATTTCCGTGTGTGTGACTAAACAGCATACCTCAGAAACGAACAGTCGGATAAACACCAAACTTGATATTTAGGTTCAGTATCTTCCACAGATGCGACACGAAGGTTTTCAAGAATATCCCCCACCCCAGATTACCCTTTACATGGAACATTTTCCGAAAATTTTAATTTTCCCAAAAATGGCTCTAACAATTTTGATTAAAGTATCATATGTTTAAGATATTTTCATGACAAATGAAATATATATCTCAAATTTTCTGGGAATGTCTCCAAAAGTATTCTTCATTGTGAACGACTTTTGCATAACTGGTAAACCATAAGAGATAGACAAAATTTTACTACACAAAAAATGTAGATCGCGTTAAAATACACAATTTATGTCATATACCTTCTTTTTTGGGTAGACCATTTTCGAGATATTGCTTGTTATTCTCTTAAATTTTCCAATACTTTTACTTTTTCTCAAATTCGTTATTCATTTTTTTTTTTTGTCCTGGTAATGCAAACAGAATGGAATACTCCACATAGCAACCAGCTCTTAAAATATTTGACTATAGCTTGAAGCCTAGCAATTCCCCTTGCATCTACAAGAAAATTAGCAATAAGATTAACATCTCGATATCTCGATTAACATGAAGCATATGGAGAATAAGCGTTAGTAAAAATCGTTTGTACAAGAGTAGAGAAAGTCATGTGAGTGTAACACATCAGATTTTTACTTTCTCTATTACGTATAGTAAGTAGGGGAAGTAGTGTATTCCACCCAAAAATTCGATACCTAGATTTCACCGGAAATATATGTTTTGAGACCCCCTGAATCCAAAAAAAGCATTTTTGGAAACATGTCCGTGTGGGTGTGTGTCTGTGTGTGCGCTTTGTATTTAGGTTCAGTATCTTCCAGAGACGCGACACGAAGGTTTTCAAGAAAATCCCCCCACCCCAGATTACCCTTTACATGGAACATTTTTAGAAAATTTTAATTTTCTCAAAAGTGGCTCTACCGATTTTGATTAAAATATCATATATTTAAGATATTTTCATGACAAATGAAATGTATATCTCGAATTTTCTGTGAATGTCTCCAAAAGTATTCTTCATTGTGAACGACTTTTGCATAACTGGTAAACCATAAGAGATAGATAAAATTTTACTACACAGAAAATGTAGTTCGCGTTAAAATACACAATTTATATCATGTACATTTTTTTTTGTTGAGTGAACCATTTTCGTGATATTGCTTGTCATTTCCTTAAATTTTCCAATACTTTTTCTCAAATGGGAATTCGTTATTCTTTTTTTTTTTTTTTTTTTTTTTTTACGTACTTGACATGCAAAGAGAATGGAATGCGCCACGTAGCAACCAGCTCTTAAAATATTTGACTATCGCTTAAAGCGATTTCCCCTTGCACCTACAAGAAAATTAGCAATAAGATTAACATCTCGATTAACATGAAGCATATGGAGGATAAGCGTTTGTAAAAATAGTTTGTACAAGAGTAGAGAAAGTCATGCGAGTGTAACACATCAGATTTTTTTCTTCTTTGTGTAAGTTGAGTTTGTAAGGCTTTAAGAATTACATTAGATATAATAAACCGAAAACTTCTCTCATTCATTTCTTCTTTTCCCAAAAGTCCTTATAACACAGTGTTAACAACTATTGTTTCGTAGCTTGTATTTGTGTATTATTGTGAAGCATGGTCCTTTTCTATTCAGAATTACAGTCACGTTAGGTTCTTCTTTGCGTAACCTTGTAAACTTCAAGTGAAGCTGGAAGCCTCTCCTTTAGTCTGAACATCAGTGTAATGCAGCACAGCGCAGAACAACATCAGTTTTCTAAATATGTTCACTTCTGAAAATATTATTTTGTTTTCTGACGTTATCTCAGTCTTAAAAATCGATGTTTCACGAGTCAAATGATTTTCACCATTGTGTTCGAAATACTACACAACCTTTCCCCCTTCCTCCTCTCTCTCTCTCTCTCTCTCTCTCTCTCTCTCTCTCTCTCTCTTTACTTCGAAACAATTGTTTTTCTCTCAGAATTAAGAAAAATATAGCTGATGAAGGCATTAAACAAAATAATGTAGACGTGTTCACACGAATTTTCACACGTCAACAAGGGATGCACAAAAGATACCGGTATATTACGCAGTAATGACAAAGCGATTTAATCTGTATGTAAATGACAAGCATATTCCCCTAAATTAATTTCAGGCTATACACTATACAATTTCCAAAGTTGTTAATTACCGTTGAATAACATCAGTCTAATGTGTACCTCGAAGTTCAAAAATGGAGTTCCATAGTTTTCAGAGCGTCTACGTTATGTAATCCGAAAGAATTTTTTAATCCAGCGATGAGCAAATCAGAGTTTCTGGTTTTCTTTTCTGTGAGTAAAGGGGATGTTCTAATATGTGAATGGCAATTAAGCTAAATGTTTCAGCTTTTATAAAGCAATGAGTGCAATACATAAATAAGAGAAATTCAACGAGTTAAATCGCTCAGAAACTCTGAAATTCATTATGAAACTATCAGAGAGTCTTAAAGAGTTCAAGCACATACAAGGAAATTTGTGGTGCTCCAAACCTGATGCCGCCTGAAAGCTTCTGTCTTGTACTGGGCATGGCTGGTGGTCTAAAGACACAAGGTGGTTATTTTAATATAGGCGAACTTCTTTGTCTAAACCACATTTGTCAGTTTTTTTTAATTGGCGCAATACAAATGGTATGGTGTATTGTTATTAATATGCCATTCCTACTGATCTAGGTTAGATTAAACTTGTTTTAAAGCAACTAACGTTTTAATTTGTTTTCTATTACAGGTCAATAATATTGCTGGTTCCTCAGTTTCAAAACTTCTGCGGTTTGAATTACTTTTAGAACATACCGTTAAAAGAGCTTAAATGATTACATCAAGGCCAAATGAAAAAATATCTGAGATTGCATTCACACGACTTTCTCTACTCACTCTTCTACAAACTATTATTACCAGAGCTTATTATTATACCTACTTCTTGTTAATACAGATAAACTTTCCCTACATATTTTGTTGGGGTTTATGGAAGATGTAGTAGTAAAGTGGTGGTCAGATTTTTCAAAAGCAAGTCGCTAGTACATTGATTTGAAACTCCATTCTACTTTCTTGACCACGAAAAAACAATCGTATGTGTTACATTCACATGACATTCTCTACTAGCCCTTCTACAACCCATTTTTACGAAAGCTGACTCTTATATCTGCTTCTAGTTAATCGAGATGATCTTTCATTACATACTTTTACATTTCGTTTTAGGTATAAGAAGGATACAGTAGACCAAAGCAAGTCAGATTTTTAAAAAGCGGATAGATATATTATAGCTTTGAAATTATATGTTCTTTTCGTGACCACGAGAGAAAAAAACTAGTAGCGGCTTGCCACTGGAATGAAATATATGAAAATGTAAACCAATAACAAAGAATACCTCGAAAATTGTTAACTCTACAACAGGTTTTATTTTACCAATTGTGTGCTTTCACGATAACCACATTTTTTGTGTAGAGAATTTTATCCATCTCTTATGGTTTAATAATTATACAAAAGCTTATTCGAATGAAGAAGATTTAAAAAGCTATTTCTATGAAACTCAAGATACACATTTTATTTTTAATACAAGTACCTTAAGCATATAGTACTTTAATAAAAATCTTTAAGAGTAATTTTTGAGAAAATCAAAATTAATTACAAATTGTCCATTGGAGCAGGGAATTTTTTTGAAAAGCTCCGAGTCTTATCTTTGGAAGATGCTGAACTTAAATACCAAGCTTGGTATTTTACGGATTTTCCGTTTTTGAGTTTTGCTGTTCTCAGATACACACACACCCAGAATGGACCTCAAAACGTGTGTTTCTGGTGATGCTTTTAATTTCTGGATGCAATGCCATACTACTTCTACTTTAAGTAAATAGTATAGAATGTAAAAAAATGGTCTTTGCAATTGTAAATTATGTGGATCCGATAATAAACGTTTTTGTGTATTCTTCTGTCTTGAAAGTCGACACCAGATATGATAGCTGTGCGTTTTCTTGTGATGTGTTTTAGTAAGAAACGGGAAAAGGAGAACAAGATGAAGAGGATATGTGTTCACAGAATGCAAATCCCATCCTTCTGCCGCTTTCCGATAAGCAGACTGGCTGGTGTGAAGAGGTATTTGAATCTCTTGCTGTTATAGCACGGCCAGAACTGTAAACACAGTTATGAAAATGCTCTCCTTTACCACCGGATATACTTTCTTCACTATGGTAACCATGGTAACGGAGAAACCGCTCTATCACGCTCTTTCTTTGTCCCAGTTTCAAGGCTAGTTCAAACAGGAGCCAGGCATTTGTTAGGGAAACTGTAACTAAAATCGTTTTGCACCGGGAGAATAATGTCTCAGAGTTATACACATTTTAGTTGGTATCCTGTCATTATTTTGTTAACTACTACATTTCGAAGCCCTCAGTGTTTGTTTAAATGTATAGATTTGAATAAAACTGGCCGGAAATTTTTTATTATGAACAATAACCGTTATGGAAGTCTAAGTGTTAATTGCTTTTATGTGCACGAGGTTAAGGCATTTAACATAAGTTACCTGGATTACAATGTCTGGATTACATATACCTTGGCTAATTACGCTATGAAATTGTCACTGAATACACATTGACGTATCACGCCGAGTTTAACCCTTAACAGAAGTCTTTACTATAATTCATGAAATATGGAACTCTCGGTAAACATAATAACGCCTCCACAGAACAGCTACAATAGCCCGAAAAAGAGCACGGCATTGGTTAAACGGTCAGAATAAGCCAAGTTGCTGTTAAGTTCTTACATCCCCCCAAGAAAAAACCAAAAACAAAATAAAACACTACGGCATCGTTTTGCCCGGGTAAGGAACCCGTACTCGCCAATGACCTGACGCAGTTAGGAGTGGGCGAGAACCGTCCTAATCTACTACCCAGAAGCCACTCTCTCCTCAACAACTCCCTAAATCCCGTCTAGCTGTACGAGAAGGAAGCACTCTCACAGTAACTGACAAGACAGCACATCCAAACGCGCGGCTGCGTAAACCTGAATTACAAGTGCGCGGTTATTTAAAACTATTACTGTTACTTGTGCCGAGAAACATAACCGGCACACGTGAGTTACGTAACTTGGATAGAAGACTCCATTTTATAACGGATATATGTGATTGTTTAATGGAAGGGAAGGTCGTGTGAGCTTATTATGACAGCTCCTTTTCTTTCTTTTCGCAGTAGCTCATTACTGATGGATTTCTGAACGCTTCTGATATAAACATTTGAATGTTATCCCAAACGCTGTAGATAACAAAACACTTAAATGTAATTTGAAATTATGGACTAAAATGCATCATAATTAATATAACGTGAACAGCGCAATCAATTTTTGTATCCATGGTGTTCAGGACATACATTTAAATCAACATAAAATATTTTACCCAACACGAAGTTTTATTGCTCTTCCGTTTTACGGAGAGGAAAATCAAGTAACTAAAACGAGCATTGCCGTAGCAACCAGACGGCTGAATGTCTTGTGGTAACTAACTTCCGCCACATTACCCCCGGTGAGTCGGAGCCTATGGGCGACAGCGTCTGTCTCGCGCGTCTTCTGGAGCGAGTTCTGAACTCTAGGGCGTCTCTTGTAGTTTTAGTGCCAGTTAACGACACCCTTGGTTGATTAGCAGCAGTAGCAGCAGCAGCAGCAGCAGCAGCAGCAGTAGTGTCTTCTGAGGGGAGCGAAATACGCTCCTATTCTAAGTGAATCTGGGTTCCTTCCCGTCTATGTTGACCCGAACAGGGTTATTATGAATTATGATCATCTTCTCATCAAGGGGACCCGTGTATGGAGGCTGAAGGACTCCATGGATGGGTCACTCTCAGGAAGGCTTGGGAGCATCTAGACAACTCTTTGAATACGAAAGGCCCTTATCGGTCGTAGTGCGCGGCGGGTGCTGACGCAGTTGCCGCATCTGCTGCCTCAGCTTGAGTACGAAGTTCGAGGCGTCTTCGGTGCATTGCTACAGATTATCCGGGTAGATGAAGTGGTTCGCTTGTTCGCGGAAGAGGTACCGATATCCTTCTTGTAGGCAATGCATATCTCCAACACTATAATGGATAAAGCCTCCGGCCATGACATTCCGGAGTGGCACACAATGGCCAATCCGGTTTTGTAACTTGAGTTGCCGATGAAACATTCCACCATTACGTTGTTTTGTGGATGGTGACTGGTGGTGCGAGATATCAATGTTACAGTTAGCACTACTAGCTGTAAGAACAGTTGGGATTGAACTGTCAGCATTGGTCGGTAGTGATTTGCTCTGGCGTACCGGAGTAGGAAATCCAGCACGCGATAAAAGCTTCGGCTACATTCTCCGCTGTTATACTTTCTAGTGATCGGACTTCAGGCCAGTGTGAAGAACGATCTGTAGGCGGTTAGGTAGTAGTTGAAGGCTTTAGCTGGAGGAAGAGGACCGATAAAGACAATTTGCACGTGCTGGAAGGATGCTGATTGTGGAGTGAAGGTACCTCTGGAGCTGTAATATGCCGAGTAAACTTTGCACGTTGGCAATCCTGGAAGGTGCGAGTCCAGTGCGAAGTCTTTCTGGATGTTGGGCCATGCAAAACGGTCGGACACCATCCGGGCTGTGGCTCTGCCACTAGGATGACTCAGCCCGCGCAGCGAGTTCAAGATTTGCTTCCGGTGAGCTTTGCTGACGAAGGGTCTAGCTTGTCCCGTAGTAATGTATTGGAGAACAGAATCACGGCTGTGCCAGGAACTCGGATCTTTAACAATTGAAGAGATGATAATAATATATTATTTTTGTATATGCATTTATTAATTATGTACATATGCATATGTTAATATGTAATTTGTTGCTTAAAAATTATTACTGAAATGTTGCATGGTTATTTAACCTTAAAATATTCTACCCCATACGACCCACACCTTCCTCACGTTGCTCGTACTGTTGGGAAAGTGAAGAAACGAGCAACAATGTAGTTAATAAGTAAAGAAAACGCGGCACATGCTTCGTGAAATAGAATTTCAAAGGGATTGAAAATCCTATATTTCGTTTCTGAGGTTTCTTTGTTTATCTTCAAAGTTTGTTTTCCGGTAACGTAACCGACAACCCAGCGCGCTAGCGATATTCGCTCTTACGCGTGTCAGCGACCTGCGTTGTGTCCAGGAGGACTGGCTTATGCCCTGCTGTCAGTCATCTGATGTACGAAGGGTGATCATAAACTAAAGTTACAAAGCCTGCAGTGAAACGTGTACATTTTATTTCATATAACCAATACAGCCAACTGATACTACATGTACTGGGTTATTTTATGACAGTCTTCACATCGGTTTAGGCACTTTTTGCTTCGTGGGATGAGTTTTGAATATTCTCTCCTGGTAAAAATCCTGTCCTTGCATGTTCAGCCACGTTGTCGCGAAGTGTTTCACCACTTTGTCTGAAGCGAATCGTCGGCCACCTAGATGCTCCTTCAAAAGAGGAAAAAGATGAATGTCGCTTGGAGCGAGGTTCGGGTTGTAGGGAGGGTGGTCGATGATGTCCCAGCGAAACTGCTTCATCAGCGTGATGGTCTTCTGGGCTGCATGAGGCCGCGCGTGGTCGTGGAGGAAGATGACGCCCTCCTGGTTGCTTCGCGCAATGCTGTCAAGGTTTTGGAGTATCGGTCAGCAGTCACTGTGTGCTCTCTTTCCAAAAACTCTACGAATGTGTTACCCATGCTGTCCCAAAGTACTGTGGCCATCAACTTCGTGGCAGATGGCGTTACCTTAAACTTGTATGTCTTTGGAGAGGAGGGGTGTTTCCACTCCATTGACGACCGCTTACTGCTGTAAGTATAGTGGTGGGTCAATGTTTCGTCACCTGTAACAATGTGGTGAAGAAAACATTTTCCTTCCGTGTTAAACCGTTGCAAAAGTGGCAGACCTGGCCCATGCGCTTTTCCATTTATTGGTTGGACAGATTTCGTGGAACCCATCATGAACAAACTTTCCGGTATTGCAGAATATTGTGAACAATGTGACGATCGTTTCCGAACGATATTTCCAATTCTACTGCCATATACCGTACGTGATGCTCCATAATGTTGCCCTGAATCAGCTCCTCCATGCGAGTTGTGTTGAAATCCGTTGATATCAAGCTGGGTTGGCCACTGCGATCCTCCTCAGTAACGTTTTCCCTACCGGCCGCAAACTTTCGGCACCATTCTGCGACATGTTGACGAGACATTAAAGTCTCGCCGTAAACCTCTACCAGTTGCTGGTGAAATTCAGCCGCGGTTACATGTTTCGCCCATAGAAATCGAATAACAGAGCGGATTTCTTCGCGAGAGACCAGTTTTCCAAACGAGTCGCCATTTGTGTTTACCTACAACTAACGCTGTAGGTGGCGGGTGGAAGAAACTCTGCACAGTCCTCTCCACATGTATTAGAATTACCACATACTACTAATTTCTCTATAACGGACGAAACTCCAGAATATTGGCCTTGTAACCTTAATTTCTAAACACCCCTCGTACACATGATGGCTGATCGCATCACCGTGGCTAAGCGAAACGAAACGAAATGAAATGTTCGTATCCAATAACCATGATAGGTATGAATCCTACTGAGGCCCTCGTCCAAGTAATAACGAGAGCCCGCATTTCCCGTTATTAAAGAATATAAGGAATAAACTATTCTAAAATAGGTACAATAGGTTTAAAACAATATTGACTCCTTTAAAAATAAATCTATGAAAGGGTACATGTTTTCCTCCACAAAACTACGAAGAATGAAGTATTGCTTTCCATTAAAGAGTTAAAACAACACTGGCTCCTTTATACAAATAGGAAATCAACATGAGAAATCAAAGTATACGAAAATGAAATATTAGTGTAGATTACACAACTAAACAACTATGATTTGCTTATTATAAATGAAAGTTCACATAGGGTAAACAAAAGTAGAACAAAATATTTTTAATCTTTACTGGATAAAACATTAAACTGATGTTCTCCTCGAAAGAAACCGAAATAGTTGGTTTTAGCAAAACAAAGAATACGAGAAGCGAAATATGTATGTGCATTGAAAGTTGAAATACAATGTACTTTTTCACATAAATCCATATCTACAGTTTTCCCTATACAAAGAATATCAGGATCAACAGGTATTGAATCCCTCAGCTTTCTCTAGCACTATGAAACAAGAGTAAATGAAACAGGTATAATTTGTATAAATTTTACCCATCAGCCACCTCGTTTGCAGCAGATCGCTGCAAAACTTTGATAATTATATTCTCCCCACGTAATGGTACTCATATGAGAACTTTTCTTACACATTGTACTCTATACATTTATCGTCTACAATAGTCTGAGTGAGGCGATGTTACTGACTTACTAATGGCAGTTGAGGGAAATCGCAACACCCAATGGAACAACTGAAGCAAAGAAATTTAAACATAACTGCAGTAGATGTTACAACTGTCTATAACGTCGAAAAAATTTCGTAGGCTGAATATCACGTGGCAATTCCTTATTTCATGATTCCCTTAAATACATACTGTATAGGCTCCTCAAGGTTTGCACTTCGCGATGATACACTTCCAAACGCAGGTTACTTTCAAACACTACAAGTTATCTCTTCAGACTGTTGTTTTTCTGAACTCGAGACCAACATGCGACTGCTTTAGCCGCTGCTACCAAATATGAAGTCAACGACATAGCGGTTCTCGGCGATCTGGTGTTTCCAAGTTTCATTTGGAAATTGTGCTTTGCATAGCATTTTAATATTGTGGCGTATTAATAATTTGGGGGTTACATTATTGTTCTACATTGTCATTACCAGACACATTGTTGTTTACGTCACTCTTGACTGGTAGCCTTGCTAGCCACGAGTAGTGGGGGATAGTCTCACTCTCAATTAGGATTTCGTGAGAAACGGACTGCGTGTGTAAGCCGGGCTTTGGATCGGTCCTCCCACCTTTTTAATAATGTAGGAACGCCAAAACGGTTGGGAAATAAATCTAGGAATGTGCGAGTAGATTTGTGTTATGGATTTTGTACAGTAAAAACCCACGCCTTACTCTTAATCTCCACACCATGTTTCGGTTCTCCGCAGCCAAGTAAGTGGACGCACCCCCACCCCAGTGTACGTGCTGGGTACTCAAAATTCATTTAATTTTCACATGAACTTTCAGGCCATTTACCCAGCATGTAACAATATTAAGTTGTGAATAAACTTTGATATAAAAGGGTATTAGTCAAAATTGTTCAGACAATATTTATGCGTTAATTAGTGCAATAGATAACCACATATATTGGTTAATTTAACAAGCTAGATAACTCCGAATCATTTACATTTTTTGGCGCTGACTATAATTTCTTTCTATCCATAAAAACATTGGGCATATTTGTTATACTCATCATATAGAATCTCCGGATAACGTTGGTGGACGTTGTATCCCTGTATAAAGTATGTCTGCGAATTTGAAATGGATAGGGGAAGTTGTGCGAGGTAACAGATAACATAACAGGTAGTATTTTTAAGAATTTTTAACCAACTCTCAATACCCTATAAAAGAAAAGAATAATGTAGCAATATAAAACACTGGGATAGTCAAGGAGCACGGAAAGGCGTGGATGTTGAATAATCGGGAAAATGTTGTTTACCTTTCTCCAGCCATGTTCCGCTTACGCAAGAGAACCTGATAGGGTGGAAATTCAACCCAAATGAGGGATATAAATCAATGATCCCGATAAGTGCGGCCTTGTGTTTTAATGAACGCTTTAATACAGTTTTATCTTCAAAAAACACAGTTTAGTAACCGTTGTTCTCTGCGTACCAGAATAAATTAACATTATTACCGTTGAATGTATGAAAACCTCAATATTGAGGTACATTGAAAAAATGTCTCATTAAGCTGGTTTCTGCGCTTGGTTTTCATTTTAGCTATTTCAGAAATGTACCATATCAAACAAACTTAAGCACATGTTATTAGTACGATAATTTTTACCAGAATTTATTGCGGTCATTAAATGTGCAGGAAATTTCTTGGAAAACACCAAAATATTCCTCGAGCGATTTTGCTCTGCGTATTCAGAGAATATATTTATGTGGTGTTTCACGTAAGCTTTGATATTCAAAGTTGTACGTGCTCTTGCAAGTTACTGGTGAAATGCAAATATTAGTTTACCATTAAAAGAGCCAGTTTTAAACAAATTGTAACATATAATATTTCATTATATGTAGATATCACTTATACAGGAGTCAGAGAGGATAGCCAGTCTAACAGGGTTCCAATCGAGAATCTGAAATTCATCAGCTCTAAAACTGTTCGCCTCTGAAAATTTAATAACCTAAGTGTTCGTGTTTATGTTGTACTTCCAGCACTGCCGCCATGCTAGGGGCAGCTATATATCGTTATGTTTTCCATACTCGTAGAACCTTTTTCTGTATAGGCTTCTCGCTTCAAATATCCCATTTAATTCAACTTAAATCTTCCTGAAATATTTCGTTACATAATGAGTCCAGTTCCATGCAAGAACAGTTTCCGATCTGTTGACACAACGATGGCCAAACTAAAAGAAAAGGAAAAAAACTAACACTGGATTTTTTAATTATAAAATGACTACAGGTTTCTGTGCGCTATACCTTATACGTAGTGTTCATATGATGACTCGGTATGATGGCAATAATACTGCTAATGACAGCAATAATGATAGCTTTTCCTGATTGTTTAATATTCCACATGAATCAACTTTACAACCTTCTTATTCCACCCGAATATCCTTCAATATATTTTGCAGAGAAAGAATCGATCTTTTATCGTATTCGCCGACACATTAACTACCCTGTTAGAACCAAGTATATAATACCGATTCCGCAATTTTCAGGATATGAATGGCATCATTTCTTTACTATAAAAATGTACAAACACTCGCGCGCGTCAAACACGTTTCTTAAACATATTTTCTTCTTTCATTTTATTAATGTTAGTAGGTTTTCGAAAATATATGCCCCAGTAATAAAAGGACACCTTTAAATTGATTTGATGCTAAAGGCTTCAATACTCTTCGGACAAGGGCACATTTTTTGCAAGAATTAGAAGAAATTCGCAAATTACAGTTAAAAATTTGCTGGCGGTGATAATTTGTTGCAGAAAGCTCCACACTTGAAATTAATAACATTGATGATATTATTAAAACTGTACAACGTAAATTTCACAAAATGTTAGTATGGTCAATCGCACTATTCCAGCTTCATAATGAAACATACACACCAATTCTGTAACATCTGTTAAAGTTTAACAACCTGTTAGAGCTGGTTGCTTGTTCTGTTGGGTATTCTGTAACTTCGCAAAGACGTTTTGTTGAGAGGAAAGAACTCATGGTTAACAATACTAAGAGCCGAGATCGTGATGTCAGAGCTAGTGATTGAAGTAGATTATATTTGTAGTTGAAGATGCTTCATGTTTATCTGCACCACGTATGGGAGCCAATTTGTCGCGGTTACTTCGTGTTATCTATTGCTGGGCGCCTGTTATTGTATTACTAGTTCGAATTTTGGGTTCTTTGTCCTCCGGCTAGCTATTATTACTACTCAGTCGAGCATATCTCTTGAACAGGGTGTGTAAACGGAAAGGATTTGTTACTGAAAGATAACACTTATAAAAGAATTTGTTTTTACACTTTTATTACCGTCACAATTAATTAATTTCACATATTGACTTTTGATACACGCCCGACTGAAACTGTTATATTTTCTAATATCACTATAATCACTTATTTGCTGCACATTATTAATTCGCGTATTTCACATTTATAACTAACTTTACAACGCGAGAGATTCTGTAGAATTGCGCGACGTATAACGCGTGAACAATTCTCTTAAACTGTGCGACGTATAACCTTTGTATGATTCTGTTGGACTGAACGACGTATTACCCGCGAATCCTTCTGTTGGACTGAACGACGTTTGCCTTGTGAATTATTCTGTCAAAACTGCGCGTTACCCGTCTCTGGCACGGAATTTATACTCCCTCACCCCAATATACCTAAAGATTATAACAGAGTTGCTATTGGTTAATAAAACGCGCCAACATTAGCGTCTATTTTTATATCCAATCAAAATTGCGAACACATATGCTCTAGGGAAGATATTCCCTCCATTTCTAAGAAAAGCGCGCTAATCTGACGTCATTTGTTTGTCTCTGCTAATTAATAAACAACTCGCCCCCTCGCTGATTGTTACCCGCTCCTATTGTCAGTTTCAGTGAGGCCGTGTAAACTTATTTCCTAACAATGCTTATAGCTAACAAACATCTCAAATCATTGTCATACAATAATGTTAATCTACACTACAATCACTATGGCATTCACATTGTTGTGATATAAAATACTGCGTCATATGCCCCACTAGAAACATAATTGTAAATATTTACAACTTGTTTGGAAATTTTATAATTGGGTTTTTAGTCTCTTGAATCTTGTAATACACAGTATTTGTCATTTGCACTTAACACTGCACACGCATTTAACACACGACACATATTTTGCCTTTTTCTCGCCACTATTCACTGGCTCTGATCTAATGTGTTTATACATAATCTGACATTACAATTTTTTTTATGTAGCAAATGCTGTACCCTGAACTATTTAGGTCACTGTTACAAAATGGTTATACTTTTTTAGATTATTGACGTAGAAATTTATACAATCAAGACTTTTAACCTGATTCATCTTGTAACTATTGAACACATTTACTAAAATATTCATCCTCTACACAAATATATTTACATCTCTTAATTCTTTACATAATTTTTCATTATCTTTGTACTACATAAGTGTTTTACTTTAATTATCTTTACCCCTTTTTTGTACTTTATATTCACAATACTCTTTGAATTATATCTACATACTTTTACTTTAATATGACATTAAATTATCATTATTACATGCTTCATTTGAAATGTGGTTAGAGTTTACTAAGAAAATGTTCTTTTTCCCCTTTAAACATTTATTTTTGTCCTGAATTTATTTCTCCTTTCTTATGACATATATACATAGTTAACCCTCTTATATTTCAATACTTTGTTCTGCAGTTTAGATTTAACTATCCTGGATTTGCTTGCTTTTTTAGCGGTCATTTCTATTCCCTTTCCTGGATCAAATTGTCTATGGCGAATCATTACCCGTAGCTGTACTGTAACCTTCCAAAATCTGTTCATGAATAACCTCTTAAAGGATTAATATGAAATTTCAACCCCTGATACCATTTGAAACCAATCTAAAGTTTTCTGGTCCAAACATCTTTTAACAACTGTCATTTTCAATTCTTCCGGTATCTTTTTAATTCGAGAGTACTCTAACAAATCTGTAATAAACTGTACTGGATTGGAGTTTTCATTTTGAACAGCTTGATACTTGTTAATTTCAGAAGTTAGTTTTTGATTCAAATTTATAGACAAAACTTTAGCTTCTTCGGACAACTTATTTCTTTGTGTTTCCGATTCCTTCTGAATTTCAGATATCTCCCCTCTGAAATTAACTTGCACATGAATTAAATCTGCATTCATCTCTCTTAGCTCACTTGAAATGCTACTCATTCGACTTCCTAACTCTGTACATTCTACATCAACATGTTCAATTTTAGTATTAACCTCACTTTTTCGTTATATATTTCCCTGCTCATGTCTGACATTTTCTTTGAAACTTTTCCTATCTCACTTGCTATTATTTCCTGATTTTCATCTCTCATTTTTGGCATACTACTATCTAGCTTCATACATTTCTTTTCAATTTCTTCCCTGTTTTGTTCTAAGCTCCTACTAATATCTCCCCTTAATTCCCTATGACTCTTTTCCATGTTCCGAGTTAGTTTTTGTTCTAATTTATCAAAACTCTTACTAATATCTTCCCTTAATTGATCTCTAAAATTTCTCAGCATTTCCGTCATCATACCAGTATCAAAATTAACATTTCCTGCTATTCTATTCTGACTTTCTTCACTAACATTTCCTCCCTCAAATCCTACATTGTTTGAGCTATTTTCTGTAACCTGTATTGAATTACAGCTAACTGTTACATTATCCCCTTCCATAATTATTTCCTCAGTATTCTTAGTAGACATTGTTTTCTTAATCCTACCACTTCTTAATAACATTTAAATTCTCACAATTTTTTTTTAGGATACAAAAAAAATTTACAATTTTCTAACCTTTCTGATGCTATCTGATGATGTTGCTTTGATGTCCAGATTCCTGCCCCTCTCTCCTAGAGGTATATGTCGCCTCTGCGTCGTACTACGATGGATCTGCGTCGTCTCGCTGTTTTGGTGTCGTAGTTGAATTCTCCTGTTGCCTTCTATTCTCGTAATTACGATGTCCACTACTCCGCGTCGTAGGTCGTTCTTGTGGTTGTTTCTGGAATCTGCGTCTTGTAGTTAATTTCACTGCTCCATTCGCTCCACGTCCTGGTTCCTTCGTCCCTTCCTGGTTATTTTGCCCCTTCCTGGTTATTTCGCCTCTTCCTGGTTATTTCGCCCCACGTTCTGGGCGCCAATTTGAAGTAGATTATATTTGTAGTTGGAAGATGCTTCGCGTTTATCTACACCACGTATGGGAGCCAATTTGTCGCAGTTACTTCGTGTTATCTTATTGCTGAGCGCCTGTTATTGTATTACAAGTTCGAATTTTGGGTTCTTTGTCCTCCGGTTAGCTATTATTACTACTCAGTCGAGCATATCTCTTGAACAGGGTGTGTAAACGGAAAGGATTTGTTACTGAAAGATAACACTTATAAAAGAATTTGTTTTTACACTTTTATTACCGTCACAATTAATTAATTTCACATATTGACTCTTGATACACGCCCGACTGAAACTGTTATATTTTCTAATATCACTATAATCACTTATTTGCTGCACATTATTAATTGGCGTATTTCACATTTATAACTAACTTTACAACACGAGAGATTCTGTAGAATTGCGCGACGTATAACGCGTGAACAATTCTCTTAAACTGTACGACGTATAACCTTTGTATGATTCTGTTGGACTGAACGACGTATTACCCGCGAATCCTTCTGTTGGATGAACGACGTTTGCCTTGTGAATTATTCTGTCAAAACTGCGCGTTACCCGTCTCTGACACGGAATTTATACTCCCTCACCCCAATACCTAAAGATTATAACCGAGCTGCTATTGGTTAATAAAACGCGCCAACATTAGCGTCTATTTTATATCCAATCAAAATGCGAACACATATGCTCTAGGGAAGATATTCCCTCCATTTCTAAGAAAAGCGCGCTAATCTGACGTCATTTGTTTGTCTCTTCTAATTAATAAACAACTCACCCCCTCGCTGATTGTTACCCGCTCCTATTGTCAGTTTCAGTGAGGCCGTGTAAACTTATTTCCTAACAATGCTTATAGCTAACAAACATCTCAAATCATTGTCATACAATAATGTTAATTTACACTACAATCATTCTGGCATTCACAGTGTTGTGATATAAAATACTGCGTCATGATACTTCTACTACTACTGGCTGAAAATGGACGCACGTTTAGGGCTTCTTGATCTTAAAGAGTAACGGTAGCAATCTTCTTAACCAGAAAGTTACAGAACAACCCTGATTGACAAAATAACATGCAGGCTAAGCCCAGACGACAGCATTAGGAACGCTTAAATTCAAAACGAAGAATGAAGTAAAGTTAATGCAGCCTTTATGCATACTCTGACGTTTCTGCTTTATAACTTTTTATGTATATTTCTTCATAAAACTAAGAATCATACCAAACTCTCTGGCAACTTGCGCTCTAATCTTTGGTGTCTATGCCATGCTCGTCATTCTCAGATGAATAAACAAAAACTTTGATGAGCAACAAATTGACTCTTTTGATGAATTTGCTTTCAAGATGCATAACGTCATTTATGCAAAGAAAAGGGCAATTATTCTGGCAATGGCAATACGTGAATGGCTTCAATCGATACTCTGCTCTTGTGGTAATTACGTTCTCTATATTTCAGTTTACAGAAGGATCGAGCTTCTGCGTTGAAGAATCCATCGACAACGTGCATTATAACTGGTACTTAGTAATGATCTTAAAACAAAACTTACAGCATACGCTAAAATATTAGTAATTCTACTTTTAATCTGTATCATGTCCTGATATTACGTAAAAGAAATATTTACAAGCAGTATTACCAGTAATATTAGTTTGTTGTTTATTGAGGCACTTGGTGTTGCGAGTTTGTTTGTTTACTTTAATCCGTTTCGATAACAGAATAGCATTAATAAGAAAAACGAATGCTTATCACGAAAGAAAAGAATTGTTCCTATGGATTTTAATTACATTGTTCTTAAGCTTTTTCAACACATACATTTCGTTACGTGTTTATAATAAACCATCACTTTAGATTGATATTGACAACAGCAACAGCAGCCTGATATTCGCCATTTATTGACAGTCTATTTTAACATTTGTCTATTTGCATACTTACCTCGCCACATGTCTGTAGTTTATAATAAAATCGATTAATATATTACTGTGTGCTTTAGAAATGTTGTCATTTGTTTTAATAGTCTTCAATATAAGCGTTCTTGAGACAATATAATTATAGTAACCCTAGGAGCTCAATGTGACTGTGGAGTTCACAAAGTCTGAAAAATATTGAGAACCATTGATTTAGGAAATAAAAACAAATGAAAATTGTTTCTGTTATTGTTCTGGACCCACAAACATGGCCCATATAAGCATATTTTCTTTTTACTTTCTCTACCACGAACCGAGACTTCACCGGAAATACATGTTTTGAGATCCCGTGATCCAAAAAAGCATTTTTAGAAAAAGGTCCGTGTGTGTCCGATTGTTTGTGTCTGTTAACAGCATAACTCAAAAACGAAATGTCTGATAAATACCACACTTAATATTTAGGTTCAATATCTTCCAAAGATGCGACACGAAGATTTTCATTTAAAAACCCTTCACCCCTAACCACCCGTTACATGCAAAAATTTTTGATATTTTTTATTTTATAAAAATGGCTAACGATTTTTATTAAAATACTATGTATTAAAGATCCTTACGTGCAAATAAAATGTATATCTTGAACTTTCTGGGAATAGCCTCTGAAGTCCTCTTCATTCGGAAGGCATTTTGTATAAGAAAGTACGTTAAGCGATAGACGAAAACATACTACACAAGACATGTAGATCTCTTCAACGCACACAATTTATTGATCCAAAACAATACCTAAGTAGTTGGTCTTATCAAGACATTTAAAACAGTACCACCAATATTAACATTCAAATCCATTAAAGTAGGTTTACTGCTAAAGTATTACCAGGCAGTTTCGTCAACATTTAAAATGAGTTTATTTGTGGTTGTACCAATTTTAAATGAGTTCACTGCTATTACGTGTATTACTTTTATATTCAACTCATCGAAGTTGTTGGCACAACTGCAAATGAAGTATCGTTCGCATACATAGTTGAGCAGTCTACATCTATGCGATGTTCTAAACCATTTAAAATAAAACAAAGAACAATGATCTCAAGACCAAACCCTGTGGAACTCGACAACCAGGTGAGAACTTATCAGAATAATAGTTCTTAACTTTAACTAAAATTTCTCTATATTTGACAAAAGAAAACATTAATCCATTTACAGCGCCACGTTTTCCCAAACGATCGAGTCAAAAGCACTACTCAAATAAATAAAACGACAATCCGACTATATTCATAATTCGAACCATCAATGATGAACAAAGTCAACAGGTTTAACGCAGGCAGTGCTAGTTGATTTCCCATGTAAGGAAGACATGCTGCTTTACAGTCTTCTTGCTTAAACCTTTGTGGTAAATCCAGTGAAATGTACGGCGCATTCAGAATAATGGACCAAAATAATACTCTTGTATTAACATTTAGAGGTGCAACTGATTGACATAAATATCAAAGAACATTCTTAATAGCTCTTAAATGTTTCTATAAATTTCTCCTAGACTATGTTCACCGGAAGAACCGTATTATTTAACGGTGAATTAATTATTAAAATTGGTGAAGTTTAAGCTGAATACGTGCATATGCGCATGCACAAACACAGATTCTCTCTACTTGTACAAATATTATAAGTTTCCGAATAAAAGCCTGAAATATTATTCCAATACATTAGCGTGTATAAAGCTTCGTACAGTGGTTTCCTATTGGCAAGTAGTACAACCATTGTCTGTTGAACGACGTTTTAGTCAGTGGGGTGAGATGGTTTATCTCTCAGATAAAGTTTTAGTTTATGGTGGGGGCGTTATACGGATGCTGAACTCGTGTCGCGCGCGGCGTGTACAGTGGAAAAAATACAGCAATGTTTCACTATTCCGCGTCTTTACTCCTCACTTGCCTCAGCCCTGCTTGGTAGGGCTCCTCCAACCACTAGCTAAAACATTGCTAAACAGTTAGTACATGCCGGACACTTATTTTCATTATCGCAAATGGAAATGCAGGCTTAGAATGTACATACTCCCAGTATAGATTCCAGAATTCACATTTTATTTTTTGAGTTGTGTATAATACGTTTATACTGAGGTACAGTTTGCCAATTTTCCAATCATCCACAGCAAGCCCAGACAAGCTTAACACTCGTGTTCCTCCTTCCTATTCAATAATTTGCTTATTTAGACCATTCCTAAGTTACAGTATATTAGGCGAAATGCTGTCGCCACTCTACTTTAGCCGTTCTATATCCCAGTCTACCTAATAGATTGTAAAATATGCCTGCAACCATCTGGGTGCATTCTTCACACATAATACCATTGGTTCTGGTAGTTACTCACTTCTTCCACATTACTCCTTTTTATCCGAAGCTATTTTCTGATTTCCTGACTTATTATTTGATCTCCAAGGCCCACTCCAAGTAACAAGCTCAAAAATCTCATTTCGGCTGCTTCGATGCAACTTTTATCACTTGTTGTAAACCCACGTCTGGCTTCTTTGCAGCAGAGAACTTTTGAGGTAATATTATGGAATCTTAGTTGGATTAGTTTTCTCATATTTCCACCCAGATACCACTTTATACATGTTTAAGTTATTTTGTTTCTGGAGAATATATTCTAAGTCTCCATTTCCTTTATATATTGTTATTTTACACCCAAGGTATCATAAAACATTCACTTGTTCTGATATAATTTTTTAACGATAGTACGGTGTAAATATGTGTTACAAGTCTCGGTGGTAGATGTATACGAGGGCGATACTTTGATACTGACAATCAAACAAGGATTAACTTTAAAAAATGTAAATTATTTTATTGCTTTTTTAAATATCCCCCTTTAACATCTATACATGTTTGCATTCGATAAAACCAGTCCTTAAAGCAATGATGCCACTCTTCCTGAAGTACTTCAGGACCAGGTTTTTATAATGTTCCACTGCTTCATCTGATGACGAAAAAGCGGTTACATGCATTTATCTTTTGGAAAGAAAAAAGTCATCACAAGGTACTAGGTCAGGGATGTATGGTGCAGAGTCCTTGGTACTGAACCTTTAGGACATCCAAATAATCAGAGTTGCTGCATACGACGATGCGTTGTCATGATGTAACATTATTTTTCGTTTTGGACGTTTTTCGCGAACTCTTTCAAACTTTTGCGGTAAACAAACATTTGTGTACCAATCGGCAGTGACGGTACAGGTATCTTCTAATGCTATAGTAATTCTATAGGAGCAATGGCCCATTTAAAAAAAAGCTAGCAACCTTCTTACCACCACTGCGAATTCTTCGGACGTTTGTAGGTTTAGGTTCTGTTCGAAAGAACCATTGAGCCGATTGATTTTTCTTTTGGGATCATAAGAATGAACCCGAGATGAATCACCAGCAACGATATTCCAAACTAAATTTGAAGTGTCGCCTTGGAATTTTTCCAGTGTTTTTCTGCACCAATCACTGCCTTGTATTGACCGAGAGTCAGTTATGAGGAATCCATCGACAACAAACTTTTCTCACATCTAACTGTTAATGTAAAATGTTTTGGATTGAGTGATACCAATGCCCAATATCGCTCGAATAAATTCACAAGATGTCCGTCGATCTTCTTCAAGCATTGCTCCAATGGTGGCAATATTTTGATTAGTAACAGCAGTTTTTTGCTTCCTTCACGAAATTCATCACTAATATAAACCCGATCTCTTTTGAATTCGCTGTACCAATTATAAAATTGCCTAAGATGGGGCTTCTTCGCTAAATATACTTATCAGCCGATCTTCGCAATGTTTAGGCATAAATGCCGATTTAAAGTCGTAAAAATCATGGTCCGGAAATTTTCTCTAGTCAAATTGATTTTTCGGTGAACACAAAATCTTTAAATGATGATAGTTAACAACTATTAGAGTAAATCGAAAAAACTACACGGCAATCAACTCGCGAAACTTTAAAAAGTGGCTGTCAAATATAAACAAATTTCATTTGTTTTTCAGAAAGATGTTATACAGCTTTTCAGTATCACCCTCGTACCATCTGAACATATTTGGTTTATAAAACTGCGCCAGAAACTCTTGTTTACGTGCCAGCGTCTCCAAAACAGGAAGCAGGGTGACTATAGTGAACAAGTCGTAGACTCCGCGACAGTTAATAGAGGTCGTATTCATTTGTAAGAGCTGTTTGCTAATAGTGCTACTTCAACTGCTACGTGATGACATACTACTGCCAACGCTAGTGTTTACGATTCCGTTTGGTAGTTACGTACTTTACAGTATTCATTGGCAGTGTTATACACAAATGTAGAGTGCACCGAGATGCTGATCTACGGAAAATCCCGCGAAATATAAGAGAGGCTTGCCTGTTTTATCAACAACGTTACTCCAGTAGGTATCACCAAGCCCACACCGTGCTTCCAAGATTGGACAGGGGTTTAAACGAAACACGTACCTTATATCCTAGCAAATACCCCTGTGGACGTCCGCTGACATGCCGTACACTAGAGTTTGAAGTCTTTCAATATTACATAACCAGACTATGAGCAAAATGTATCAAAGTTGGTACCAGCCATTTTAAGCACCTTTAGTAGTTGATTAAAATATTATAGTTTTACTTTCGTATATCAGTTTTCATTTCTTGTGAATTTGCATTGTCAATCAACGAGACCCCAGCACAGAAACAAAGCGTTTTTGGACTTCGGTTTATTAACAATTTATGATCACATGCTACCCATCTACCTAACACCAAGCTTTGCAATATATATATATATATATATATATATATATATGTATTTATAACCTATATTTTAGCTGATATTGTATTTACTGCTCACATCCATATCTTTTGTTTTCAATATACATATTCCATGCACGTTTGCTTAATTTTATGTAATTTGGAAATATTCTCTTGAAAGTAATATTCCGATTCTAGTAGGAGTGCTGATATTCTGGAAATAGAATATTACTGATTAGATATCTGAGGTTTCTTTCTTCCACTCTTGTATGATTTTATTCAAGTATGTGTCGAAAAGAATGGGTGAGAGGTCTTAGCCTAGTTTTAATATCTGCTATATTTTTGGATATTTTGTTCATTTCTATGGCAGTAATGTCAAAGTGACTTGATTGTATTTAACAAATTTACTGGAATTTTATACTTATTGAATAATTTCCACAATGGTCTCTTCTTAGATTTAACCTATGTTCTTTCACTTAAACATGTCGTGCGTGTCTGTGTATGCATTATAGATCAAACGAAATTTTGAACAAACATCAAGAATAGTATTCAGTTTTTCAAGAACGAAAGCTAAAAAGCATAGCAATTTCTACTCCAAACCACCTTCACTTGGAAAGCATTTCGTTATTTAGCATCGTGTTTAGGATACTGACCTGAGGAATAAAATATACATCTTAAATTTTTGGTAAATAGTAATTATGTTTTCCTAATTGCTATTGTATTTTATGTAACTGGGAAACCATAAATTTAGGGTTGATTAAAATGCTATTTAAATAACCTTATTTCATAGCGTTGTTTCGGAAATCTTTCTTTGTCTTCGCAGGTTGGAGTTTACTTGGTGTATCATCAGTGATTCTCTTTGGATGTGTGCAGTTTCTATCATTATCATCTCTAACCAAATTTTACCTGTGATATAAAACTTTCGATGGCATTTTTATATTCTGGGCAAGTCTGCATTGTCTAATTTGGAACCTTTACTCTAGGCAAACATTCATCATAAATAAGTAAGATCATTACATCATAGCATCTTAAAAAACGGAAATTTACCTTGATCTGCGAGATCATTGAATCTTTTTGCTTGCCAATTTTTCTTTGGGGATATTTTAAAAGTAGTTGTACTGCTCCACCATCAAGCAGTATTCTATCACTTAAAGGATTTGAAGTGATTTGCATAGCGTTCTCTCCAAATGCCATGCAAAGGAATGAATAATTAGTTTATGAGGTTACAGGAATGTCAAGAGAGAAATGGTGGCCATTGACGGGACATATTATTCAACTCAAATTTACTCAGTACATGTAAGGCAAATTATATTTAATATCCTTACATATCACATAAGTAGTTTGAAAATAAAGTTATCGGATATTTCGTTTTTATGTATCCGTTCCTCTAACAGACTTCATCACTATACTTATGATATTAGTTTTCAGTTATTCATTATAAAAGCAATTAGCAACAGCTTGTGTCTTTGTAGTTTTTTATAGTAGGCTGCTTTCGTAGCAGTGAACTAAAACTATTCCAGCAGTGTAAAATCACAGCACTCTGTGCTGGCAGGATAAAGTTAACTAGTATTAACTACATTTATACGAATATGTATAATATGTTTCTTACAGAAATTCAGCCCTCTTAGCAGTTAAGCTCTACAAACATGTTGCCATTCAACAGACTTTTAAATCAAGAACGCTCAAATTTTCAATAGCACAAGCAAAAGACAGGGTGGTCTAAAGCTACTTGAACTTACATGTATTTCGCATTTCTTTGCGCAAGTGAAGTAGCGTCGCACATTTCACACTTTGCCTCAGTGCACTAAACGGTAATATTATAGCTACACTAAGAAATATCGTGGGGTTGAACCGAGATGTTTACATGGGACAGTGAACATCATTAACAAGAATTCCCAGTTCCATGTTCCACTCCTATATGTGGCAACTGCATTTTCAGAAGAGTACATCAATGCTTCGTAATCAACCGTCATCCGTCAGAGCGTTGACATCCTTCTGTTAAACCCACACACTTCCCATTCTTACATTCACCCCAAAGCAATTAACCTACCACAAGATTCTCCTCTTCAATACTACCTTGTTCAGAAGTTTCTGATTGCATCATCCAGTGAATTGTCGTCCTCCGTGGTGTAGTGGTTACCATGCTAGCTCCTAATTCCCGGGGTCGCGGGTTCAAAACCGGTGGAGGGCGATTGATGTTTTTGGGCGTAAAAATCTTTAGCACGACTTCCTTTGGAAGGGAAGTAAATTTGGTGGTCCCGTGTCGTAGATTTACGGCATATAAAAGAACCTCAAGCCTGATAAAGAGGCCTCTGAGCAAAATTACAGTCTTTTACGCCCACTATAGAATGTGAGGCTAAGGACCACAGCAGTTAAAGAGCGTTCATAAATAAAACTCTATTAATTAATTACCCAGTGAATCAGTTTATTCTTGTGAATCCCCTTAACACCCATCAGCTTTTTGTACTCTTCGTTTGCTCCTGGCACCATATATTCTACTTTTAGTAGCTTATATCAAATCTTTTCTTGAATTTACATTACAAATGTCAGTCCAACACAACTGCTGAAATTCTCTTTAATTACATGGCCAAATTACATTTCTTTCTGGCATTCCTGGGTTAGTAAAATTCGCTTTAGTTTACCCCAAATCCTTAAAATCCCCAACAATATATCTTGTATAGGGAGGACAGAATTTCTAACATTGCCTCTGGTGATGGCCATACTTGCGTAACATAATCTGCAATACTATCCGTTTTATATCCCTTCCCTATCAGACCAAGGTTGGGGGGTGTCCAAAGACATAAACAAAATGCATCTCGATTATAATACTCACAGCTTACAAGCAAACACTCCACAAGCTGACCCTAAAGGAGGTTTGAGGCTGTCGTTAAACAACTGCCAATGGACGTTGTCTATTACAAGCAACACTGGACTCTGTAGTTAAAGTGACTGCTTCGCCTGAAACCACGTATTATTTTCACAGTCCTTAAGTGCAACCAGATATTTTGGACATAGGTATACTTAAAAATGTTTCTTCCTGTTTATATGCCACCTCTTCATGAGCTTGATTCCGATTCTATTAGTTGTTAAATTATGCTTTTAATCCTATGTTAGCACCGCAACATCATACTTGTAATGAATATGTCAACTGGGAAGCTCTTCAAAGGCTTTTGCATATTCCTCTGGAAATACCATGGACCATTTATCATTCTCACTGTATTGTCTCAGTGGTCGGTAATCTCTGATATGTACAATCCACTACAACACCAAAACCTTCATTTATTCGACAGTTGCGTTCAGCGCCTACATAGAACTTATTCGTCCTAACACCAAATGCATTGTGTGTGGCAATGCCAAGAGCAGAAATGGCAAAGCTTTAATGCAATTAAATCGTGCTTAACATCCACCAGGTGAAGCATGGACGAGAATTGCTATAGTAACGCTTTAGAATGGTTTATATAAAGCATGTGTCCTACTTACACCTCGTCTTGGAAGGTGACGAGATGGATACTTAATGACTCTTCCCATTTACCACCATTTAGGGTCAATAATCTGCTCAGCAAATGTATTCTGGAAAAATGTGGGACTTCAGGTATCGATTTTCAAGAGACATTCACACCAAACTGAACATAGCCTCATTCCAGAAGTTCAGAGGTCACGTGCTTCATGTCCTATAGTCCATTTACCAGTTTAGTGTATGAGATTCTATCTATGATGCAATTCAAAGCTACCAAGAAGGGCCTCTGGGAATTATCTTATTCCACCTAATGTTTTACACCATTTTCGTTGTCTCTGTCTACAATGCAATTTTTTGCATTGATATTTCCCGCAAAACTGGATACACCCTGAAGTCATTGTAAAGAAACCAAATAAGCCTCCTGGATCCGACAGAGCCAGCGTAAGAGTTCTTTACTATTTCTTTCTAAGCTCCTTGAGAAACTCATTTATAAACGACATATCCGCTATGTTTCTAATAATTCAGTTATACCTCAGCATTAATTTGGATCACGGCAATGTCATTCGAGTACTCGTTAACAATTACATCTAACTGAACACATTGTTCAGTGGGCTTGAAGCGAAAGGACGTACTGTAGCAGCTTATTTATATTTCACTCAGGCATTTGCCAGAATGTGGCATTTTCTTTATACGCTTTATGACATTGATCTTCCACTTTATTTGATTAATCTGCATACTAGTTGTCTGAAAATCTTCTTATTTTCTGTGCGTACTGGCACGTTACGGTCAACACCACACTCTACTCTAGATAGCGTACCTTAGGGTACCCTCCTTGCCCAAAACTCTCCAACATACATGCAACTGATGTGCGTGAACTTCTTATAGGGAGTACTGAGTTGTTTGAGGACGATATAGTGATCTTTTACTCACATTTTAAACATTGATATGACAAGTAGTGACGCTACTACTTTCCTTGAACATTTTTCTGCATTATTTGTCCTCACGGAGCATTATTCTCAATCCCAGCAAGTGTCAGTTAAAGATGTTTATTTTACGCTCCTGTCAATATTAGCTCTAGGACACAAAATTGCCTTGGTTGCCTTCTGACCAAGCTTTCAATTATGGTTTCCACCTAGTTCATCGGTTAATACACGATACTAACAAATACTAAGCTAAACCAAATATGTTTCCGTCTCATGAAGTTATCACATTATTAATCACAAATCATCTGCGAATTGACTGTACCTTCCTGTTTAACTACAGTATTCCGCGGCCGATCTTCCGGTAAGCCAGTCCTATTTGAGTTTATGCTTCTTCCACTAATATTCATAGTCTCCAGGTATTTCAGAACTAGATGTTTCGAACGTTCTGTGAACGCCCATGGTATATCAGGAATGCACAGCTGCATTATAAATTGGGAATATAGCCAGTATCAATGAATATGTCTCCACTCCATATTCTTTCCTCGTCTCCAAGTTTCTGGAGCTGCATATTTTACCGGTATGCCACAAGGGCGCTGGACTTAGAATCAAACTACCCTAGCCGCGGCAGATGTTCGCTTAAAGGCAAATTGCTTCTAGTGAAACATAGTTCATTTTATTCTTTCCTCCATCAAGCGATCAGGTTTTGTTTTATTATCCGAGGAGTCGCTTGTGACCATCTTCAAAATGTATTTATTATATTCCCTAAGTGTCATTCAGTATATTCTATATCTCTGCAATTTGAAAAGCACTTCGTCGTAGTAATTAATTGAATTAATAACCAACAATAAAGTGAATAACAAGAGAGCTGAAGCCATAATCTGTCTCCCTCACATTAACATAAACACACCCTCTCTTTCGATCTCAATAGTTGAGTCACTCTCGTATAAGGCAACGCTAGCGAGTTTAGGTACCAAAGAAGGCGCTGCAGTGCAATTACTTTGAACCGGTTTTTTAGTTAGGGGTTGGAGTGGGTGACATCAAGGTTGGTGTGAGATAATGAGGGGTTGTCGCTAGCTCCTGGTAAATATTCTCGAAGTTCTCGATGATCATGTAGATCAGGATACTGTAAACTTTCAATTGCTCGATTTGAATTTACCGCGCCTCTCACGTAGTAATACAAGGCTATGTCTGGCGTGGTAGAAGTTAACTTTTTAGCGGATATTTTCTTATTGGATGATAGTTGAAATGTAGTTGTATGTTATGCGTAATAGCTTTGTTAATGTTTCTTCTCGTCAAATCTACTTTAAGATTTTTAAAATATTACTAGCTCATTTCGTAGCAAAAATAACTCTTTTCAGGATCTTTTCGTGTTTGAAAATGTAAAGTAGCTATTATATAACAAATCCAATAGATTAGCTTTTCCAGAATATATGTTTTATTTCGCTTCTGAATGTGCTTGTTAAATAAAATATTTTACTTACACATTTAATAAGAATACTTGTTGATTTTGTTTGTATTACAATAACTAATTATTTACTATTTCTTGTTTACTACACTCGGCAATTTGAATTGCGAATTTATATAAGCCCTTCGCTTTTTTTCGTAAGCATCTCCTTCTCAGCTGAAAATGTTCTAACAATTTAAGAAAGTTGAAAGTTGTTTACTCAAGCTTTGCTTCGTTGCTAACAATAGTAAAACAAATACATTTAACTTGACAATTCTTGTCTTGAATAAATAATATAGTAATACAAATAACATATTTACAATAGTAATCCATATAAAACATATTTGTGGTTGAAATTTTCTTCTCCTATTACATATTTAAGTTTTCACAATATTTGTTTCATTGCAAATTCATCGCTTTCATTCATAATTTTCACCCCTAAATACAATTTGTAATGAATTATTTAAAACATACAATTGCTTTAAGCAACTTTTATGACATAAATGGTATTTTCAAACAATAATAATAATTAACAATTATGATTCGCAATCCTTAAATACATTACATAAATTCTTCTTATCTACTTTGTTGGATTTCAACTTTATCATTGCCTAGCAAGTTTATAAATTTCTTAAAATCAGTTTGTTTATACCTGCTTCAACTTCAAATATATATAGATATATATCTATATATATAGATATATATACATTTTTGAGCGGATTGTGCTTAAAGAAAAATACATGCTTTTGAATGTAGCAAATGTAAACATTACGTCTAGAATCTTAATGCATATTTATTGCAAGTGAAAACTGGGGGTATATTATTCAGCTATTCTTTACAGTCTTCACCAATTCGGCTAAAATAAGAATTTACATGTTTCACAGTATAAAACTGCAATATAAGAAAGCAGCTCCGTGATATATGCTCAATTTATGCGTAATCATCCCCGAAAGACGCCTTAATCTCTCACGAACTACTGCACATATTTATTTGCGGTAAAGCGATTCCGCAAGCGCTGGTGACATAGAACAGAATGCTCAGAACCATGAGAAAGAAATGTAGAGAGACGAGTGGAGAAGTGGTTGGCTGCACTGTACATAGTAACCGATCCTTGTCCTTCAGTATGGAACGAGAGGCTAGCTCTCTTGTTAATGTACGCAATATTTACATTCGCCCACTTCTTTCCTAAAAGTATCTCTCCTACAAAACAGAGCACATGTCCCCGACTGCTTTATCACGAGTGAAACCTGTAGGCTTACTGTGTCCCTTTTATTAAAATAGATCTCTGCTGAAGTAAATGCTGGGATGATTTCGCTTTAAATTCTAGAAGTCCATGTCCACTCTCGTTTCGCACTGTACCTAAAATTACGTATACTTGGCTGATTCTGAGAACACTGGTATCTCTCTCATTTAGAGCCGCATTTACAAAACGGTTTGGAGAGAGGAATAGCTAGTATCAGCGTGAGCTACGGAAGTAACGACACAAAGGAACATGCTTATTAGCTTGTCAGTAACAAGGAAATAAATTCGCTAAATTCGATTACGCAACATTTCTTTCAAGGTATTCCTCTGCCACACATTAATTCTGCAAAAGATGTGAAGTGTCTGAAAGTACCAATATAAATAATTCCAGGAAGTCACTTTTTGTATTGCCAGAGCGTTTCCAGAATTCTTCAGCGCTCGAAACACTTTATGACACTAGAAAAGGACATCTCAAGAATGATTATGCGGTTTAATTTCCTTGTTTTCCACTGAGAACTGTCCATAAGCTTCAAGTAATGATAATTTATCTGGATATATTTTACCTAGCATAATAAGCTCTGAAGCCAACATTATAAAATATAACAAAAGAATTGCCAAGCTAGGTGGCGTCGTGTGCGACTCACATTCCGGAGCCCCCAGTTCGATCCCCGACGACCGTCCATTCTGATCCGGGATTTTTTGTGGTTTGTCTGGGTCGGCAGGCGAATGTTGGGGTGGTTTCCTCTCTACCACGATTTCCTTCACATTATTTCCCTTTTATTCCGATTCCTTCTTATATTTCTGGTATGCTTTTACGTTTCGTGGTGTATGGCAGTGTCGGATAGATAGTCAAAGCTGAGTATTCAGCGTGGACATCAAAGGATGCTTGGTCCTCAGGTCGTATGTGGGCCTCTCTAGACACTTCTAGCAGTGGGACGAGTCTTAGAGCTTGGAAATGTTAGAAGTTTCCGCGCGTCTCTATAGACTGTAGTCTCCTGTGGATCCTTCATTTCATCATTTCCTTCAGAGGGGTCTCTGTAGCCATAATAGATCTATGCAGGTCGTAGTGCGCGAGATGTCCCCCTCTATACCTATATCTATGACTGAATATTACATAAAACAGAAAGGTATTAATAGGTTGGAACAATATTGTAAACAATGGGGTCTGGTGGTAAACATTAACAAAACAAAAACAATGGCTTTCAAAAATGGCTATGTGTATGGCAGGGATGAGAAATGGTATTACAAGGGGCTAGAACTACAAAACGTTAAACATTTCTCCTATTTAGGAGTAATGTTTAATATGAGAGGAAAATGGAACAAACATCTATCTGTAACTAACTACAAAGCACGAGGGCAGTTAAATGAATTATTACGTACCCTCTCGCGGATACCGGATGTACCTGTAGATACATTAGAAAAGATGTATAACTCCATGATAAGGCCTGTTCTGTTATACGGCAGTGAAATCTGGGGATGGGAAAGAGCAGAGCATGTAAATAAAACACAGGTAGCATTTTGGAAAAGAGTTCTTGGAGTTTCACAAGGCACATCAAATTCGGGGGTATTAAGGGAGGTAGGATGCTATGAAGACACAATACACTGCAAAATAAGAGCAGTGAAGTACTGGCTAAGGCTGATGCATGGGGATAACTCCACACTACGATCCAAATGTTATAAATACCAGCGAGAAAACCTGTCTCCTAAGTTTTGGGCAGCTGATTTGGAAAGGGGTTTGAGGAGAATAGGAATGGGATCAGTATGGCTAAGAGCTGAAACAAATGACAAAAACATATGGAAAGGTGTTAAAAGAAGACTAAGAGACATCAACCAACAGGAAATAGAATCGGACTGTAAAATTAAACCTTCTCTAAGTCTAGCAAATGAAATAAAATTGAACTGGGGTAAAGAGGCATATATACTTAATTTAGGAAGAAAGGAAAGATCAGGAATGGCATGGTTTAGACTGGGGGGCTGGAGAGCACAGAAAATGACCGACGATTCTGGCAGGAGAATCTGCCCATTCTGTGAATTGGATGAGGACTGGGTACATATTTTGGCGGAATGTGCACAGTGGGAGAACCAGCGAACGATTAAACTCAAAGAAAAATTCTTAAGTCCCTTAAGAAAGAGATTGGCATGTTGGGATCTACTGGCTGACCAGAGGAACTGGCAAAACATGGGCAATTTTCTGGCTAAAGTGCGCGAAGCTAGGTCAAATTTGTTCAGTTAGACAAAGGTAATTTATTTCTATTTCCCTTTTTCTTGTTCCTTTTGTTGTGTTTTCTTTATCTGTTGTTTATTTTGTCACCCTATTGTATCTTAAATATGCATGTACGGTCAATGACCCATGCACTAAATACTTGTGTAATAACTTCAATAATTTGAAACCAATAAAGATACCTTATCTATCTATCTATCTACATAAAAGTGCTCATTCAACGATCACGCTGGCATGCAGACCTGGCTAGAGAAATAAACAGGCTATGGTACGTATCTGAGTTACATAGTAATGATGGCGTTCAACATGGCCAAAACTAAATAGCTTCAAAATATAACTGTAGCATTCTCACAAATTTAATATGTGATTTATTATTTTGCTCTCTTTTACTTACACTATAGTCAGTAGAGAAGGTATTGCATTCTACTAAAAATTTTGATATCAAGATTTCACCAGAAATACACGATTTTATACTCCTAAATCCACAAAAAAGTATTTTTATAAAAACGTCCGTGCGCGCGCGTGTGTATGTGAGTGAGTGAGTGAGTGAGTGAGTGAGTGAGTGAGTGAGTGAGTGAAGGAGTCAGTGAGTGAGTGAGTGAGTCAGTGAGTGAGTGAGTGAGTGAGTGAGTGAAGGAGTCAGTGAGTGAGTGAGTGAAGGAGTCAGTGAGTGAGTGAGTGAAGGAGTCAGTGAGTGAGTGAGTGAGTGAGTGAGTGAGTGAGTGAGTGAGTGAGTGAGTGAGTGAGTGAGTGAGTGAGTGAGTGAGTGAGTGAGTGAGTGAGTGAGTGAGTGAGTGAGTGAGTGAGTGAGTGAGTGAGTGAGTGAGTGAGTGAGTGAGTGAGTGAGTGAGTGAGTGAGTGAGTGAACAACATAACTTAAAAATGTAAATTCGGTTAAACACCAAACTTGGTATTTGAGTTTAGCAGCTTCCAAGGATATGACACGAACTTTTTAACAATCCCTACTCTTCCAAATTACGCTTTATTGAAAAAATGTAGGCTTTTTTATTTTCTCAAACATTTCTGTAACGATTTTGATTACGCTAGTCCGTATTTTCAAACTTTTTGTCAGATGGTTTCCTAAAAGTAGGTCTTCTTGAATCAAGTTTTTATTCTGATTCCAGAAATAACTTCCGTTTTTTACACAAAATAAGAAGTAATGTTTCGACAATTTTACTAATGAGCGTAGAAAGGTGCTCAAATACCATTTCACACAAGGTAAGCTTTTATTCAAGAAACATTTTAAGGATACTCTCAAGAACTCCCCTAATTTATTTCATGAATACATTTTAACAAAACAAGAAGCCAAGCGTTTCATTTAATTTTTTTCAAACTTTCTCTTCTTTGATTTCCTTGTAGATCCTTGAAGATAACTGTCCCTCCTCAACATCCAACAGTAGTCGGCCATCATAGTTTCATTCCATCTCCCCTGATACCTCCTCTCCATTTCCTTAATATCTTGGTGAAAACGTTCACCCTGCTCTTCACTATAATGTCCCAGATTTTCTGGAAAGTAGTCGATATGTGAATGCAGAAAATGCACCTTTACCTCATGTTACAACGCATCTTCTTTAAATTTTACAACATTGTTTCGACAATGGTCTTGTAATTAGAATGTTTGTTATTGCCTAAGAAGTTTTCAGTAACTGATCGGAAGGCGGTCCATGCTTCTATTTCTCTCTCATTCATTGTCTTCTCAAAATCTTCATCCTTCATCAATTTCTTTATTTGAGGACCAACAAAAATTCCAGCCTTTAATTTGTGTTGTGCAATGAAGGGAAATTTCTTGGAAAGGTACTTGAAGCAGGGTCCATCCTGTGGTAGAGCCCTTAGAAATTGCTTTATCAAGCCCAATTTTATGTGTAGTGGCGGAAGCAATATCTTTTGTCTCTCTACAAGTAGTTCGTGCAGGATGTTTTTAGTTCCAGGCAACATGTTTCTCCGCTTTGGCCATACTTTCACACCCCAATGTCTTTGCTTTGCCCGAATGTCCCATTCGCACAGAAAGCAAGGCATTTTTGTGAACTCAGCTTGTTGTCCTAACAGTATTGCAATAACTTTGAAATCTCCTCAGATACACCATTTGTGTTCCTCGTATTGGATACTTGTTAAAAGTATCTTCATGTTTTCAACTGTCTCTTTCATTTGAACTGAATGTGTGACAAGAACGGACCCATACACATTCCCATTATGCAGTAACACGCCTTTCAGGCTCCTCTTTGATGAATCTATAAAAAGTCTCCATTGAGTAGGATCATGTTCAATGTCATAAAAGTGCATTAACTCGTTTATGTTATTGCAGTAAACCAAGGACTCGATCTGTAAGAAAAAAGGAACTAGCTCCTGTTCTCTGTGTCTGTACCATGAGTAATGTCTTCCTGGTTCCAGAAGATTCTTATTTTTAAGACGGGAGCCTAGTAACTTTGCAGATTCCTTAGACAAATTAAAATCACGTACTAGATCATTTAGTTCACACTGAGAGAACAGTTGTGGAGTCACGTCGTATTCAAGGCGGTAGATACCATCACAATCGTCTTCGGTGATTGCATGAGGTTCACTTTCAACACCATCGTCTTCCAAGTTCTCTAAAACAGCTGGAGGAAGAGGAGCAGGCAGATCTTCTCCGTGTGGAACTGGCCTGATGGCTGAAGGAATACGTGGATACACAATGTGTTTCTTATTTTTCCAATTGCATCCCTGAACATTAACTAAACAGAAATAACAGTCTTTAAGATGGTCTTTAGGCTCTTTCCACACCATAGGAATTGCAAATGGCATGCATGATTTCTTTCCTTTTATCCACAATCTTAACCTCTCAACACAATAGCGGCAAACTGTCTTTGGAGTCCAGGCCTTGTCTTGGTCACCAAGTTTCGTTTTAAAATAAGCATGTACACTTTTTTCACAAAGTATGCTATATCAGTTCTCTGCTGAGACACTGTATAATTTCCACAAATGTAGCAGAAAACATTTGGATTGTTCACACACTTGCGTGTAGACATAATGTATTTATAACTTCAATCACGATATAGCACCGGTAATGCAAGCCTCTAATATTAACAACCATACCTATATTACAAATAGCAACCAGCATCTTCAGGTGTAACAACCGAAAGACCTACAAGTCTGAATTGAGAAATTTCCCTCCAAGAAGTGATAAATTTCCCTTCAACAATACTCATCATCTACTGCCTCAACTCTATATGTTTGAAGTGAAATTGTGAAAAAGCTGTACGTGATAGAAAAAACTAAAAGCAGTCTGAAATCAGCATAAAAAGTGAGTCAGAATGACTTATTAGTTTTTAGTCATCCCATATCATGCAGACTAGTGTTATAATACCAAATGTTTAAGACATTTGTATGACAAATGCAATTTATATCTTAAATTTATTGGGCCTATGAAACCCTATTCTTTCGAAATGAATTGAATGACTAGGTTCTTGGGATCGACTTATCAAACTGCAGGACTGAGCGTGCAGCTGGCAAGTTGCTGAGACCAAGAGCAGATGGTGCGTAGCAAACGCGGAGAAATTAGCCCATCTGTTACTATCTATAACTTAAAAAATAAAATTAAGCTAATCTAGGCTAAGGACACCACCTCTCTTAAGGGGAATTATCATGAATGGACAATTTTACATTAGAAGGCTGGAAAATACAAGAAATGACCGATGACACTAATAGAAGAATTTCTCAATTTTGTCTCAGAGAGGAGTAAAGGTATGTATTTGGGCTTAATGTAAATCATGAAAACCCTGTAGAGAGAGTTACATTAACAGAGCAATCCATTAGTTTACTAAGGACTTCATGTAAGTACCTACTTGTAATTGCCACTGAGCTGGGTTCAGGAACGGGTATGATAAACATACTAAATTATAAAGCATACATATTAGTGGTTGAGACAGTTTTAAGGCACCAGAAATAACTTTATGTTGTGTATTCTATTATAAGGACTATTTATATACATAGTTATGTGTGTTACTGTTAAAATAACAGCAATACTTTTTAATTTTTCCCATAGTAAATATCACCCATGTTAAAATGTTCCCGCTTTTTCAGAATTAGATGTCTTAAAAACATGTCTTGTGGATGTAGAAGGGAAGCTTTTAAGTGTAGCTAGCTTGCAAGTCTTCTGTATTAAGCGAAGGGTAAAAGTCTATTCTATTGTTATCAGAGAAGTTAGAGTAGGCGACGTATCCAGTCTCGACATGTAAACCACGCCGAATCCACGCTAGTAGGCAAGTGATAGAAAATTCGCGTGTAATTGTTCCGCGGATAATGAAAATGCCGATGCCTATATTCCGGCGTGATTAACATTGATGCCGCGAAGGTGCTGATTAGGATTGCACGTTGCATTAAATAAGCATTTGCGTAAACCAGAAATTTACGTGCAAGTTAATTATAGTGAGGTTCGTTGCGCGAGAAAAGACAAAGTTCACTATAACAGAAATATTCTTAACAGTGGCATGTGTTCACTGAAAATGTAAAAAGGGAATATTACACGGATTTATACGCGTGTCAAGGTTAAATTACAATTTCAATTATATACGTGTTCGTGTTATCATCTACTCCAATTATC